>JAJJWW010015665.1:0-1249817 GCA_023531295.1 Papaver armeniacum
TTTTTCACTTTTACAAATGTATTTTGTATTGACCGCTTTTTTTTTGAAAAACGCTAACGGAAAGTTAAGCTCCATGTCGCCAGTTAAATCATCCAACTCACTTGCCAACTCGTCTATTCTTCCACGTAAGTCGTGTACACGTTGGTTCTTTGGTCCCACATTTGACCGGGGCCATTTTTTTTTTCTCTTCCATATATACATTTTCTTTTACAGGACACTAATTCCAAACTCAACATTTCTTATCTTGTCTGCAATAACAAACACTGTGAAGCATTCAGATGGGCTTCAGAAATAGTTATAGTAACAAAAGAAACACTCAAGGGAAAAGTATATGAAGTATGTAAGGAATTCAAGAAAAATCTGCAAATGTTAATGCAATAATAATAAAGACTATCTATTTCAAGAATCTAATCTTAAAATAACATTCCGTAAATTGTCTTAACATTCACAATCACCATAAACACAAGAAATTGACTCAACATCATAAACACAAACCAACATAAAATAGGTACATTTAAAGCTTCATATACTTCTTTGCTCTTCTTTCCTTTTTGGGTTTGGAGCTATAAAGGTTATGTTGTTGCTAACGGATCCAACATGGGTGTTGTCCGACGAAACCGGGTTGAGAACAAGATTCATCACCGCCTTTCTCATGACACCTTTGGATTTTGCGGGAATATGTTGCGTAGCCTGGTTGGGAAGATTGAGCAACACTTGTTTGTGTCTTAGATATGCTAGCACAAGGTTTAGAATTTGCATCAGATTCACCTCCAGAATTTGCAGCAGCTTTACCTTTGTACTTTCTCTTTGGTGGAGCTTCAACTGTTGTCTGCTTTGTGCCATCAACACATGTTCTAGGCTTGAATCCCTTGGGATTTCCTCCAACTGGACCACCAACACAAGTTGTTGAGTAGTGACCTTCATTTCCACACCTACCACATCTTCTAGCTTTCCGACCTCTTGGTTCATCATATGACAATATCCTCTTCTTCCTTGGCCTCGCTGGCTTTCTAATGTCTCTCGGTGGCTTTATCATTTCTGGTTTTTCTGGCTGCAAAGAAGTAACAAGAAGAAGAAGAAGATAAGAGTTAGAAAACTTGTGGAGGTTGTTATACTAGTAAAATGAAACCCTAAAGGAATCTACTTTATTACCCTGATTTATTGCACAACAAATAATAAAGACAAAACAAATAATATTTTAAACAAAAAATATTTAAAATTAAATTGTACCTCTATCCAGTCACCTAGACCCTCTAGTGGATTGAATTCACGAGCATATATCTTCTTATAATAGTCCACTATGTCGTAAGGGCTACAATACCTACAATACATAACAAACAAAACAAAATGGCCTTGGTTAAATAGTGGTCCAAGGAAAAATATAATACAAACCAAAATATACAAAGTGGTTCAAGTTTAGGAAACTAACTCAGCCCAGTTAGGTCTCATTGGAATCAAAGAACATACAACATGCTGGCATGGAAATCCCCTTAACTCCCATTGCAAACAACTACATGTTTTCTGCTCAAGATCCACAATAAAAACTGCTTCATGCACACTAATCACTTGATAGACTTTGTACTTCATGTACTGGAACCAACTTAAAATTAGGATTCAAAGCTATCATCTTTTCTATCAACTTCATTGATTTAGGAACTATGTCACCATCTCTCCATTTTGCAGACTCATTTCTTCTCTTACACCAAGTATTCATCACCAGATCTCCATACATCAGGCCTAACTTGCAGATGGGCTTATCCCTCATCTTCTTTGCCATATTGTTGAAGGACTCAGAAAAGTTATTGTTAACGTGCTCACATTTGCTGTATTTTTCGAAACGGGACCTGGACCAGGTTTCTTGTTTTTGTTCTTTCAAGAGATACCAAGCAGCATCAGCATTCTCAGCCTTCATCTTGGCCATATGTTCCTAACACAAAAACAATGCTTATGGTTACACAAGCACTAAAGAATTTTGAGCAAATATACTTAAACAAGTGAAATGTGCTTATGCATTACCTCAAAATGCCTTTTCTTGTAACATTTAGTAGCATTCCAAAGATGATTCTGCAAACTAAAACTCTTATAGAACTTCTTGAAGTTTGCAAGCAAGTGCCTGTCACATGTAAACTCAAATACATTATAGGATTATTACAAGTGATCAAGAAAGAAACAAGGGAATAGTAATCTGAAATCAGAAATATTATACCTAAAACAATATCTGTGTTCATCTAAAGGAAAGTGATACTCAGCACCCTCCAAGATTCCCTTTTGCTTGTCTGAGATGAAACAGATACGCACACCATCTTCATCTACCAGAGGCTTCAAATCTCCAAGGAAAATCTTCTAATTTTCTATGGTTTCATTCCTACACACTATTATACCTAGCATAACTAAGCCATTCTGACCATCCAGACCTGATTGCATATAACAAGTGAATTATAATCCAAAATGACATATAAATTGAATTACAAAGAATGCATAAGTGAATAAGAAGAAGACTTTACCTGTTGCACATAGAATCACACCACCAAACTTTCCATTCAAGTGACAAGTATCCAAGCCAATGACCCTTCTACATCCATCCTTCCAACCCTTTATTGCATGAGCAAATGATATGGTTAAAGAAAGGAATGTATTGTCTAGAGTGCCATATGAGAAAGAACAATGACTTCCTGGGTTTCTCCTCTGAATACAACATAGTAGAATTATTATTAACTAACAAGAAAGACAAAATGAATATTATTTGCAAAAAAAAAAAAAAATAACAAGAAAAAAAAATATCAGAGATAAGAGCAACATTACCTTAACCATATCACATAAGTTAGGAACTTGTTGGTAACTCTTCTCATAACTCCCATATAGCTTCTCCAACACCATAACCCTTGCCCTCCATGCAGTATGGTATGCAATGGTGACCTTTGTGTCCCTTTTAAATTGTGCTGCTAAGTCATATGGAAAAGGTACTTCTGCATCACAACCTGTCTCCCTTATTTTTTCCATGTACCAATCAGCTACATAATGAGGAGTTGCACTTCTGTTGTACCCGTCTCCACGACCGTGATGGTTGTGTTGTATATTGTAAGTCCTGAGTGTAAAGGTTTCTCCTTCACCTTTTCTTTTCATGCCATATATAAAGAACTCACATTTTGTCTTCTTAGCATTAATACATATTGCCCTTTGTTTTTTGTTATCACATTTATTCCATACAAATTCATGTCCATTCATTACACAGAAATGCCTTACATGTTTCTTAAATTCATTCTTATCTACATATTTAGTACCAACTACAAGTTTAGTAGGATTAAATTCCTCACCCATCTCCTCTTGGAACAAGTCTTCCTCTTCTTCTTGCCTAAAGTGCTCTGCATATTCTTTCTCAAACTCTGCTGTGGGACAGGGCTCATTAGCTTGAGGTCCATTAAACTAGTGAGGTGCATTAGATTCAGGCCCACCTGGGTTAGCTTGTTCTTGTCCACCTGACAAAAAAATCCTACCAGTCGGTACCTTCATCTTAACTTGTTTCGAAATTATAATAACTAACAATAATGAACTGAAACAAATTAAACAATCATATCACTACCTTCATCTTCTCCATCAGAACTCACTATATCCCCATAATGGTCCTCTGAAACAACACACAACATAACCATACAAAATTCTTTCAGATACTTGAGATACTATAACAAACATAAAACAAAAACAAAACAAAAAATCAAACACCCAAGAAAAGAAAATATTACCTTCATTGTCATTATCAACGTCCACCTTACCAAAGTTAGGATCATCAGAATTATCTGCCAAGCCACCATCCTCGGCCTTCCTCAAAAATTCCTCATAGTCCTTTGCATGTTGTTCTTCACTATCATACCCAGAGTTGAAGTTTTCTAAATCCTGCTCTGGGTGACACTCATCAGGTTCTTCATTTGGAAGTTGTACAACATACTGATCATCCTCAACAACGCTTGCTTCTTGTGTTGCTTAAAACCAAAAGTCAGGATTAAATGTTTCAAATTTGTTCTTCAGGTATGTTACAAGCTACACTAGACAGTGTTTGTTGTGTAAATTGAGGAACATATACTTCTTCATCTAAGTCAATGAATAACTCCTTACTTGCTTCGATCGATCACTTTGGTTCTTCTTCTTAGACAGTCAGGACTTCTTCTTGTAGGAGCTTGCTTGGTTTTGCTCACTGGTTTCTTTGGTGTTGAAGGCTTTGTTGGTGTCAAGTAATTGTGTGGAACAACTATCTCTGTTAATTCAGAATACTCATGGGGAATGATAACTTGCATATGCAGTGTAGTCCAATTCTCCTGTACTTCTGCATTATCCCAAAACCTCCAATATTCTTCTTCACTATACAAAGATTCTGGTAAACAGGGGTCACTAAGCCATACTAAGTCCACTTCGTCATTAGGCTGCAATCTAAGTAGGGGCTTGATCTTTTCCTTCAATTGAACAAGACCCATATCTTCTCTAGCCAAACCTTTGAATTCAAAACTCATCACAGTATCCATAACCTTCACCTTTATGTCTCTCTTAGGATACTTGTCTTCCACTTCATATATGCACCAAATGAACAAACATAGTATTAGTTCAAACATACATATACAAGAATCATTTACTTCAAACTAACCTCACAAATCAACCAATTACAATACATATGTTCATAATCAGAAATTAATATACTCACCACACAAACCTATAATCAATTGAAACTTCAAAAAAACAGAAACCCTAAAATCTATTCCCAAACGTATAATTAATCCACACAATCGAAACCCAACCATCAATTCCGGCAGAAATAAAACCCATATCCTTAAGAATAGAAAACCCTAAAATCAAACATTTATAGAAACCCTATAATTGGTTACTGAGATCAAACAAACAAACCCAAAATTGAATAAAAACAGAAATCCTAGAAAAAAAATTTAATCAATCGAACGCACAGAAAACCCAAGGATGTTTTTTAATTACCTTTCTTTTTCTTCTTCTTTTTCTGGTTTCTTCTTCTCCTTCTTCTTTCCGCGTCTTAACTTCACCATATTTACTTACTCGTTTACAAACAGAGAGAAAAAAATCAAAGTTTCTATCCGAAACAGAGAGAGGAACAAAGAAGGGGGAAGAACAACAGAGAGAGTAAAAGGGGGAATAAGAAGAAAGGGTTTACGACATTATGACGCTTCTCTCTTCTTTCCCCATCTTCATCTAAATTTTTCCATCGAATACCGTTAATTTTCGTAGAGATGTGCTAAAATTCAGATCCGTGGTCATAACACATCCATGTGTTGCGCTTTTGGTCCAGCACACACGTGTTGGCGGAGAAAACAAAGTAACTTAGTTGATACCATCAGATATCTTAGGGATCTCCTTGACCTAGATGTGTGTCCGAAATCTGTGACACGTTTCACAAATATGTGGCATCATTTTCTCTTCTCGGTCAAGGATAAATTGAACATTTGACTGAGATATTGACTTTTCTAACGTTTTTGGATGGAAAACATCCAACAGGCCTATATTTGTAAATGGAAAAAAAAAACGGGGGGTACATTATTAAGTCGGGTATAAAAACAGGGGTACATCTGTTTATATTCCTTTTTTTTTGTAATATTGGTAAAGTTCGGTTAGAAAATAGTTTTAGCCTTCTTTGCGAACCAACCGAACATAGTGGGCGAAGTTCGGTTAAATCAAAAATCAACATAGTGGGAAAAATAACACAGTTCGGTTATATTTGATTTTTTTTTTAAATTTTTTTTTTTTTGTAATATTGGTAAAGTTCGGTTAGAAAATAGTTTTAGCCTTCTTTGCGAACCAACCGAACATGGTGGGCAAAATTCGGTTAAATCAAAAATCAACATAGTGGGAAAAATATCACAGTTCGGTTACATTTGTTTTTTTTTTTTTTTTTTTTTTTTGTAATATTGGTAAAGTTCGGTTAGAAAATAGTTTTAGCCTTCTTTGCGAACCAACCGAACTCTGAGTTCAATAAAGATAAAATTAATTCGTGATAACCGAAGTGTTCTTCGTGTTCTTGGTTTCTGAATGTTCGGTTAACAAACTAGTTTTTTTTAAACTATTCCCCACCGAACATGCCACTGTAACTTCCATTTAAACCATATTTTGATGATTACTGCTCAAAATTTCAATCAAAAACGAATTAGAAGTAATGGGTTTGTAGGAAAATACTTATGGATAGGTTTGTTTATAAAAGATTGATTAATCGACGATGAAAATTTAATGAATCAACCAGGCTAAAAATTTGATGATTTTGATTAGATTTGTATATGATCAGGGTTAGATGATCATAAATTGATGAAGAAGAGAAGAAGAAAAATTGCAGAATAAAGGAAGAAGAAGTTGTAGATTAGTTATAATTTTAATTAGGTAAAAAGGTAAATATGTTAATGATTTATATTAAGTTATGTATATATGGAGGTGGTGGTGGTTGGCGGTGGTGGTAGTCGGAGGCGGTAGTGGTGGGCGGCGGTGGTGGGAGGAGGCGGTGGTTATATATATATATAGGTGATTATTAGGTTAGTTTTAAATTAAATTAGGTTAAGGGTAGGTTAGTCATTTCCACACTTTAAGACACCCCTTATAACTATAGGGAAGGTGGCCTAATAAGACCATGGTCCCCCAAAAAAACCATGGTCCCCAAATAATCAAACATTCACCCTACCAAACTAGGTGTTATATTTTATTTTATTTTTGCTTAACTTATTTCTCAAAGTTCTATCTCATGACCATTTCTTTTTTGGTATAGTAGATTTACTACTTGCTATATAAGATCCAGTAATATTTAATTTCTGATAAACTTGTGTGGGATTTCTGTTTGTTTTCTTTTACTTTAGATTTTTTTTTTTTTTTTTTTTTTGATCAGAAAGGAAGATTTCGTGCCTAATGCCTATGCTAATTTCAATCTGATTCGTGGAATTTGTTTTAGCACTAAATAAATACTATTGACATAAGCTTCAGAGAAGTTTCACTCCTTTGTTCTTATATACCAAGTCAAATTTCTGATACCAAGCTCTTTTCCTGCTTGAAACTGGAAGATGTCGTGTATGCATGATCATTTGTTTTGATTTAATCACTAGGCGTTGACAAAGTCAGGAAGGACTTAGCTAGGAGATTCGTGGATTATGAAAATGATTTACATCAATCTGTGTCTGACCTTTTTTATTTTTTTCTTTAATGTATTATATATATTCATTATATATGATGCAATCATTATGTAATTTCTCAGAAAGTTAAATATCTAAACTTTTTGTTTGTTTTATTATTTCCCTTTTGATTTGGTGCATAGGCTAAGCTTAAATCTAAGTTGTGGAATTCAAGTTATTCAACACCCAACTTATATTTCATTTTAAAGTTAACATCTCTTCAAAGTTTTTTGAATTTTCGAAAAGAAATTTATCACTTAATTTCATTCTCTAGCTATTGATACTATATATATATATATATATAGTATGAAGTATGTATATTGGGCTGCTTGTATATGTTCTTGTGTTCTCATTATCGGGGGAATTGTGTGTCTAATTCTATTTTTAGCTGTCGTCCCATACCAGCACATGAAGTTTCATGTCGTTGATGCTTCATTAACAGAGTTTTATTTAACAAATGATGATATGATTCATTACAATCTCGCAGCAAACATCTCTGTGAGGAACAGTAACAAGATCGCCCGTATTTCTTATCGTCGTATTCGGTCTGCAGCTTACTGTTACGGTGATAGTTTGACTTCAGTTTCTTTACCGTCTTTCTGGCAAGGCACTAAGAATACAACATTTCTCCGTCCTATATTTCAGGGACAAACGTTGCTCAGACCACGGGGTTCTCGTCTTAGGGACTTCAATCGTGATCAGAGGGATGGAAGTTATAGCATTTATTTGCATCTATACCTTGATACCCAGCTGAAGCATGCCGGTGGCGGAAAGGGCGACAAAATCGGCTTCGTAGTTGATTGTGGATTATTCAGACTGAATTTGCTGGGTTCTTCTTCTTCTTCAAACAATCAAACAGGAAGTGGCATATTTAAAACCAAGAGGTGCAAAGTACATACCGATAAGGATTACACTAAAAAGATTCTAATTATTTTATTTATTTGTATTTGTGTCCTTTTCTGCGGAGGAGGAGCAGGCTAATCATCAATAGATTGGGTATGGAGATCTCTACCTTTCAGTTTCTTCTCCATGGATGATGTATCCAAATTCCAAATTAATTAAAGAATGAAAATGCTGTGTACATATTTCAAGCTAGCCATGGGAAATTTGGAGTTAATAAATTAAATGTTGTGGGAACAACAAAACATTTATGATTTTTTTTTTTTTAATAATTAAGAATTTATGCATATTACACTAGATTTTCAAGATTTTAAATTCTCAAAACCAGTCTATATTACAGTTATAAGTTATCTTATTTGTTAGCATAAGATCATTTAGCAAATTATTTTGGAACTTCAGGGTATCAAATTTTGGAGTAGCATAAGGTGTTAATAGTTCCCACAGGGACAATTAGCCATTTTTTGCTTACATTCAAAATTTGTTGGAGCTAGCTAGAGTCAAAAACACCAAGAACCCGCAATCTCCTAGTTCACCACCTCCGACTTTGTCAATACGTTTCAATTCCAAGATTCCGGTATAGTACTTCAGGTTTCTTCAAAGTGTTTTCTTAAATCCTATTGACATTTGTTTTTCTTGGATCATCTTTATATATAAAAAAAAAAGCTTAATAAAATCCTATTGACATTTTATTTTCATTAGTTATACTATGCTATGTCGTGGTACCTCTGTCAGACTTTGTCAATACGTAAATTTTTTGTATTTCCACGCCTCTTTTCGTCTATTTTCAGTTGTATCATTTCAGTCGTTCTCACATTTTTATTATGGCTTCTCTTAAATATAACTCATTACATTTCAGAGGTCAGTGTCTGACCATTAATTTTTTATGTATACTATATAATATCCAAGCTCCAACCATTATCTAGTTTCTTTCTCCAGAAGTTATATGAATTTTCTGTTTGTTTAATCTTACTTCTTATGTTTTAAATGATCTCGATTTCATCATTCTAAAGATAACTAGCAACATCTCTTTGGATTTCACTTGTTTTGAAAATAAATATCTCTTTATTTGGAACTCTAGCTAATTATATATACATATGGTGGATTTTTGTTTGGTTGCGGGTTGTAGTTCTTGCGTGCTCGTCTTCATCGGCGGATTAATGTGTCTATACATATTTTTAGCTATCCTACCGTATCAACACATGCAATTTCATGTTGATGCTTCATTAACAGAGTTTTACTTAACCAATGATGATATACTTCATTACAATCTCGCAGTAAACATCTCAGTCAGGAACAGTAATAAGATTGATGGTACTTCTTATCTTATAGTATCCGCTCTCATACTTACTGCCATGGTAAGAAATTGGCGTTTGTTTCTTTTCCGTCTTTCTTGCAAGGCACTAAGAATACAACATTATTTTATCTAATTATCCTGTATTTCAGAGATTTTAATCATGATCAGAGGGATGGAAATTACAACATTTACATATGGGAACATTATTTAAATATTCCTCAAAATCCGCTACTTAAAATATACCCTTATACCTTCTGAAATGTGAAAGCAACTAGTACAAGTTGCTTTCGAAAGTGGACGCAACTAGAACAAGTTGTTTTCAAAAGTGGACGTAACTTTATACAAGTTGCTTCCAAAAAATGGAAACAACTTTCTCAAGTTCACTCCAAAAAAATATGTTTTACCTGTCGCGGTATTTGTTTAAGGTCAACAAAAATAAAAATTGAGGTACAACATTCCCACTTCACATATATCTCTATGTTAAAATCCAATTGAAGCATGCCGGTGCTAAGTAAAAGCAAAATCTAAGGGAAAACTGCACAAACTAAAGGTCCTGGAATGAATAAGAGATGTAAAGAATAGGAGAATGTAGATGACAAAAAAGGAGAGAGAAGCTCTCGCCATAATTAATGATTACTTTGAATTAATAATAGGGTCTGACCATTAAAATTAGGTAGGTAAGCTCAAATTAAATTCTTCCTTCTAACTATTTCACTACAATCTTATTAGTTGATCGTGGAAGCACAATGGGACATACATGTTTGGAGTGAATTATCTGCTGACAAAAAACCCCAGCTACAAGGTCATCACCAATTACAAATTTTTCTGAATTTCCACTTTCCAGCTCCAAGTTGTATAGTTTCATATACATCATTTAAATCTTTTCTAACAATTCTCGAGGTTCTCTTATCGATCAATAAATTTTCCTTCAGGTTCTGTGTCTGACAAGAAAAATTTGTGGGTACCATATAAGATCCAATCGAGTCAATCGACTATTTCAGAAAGTACGTGTATCTGAACCTGCTGTTAGTTTTATTTTTCTTTCGATTTTGTTCATACGCTAAGTTTCGATCTGAGTTGCAGAATTCAACACCCAACAATTTCATCATTCTAAGTATTGGCAAAATCTATTTTGATTTTTTTTTTTTATTTGTGAAATAATAAATCTCTGCTCTTAATTTTAGTCTCTAACTATCTATACATATATGGGGGATAACTGTTCGAATAAACATGTTTGTTTATACTTACTCATCATGACGATCATATTTGGAGGAATTGTATTTCTAAACCTATTCTTCATTTCTGCATATGAAAACATGAAGTTTCATGTCATTGATGCTTCATTAAAAGAGTTCTATTTAACAAATGATGATATACTTCATTACAATTTCGCGGTGACCATCTCTGTCAGGAACAGTAACAAGGTTGCACGTATTTCTTATGGTAATATTCGCTCTAAAATTTACTGTTACGGCGAGGATTTGGGTTTTGTTCCTTTGAATATGTCTTTCTGGCAAGGCCCCAAGAATACAACACTACTTCATCCTGTATTTCACGGACAAACCCTGTTTAAACTTCGGGATTCTCGCCTTGAGGATTTCAGTTATGGCCAGAGGGATGGAAGTTATATCATTTATGTGTATCTCTACCTTACAATCCAAGTGAAGCATGCTGGTGGTGGGAAGGGCCTGGAAGAGGATTACATAATTGAATGTGGATTGCACGAGCTTCATTTGTTGGGTTCTTCTTCTTTTTCAAATAATCAACCAGGTATTGGTGGCTTATTTAAAACTAAGAGGTGCGGGGTATATAAAGAACACTACTCACTCTAGTTATAAAAGATCTCTTATTGTATTGATCTCACCCCTCACACTTGCTTACCGGTGTTAAGTTTGTTGATCTTGTCTAAGGAGCTAATTAGGAGATAAAAGCATTGAAGGACCTACGCGAACAGTGAACTTAGATTCTAGGGTCGTGCTCAACTTCTACTGTTGGGCATAATAATCATCAAAAAAAAAAAAAAAAAAAACTCAGGAGCTAATTAATTCTCGTCGGATTTAGTTTTCAAATCTCTCCCTTTCAGTTTTTTCATCCAAGACGATATATAACTTCCGGCATCAAACCAAAGAGGCATCAGAACTCAGAAGGATTTTCTATTCTCGGGGAAGATGTGAATTTTTTGTTATTATGAGAGTTAATCGTAAAATAATTGTTATCAAAGGATTCTTAGTTAATTATTGAAAAAAATTTGGCATAAATCACTGCTCATTGTACATTCTAATTTAATTTGGAAGACGCAAGAAACCGAGATTCCGTGTTCTTATCACAGGAATAGAATGGAGCGCGTCAAAGTTAACTCTGGGTCGAGACTTCCTTTCATGGGTTACTTATTCTTCTGAATCCGTTGGAACAGCAGCGAATGGTTTACTCATGACCAATAAGTGCAAAATATGTAAACTGTGAGCTCAAACTATAAAGTAGGATCAGTACTTTGAATTAATCTTGTTCAGTTTAATTTGTTCCTTCTACTATCGTGGAAGCACAATGGTGTTTTTCTTCTCAGATTGTTTTTGAGATATCTATATTTTAAGGTTTTTCTTCCTGGATGTATCCTAAACTAATTAGTAAATGAAGGTTGAAAATGGCTCTGTAGCCTGTAGGTATTTCAGGCCGGCCTTGGGCCCAAATTGACGCAAGTGGACTTCGGGCATCAAAAGAATTTTTGCTGCATCTAATGGCTTAGAGCTTCTCCAATGGTACATGTGTGGAGATAAATGTCAAAATCCACCTAGGATGCATATTCAGTTTCTCTAAAATTATTCTCCATCCTGGATGTCATAAATTAATGTATCATGACTCTATGTAGAAAATGTAAGGGGAATGTCTAGTTTTCCACATTCCCCTTGACATTGTCTACCATCCTGGTAAGCTTTTTTTAATTAAAAGTATATTTTATTTACTAAAATTAATTCTAATATAATACATAATCATTTTTAGATCTAATAAAATTTTAAAATTACTAAACATAAAATTTATATTTAATAAGAAAATGATCACAAAAACACCATTAGAGATGAATAACGTTGTTCACCTAAACTTAAGAAAAATTTAGAATAAAGATGTCTTATTTGTGTTGCCACATAGGAAATACATACAACAACCATTGGAGTAGCTCTTAGGCTTACATACCCCAATAGCTTGTTACATTTGATGAATTTGTGCACAATATAATTGGGTTTATAAATATTGGCGCCACGCACTGAAGTGAGTTGCTTATTGTGTATTGATCATACAAGAAGGTCATTATATACCAAGTCAAATTTCTGAATACCAAGCTACTTTTCCTGCTTGAAATTGCATAATGTCAAATGTATACATGATCATCTGTGTTGATCTAGTCAGAAGGGTTTACCTAGGTGATATGTGGATTCTGTGTCCGACCTTTTTTTTATATATATTCATTCATATCTTATTTCTCCTCAGGTTGTTAAATATCTGAAACCTTCAGCTTGTTTTGTAATTTCGCTTTTGATTCCGTGCATAACCAAACCTTAAATCTAAGTTCAACATCCAACTATTTCATCAATCTAAAGCTAACAACATAGATATTCGAAGTTTTTTTAACTTTTTTATATACATATACATGAAGTATGTAAATTGGGCTTCTTTGATATGTTGTTGTGTTCTCAATCTCATCATCGGAGGAATTGTGTGTCTAATCCTATTTTTAGCTGTCATCCCATATCAACACATGAAGATTCATGTCATTGATGCTTCTTTAACAGAGTTCTACTTAACCGGTAATAATGATATACTTCATTATAACCTCACATTAAACATCTCTATCAGGAACAGTAATAAGATTGAGCGTATTTCTTATCGGAGTATTCGTTTTAATCTTTCTTGTTACGGTAAGGATTTGGCTTCGGTTTCTTTGCCGTCTTTCCTGCAAGGCACAAAGAACACAACACTACTCCATCCTGCTTTTCAGGGACAAACATCGGTCATACTACGGGGTTCTCATCTTAAAGATTTCATTCATGATCAGAGAGAGGGAAGTTTTAGCATTGATTTCGATCTCTACCTTACAACCCAATTGAAGTATGCTGGCGGTGGAAAGGGCGACAAAATAAGTTTCATAGTTCGTTGTGGATTATTCAGACTCCGTTTGTTGGGTTCTTCTTCTTCTTTAAATAATCAAACAGGAATTGGTGGTTTATTTAACTAAGAGGTGCAAAGTACATACCGACAGAGATTACAATTTTAGAATTGCCTTTTATTTTTTAATTTCGTTTGTTTTTATTACTCTCTTTTCAGGCTGTATCAGCAAACTTTGACACATACTAATCATCGTTAAATTGGGTTTGGAGATCTCTACGTTTCAGTTTCTTCTTCGTGGATGAAAATGGCTCTGTATGTATTTCAAGCTAGCCATGGGAGATTGGGAGTTGATAAAAAAAAAAAAAAATAGTATTTAATTTTAATTCTGTTTTAGGCTTGGGTTGATAAATGTTGGGGGAGCAACAAAATATTTGTCAATTCTTTACTTTAAATATAGATTTATTTTTATTTTTTTTGAATGAACTTTAAATATAGATTATTAAGAAGAGGAAGGATCCGTGGACACTCTTAGATGAACACTATCACACATGATTTGCATAGTACTAAATTATTTTAGAGTTTCAAGATATCAAATTTTCAATACCAGTCTTTAATATAGTTATACAAGTTCCGTAAGCCCGTCCAAATGGACGGGGCTAGTTCATCATTAGATTTACGGGTTTCGTGTCTTTACGGGTTTTGTGTCTTGAAGCTTCTTGTCATGTATCTTAGTATTAATCTCATTTTCACTTGCCCTTACTGTAATTGTTTTTGATGTCCAAATTCTTTCTAAATTAATCGGTTAAAATTCTCTAATTCTATCGGGATGGTTATAATAAATTTGCAATTTACCTGTCGTGCTTAAATCACCAAAAACCTCAGAACGGACCATTATTATCAAATTTATAGTTTCTTAAATTTTAATATCAATCATTTTTTTTTTATTTTTTTTTTATTTTTTTTGTAGCATGTAGGTGACTTTACTGCTATAGATACCTTGATGCTTTTTTTTTTAAACACAGACACACCAAATGAATTAGCATCATGACACTATTTATTAGGAAATAGGGCTATTCTTAGCCTAGAATTATAGTTATATTTGGAATACCTTGAGACACAAGTTGGGTCTTTGTATAAATATCTTGTGTGTTAATGAGAATGACACAGACTTAACCAAAACTTAACATGGCATCACGAGCCTGGTTAAAACCCTAAACCTAAAATTTTATTTCAAGTTCTCGCACGATGGGAGAAGATATAACGTAACCATCGGGAACCAAAGGAAAGAAGGTAGAATATGATTTGCAGAAGAATCCGGTGTACCATCTGGGATCAAGTGATGGTCCAGGTATTATTATTACTCCAATTGTTTTAAAAGGAACCAATTATGATGAGTGCCATTAGAAGATCGTTGATAGCCAAGAGAAAGTTTGGCTTTGTTGATGGCATCATTAAAGAACCTGCAGATCCCGATCAGTTGGAAGAATGGATTGCGATCCAATCAATGCTCGTTTCCTCGGATTAGCAACACACTAGAATCTTCAATCAGATCGACGCTAGGAGATTACGATGATGCAAGTCTTCTCTGGACACACTTAAAGAAAAGATTTTGTGTTGTCACTGAACACGAATCACAACCGAAAGCTTCTCTCGAGTGATTGCAAACAAGAAAAACCGAGAGTGTAGTTGTCTATTATGGGAGATTGAACAAAATATGGGATGAGCTGGTGACATATATGAAGATACCACATTGCAAGTGTGGTCTTTGCACTGCAATATTGCGACTTCAGTGAGTATTTTTGCGAGAAGAAGATTTTCTTCATTATTTTTTGATCGGTACGGATATCGCGGTGCAGTTCGAAGCGTGAACGATTGTTGGCAAGAGAACCTCTACCATCTATCGATGCGACTTATCAAACTATTGTGAATTCTCGAACGATTGCGAACAAGTGATGTATTATTTTCGAAAGAAGTACAAGACAATGTTATGGCATTTAAAGTTGAACTCGATCGGCGAGCAACCACCAATACATATGATCCCGCCAAGTATTGTAAACACTCAGTAATAGACAAGGACACTACGATGAGGGTTGTTATCAGCTAATTGGATACCCCGAATGGTGGGGAGATATACCTCGGAGTGGCAGAGGTTATGGCGAGAGGAGGCGGGGATGTGGTAGAGGTAGAGGTGGTTACGGGTTCCGCATACGGCGAGAGGTGGTAGAGGACATGGAAGCAACATTCCATTTCGTGCACATAACCTGAATATACCAAAGATCTCAAAGAATCGGGTGGTGTGACATCTGCAGATGGAACGGGTTTGACTGTCGTGTGGCGGCTCAATCTTCAACAAGTACTTGAGTTTTTGAGCTCAAACAAATCAAAAATTCAACTACAAGGTAAACAACATCGGGCTTCCTGGATTATAGATACAGGAGCTACGAATCATGTCACATGTAATATAGATGACATGATAGAAGTAAAAGATATTAAGGCATGCTCAGTAGGTTTGCCAGATGGAAAGTATGCGAACTCTGAAAAAATTGGAACTGTGATTCTTCCTGGTGGTTTGAAACTTGATAATGTGCTTTATGTACCTCAGATAACTTGCAACTTAATCTCGGTCATACAGATGATCGATGAGATAGCTTGTGTTGTGCAATGTACTAACGAGTTTATGTCTTATACAAGACCGGTTGATGAGGAAGGTGATTGGAGTGGGTGAGAGACAAGGTGGACTATATATTTTTCGTGGTGTGCCTCTGTTAAAGTACTTCTTGTTAGTGAGAACTCATATGAGCGATGGCATCAAAGAATGGGACATCCATCGGAGAAAGTTTTACAAAAGCTACCAGTTGTGAGTAGGTTATTTGAAAGAATAATGATGCTTGTGATATTTGCCCACGAGCAAAACATCGTAGAAGTAGTTTTCCTGTTAGTTTAAGTAAAGCCAGTTGTATATTTGAGTTAGTTCATCTGGATTTATGGGGTCCTTACAAGACACCTTCTTCTTGTGGAGCTCATTATTTTTTGACAATAGTAGATGATTTTTCAAGAGGTGTGTGGATTTATTTAATCAAAAGTAAAACTGAAGTTGAATTGGTATTTCTTAATTTCATTGCTCTTGTGAAACGTCAGTTTGGTAAAGAAATCAAAATTGTTAGAAGTGATAATGGAACAAAATTTAATACATTGCGTGGATATTTTAAGACTAGCGGGATAGTCTTTGAGACATCATGTGTTGGTACGCCCCAACAAAATGGGAGGGTTGAGAGAAAACACCAACATATAATGAATGTGGCAAGAGCCTTGAGATTTCAAGCAAATTTACCGATACGTTTTTGGGGAGAGTGTGCATTAAGCTAAAGATACTTGATTAATCGTACACCAACACCTATTCTTAACAACAAAACTCCATATGAAATTATGTTTGGGAAGTTGCCTCCATATGATCATTTGAAAGTGTTTGGGTGTTTGTGTTATGTGCATAATCAAAGTAGTAAAAGGGATAAGTTTGCAAGCAGAGGAAGGAGATGTGTATTTCTTGGTTATCCTTTTGGTAAAAAGGCATGGCAAGTTTATGATTTAGACACAAAACAATTTTTAGTGTCAAGGGATGTGGAGTTTTATGAACATTAGTTTCCTTATATGACAAGTATTACTGGAAATAGCATCGAGATTGTTCCATCAAATAATGATGTTTGTTGGAGTGATGATGAAGATAGAGAAGAAGAACAGGTTGTCTAGAGATGTTATGGAAACTCATCAAGACGAGCTGCAAAGCAACAAAGCGCCCGATGAATCTTTGCCTCGAGCGATTGTGAAACTCAAGAAGCTGCAAGGAAAGGATCAAGAACAACCTCGAGGAGAATGGTGCTAATAGCAATGACACAACAAATTGAAGGTGTGGTACATGAGAATAATAGTAGTGAGATGGGTAAAGGAAAACGTCGAGAAAATTCCTTCTAGCAGACTCAAGGGTTTCGTGACGCACACAAGACGAGAAAATAGTCCACCTTCCACTCATCTTACACAATCATCGGCCCTCGGGTACACCTTATCCTTTGACATATTATGTTAGTTGTGATCGTGTTTCTGCAGTTCATAGAAAATATCTTGCAGCTATCACTGCTAGAAATGAGCCTAAGAGCTTCAAAGAAGCTATGAAGCATCCAGGATGGCAAAAAGCCATGGCAGAAGAAATAAAGAGCTCGGAGGAACAAGGAACATGGGAATTAGAAGAATTACCACCTGGTAAGAAGGCACTTTGGGAAGCAAATGGATTTACACAGAAAAACGTGATGAAAATGGAAATTTGGTACGTCCGAAAGCAAGACTAGTAATATTTGGGAATCATCAAGTTGAAGGATTGGATTACAATGAGACATTTGCACCGATGGCAAAGATGACCTTGATTCAGTACTTTTCTAGTCATTGCAAAGAATTAAAAATTGGGAAGTGCATCAGATGGATGTGCATAATGCCTTTCTTCATGGAGATTTGGAGGAAGAAGTGTATATCAAGATACCACCGGGATTTTCCAAGGGAAATCCTAATATGGTGTGTAGAATGAAGAAATCATTATATGGCCTAAAACAGGCTCCTAGGTGTTGGTTTGCAAAATTATCAGCAGCTTTGAAGAATTATGGCTTTAAACAGTCATACTCAGATTATTCTCTCTTTACCATGACAAAGGGGAAGATGCAGCTTAATGTTTTGGTGTATGTTGATAATTTGATTGTAGCAGGAAATGATCTGGTTGCACTTCATAATTTTAAAACATACTTGGGACAATGCTTCAAGATGAAAGATTTGGGGAAGTTGAAATATTTTCTAGGATTGGAGGTGGCTCGTAGTAAAAAGGGTTTCTACTATGTCAGAGGAAGTATACATTGGATATTATCATGGAAACTGGGTTATTGGGAGCAAAACCTGCAGAGTTTCCAATGGAGACAAATCATCGTCTGGCTTTGGCAAAAGGTAAAATACTAGATGATGTGGAAAAATATAGAAGATTGGTTGGTCGTTTGATTTATTTGTCAGTCACTAGACCAAATCTTGCTTGCTCAGTACATATCTTGTCACAATTTATGCAACAACCAAGAATAGAGCATTGGGAAGCAGCTCTTCGTGTGGTTAGATATTTGAAGAAGAATCTGGACAAGGAATTCATTGCGCTACGATAGTAGTCTCGGTTTAAAAGGTTGGTGTGACTCAGATTGGGCAAGTTGTCCATTAAATAGACGTTCATTGACAGGATGGTTTATTCTTCTCGGGTTTTCACCGTGTCTTGGAAGACTAAGAAGCAACATACGGTTTCTCGGTCCTCGGATGAGGCGAGAATACGAGATCTATGGCGGCATTACATGTGAATTAAAGTGGTTGAAACAATTACTTGGTGATTTAGGAGTTCATCATACACATGGGATGAATCTCTTTTGGGATAGTCAATCGACATTATATATTGCTCGAATCAAAGTATTTCATGAACGAACAAAACATATAGAAGTGGACTGTTATCTTGTCATAGATGCTATAATAAGGAAGATTATATCACCATCTTACACTCCTACAACAGTGCAATTGGCAGATATCTTTACAAAATCCTTGGGGAAAACTCAGTTTCAGTTTCTTTTGTCCAAGATGGGCATTTGTGACCTCCATGCTCCATCTTGAGGGAGGGTATTAGGAAATAGGGTTATTCTTAGCCTAGAATTATAGTTATATTTGGAATACCTTGAGACCCAAGTTGGGTCTTTGTATAAATATCTTGTGTGTTAATGAGAATGACACAGACTTAACCAAAACTTAACACTATTGCTATATTCTGTCTCTAACTCAAAGAAGGTGTTACACGGTGCAAAGCGACCATGAGAGTATGAAAGGCATAATCTCTGTCTCTGTCTCTAACTCAAAGTTGGTGTTATACAATTTGTACTCCATGTTGAGGTGCAAGATTCAAAATGGAGTATATGAAGGCCAGAGCTGGAAACAAAAGTTCAGCAGACAGACTCATACGCAAAGCCATTTTAGATAAAATGGAACCAAAGTTTTGGCCTATACACACCTTAGGACCCCTTGAGAAAGCAAAGTATGTGAGTTTATCTTTGCCGTGTTTTAAACTCCATTCGCAAATCCTCCTGGCTTGAAGTCATCAGGGTGACCAATAGTAGTAATGTTGTAATAACGACTCCTGCTGGCATGGAAAGATTTCCCAATTTTGTTCTCTTGCAAGTATGGTGATGTAAGGACCTTGCACACCACTATAAGTATTCCTTCAATTGTCAATCTATTAATGTTCTCTATATTATTAGATTGCAGCGGCAATTCTAGTAAGTCATGACTACTTGACAGATGGGTTTTCATTAATTCTTCTCTGTTGATAATAAATCCTCTTAAATAATATGTCATTTAACACAGACAAAACGAACACCTTGCTATACAATTCATAAATCCTCTTAATTTGCCTCGGAAGCTAATTTTCCATCTGCAACACCAATAATATATCTTCATGGTTTTCTGTTGATGCAGGTCTGGTATACCTTCAAGCTCATCATCATGTTATATTTCTTGACATACTCTAGTAGACATCTTACAGTTACATGGACATTGAGAGAAAAACTTAAGAGGGTATTAGATAAGGCATTGCATAAACAACAAAACTAACATGACAATGTTGTTAAACTTGTTGGATGATGGAATAAGGGAGTGTAGAATGAAAAAAAGTCCATCCACGATCCTTAATGAGATCCTTTGTTGCTGTACTTTATCTGTTGGCACCAATCTGAAAAGAGGCATGCATCACAAACATTACAACTATACTCCTATGAGTTTTTGGAAAAAAATGTTTACTAAGCATCGATTTTTCCACAAAATTATTTCTGACTAATTGAAAGTGTCTTGGGAGTATGTTAACTACAGGACTTGGTGGAAATTGTATGTCAAATGTGGGCAACTAAAAGGAAAAAACACAAAAACGAAATCGAAAGTAATTGAAATGGGTACAGGCTGAAGCTCTTAAAAAGGATTGAAAGATAACTACAACCTGACTGGAATTTTGTTGCCATTTTCGACCCTAACTTCCAACCTGATCCAAAATTTCTCCATGCACTCATCCAAATTCAGCAAAGAAGGCCAACTAATACCTGGGTTACACATTTTATCAAGCAAGTTTATGAATTGATTTTCTTAACCCGAAATATCAAACTTTTCGTCTACTTTCAGTACATTTTCAAAAGGTAAAAACTATTCCCTCTTATGAAATTCTTACCCTCAATAGGAAAGAACGGTATCTCTTACCATCAATAGTCATAAATGATACTATCCAACACCGTACTGCATGCGATTGAAAAACAAAACAAAACACCATACTGCATTTTGAAGAGTAATTTGAGTAATTTTGTCGGGAAGAAAAGAAAAAATAAAATTAGGTTTCAACTTTTACCTTTTAATGGTATCTCTTACCGTCAATACGCATAAATGATAGTATCCAACACCGTACTGCATGCCGATGACAAAAAAAAAAAACACCATACTGCATTTAGAAGAGTCTATGCAATGCATAAACAAAAAAAAAAAAAAAAAGGAAAATTCAGGAGAAACACAAAAATCATGAGAAACTTTTACCTTTTAATGATTGAATAGAATATGGCGATGAAGAGGAGTTCCTTGCATAAAATTAAAATTTGATTTATGGGGGTTGTCTCTTCGGCATATGCTATTTATGTAGCTGAAGAGTTACATCGGTAAAACTGAAGGGCGTGCCTTTTGGCCATAAGGTGTACCTATTCCGTTAGATATAACTGATTACTTACGTGGCTCTCTAATATGGGAGAAAACTTGAAATTTAATGTGGTTCCGCCACGTCAGCAAATAGAATATGGCGATGAAGAGGAGTTCCTTGCATAAAATTAAAATTTAATTTCTGGGTGTTTTCTCTTCGGCATATGCTATTTATGTAGCCGAAGAGTCATGTCGGTAAAACTGAAAGGCGTGTCTTTTGGCCATAAGGCGTACCTATTCCGTCGGATATAACTGATTGCTTACGTGGGTCTCTAATATGGGAGAAAACTTGAAATTTAATGTGGTTCTGCCACGTCAGCAAAAACATTCTCCTTTATATTAAGAAGAATTGATATGAGAGTTGGTGGCTAAAAAAATAAGTTGTCAGCTAGAACAACAATAATGATTTTGGAGTTTGTCTTCGACTTCGAGATATCAAATCCATTCTGTGAGCTGGCTTAAAGCTTTCAGTATTTGTCTGTAGGGGATACTTATCGTTGGTTCACATGTCTCCGTGAGTTTATCTCTGTCATTGTTTCTCCAGACCGTCAGTTATGATATAATTCTGTGTCATGTAAAAATGTTTGAATTTGTGTCATTTGTAATTTTAGATAATTAAAACGAGTTGGCGAATCTTGCTCGTATTACAAAGTTCAGTATGGTCTCTACTAAGGACGTCTTCAGGTAAACGAAAAAAAATCACCTAGTCTCACCCCTCTAGTGCTACTTAGCCTAAAGCTTTACCATTCACCACTGCTTAGTGCTGAATAGCCTGAATCCATCTCTCGAATTGATGGTAGAATCCAAAACCCATCAGACGATTAAGCAGAAAATCCCAATCAATCCTACCATCCAACTTGAAAGGCATATTACCCCCATGAAAAAGATTGACCAGAAAATTGATAGCCTCGGAATTAAGACCAGAGCATCGAGAATCCTTCTATCTTTTAGAGAAACCATTCTAGAAGTACTGGGGCATAATAGCCTATTTGCAAATAATCTTAAACTGCCAAGAGCTTTGGGAGCGGGGCCTAGGGGTCTTGGGACCAGGGACGGTATTAGGGGGTGGCTTACCCAGGCTGAAGCCCACCCCAAAATTTCTAAAAAGATATTTTGTTAGTGTAATTTTTAGCATTTGTAAAATTTAGTCCAGGTGTAAATTTTAATTAGCCCATTAATTGTTCAGATATGATTCTACGTGGAAGAAATCAGAAGATTTTGGAACCCGGTCCCGCATGGATTAATTTTTGAGTAGCATCTCAACCGTTCAAAGGCTATAGGGAAAAGCAAGTATTCATGATGTTTCTTAAAATCAGGTATTGAGTGGGCTCACATGTTACTTGTCAGTTTAGTAAAATAAAACTGTGTGTCAAATGGGGGTGTCTTGTCCTTAACTAAGCAAGCGTTTGTCCACCTTTAAAAAAAGAAAAACAGCAAGTGTTTGTACATCTATGTATAATCTAAAAATGTAGTGTATTCATGAGACAAAAATACAATATGTCATGACTTATTATGTGTACTTGGATATAACCCGTGCCGTAACGGCACGGGATTTGAATTCTGCTACTACAGTTGTCGATAAAAAAAAATGAGGTGTGTGTTACTGCTTAGTGCGACCTTAGTAACTTATATGATGTTTCCCATATGTTAATGATTTGATGCACAAAATAAACTTCATGTCTTTCCTCTCAGATACAGTTCGACTCCACTATCAACATGTTCTAAGTTGTCAGAGAGAGAGACCAATGTTCTATTGAATTTTCAGATTTAGAATTCTTCACACACCAACCAAACGCACAGAGAAAGTTTATGTAGTCAGTCAATACATTGACTGACTTTACAGACTTGACTTGTAGGAAAAACTAAAGAGTAAAAGAAGGTAAAAACAACAGTCTTATTACGATTAAAATCTCATACTCTAACACCCCCCACCCCCCCACCCCCGCCGCAAGCCGAGGGGCAATGCGAGAGCAATGGCACCGAGCTTGTCACGCAAAAGGGAAAATCGATAAAGTGGAAAGAGGCTTCGTCGAGAATATCGGCAATTTGGTGATCTGTTGAAATAAACTTCACTACTAGCTTGCACTGTGACCACAAGTTCTCTCACAAAATGGAAAGCTATTTCTATGTGCTTCATACGATGATGAAATATTGGATTCTTGGACAAGTAAGTTGCACCTAAGTTGTCACACCACGTAACGGGGGAGAAGAAGGAGAAAAATGAAGTTACGCAAGTAAGGAGCGAAGCCGAGAGAACTTCAAAAGTAGCATCAACAATAGCCCGATACTCGGCCTCTGTGCTAGATCGTGAGACCGTCTTTTGTTTCCTGGAACACCATCAAATGAGGTTGGGACCCATAAAAATAGCTAGCCCACTTTGGTAGAGCGCACATCAACCAAGTGGCAACACCCAATCAAGCATCGGAAAAAGCTTGAATTTGTAAAGAAGATGATTGCTTGAACCGCAACCCATGTGCCAAAGTCCCCGCAAGGTATCTCAAGTATGCGCTTGAGTTGGCACCGGTGATCATTACTAGGTGCTTGCATGTCTTTGGCAGGCCTTATTGTGAAAAAGAAATGTCGCCCGGTAATAGTAGCATACTGAAGACCACCAACAATGCTTCTATACAAAACAGGATCAGAAAAAGCAGTAGAATCAATCACAGCAGAAGATGAAGGCTAAGCCATTGGAGTGGTCACAAATTTAGCAGTACCCATGTTTGCCTTTTTAAGTAGATTCAAAATGTGTTGTTTTTGACTAAGATGAATACCCTGAGTAGCTTCAATACCCAAAAAGAAGGACAATGGACCAAGGTTTATAATAGCAAATTCCTTTCCTAAAATAGATAAAAGAGAAGAAATACTTGCAGGGGAACTACCAGTAACTAAAATATCATCCACATAAATCAACACATATAAACAGTCAGTTGAAGTGACTCGAAAGAATAAAGAAGTATCTGTCTTTGAGGCTTGAAAACCTTGAGCCAATAAAAAGGAACTAAGCCTATCGAACCAGGCACGAGGAGCCCGCTTAAGACCATATATAGACTTTTGAGCTTGCAAACATGATGAGGCTGATCCTTGTCAATGAACCCAGATGGTTGAGTCATGTAGACATCTTCCAAAAGATTGCCATGTAAGAAGGCATTTTTAACGTCTAATTGTCTAATACTCCAACCTTTATACAAACTAATAGACAGAATCATTCGAATTGTAGTTGGCTTAACCACAGGACTGAATGTGTCCTGGTAATCGATTCCCTCAATCTGATTATACCCTTTGGCTACTATGCGTGCCTTATGCCTTTCTATAGAACCATGACCTTTCTCTTTATCCGAAAAACCCATATACAACCGATAACATGTTGAGAGGGATGGGGAAATTCAAGTGACCAAGTGTCGTTATCATGCAAAGCATGAACTTCATCAGTCATTGACCTTCGCCAAACTGGAATCTTGTTAGCAGAAGTAAAGGAAGTGGGAGTTAACTCATTATCATCAGAGACTGCGTAAGCAACAGAAGAACTGAACACTTTAGGCTTGGAAATACCACTGCGAGACCTAGTTGTCATGGAGTGAGTAGAATCAGAAGTTGCAACAGGGGGAACAGAAATTGAAGCAACAGGTGGAGGTGGTGAGGAAGGTACAGCTGAAGCAGAGGAAGATGGATATGCATCAGTTGCAGGTGGTAGGAGAGAAGATGGAGCAGAACAGGAGATAGAGTCTGAAGCAATGGTAGAAATAGGAACAAGAGAAGACGTGGTAGTTTGGCTGACTGGTGGAGAAGAAGAAAACATAGGAGGGTATGGAAACTCAGTTTCATCAAAAACAACATTCCGAGAGATAATAATTTTATTTGTGTGAGGATTCAAACAACGATAACCTTTATGTTGCAAACTGTACCCTAAGAAGATGCATTTAACAAACCGATTTTCTAGCTTATGAGAGTTGTAAGGACGTAAGCACGGGTAACAAGGACAACCGAAAATTTTAAGAAAATCATAATCAGGCACAGAATTAAACAAATTTTCAAGAGGTGTTTTGTTGTTTAAAACCGAAGAAGGCAGACGATTGATCAAATAGTTAGCGGTTTCACAAGCATAAGACCAAAAGGTGAGAGGTAACGAAGCATGATTTAACAAAGCTAGACCAGTATCTACAATGTGGCGATGTTTACGTTCAGCCATGCCATTGTGTTGATGGGTATGGGGACAAGAAACGCGATGACTGATGCCACAAGATTTCAATTAAGTGGAAACAGTTCGATACTCACCTCCTCAGTCAGATTGTAAATATTTAATCTTCCTACCAAACAAATTTTCTACTAGCTTTTGGAATTGAATAAAAGTGTTAAACACCTCTGACTTGTAAGCTAATGGAAAAAGCCAAGTGAACCGACTATATGCATCAATGAAGGATACATAGTATTTGTACCCATTAATAGAACAAACAGGCGATACCCAGACATCAGAATGAATTAAATCCAAAGGACCATGAAGATCAGTGTGAGAAGAAGGAAACGGTAGGGCATGTGACTTAGCTAATTGGCAATCTGTACAAAAGCTAGGTTCTAAATGAGAAGTCAAAGAAGAATTAATTACAGATAATACATGTCGAAGTGTTTTAAAGGCTGGATGACCTAGCCTACTGTGCCAAGCATTTGTAGTGGAATGAGAAAGAAATACTTGTTTGATTGTGTCAGAGTTCAGGTTTAATTCATATAAGCCATCTCTAAATGGTCCCCTAAGAAGTTCTTTGTGAGTGCTAATGTCTTTGACAAAAAATTCATCGGGATAGAACTGAAAATTGCAATGATTCTCCCTAGCAAACTGATGAACAAATAGTAAGTTTTTAGTCATAAAGGGGACATGGAGAACATTGGATAACTGAAATTTAGCACTAGAGGAAGCAAAAGAAGTAGAGCCAATGTTCTGAATGGACAAACCTGAGCCATTGCCAACCTTGACCTGATCTGCACCTTCATAGGGAGAGTGTAAGTTCAAATTTGCAAGATCATTTGTCATGTGGTGAGTAGCTCCAGAATCAGGCAGCCAACAATGAGGCGAAGAAGAAGCAGTATCATTGTACAAAACATAAGCTTCATGCTCAGGATACCATGGTTCCTCAAAAGAATCCTCAAAAATTTATTCAACATAAGTATAATGAGCTTGCAGGAGGACTAAAATCGGCTCGGAGGAAACGATAATCAGGAGCAATGTGACCAGGCTTTTTGCAATACTGACATTCAATGTAATAATCATATCTCACTTGAGCTTGAGATGGTGGATAGAAGTTAGAGGAAGAAGGCCTACCACCACGAGCACCACGAAAACCACCTCGAAAAAAACCTCTAAAACCAGGTCTACCACGAAACGAACCACCACCAAAATTACCATGTCTACCAGAAAAATTAGAAGATCGATTGGAACCACCATAGTTAGGATTCCATTGCTGTTGGGGGTAGAAATTTCCTCTTGAATAATTTGGAGAACCAGTACTAGAAGAATTAGATGTAGTCGAGTTGGGGAAATGTTGTTGACTAACATTGGCAGATGCAGTGGATAAATCAATAGTAGAAGCAGCATCAATTCTAGATTCTTCAGCCAGCAGAAGACCAAGAAGATCCATAGAGGTTATAGGATCTATGTTCTTCAGTTGTTGAGTATTGACAGATGTGACAAAGGCATGATACTCAACATGTAATCCATGTAGAATGTGAAAAACAAGATCATCATCATGAATTGATCTACCAATTTGAGCAAGTTGATGAGATAAATATCTAGCCCTATTGAAATAAGTTTGCATTGAATCCGTACCTTTCTTCAGATTGTGTAGATCAGCACGAATCTGCATCATTCTAGACCGAATCGAGCATTAAAATCAAGCTCAAGACGACGCCAAACATCACAGGAAGTAGAACAACCAAGGACCTGAGATTAACATTCTTCAGATAGAGCTGACAACAACCAAGAATAAATCGCCTGATCTTGGTTAAACCATGAGGTATACAATGAATTAACGATTAGATCTTTGGGGATATCAGTATCAGAATCCTTAATATCAGCACCAGAACTACGAATAAACTTCGCCGGACATTGAAAAGCACCAGTAACATATCGAAACAGGTCATAGCTACGAAGCAAGGAAGAAATATGAGGTTTCCACAGAGAATAATTGGTAGAGGTAAGACGAATTGGGGGTTTGAAATTAAGGGAAATGTGAACTGGAACTGTTTTAGAATCAGACATGATGAAGAATTGAAAGAGAGGTACTCTCCAGGATCGAAATTGGAAAACCTAAATTGGTTTTCCCTCTGATACCATGTCAGAAAGAGAGACCAATGTTCTATTAAAATTTTCAGATTTAGAATTCTTCACACACCAACCAAACGCACAGAGAAAGTTTATGTATTCAGTCAATACAATGACTGACTTTACAGACTTGACTTGCAGGAAAATCTAAAGAGTAAAAGAAGGTAAAAACAACAGTCTTATTACAGTTAAAATCTCATACTCTAACATAAGTAGTAAGTAGAGAGCATCCAATTCTATGTAGCACTTTTAGATGTAGACCTGCGAAGAAAATGAATCGGTATATTTCATTGTCCAAAAACGTTTCCTATTATATTCTTTGTTATATATTTGAAATTGTAAGTATATTTATTATCAAGCTAAATGGTATAGGTTAGTCATGTTTGGTATATGTCGTAGAGATCCTTGATGTAAATGTGAGGTGTGGTGATGATAATTAGGATAACCATGTCACCATTTTAGCTACGATTCGTTCGATGTCTGTGTGTGTCATGTATTTATTCAAGGTGGTGTGCAATGTGAGGTCATTTCCTTTTTACATTACACAGGTTTGAGAAGCCTAACATATGATGATGGGCTCATATGATCATCTCTGAGTTATTGGTAATATGTCTCTTTCGGTTTGTATGCCTCAAGTTTATACTTTGGATTGGGTTTTTACACAATCAGCGTGGATATATTTATTGTCTAAAAAAAAAACATGGATATATATTCATTATGAATACCTTGCTATTTGGTGGTAGTGCACTACCTTATTCTTTATAATTCGTAGTAATATTAACGTAAGAACTAATCTATTCTAGAAAGTAGAAATCATGACTCTCATTATGTTGCTCCACTAAAGAGATGTAACAAAGATTCTCATTTTCGAAGTTTATTCACCAACAATGTGAATCCCAATTTTACAACTCAAATACCCAATGATAAACTAAAAATAAATGGTGAAAATGGAGAAGCACTCTTCTTTTTCTACTTGCCATCTTTGGCATACGTGCACCTAATTGTTATGGTTTATTTTTGTCTTTGGCATCTTTCTCTGTTCAGTTCAATCCATCTTCTCTCTATTCGTGAGGCTGGTCAACTCCATTCAAGGATGAGTAATACCTTCATGTGGACACCTGCAAATAAGGTAAGTGAGTTTTTCATTGTCGAACACACTTTCTAGAAACCGAAAAACCCCTATGTTCACGCTTATAGCTAGAGTTCATCTAGTGGGTGTGAAATGTATTCATTTTACTTCCAAAATTCCAACGTACCTTATGACAGTACTTCTGGATAGATCATATTTGCCCTTTCATCACCATTATGTCATTTTACAACATGCTTCTTTAGTTGTACCGCCCCGAATCTGTGGCTATGCTGTAATGGAGTAAAACATTCGTCTTCTGAGTCCATCTCACACAATTTTTCGTAGGCCTGCATGTAGTTTTGGCCAAAGGAATTACTAATCGTCGTAATCGACAATACTTTATGTAGGTGTTGATGGTGGTTTTTAGACACGGGGTAAAATCGTAAAACCCCATGACCTAGTGTTACCCGCAACACATTAACTAAGAGCATTTAACTCAGGTGTAAATAATTAATAGGGGTATTTTTTCAAAATACCAGTTAGGGTTTTCAACCACGTAACCCTAATTCCAAAACCAAGCGCGCACCTGCGCACCATGGCAACAATGCCAAACCAAGCCGCGCATCTTGCGCACCATGGCAACAATGCCAAACCAAGCCCGCATCTGCGCACCATGGCAACAATGCCAAACCAAGCCGCACCCGCGCACCATGGCAACAATGCCAAACCAATCCGCATACTGCGCACCATGGCAACAATGCCAAACCAAGCCGCACCCTGCGCACCATGGCAACAATACCAAACCAAGCCGGACCCTATGCACCATGGAACCAATGCCAAACCAAGCCGCATATTGCGCACCATGGCAACAATGCCAAACCAAGCGCATACTGCGCACCATGGCAACAATGCCAAACCAAGCCGCACCCTGCGCACCATGGCAACAATGCCAAACCAAGCCGCATACTGCGCACCATGGCAACAATGCTAAACCAAGCTACACCCTGCGCACCATGGCAACAATGCCAAACCAAGCCGCACCCTAAGCACCATGGAAACAATGCCAAACCAAGTCGCACCCTGCGCACCATGGCAACAATGCCAAATTTCAAGCCGCTATGCCTTTGGCCCACGCCAAATATAGCGCCCTAGGCTTGCAAGACTTGCAACTAGGTCAACATGGCGAGACGTGCCATTGGCACATGCCAACACGTATCGCAAGCCATATTTCCAAGCCGCTATGCCTTTGGCCCACGCCAAATATAGCGCCCTAGGCTTGCAAGACTTGCAACTAGGTCAACATGGCCGTACGTGCCATTGGCACATGCCAACACGTATCGCAAGCCATATATCCAAGCCGCTATTGGCACACGCCAAATATTGCGCCCTAGGCTTGCAAGACTTGCAACTAGGTCAACATGGCCATACGTGCCATTGGCACATGCCAACACGTATCGCAAGCCATATTTCCAAGCCGCTATGCCTTTGGCCCACGCCAAATATAGCGCCCTAGGCTTGCAAGACTTTCAACTAGGTCAACATGGCCGTACGTGCCATTGGCACATGCCAACACGCATCGCAAGCCATATTTCCAAGCCGCTATGCCTTTGGCCCACGCGAAATATAGCGCCCTAGGCTTGCAAGACTTGCAACTAGGTCAACATGGCCGCACGTGCCATTGGCACATGCCAACACGTATCGCAAGCCATATTTCCAAGCCGCTATGCCTTTGGCCCACGCCAAATATAGCGCCATAGGCTTGCAAGACTTGCAACTAGGTCAACATGGCTGCACGTGCCATTGGCACATGCCAACACATGTCGCAAGCCATATTTCCAAGCCGCTATGCCTTTGGCCCACGCCAAATATAGCGCCCTAGGCTTGCAAGACTTGCAACTAGGTCAACATGGCTGCACGTGCCATTGGCACATGTCAACACGCGTGTCGCAAGCCATATTTCCAAGCCGCTATGCCTTTGGCCCACGCCAAATATAGCGCCCTAGGCTTGCAAGACTTGCAACTAGGTCAACATGGCCGCACGTGCCATTGGCACATGCCAACACGTGTCGCAAGCCATATTTCTAAGCCGCTATGCCTTTGGCCCACGCCAAACATAGCGCCCTAGGCTGCAAGACTTGCAACTAGGTCAACATGGCGCACGTGCCATTGACACATGCCAAACACACATGTTGGTAACCTAACTTGCAAACCGTGCAACCTACCACCAAGGCATTCCGCACATGCCATTGGCACATGCCAAACACACACGCTGGTAACCTAACTTGCAAACCGTGCAACCTACCACCAAGGCATTCCGCACATGCCATTGGAACATGCCAAACACACACGCTGGCAACCTAACTTGCAAACCGTGCAACCTACCACCTAGGCATTCCGCACATGCCATTGGCACATGCCAAACACACACGCCTTTGGTAACCTAACTTGCAAACCGTGCAACCTACCACCAAGGCATTCCACACATGCCATTGGCACATGCCAAATACGCATATTTGGTAACCTAACTTGCAAACCGTGCAACCTACCACCAAGGCATTCCGCACATGCCATTGGCACATGCCAAACACACACGCTGGTAGCCTAACTTGCAAACCGTGCAACCTACCACCAAGGCATTCGCACATGCCATTGGCACATGCCACACGCGCCACTAGCGGCGCCACTTGCACTCAAGATGCAACCAACACTCGAGACATCGACAAAAGCGGGGATGCTTCTTTAGGGTTTTGGTTTGGCGGTCACAGCATGCAGCGTACACTACGCTCACATTAAGAAAGCGTGAAAAGGAATAAAGCGGTCAAATAAAAGAGGAAATAATTTTGAAAAACGTTTTCACCCATTAAACCATGTGGTTACCACCTCCTCCCATTATTTCAACCTTTACTCTCTTCCTTCATGAGGCCAGGGTACGTTTCAATCTCGACTTGTATAAATAGGTCTTACCTATTTCCACCAGACAACAAGTCTCGGTCAGGAGAAAAATACTACACTCTCGAAAGGCAACTTTGCAAGCTCTCCCAAAAGCTTTCATCTCTTGCAAGCTTCCTAAGCTTTCACTTTACGATACAAGTCGAGATACTACTCTCCTCAACACCTTTCTTTGCTTCCCTCCCCAAATCAACCCTTCTCCTCCACTTTGTGACCGAAGCAAGTCCGGAACGGCCATTTCTTGGTTTAGGTCGAACTTATGCATTGATTGATCTCTCGAATCTATAAAGTGCTCACGTGCGGCACATTTGTTTAGGGTGTGAACCGGTTTCTCACTCACCTACCGAAATCGGAGAAACGATTTTCACCCATAAACAATTGGCGACCACGGCGGGAGGATTGATCTATCGGCTATAATGTCGGTTGTCGATCTCGTTCTTCGATCCGGATGTCAAGATGGTAGGGGACTTGCGAAGATGCTACCACTCGATCCGACTCAACTACCGAGACGACCGGTTACCGGTTGCAAAAACTACACGAGAAAAGCGGGGACTAGTTGAAGATGCTACCAGCGATTGGGGACTTGCGACTCGGTCCGACTCAACTACCGGACAACCGGTTATCGGTTGTTAAAACTATACCGAGAAAAGCGGGGACTGTTGAAGACGCTACCGACAATTGGGGACTAATTGGCGTGCTACCGGCAAATCCGCCTTGCTACCAAACAAAGCCGCCTTTTAATTGGAGAGAGGCGTGTTTGCAAGTGAGTAAATTTAGATTGGGAAAGATATACGATCTGTTTTTAGGTTCTTAATAAAACCGCCATACTATTGCGTATTGTGCCTATTGCTAGGGCACACTTTCATAAAAGCAATATTCCTTTCCCAAAACATAATCAGAGTTATATTATCAAAACCATTCATCCCAGAAATAATCCAATATCCTCAAAAGCTAACATTTATCTATCAACCCAAACAATCCAGGAAGACAAAACCATAAACCAGGCGCTTTGTTTGCCTTTCAAAAAAAAAAAAAATTCACCTACCCGTACATACCTACTTTGCACAATAACAATTACCTGTCACTATTAGCAGATGTTACTATAGTGACATTTGAAGAATTATTTATGATGAAGTATTTCCACAAGTTTATGAAAGGCATACCTATGGCTACGGTTTACACCGGCACAAGAAAACAATAAAACGAATTCAAAGAGAAACATTTGGAGTACATATTTGGGATATGCTTGCCCACTTTGTCACTACAGCGCTACCGCTAACACCATGACGTGATAACAAAGATACGAGGTAAAAAGGGAGCCAACCCATTTCATAAGCATAACACTTCTGAATTTGAATAAGGAAAGGATTTCCTGTTTGAGCTACGTATGGGAAGAGGCAACTGGGCCCGCAGGAACAAGTCCAAGCCACGCCAAGCCAGCACCGTGCCAAGCCAATGGTCCACACCATGCCGAAATCCAAGCCAGCGTCCATGCCTAACCAGCGTCCACACCAAGCCAGCGCCCATTCTAAGACGATCCAGCGCCTACCAGACGCGCATGCCAGAAGCGCCTACCAGACTCGCATGCCAGAAGCGCTTGCCAGACGTGCTTACCAGACGCGCTTACCAGACACACATGCCGCACGCGCATGCCAGTAGCGATACCACACTTTGTGCTAACGGTTTGCATCCTTCCAATGCTAACATCTTGCGCCCTTCAGCACCATCCTCGCCCTTCGAAACAGTGCCATGGCTCCAGCCTTCGTGATCAAAACCGTGTCATCTCGCACGATACACTTACGATCACGAACCAGAGCCACCTCCGCCACCCCAACGGTTCTTCAAGCATGAAAGCTCCAACCGTCACGGAGACGCTACTCCACCATCGGGGCAAGATCTTTGGAAGATCCCGGAAGAAGCCGACCTCCTTTTAGCATTGTTGATTCGATGAAAAGACGAAAGATACTTCAGCGGGGACGCGCGTTATAGATGAAGAGGCTCGCGTTGCTCTTGAACGCCCGGTACAAGGGGATAAGCAATCCAATTTCGTCACACGTGAAGATCGGGAAGGACTTCTCCAAAATCGAAAGCAATGGAAATCAACAACTCTCACGAGTTCACGGAGACCCTTTTTTGTCGGGACCCTCATAATTGGAACTTCGCCCACAAAGTCGTACAGGTCTATGATGAAACTTGAGTTATGTGAGATTCTATATTTCTCCAAGGCATAGCATCAAGACATATTTGCATATCTCAACCGCCTTGCATCGGGAAGCGGCGTTTCCGGCCAGGGGAAGCCGTTCCCAAACCCCAACCTCTCCTAGAAAGCACGATCGACGGATGTATTTGGGGACTCCTAACCTCTTTTCTCTTGAGGGATGTTGAGTTTGAAAGAACGTGACGCGGCCTCCGGCTTCAAAATGGTAGCCGCAAGGCTCTGAGAGTTGCAAGATTTCATTTCAACGTTCTCTCCAGAAAAAGCTCCGCATCAACGTTCTCTCCAGTAGCTACGCATCAACGTTCTCCAGCAGCGGCTTCGCTTCAACGTTCGCTTCAATGCCACTCCTTCTCGCAAAGGGTCGTGCGCCACACTACCCATATCAAGGAACATAGTCACGACAAGCCAATCTTCGTAGTCATGGACACCTTTTAATCCATCTCGCCAAAACTCGTGATCATGGGCCAGTTTGCTCGCTTACGCATCCAGCCAATCCTTTTACGTCCCACGGAAGCCCATAGAATATCAGCCAACCTACTTTGTTACCACGACAATGTAGTTTCTCTGATTACATCTCCTACCAAGAACTGTTGCCCCTCATTCGTTGATACCAGCGAGCTTCACGCGGAAACAATTACTACAAAGATGGAAAAACGTAAACCATACTTGAGAACGGAAGATATACACGGGATCCCTTCACTTTGTCAAAGCTACGAAGAACAGTCCACCAAAAATCCGTACCCACAACAAGGTCCTCTACTCTTCAAGGGTGCGAGCGCAAGAACATCATCACCTCTCTGTCTAGAAGACGCCTTCAACACTTTACGAGGCCGCGGAGGATCCGAGCCTGCACTATCCAGAATATGTCATCATGTAATTTCCGAGCATCCCAGTGTCACATCCAGAAGAGTACGATAGGCTTATATCAAATCCGTGGAGGGGGATTCAAGGCGATATAATGAAAGTAGGTCATGCATGGGGACTACCGGCGTGAGATGCTTTCACTCCCCTCAACCAGGTTATTCTGATTTCAACATCATCACTATCGAGGTTTTTACGAGCACGCTAGAAGGTTACATTCACGTATTCATCCATTCCATCATATCAAACCGAAGTATGGCCGGGGACTTCTCGCTGCATCCCATTTCGTAAGATAGAGCCCTAAATCAGCGTCCTCCAAGTCTGCGGCGGTCAACAGGACGGATTCGAAGGAAGGGAACGACTAGGTCATCCTCGTAGATACTTGATGACGCATGCTCCAACGGGATATCTCTGCACAAAAGGGAAATTTTTCATTTATACAACAAGCGGCGGTAAAGTGTACGATGACATCCGCCAATGAAAAAAAAACATACAGGTATGATATTCTTAACCGAATAACCTTTGTTGGGATGCTCGTGCAAGAGTCGAGACCTCGCGCCTTCATCCGGAGAACTGATTTGGTTAGAAGATGATTTGAATCCGCGTGACATGACAAAGAGAGAAATTTAACAAGAAGAACCTTTTCTCAAACGAGGAGATGATGCGATTGCGTTGGTTTTGAATCTGAGAACCTTTAAAAAAGGAAAGGAAGCAATGAGGGACATAACGCTTCCATTTTTTGGCATGAACGATGCCCTAATCGGGCCGCGCATGAAGGAAAGGCAAAATAAGGAAACTTTGCTATCTGGCAGAAACACCTACTCCCTCCTTGTTCACACCGATCCCATCAAGTCACGTCGGCAAGCACGCACTGACTTCCCTACCTTGGGGGTCCCACCGACCTAGCACGCTCGGTTCCCAACTCACGCCAACTTCCCAATGACCGCCCAAGTCACGTCAGCAAGCACGCACAGCTTCCCAACCTTGCGCCAGTCCCACCAGCTAGCACGCCCAACTTCTCAACATCGCCCAAGTTGCACCGGCCCCACCAATTATGCCGACCTCCCAATGGCCGCCCAAGTCACGCCTGCAAGCACACACGGTTTCTACACTTTGCGCCGGTCCCACCAGCTAGCACACTCAGTTTCCCAACTCACGCCAACTTCCCAACGTCGACCAAGCCGCACCGGCCCCACCAATTGTTCCAGCCTCCCGATTCGTGCAAAACTACCAGAGGCAAGGATTCCAAATCTTATTTATAAAAGGTCAGACAAGCCTCCTTCAATTTTCCCTACGTTTTGCTTTTAATAGTTTGTCACCATCTTATGCTTAACTCGCAACAAAGCCCCTGTTCCGAGCTAAGCAGGGGACTTAATGTTGGTAGTGGTTTTTAGACAAGGGGTAAAATCGTAAAACCCCATGACCTAGTGTTACCCGCAACACATTAACTAAGAGCATTTAACTCGGTGTAAATAATTAATAGGGTATTTTTTCAAAATACCAGTTAGGGTTTTCAACCACAGAACCTAATTCCAAAACCAAGCCGCGCCCCTACGCACCATGGCAACAATGCCAAACCAAGCCGCATCTGCGCACCATGGCAACAATGCCAAACCAAGCCGCATATCTGCGCACCATGGCAACAATGCCAAACCAAGCCGCACCCTGCGCACCATGGCAACAATGCCAAACCAAGCCGCATCTGCGCACCATGGCAACAATGCCAAACCAAGCCGCACCACTGCACCATGGCAACAATGCAAACGCCGCATCTGCGCACCATGGCAACAATGCCAAACCACGCATCTTGCGCACCATGGCAACAATGCCAAACCAAGCCGCACCCTGCGCACCATGGAAACAATGCCAAACCAAGCGCATCTGCGCACCATGCCAACAATGCCAAACCAAGCCGCACCTGCGCACCATGGCAACAATGCCAAACCAAGCCGCATACTGCGCACCATGGCAACAATGCCAAACCAAGCCGCACCCTGCGCACCATGGCAACAATGCCACCCTGCGCACCATGGCAACAATGCCAAATTTCAATCCGCTATGCCTTTGGCCCACGCCAAATATAGCGCCCTAGGATTGCAAGACTTGCAACTAGGTCAACATGGCCTTACGTGCCATTGGCACATGCCAACACGTATCGCAAGCCATATTTCCAAGCCGTTATGCCTTTGGCCCACGCCAAATATAGCGCCCTAGGCTTGCAAGACTTGCAACTAGGTCAACATGGACGTATGTGCCATTGGCACATGCCAACACGTATCACAAGCCATATTTCCAAGCCGCTATTGGCACACGCCAAATATAGCGCCCTAGGATTGCAAGACTTGCAACTAGGTCAACATGGTCGTACGTGCCATTGGCACATGCCAACACGCATCGCAAGCCATATTTCCAAGCCGCTATGCCTTTGGCCCACGCCAAATATAGCGCCCTAGGCTTGCAAGACTTGCAACTAGGTCAACATGGCCGCACGTGCCATTGGCACATGCCAACACGCATCTCAAGCCATATATCGAAGCCGCTATGCCTTTGGCCCACGCCAAATATAGCGCCCTAGGCTTGCAAGACTTGCAACTAGGTCAACATGGCCGCACGTTCCATTGGCACATGCCAACACGTATCGCAAGCCATATTTCCAAGCCGCTATGCCTTTGGCCCACGCCAAATATAGCGCCCTAGGCTTGCAAGACTTGCAACTAGGTCAACATGGCTGCACGTGCCATTGGCACATGCCAACACGTGTCGCAAGCCATATTTCCAAGCCGCGATGCCTGTTAACCACACCAAATATAGCGCCCTAGGCTTGCAAGACTTGCAACTAGGTCAACATGGCTGCACGTGCCATTGGCACATGCCAACACGTGTCACAAGCCATATTTCCAAGCCTCTATGCCTTTGGCCCACGCCAAATATAACGCCCTAGGCTTGCAAGACTTGCAACTAGGTCAAAATGGACGCACGTGCCATTGGCACATGCCAACACGTGTCGCAAGCCATATTTCTAAGCCGCTATGCCTTTGGCCCACGCCAAACATAGCGCCCTACGCTTGCAAGACTTGCAACTAGGTCAACATGGCCGTACGTGCCATTGGCACATGCAAAACACACACGCTGGTAACCTAACTTGCAAACCGTGCAACCTACCACCAAGGCATTCCGCACATGCCATTGGCACATGCCAAACACACACTGTTGTTAACCTAACTTGCAAACCGTGCAACCTACCACCAAGGCATTACGCACATGCCATTGGCACATGCCAAACACACACGCTGGTAACCTAACTTGCAAACCGTGCAACCTACCACCAAGGCATTCCGCACATGCAAAACACACACGCTGGTAACCTAACTTTCAAACCGTGCAACCTACCACCAAGGCATTCGCACATGCCAAACACGCACGCCTGGTAACCTAACTTGCAAACCGTGCAACCTACCACCAAGGCATTCCGCACATGCCATTGGAACATGCCAAACAAACACGCTGGTAGCCTCACTTGCAAACCGTGCAACCTACCACCAAGGCATTCCGCACATGCCATTGGCACATGCCACACGCGCCACTAGCAGCGCCACTTGCACTCAAGATGCAACCAACACTCGAGACATCGACACAAAGGCGGGGATGCTTCTTTAGGGTTTTGGTTTTAGCGGTCCATGAGATGCGGCGTACACTATGCTCACATTAAGAAAGCGTGAAAAGGAATAAAGCGGTCAAATAAAAGAGGAAATAATGGTGAAAAACGTTTTCACCCATTAAACCATGCGGTTACCACCTCCTCCCATTATTTCACCCTTTACTCTCTTCCTTCATGAGGCCGTGGTACGTTTCAATCTCGACTTGTATAAATAGATCTTACCTATTTCCACCGGACAACAAGTCTCGGTCGGGAGAAAATACTACACTCTTAGAAAGGCAACTTTGCAAGCTCTCCCAAAAGCTTTCATCTCTTGCAAGCTTCTTAAGCTTTCACTTTACGATACAAGTCGAGATACTACTCTCCTCAACACCTTTCTTTGCTTCCCTCCCCAAATCAACCCTTCTCCTCCACTTTGTGACCGAAGCAAGTCTGGAACGGCCATTTCTTGGTTTAGGCCGGACTTGTACAGATTGATCTCTCGAATCTATAAAGTGCTCACGTGCAGCACATTTGTTTAGGGTTTGAACCATTTTCTCACTCACCTACCGAAATTACCGAAATCGTGAAACGATTTTCACCCATAAACAGTAGGATCTTGAAAAGCATCGAGATTTAGGTAATCAATCTTCCGGAGCTGATTGCCAACTTGTGATAATACAAAACAAATTTAACTTCTAGTAAATGTGACAGTACCTTAGGCAAACACAACCACTCAATACTCCTTGCAAAAAAAAAAAAAAAGTTCTAGTTCCACCTACCAAAATATCATGAATTAGATAATTTTCAAAATTTCAGATGTTAGCAGTAAACTCACATACAACATAAAGTTACAAAATCATGTATCAACTAAGCACAGGAAAAAATAAAAATTGATGATAATTATACTTATTAGTTCTAGTTCTTCCAAAAGGATTTACCTTGTGTTTGAGTCACCAGCATCATGTTCTTCCACCCAGAAAAGGGTAGCTCCTACTACCTTTAAAAACCCAATATCTCTTCCCGAGTTTTTTTAGTACCTATCGTCTACCAAATGTTTCTTGTGCATCAGTTTGATCAAGAATAATCGGCTATATGAGAAAACTTGAGAAATTTTGTAATATGACCATAGCCCAATCTTTAGATCTGAATCAATTCTTAGCATCTGTTTGTGCTACATATGAAGTAGCCACTATAATTTCATTGGAAAGTGTAATTACCAGTTCTAATATAGAGTGTTGAAGCACCACTCAGTCCATAACATTAACTCCCAATAGAAAGGTCCAATGAAGCAATCGGTTGAATCAATGGAAGCCAAGAAATGAGTCTTCCAATGTATTTAGCACAAATGCTTGAGCCATATCAACCTGTAAAAATATTCATAAAACGCATATCAAGCTAACCTAAGATTATAACTGAAGGAACAAAATCGAAAATTTAAAAAGAAAAAAATCAAATTAATTGATCCGTTAATCTTACCAAGAGTAATTGCAGCATCTACGAATCATACATATCCACTAATACAAACTCTAATTTTAAAGAATCCATCATGAAAGGCAAAAATAAGCCCAATATTTGCAGGATTAAGATAATTTTCAGGGGAATGTGTAGAAGCGAATCCAGTGGACCAAAAAAAAACTTTGAAAGTCAGCTTCTCATTGCAAAGTAGAAACGAAGTATCAGGTCTTGAAAATCGTCACACTTCCCCAAGTAGAGCCTAAAACCTAACTAACGGGAACCAAAAAAAAAACATTTCTCACAATAACGTTTAATAAGCCTGGCTAACAACGAAAGGACCCATTTTTATGATCCAACAAAGGAGCAACGTATGCATTCATTGAATGGATATTTATTAATACGAAGGAGTAGAAAAATTTCTTCTGTTTCTTCGTAGCACAAAGAAATCAACCTTGTGATTAACCGAAATGCAGATAGGACATACCTTCACAAAAACCCTAATAACGCATAGCGAAATATAGAGAGTTTGAAAATTGTTCACAAAAATGAGAATTCTTCTTTGCCCAATTTCTATGTTTATTGATTCAGAGAAAAATAGTAACGCCTCCCGCATGGATGGAAGGTAATTATTTTGGCATTGATTTAATATTGACCTATCATGGAGAAAAACGGGTTTGACATTAATCTAGAAGAGAAATTGACAGGTGGACGTTAGGGGTTTCATCATGGCCGTCCTTTATGTACCCAAACTGTACATCTCAGAATATATATAGATGGCCCAATCTTGACCGTCCTTTATGTGTCCAAACTACAGATCTTCGTCCATTGGTAAAAACACCATTGTCCCTTATAATATAGATATGTACAAACTCTAAATATTTTTGCATCCCTATAATAACCTTTAAAACTAGAAAAAAATTGGGCGGCCTTCGCCGCTAAATAAATCAGGATTATTATTTTCGATACGCAAATTATTCCTCCCTAATATTAGTTATAAGGTGAAAAAATTTGATTCAAAGCTTTATGCTCCAAGGAAAAGAGATCGTGTGGCATACCCATACTCAGCTTTAAATATATTACCGCAGTTTTCATTCTTGCAGTTAGATAAATTAAGTTGAGAGTTCGAGAGAAAAAAAAAATTAGCCCACCCAAACATAAATTTCTGGTTCCGTCATTTGCTTGGGACTATCGACTTCCTGCATACGCCAAGTTTAAATCGAACTCGTTCAGTTTTCTTCAAGTTTTATTAAATCCTATTGAGAATTTATTTTGACCAAGTTATATACATATATAATAAGCTTCAGAAAAGTTCTCTCCATCATTGGATAATTGGATTTCTTGTTTGAAATAGTACGTTTCATTCGTTTTCACTTGGTCAACACGTATTGACGAAGTCATTAAAGGTTTAATAAGAAGATTTGTGGATTCTGATTCCCGAAAACTTCCATTGTATATATACATCATTCTTGGTAGACAGTCCAAGAGCATAGCTCAGTGGTATCCCATCAACGCCAGTAAGAAGGAAGTCAGGTCAGGGATTCAATCCGCCGCCGTAAAGTTTCTTAGGCTAAGTCTTATGGGCTAGATTGGACTGCTAGATTGGCCAAAAAATGTTGCAAATCATGAAAAAAGTGTGGGAAAAAAGTTAACACTCTTTCTAGCTACTTCTCTCTCCTAGCATTTGCTCGCTTGATCGAACTATCAACGAGATTGGCTTATTTGAATAGTGCGGCGCTCAAAAAGTGACCAAAACGTCGAATGGTTGGCGCTCACAAAAATCACAAAAATCTAACGGCTGAGATTTAAGCGTTGAATGGTTCGACGCTCAAAAAGTAACCAAAACATTGAATGTTTGGCGCTCAGAAAAACGCTGAATGGTTCGGCGCTCACAGATGACGTGGATAGCCAATCTAGCAGCTAGATATCTAGCCCATAAGACTTAGGAGGTTGCCCAGGCTGACGTGGATGGCCAATCTAGCAGCTAGATAACTAGCCCATAAGACTTAGCCTTAGTAGATAGATTAATTAATTATATAGTAGGTTTAGCGGTGTTGGGTCTGGTAATGGGGCCAGTCCAACTAGCTGGGTTCGGGTAGGGGCATGTGGCCGGCTTTCACGTATCAAAAAAAGTATATATACATCATTCATATTTACTTTTCGTTTTTTTTTTTTCTGCTTAACTTTTCAAACTTATGTGTCTTGGCCAATCTTTTTTTTTTTTTTATGTACGATCTAATATCATTTTTTCTTATCTTATACTAATATAAAGAAAATAGATCTTTTTTGTAAGAGACCCCTAAATTACTTTCTTGTCCCCATTTTTTACATATTTACATAAATACCGCTGTTTTAAAAATAGATCAAAAATTTTATAAACCTAATATCTTTCAAAATATATACCTGATTTTTAAAAAAAATTTATATTTGAAAAAATATTTAAATTATCTACGTAACAAGTACAAATAAGAATAATAAATTTTTGTTTTTGAAAATTTTTTCATGGCTTTTAAATTTGGGATTGTTGGATAAGTAAAAATTCAAATGCACATGTGTCTTTACTAGTTTTTCAGAAACTTAACTAAGCTTACTGTTAAATTTAAGTTGTGGAATATACAACACCCAACTATTTCATCGTTCTAAAACCAACAACGTCGATCTCTTTGGATTAATATATTTTCTTGGAAATCTTTTAATTTGGATCTTTAGCTATATTTATTCATACAAATGGGACTTATTTCGGGGTTATATGTATTACGTTGTCTACTTGTCTTGCATGCTCACCATAACTTGTATTATGAACTCGCAGGAGACATCTCTGTCACTGTCAGGAACAGTAACAATATGGGGCGTTTTCACTTGGTCAACGTTATATTTTACGTTGTTTTTTCAAAAAAAAAAAAAAAAAAATTGTGTCTTTTTCGTCAAGACATATATTTTACAAGCCCATTACTGTAGTTCATGTACGTACAAAAAGCTCGTTGGGTTAAGATGCTCGACGCTAGGGATTTCTATACCAGCGCAAGGAAAAGAATCTAATTATAACTTTGTGTCGTTAAACTCTGCCAGTCCACTGCTGCCAAGGTTAAGAGCGGATTGAGACTTAGTCCACTTCATTGGGTTACTTTTTTATTTATTTGCTTAACTTCTGAAAGTTTTGTATCTGACCATCTCTTTTTCTGTATATTACTATATATAAATTCCAACCATTATCTAATTTCTTAGAAACTTATATGAAATTTCTTTTGTTTAGTTTTACTTCTAATATCGTGCATATATACGCTAAGCTTAAGTCTAAGTTGTGGAATTCGACACCCAATTATTTCATCATCCTAAAGTTAGCAACATCTCCTTGGATTTAATATCATCTTTTTCAAAATTTCAAAATAATCTCTCTTAAGAATAAATATGAGGGATTCATGTTTCGCTGCAACTTGTTGTTCTTGCGTGCTCATCTTCATCGGCGGGTTCATATGTCTATTCGTATTTTTAGCTGTCGTCCCGTATCAACATATGAAGTTTCATGTGATTGATGCTTCATTAACAGAGTTCTACTTGACCAATGATGATATACTTCACTACAAACTCGCAGTAAACATCTCTGTTAGGAACAGTAACAAGATGGAGCGAATTTCTTATCATCATATTCACTCTTATCCTTACTGTTACGGTAGGTATTTGCATGGGGTTCCTTTGTCGTCTTTCCGGCAAGGCACTAAGAATACAACATTTCTTTACCCTATATTTCAGGGACAAACGAAGCTCAAACTGATACGGGGTTCTCAACTTAGGGATTTCAATTATGATCAGAGAGATGGAAATTATAGCATTTATGTATATCTCTACCTTACAACACAATTGAAGCATGCTGGTGGTGGAAAGAGCGGCAACAGAGATTACATAGTGAAATGTGGATTATTCAGGCTTCATTTGTTGGATTCTTCTTCTTCAAATAATCAAACGGGAATTAGTGGCTTATTTAAAACTAAGAGGTGCAAAGTATATAACAATAACGATGACACTTAATCATCGTTGGATTGAGTTTGGCATCTCTAGTTCTCTACCTTTCAGTTTCTTCTTCCTGGATGTATCCAAAACAAATAAAAGATGACGATTGAAAATGACTGTAATATATTTTAAGCTGCTACGCGTCAAAGTTAACGAAAGCCTACTGCAGTCTGCAGGCAGCAAATGGCTTTCTCATCCTTGGGACTGACATGTATTTTTCATGATTTACTGTTACTGTATACTAGTATAAAATAAAGCAGTAGTGGAAGCAACCGAAAAAGAACACATAATTTATTTTCTTTTAAAGAAATAGATCAGCAAGGAAGCAAAATTAGAACCCTAATTTGGGGCATACAAAAAAATTTGGGGGCATACGAGATATTATGGCACCCAATGCAAAATTATAAGGGCTGCCATAATGATGCTTAAATTACTATAATACCCCTGCCTAGTTTAAATTACATTACTACCCTTCCACTTAATTAAATTCTAATCCTAAAACTCTCCCACTAATTAACCCATCCCCTAATTAACTAACCACCCAGTAATTAACTCACTAACCATTACTAATTAACCCTTCTCTCACACTCTTCTTCTCATCTTCTTCTCCAAAACACAAACAAAATTCTGAAAATTTCTTTGTTCGATTAAGTTCTCGATTAAACAAATTAATGACACCTCGTGTTAAGCGATGCCCCAGAAATATGGTGCCGAATCCTGGTGTTTGCTTCGTAGCATCTCAATCTAGGGTTTTTAGAAAAGATGGTGATGAAGAGGATAGTGGATTGATTGGTATTGGAGAGCGAGAAATAGAGCCTGATTCTTTAAAATTGCACATAGAAAGGTATTTTCCACAAACCCATTGCTTGGTTTTTCGTATTTCGTTAATTTCTGACATGTAATCGATGATTCCTCCGGGGTTTTGGAAGTTCCAGAGTAGTGTTCTACTGAAATTTAGCAGCTCAACTTTTTTTTTTTTTTTTTTTTTACAGACGAAGAACAGTTCGGCTTATGTTTTGAAAATCGATTGCGCCGAACCTTTGTGTTCGGCTTATAATATTTTTGTATGATAATGCGCCGAACTGTTGGGCACATTGTTCGGCTCATTTTGATAAGTATCGAATGTGCCGAACTTTACTCTGTGTATGGCCTATAGTTTCCTATAAACTTGTCCATTTATAGGTGACTTATCACATTGTTTAGTAGAGTCATATTTATTTAGTTTGGAAAATTAATTAAGGTGTATCATTTGTTTTAGCACCCATCCGGGAAAATTCAAAGAGAAGCTTAAAAGGAGAACAATGGAAGTGACTCCTTCTAATTCAAGAACTCCCAAACCTCGAGGTGGTGGCACCAAAACTTGCATGCGGGGAAAAGGCGAAATGACACGGGTGGATGTTTGCCTGTAGAACAAGAGGTTGATAATGACGAAAATAAGGGTGTAGTATGAGGTGATGATGAAGATGGTGGTGGAGGGGGAGGATGGGATGATGAATATGGTGTTGATCGCGAACCTCTAACTTGATTTTTCTTCTCAAAATTGATGCATGTCGCTTTAGACCTTTGGATGTATTTTTTATGATGTGGAAGATAATATGAATGATAAAATGTGGTGTAAAGAGATGATAAAAATTGAAAGATCTCTTATTAAGGATTTTCTTATATAGATCTCTCAAAGTTAGGCTTTAGAATCCTTCTGAAAGCGTTTCTCCTTGAGATAAAAGTCAATTTTGCGTCCAAACATGTCCCAGAACAGTGTCAGGTTCGGCTAATACCTTGCCAACCTTTCCCGGACGAACCTAACAAGTGAAATTTACCCTATGTGGTTGTCAGGTTCGGCTAACTCGATTAGATTACTTTTAAGCCGAACTTATCTCTCGTAAACACTTGAAAATCTTGATTTTAAGGCTCCGTGTTCGGCTAACTCGTGATGATGACTTATCGGCCGAACTTATCTCTCGTACACTCAAGTTTTTAGATTTTATTTTGGCCATAACTTCTTCGTCCGATGTCGGAATGGCCTCATTCTTTTTGCGTTGTTTTCGTCTTTTCGTTCTCTTGACGATGACGCTAATATCTCATTGATTTGAATGAGTTTAATTTTGACCTTAATGTTCTCCATTGGTAGACTTCACTATCGTTTTGGGGTTAGGTTAGGCTCATTCGCAATACTATTTGAAAGTCGATCTTTAAAGTTCGGCTCATTCGTGTTTGAATTGAAAAGCCGAACTACTTGTCATATATGCGTTCGGCTTATTGGGGACTAAAATTATAAGCCGAATCGTTCTTATTTATCAAGGTTCGGCATACAAATTATCTCACGAACCTAACTCGTTGCAAATAGAACTACATAAAAAAATCAAAACTTTTGGTGAATTCAAGATACAAAACGGACATTAAACAACGTCTACAACCATACCTATGTATTATTAGCATTGGGTTCCTCATCCATGTACTCATCTTCGGATTTGGCTCCAAAAAGTCATCATCTTGAGCTTGAGAAAAAGTTTGAGTTTGAAATTGAGTTTGGGTAAAATTATTTTCATAATCCAACAAATAAGCCATCTCCGGATCTCCATCGTAATTGATATGTTAGCTTTACGTGATGAAGATTCACCTTCCTCAGTCGAATTTGTATCACACATCTCTCATAATCACAAAGATCACAAAGAAAAAAAAAAATTTCCTCCTTCCCTTCTTCTTTCCTCCTTCTTCTTTGTCTAAAATAAGTCACTAATTATTATCCTAAATTAACACTAAACTAACTACAATCATTAACAACTAATTAATCAAATTAACACTAATTTAACACTAATCTCAGAAGGGTATTTTCGCATTTTTGAAAAGAGGGGGATAAGGGCCACCCTAAAAATACTATTAGCACCCTTTTTTTGTCTTATTCCATATGCCCCCAAATTTTTGTGTATGCCCCAAATTAGGGTTCCAAAATTAGGCTTGGAATTTTATTTTTTTTTAAATTTAGCCTCGAAAGCCCAATAAGCAAAATAGCAAGTGCACATCTTTACTTCATCATGTTTAACCCGCCCCTTGTTACAAGGGCCTATTCATCGCATATAGACTTTAAGGACATCAAGTCATAAGACTCATAACTGTGTCGAGGTTAAGTAAGGGCCTAAAAGATCGAATAGAATGGTACATTGATACATATGATCCTTCGCGACTATACTTTTTCTACGAGCTCTACCGGAAAAGAAAGAAGAAAAAAAATGAAGTTGTGTGCCAAGTCTTTTTCTTTGATTTTTTCTTTTGAGCAAAGTGAAAAACAACACAATATGAAATATCAATCTATATATTCAACAACAGACACAAACAAGCAGCTGGATAAAAAATATGAACGAGTCACCGCTGTGCAAAACGGTGAAAGACAAGTAAATGACAAAAAAAAACGTAGGAAATACCATTAGGTCCTATGAATAATATATTAGAGAAAGTCTAGTCCATTTGACTCGGTCAAATGTCTGTTTGGTCCTATTTGGTAATATAAATTATAATTTGGTCCTAAAAATTATTGTTTGGTCCTAGGCTGATGTCATGGATGATGTAAATGTCACCTTGTAGTAGGGAAATACCCTTTTGGATAAGGACCATATATATAGTCAAAAGTAAGAGAGAATAAATCATTCTCAGATTTACTTTCTCTCTCTTATATTTTTAGATCTAGAATTTATCTTTTTTTTTCTTTTTTCTTCTTTTTCCTCCTGTTAATGGTGTCTCCATTTTTTTCTTCTCTTTTCTTTCTATTTCGTCGTAAACGATGGCGATGAAGGTGAAATCGATTAGATATTTAGATCGGTAGTTGTAGACGATGAATACGATGATGTTGATAATGTTGAATACGATTTTTTAAGGGTTTTTTTTCTTTTTTCTGCTGTTGTTCACGATGAAGATGATGAAGAAGAGGAAGATATGTTGTTGCTGTTGACGATGGTGTTAATCGACTTAGATATTTTTTTACGGTTTTTTATATGGACTTCATTTCTGGAATGAAGTCTGTTTTTTAGGGTTTTATATGGACTTCATTTCTGGAATGAAGTCTGTTTTTTTAGGTTTTTATATGGACTTCATTTCTGGAATGAAGTCTGTTTTTTTAGGTTTTTATATGGACTTCATTTCTGGAATGAAGTCCTGCTTTTTTCGTGTTTTTATATGGACTTCATTTCTGGAATAAAGTGCTACAAGAAAATAACTAAATATTAACACGGAAGGGTATTTTTGTCAGTTTTAATATTTTTAAATAATTATGGACCAAACAGTAAATGCGTTTGACCAAAGGACCAAACAGACATGAGCCCACCTAAAAAAGGACCAAACGATATTTTTCCCAAAAAAAACTCCGACTGCAGAACTAGTAACCAAGCCACTGATTCAAAATTTTTACAAGAAGGTCGTTATATACCAAGTCAAATTTTTGAATACCAATCTACCTTTCCTGCTTGAAGTCGTATAATGTGATTATACATACATGATCATATGCTTTGACTTGGGTTGGCTTAGTCACTATGCGTTGACAAAGTCGGAATGGATTATGAAAATGATTTACATCAATCTGTGTGCGGAAATGATTTGTTGATCGTGGTTTCTCCCGTGAGAAATCCGGCAGCACTAACAGGGGTGGGTCCCACAACCACCAGTGAATCCCGCCCTATTTTTTTTTTGATCGGTCAATAGGAAAATTCATTGAAAAAAGGTACTTAAGGGGGTACCTCAACCCAATAAATACAACCGAACAAAAAAAGGAAACCGAAAGGGGATTCGGTCACCCAAGGACGAAAAAGAACCAAAAACAAAGTATAAAGCTCATGATCTTACTTTTGAAGATTCAAATCAATGAGAATGATAGAAATTTGTGTCCCACAATGCTATTACCGTGTTGGCCGTTAATCCTAACATTTTAGTATTAGACCAAAAAGAAAGCTTGAATCTTGATATCTCTAATCAAACTTGCCATATTTCTCTTTTTGTTGTTGAAGATCCTTGCATTTCTTTCTTTCCAAATGCACCACCATATAGCTATCGGTAAATTGTTCCAAATGCGATTAAAACGCTCGTCACCCCATTCATGCTTCCAAGTTTTTATAGTTGTGGCGATATTAGTGTTGTAGTTCCATCGGAAGCTACATCCTTCGGCAAAGTATGTCCAAATTCTCTTCGTTCTCCAACAACCAGAAACAAATGAGCACTTGTTTCATCTTGCTCCTCACAAAACCGGCACAACCTATTCACATTAATACCCCTTTTACTTAATTCATCGGTCGTCATCAATCTTTCATGATAAAGAAGCCAAAGAAAGAAATTTAGCTTACATGGGTAAGACCGACTCCAAATAACCTCATTCGGGAAATTTATGTCACCAATTTCCCTAAGCGAGGTAACCCCATTCTTGACCGTGTAGATATCCGACATACTATTTTCATCAACCATCCATAATCTAGAATCTAAAGTCCCTTCTTGGATATTCACCGTATCAAGTAACGTGTTTATGGAGACAATCTCCCTCATTATGGTTTGAGAATACCTCCTTCGAGTCATAAACTTCCATTTGATTCCGTTACTCGAGATCTCATATAAACGAGCTACAACGCACCCCTTGGTTCTAGAAGCTTCATAAGCCAATGGAAATCTATTGCATAAAACACCATCTCCAAGCCAAAGATCTTCCCAAAATCTTGTCTCATTCCCCGCACCGATCTTAAATCTAACATGTTTGTTGAAATCTTCAAGCTCACCATAAATGTTATGCCACAAACTAACACCCTTTGGCCCTTTAGGTTGTAGAGTTTCCCAACCGGTTGAAGTTTCACCAAATTTTTCCGCAATAATCTTTCTCCAAAAAGCTATTTTTTCCGTTCCAAATCTCCACAACCACTTTTTAAGAAGCGCCGAATTCATATGTTTGGACTTCCGAATTCCAAGTCCACCATGTTCTTTAGATTTTCCGACCGTGCTCCACCCAATGTTGTGAATTCTTTTCTTGTTAGAATCATCATCCCAAAGAAAATTCCTTACTATTCTATCGAGTTTTTTTGTGATGGAGCAAGGGGCAAGAAAGATTGATAGATAGTATATAGGTAAACTAGCCAAGACACTTTTAATAAGAGTCAACTTACCTCCTCTCGATATCGTCCTCCCATCCCAAGAAGAGAGTCTAGAAGAGCAAGCTTCAAGAATCTTTTGCCACTTTTGTGTGCCACTTGTTTTATCACCCAATGGAAGACCGAGGTAAACACTTGGGAAGTTAGATCTCTTGCATCCCAACATGTTAGCAAAATCATCAATATCTTCATCAAGAGCAACACCAAACAAACAACTTTTGGAGAAGTTAATTTTCAAACCCGAGGTTAATTTTCAACTTTTGAATCCCGCCCTATTAGGGCTGCGGGATCTGTGTGCGACCTTTTTTTATATATATACTGCACAAGATCCAATCATTCATATCCAATTTTCAGAAAGTTAAATATCTGTTCTGCTTGTTTTATAATTTCATATTTGATTTCGTGCATAAGCTAAGCTTAAAGTTCAACACCCAACTATTTCATCATTCTAAAGTTGGCAACATCTCTAACAAGTTTTCTGAGTTTTTGAAAAGAAATCTATCTCTTAATTTGATTCTCTAGTTATTTATATACATATATATGAAGTATGTGTATTGGGATGCTTGTATATGTTCGGGTGTTCTCATCATCGGAGGAGTTGTGTGTCTAATCTTATTTTTAGCCGTCGTCCCATATCAACATATGAAGTTTCATGTCCTTGATGCTTCGTTAACAAAGTTCTACTTAACCAATGATGATATACTTCATTACAATCTCGCAGTAAATATCTCCGTCAGGAATAGTAATAAAATTGCGCGTATTTCTTATCATAGTATTCGCTCTAATGCTTCCTGTTACGGTAAAGATTTGGCTTCCGTTCCTTTGCCATCTTTCCTGCAAGGCACTAAGAATACAACATTACTCCATCCTGTATTTCAGGGACAGACGTTGCTCAAACTAAGGGATTCTCATCTTAGGGATTTCAATCATGATCAGAGGGATGGAAGTTATAGCATTTATGTATATCTCGATGTTAAAACCCAACTGAAGAATGCTGGTGGGGGAAAGGGCGAGGAAATCGGTTTCAGAGTTATATGTGGATTATTCAGACTTCATTTGTTGGGTTCTTCTTCTTCAAATAATCAAACAGGAACAGGTGGCTTATATAAAACTAAGAGGTGCAAAGTACAGACCGATGAACATTTCAATGCTATTATGCTTTTTATATCTTTATTTTTTATTTTATTCGTGGCCCCCTGTATCTGTATTTTTTTTTAATATTAAACGATTAGATGGGGATTATTCAGACTTCATCGTTTATTGGGATTTTCTTCTTCGAGTAATCAAACAGCAAACGGGAGGCTTATTCAAAACACAAAATTGGTCGATCAATCCAATAACGGTAATTTTTGGGTGAAAAATACATGTAAATTTTATATTATTTAAATGGACGAGAATGTAAAAATAGTCAGAATGTAAACAGTTTCATCTTTCTTATTTTTAATTTTTTTTTTCTTATTTTTAATTTATATCAGGATGCATCTAGTTTCACCTTCGCTATTTTTTAAGTTTAAGTCGGGATAAATTCAGATTAATTCTTGTTATTATTTTAGTGTCCATTTCACCCATACTAATTTTTACTCGTCCATTAAAACCATATTTTAAAAATATATGGACAAATAACCCAATTTCTCTATTTAAAATGACAAGGTGCAAAGTATAATCCAAGAACTCAGCCCGCTTAATCATCATCGGATTGAGATTTGAGATCTCTACCTCTCAGTTTCTTCTTCCTAATTTTTTTTTCTTCTTATTATTTTTTCATTTTTATTTTGAACAGATTCTTCCAAAATGTATCCTAAACTAATAAACAAATGACCATTGAAACTGCTCCGAATATTTTTCAGGCCACCTTGCGCAAATTGACAAAAGTCAACTGTGAACATCAGCGCCAAGGGGCATCTCCGCATCTAAAGGCTTTTCCATTCTTGGGGTCAAATCACCTTCAAAAAAAAATCTTGGGGTCAAATGTGTGTTCTTGTTTTCATGGGAGTTGATAGGAAAAAAAATGGAGTTGTAGCGCAACAATTATTTTAAGCGTCCGAATGCTAGCTTTGTGGCTTCAAATCGTGAAGAAAATGATACAAATCATAAATAACTCCCAACGCACGTCTTTTATATTAACTCGCATAGCAAGCAAAAAAAAATCTTATAAAAAATTGGTTAAAAAGACTAAAATCAACAATTTTTGGGTGAAACAGACATGTAAAATTTGATATTGTTTAAATGGACGAGAATGTAAAAATAGCCAGGATGTAAACAATTTCATCCTACCCATTTTTAAATACTTTTTCTTATTTTTAATTTACATCAGGATGCATCCAGTTTTATCTCACTCTTTTTTAAGTTTAAGTCAGGATGAGTCCAGTTTCATTCTTGCTATATTTTTTTTGTGTCCATTTCACTCATACTAATTTTTACTCGTCCATTAGAACCATGTTTTAAAAATATTTGGACAAATGACCCATTTTCCGTTTTTTTTAGTCTTTATTGCCTCCTTTGATTTTCATTCCCTGTTCACTATTCAATTTTTTTTACCCATTCTTGAATCTTGAAATGTTAACATAAATCATGGATAGTTTTGCTTGGCTAAATTGGGGCCTACTGTGGTTAATTTGGGCCTACCACTACAGGACAAAAAAAGTTATTAAGAGATGAAACTACCAATTTAGCCTTTATCAAATACTAATACTACTAATTTGTCTCCATCAAATCATAATCATAAAATTAAAAATTAAAATCAAAATTATAAAACTAAAATCATAAAGTTAAAAACTAAAATCAACCTAAAATCATAAAATTAAAAACTAAAATCAAAATCAAATTTATTTCCATCTCCACTTCAACTGATTCTTCTTCTCAACCCAATCCTCTAAACTAGGTTTTAGTAACATGCAATCGCTCAAAAATTGAAAATTTTGAAATCAAACTTTTACGGGTTTACCAAAATCGGTTAACGTTAATGTACATGTGATCCGATTGCAAATATAAACGGTTTATGTTCATGCCCACAAAAACCGATTGTCCTGGATACGTTTTGTGATTTGAGAAATTTGAACCAGAATTGGTCAATGTTAATGTCCACATAGCCCGGTTGTGTACCATTTGAATTCATAACTGCTTAGCCCATAATCGGATTACATTAGCACTTATAAAAACCGATTGTTGATGTATAATGCTAGAATCAGATTTTATATGTGTTCGAGTAAACCGATTGTTGTAAGAAAAAATGCCCAATTTTTTTGTATCTTTTTTTTTTTTGTTAGAATCGGATTACATGAGCACTTTTATAAACCGATCGATTGTTGTCCTGCATAGTCAATAATCGGTTTTTATGTGTGTATCGTGTAAACCGATTGTGGTTATACCCAAATTGAAAATAAGTATTAGTATGATTTTACACAATTTCAAAATGAGTATCATTTCATACTCGATCTCAAAATTAGTATGAATTTATACGCGAACTGAAATCGAGTATGAAATCATACTCATTTTTTTCAGATCTAGTATGATTTAAATTATGTTTGATTTTTTTTCTTTCCAATAATCGGTTTTTTGTGTACGTGTGTAAAAACCGATTCTGGATTTTTTTTTTGTGAATTGAAAAAATCAACACAGAATCGGTTTATGAGACCACGAACATATACCGATTCTGGTTTGATTTTTTTCAAAAAAAAAAAAAAGATTTCATGTTTTGATGATGAATCAAGATTAATTGATTTCTAGTTTAATTTCATTAAACATCAATTAATCACCCGATTAACACTAATTAATCAGGGGTAAATTAGCCATTATGTAAAATAGTTGGATAAGGGGTTACCCGTTTTACCTTTTAATGACCTTTTTTTTGTCATCTAGTGGTAGGCCCAAATTAAATTGGATATGCCCCAATTTAGCCAGGTAGTTTTGGGTTCATTGATTCTCCCTTTTAATTCAATTAACTTATGATTTTTGTTAAAGGGAGGCAAAAAATAGATCCGATGAGAGAAAAAAATCATGTAATATCTATCCTTATATATCTTCGAATCAGACACCTAATTCTTTGATTTTTTTTTTTTTTTTTTTTTTTAAATTCCCATTGCTGAGTAATTTTCTTCCTAGGAATTCTTTTCTCTTTCTTCTCTCTTTTCTCTTTCTTTTCTTCTAAAAATAAAAACTCTAAAGTCTTTTCATCTTTCTTGCTCAGATCTGGTCCTTTTGGACCAGATCAGAGCAAGAATTTCTCTTCCTTTTATAATTTTAGGTGATAGATTATTGAATAAGATGTTTCTACATCACTTTTTGTGGAACCCACGATTGGGGGATATGGAAACTAATTGGGGATAGAGGAAAATGACAAAAACTGGATCCAAATATCAAATCAGGGTCACCCCTTATCTAAGTATTTTACTTAATACCTAATCTACCCCTCACTAATCAGGTTTATTGTATAATTATAATTAGTAAAAACTTAAGATTATTTGATAAAAGATTAGTGTGTGATTTTATTTGTATTTGGGTGAGTGAGGTGAGAGTAGAAGGAGGGAAAAAAATTGGGAGGGAACTTTTTTGGTGAAAATGGAGGATGATGATTGTGAAGAGAGAATTGCTGTTGCTGAATCTTTAGCTCAACTACAACAAGGATCATATCTTGAATCTTCAGCTAATAACAACAACTCACAATTGCAACTCTTTGTTGAGCCAACACCCTTGAATGATGATTTTTACGAGCATGGAGAGTTTTTTGAAGAACCTACACAAGAAAGTAAACTTGCATACAAGCATCCCCAATACACAGGTAAAGCTGCTAGGAGGTTGAAAATTCGATTTTTTTTCTTTAAACCCCCCATTTTTTCAGCTGAAAAACCTCGGTGCCTGCATGGTAGTGGTATGAATACAATGCCAGTAGTTCCCATACTGGCATAGTATTCATACTACGGCCATGCCAGCAGACCGATATCCCCCATTTTGAATATCAATCCGGATAGTATTCAACCAAAAAACTATGCTGGTACAAAAGTTACTTTTTACCTACCAAGGAATATACTACGGAATATTCTACCGGCATGGTTTTATTCATAGGTTACCATGCCGGCATTGCATGAAAACATACACGAAGCAGTGCATTCCAAAACCAAATACCGACATGAAAAATTAATTAACAACAACGCTTGAATCAGAAAATACCGGCGTGGAACCATCAATACCGAGCATGCCTGCACTAAAACCGGCGTTGTTCAATTATAAATTTACCATGCCGGTACCTACAAAAAAACATACAGGAAGAAATGTTTTCCAAAGCTAAATATCGGCATGATATATTAATTATGGGTTACGCCGGAACTAGGTGCCGGCGTGGAACCTTAGATTACTAGAATGCCGGCACTTGTGCTTCCGGAATTGATTTTAAATGAAATTTGAATACCGGAACAGGTTTTAAATTTCGTCTTCAGTTTCGGTGTAGTTCATGCCAGAACATTGGTCGAGCATGCCGGAACTATCTTCCCGCATAGAGTTTTAAATTATTTTTGAACTATTTTTTTTTTCATTCGATCCTTAGGTGGTGACATATATTGATCCAACAAATGCAAATCTGCTTGGTCGGGATACGTCGGAATACTATAAAATGCCTCCGGTATGTTACCAAAGAATACTTTTCACCTAGTTTCTTGAACTTTACTAATGGATTGCTTGTAATGAACCTTCTAATCTCCCATTGTTGTCCTTATGTAGGGAATAAAAGATCCAAAGGAAGATGAAAAGGCGAGGGTACCAAAATATACCTCAAGCTAAAACTTTTCCTACCTATAAGTCCTTTCTCCGAAAGTGATCTATGGACTGAGTCGAGACAATATAACTAATTGGTTCACACTTCGTGTGATAGTATATGGATACGATATCGAGACAATACAACAACGAAGTATGTTTACTTGATAAAATGGTTTGGACTTAACCAAACACAATAGGATTGCTTATCAAGTAAATATGAATTAACGTTTGTGTAATTTACTTTAATTATAATAAAACAATTATAATGTGGAAATATAAAGTAAATGACACAGCAAGATTTTGTTAACGAGGAAACTGCAAATGCAGAAAAAACCCGGGACCTTGTCCAGAATTGAATACTCTCAGGATTAAGCCGCTACACAAAATTAAACCTAACTTCGTATAGTTGAGACCGAGCAACTAAACCTACAGTTCACCTAGTTCCGTCTGTATTCCCACGCCTCCAACTTATGAATAAGTCACGTACTTAGAACAATTCCTTTGGTTCGTATTCCAAACAAAAAAAGGAACAACAAATCTGTTTGGTATCAACTCTCTTCAACCAAGTGATGTGAGTCGGACAAAGGCTTTTCTGTTTATCTTAACATAAACTCCTTCGTCAGGTTCTTAGATCTATATATCTTATTCTCAACTACTGAAGTAATTGTTAAGATTTTTCAATCAATACTTTTAATCACAAAGAATCGTATTGATGCCGATCTACACAACTAATCAATCCAATCTACCACAAATATAAACTGATTATAGTTGGATCCTCTTATACCGAAACAAGTATTGTGCACACCAAAGATTATGAACCCCAAATCAGAAATCTTCAATATCTTCTTTGTCTTCAAATCTTCTTAAATCTTCAATAAACACCTGCACACAACAACTTGAATCTCTTCTAATCAATAACGTACAGAATGGTGTATGTTAACAATGGATTATCACAAGATCGTCTTTAGCACTAACAACAGTCTAAAGATCCCTGTCGAAACTTCGATCTAGTTTGAGTGAATCTTATATCAGAAGATAAGATTCTCAATCATTAACAAACTAGGTGCAATCAAAGTTCAACCACCGTTAGTCAATCAAATAAATCGAAAACAAAATATAAACCTCAATTATCTAGTTTCTCACCAGGGTTACTCGTAGAGCTTCTCAATCCCAAAGAAGACTTTAAACTGAGCGGTCGTAAGAGATTTCGCGTAATTAGGTTACTCTCCTCTCCGAATAGGCGGCTACACCAGTAACAGCACAACCGAGGAAGTTTGTTGTCACGAAGGATTAGTTTGCTAGAAATGAAAACTTCAAGTATTTATATAAAAGGAAGTTTGGACACCAAGGAATTTCTAAAACCGAATATATTCTCAAGATATGCAATATATTCCGAATTCGGTTTTCCTAATTCCTGGAAATGCTATGTCCAAAATAATGATCGAAAATCTCTCTGGAAAATCTCAACTAGTAAATGCACATTACTAATTCTTATTTTCTTAAAATAAAATTAACAACCTTAAATATAAGATTCTTAACTTATTTATTTCGATCCTGGGATTTTCTTCCTATAGCTATTAAAAAATAACTTTGAACAATAAAATATAAACATTACTGCACGTGTTCAAAGTATGCCGACATCCTTACTTTGTAAGTCCTCTTCATACTTACAACCTTGAAACCGATTTGCAACACTTCCAAACAAGTTTAGAATTGGTTCATCTGACTTTCAAGAACTATGTGATTGATTAAGAAACACTCAATCAAAAATCATGGGTTTCACGGTGCTACCAAAAAAAGTGTCGGTTCTACCTCCATGTGAGTACTGTGCATAGTCACACTAGCTTCTTAAAATTCGGTTGACTATGTACTAGGATCGGTTCCCCACATATGTATGGTATCTAACTTATATGTGTTGCACATGTCCATAGGATCGGTTCCCCTTTGCCTAAAAACGTGTTACACATGTTCATAGGATCGGTTCCCCTTTCTGCTATAAACCTTGTTGCACCTCATACAAGGATCGATTCCCCTTTGTGATGTGTTGCACCTCTTCATAGGATTGGTACCCCTTTACCCAGATTCGGTTCAAAAAAACACAAACTCGATCATACCATCTCAGGTGATTACTTAAGATCGGTTTCACTAATAAAAGTCATACCAATACATAAGTCAGGCCTTTGTGAATAGTTTTACCAAGAACACGAACAAGTCATGAGTGGTTATACTAAATCACACATATTGTATGTTCACAAGATATGCAATGAATAACAATCCCAATAACGCCTGGCGATTTCCTTTTCGATTCATGAACTTACTTCCTTAAAACACATGTAAAACATTGTTTCCTAGGATGAAATTCTCACCTCATACCCATACATAATCACAATAGCATTCAAACTATTATGTTGATGTCTTATTTACAAAGTTTAATGGTTAAGCAATAAACTTCATATTATATTCCTTAATACTATGTCTATCTGCTAGAGTGTTCATGCTTCGCTGTTTTGTTTTCAATATGCACGACTTGAAAGATACATTAGGGAATGAAACAGTTCAAGTCAAATATCACTAACCTCAAGTGGAAGGATGATGTTGTCGTTGTGGCTTCTTACTTCATTACTTCTTCAAGTCTTCGCAATACTTGTAATGTCTCATATCCTAATACTTTCAAGCTAACCTATACGAAGTTGACTCTAGTACATAATCAAGCGACTCTTAAAATAAGATTTGATTCACTAAAATATGACAACCAAACTTGACATACCAATGCTTGGTGGGTTCAACCGAGCTATGCTCTATGAAGCAATCGCTTGGGCTAAAGAGACGGCTCTTAAGAACATGTGTGTGTTGGTGAGGAATACCCAAGGTTCAAAGAGCCGTTTTGAGATGGTTTGCGAGAGAAGTGGGAAATACAAGAAGAAGAATAACCATAAGAGAAAGGATTATGTATATCCAAAGAAGACTAATAGGGTATACAAGACTCGTACGAGGAAGGATAACTGCCCCTTTAAGCTTATATTCCATCTAAATGACAAGAACAATGAATGGGATTGTGCGGTTTGGTTCGGTCGTCATAACCACCTGGATCCGAAAGATTTTGTTGGTCACTCCCTAGTTGGGAAGCTAAAACCTCATGAAATGGAGGATGTAAAGAGATTGACCAAAACACTTATAAAACCGAGAAAAATTCTCAGAGGCTTCATGGAAAAGGATGAGATGAACGTGTCTTCTCTAAGTACAATTTATAGCGCACAAGCAAGTATTAGAAGGGAGGATGGGAAGGGAGGACCGTTATGCAATAATTTGAGAAGATAGTTTGGGATCACAACTACACGCGTATCATTAAAAGAGGGCCGGACAACAAGCCCCTTCAAATATTTATTTCGCATCCTTTGCTTTCACAATTGGCTAATACATGTTGTGGTGTTCTTTTGATGGATTGCACCTACAAGACAAACAAATACAATATGTCATTGTTCAATATCGTGGGGAAAACATCGGACAAGGTATCATTCACATTGGCTTGGTGTTTAATGGAAAACGAGAGGGACTATAATTATCATTGGACATTACGACGCCTAAAATTAGCATGTGCATCAAGACTTTGAACCCCTAGGCGACCCTAGTGGACGAGTTATAGTCTCGTGAGGGTTTACATAGAGATCTACCCACAAAACCTACACTAAAACCCTCAATCTTCGTCCGAGGACGATACACCCTCCATCATTTCCGGGGCATACTCCGAGATTTTGGATACCATGAATTGATAGTTTGCATCGAATGCGAATGCTTTCCCCTTTTCCTCCAAGTAGCACGCTTTGACGACTTCATGCTACAAAAACATAACACAAACTTACTTTGTTAGTGGTGTTTAGTAGGAAGATCAAACAACATGGATCACGTAAAATAAACCACAAAAAAACTTACAAATTGTTCAATGGACAAGTTAAAGTGGGGAGCGTTGAAAATTGGTTTTTGGATATGTAGTATCACATTTTCGATGACTAGGTTCCTATCATGATGTTGAACACTTCTTCCATTGGGATTCCCAAACTCTTGCCTATATTTGTTGTATACCTTACCCCAAAAGGTTACGGAATCCACCCTTATGGATGACTGCCTTCTAACTCGAGTTTTCGCGTACAATTGAAGCTTAATCTTTACCTAGCTGACTACTGGTAAAAATCATCATATGTAAATCTACAAAAACCCAAATCATCCATATTCCATATTTATGGCCAGAGAAGAAATTGAGGGTTTCATGGAACAATTTTGGATTTATGGGGTTATGTTAGAATTTCTGAGATACAATGAACTGATTTATCCAGATGTCAATAAAAATTAATCGAGAGTATTTGTTCTTGTGGTGTGATTGTGCTTAAGGACGTAGGAGTGGACCTGAAAATAAAATGGCAATGGTGGTATGGTTGTCGATCAGAGACTTTATTGTAGCACAAGAGAACGATAAAGACTTTACTAATGGTGATAAGGGCAATTTTGGCCATTTTAATAATAATACTTAAATCAGTCTTAATTAGAGAGTCATTCAGGATTTTATTCTCCTCAGATCGTATTTATCTCTACCTCTAACAAAAATCCTAACCTGCCAAAACTTCAAAAACCTTAAGTCAAAAGCCTGCTATTAAGCACTCGTTGGGTAGCCCGACATGGGTAAGGGTATTGAGTGTTATTAGAAACACTTGAGTAAGGATAAATTCCCACCTTTTGCTTGGAAGTGAACCTATTTCGTCTTATTCATTAGCGCCCAAATTAAAATGGTTAGCCCAAAATTAGGATTTTTGATCAAAGTATAGTCTGAAGGGTACCTTCTGGGTTACAACTTATAATGGCATATTCAGTCTCAAAGTCGTTTTTTGTGGATACACTAAAGAAAAGTTTCCAAAGAATCCATCCTACGTAATTATATATAAAAACTAGGGCTGTCAATGGGTTCGGGTACTCCCGGGTACCATAGGAACCAGAACCGGACCCGTTTATTTTAGACGGTTCCGGGTCCGGTTCTCAATTTAATGGACCCAGAGCCGGATCCGAAAAAACAGTCTTATACCCGTCGGTTCCGGGTATTTAGCGGGTATCTCTCTAATCTTTTTCTTTATCGACTGATTCACCATGATTCATACCTTCCTGCTATGATTTATTATTTTACATCACAGATTTAAACATCCTGTCCAAAACAGGTATAGAGGAGAGTAGAGAGGGAGACACACACAAAAAACCTCAATGGTTACATTTTTATTAAACTTGTGATACATTTTACAATTACAACTGACTCTACTTATACACATACGGGACATCACATAGTGCTTGACTATATCCTAAAAGAACTCGCACTTAGTCACCAACCAACGAATCTAAACAACTAAGAAGAGGAACTATTCAACCTCCTAATAATACTCAACAACTAGTACCACTAACTGGATTTCAACTACCTTCCGTCTTCACGCAGCTTCTCTCTCATGGCGATTTTCACCTTTCTGGTTTTTGATCTCGGCCTCCTAATCGTTTCAATCCTTGTGATTTGATTCAGTTTAGGAGTGTGCTATACTGAACTTCTCCGTTGTCCAAGGACGGATCTTTGGATCCTTCCCCTTGGGGCCGAGATTTATTGGTTAGTAGAGATCTTTCTCGCCGTTAGTTTTTTATTTTTTCTTACTTTTTTCTTTACATTATGAAATCTTCAACAACAATTCTTCTTGAGTTCAAATCTTGTGAGCTTTCTTGGTCTCTCAAAGGAAAAATTAAAGAATTAAAAGTTCTGGAGAGATACAGAGGTTTTCAGAATTGGATTTTCATCCCAGCTGAAGCTATTGATTTGGTTTTTCAATCTACTTTAGAAGCCATGAAAGCAATTTCGAAAAAGAAGCAGAAGTGGTCTAAAAGATTCAACCAGATAGTACTCCTTTTGGAGTTGTTATCTAACAAAAATGGTAGTTATCTCAAAATCACTCGCACATCTCCGGATTCTGTTCAAAGATTTATTTGCATACCAAGTGGTCTAGATGGAGCTATCTGGAGCAGTTTTTGGTCATCCGTTGCAAAGAAACCTCAGGTTATTAAAGGTACTCCAAACTCTTCAGTGGATTTACTAAATAGATGCCAGCCGATTGCTCCCTCATCTGAATCGATTATTCAATCCAAATATGAGGAATTCTACTCTCTTGTTTTGGCAGTATCCATTTAAAACTACAATATTGGGTGGACAAAGATCGCAAAAGGTATTTCAAAGTTTTATAGCTGGGGTAAAATTAATCTTTGTAATATCAACGGGAAAATGGCTTTCTTCAAAGTAGACTCTCAGGAAAATTATTCTATGTTCTCTATTCCTTAATCTTTAAATGTGGGAAAGTCTCAAATCATAATTAGACAATGAAAACAGGAAGATGCTTATATCAGTAAGGCATTTTCATCGACATGGCAGCATTGGATTGGCATAATGGGATTGCCATTATATCTTTGGAACAGAAGTACTTTCGAATTAATTTGTCATCCTTGGGGAAGAGTCATAGATCTTCATCCGTCCACTATCAATCTTTCCAAAACTAACAGCAGTAAGGTTAAGATACTCGGTGATCTTCATAAAATACCTGTTGTTGTTAAGTTTCAAGGTGTTTGGCTGAGTATTGAATGGATTCAAGATGATTTCCTACTTGATCATGATCTCAAGAAGAAACTCAGATCGGTGATTACGGTGGAGGGTCAATAATTCCCTATTGTTCAGGAACAGATTTCATCTAATCATGCCACTAATTCAGTTTCATTCAAAAACGGAAAGTCTCCAGCTAAGAATACTCCTTCTAGTACGGGAAATATTCCACAGAATATTTTGAATTCAAATAGGGCGGATTCTTCGGCGCCAAATTTGAATATTGAGGTTTCACCACCAGTAACCAAGTTGTTGCTAAGGGGAAATTCAATTTCACCTAATACAACTCGATTTGATCCATCTAACTCAGGGTTACTGCTAAACTCAGCCGATTCACACCCATGGATTACGGTAAGAAGGAGGAAAAGGAATATTGTAGGTCATAATTTGGGGCACTTGGCTGGTGTTTCTTCCCAAGACGTAAAACACCCAGTCTCTATGAATCACTGTGACTTGGCTCTCTCGCTTGCGTGTAAATCAGGGTCTTCACCAGTCCAGGATTCATTGAGATCTGAGTCAAGAGAAATTGTTGAGAAAAACTCACTCCGATCTGTCTCGCGTGTGTGTCAATCAGATGGGGGTGGAGTCAATAGTTCACATTTTCATTTTGGTTCCTTGTCTATTAATCAGGCTATTTCTACCCCACTAGAATTATACCCAATTTTTGAAAATTCAAATGCTACTAATGGCACCATTGTAGCTGACACATTGCAATCCCCAAAAAATGTAGCCGTTGAATCTACAAATTCAATTACTTTAGCTCAGGAGATTGAAAAAATTGTGGATTTTCATATCTCGTTTAATAAAAAATTGGGTATCAATTGCGATAATGTTTATTCTCGCAATGTCTGTAAGAATCTTCTCCTTAATCTAAAGAACTCGGAGGAAAGTAACATCCAAACTATGATTGAAGATTTAGATGGTTTGGAAGACTATGATTCTGCTTTTGAGGAAGAAGTTGTTCAAGATTCTCACTACAAAAATACTGAGTTTTACTCACGCCAAAAAACCGTGGCAATTGTTCAAAAATCCGTGGCAAAAGATAAATAGCCACGGCTGGCTATTTATCTTTCTAATGGATCTTAATTAATGGATTTTGGGATTAATCTTTCTAATGGATCTTAATTAACATCATGTCATGGAATCTTCGGGGCTTGAATGATGAACTAAAAATTTAGGCAGTCAGACAATCCATAAGGAAAAATAGAGTCTCCATTTGCATTATTCAAGAATCAAAAATGGAAGTTGTGAATGAGTCTCTAATAAGATCTATGTGGGGAAGTAGCAATTGTGAATATGCTTTTTTACCATCTGAAGGTAACCCTGGAGGTATCATTACTCTTTGGAATGGGGGTGATGTGTGTTTAGAGGAGATCCTTATGGGAGCTTTCTCAATGACTATCAAGTTTAGAAACATCAAAGATGGCTTTACTTGGATTTGTACCTCAGTCTATGGTGCTTCTGATCCAGCTGACTATGCTCAATTTTGGCTAGAATTAGAAGACATTCGCACAATAATACATGAGCCATGGTGTGTTGGTGGAGACAAGAATGCCATTTTATGTCAGGCTGAGAGAAATAAAGATGGTGGAGCAAAAAGAAATAAAGAATTTTAGGAATTTTCTAAATTCCTAAAATTTGTTAGATATGCCAATGGCGGGGAGGTAGATTTACTTGGACAAATTCCCAAAGCTCTCCACTACTCCAGAGATTAGATAGATTTGTTGTGTCTATGGAATGGGAAGATAGATGTCCAGGTTTGGTGCAAACAAGACTTAAAAGACCCATCTTTGATCATGCTCCTATCCTTTTGAGCTGCAATGGAGGTACTTCTTTCAAATCTCCTTTTATATTTGAAAATTATTTCTTATCTCATCCAGATTTTTTAAATTGTTTGAGAATTTGGTGGAATAATTTGACTTTTACTGGGAAACCAAGTTACATTGGCAAAGAAGCTTCAAGGACTGAAATTTTTCATCAAGAAATGGGGGAGAGATAATTTTGGTTCTTTACAGGCTGAAGTAGACAGATTGGAGAATCTTATTGATGTGATGGACAGTTTAGAAGAAATAAATGGTTTATCGAAGAAGATTTTTTGAAAGGAGGGCTTGAGGACCAAAGATAAATCGCTTTCCCTAAATCTTGCAAGAAAGTGGCATGCAAGATCCAAGGGCCAATGTCTTATGGATGGTGAAAGAAACTCAAAATTCTTTCACAAGAATGCTTCTTTTAGATACAGATCAAAAGGCACTATATCTCTGGTCATAAATGACAATATGAGTCATGACAAAGATGATATCAAATGCTGAAGCTAAGAGGTTTTACATTGATCTTTTCAAAGAAGACCTAATTCTAAGACCAACTTTTGATGATCTGCAGCTTCCTTCATTGTCAGTGCAACACAGCATTATGCTAGAGAAACCATTTACAGAAGAAGAAGTGAGTAATGTCATCAAACATTTTGGTTTGAACAAGTCTCCAGGTCCAGATGCATATATTATGGAATTTTTTAAAGCATCATGGGATATAATCAAACATGACATAATGAATGTCTTTCATGAATTTCACTCTACTGGTACTCTTGATTGGAGGCTCAATTGCACTAACATTATCCTTCTGCCAAAAATTGAAGGTACAGTTTCTATGCACAATTTCAGGCCAATTAGTCTGATTGGAGGCATTTACAAAATTATTTCTAAGTGCTTGGCAGATAGGATTAAAATTGTAATGCCTACAATTATCTCAAAATTCCAAGGTGCTTTTGTTGATGAAAGACAAATTACAGGTGGAATTTTTATAGCTTCTGAGCTGATAGATGCAAGGGAATGGTCAAATATTCCAGGGCTAATTGTCAAAGTGGATCTGCAATAAGCTTTTGACAACATAAATTGGAGTTGTTTGGATTATACTTTGTCAAGATTTGGTTTTGGGAATTTTCGGAGAAAATGGATCCATTGGTGCATTTCTTATGTGAGATTCTCTATAGCTTTAAATGGTACTTGTTCTGAGCTTTTTAAAAGCAGTAACCAGGTGACCCTTTGTCACCTTTCTTATTTATCTTAGTGGTGGAAGTCCTGTCCTTGATGATACAAAAAGTTGCAGAGTTAAATCTGATTAAGGGTTTCAAGCCTTCTGCAAATGGAGACACCATAAATCATTTGCAATTTGCAGATGACTTGATAATATTTCTAGGTGACAGTGAAGAAGATGTTACAAACCTCAAGAATCTATTGATTGCTTTTGAGATGGTTTCAGGCTTAAAAGTGAATTACAAGTAGAGTGCTTTGGTTGTTGTAGGAAATGCACATAATGCTCATTCTAGTGCATTAATCTTTGGATATCTAGTTGTCAGTTTCCTCTAAACTACTTGGGAATTCCACTGGGAAGCAAGTCAAAGTCAGTAACAGTATGGGAAGTAATTTTGCAGAAGTTCCAAAAAAGATTGAGCAATTGGCAAAGAAGATATTTGTCTAAAGGAGGTAGATTGATGCTTATTAAACATGTCCTTTGTAGCCTTCCTATTTACTATCTTTCACTTTTCCAATTACCTGCTTCTGTAGAAAAGCAAATGGATAGAATAATGAGAAGCTTTCTGTGGGGTAATGGAAAAAAAAGAGGTTGGGTGAGATGAAAAAAAGTCTCTTTATCAAAACAAAGAGGAGGTGTTGGAGTAAAGAAGCTGAGACTCATGAATAGAGCTCTACATGCCAAATGGATATGGAGATACAATACATAAAGAAGAGCATTCTGGAGATCTATTGTGCATCAAAAATTTGGTGGTTCTATTGAAGCCATTTTTCCAAATGACACTAACAACTCAGTGGGAAAGAGTTTATGTACTGGGCCAAATCAATGTTCCTATTTTAAATGAAGTTGGAGATGATTACTTGTCATGGAATCCTGGAGCATGATTGTCTGTAAAATCTTGTTATGATGCTATTGAAGTAGCAAAGTTCATCAAAATTCCTCATAAAAGTTTATGGAATCAAAGAATTCCTCAGAAGGTATTATTTTTCACTTGGAATTTATGTTACAATGCAGCTCCAACTATTGATTCTCTACATAACTCCATTGTGATTAATGGATGTATCATGTGCAAAAAGGAAGCTGAGTCTAATTCACACTTATTCTTACATTGTGAAGAAGCAAGAAAGCTCTGGAATTTTTTATTTACAAGTTTTAAGCTTATGTGGGTTTTCAGGGAAGATGTTAAGGCAACAATGTGTGAATGGAATAGAAAGAAGGGTAGGTCATGGATACACAAACTTTGGAGCATGATTCCTTTTGCAATTATTTCAAGGGAAATGCAAGGAATGGCAGATTATTTCAAGGGAAATATAAGAACTACAATCAACTCTTGATTGAAGTGAAATGCCTGCTTTACAATTGGTCTCTAGGTACAAAGATTTTTGAGAACATTTCTATTAACAGTTTGTTATTCAACTGGAATGGGGTGTTAGGCATTACTTAGTACAATTTTTGTCAATGCCTGTAATTCTTAGCTTAAGGCTAGTTTCCCTTTTCTTTTTGTGCTGTTCTGTGTTTCTTTGAAACATCGATTGTAACTTTCTCTCATGGCCTCCACTGCTTTGTGGTATCCATGATTTTTCTTTAATAAATTTTTCCATTTCTGAGTAAAAAAAAAAAAAAAAACTAGTACATGGTGAAGCTGTGTTATTAAGGCATTATTGTTGGTTGCCGAACTTAAAGCCAAAAAAAGTGATCAAATATTAAAATTGGGGTAATTAAACTCAATCGCTTTTATTACCCATACAGCTATAGAAAATGAAATCCAGAAATACATTGAAAAATGAGTTAACTGAGCTGTATTAAGGATACAAAGGTGACGAACACAAACAATAATAACATTCTTAGAATCGAGAATATGCAAGTGTAAGAGAACTAAACTGAGCACAATTCAGTATCAGCACTTAACGTTCTGCTTGACTCGGACAATTTTGGAATATTTATCATCTGCTCCAGAAGCAACCCAAAACAAAATTTACTCTAGCAGATCGTAGATACAAATAATAACTCCATTTCATGGTCAGGATAAATGGTAGGTCGTATGCATTGTCGTATACTAGTATCAATTTATTATAGAGCAAACTAACACGGAGTAACTTAAAGCAAAAATGCAGGACATTAATATTCCTTGATATTCAAAATCCTAAACTAGTATCATTATTTGCAGAACTCATTTTTCTTACAATATAGGACATTAAGAAAATGCAGGACATTAAGAATACGATTCAGTATTTCAGATTTTCATACAATATGAATCTGCATAACTACTTGAGTTCAATTTCATGATGACAAGCAATCACATCACATCTAAATAATTCAACCTAATTAGATTTACTAGATTTAAACAAATATCCACTGACTTATGCATTAAAATGGATAAAGATTTTAAACCAAAGTTGGAGGCGGAAATCTTGTCCATAAAATCCCTTAAACCCATTTTATAAAAGATATAAATTTAATGCAATTTCAATTTCAGGCCGTATCATTTAATGCGAACTACCCATTTTACAAAAATCAAAAAAATTCCGCACCTGAATTGAATGCAACTGAAAAAAAAACTAATTCAACAAAAAAAAAAAGAAAAATTATAAGATAAGGGTTGCAGATCGAACTGCATAACAGACCTTTGGGAAATTGGTGGAGGTGATCTTCAACTCTGTGTGGTGATGATGAAGTTAGCGAAGAAATCCGATTGATGTAATTGAAGACGATGGTAATAAACGGAGCTGCTGGAGTTGGATACGATGAAGTTGCCAGTGGTTTGAGTGATGGTGGTAATTTCAGTGAATCTGCTGCTCTGTCGAAGACGATGTTTGGGGGGGACGAAGTTGTTGCTCTGTCGAAGACGCAGGGGAGATGACGTTGAGGGGAAAAAAAACGGATAAGGAGGAATTGGTGAGAATTTTGTTAAAGGAAAAAAAAAAAACAATGAATTGTTGTTGATGAAAAACATTAAAGAATCAATGAATGGATGGTTATGATGTAATGAAAAAAAAATTAATTTATTAAATTGATAAAAAAAAAATTAAGATATATTAAAGATAGGAAAATGATGATGATAAAAAAAAAAAAAAAAAAAAAAATCAAGAAAATTCCAATTATAAATGATAAAAATGATTACAAATCGTAGTCCGCTCTTTCAACATTAAAATGATAATTGAAGTCAGAAAGTCCAAATATGACAGATTTCGTCTCCGGTTCATCCTAATCAGAGACTCAAGTCAAACTAAAGTGATAATAGAAGTTAGAATGTCCAAATATGATAGATTTCTTCTCCGGTTCATCCTAACCAGAGACTCTGGTCTAACTCCAGTGATAATTGAAGTTAGAATGCCCAAATATGATAGATTTCTTCTCCGGTTCATCCTAACCAGAGACTCTGGTCTAACTCCAGTGATAATTAAAGTCATAAAGTCCAAATATGACAGATTTCGCCTCCGGTTCATCCTAATCAGAGACTTGGGTCTAACTCCAGTGATTACTGAAGCCAAAATATCCAAATATGATAGATTTAATCTCCAGTTCATCCTAACCAGAGACTCTTGTCTAACTCCAATGATAATTGAAGTCAAAATGTCTAAATATGACAGATTTCGTCTCCAGTTCATCCTAACCAGAGACTCTGGTCTAACTCCAGCGATAACTGAAGTCAGAAAGTCAAAATATGACAGATTTCGTCTCCGGTTCATCCTAATCAGAGACTCAGGTCTAACTCCAGTGATAATTGAAGTTAGAATGTCTAAACATGACATATTTCCATCTCCGGTTCATCCTACGAGAGACTCAAGTCTAACTCCAGCGACAATTGAAGTCAGAATGCCCAAATATGATAAATTTCTTCTCCGGTTCATCCTAACCAGAGACTCTGGTCTAACTCTAGTGATAATTGAAGTCAGAAAGTCCAAATATAACAGATTTCTTCTCCGGTTCATCCTAATCAGAGACTCGGGTCTAACTCCAGTGATTACTGAAGCCAAAATATCCAAATATGATAAATTCCGTATCCAATTCATCCTAACCAGAGACTCTTGTCTAACTCCAATGATCATTGAAGTCAAAATGTCCAAATATGTTAGATTTCGTCTCCATATCATCCTAACCAGAGACTCTGGTCTAACTCCACCGATTACTGAAGCCGTTATATCACATTTGAAGTTCGTATCGACACTGAGCTTCATATTTTTTGATTTAGATTATGTCTCATGTTAAGTTTGAAGTCTGAACCCCTCCTGGAGCTTCTCGGTTCATAGTTTGTATGCCGTTATATAATATTGGAAGTTTGAATCGACACTGAGCTTCATATTTATTTGTTTAGATTATGTATCATGTTGAGTTTGAAGTCTGAACGCCCTCCTGGATCTTCTCGGTTCATAGTTTGTATGTCGTTATACCACATTTGAAGTTCGAATCTTACAAGTAAATGGTGTGATTCATCGTTCTTACGAATTCTCAGATTTATTGTGGTCCTCTCGTGGCCAGGTTTCGATCTCGGAGGCAGTTTCTTTCTCAAACTTGACGAATTCGTGTTCGTTTAAGGTTTCTGAGAATTCTTACCGGTAAAAAGTGTGTTTCTTTGTCAATCCGTATGCTTTTGCTAAGACCAATCATTGATTTGTTTATAGTTGTTTTTTTTGGAATTGTCTCTAATCTAACGTACCAAAGTGAGGTGGGTGCAAAAATAACTAAAATATAACGGTAGGAAGCCTTTGAGTTTGTGTTTCTTTACCTATCCGTATGCTTTTGCTTAGACCAATCACAAAATTTTGTCTCTCCCGCCCCAAAAGCCCTCCCAATTTTGGTCACGTGTCTGACTGAGGAATTTTCAGACAATATTAATTTTTCTTCCACCGCAACGTGTCTTCTCCAGAGTTTATTCCCCCCAAATTTTTCAGCCAAATTCTAGACGCGCCCAAATTTCTGAAAGACATCCAAATTTTCACCAAAATCACTGAAAGAAAGCCCTCTTCACCAAAAAAGAAACCCTCTTCACCAAAAAAAAAAAGAAAAAATAACTCTCTCACCCTGCAACTCAGAAGCAATCTCTCGATCTCTAAATCTCTCAAAAGATAACCCATAATCAGAAAACCCTAACTCAGAAGCAATCTCTCAATCTATTCAGCAGAAACTCAAAGGATTAATCTCTCGAACTCAATCAGATCTCACCAAGGGGTAAGAATCTCTCATACTATCAAATATTAAGAGTAATTTCTATTTTAGGGATTGTATAATTTTGGGTTTTTTTTTTCCTCTCAGAAATGTTTAGGTCTCTTAACATGCAACTTAAGTTTTGCTGTTTTCTATGATGAAATTTAAATTGGGTCCTGTTTAATTTTGGGTATTTTTGATTTTAGGTCTTTAATTTTGGTATTTGATTTTGATGATGATTTTCATCATAATTTTGGTCTTTTTGATGATTTTGTCTCTGTAGCTCATGTTCTAGTATTTGGTCTTTATGATTATGATGATTGTCCCTATAGCTCATGTTCTAGTACTTTCTGTTAATAGTACTAGTTGTTTACGATGAATGAGGTTTGGTATGTTCTGTATACTTGAGAGATTTTTTTCTTTGTCCCATGTTACATTTGATTTGAGTTTAATATGTTCTGCATACTTGAGGTTTGGTATGTTTAATATGTTCTGCATAGCTTTTTTTTTTAGGGTCATATGTTGTTTATAGCATCTTTAACATGATATATAGAAATTAAGTTTGAGTTCTAGCTTATTTCAGTCTTTAATTTTGGTCTTTTTGATGATTTTGTCTCTGTTGCTCATTTATGCAAATCAACTCATTTGTTAACATGCTTTGATTGATGATAAGTATGCACAAATCAACTCAATTTTATTTCTTTGGTTGATGATAAGTATATGAAATGATAATAATATCAACTTGAGTGTGTCAGTAATTATCAACTCATGTTCTTTCCTTGCTAGAGTGTGTCAACTCAGATTCTGTGTATGAAATGATTTTGATTTATTCACATGCTTTATTTAGTATTTGAAATGATAATAAGATTTGATTGTTAATAGGATTTTATATGCTAGTTTGTCAATATGTTCTGTATAGATGTGATTATTATGATGATTTTAGGGATTTCATATTCTAGGTCATTATGTTCTGTATAGCTTCGTTTTTAGGTCAGTATAGCTTCTTTAACATGATAGATAGCTATTGGGTTCAGTTGTGTCATTTATGCAAATCAACTCATTTTTTAACATTCTTTGATTGATGATAAGTATGCACAAATCAAATCAATTTTATTTCTTTGGTTGATGATAAGTACATGAAATGATAATAATATCAACTTGAGTATGTCAGTAATTATAAACTGACTTGTTGTTCGGTTTTTCTTATATTCTCCGTTACACTGCATAAGTTCTTCTTAGTATTTTATGTAGGGAGTATAATGCATCAAACTTTGAAAGGTGGGAAAGCGAATAATCTGTAGCTACACTAAATTCATCTTTTGGAAGGCAGAAAACTAGTGAAAGACTACACATTATCACATTTCATATTTTGCAATTTCAATGGATTAGACTAAGCAAAACTGAAAATCAATAGTTAGCTAGCTTCGATGAATCGCTCAATGTTTTGATGTGTATAAATTTTTATGTTAAATGTCTTATGAAGAAATGCTCTTTTTTAATTCTCGTGACATATTGATTTTAGTTATTTGGACTTCTTTGAATCTTTTCTTCTGATCTGGAGAATGCGCGCTATACCCATGAAGTTTCATGTCCTTGACCTTGAGATGTCATTATTTTCTCTTTATGATGTTGTAAATACCCATAATGAGTACCATTTTAAGGTCCAACACTTACTGTCCAACACCATCTTGCTTTAGGTGATATTGTTTAATAACACTTGCGGACAATGTCTTTTTGAGTCAGAAAGGTTGATTTATTTTTGTTACTGAATTTACCTATGACTGCAAGTGTTTGATTGCTTCAGGCAGAACTTGAATTTGTTGTAAGATTTTTCGCAGAATTGAACTTAAAGTGTCATCATAGCTTTTTAAGAGTATATGTTCTTGTATTGGCAATTGGGATGTGTTTCTACGAGTCTGGGACGACTACTGATATGCACAAGAGTTCATGTTCTGGATATGAAATGATGGTTTTGTGTTAGATTTTGAGCCACATTGATAATTGAATTCTGTTTTTGCAAGGCATAACTACAATAATGAAGACTAGTAAGGAAGCAGTAAAGAAGAAGCCGGTCAAGCAGTTGGCAATAAAGGTTAAGACTTGTCATCTCAATTGCAATATAAACAAATTTCTATATAGCTTCTCATTTTAACTAAGCTATGGTTGTTGCAGATGAAAAACAAAGAGAAGACTGATGAAGCATCCCTGATAAATAACAATTCCCAAACTGATCATGCCAAACCATCTTCTAATATAATGCAAGTAAGGAGATCACCAAGGAAAAAGAAGGTTACAAAACCAACTGCTACAATTTCTCCAACTGAATTTGCTAAACTGTCATCACAAACTGATCCAGAACCATCGCCTTCACCTGTAAGTGGGCGCACATCACCAAGGTACAATAAGTTACCAGAACATGATGCTGCAACAACTCTAAAGTGTCGACAACCTGACTTGGATACTCTGTCATCTCCACCTAGAAAGAGACAAGCAACAAAGAAGAAAAAGGTGTTAAACCAATCTGAAAGTGCTCCACCTTCACAGGCAGTAACTACAAAGTCTCATTCTAAAAGCATTAAAGGAGATACTGGAAATTTTGAAGTGAGCCAAAAGAAAGTAAATCGTAAACTGGACACAAGCAGCAAAGGCCCATGTCCGAATGTTCAGCTAAGGGATCCAAACGACTCGTTTGAAGATTTGCAAGAGGAAGATGAAGAAGAAGATGAAGACCATGAGGAAGAGGAAAATCTGCAGACCCGTAAAGCTTTTACATGTGGAAGAGAACAACTCTAATCCAGTAAATAGGGAGGCTGAGGTGGATAAGGATTTGGAGAATGATAATGGTAACGATGATGAACCTGAATTGGAGAATGATAATAGTTCTGGTAATGAGGAAGGTGAAGAAGGAAAAGAAGCGAAGAAAAGAAAGTATGCTCCAAGTGGCCCAATCCAGATATATGCGTTGAAGTTAGATTTTGTTGACCGAAGAGACCAGTTTCCTTCAACGCTAATGAACAGCCAATTGGCGATCCATCTGTGCAACTGGCCAGTATGCTAGGGGTGCTTGTTCGGAAACTTCCGTTAACTTTCACAGATTGGAGACATGTCCCTATTCAAGCCAAAGAAAACATATGGAAGATAGTCATGGTACCGTAATTTATAACTATTTATCTCTTTTCATTTAGTCAAAATTATTGAATTCATAGCGTATTCTAATTCAATTTATTTACTTTTATAACTCTTTATCTCTTTTCGTTTGGTCAACAACTATTGAATTCATAGCGTATTTTAATTCAAATTATTTACTTTTATTTGTAGAACCGATTCATTGTTCCTGAGTGTTACAAAGACTACTATTTCAGCAAAATGTGATCTTATCTTAGAGAAGCAAGGTCTAGGAAAGTTAGTTTGTTTCTCGACTCTTTTGATCGGCTCCAAGGGGAAGAAATAGAGAAACGGATAGAAAAGATAATGCCCAGGACCATGACAGTTAGTGAGTGGGAAGAATTTGTGAAACATGTAACCTCTTCTGAGTTCAGAGTAAGTTTTTCTATTATAATGAATGTCTGTATATTTATATTAAAAACTTTAAAGTCTGTCGAATGATGTCTCTATTTTTCTTTTCAGGTCAAAAGACTAATAATGCAAGAAAAGCGTTCAAAACACACCACTTCACATACCATAAGTCGACAAGGTTACACGCGATTGGAGGAGGACTTGGTATGTTCACCGCGTGAAAGCTATTGAGTTCTTAAAAATATAATTGCTTGGTTGTTTGGTTATTGTGACATTATTTATGCAATTGCAAACATTTAGATGCTTATGCAATTTCGTATAGGTTGATCTCTGGCTTTTTAACTGGTTCTGGAGTGTAAAGTTGTTTATGATGTATCATTTCATAATTCAGATCATGACCTGTGGTATAGACTATCCTACATAATTTGACATAGCTTTAATATGTGAAATTCCATGACTCACACATAGAATTTGGTCGGCTTGTGCTCTCACATGAAGATATTTGTAATTTTGTCATTGGTTTACTCATGTGTTTATCTCTCATCTATATGAATGTTTGGGAGTTCATATCAATTGGAACCAAGTGCTACAAACACTTACTTACATGCTTATACACAAACCTCTACTAACACTAGGTTCCAAGGCATATATGAGTAGTTATCTTGTAGTCTTTGTCATGCTAGTGGCTTATTCATGAAGTATCATGAAGTTATCTACAAGGTTACATCTTAGAAATCTTCGAAGTTTCTTCTTAGCATGTATCATGACTTTAATACCATGTTGTTATGCTATTATTTATTATTGTCATGTATTGATATATTTATTTGGTAGCAAAAAGAACTAAACACAACCAATGAGATTGATAAAGCCAGTTTATGGAAACGTGGTAATAGACATCGCAAAGGAAAGATTCCACATCCTGGTGTTGTATAAGCTTTTGTAAGAAATCTTCTCCTCTTAGTTTGTGTGGTTTATGTGTGTGCTTCAGAAATACGAAAATATATGATGTTTTACACACTTATACAGGAGAAACTTGAAAAAGCTCAAGCAGAGCATGGTGCTGATTGTGGATCATCCGCAACAGATGATATTCTTTCAAAGGCCTTTGGCAAGGACAAAACTACATGGAGAGTTAAAGGAATTGGTTTTGGAGCGACACGTAAAACGGTTGCTGCCCAATCCCACTATAAATTGATGATTAGAGAGTGTCGGGAATCATATAGAGCACTAAATGATTGGCTGGTGCAGTTAGAGGTGAGAATTTAACTTGTGTTCTATTAGTTCTCATTTTCTTGATGAATCAAACTTCATTGTGACCCGATCATCGCTGATATGGTCTTCATATAGGGAAGGAACTCAAGATGTGTCTGCAATGGAGTCTCACCCTCTCGCAGGTCAACTCCAAAAGATAGCAACAACCAAGAGGCTAGCACTAGCAGGATTGTTCTCTGCAATGAAAGAGACTCAACTCATAGCACTCCAAGTCCTGTCATTGAGAACAAATGAGGTCCAAGTGCCAAAGAGATTCGAAGATTGCAAGTTGTTAAGATGGTACAAGGAGGGCGAGGTGGTTGCGGAGGCTGAGATTGCTGAAACAGATCCAAGTAAGGAGATACATGGAATGCCAATAGGTCTTGGAGCCTACACTGTACATGTGAAGGTTGCTTATGTGGAGGATGCTCATGTCTACAAGGCGACTTCAGAAGTCAAATATGTTGGTGACGCTGTTTCAAATTTTATCACATGGCCCAAGGATATAATTTCCTACTAGTAGACTTCTTATATCATCTTTGATCTTTTTGGAGACTTAACTTTTCGTAACAAACATCATCACTGCCACTTTTTTGTATCTTTTGTGTATATTACATGGGTATGTGAATGTTGTTACATTGGGTCATCACTGCCACTATTTATTGAATGTTTTGTGTATATTACATGGGTATGCGAATGTTGTTACAGTGGTTTTGGTTTAGTTTCAATGAATCTTTCAGCTTCAGAGCCAGTTTATGTTTCAGTTTAACCTAATTGTTGTTTCTTCACATTTCACAACATAAACAAAGTGCCAAAAGTGATATATGTAGGGACTTATTCACATATAGACAGTTGTGTTAGAGGTTTCCACTACACAACCCAGATATTGTGAAATAGCTTCTTTACAACATAACTATGTGTTGTCCAAGATAGTTCCAAAGCTCATATAAGTGTCGTGCAAATCTTATTCATAATAATAATAATTGTTGTTTTATATGTTTCTAAGATACCTTACTTGTGTTGTCCAAGATAGTCATACAATACTGGTAAGAGTGGTGTTAACAAATTTCTACTACACATAGTATAGTTGTATCATGGTAGTTTTACAATTCCAACAAGTGTACTAACTGTCATAATCACAATACTAATAAGTGTTGTGTTAAAAATATTTAGTACTCACCACGATGATTGTAAAAACAAATTTTGCAACATAAGTAGGAGTTGTTCAATATAGTTGTACAACTCTAGGCAGTGTAATGACAGTAGTATTCACAATACTAATAGATGTTGTCTTCCAGTTTTCAACTACACAATCCAGATATTGTGAAATAGTTTCTTTACAACATAACTATCTGTTGTCCAAGATAGTTCCACAGCTCATACAAGAGTCGTGTAAATCTTATTCATAATAATACTAGTAATTTTTGTTACATATGTTTCCATGATATCCTACTTGTGTTGTCCAAGATATTTCTACAACACAAGCAAGAGTTGTGTTAGGATTTCAAAAAAAAAAAAAAATCGAAAGAGAATCACAACTTTGGAAAAATATTGTCGAACCATGAACCACATCATACTTTAAAACTCTTAGTCAAGCATTGTAGAAAAGCTTGGACTTTCTACAATACCCCACCTACACAATGCATAAAATTGTGTTGTCGTGGGTGTACTACAACGCTAATACAGTGTCGTCAATGGTGATTTTCCCGTAGTGATACAAAATTGACATTCTTATTAGATCACCTTTTTCATGAGTTGGATTTGATACTTAATTATAACGACAAAGATATATCCAAGTATGACCTTATGCCGATTTTTGGCACTGAGAGTGAGGATACTTTGAGATTTTATGTCTGATTGTAGAATAATTATCGATTCTTATAACCTAGGAAGACCTATCTTCTGTGCACAAGCTAAAAGGAGACCAGTTTAAGGAGCAAGATACAATCATGGGCGCAATTGTTGGAAAGGAAAGTAAGATGCTATTCATAGATACTCTGGGGGGTACTAGGAAGACGTTTATGTATCGTGCTATTTTGGCAACTGTTTTGAAAAATGATGGTATTATGATAGCAATAACAACATTGGAATTGCTACTACTATGCTACCTGGTGGGAGGATACCACACCCAAGGTTTCAGCTGCCGATAACTTTGTACTGTACGACTATGAAATCTGAGGAATCTAAATTTTTGAGGCAAGCTACCGTCCTTATGTGGGATGAAACTACAATGGCGCATCATACTCTTTGGAAGTATTTGATTGGGCGATGAGAGACATCACAAAGATTCCTAAGGAATTTTATGGAAAGATTCTAATTATGGGAGGTGATTTCTTTCATGTACTATCGGTGATTCCATGGAGTACATAGGTATTAACATTCGATGCATATTTTAGCAGATACATTTTCTTTAGGATAAAATAAATATTTCTTTATTGATATGAGATACCTAAGACTTAATATTTTTTAAACTATATATGATAAATAACATTTAAACGAATAACTCGAAATGATATCGAATTACATTATATTCTTAACAGATCACCTTTGTGGGGAAAAGTATATGTTTTGCATCTGGAAAAGAATAATCATGCAATCGAGGATGCATCTTATTCTTAGTTTATGTTTCGTGTTGGTGATGGGGATGAAACTTGCGTTGCAAATGAGATGATAAGGATACAGAAGAGATGTTCATATACCATGGGTCAGTGATGATTCATTATTTCAGCTTATAGATGTAACATTTCCAAACTTGGTGGAGAATGTCATTCATAGAGACTACAAAGTACGTCGGTAAGTTTAATGATCGAGTACTTAACATATTTCCTGGAAAATATTGAATCTCCATGTCTAATACCTAACTATTAGTTTCACGTTTTCACGTTTCGAAAATAAACATCACTAGTTAAGTTTCTGTGGTTGCAAGATTTCCTACAACCACACCCCTCAAAGATTGTATATTATTCTAGCCAAATTCCATGATAAATTTATAAAGTTTTATTTATCTTTTTAATGATTCTTACAAAAATAATGAGAATACAAGGAAATCAAAATAAATCTGAATTTCTCTCTACTATTTGTTTTCTTCTCACTCTAAAAATATCTCTCTTCTCTCGACTTTGCTTGGTCCTTTATATAGGATATTGCATAGTAGATGACAGCTAAGCAGCCTTTATTTTCGGATCTGATCTGCGATGTTCTCGCAAGCTTACAAGGGTTTTCTTCGCAAGGTAATCCAAATCTTCATCGAGTCTTCAAACTTTCCTTACGACTAAGCTATCGTCACTCGCTATATCACTTCTCTAACGCTCTGCCGTGATCTTCACAACCTTCCTACATCTTAAAGCTTCGCTGAGGTATAACTGTTGCGAGATTCTGCTCCTACATCTTCCCTCTTCTCATGTCTTCTCTGCGAAGAAGAGAATGATATGAGAATTTCTATCTCTAAATGTCGCAACCGCTCATTTTTCACTATCCTTTTCCATCGACAATCTTCCTTGATTCCCGAAAAATAAATTGCACTTGTTTATTTTATCATTTATTTCTTGACACGTCTTTAATGACCGTCATTTCTTAACCGTTCACATCATCTCTTCGCATTAATGAGTTTATCTTATCGAGATTTCCCTCCCTCTATATATATCCTTTTTTGTCTTCTTGTGCTTTGTTTTTACTTTCCTTTTTATTTTCTCTGCAACTTTTCTTTATCGTTCTTCCGCAAGTTCCGCTTCTGCTACTGCAAAATTTTAAATATTTTCTTCTTCTCCATTCCCATACTCAAAAATACATCCAAGTGGTCATAAATATGGTAGTGAATTCAAAGAAATTCAAAAATACTTTAAAGAGAAGGGTTTTACATTGTCCTCCATTCCCGATCATGGCCCTAAATCCATTCTTTATGCTAAATTATTTTCTGGTTATCAGTGTAGCAATGAAGAAATTATAGTCTCACTCGGCCAACTCCTTGCTGGTCTTCCTATCCCTCTTTATAATCCTAGTTTTCCATTGTTTTATGAGATCATTTCCCATGCGGATTTTTCGCGATCCATCTATCAATTGTGTGGAGACTGCATCCGATTGATACTAGAATTTGCTTATCGTGGTGCAGGCTTGGGATATCTTTACCCCTCGAAACTTAGAGATCCTAAATTTGCTAACCTAGAAATCATCCCTGAGAAATACACTGTGGCGAGTTTTTTTGAGAATTATGAAGTAATCACTATGAAGAGAGACAACACTCGCTGGGGGGTTCGTTTGAAGAAGAAAGAAAATGTTTCTAGCAAAAATATACTAATGCAAGATATTGATTGGCATTCTGGCACTAACAAAACTCTGCACCAATCAAAAGATGACAAATGGTGTGTCTTCCCATTGACTCTGAAGGGGCCTTACATTTCTGGTTCTATCATGCTACCTGAAAATCTCGATGCATATCAACCCAGGGTATTTAAGTGGCCCGAAAAGAACACAGAAGTATGCTTCCAAATTTCGCTCAATATGTGATTTTCCATTTATTCCTATTCCATTCTTTTCTTATCTTGCGAATTTTTCAGATTGTGAAGCTGACAAAATATTACAACAAAACTCGGAAAGAAAGCGTCTAACAACAACATTGCGTGCGATCACGGATGAAGTAAGAAATACTCTTTTGGGTCATTATAACAATATTGTTGCCTCTATTTCTTATCTTCATGCGTGTACGCAAGTTGAAATAGAAATTGTTCCAGAATTTGAAGAACCTATTAAGGCTGTGAAAACCAAAGGCAAAGATAAAGGTACTCTTCGCAAGGAGAAATCAACTGTCCCTTCTTCAAAGAAACGAAGACTTCGCTCTCACTGTCCTTCAAATTTTCAATCAGATGAAAGCATGGATGAAGAATTTGAAACTTCTTTCGCAAACGAGAGTTCTTATCCTGAATCATCTATGGCACAATTATCTGGCATATTCTCTGATTCTCTGCAAGGGATAGGCAACATTCCTTTAGCTAACACTTGTCAGGAACTTGCGAACATCTGTGACGCTCCTCTTTTGGATGATAATGAGTCCCTTCATGGTGTTTCTAGATCTGTTACTCCAAGTTTTCTAATCTCGCTTGGTATTCTGGTAAGAATATATTCCTCTAACTCGTTGTTAATTATAATCCAAAATCTACACCTTACTTTGATTTTTCTTTTATTCTTTCTTATGCAGTTACCTCTGACTTAGTTATAAGGTGTGAGAGTTTTGAAAAGAAAAACTCCAAGCTTAACAAATGGCTGAGGAATCTCGCAACAAAAATGAAGAGTTAGAAGCTGAGATCGTTGAACTCCGCAAGAAGAATAAACAATTAGAGATAGATTCCTCTACTCAACAAAACAGAATATCCATCCTTCAACGGGCGAATGACCAACTTTATGGTAAGAAATATTTCTTCTAATCCTCTAATCCTCTTCCCACAGTTTTCCCTTATTTGATTAATCATTTTTGCAGACATTTATGGTCTTTCTGACGAAGCCACATTTCTTCGCACCTTTCCTCAACCTATGGATGATGATACCCTTCTCGAACGTCTTAATACTTCTTTAAACATTTACACCAATGATAAAACAAATTCCCTTTCTTTAGATGAACTCAGATCAAAATTCCATCTTTTATAAATTGACCATAGAAGCAGTTTGAAAATAGCTCACGACTTAAAACTCCACTACCTTAATTCCAAAGATGAGATTAACAAATTGAGAACTAAGATCAGTGATCTTATAGATGATAAAGATCGCATCACTAGTAAAGGTGCTCAATCTCTAGAAAAATTTCACAAAACTCTCCTCGAAATCTAGGTTGAGCGAGATGAAGTTAATCATAAGAATGCTATTTTTGTCAAAAGATAAAATCAGATTCGTTCTCGTCTTCTGATAACTAACGATGATGAATTTTCGCTTGGGCTGCAAAAATCTTAGATGATGCCAGAAATAATTTAGGTGTAAATGTTAGCCTCCAAGCTGATCACTCGTCCTTGATCAAAGATATGATCTCTAACAGAGAAGGTTGCTAACTTTTACTTTCTTATTGGTTATCCTTTTTTATAACCTTATATTGAGTTATTGACATGTTATTGTATATTCGCAGAGGCTGAAAAAGACTTTTCCAAAAGAATTGAAGAACTGGAGACTCAAACTAAATCTCTTGAACTAGAAAAGATAGAACTCGCAAAATGCCATCGGCTCAAGAATCAACTGAAGCTTATTGTTGCCAACTTTCAGAATGACATCCTTAAATTTCGCAACCAAACTATCATAAAGGTCTCTGTGATGATAACCGCATTTCTCACTCTATGTATCCTTGCCTCTTAGATGAAATTCCTTCGAATGTATCACTTCCAGACATTTCAGATAGTGACGATAGCGAAGAAGAAGAAAATGAAGAAGATATTGGCGAAGAAGAAGCATCGAACAAGAAATAACTGCTCTTTCCTTCATTAGCTTTTCGTCTTTTTATAACATCTGTACATCTTTTATTCCTTTGATCTTTATGTAAATCTGCTACTGCGATCTCCTCTAATTTCCAAAATTTCTCAATATAAATTCTATTCTTCTTGTTTTACCTGCATATATATTATAAAGGCAATCCTTGTTCGCAATAACAATCAAAGATTAGTATGATTAATCATATATGCATTAATTTATCAGGTGGAAGCAAATAACACTTGACTCTGTTAAGCATTCCCATACTTGCCTCTGTTATTTGTTTTCAAATGAGAGATTAGTCATTTCGCAATGTTATACAAGATTCTGTGCGTTATTTTCGCAATATTATTTGTAATTTTCTGCGAAATCTCGATATGATAAGTTCATTATCATATGTATCTTGAGATTTTCCCCAAAATTTCATTCAATATTATTTTGTTATGTGATCTTATTTTTCCTTCCTAAGTAAAGGTCTTATCTTGCCACTTTTTATATTTGCGACAAGATCGCAGGACGTCTTTACATTTTCATGTATTGACCCATTGATCTTGCCTTATCATTTTCTTATATTTTTGACTCAGCAGGATATTTTTCATGCGACAATATGATAGGCCTAAATATTCTTGCTAATGTAAAGCCCCATGATATTGCCGTCTTGCGACGAATTCGCATGACGTCTTTACACTTTCGTGTACCGACCCATTGATCTCGTCTTATCTTTCTTTAGTATTTTTACCTCTGCAGGATCGTTGCGCAAATATGACAAGCCTTAATACTCCCATGAGTAAAAAGTCTCATGACATTTGCGTCTTTAGACACTTATCAGCTCGCTAATGGAGGGTGCCGCCCTTATCATCCCCATGGTTTCCCCTTCAAGGAGGCGTACCTCTACCATACAAGGTTGGATCCTCCCATCCGGTTTCTTTACAACAACCAGTTGTTTTCGCGTCCTTTTATCCCTTCGCCGATATGGCTCATGGTTACAAGACCGCACCCTAAGTGGAGTTTTCTTCGAGCCGAGTGCATCATAGCCAAGACTTGCCAAAAATGACCGAGACGCTTCAAACGCCCCAGGAAATCTTGGCTCAACCGTGTACCTCGGCGCCTTGATCGAGTTATGCACTCCTTAGGAGAGACCTTCTTACCTCAGTCGCCTAACCCAAATCATAAGCTTAAGTTGAGAATCCAAGGCGCCTCTCCTGGATGGGTTTAAAAACCCCAAGTCTCCATGACCCAGGTTCCGGGGAGGTGTAACCTTTCCCCAAGCCATGTAATAGGTCTCCCCTTCAATGACGCACTTTAGGTCTAACATTTGCCTCTTACGAAATTTTTTTCGCGAACTAGGGTGTACGCCAAAGTTTGTTCCCTCTATCTTGTATTTTTTTTTTGATAAATTTATAAATCTTACGAAATTATCGCATACTTGTTTTGATAAAAGTATCTATGCGAAATCATCGCATTTCTCATTCTTTTGAATATAATTTCTGCGAAATTAACGTAGGTCTTCATTTTTCATTCTTTTGAATAAAAGGTATTTTTTGAATACATCTTTTGCGTTCAACTTTGTTTTCTTCCTTGCCCAACTTCATCAATTTTATTCTCATTTCACATTTTGAGCTTCTTATTTTTGTCACCTTGTGTTTGTGCTTCCTTAAGTTCTCGCACACTATTGATGATCTTATTTCGCAAAATATTCTTTACTGGTTCATCACCATCTCTTGTATCATACCTCTGCATATATTTTTCGTCATACACTGCAGTTTTCACTCCTTCTAATTCATACTTTCCTTCTTCGAATACCTTTGTTACTGTGTATGGACCTTCCCATCTGTTCGCATGTTCATCTTCATCATCTTTCTGAAATATGGGCTGTAAAAGTAATACCAACTCCCCTTTGCGAAATATTCGTGGATGCTCATTCTCAGCAACCATTGCTTTCGCAAAAATCCCTTCTCTTCCATGTTCCACTGTGTCTACCATCAATCGTTCGCTTGTTTGCTTGTCCCTGACATTGTGCTTCCAGTTGATCGTTTTAGTTACTCTCTCTTCACATTTTTCTACATCGATTGCATGACATTTTCTCCCTTCAACCCAATCGCCTCGTATAATTCCAACATCATTAGGGTGAGAAAACTTAATGCATTGATGGAAAGTTGAAGTTACTCCCAGAATCCCATGCAGCCAAGGTCGACCAATCAACGTGTTGTATGGTGACTCTACATCAACAACACAAAATAAAATTTCGGAAGATAATCCCTTCAAAGGAATTCGCATGGTAATCTCTCCCTTGGGCTTGTTCGCAGTACCATTAAAACCATCAATCTTATAAGTCGAAGGTATCAAATCTTCATCGTTTCCCCCTATAGTTTTGTAGGTATGGTAAAATAGAATATCTACAGAACTTCCAGTATCAATCAATATTCTATTGATCATCCATGAGTCCTCAGCTTCATCATCTTCATCTTTCCTTGGTTTCAGATTGATGTCTAATTTTACTACTAAAGGAATATCATGCATTTCTCCTCCTTCGGGAATTTCCTTGGCTGTAAAGGAGATAGGTTGTTTCTGCCATTCTTTTAGTGGCGATACTTTCGCAATATTCAATATTTCTTTACCGTCATCATCTCTTGCGAACACTCTGCTCAGAACGTTATCATGAAAATCCTCTATTATTTTGTATAAATGTACAATTGAATTGCAGAATAAATTTTTTGCTTTCGATCCGACTTCAATTAAAAATGTATCTTCTCTTTTCGCTGCATTTTCTCTGCGATATTCTGGTGGTGGTGGTAATGGTAAAGGTTGTGGTTGTCTTACCAAAAAATGGTTCAACTTGCCTTGATCTATCATTTTTAAGATAATTATCTTTATGTTTCTGCAATCATTTGTGGAATGTCCATGAAAATGATGATATGAACAAAATTCATGAGTTCTGTATTTCGGTGGTGGATCCTTTCCCATGTTTCAAGGTGATGTGATATTTTCCACCAAAATTATATCTTCTCATATCTTTTCCACACTAGCATTTAAAGGAGGCATTATTATTTCTTCCCATACTACCCTGTTAGATCCTGGCCCCCTTTGATAGTTATTCTTCTGTCCCCCATAAGTTTCTTGAGGCTGGTCAAGTCTCTGAATCTTATTGTTTCCTCCACGATTATAGAACCTCCTTTGTTTCTAGAACTCTTCTTGATATCGACTTCCCATCGCAAGTAACTTTTGTTGACCTTCAATATCCATTTCTTTTTGCAAAGCTTGCGAAGTACTCGCCACTGTGTTTGTTAATCTGGGTAATAAGCTGGCATTCACAATTGTTGAGCTTGTATTCGCAACTGGGTATGACTCCATCTCATTTCGTCTTTCCTCAAGAAAAATGTATATCTCTTGGAACTCCCGTAACTCAGTCATTGTGATGGTATTCTTGATTTTAAATATTTGAACATACAACAAATTTGTTGCGAACATTACATTAATGAATGATAAAATAAGGTATCTCTCATCCACTCGGCCAGCCATGTTACTACACATTGTCTTCCACCTCATAGTTAAATGCTTCAAACTTTCACCAATTCTTTGTTTCAATCCAAATACATCTTCAATACCAGGATGCAATGAATTGTTACTTATGTAAGCTCCTAAGAATACCGTTTGTAGTTGACTAAAAGATGCTATGGTATCCTTTGGCAATCTTTCAAGCCATTTTAATGCCTCTCATGTTAAACTTAATGCAAAGTATTTGCACAACACATCATCATGATTCTCCCATTGCAGCATGCATCTCACATAAGCTTTGATATGTTGAACATCACAAGTGGTCCCATCAAAGATACTGGTTAATGTAGGTAAGTTGCATTTTGGCGATATTCCCCTTAACTGTACTTCTTGTGTGAACGGCGTCTTCACAACTTCCTCTATTGCCTCATCCAATTGTCTTCTACCCCCTTCTCTTCTATTACTGAGCATTCCCTTCATCTCTGCCAATTCTTTCAAAATTTGTTCATTTGTGTCTGACCCTTGGTCCAATGGTCTCTTTAATCTTGCTTATCTTCTTCTACGTTCATGTTTATCTTGCCTTGAGAGATTTTGTAATTCATCTTCATTCTCTTCTCCTCGCCGCTCTCTGCGATCTTCTCTTTCATCCCTTTCATTCCTTCTTCGTGTTCTATCTTCTTCTTCATTAACTTTATCGTTATTGCGAATTCGTTCGCGCCTTGTTTCTCGGTTATCATGATTGTTCTGACGTATAGCCTCCTGAAACTCTTGTTCTTCAATTTCTTCCATTCTTCTTTCTCTTTCGCACGCTATACGTGTTTGTTCTGCATTCCACCTCTCAATCTCATCCTCCACTCTTTGTCGATTCCTTTGTACTTCTATCCCATATAATATCCTTCATCCTTCCTCCAGGTTTTCTTCATCATATTGATTACTTCGTCCATGATGTTGCTCACCTCTCTGATCTCTATCATTTTGTTCAATATGATAATTTTCTCCACGTTGAATATAACGATCTTCAGCTATTTCTCTCTCTTCATGATGCCCGTCTCCAGGATTCTGCATGACTCCTTGAATATTCTCAACAGCACCCACTTCAAGCAGATCTCGTCTTTCTTCTCTTCTAGTTGATCTTTAGTTTGACCTTGTAGTACTTCTCGACCTTGTATTTTGTAACCTTATATTTTCCATTATCAACTCATGATTTTGTCATGTTAAATTTGCATGCTCTTCTGCTTCTAATCTCCTTTCTTCAAATATCCTCTGTCTTAATGTCTCTAGTGTTTCATTCCCCTTTTCTCCATGGATTATTCCTCCTTCTACTCGCCTCAATTGCTGTGTTTCTTCTATTCTTTCTGTTGAGTCCGTCCTCCATGTGTATATACTGACTCTGTCGTAATCAACATTTCCACCTTGTATTGATGTCTGCTGAATTGGGAATTGAATTCGTTATTCTCCTTCATATCTAGCTCCCATCCTAGAAGATTCTCCCATTTCCTTTCTCCCCCTTCCTGCAATTCTTATGCTTCTCCTTATCATCTTTTCAATTTTAATGATCTCTTACCAATTTCACAAATTCTTCACCAATTTCTTAAAATCTTCTTCAAAACAAATTCCCTGTTTCTAGCGCCAATATGTGGTTCCAAGATTTCCTACAACCACACCCCTCAAAGATTGTATATTATTCTAGCCAAATTCCATGATAAATTTATAAAGTTTTATTTATCATTTTAATGATTCTTACAAAAATAATGAGAATACAAGGAAATCAAAATAACTCTGACTTTCTCTCTCCTATTTGTTTTTTTCTCACTCTAAAAAGATCTCTCTTCTCTCGACTTTGCTTGGTACTTTATATAGGATATTACATAGTGGATGACAGCTAAGCAGCCTTTATTTTCGGATTTGATCTGCGATGTTCTCGCAAGCTTAATTACAAGGGTTTTCTTCGCAAGGTAATCCCAATCTTCGCTGAGTCTTCAAACTTTCCTTATGACTAAGCTGACGTCACTCGCTATATCACTTCTCTAACGCTCTGCGATGATCTTCGCAACCTTCCTACATATTAAAGCTTCGCTGAGATATAACTGTTGCGAGATTCTGCTCCTACAGTTTCATTGTTCAAAAGCATGCAAGTTAAAATTTATTAATGATATTTAAATAATGCTTTTTGGAAAATAAAAGAGAAGAAAAGAAAAAGGGGACACTAGTTATTCTTCATATACCAATAGGTCAGAGCTAACATTTGCAAAGGTTGTGAAACAAACTTATTCTGCAAAAATAGTATTGATTTGAAGACAAATTTTGTAGACATTCTTTCACAAAGATGCCTCAAGGAATGTTGCACGTAATTTTGATCAGTGCTAAAGGTCTTAAAGACACTGATTTACTATGTAAGTTTTCGTTTCTACCATTTTTGATCATCAGATGTTGATTTCGATGAGTTTAGAAATTTGAGATCTGTTGCTTGCTTATCAGATATGCAAATTTATTTAACCTATTGGCTGACTTTGATAAAGTTTGATCATAACTTTTTATCATAAAGTTTGATCATCAATTGATTGAGATAACATCTTGATCTTTTAACGCAAATCCAACTCATAACAATCGTCCACAAGTATACTTGTGCTAGAGCTTAAACTTTTAGTACTTCATTAATTTTTCATTCAATGGTATTAATTGTTGCTTATCGATCGAGCAGCTAACATGGATCCATATGCTGTCCTAACTTGCCGAACTCAGGAAAAGAAAAGCGGTGTTGCTAAAGGTAAACTTCCTTGCCATCTAGTAGTATTCCATGATCTCTTTTGCGATTTGGCTTAATTGCGGATTCTGTATGAGAATGTATAACATCTAAACGAAGTTGCACGTACGTCTGGACTTCGAGGCAACAATATGATGGAATAATTATGACTTCAATACATTTGTCCTTCATGCGATCCATTTCGTGTAAAACACTCCCGAGTAATTTTAAATTCACCACTCTAACTCTAATTACAATGAACTCATGGTTGGATTCGTTTTTCATATTTGGAGGTCATGGGTTTATATCTCTGTCCCATTTTCAATTGATGATGCAGGGCGAGGATCTGAACCACAATGGAATGAAAGCTTTCTCTTTACCATATCAGAAGGTGCATCTGAGCTTCTAGTCAAACTATGGGACAATGATATTGGTAAGAAGGATGATGTTGTCGGAGTAGCGACGTAAGTATTATCCGTTACATATACAATAAATTATCAGTGTCAATGCTTTTAAACATAAACTACCTCGGCATCAAATTATAATAGTGAAGGGAAATATGACAGTTTGTTTGCCCCTTGCAGCATTCCTCTAGAACCGGTGTTTGAAGCAGGAAGTGTACCAGAAGGTATTTACAATGTGGTGAAGGACGGGGAGTATTGTGGGGAGATTAAACTTAGCATTGTATTCATACCAAAGGAGGAGGTTCTCTTTCTGTCTCTCTCTCGCACACTGACACACACAAACTAACAGTTGTTTCGGCACGGCAGTTCAGAGTCATCTACTTTTCAGTTACATTGTGCGTAGTGCTTATATGTTGTTTATTCTCTATTTGTCATTGCAGAGCAGGGAATATGGTGAAGATGAAGAGACCTAAGGGAGAGATGGAATCAGTATTGATAGAGAAAGAGTCAGACCATATACCGTATTGGATTGTTTGACGACATTGTGTGTGCATTTTCTTTCCCAAAAGACTACAGTATAACTTCTATAAAATAATAGGCTTGGGACCAAGAAAATTTATTATTTTAAAGAGATATTATATTATCGATAATATAATAAATTATTATTTTATAGTTAAACAACATATTATTATTATGAATAGGATAATTACTAGCTTGGAGGTTGAATAATAATTGTAGATCATAAATATAAAATCGACTAATTTGGTTGAGATATTATATTATTGACTAATTGCAATAAGAATACAACGACTCCAAGTTTCAATCACACTTCAACACTTCTTCTTGCAATACGACAACGTGACTCCGAATCTTTTGAGTGCATAACGAATTATTAGGGATGAAATACAACTAGATTTGAACTTTTAAGAATATCAAATCAACATTTAATCATATTTGGAGAAAATTTAACATGTATGAAATTTTTTTTATTTTTATAGTAGCATTATTATTTTATATATTATTTGGGACCAATTAATGCTTAAGGGAAACATATGAAATGTATTATTTTATGATTTTGTCGAATTTATTATTTTAGCACTAAGGACCCGAGTCGGGACCAGGAAATTTTATTATTTGAAAGAGAATATTATATTATCGAGTATTACTTTAAAGAAGTTATATTGTAGATTGTTTGACGATACTGGGTGCATTTTCTTTCCAAAAAGATTAAAAATTCTTCATGTAATGTTTATTATATATATGCGAGGATAGAGGTGTAAAATGTGCCGGCCAGCACAGGCCAGCCCACGAAATCACGTGCTTAGCGTGCTGTGTGCTGTGCTGTGCCAGAGATTAAGACGTGACGTGTCGTGCCGTGCTAGAAGGCGTGTTGTGTTTTGTTGTGCCAGAAAAATAAACGTGTTGTGTCATGTTGTGTTGTACCGGGCACATTTATTTAATGTTTTCCAATATAATTATTTTCCAAATATTTAGGTATTATAGCAGAAACTCCATTAATTAATACTCGATTATTTAATAAACTCTCTTAAATAATCTTTTTAGCCGGTGCCGAGTCAGAGACAACATCCCAAATTAATAATTCGCTAAAATTATATATAATACATTTTTGATTACCTATGTAGGCCCCATGTGAAATATAAGTTAATAATTCATTATATATATTTAATAATTAATGATTTACGAAGATTTTTTGAAAAATCATTCGATTGTCTTCTATTTATTCTTAAAATCAACATCACAATGAATTTCATCTCTAATTTTTCAAATCATCGTAAGAAGTTTATGTGTTGTTTTCTCATAGCGCAGCAAGAAATTATTTAATGTGATTACCGCTTTAATAACCTCATTTCATGAAGGGGGACCTATTGTAGAACTTTCATCATCTTCTTTCCCATCTTTATCAGTTCTCATAACGCTCTCAATTATTTATTCATCGGTCAACAGTCGCATAACTTTATTTTTCTCTAGATATTTAGGACATCTTGACATTCATTGAATTGCTATAACCCAACTTTTCGATCACATTTTGCAAGTCTTGAGTGATTTCATTGTCTAAATGCTAATCCCAACTGTCTGAACTTGTATTATCTGTTGATCGAAGTTTACAATGAAGCAAAGTGGGAGATTGAAGGGTGCTTTGAAGAATTTAATATTCTACAATATTTAGAAAATAATTATTTGATAATGAATTTCTCTATAAGTTAATAAGATATTAATTAATATATAAATAATTGATGATCCCTCAGGATTCGTACAAATCTTTAGTTGGTAACCGAGCCACAAGCTGGGCACCAACCCGTTTTTGAATAGCAACACCCAATTTATGAAAAATAAAACTACCTAGACCACTACCAGCATCATTTTTTTTTTTTTGACTCAAAAGGCAATATATTAAGAAAAAGTAACTAGACCACCAAGATGGTGGAAAGCTACAAGAAACAAAGAGTTCTCACGAATGAGAAACACAAAAACAAAACTTGAAATGAACAAGCAATGAAAGGGAAAAAGAAAACAAAGAAAAAAATCACTACAAAGGACGTAGGACACCCTCCCAGTTATTAATCACTTGGTTCAAAGAAATACCCTCAAAGACTTTTGTACCCATACACCAGTTGAAAATCAAAATCTTCACCTTATCAAGTATCAGCTGCAAACCATTATAAGTTCCATTAAAGTGCATGCCATTTCTTTCCACCCAAATTGTCCACCAGATGACAAAGGGGATCAAATCCCAAATCTTCCTTCTAACAGTCAAATTATTGCGCTTCTTCCTGTTCCATTCCCACAAAGACTGTCTTACTGAACCTTGAAAAACCCATTGCAACTTATAACCTTCCAGAAAATGGTTCCGAACAGCAGTTGTGAATTCACAATGAAGAAAAATGTGTTGGTTGGATTCTGAATTTTTCTTGCATAACAAACACCCTTTTACCTGAAATGAGTTCCTCAAAGTGTCCATTGTTGGAGCTGCATTGTAACACAATGTCCAAACAAAGAAAATCACTTTTTGTGGTATCCTAGGATTCCACAGATTTTTGTGAGGGAAATAAATTAGACCATCAATCTCCAGAGAAGCATAACAACCTGCAGCAGAAAAGTTATCACCATACTGCCAAATTCTTTTATCCTCCAGCTCTGAGTCAATGACTGGTAAAATAGACACCAATTGAGCAACATCATCCTCTTCAGCATCATTTAAAGCTCTACTGAATCCCAAATTCCATCCTCCATCATCAGAAAGACACTCCTTAATAGTAGCATCTTTCCTCCTACTAATTTTGTGTAAAGCGGGAAATAGACTTTTTAGAGCATGACCATTTACCCACTTGTCTTGCCACAGAAGAACCTTGTCTCGACTGTTAACCTGTAAAACTGTACTATCTTCTACAATAGCTTTACTCTTAAGAATTCCATCCCACAAACTTTTCCCCACAGGCTTCTTATTGTCACTAGGATAAAGAGCTTCAATGTTTCCTCCAAATTTTTGGTTCACTATCTTCATCCACAAAGCCTTCTTTTTAGTCCCATATCTCCATATCCATTTGGCATGCAAAGCTTGATTCATTTTTCTCAGCTTCTTAACACCCACACCACCCCCTTCTTTAGGCAAACTTACATACTTCCAACCAACCCAACTTATCTTAGGCTTGACATTAGTTGAGCCCCCAAACGCTTCAAAAAACAAACAGTATCCTCACCAAGATCCCCCAAGGTAGTAAAAGCTAAAACACCCAAACCATACCCATATGAAACACATTCATCTAAGTATTTAGTGCTCTTACGCGAAATTGCTTTCGAAATGGCTGGACCTGGAACAAAAGCACGGACCCCCTCCCCAGTGAATAGCGAGACACCAGTGACATCCATACACACATCTTGGCCATTTTCCTAATTAAGGACAAGGATGTCTGCATTAATTTATAGAGTTTCAACAAAATTAATTTATAGAGTTTCTACTGTATATGTGTTGTTATACTTTACCGTTTACAGTTCACCTGGTGGGCTTGAGAGGACAAATCACATTCATCTTCGTCATATTGTAGATTCGAAGTTTTCATGCCTAGAATTTCAAGACCAGGTGGGAGTTCTCAATTTTTAAAACTCTGCTACAGAATAAAGTCAATTACAATACACCAAATTCCCAGATTCGTAACAGGAACTCGTAACGGCTTTGTGGCCGTTATAAAATTCCCGTTACAAATGGCCGTTACGAAAATTTCGTAACAGGCTTTAGCCGTTACTAATTTTTAAAAAAATTCGTAACAAGGCTAAGTCGTTATGAATTTTTTACAGGCATGTGCCGAGTGACACGCTTGGTAACACTTGGGTCGTAACACCTGGGATATGTGCACGTGCCATTCACATGCCTGGTATCATGTTTCATCTACACCGTGTATTCCTAAACTAATATCTCTACCCTTCATTCTAGTCTCGAGATACATCTCAATCATAAAACCCTAGATTTTTTTCCTACTCCATATTTCTTCATCTCTGTCTCTTTCTTTTTATGTTTATCTCCGCCTCATCTTACCTCTTCCTCCCTCTCGATCTCTCTACACAGCAAAGAATAAAAAGATACTCAAAATCCTGTAAAAACAAGATCGAAGAGAGACTCATTTCTCTTAGTCTTCTTCTTATTTTTTCTTATTGTTCTTATTCTTCTGTTATTTGTTTCTATTCGTTTCAGAATGAGAAAATTTTCATACGAATTAAGCAGAAACCTAGGGTTTGAGTCGAATTGAAGAACGAGAAGATTCAGATGAGGGTTTGAATGGATCTGAAATTGAAGATGGGTTTGATTCAGGTGAGGTTTTCGGTATTGTGGATTGTGAAATGAAGTTGAGGATTCTGAAATTAGTGTTCTCGTGGTGTTGCTGGTGTGAACAGTGTAGAGAAATTAGAAGGTTGAAATGGGTTGAAGGTTGTTATTGAAGATGCATGACTATATGAATGTTTAGGAAAAGTGCAGGAAGGAAAAATTGGAAAAAGGGTTGAAGTTAGATTCAATTGTGAGCTGGTGTTGGTGGTGAATGGGTGAGTTTCGGCAGGATTTGTGGGTGAGTTTCGGCAGGATCTGTAGCTGCTAGACATGAAAAACAGCTGAGGAAGGAAGAAGCAAGAGTGTCGTGATGTTGTAGGTGGTGGTTTCATTCACTTATGCGTTTTGATGATTAATCATGTGTTGTCTTTGGTTTTTTGACGAATTACAGCATTTGAAGAGGAAAAATCAAAGGCCTCTTTTTGAAGTTTTTACTGAAAATCAAAGAAGGTAAACCAACCCTTATCATATCTTTACTTGATTCTTCCCTATGGGTTTGATTTATGGAAGTAATGGGGTCGATTAATGGGTCTTAAAAATGTTAATTTTTTATTTGTTATTGTTATTGCAGAATTGATGCTTTTAGGGTTCATTTCATTGCTACTGACTGTATTTCAAACCACAATATCTAAAATCTGCATACATGAGAGTTGGACTAATCATCTACTTCCGTGTAATAAGCCTGAGCTTAAAAAAGTAGCTCATATTGGTAGAATGCTTCTTGAATCAGGAGGCACTAGTGAATACTGCACTAAAAAGGTATATTAGAGTTGAAGGATTTGTACTTGGTTTGGTTTATTCTCGTGAGCGGACGGGTCATGAACTAGTGATATTGCAATTGATAGGTAACTGGATAGTGAATTTTGTTTTCTTGGTTATGCAGGGAAAGGTCCCATTGTTGTCTCTTGAGGCATTGCATCAATTGCATATATTTATCTTTGTCTTTTCTCACTACTTTTTTCGATGGTATGAAGGTAATTCTGATCTCATGTCTTTTTTATTTGTTCATTATTCCAGGCTATCGTCTTTAATGTTCCTTTTCGTTCTTGTTAATTATCTTTGGATGTTGCAATGAATTTTATGTTATAGATACGTAATTGGAAGCGTTGGGAGGATTCTATTGAAAAAGAGAAGTATGATTCAATAAAGCACCTGAACAAGGTTACACGTGTCCAACAAAATGCTTTTGTCAAGGGCCATTTTCTTATTTGTGGGAGAGATTCAGCAGTACTAAGATGGTTGGTATGTCACCATTACAACGACATTGTACTAGGCAAATATTCTGAAATTTTATTGAAATTGACATTTGTTCTAACGTATGTTCTTTTTCTATGTCTTTGCAGGTTTCATTCTTGAAGAAATTTTATGTGTCTGTGACCAAATTAGACTATATCACACTGCGTCTCGGTTTCATTACGGCAGGTTGATTTATTAAGCAGTAGGGGATCCTTTTATTCATGAAGTTTTCTACTGAACATGGGTTTATACCTTTTTAATTGTAAGGTTGCCTTGACATAAGGCTTAGTCCTATGGGCTAGATATTTAGCTGCTAAATTGGCCATCCACGTCAGATAGGGCAACCTCCTAACCCCTATGGGATGGACAATCTAGCAGCGAAACGCCTACCAGTTCGGCATTAAACATCACATCACATTTCATAATTAATTAATTATTTTCCCCTTGTCCTATTATGCGTTGAGTTGTTGACAGACTGCATGAAGCTCTTTGTTTTGGTAACAACTTCCCTTGATGGGTGGATATGTTTACAGGTGTGTAATTTGGATGGTGAGGATCTCAAGTACTAGTTGTACTACATCTGACTATGTACAAATGTTTAATAAATGTCAGGAGAGAGTATTTATTTGTCGGATACATTTGCTTTAAAATCATCCAACGCTGAATCGTTCGGCGTTGGGACCACTTTTTCAACTTCGAACCATTCAGCGTTTCAATCTCGCTAATAGTTGAACTGCGAGCAAATGCTAGGAGAGACAAGTAGCCAGATAGAGTGTTAACTTTTTTCCCACACTTTTTTCTTGATTTGCAACACTTTTTGGCCAATCTAGCCCATAGGGGTTAGCCTAAGTATTGCTCATATTCTTGTTTCATATTCCTGTGGACCCATTGCAGGGGAAGCCCCAAATTTGATTTTCACAAGTACATGGTTCGAGTTCTTGAAAGCTGATTTTAAGAAGGTGGTCGGCATAAGGTAAAGAAGGTTTACAAACACACACCTCATCAAACAATAAAGTAATAATGATTCATATACTTCAGGGTAGGAAGTTGTAGAAATTCCTATACCTTTTCACCTGGAATATTGTGGAATATACGTTTGTATCGCTCTTCAATGTAACTCATTGTTTCTATTTGGCTTTCGTGTTTCTATCGCATTTGGTATCTTTGGATATTTATGGTTGTTTTCTTGTTGCTGAATGTAAAAGGTATTTCATGACCAACTTATATCAATTTAAAATATTTGTTTTTGCAGCTTCACAATGAGAACAGATCACCATGTCAGTACAAGAGAGCAGATTACTACTTAAGACACAATGGAAGTTGTCGTCTACCCCACATCACAATTTGGACTGGATGGTCAGTATATAATCATTTTGAAGGTATTGATAATGAAGATCTTTTCTAAAGTTTGGTCTCCAATGTCCGCAATTCTTGTCCTTGCAACAACCAATCGAGCAGATATCTTAGACCCTGCACTTCGTTGTCTAGGGAGACTTGATCGTGTTGTAATGGTTTGTAATCTTATTTTGTGGGAAACATTTGTTGTATGTGTATCTTAAAATTTTTTTGAGGATGATTTTTTTTGGCTGTATTTCATAGGTGGAAACCCCTGATAGACTTGGACGAGAAGCCATTTTGAAAGTTCACGCAGCGAAAAGGAACTTCCTTTGGGGATGATGTTGATCTTGGTGATATTGCTTCCATGATAACTGGTTTCACTGGGTACTGATTGGATTTGATTCTGTCCTTTAGCCATGTCTGTTTTACTGGGATTGACTTTTATTTGGTTATTGTTCATGGCAGACCTTGGGAATTCGGTGAACGAAGATGCTTTGTTATTTGGAAGACTGAACAAAGTGCTTGTAGAGAAGGTTGACTTTATCCAGGCAGTAGAACGTTCATTAGCTGTAAGTGTCTGCTTAAGATCTTGATTTTGTCTAGCATATTGTAACTATGACATGGTCATATGCAAGTCTACCGTTGCTTATAAGTAAAAATTGAACTCTAGTGTTGATGCATCTTCTCTCAAAGCACGAGGTTACCACATGTGTGTGGTTGTAGCTATTTATTTAAAAATTCAAGAGCCATTTTAGCAAGAATCACATGCATTAACAAGAAAAATTACTGAGAAATATAGTGTTCATTAGGGAATAGAGAAAAAAAATGCAAAGCTGCAAGGAAACGAGAAGGTTGTAGTTGCACGTCATGAAGCTAGTCATGCGGTTGTTGGAACTGTTGTTGCCAAAATTTTAACTGGGCAACCGCGTGTGGAGGTAAGCTATAACATGACAGCCACATGGTAGTGGTCAAAAAGTGTATCCTAAAAGTTAATTTTTTGGGATGTTTGTTCATAAATTAAGCATCCTACCGAGGTCAGGAGGGGCATTGGGCTTCACTTACACTCTTCCAACCAGTGAAGATAGATATCTCCCCTTTGAAGTTAGGGTTACTCCTATGAGAACTGAAATCATCATCAGAGATACTAGAACTCAAAATGTTCTTGGTATGAAGTCAATACTCTAGCAACTCTTATCAACTTTTGTTTGTATATTTTGGTATAAATTTGAAATTAAGGATTTGATTTGTTGAATTTTGGATGTGTGCAGGTGAGAAAGGAAGCAGGATTAGAGAATTAACACCTGTTGTACGAAAGAGGTTCAAGTTCCCTTAGAATGTGTGCAGGTGAGAAAGGAAGCAGGATCATGTTCTACTCAAACCAAGCATGATTTGTTGCTAAGCCATAAGAAAGCCAATACAAAATCTAGTAACACGTTAACTAGTATTATCACTAATCCTGTATTACTTAAACCAAGAATGATTTGTTACTTAGCTATAAAAAATCCATCACCCGTAAGTTACTACAAAATCCATATTTGAGGTTAGGCGTACTACGCCTAGAAAGAGGAATGATGCCGATTCAATAGTTTCTGGGTCTAGAAAGCTTTATTTGACCTTTCCAGCTGAAAGTACATTTACCAAGGAGGACGTTTCCAACTATTTCAAGTAAAGATGCTAAACTTGTATGCTTATGTAGAGTATCCGAATTTGGATTGTTAGACTTAAAGTTTTGTTTGATGTCTGTAGGAGCTTTGGTCAGTTCCAGCATGTGAGTGCTGTTACAGATAGGGATATAACTATTGTCTATGTGAGTTTGTCAAGTAGGCATCTCAACTTTCTTTTGTGAATAATATCCTATTGTTTTTACAGTCGAGAACTCAAGAGGGTTCTTATTCAAATCGTCTGTATTACAGAAACATTGATGATGTAGACAAGATGATGGATGAGATTAATGAGCAGGCTGAGAACATGAAGCAGATTCAGGACACGTTGTCAAACCGCATTGGAGCAGCTGCCGACTTTGATGAGGTGACCTTTTGCATTTTATTTGTATTTATTCATCGATGATATGAATCCATGACATGGAGTGTTGGTTTGAGCTGATAGTATATGAATATAGTTACATCTGTTTTTATGGTAGTTTACCGAATATGAATATTGTCAATTTTTGTCTTTTCAGATAGAAAAAACAAGAAATTAAAGTGGAGGTCTGAATACAAACAGAAGAAATCTATTGCGTAAGTCACCGCTATACTTCATTTACTTTCTTTAGTGGCATTTACACCGGTTTGCATCTCTAGGAATGACATTGGCATCTTTATTTTTGCCTGATAGAAGCAACCTTAAGCTAGTGACTCTGGAGATTGGAGAAAAATCTTCATTCATTGTATGTGAAGATGCCGACACTGACAAGGCTGTTGAAACTGCCCACTGTGCTCTATTCTTTAACCAGGTACGTGAATCTAATGAAACTTTTGCATGAACTTTTGCTGGATCTCTTCTTGGTAATAATGTTTCTGCTACCCTTTTGTTTCTTAGTGTTGCTTAAGTATTCTCATTTACTTGCACCTCTTTGTATGTTCAGTTGTCTGCTGGTAAATTTCATAAATTTGGTAGCCTTAATTTAATATTATCAACTTCAAGCCAGAGAGATCTTGATGAAGAATGCTGCAAGGATAACTTACGGCTGATTTGTGCTTGGCGACTAGTGTTCGGCTCATTAGGTGCCTTAGCAAAATGCAAGTGTTGTAAGTTTCTATGTATTATATGTGATTTAAGTTAGAAGAATTTGTAAACCGAACTTAGGAGCTTAGAAAGTTTCTATGAACTGAATTTAGAACTCGGTGAAGTTTCTATGTATTTCCTTAGAATTTGATATCGACAAAAAAAAAAAGGGTACTTGTGTTATATTTTGACATGAATGTGATATGAATTGATTGTTGAATGTGGATTATGGATGGAATGAAAGTTGTATGCATGATATTTTCCAGCTTATTTCCGGAAGAAAATGAACTGTCGGTCAGCCTTCACCAGGTCAAAATTAGTCAATATTGACCAATTTTGACCTGGTCAAGGTTGATTGGCAGTAATTTTTTTGCTGTTACGAAAAAATTAGTAACGGCTCAGGGATGTTACGACCACGTTGTTACAAAAAAAATTGTAACGGCCCTAAGTTGTTACCACGTGTCAAATTCGTAACGGCCCTCAGCTGTTACTAGAGCCATTATAACCAGAATTCGTAACGGCCCCATTGTCGTTACAATAAAATGTAACACCCACTTTTGCAACAGGCAAGAGCCGTTACAACCCGTTTTAGTAACGTCTCAGTTCTGTTACGAATCTGAGAATTTGGTGTAGTGTTATAGCGGTGTCATTCAAATTCAAGATCAACAGAATTTAAAGATCAACAAGTCCTTAATCACATAGAAAGCTCATCCTATCGTATTAGGTGAGATATATAACAACTCATGAAATCAAGAAATTTATTGACAAACTGAACCATACACTACACCAAATCTAGCTTTTTGCAACGTTTCGTTTTTCAGGTTTGCAACGTATATATACGTGACATTCATTTATCCGTTGCTGACAACATAAGATACATTGCACCAATCCTAAATATTAAAAAGAAAAAAAGAAATTAGGACGCGCTTTCCTTTATGAATATAGTTGAGGGCTTTAATGTCTTTTGGAACCTTATTATCCTCCCATTTCTTTTATTTTATTTTACCTTATATTCTTTTATCTCTCTCCTTCTCTCATCGAGTTCTTTTCCTCTCCCGTTTTTTCTTTCTCATCTAACCCTAGAAGGAGATCTGCAAAATCAAAAACCAAGCTTGCAGAAATCAAAACCTAAGCATTTAGAAATTAAAACCCATTCTAAATCTCATAAATCGAAACTCATCTTTCGGAAATCAAACCTAATCTTATAGTAACTCACCCAAACCCTAGAAATCTTTTTCTTCTCTAAATTTAAACGATTCGGTAAGGTCTGTTTGGTTCCAACCTAAATATTTATTTCTCTAGTGACAAACTAATGGATCCCGCAAGTTATAATCCTAATCTTGTTACATTTTGTAGTTGTCTCTAATTGCTTTATTTTGACCTAATCTGGTGAAAAGTGGTATGTGTTGTTGCTTAAGAGTTTATGGCATGGTATGTGTTGTTGCTTAAGAGTTTATGGTGTGGTATATGTTGTTGCTTAAGAGTAGGTGGTGTGGTATGTGTTGTTGATGGTGGAATGAGGTGCTGGTAGTGTGGTTAGTGCTGCAGATTTTTGGGTTTAGTTGGTGGTTTTGCCTCATTTGCTTGGTATTTGTGATAAAGCCCTGGATCTTCTATGAGAATGGGTGGTGGTGGTGGTGATGCAAGTAAAATTTGGAGATTTGGCAGTAGTTGGTGGAGATTTATCAGTCCTAGGTTGGCTATGCTTAAGCTTACAACAATTTTTTATTAAAAAAAACTGCAAACTAGGTGGGGAAATTGTAGAATTATGAAATGGGTTTAAATAATTTAGTCATTTTTTCCTGAAGCTAAGTCTTTATCTTGTTATTTTGTAGATACATATTTGAGTGGCATCTCAAAGGAATCACTTTTGTCCATAATTTTGCTGTTTTAGGCAATGTTGGTTGCAGATTGAGTAAGTATAAATCCAACCATAAAATCTCTGTTTGAGTTTTAAGGTTATTCCTCTCTTGTTAATGATTTATTTGTCAACATTGCAGGTATGGAAATGCATCCTACAAGATTTAGAAGTTCAGAACCACATATGAAGGAACTATTACGCATTTGTCAATTTGAGTGGTAAGTTTATAGCCTTTCTTGTAAATTGAGCAGGAGATTAATTTTCAGAACAATGATGAATGTATTTGTGAATTTCTAAAGGTAACTCCTAAAGATGTTCGCAATTTGAACCTGATGCTGGATATCAACAAAACTCTACCAGAGGAAACATTTGTAACATCAAATCTACATAAGGTTAAGTTCTGTTTCGTAGTTTTAGAGATTTTAGCACGAGTCAGCTTTTTTTTTATTTGTAATGTTTGTGTTAATGTTGCAGGGAATTCTATATAGATGTAACTCATTTAATAGTAGTTACCTGTAAGCGCAGTGGTATGATTATCATCTCTATACTCATTGCACAAGTACGCGTTTGCTTAGTAACTTCGCTTTTTTATATGCCTGATACCCTTTTATATGATGCGTTGTTGGCACATCTATACTTTGTAGGCATGTTTCTCACTATGTTACCTTTTTCCATAAATGGCTCATTATAATTCTATTGGATTGGATGTAAAGTGAAGTTTGTTTAGCGATTTACCATTGTTTGGTCACTTGTGCTAAATGGATTTTGTTCTAAGTGCTCACCTGGTGATGTTAATTGATGGTCATTATGAGAAGATGTTGGAAGTTTTGAATAACAAGTCAGCTCGAGCTAAGGTGATCCAGTTCTACTTCGAGTAGGTTTATAGTCAGTATCTTATGTTTTTGGAATGAACATTATCGAATTCATTGGACCTTTGTATGCTGGGTTATACTATGTTCCTCAGACCACACTTGGCTAGAGAAATACCTGGTGCCTTTCAGGCTCTTCCTAGTTTGATACATATGTAAGATTCCCTACTACTTGGCCAGTGATTTGTTTCAGTGTTTACATTTTAGGGTCTCAAGACTTGACCTAACTTTTATCACTTCCATGTAGGGATGTCAATGGAACCTATCGAAACGATAACTAGCTCATCCATTACCGTTACCGATATTTCCTACCGGAATTCCGATACCGATAATTTCCGGCGGAATTTTAAAAATCTAAACCGCTACCGTTCCATTGAGTTACCGGATATCGGTAATTTTACCGATAAATACCGGTATGTGACAACATTATACATAACCTATTTCTCATACTGAAAATCAGTTCAAAATAATAAACTTTAGGTTCCAAATCCATGCAAAACACAATGTTCCAAATTTGCTTAGTTACATGTTCTTGCAAAAAAAAAAAAAAAAACATAGAAAGAAATCCAAAAACGGTTAAGAAAGCTTTATAGTATTTCTAGATCTGCTTTAAATTCAAAAACTGATTATCTGCCCTGCATCCGGTCCTTCCTTACTCCTTAATCCTTGTACCTTCAACTTCAAAGTATTTCTAGATCTGCATTTCAAAGAAAGTGAAATGTGTTAGTTAGCAATGCAAGACATATGAAATTATATGAAGGGAATTATGGTGTCAGATAATCAGTTCTCGAAATAACAATAGTGTAAATATTGAACTTAACAATAAGAAAATAGAGTAAATGCCACTTATGTTGCCAGTCTAAGGAGAAGAATATACAGCAAAAGGAAAATAATTTTAGTTGTTACCCTAACTTTACTGTCAAAACAGGGACTTGAGACCAGAAAAACAACCTGCAACTAAGAGGAGACTGGATTCACTCAGTGTAGCTGCTTTTTCCATTGAGGAGACAGAGATGTTAAATTCTACTTTGTCTACACTCAAAGACAAATTTGCAGGTAAAAAAAAAGGCTGCTGAAAAAAGACAGACTACGCTTCTCATGTTATATGATGGATATCTATATCTATGTAGGTATGGATGGACCTGGATGAATGAAAAAATCTCATAAACATCACATGGAATGTAACCCTATCCAACAAGCAAATATATTATACAACCTAGGCCTGTCAATGGGGAATCATGGGTTTACATATAAGACAATTCAAAAGAAACAATCATAGCAGAGAATCCGAGATATGTTATAAGGCTCTTCTTAAAATGAGATATGGCATCAAAACAACAAAATAAACATTATAAATATGAAAGTAAAGGAAGGGAATGATGAAATGAAAGTTTACTAACCAGTGTCATTGAGCTCTGGCAACCAATCACTTAAGCAAAGTAATGCTTGAACCAATTCTGGAGCTAATGAACTCCTGTGAGTTGTAAGAACCCTACCACCATTACTAAACATGGATTCTGATGCTACACTTGTTACCGGAACATCTAACACATCTCTTGCAATCTTTGCGAGAGTTGGGTACTTAGGTGCATGATTCTTCCACCAACTTAATATATCAAACCTCAGTTCATCTGTGGCTGTGCCTTTAGGAAGTAGTGGTTCCTCCAAGTATTTCTCTAACTCTGACTTTTGAACCTCAATCTCACTATTTTCAATCATAAACTCAGCATAATCAGTATCACTTCTAGTTGATGTAGTTGCATAAGTCTCAATTCCAACTGAACCTACTCCACTAGTTGAATTACCAAAATAATCTGGAACTGAAGAGTTGCTTTCATAAGAAGAGAAAAGTTTATTGAGTGTTATATGAAATTTGTTATAATGAGTAAGATACTGCCCACCATATAATCTCTTAAAACCAAACTCTACCCATCTAGCCTTTTACCTAGGATCCAAAACCACTCCAATGCTCATCAACAAGTTACACTCCTTCCAATAGCTATCAAACTTTGACCTCATCTGCGATCCCATATCTCTGATATATTCATGTGGACTAGTTTCCCATTCTGTAATGCATTTATTAACATCGTATACCCCATTATAATACATATTTGCTGTTGGATACTTAATCCCCGCAAATTTAGTTGAAAGCACATCAAACACTTGCAAACACTCACATATATGTATTCCTTGTTGCCAATCCCGAGAACTTGGAAGTATAGTGAAGTTAGAATCCAATTCAGCCTAGCCTAACAAAACCCTGTCTCACTTCAATTGCATCCCTAAGCATATAAAACATGGAGTTCCATCTGTTGTCCACGTCTAAACCAACAGACCTTCCAGGAAGCTTTACTTGCGCTAAAGCATTTGCAAACTTCTCTTTTCTAGCCTGACTTGCCTTGACATATTTCACACACTCTCTAATATTGTTTATAAATGGAGCAGCTACATTCATCCCGCATCCTACAATTAAATGCAATATGTGATTGCTACATCTCATTTGAAACAAATCCCCACCAAGGACTAGACCATCCTTGCTCTTAAGCCAAGTCTTCGATTTTCCATCATAACATCATTGGCTCTAGCATTATCAATGACTATAGCAAAAATCTTATTATCTATATACCAATCTAAGGCTATTGATTTCACAAAATCTGCCAGAACTACTCCAGTATGTGGTGATGGCACTAAAATGTATGTCAATGTTTTCTTAATTAGTTTCCATTCATCATCTATGTAATGCATTGTCACACAACAATAACCATCTTTCGTATGTTTACATGTCCACATATCTGTTGTTAAACTGCATTTTGATGTTATTGTGTCAAATAGTTCTTGTAATTGCACTTTAAACGTAACTCAGCATACAGTTTCATGATATCATCTCTAGTTGCATTCCTACTGTACATCTTAGCAGAAGGATTTAAATACTTAACAAACTCTCTAAAATATGAATGCTCAACCATGTTAATTGGATAATCATGCTTGGCAATCATCTTAGCAACAAGTATCCTAGTAGCATCAGGATCATACTTCCAATTAGCTAACTTAATTTGTGTGTTACCTATTTTGGTTGAAGTTATTTTTCTTTGTCTAGGCTGATTCTCTGGCCTCTTTTTGCAGGTCTTTAGATGAGATCTCAATCCACTGGTTCCATTTGAACTTGGTGCATCAATTTTCTTCAAACAATGTTTACATTCACCCACAATAGTTGTTACCTCCTTCCCATCTGGTGCAGCCTTTTTAATAATAAGTCTTTCAAATTCAAGCCATACATTAGACCTTAATGTTCTTAGTTTCTTCTTTGTTTCAAATTAAATCGATCTTCCTATACTTCTTGTTCATCTCTTGGACGAGTTGCAGGTGTTGTGTTAATTTCGAAGCTTGCACACTTGCTGCTTATACTTGCAAATGTGATGCCACTGAACTTGATGCATTGTTTGAGGGACCGGGACCAGTACGATTGGATGCTCTCTCACTGTGTGACATTATTTACCTAATTTGAACAAAACAAATAACAACTGAATCAGAATCCCTAATTTGAACAAACCCTAATCTACAAATCTTTCTCCTAATTTAATTTCGATTTGGTAAAACAAACCCTAATTTTAAAATTCCCAATTTCAGATACTAAGAAACCCTAATTTCATAATCCCTATTTTCAAAAACACTAGTATAATGAATGAATCATAGAAACCATGTCAAATTCGATTATAATGAACAACAAACCGAGTGTGAATCGATTTTAACAAAAATAAAAAAATTAGGGAAATCTTACTTGTTAGTTGAATGAAAACTAGGGAAATCTTCTCTCCGAATGAAAACTAGTTAGAGTCTCTCTCTCGATCTCTTTCCTCGATCTCTCTCTCGATCTCTTTCCCTCGATCTCTCTATGGTTTATCAGTGAACTAAGTATCCGGCGATCTCTTTCTCTCGAACTATTTTTTATTTTTATTTTTTCCTTTTGTGTCGAATAGAAGAACAAGAAGATTAGATATCAATAATATCATAATAGGGAAGATAAGAGTAATACTAGCACGTACAATATACACGTGTGACAATAGATAACGGTACCGGTAATTAACTGAACGGTAACTGCCTAAACCAATACCGTTCAAGTAAGGCAAAAATTACCGATAATTTTCCATTACCGATTTCCGACACCGTTATGCTAAAATTTCCTATAGAACTCTGGATTATCTGCTACTTTAATCCTAACTCTCCATTCCATTGACATCCCTACTTCCATGTGTAAGGAAATATCATATAACAAGGAAGTAACTTTGACTTTAGTCAACGACAGTTGACCGACGAACATTGACCTTAGTCAACGACCGTTGACTGACGAACCTTGACCTTAGTCAACGGTCGTTGACCGACGAACCTTGACCGTACCTGTAGTTTGATTGGATCTTCCATTAGTAAAAGGTCATCCCTCAGCATACAAGTAATGGTGGTGATAACGTGTGGTGTTACTAGGGTGTAAGTTTGCATATATATTTAAATTAAAAGAAAACAAACGTATATCTATTCCCATGATGGTTAAAGAAGATTATCTCCATTCCTCTTTTGTTTTATTGAGTTGCTGGTGTAATTGAAGAGATAGGAAGAGAATAAGAGAGGGACAAAGAGCTAGTAAGATAGAATACTTGTGAGATATATAATCTTTGTATAGAAAAAGGAGAAAGAAAGAAAAATAAGAACTTGGGGTAGAGAGATTGATGTAGGGATATAGGAAAAAAACAAAGAAAGAAATAAAATAAATCAAAGAGTTTCCATATAATTAGTAGAACATAGGATGAAGTAGCTCTTGAAGAATAAATAGGAGAAGAAGTGTTATTAATGGTGTTCTTGATGGACTTGATGATATTGATGATGATTATCTTGAAGATGATGAAAACATGTTTAACCAACTAAGGTAACCTTTCTAATGTATTATTGTATGATCTTATGACTTGGGTGATTGTTATATATAGATAATAACCGAAAATAAATCATTTGTTATTTTATGATGATCATGATTTCTTGTATGGGTTTTGTCTCACTGGCCAATATATAGAGACTTCTCTAGATACCTTAAAGACCTAACTGGACATAGATATAATATAATTTTATGCACATATAAAGTTTGTACCAATCCGTTGAGTAACGAGTGAGATATATATGCCGGAAAACTAGTCCTCGCAGAAAATCCCAGGTTTAAACAGTCACGAGTATCTACATGTATGAGACTTGCTTGCTAGGTTTAATTGAGAATTGGGAAATAATCAGTACGCAAAACTTGTGGAGAATGATCCCAAGATTCTAAAGAACCAATATGTGCTCCATTTGGATTTATATATTGTAGTTTAGAGACCTTGAAAGTTGACCCCAGAAGCTGTTCTAGTGTTCTTTACTTCGAATATTTTAGAGAAAGAGTGAAGAAGAAGAAGTGAGTTGGACTGAGTCAACTCAGTTAGTCAACCTAGTTAGACAAACTCAGCGAGTCAGATCCAATTTGACCGAGTTAATTAGGTTTAGGGTTAGCAGGCTGATTAGCGAGCCGATAAGGGTTGCTTCGCGGGTTAATGGTCCGGGTTGGACCACACCACGGGTTAGGGTAAGAAATCTTATTTTGTATTTTTGGACCACTTGTGGTCCGAATTAGCTTTTGGTTCCTTCGTGAAGTTATGGCATTTTTCGAAGGCTTTGGATGACACTCAATTTGACCCCATTTGGATAAGTAGATATTAATTTACTGGACATGTTAAATATCAGGTTATAGAATCATTGATAAAACTAGAACCATTAGTTATTCCACTTAGCCTATAACTAGAGACTTGTATGAAATTATGTACTGGACATTGTATGAGCTTATTGGATAAATTATTAGAGGGCTTTTGTGATTAACAGTTAGTCTTTATTAACAACGATCGATTCAAAGGATTAACAGGTGGATCGTGGATCTCGAGGTAGGCATGGCTTGTCATCAAATCAAGTGGGAACTCTGTAACCTTCTTGTAATCATTAAGTTTACTTTCAATCGGCGAGCATTATGTGTATTTCTTATTTGTGAGCCTATTGGTGTAATTCTTTATTTGTGAACATGATGATTGTTATGAATATGTTTGTGTTATATGCGTTGTATGATTTTCCCTGCTAGGAGTGTCTGTGGTTTCCCCATAACTTCTAGCTAAGTCAAGTAGGCTAGCACCCCCTTAGTTGTATATTATTTAGTAGGCTGGCATCCCCCCAGTTGTATATTATTTAGTAGGTCGGCATCCCCCGATTGATTATTATTATTTCATATTAAATTTATTTAGTAGGCCGGCATCCCCCGATTGTATATTATTACCTTATTTAGTAGGCTGGCATCCCCCAGTTGTATATTATTTAGTATGATGGCATCCCCCCGTTTTGATATTATCTATTATATTAAATTGGGAAAATCACTCGTGTGCATATTATACCAGTTTGTTTAACTTTCTGATCTTGATGGTAATATTTTGAATCATGGTTTGTATGGGCACTGTGTGTGGACGATGTAATTATTATTGATTAGGGTTGCTTTTGCGTCGTGTTCTCCAATGAGTTTGGCTAGGTTAGAGTGACAATTGCTCATGATGCATAAATTGTTGATTGATTAGTTTCTTCTTGTTTCTTTAAATTTTTGTTATTCTTTAGAAGTGTGAAGCATGTTAGTGATTACTTGAGAGTTACATGTTTCCATTGAGCACCCTCTTGGGATGATGTGCTCACTTGTTCCCACTTCAGTTTTCAGTTATCAGAAGAAAGGGTGCAGTGAAGATATCTGTTTTCGTAGTTTAAAGCGTTACCGAACTAAGTTATGTTCATGTATCTTTTATATATACATATTTTCTTTGTTTATTGTTAAAAAACACATAAATATATTTATATCATTTGGAAGATCTTCATCTATTGATATCAGAGTGTTAAGGTCAAAAGTTTGGGTTTGGTTTTAGTTCATCTTATGTAATTATGATTCTTAAAATCATTGATCTGGAATTGATGCTTCAATTAGGTTGTAAACCTATTAGCTAAGCAGGTTTAGTAAATGGGGCGTCATAATCCTGACGCAGGCCGGGTTGTGCCGCCACTAAAGTTGAGGGCACCACGCTAGCTTCACAGAGCAGCGAACACCTCCCTTTCTTGACAGTAGAAGGATAATGAGTTGATGTGTCCTAGTTCTAACTCAGCCTGGTGAGATGACTCAGTTGAACAACCATTTTTTTTTTTTTTTTGGATTTGTTGGTGGAAAATTTAGAATTTCGCGTGTACATCATCATTAACAAGGCGCCAAACAAGTGTGAAAGTATCTTCAGAAATTTTATTCATTATAATAAAATTAAAAACCATATATTGTGGTGAATTAACATGATGGCAGGAACTAGGTAACACTAAAAGTCTACAACAAAGATATAAAGTTGAAAGAGTTTATTAAATAGAGTGTCTTGACCTTACAAGAGAAACATGCTAGCATTTATAGCAGATGCTAGTTGAGAAGTTTCACAGAAACCTAACAGAAAAGGTAAGACAGTACAGAACGGTAACGGGGCTAAACATAGACAAATGACCTATGCAGTGACCTAGGTACAGTGACATAACCAGAAACAAAACATCTTCTAACACACCCCATCAATCTGATGCTAGAGTTGAGAAAAACATCAGATTGTCACGAAGTTTAGAGAAGAGAGGATGGTTGAGTCCTTTGGTGAGGATGGCAGCTAGCTGTTCGGAGGAGGGAATGTACTCAAAGGAGACAAACTATGTTGTAAGTAGGTCATGCATAAAATGGTAGTCTACCTCAATGTGCTTTGTGCGAGCTTGAAACACTATATTGGCATCTAGTGCTCGAGTACTATTATTGTCACAGTAGAGAGTGAATGGTGTAGTAGGTGAGAGATGTTGTTATAATAAGGGTGGAGAGCCTCAACACCTTAGATTCCAGGAGAGAAAGATCTTTGTATTCAACCTCTGTGCTGGACTTGGAGAGTGTTCGTTGTTTCTTTGATTGCCAATAGACAAGAGTCGAACCAAGAAACACTAGACACCCTGTTGTTGATTTGCATGTATCAGGGCAGCCAACCCAATCAGAATCAGAGAAGCCAGATAGTGAAGTTATATCCCTTGGCAAAATGGTAGTGCCAGAACCCAAGGGTGCTTCAAATAACGCAAAATCCTCTTCACAAATCACAAGCAGCATATGAGAAGTCCTAGGAGCATGCATGAATTGTGAAATGTAGTTAACTCCAAAAGTAATATCTAGCATGGTCAAAGTCAGATATTGGAGAGCACCAACTATAGTTCTAAACTCTTTAGGGTCTGAGAGAAGTACACCATCATAGAGACATTGTACGGACCCTTAAGCTCGTCAAAGCTATTAGACCAGTCAAGAAACAATTTAGCCGCTAATGACTCGATTAATTAAATACGAACGTTAATTTGTAGAAATTAATCTAACAACAATCTAGATACGAAACTAGTACCACTCGATAGATCTCGAATAGCTATGTGAATTGGACTACTCGAACGCGTCATTCGGATATCGAACGAAGAAGAAACCATCAGTGATTTGAGAAGGGCAAAATAGTCTTTTTATAAGTAAACCGACCTGGGATGCCTATATCATTCTGCCCGGGTATCTTATCATTTCCCTATGGCTTTATCACAAAATCAAATCGAAGAGAATTCACTTTCTCTTATCTTCTTCTTTCTTCTCTTCCCTTCTTCTTCTGTGAGTGGTTAGAGAGGTAAAATAGGTGTTTTGGGATCAAAGGGAGCGGTGAAAGATCGAGGGTTAGTTGATGGTGGTAGTATAAGTTGATTTGGTGGAATCAAAACCCAACAGAAAAGGTAAACAACGAATTTTATTAGGTTATTGTTTATTTATGAAATTGAGTTTGTTTTGGTGAAATAGTTCATGGGTTTATTATTAATTAAAGTTGAAAGGGTTGTATAAGGTTTAATTTTGGTTTCTTTAGGAGTTTTGAGATTCGGTTTAGGGTTTAGATGAATTGAAGATTAGGATTGGGGCTTTTGAGTTGAGAATCTATAGATGAAGAAGATGAATTGAAGAGTGGTGATTCAAAGAAGAGTTGATGTTATTACAGTCTAGAGTTAGTGATTGAATTTGGGTCATTGATTTAGATTTATATTGATGTACAGGGGCTAGTACAGGTTGGGAATGAAGCAGAAATGAGTTTGAGAAGTAGTATTGATGTTAACTACATAGAACTGTGTTGGATTGCAGTCTAGTGAGAAGAACTGGTGGTAATTGAAGTGTTTCAAGACTTAGGTGACGATGTTGATGTTACAGGGGATGAGATGTGTAGGGTGGTGATTCTATAATTATTGGTGATGTTTAAGGGATTATATTAGTGGTGGTAGTATTAGCTGAAATGAAAAGGCTAATGAGTATGTAATAGAGTTTGGTTGTGTTGCGGCGAATTTTAGTGGCAATTCATGAGAGTGCGGTGATCTCAGATTGAGATATGAAAATGGATTGCTAGTATTGTAATTTATTTGATCCGAGCTGAAGTTTTAGGTTGGTGATGGATTTAATAAAGAACAAGATGAACTGAGAAAGGTTGGTGGTGATGCAATGAGAGTTGTAGTTTGACTACAGATGTTATACAAAGAACGACTAGTATGGATTTCAGTTAAAGGGATGTATGTCTGGATGTTGGTGTTTCTGTTGAGACTGGAGTGAATATGTAATGAGTATTGCAGAGTGTTGGAGTTGTAATTGTTATACGAAGTAGCACTGGCAGAGGTGGAGATTCAGGTTGGAGTTGAATGTGCAAATGAACTTTCAGTGAGAAGAGAAGTGTTGTGTTTATATGAAGGGGTTTGACATGGAGCTGAACCTTGGTTCCAGGGTTAGTGGGGCAGTATATGTATTTGGAGCCGTAAATTTTTAGTATTGCAGAGGAAATTAGGAAGTATGAATATGAAGAGGAGGTAGATTGGGAACTTAATTATATTGCAGGTGTTATGAGTTGAGTTAATGGTGAACAACAATTGTTATAGGTGGGTTGGTGTTGAATTACAGATGAGAGTGTTATGTATGGAATGTAAGAACTGATGGTGAAATCGATAATGTTGTGGATTGGATGGTGTTAATGGAGTTCATTGAGAATCAAGAATGAGGAATGGATGTTGTAATTTAGTTAGGCTGTTGGGTTGCTTTTGAAGTTAGAAATGCATCTTAGATATAAATTTGTGGTGTATTGCACCTTGATAGCACAACAGAGTCTTTTTCCTCTGCAATGGCTCAAGCCAGAATCAGTCAGATGTCTGACTGATTTTGTTTAGCTGACTTAGTCCTTCTGACTAAGTTGAATCGTATGGATTCACCGAGTTCCATATCTTGACCTTAGTTGACTCAGTTGAACGATTTGGACATTTGACCAGTCATCTTGACTTAACCTTGACTAGTTGACCATGGACTTGACTTGGACTAGCCGTTGACTGTTAAATTGACTTCTTGGACTATTAGTGACAGTTAGTTGACCCAGTTGGACCAGGCTTTGTGTTAATGGGACGGATTAGTAGACTTGGACTTAGGACTAGTTTCATATGTTGACATTTTGGACCCTTATGGTCCGAATTGACCTTTGGTTACTTCTACAAGTTGTAGGTATTCGTTAGACTTTTCAAATGAACTATAAAACCAATCCAATTGAATTAGTAAACCTTTAGATATGTGCTAAAGATAGATAATGGAAAAGTGTAGAACCATAAATGAGCTTAGTATCATTAGATAGTTCACTTAACCTATAACTAAAGACTTGTTTAAGATTATGTTATGAACCTTGTGTGAGCCTTTTGGATAATTTCTTAGAGTGCTAGTATGATTAACAGTTAGCCTATATTAACAACGAACGATTCAAAGGATGAACCAGTGGAAGGTGGATTTCAAGGTAGGCGTGGCTTGACATCAAATCAGGTGGGAACTCTGTAACCTTCTTGTAATGATTAAGCTTTCTTTATCTGCGAGCATGATGAGACTTTACTATTTGTGTGCATGATTGCGTGTAGTTTGATGTGCTACTCATGTATCTTTGAGTATGATGTATATGTTGCATTTGTATGTACGATGTTTTTCTACGATGTATTGTGTGTGATATGGATTGTGAGATTTCCCTGCGAGGAATGTCTGTGTTTCCCCACGGCTCTTAGCTAAGTTAAGTAAGGAGGTAATTCATCCGTCGACAATATTATTTAGTAGGGCGGTAATTCATCTGTATGCCATATTATTATATATATTTCTTTTAGTAGGGCGGGTAATTCATCTGTTATAATACTATCGCTTATTAATATAGTAGGGAGGTAACTCGTCCGTAAGCAATAGTACTTAGTAGGGCGGTAATTCATCCGTTATGATATTATATATACTATTCTATTTGAGGGAAATCACTCGTGTGCATATTATACTTGTTTGACTAACTTTCTGATCGTGATGGTGATAGTCTGAATCATGGTTTGTATGGGCACTCTGTGTGGATGATGTTATTATTATTGATTAGGGTTGTTCTCACATCGTTTTCTCCAATGAGTTTGGCGAGGTTAGGATAACACTTGCTTCTTGTTGCATGAATTGTTGAATACTTAGATTCATTACTCTTTCTTTCAATTACTGTTATTCTAGAAATGTGAAGCATGTTAGTGATTACTTGAGAGTTACTTGTTTTCCATTGAGCACCCTTTTAGGATGATGTGCTCATACGTTCCCACTTCAGTTTCAGTTACAAGAAGATCGTGAAGATACCCGTTTTCGTAGTTTAAAGCGTTACCGAATTGTATTACATTTATGTACCTTTTGTATATGTGTATTCTTATTTATTATAAGACAACATACTAATATATTAATATCATTTGACAGGTCTTCATTTATAAATATCAGAGTGTTGGGTTTAAGTTTAGTTTTAGTTCACTTTATGTAATTATGATTCTTAAAATCGTTAATCAGGAATTGATTCTTCAATTAGGTTGTAATCTTATTAGCTAAGTAGGTTTAGTAATTGGGGTGTCACGGACACTCTTGGACCATGTGCAAAATGAGTGGTGCATGGTTTGCAGGCCATCATTTCAGCCTTTTGTAAGAACTCAAGGATATACTTAGTTTGAGTGAGAAGCAGAGTGTTTGTATTTGACTCATTTGTAACCTCAATGCCAAGGAAGTAATGTAAGGGACCCAGATCTCTCAGAGCAAAGGCTGAACTCAGCTTGGTGTTAAAGGAAGTCAGTAGAGAGTTGGTGCTGCCAATCAGTAGGATATCATCTACATAAATGTGGTACATCTGACCCAAAGAAGTATAACAACATAGAGTGATCATATTCTGATATGGTGAAACCAAAATAAAGCAGGAAGGTGCTGAAGTTTTGAAACCAAGCTCCTGGGGCTTGTTTAAATCCATAGAGAGACTTATTTAACTTGCACACATGAGTGGGATGAGATGGATCAATAAATCCTCGTGGATGCTCCATGTAGAGAGTCTCTTATAAATCGCCATGGAGAAATGCATTTTAGAGATCGAGTTGTCTAATCTTCCACTCATTAGAAATAACAATAGTGAGCAGGTGTTTATGAGTGAAAATTATTCCTGCCGGATTTGGTAATTTGGGGTGTGTGGATGAGGAATGAATTTAAACCCTAAACAAATGCACTGCGCGGTGAGTGCTTGTGATTCGAGAAATCAACTGCACAACTCGACCTAAACCAAGAAATGGTCGTTCCGGACTTGCTTGATCACACAAAGTGAAGGAGATGGGGTTGATCTTAGGGAGGAAGCGAAGAAGGTGTTGAGATTGTGAAGGTGTAGGCTTGTTTATGACTTGTAACGAAAGGAGAGCAAAGCTTACGATTGATGCAAGCGGGATTTGAGTGTTTGAATACGTTTTGTATTAACACTTGGTTTCGTCTTGTCTTGACTTGCTCGTTGTTCGGAAATAGGGAGGAGAACCTATTTATACAAGTCATTTGAGCCTTATTCACGTCTCTCGTGGGAAGTGGAGAAAGTGAATTGATGGAGTAGTGGAGTTGTGTGTTGGTGTTACACGACCAGTCTTGCCCACTTCTCCTGTCATCTCTAGTCGTCCATGACTTCCTAACACGTTCTTAAGATGGCGCATTGCACACCGCACCAGATTTGTAAACCGCCAGACCAATACCCCAAGTATGTATCCCCGCTTTTGACATGATTGATGTCTCGAGTGTGTGGATCGTGGGACCCAAAGTAGCATGTAATGCTAGACTAAATAACCGAGTTATTTAGGAAGTCGATACTTGTGAAGTATCGTGTGTATTCTATGCGAGGTAATGCATCAAGTATATTCAAAGCATGTATGAAGCATCATTGTTTTTAAGGCTTAGGAGTAAGTCACGAATTTAAGCGTCTTAATATAGCATCATGTCCACCATCTTCAAGTCATCGTTTGGAGGCTATACAAGCAAGCCCCCGACTTGACCGATCACTCCATGTGGAAGAGTGGTGGACGGTGATTGTGGTGACGCCTCACTGACTAATTAACTCCTGACCAGGGTTGTATAACCAAGTCGGTGAAGTTGGACGGACGAGATGATCTTTGAGACACTCATCTGCGACCGTCGGTGGAATTAGGTTTTTTGAAGAGGTGCGCAAGCATCACTCTTGACTTGGTCGAATCCAAGCTTGGGATACAATTTTGACAGACCGATCGTGCATGTGTGTAGACGACATGACGGTGTAGGCGCCCATATATCATTGTCTCGTGAAAGTGTGATCTGGGCCACTCAATTTGTCCGGCGAAGTTGAGTGGTCGAGATCAATTTGCAACAGAAATCTGGTGCCACAAAAGCCGCGCATCGTGCCAACTTCGTGCGCGCATTCCAAGATGACCAATCTTGGTCGGTCTTGGCCGATTGGTCTGGCGTGTAGGTGGTAGGATGGTATTCACGCCTATACCTGACTGTCCCATGAAAACGTGATCTAAGCCACTCAAATCGTCCGGTGAAGTTGAGTGGTCGAGATTAGTTTGCAATCCGGAAACGTGACCACGCTAGTTTGGTCGGACAATTTGGGATAACCAGGCATGGTATGCCTTGGACGATCAGGTGAGGGGATAGATGGGTCCACGGTGGTCATATTGGTATTACCGGACCTGCTTAATCTAATCTTGGACCCTCCATTCGTGCCGGAGAAGATGGACGCTCGTGATCGATACAAACCCTAATTTAGGGTTTCACTGGCGGTGCGTCACGGCTTGTTTGGGCGCACAAATTGTGATGGCCAACCATGGTTGGTTTTGACCGATTGGTCATGTGTGTAGGCGGGCCAACGGTGTTTGTGTTGACATGTTTTGGGCCCTTTGAATCTACATCTACACCCTCCATTTATGCCTGCGAAGATGGATGGTTAAGACTGATTTGCGACACATGTAATGTGCCGTAACCCTAGTTTAGGGTTTCACGTCCATGTTGTTTTGGATGGACGAACTGGTAAGCGATGCTTCCTCTTGGGGAGGCCGACCATGCGGGGCCCGCATTGGGTCGGTGGTGGATACTCCAATACCTGCTAGGGGTCATGGATTTAATCTAAGCCATCCAATCATGCTGGTGAAGTTGGATGGTCATGATTGTTTCTGAGACTGATATGGTCAGTTCAGGTTCAAATATGCTCAATCGGGCTAGTATAACACACCAAGAGTTGTAGCTTGTATGGTATTTCGTACATGCTTCATTATTAATGCTTGGAGATTCGTGTTGCTCTGCTGAGAACAACACTCAGTCGTCATGTCGCACCGTAATGGGTACGTAAATACAAGGCTGGTCATGCATTAATTAATAATCTTTGTAAATTCACAGGGTATATGGGATTGTTGCTACATGCTCCAACACGGATGAATTTCATGTATTTAATTCACGAGAATGGGATTGTTGTCACATGCTCCATTCTAGGTGAATTAGTTAAGTGAAGAAGTATCCAACACTTATTAATGGCTTTATCTTTTACAAGATGTTAGCGCATAATTTTTCGATTTTACAATTTTAACCTTAAATGAAAATCCACCATCAACACTAAGTCCCCTGCCTAACACATAATGGTTACACTATTGTGGGGTAGGCATGAGATGGTGACGATTAAAGACAAAGCTTATGAGACAAAGTTAGATGTTAGTAGGAGAGACGGGTCATCCTGTCCTTGGAGCATGTCACGTTCAAGAGGCGTCCAGACAAGTGTTCCCCTAGCATGATGTCGGTCTTGACTGCTTCGATGGACTGTTACGCCTGTTTCGTTCGTGGGGGTACTGCACCTGCTTGATCAAACGTGGGCTTGATGTGCCTGTTTAGGTTAATCGTGGGTCCATTTGCGTGCGCTTGATCGAACGTGGGACCCGATGTAAGCATGCTTGATTCGAACATTGGCAGATGTGCATGCTTTGATCAAACGCGGGACCACCGTGTACATGTTTCAAAAACGTCGGCCATGTCCTCGTGCCTACTTCGACCAAATGACGGTTGATGTAATTGCTCGAGTGTCATCTTGCTACTTCGACCAAACACCGACCCAGCTAATCTTGACTAAACACCGGACTTGATGCTTTGACCAAACACCGGCCTTGCTATTTGCTTTGCTCGAACGTGGGACCCGATGTGAGCAAGCTTGTTTTTTTTTTTTTTTTAAATGAACCTTGTGTGCTCAAATGTAAATGTGGGTCCTGTAGAAAGCGTTGAAGCAGCTTCTGGAGCAGGCAGGAGAGCGTTGAAGTGTTGGAGTGAAACGCCCTTCCAAGAAGAGAGCTTTGATTAGGGGGACTACCGTATGCGCTTCGACCAACTGGGGTGGGATCAAGTGGGACCCGCCGCATGCCCGATCGAACGTCGACCCGTGTTTTGACCTGAAACCGGCCCCGCGCATGCGCCCGTTGTATTCGAATACCAGCCTTGTGACTTTGATCAATACCGGACTTGAAACTTGAGCAATACTAGGACTTGTGACTTGATCAACACCGGACTTGTGACTTGATCAACAGGACTTGAAACTTGAGCAATACCGGACTTGAGACTTGATCAACACCGGACTTGAAACTTGAGCAATACGGACTTGTGACTTGATCAACACGGGACTTGAAACTTGAGCAATCTAGGACTTGTGACTTGATCAACACGGACTTGAAACTTGAGCAATACCGGACTTGTGACTTGATCAACACCGGACTTGAGACTTGAGCAATACCAGACTTGAGACTTGAGCAATACCGGACTTGTGACTTGATCAACACCGGACTTGAAACTTGAGCAATACAGGACTTGTGACTTGATCAACACTGATCAATACCAGACTTGAAACTTGAGCAATACCGGACTTGTGACTTGATCAACACCGGACTTGAAACTTGAGCAATACCGGACTTGTGACTTGATCAATACTAGACTTGTGACTTGATCAACACCGGACTTGAAACTTGATCAATACCGGTGTTTGGACCCAATACCATCCTTGTGTACTCCAACGTGAATGTGTGTTCTATCGTGTGTGACTACACATCTCACGCGTTTTTATACAAGTACTGACTCATGTCTTTTATTGTAGAATGAAGAAAAGAACTCTTGTTGAGATGTCTTATGGGGATAATGTTGGTGCCAAGTCAGGAGGTGTTGATCAATTCAAAGATATGCCGAACATTGATGATGAGTTGTTCACCGCGCCCTTTCAACTATATGAAAATATCTGTTCCACAAGATAACCCTTCTCCTATCGACTTTAAGGTTTTCATGCTCGCCGGGCCCTCATGAAGGATGGATGAGACGTATGTTGAGCAATGAGTACATCAAAGATAACTTGACCAGAGCGCAGATTATTGATGCAGCTCGAGTGTTGAAACGGCTCGAAAGGATGTTAAAGTGGTTTCTGGTACAAACGTTGAGTTGGATCCTGGAGAGAGTGTTGAAGAAGGATTCTGAAGCGAACGTGGGTCCCGGAGAGAGCGTTGAGGCGCCTCTTGAATAGACCATTGAAGCGGCTTCTGCTAGAGGGAGCGTTGAAGTGTTTTCTCTTGATTCGATTTACCCTTGCGAATTCCATGCTTCTTGGTGACCATCTCTCTCATGTTGAAGAATTCCTTGGCCCGACGGTGAAGGAACTTCATGCGAGCCTCAATCCCCAAGCGTGGTTTACATGGTTTGTTCGTAGTGGTTGTTGTCGAGCCAGATATGGAATATCTTGGACATTGGTTCATCATTGTGGGAGTCATGCATGTGGTACTGAAGTTGGAGTTGACGGACGCGCAGGATGTTGTATCTCGATGGTTTTCCTCTTGCTACTTCAGGGAACTGCTTACAGAAGGCTGAAGGTTGTATCGCCTGTGGGTGAGATATATGCCCCTACAAACATTATAAGGCTCTTCATTACGGAGAGTCTGGTTCTTTCTATCAGGGCATATGTTGTTGTAGATGAGCGTTCAACAACTCCAGAGGATGACCAAAAGCGTGGATTCTCCAACATGGCATGATAGACATGTACCACTGTCTGATAAAGTGACTCTCCCGGATCTTGTTCGACCACTATCTGATAGAGTGACTCGCCCGGATCTTGCTCGATATGACGCATGAACATCGTTATCTTCTTGAGGCTGCTCCCTTGAGGTATCGGTTCTAGTGGAAGATTGCCGTCATAGAGCGTTGATACGTTGCACCGGCATTCTTTAAACCAAATGGCAGTATGGTATTATAAAAATTTCCGAGAGGAGTTCGAAAAGCTATCTTACTTGCATCATGCTCGTACATCCTTATCTGGTTGTAGGCGCTATATCCATCCATGGAGGAGAACATTCCGTGTCCGTCGGTTGCATCTACTAACATGTCGATGTTAGGTAGAGGAGGATCGTTTTGGAGCAAAGACTGTTCAAGTCTCTCAAGTCTACGCAAAGACTCGATCTATCCATTTTCCTCATGTCTGAACTACAAATGTTTAACCGACTTGGATCCAAGTATGACATGTAGATGATGGGTGACCAATTTTCATCTAAATCCGGCATTTCTTCATATCTCCAAGCGGATATGTCCTGGTACTCTTTGAGAAGTTCCACGAGCTTCGTGCGTTTATCCGTACACAAGGTTGAGCCGATGGAGATAGGCCAGGAGATTCCTCAACGGTTTCAACCTCATCGGTTGTGGAGTTGGTGCCATCTTTTGTTTGTTGTGGAGCATCTAGCACTTGTTCTTGTGGTTCGTTGCTGTTGTAGCATTCCATTGGGTGGAGAGACTGGGTAACAGTCTCCCCTGCTAATTGATAATGGTAGTGTCGCTATACCGTTTTCCCTTTCTGGTCACGACTCGCCACAAAAGTGCGTTCCCTTTTCATGTGAACGTGGGTCGTGGCTTCACAGGATGGAGAAGAATGCTTCGTCAACAAAGATGTATCGTGGGTTTTAGCCCTCAATGATGCAAGCCGGTCTTCTTCCTGAATTGACGCCCACGTGGGGAGTGGGACGCAACAAACTTGTCTGATTCTTTACGCGGAGCTTCTCCCGTATATGCTGGTTTGGTTTCCCTCGAAGTCCGTCATTGTGGTAGGCTTCCGTACGACCTTGCCTGGGAGAACCTTGGATATACTGAGAGTCTTAAGAATAATCACATTCGAAGACACTCCTGTGTAGATAAGGGTCATCTTGAACTCTGAATCCTTGATGCGTGCGGTGACATGTAGGACACGGTTGTGACCTTGCTCTGGTTGATTGCAGCAAAACATCTCCGCGCTCTGATTCTTCGAGAGGTGTGAAAGTTCGCATAAACTTTCCACTAGATAAACAGCTTCCCAATCCACCGGCCTCTGGTTCATAGTGAAACTATTGACTTGAGGAGGATCGTTGTGAGGATCAGTCCCCAGTGTAGGAGTCTCCATGATGGGACCGCTCATATGTGATGTCGCTTCTTTGATCAGGTCCATAGAGGTCCGCGCCATTTGAAGTACCTTCTCCGGTGCGTTGATTGCATTCCTTTTTTGCTCGGGGCTGTCGCGGCTCTTGTGGCAATCGATCGATTAATGTCTTAAGAAAAGTGAGTACCTCTTTCCGAGTTGCGGCCATATCCGTTTGAGTCTTAGCAAGAACTTTCTCGCTTCTCCATTAAGTCTGCAATGGTAATGGGGGATGGTCCTCCTATCGTCCCTTCGGCTCCTCGTCCTGATGAAGGAGTGGAAATTGTTGCTCTGGTGACTACCAGAGGTGTTACTCTTGATGAGATGCCGGGATTTGCGGATGCTCTGGCTCTGGTGATGGGAGGTGTTACACTTACTGGAATATCTCCTGCAACGCTGGCACCGGGTGGTAGAAGTGACGGCTCCATAAGATGTATTAACCACAAGTAGCTCCAGCGATGAGGTACATCGACACCGGGAGTGTTATCCACACTAGCTCCATCAAAATTGATTGATGATCCAGACCTGAGTTCTACCATCTTGAAATAGATTGATGATTGAATTGGTCCTAAGATCTACCCTTTTTGAAATTGATAAATTGAATCGGATTTTGACTTTACAACCGAGAGATTAACCTCCCGCTGTGGTCGCCAATTGTTTATGGGTGAAAACTATTCCTGCCGGATTTGGTAATTTGGGGTGTGTGGATGAGGAATGAATTTAAACCCTAAACAAATGCACTGCGCGGTGAGTACTTGTGATTTGAGAAATCAATCTGTACAACTCTGGCCTAAACCAAGAAATGGCCGTTCCAGACTTGCTTCGGTCACAAAGTGAAGGAGATGGGGTTGATCTTAGGGAGGGAAGCGAAGAAGGTGTTGAGATTGTGAAGTTGTAGGCTTGTTTATGACTTGTAACAGAAAGGTGAGCAGGCTTACGATTGATGCAAGCAGGATTTGAGTGTTTGAATACGTTTTGTATTAAAACTTGGTTTCTGTCTTGTCTTGACTTGCTCTGTTGTTGGAAATAGGGAGGAGAACCTATTTATACAAGTCATTTGAACCTTATTCACGTCTCTCGTGGGAAGTGGAGAAAGTGGATTGATGGAGTAGTGGAGTTGTATGTTGGTGTTACACGACCAGTCTTGCCCACTTCTCCTGTCATCTCTAACCGTCCATGACTTTCTGACACGTTCTTGTGATGGCGCGTTGCACGCTGCACGCTGTAAACCGCCAGACCAATACCCCGGTATGTATCCCCCAGTTTGTGACATGATTGATGTCTCGAGTGTGTGGATCGTGGGACCCACAGAAAGTAGCATGTAATGCTAGACTAAATAACTGAGTTATTTAGGAAGTCGATACTTGTGAAGTATCGTGTATTCTATGTGTAGTCGCATCAAGTATATTCAGCATGTATGAAGCATCGCTGTTTTTAAGGCTTACCGAAGTAAGTCACGAATTTAAGCGTCTTAAAATAGCATCATGTCCAGCAATCTTCAAGTCATCGTTTGGAGGCTATACAAGCAAGCCCTTACTTGACCGATCACTCCATGTGGAAGAGCGGTGGACGGTGATTGTGGTGACGCCTCACTGACCAATTAACTCCTGACCATGGTTGTATAACCAAGCCAGTGAAGTTGGACGGAAGAGATGATCTTTGAGACACTCATCTGCGACCGTCGGTGGAATTAGGGTTTTTGAAGAGGTGCGCAAGAATCACTCTTCAGCTTGGTCGAATCCAAGCTTGGGATACAATTTTGACAGGACCGATCGTGCATGTGTGTAGACGACATGACGGTGTAGGCGCCCATATATCATTGTCTCGTGAAAGTGTGATCTGGGCCACTCAATTTGTCCGGCGAAGTTGAGTGGTCGAGATTAATTTGCAACAGAAATCTCGTGCCGCAAAAGCCGCGCATTGTGCCAACTTCGGGCGCGCGTTCCAAGATGACCAATCTTGGTCGGTCTTGGCCGATCGGTCTGGCGTGTAGGTGGTAGGCTGGTGTTCACGCCTATACCTGATTGTCCCATGAAAACGTGATCTAAGCCACTCAAATCGTCCGGTGAAGTTGAGTGGTCGAGATTAGTTTGCAATTCGGAAACGTGACCACACTAGTTTGGGCGGACGATTTGGGATAACAGGCATGGTATGCCTTGGCCGATCAGGTGAGGGGATAGATGGGTCCACGGTGGTCATATTGGTATGACCGGACCTGCTTAATCTAATCTTGGACCCTCCATTCGTGCCGGAGAAGATGGACGCTCGTGATCGATACAAACCCTAATTTAGGGTTTCACTGGCCGTGCGTCACGGCTTGTTTGGGCGCACGAATTGTGACGGCCAACCATGGTTGGTTTTGACCGATTGGTCATGTGTGTAGGCGGACCCACGGTGTTTGTGTTGACATGTTCTGGGCCCTTTGAATCTACATCTACACCCTTCATTTATGCCTGCGAAGATGGATGGTTGAGACTAATTTGCGACACATGTAATGTGCCGTAATCCTAGTTTAGGGTTTCACGTCCATGTTGTTTTGGATGGACGAACTGGTAAGCGATGCTTCCTCTTGGGGAGGCCGACCATGCGGGGCCCGCATTGGGTCGGTGGTGGATACTCCAATACCTGCTTGGGGTCATGGATTTAATCTAAGACATCCAATGATGCTGGTGAAGTTGGATGGTCATGATCGTTTCTGAGACTGATATGGTCAGTTCAGGTTCAAATATGCTCAATCGGGCTAGTATAACACACCGAGAGTTGTAGCCTGTATGGTATTTCGTACATGCTTCATTATTAATGCTTGGAGATTCGTGTTGCTCTCTTTGAGAACAACACTCGGTCATGTCATCACCGAATGGGTACGTAAATACAAGGCCGGGTCATGCATTAATTAATAATGTTGTAAATTCACAGGAGGTATATTGGATTGTTGCTACATGCTCCAACTTTGGATGAATTTCGTGTATTTAATTCACAGAATGGGATTGTTTTCACATGCTCCATTCTAGGTGAATTAGTTAAGTGAAGAAGTATCCAACACTTATTAATGGCTTTATCTTTTACAAGATGTTAGCGCATAATTTTCTGGCTTTTGCAATTTTAACCTTAAATGAAAATCCACCATCAACAGCAGGAGTCGAAGTTCACAACTAGACTGAAGGTTTCAGTGTAATCAATCCCGTCTTGATGATGATACCCCTTTGCAACTAGTCGAGCCTTGTGCCTTTCAATGAAACCATCTGATCTGAGTTTAACTTTGTACACCCATTTGTTGTCAAGGACATTCATTGATGATTCATAGGGGACAATTGTCCATGTGTTATTGCTTATGAGAGTTGCATATTCGTTGTTCATGGTTGTAACTGAAAAAACGGGGGTCTAACAACCACACCCAATATTTCGTTTAGGAAATCTGTATGGACTAACTCCAATATAATTCCAAGAGAATCAACTAGACAGTCAGACTCAATCAAGGAAAATATATCCAAGAGTTATATCTGTATTTCTCATTGTAATCAGCAAATCAAACAGATAGAAATCCCCGAGCCTGATTATTATGAGAAACAACTTGAACTGTACCAAAGACTAATGTTCATGTGTCAATCAATTTCAATCAACAACCAAAGTTTGGATTTACAAATTGATTGAACTACGCACAACCTGTGATATTTCAATTATATAGAAAATATAATGCGGAAAAGAAATAACAGACACATGAAGTTTTGTTAACGAGTAAACCGCAAATGCAGAAAAACTCCAGATTTGAACACCACACTGTATTAAGCCGCTACAGACTCTAGCCTACTACTAGTTAACTCCGGACTGGAATGTAGTTGAGCCCTAACCAATCTCACACTAAGTAAGGTACTGTTGCGTTCCTTACGTCTCTCGAATCAGCCAGGACTCTACGCACTTGATTCCCTTAGATGATCTCACCCACAAATAAGAGTTGCTACGACCCAAAGTCGAAGAATTAAAAAACAAATCTGTCTCCAACAGAGTCTATTCTGATAGATAAATCTGTCTCCGACAGAAATACCTACGAAGATTTTGTTCCGTCTTTTGGTAAATCAAGGTGAACAAGAACGAATTGATAATCCAGTCTTATATTCCCTAAGAACGGCCTAGAAATATCAATCACCTCATAATACCTTAACTATATGGTAGTAGAACAAGTTATTGTGGAATCACAAAGAATGAGACGAAGATCTTTGTGATTACTTTTTATATCTTACCTATCGGAGATAAATCTCTAGCAAATCTTAGAGAAGATAGTACTCAATACGATTAAACAAAGTAAGATCAGAACATGTAACTACAGAGAAATTAGTTGGGTCTGGCTTGAGAATCCCAATGAAGTCTTTAAGTCGTTAACCTATAATGGTTTTAGGAAAAACCTAGGTTAAAGGAGAATCGACTCTATTCGAAACTAGTATCACACAGGAGGTGTGGGGATTAGGTTTCCCAGTTGCTAGAGTTCTCCCTTATATAGTCTTCAAATCAGGGTTTGATAACTTTGGAACAAAGCAATCAATATTCACCGTTAGATGAAACCTGATTCAAGATTCAAGCTAATATATTTCCACCGTTGGATGTTCTTAGCTTGTTACACACAAATGAAATATACCTTCATTTAGATATGGGTAACCGTACCTAAACTTGTATATTGAGTTGGCAATCTCAATAACAGATTTATCGAAGTTAGCCATATCAACACCTTTGTAATAACCATGTTCATCTTTACACTTCTAGATCAATTGATAATCAAATGAATCTAACTGTGTTACTCATATAGTTGTTCAATTGTTTATATTCTCATAGAAGTATACAAGACACAATTGAAGCAAAATTGGATTGATTTTAAAGAATCGGTTCATGAACATTTTAGCCACGGTATTGCATTCCTTAATATATATATATATATATATATGTATGTATGTATATATATATGTATTTTTTCATGAGTATGAAATCATACTTAACCGATTTTAGAACTTGAACCACTTAAGTTTGCAAACGCGGTACATGAGACTTAAGTTTCATACATTGGTCACAAGCCGACAGTTTGCAAACGGGTACTCAAACTTTAGCTCCGGACCGAACTCATTTGGAACCATTTGCTAACGGGTACGCAAACGTGGTTCCTGGACTTCAACAGTTAAATCAGTTTGCGAAGGGGTATGCAAACTTAAGTACCCTGACTTAAACAGTTGAATAAGTTTGCGAACGGGTATGCAAACTTAACTTCCAGTCCTGAATTCTATCAAAATAGTTCGTACATTTAGTACACAAACCGTAATGTATCCAGACATGGGTTTTAGCTCTTAACTCCCATTTCAATCATTGAAACATTCTTAGAAGATGACAATAGATGTCTCACACAAACTATTAGCTTATAAGAAATTTTCAAGTGATCGAATGATCAATACAAAACATTCTAAGTCTACATCAAATGACTGTCTCACACAATTCATGTAAGATGTTACCAAGTGGTTTTCACATGATCATATTTTGACTTTCGTCAAGAATAATGATGAACGTAGTTAAAGCAAAAAGATTTCCAACACATATTTCGAAAGATATAAGCGAGTTAAACAACTCGAAATATCAAATGTGATAATGTAAAGTCTATATAGCTATACGACTTTTGTCTCAATAGGAGATAGAATAGAGTAGACTTCTAAGTGATAGATGAGTTTAAGTCTCCACATACCTTTTGTTGATGAAGTTCCACAAGATCCCCTTAGTAGTTCTTTGTCTTCAATCGATGAACGCCGTGAAGTTTAAAGCTCAACTACATATTCTATCCTAATCCGAGACATAGCTATAAGTAGACTAGAAATCAAGACTTATAGTTTTGACAACTAAAATTAACAAATAATCTTGAGATAAAAACGCTTGCGAGTTCGACCGATCAATGCTCTAACAGTAACCCACATGGAATCGTTGACTGCTGTCTTGTAAGATTTAGGTTCATGGTGAGACAGAACTGAGGTAGTGAAGGCCATGGGAATATGATGGTTAATTGTATAATAAGTAACATAATCTGGTAAATATTTGAGTCAGAAGGTTGAAAAGTGATGGATGTGTCAGAAGCTGTATCAGTTGAGTCAAATGACTCATGGGAGGTAATTTGCTCATCATCAACCTCCTCAATGGTGACTGTATTAGTGACATTAGGGTTTGTAGAGGATAATGGGATAAGGAGAGTTGCAGACGAAGAGAGATGAAAACCTTCCTGCTAGTCAAATCATAACACCTATATCCTTTGTGTAGGGATCTATATCCAATAAATACACATGTAGATGATTTTGGACATAATTTATCTTTTCTGGCATGGCCAAGATATGGAAAACAGGCACATCCATAAACTCCCGAAATTGAGAAGTCGGGGGCCTTAAGAAACAATACCTCAAACGGATTTTGGTAGGTAAGTATCTTGGATGGTGTACGATTGATGAGAAAGGTGGCTGTGAGGAAGGAGTCAATCCAAAACCCCTTTGGCATGCAGGCAGCAAATGAGATAATATTCCCTACTTCGGTTACATGTTGAATCTTGCGTTCTGCAGCTCCATTCTGCTGGGGAGTGCTAGGACAGGATGAGCAGACAACAATCCCAGAGATATCAAGAAACTGTTTGAAAACCCCCTTAAATAGCTTATGAGCTCCATCACAGTGAAAAGTTTTGATCGTAGTTCCAAATAGATTCTCAGCCATAGACTAGAAGTACTTGAAGCATATAATACTCTCATCCCTTTTTTTATGGGATAGATCCATGTGTACTTACTGTAATCATCTAGAAACAAAATATAATACCTGTATCCCAAATTTGAAATAACAGGAGATGGCCCCCAAATGTCATAATGGGCTATCTCAAGAGGTGAAGTAGTAAGTCGCCCTGAAGGTTGAAATGGTAAGCGTTTGATCTTACCAATTTGACATGAGTGACACAAGGAGTCCGAGGGAGCATTAGTAAAAATTATTTGAGAGCTTGAGCTGAGCTTCTTAATAATGTTATGACCAGGATGGCCAAGCCTTTGGTGCCATATGGCATAACTGCACTGAGTAGCAACATTATCTTGAGAACAAGAAGAAAATAAGGGACAAAAATTTCCATCCTTAGGCCCCCAGAGATGATTTGATGTATATTGAGATCTCTGATACTAGACCCCCATGGTGTGAACTCAATAGAGCAGAAGTTGTCACCTGTAAGCTTGCCAACAGAGACCAAATTTTGTTTCAATTCAGGGACACACAAAACATCCTTAAGTACAATAGTGGAGTCAGTGGTATCCAAGACAGTGTCATTGTAAGATTCAGTAGTTTTCCATTTCCAACTAACATTTTTTCGGAGCCAGTGTATAGTATTGGGTTCCGTAGAAATGCTGTGGAGTTGGTCATATGACTAGTTGCAGCTGAGTCAGATAGCCATTGCACATGAGTGTTGTGTGAGGGCACTTGAATGACAGAATTAGCCTGAGGCTTGCGGCCATTGGTTTTGGCATATCTGTAAGGTCATCTGTAAGCAGTACGTCCATCCTTTTTACAAATCTGACAGGTAAACTCAGAGTAATCTGGCTTGGAAGTGTATGTAGGTGAGGAAGAATTAAAAGTTTTCTTTGAGAAGAACGTGGAAGTCGTGAGATTATCAACAACCGTGGTTTTTTTTTTGGTTTTGATTTTGTAACCATTGATCATTCTGGATCAGTCTAAAGTTTAAATCATTGAAAGGAAGGCTAGTGTCACGATTTTGAACCGAGATAACAAATTTATCATATTCTCAACTCATGCCATTTAAGTCGTGCATCACCAGATCCGAGTCACTGACTCGTTCTCCAATGGAAGATACAGAATCAGAAATTTCCTTAATACATTGTAAGTAAATAGTGATGGAGTCACCCCTTTCTCATGTTAAATAACTGATTCCTAAGCATGGATTTCTTAGCTACAAACTGATTAGAAAAACTGGTAGCAAGATATTGCCAGATCTCTCTAAAAGTTTTATAACCCAAAACACCCTTAGACATAACAACTCTATCCCATTTCCTCCAAAGAGTAAAATCTGGGTTTGGTTGTATACCTGCAGGAGTGGTAATAGTTACACTGGGTAAAGAATAGATCCATCTAAAAAAACATACAAATATGTGCTGAGAAGAATCGATTCCATCTGAAATTTTCAGACCAAATAGTTTGAATCATCAAGTTTTTCAGTGACCAAGTTTGAGATATTGGTAAAGGGTATTGAAGTAGGAAAGTTGTGGTATGGTGGTGGTTGTGGGGGAGGATTAATCGTTTCACCATCTAGTTTTGGTGTAATAATTGGTGTTGCCATGAAGACTGATGGCTGCTGGTTTGGTAAGTATTGATTGTAGAGGGTATTGATGGTGGCAGCTGTTGTGGATCATCAAAACCTAAGAAACTGATACCATGAAAGAGTTTATTAAAAGGAGTGTCTTGAACTTACAAGAGAAACATGCTAGCATTTATAACAGATGCTAGTTGAGTAGAGTTTCGCAGAAACCTAACAGAAAAGGTAAGACAGTACATAACGGTAACATGGCTAAACAGAGACAAATGACCTGAGCAGTGACCTATCACCTAAGCACGATGACATATAAGCATTGACATAACCAGAAACAAAACATCTTCTAACAAAAGTATTAGAGTTTATTTGAATATATGCGGAAGCGGGCTTTGTTTATACCTTCGTCTTGAGCTTTTCAACAACAATTGTTTATGACGAGTACAAACTAAGAGTACAAACTAAGATTTCACCGGCTAAAAACTCAAAACCTTCTTATGATGATCACTCCTTTTTGGCATTTTTCTCCTATGGGTTTTGCCGTTTGATTTTGTGTTACCACTACGTACATGCAAACTTGAGAACTATATATGGAGTCCCAAACTAACCCTAAAGGGCTGTAGAATTCCTTATTGGGTCAGACACACATATGGTCGCCCTATTGGGTCCAACCCGAATTCCTAATATAAATAAATCACAATAATTCTACAAGAAGTTGTGCAAAATTTAAACTCTAATTTCCAATGCCGTTCAGTTATATTTAAGTTCTTATGTTTGCATCGTGAGAGTATGAATAGTATTAAAAAACACCCACGATCGCTTGTATGGTGAGAGACCAATCCATGAGTATTGTGTATTGTGATTTCTCCATGCCAGCTAAGAATCCTGTTATTTTTCTTTGTAGTGATGGTGCTTCGAGAGGGAACTCTGGTCTTTCATGTTATGGTTTTATTGTCAGAGATTCTTTGGTTTCTGTGGTGGTAGCTGAAGCCGGGGTGTGTTGTTGTTGCTATCAACTACATTGTGCAATGATAATGGGAAGCATTAAAGCAATGGAGTGGAGTGGGCAGTGAAAAGTTATAGCAGAATTGTTAGTATTCAAACTGATCCAAAAGCAAGAATCCTAGATTTTCTGTAAGATCAATCGCCTTCTTTGTTGTGGTCATGAAGTGCTATTACTCAATCTTTCTCAAATTTATTTTTAGGCACAGCTAAGAATAATAGAGAAAATGGGTCATTTGTCCAAAAAAATTTAAAACACGGTTCAAATGGACGAGTAAAAAAAGTATGGGTGAAATAAAAAAAAAATAGCAAGGATGAAACGGATTCATCCCGCTTATACTTACAAAATATAGCAAGGATGAAACTGGATCATCTGTGTAAAATAAAAATAAGAAAAAAATATTTGAAAAAGGATAGGATGAACTAGTTTATATCCTCGCCTATTCTTAAATTTTTGTCTATTTAAACAGTATCTTTTTAATTTTTGGCTATTTAAACAGTATCAAAACCTAAGTGTCTTTTTCATTCAGGAATTGTTGATTTTGGTCTTTTTGACCAATTTTGTGAGAATAATAATACAAATATAAACACAAACACAAAAAATTGGTGCCTAGAAAAGACTAATAAAATTTTACAAATGACTGAAGACTCGATCATTGTATTTCGCCATATATTCTCTGTACCACTAATACAGGAATCAGATTCAATACAAGAGTCGCTATAAACTTTTAATATCCTTGTGTTCAAGTACAGAACGCTATGTATGGTCCATTTCGATGTCCTAATTTATTTAAAGATATTCTATACAATTACCCTCATAATTTAGTTTATCCAAATTAATTACTCAATTATGAATCAGTAATTCGTACTTTCTTGAACTCTATATATACGTACCTCCTCAAGGACTAATAATGCAAACGTAAACACTAATACAAAAAATTCAAGGTTGCTAATGGGGGTACCAATTTGTTTGGGGGTGTACCAACCCCAAGGAAAATGATGTTTTGTCTTATTAGCATTTGGTAAACGCCCCAGCAAAATCAGCCCCCCTATTAGAAATCTTGAAAAAATTGGTGCCTAGAAAAGGCTAATAAAATTTTACAAATGACTGAAGACTCGATCATTGCTTTCCTCCATATTCTCCATACCCCTAACACAGGAATCAGATTCAAGACGAGCCACTATACACTTTTAATATACTTGCGTTCAAGTTGGTGCAGGACGCTATGTATGTCCATTTCAATGTCCTAAGATAATCTACACAATTACCCTCATAATTTAGTTTATCCAATTTAATTACTCAAACATGTATACCTAATCTGTACTTTCTTTAACTCTATAAATACGTACCTCCTCATCGACAGAACAACACCAAGTTAATTCATTGCTACCTTCCAATAACTTATATATATTATGGCTCAGATTCAAAAACTCGAAGTTGTGCACGAGGCCAAGTGCTGTCCAGACAAGTTGTACCGTATGCTCACCCGTGATGCATCCCAACTATCCAAATATATCCCTAATTTGGTCGAGAGCGTCGAAGTTACTGCCACCAGAGAGGGGGAAGTTTGTATCGGCACAGGCTTTGTGTGGAAATTCATGCCAGGTAAGGAACTATGTGATGCAATTAATCCTGATATATATATATTAACGCTTATGAAAGATATATATATTGACAAATTATTTGTGCGTTAATAATAATCACAGTGGGTGGACCAACAATCATGACCAAGGAGAAGATAACGGCAGTCGACAACAAAAATCGTTCAATTACATACACTGTCATGGAAGGAGATGTCATGGGAGACTTCAAAAGTTTTAATTTCAACTTGGATGTTACTCCCAAGTCTGGTGCTACTGATGGTACAAGTTTGGTGAAGTGGTCTGTAGAGTACGAAAAAGCTAACGAAGATGTGGCTGATCCGGTTGGAATTCTCAAGTCAATTGAATTAATGACTACTGAAATGAATCTCCATTTGCTTAAGCAAGCATAGAGAGAGTTCATTCATCACTGATGCATGCAATTTGTAAGCTTAGTTCAAATTGGATGTAATGATGTCATAAAACTAGTCATATCTAACCAAATAAAAGCTACTTGGCTAATGACCACAAATAGCATGTGCAATTTTCTGCCTTTTTTTTTTTTTTTTTTTTAATCAAACTCAATCAGTGAGAGGAAAACATTACCATTGGCATCTTTAGGTGGTATAATTCTACCTACACAACAATATATGTGATCTTAAAAAAGCAATCCTGACATGACTATTACTATATATGACATCTGAGCGTTAGGCAGAGCACTTATAACCAAGCAGGGACATTAAGATGGTTGAACACCGAGTTTGTTTCACACTCGGCAGGCTGGGGTCAGCCATCACTAAGGCGCAGGGCACCGCGTTAGTCTGCCTTCCTCTCTTGACAGTCGAAGGATAACGAGTTGATGTGTTCTAGTTCGACCTTAGCCTGGTGAGCTGACGCAACCATCTTTTTGGACTTCTTTTTATCAACTGCAAATACAAACTTAGACAACGAGTTGCTGTGCCCTACTTCTTACTCAGCCTGGTGACCTGACTCGGATGGACAACAATCTCTCTGTATTTCTTTGGGAAGGTTCAAGTCGGATGGTTGAACAACAAAGCAGTGGAGATGACACTCCTAGTGACGAAGGACGACCTAAAGCTCATAAACGCAAGAGTAGAAAAGTTTCTCGTAGTGGTCGTGGTAAATGAGTGATTGCAACAATTAGTACTTTGGTTTCGTATGTTTAGAAAACTTATCGTAGATTTAGTACTTTGTTTTCTTATGTTTGGAAGACTATTTTATTGCGGATTTGGTAGTTTGTTTCCTTATGTTTGGAAGACTTTTGTTTTGCGGATCTGGTAGTTTATTTTCTTATGTTTGCTTCCAACTTAGTGGTCCACAAGTTCGGTTACTTCGCAGATTTTGCAATCTAACTGAACTCAGCAACAACAAAATTTCAAAAGTTACAGTGTAATGTTCGGTTACCTGGTATTATTTTGCAGGTAACCGAACTTGGTAGTCCACAAGTTCGATTGGTTCGCAGATTTTGCAATCTAAGCGAACTCACAACAACAAAATTTCAAAAGTTACAGTGTAATGTTCGGTGACAGTATTATTTTTGGGTAACCAAACTCCTTCGTTCGGGATAACTTTAAAGCTTCCTTCGGTTACATGATAATTTTATCGGGAAACCGAACTCAGTGTTCGGTTTGTAAAGCAAGTTGACAACTAACCGAACTTTACGTATACTAAGTCAAATTTTATTGTACGTAAGTTCGGTTAGATAGTTGGTTGGTATGAAGTTTGCGAACCAACCGGAACTTTATACACTAATGTGAAATCTTATTTTACGTAAGTTAGGTTAGCTATTGGTTGCAAACTAACCGAACTTATAGACCCTAAAGTTCGGTTACATTTCGCCAAAGAACATATCTGTAATCCTATTTACAAAGTTCGGTAACATGTCCATTAACCGAACTTCAAAAAACCTCCATTATTGGAGAGTTCGGTAACTGCGTGTTTAGAAAAAGTAACCGAAATACACTTTCGAGATGAGTTCGATTACATGTTCTTCACACAAGGTAACCGAACAAGCCCAAATCTACTTAACAAGTTCACATTTTTTTGAAAATTTAGACCAATTCAACCAACATTATCTAAGTTTAGAGCATACCTAGTACCCAACTAGTCTTCCTCCGGTTGTGGTTGGTAAAATCTATCGTTTTCATCTTGAGATTGGCTTTGGGGAAGAATACATTCACCATCTAAGAAATAATTCATATCTGGATCATTGTGAAGATTGACACATAATCTAGGAGAGGAAGGAGATGAAGATTTAGATGAGCTATCATCAATTTAATCATCACTTGAATGGTCTAGCTTAGTGAACTCAAAAAAAAAAAAAAAAAAAATTCCATGTTTTTCTTCTTCATCTTCTCTAACTTTACTCTCTCAATATTTCTACTTCTTTTTTAAAAATCTGATTTTATTAATCTCAAATCTTTATTCAAAATTATTTCATTAATCACATTAACTAATATTAACACTAACTAATCATTACCCAAAAATAATCAGAGGGTCATTTAGGTATTAAAATAAATATCTAGATAAGGGGTGACCTAGATTTACTTCTAATATCTTACCCAAAATAAAAGAATGGTCCCAAAAAATGGCTAGTCCCCAAAAAAATGGTTCTTTTAAATTAGATTAAAGATCCAATACTTATGCCCAGAATATCTAAGTTTTCATTCAAGAAAATCTTAGTTAATCATGACTTTTAAATTAGATTAAAGATCCAATACTTCTGCCAGAAGTATGAAACTTGTACATTTATATCATTTTGCATGTTGATATGATTAATCATTTAATCGAATTGTTGATTTTTTTCATCTATCTAGGATGATAGACTTGTTACAAGAGATTGAAATGTTTGCGATTAGAGCATTTTACCGCTGTTTCGGAATATTTGGCACTAAATTCAGGCCTAATGTAGTTAATTATTTCCTATTGATTCTCTGTATTGTATTAATATGCGAATGAAAACGGTTATGTCAGCCAAAAATGGATATTTTAAGAAAGGTATATAATCTATATAGGTGTATAAAATATTACATCAAAGCTCCAGGAACGACTTTCCTCCCCGATCATCTAAATGTCAAAGACATCCCTCGAAACAACCATTCAAAATTGTGTACATTTTATAGGCATGAGCCACGTTATGGAATTCAGAAGCTATTGGAATATACTCTCCACGTACAAGATACCGAGGTGACCGTGTGAGTCAAGGTGACCATGAAGACGTCCCGATGAAAAGAAGGTTAGGTGACCTTGCACTTCACGTCAAGTACCGAAGACAAAGTGAGAGATTATCTATATAATTATGTAGATATTATTGCCTAGTCAAACAAAGTATTGAGATATTTTGTTATCTTCTAGGTTTAGTTAAATCTATAAATAAGAATTCTAATGTAAATATAAAGTTATCCCAGGATCATCAAACTCCGGAGATCAATATCAATATAGTTTCACCCTACGGGGTTTGTTTGGATGTAGGCATTAGTGCCGAACCACGTTAATCTCTTCGTCTTCTTTATTTATGTTTCATTCATTTTATCTAATCGATGATCCGTCTCGATAATACCCATATAATTTATTACGGTATTACGTGAAGTGCACGATCACCTAACCCTCTTTCATCGGTACGTCTTAATGGTCATCTCGGTATCTTGTACATGGAGAATATATTCCAATAAAAGCAGATCAATAGGCCCTTCAGCTGGTTGGTAAACTAGATCCATAGTTGTGAATAGGGCTGCACATGGATGGGTATGGGCGGGTATAAGCTCAAACCAACCTCGCACCCACAGGCTGCGGTTTTTTTTTTTCATAACCAACCCCGCACCCACAAACAACGGGCGGGTTTTGTTACCCACCCGCTGCGGGTAGGGCGGGTTTGGGTTTAAACCCGCTTAAACCTGCAATAATTAGATATAATCCAAAAATTAGATATACTGATCAGGAGGAGGAGGAGGAGTTCGCTATAATCTGCTACACCACATTGAAATTTTCAAGATTACAATCCATGGAGTCCGCTTTAATATATTTCATGACGCGTGCATCTAATTATAGTGATAGCAAATCGAATACGCTTCTGTTTTATTTTTGATGGTAAAGAAATCTCTGAACGTAAAAAAGGCCAGCTCTTAAATTGGCACCTAAGTGGATATGTTCACACACAAGACACCAACAACCATTGAAAACGTGAAGTCTCTCGGAGAAAGGGACAAAAGAGGTGGTCTAGGAAGCGAGTTGAACTTCTCAAGGCCAGTGAAGGATTAACTGTAATCAACGGTGTATATTGAGCGGGTTTTTCGGGCAGGTATGGGCGAGTATGACCTAAAACCAACCTCGCACCTACAGACAGCGGGTTTTTTTTTTTCTTAACCAACCCCGCACCCACAACGGGCGGGTATGGACAAAAAACCCACGGGTTTAGCGGGTACGGGCGGGTATGGGTATCGTGGGTGGGTCTTGTGCAGCCCTAGTTGTGAAAGATCCATATATCTGAGTGGACATATTCTATTGGGTATATTAATTAAATACCCTTAGTTTTTGAACCCTTTAAAAATACTCCTATCACATTATAAATATACCCCTCCTCTTATATATAAAGCTTATCCTTTTAAAAATAAACTATTTTAGTAATCTACACATAAATTTTTTTATTTTTTTTAAAAAAGCAATAATTTTCTTTCTCAATCACTCCACCACTGCCTCCAACTCCACCGACGGAAATTCACCATCACCACCACTCCACAACCATCACCACCACCACCACCACTTCACAACCATCACCAACATTCCACCATCACAACTCATCGTCACCATCGCCACCGCAATTGCGACCACCATCTCCTCCAAATCCACCACTGTTGCCGCCAAGTTGATAACAAAATTGAAAATTTAGAAATAAGTTATGTATAGATTTTTGTATCAACAACCGAAGTTGATCCGGATTTTAGTGTCAACAACCGAAGTTGACACTAAATTTTAGTGTCGACAACCGAAGTTGATATTATATCTGGTGTCAACAACCCAAGTTTTTACAAAAATTGAAAACTCGAAAATTAGTTAGGTAAAGATTACGTGTCAACAACCCAAGTTGACACCAAAATCTAGTATCAACAACAAAAGTTGATCCCAAATCACCACCTCCATCGCCGCCATCACCACCACCACCACTTCCAACATGTGAGATAATAAACGAAATGATTTTCATCTAAATTTTTATTAATAATGAAAGGGTATTTATATGATTCAAAATTAAATGCATTACATTTTAGAAGATGAGGGGTACAATTATTGATGGAAAAGGGTATTTGTGAAATTCATGAAAATGAGGGGTATTTATACTGTTTCCACTATTCGATTTTGACGTGTACAAAACTGTTAACCAAGGCGCCAAACAAGTATGAAGTAATTTCTTCATATTTTATCCGCCCCCTTGTATTCTAGCGTAACAAATTATCGGGTGTTGTCTGAACTTCAGTTTCAAAAGAATCATAACCACAAGAGAACATCAAAAGGAGAGGAAAAATAAAGTCATGCATTTCTATCTAAAAATAACTACAGAAACACATCTTGTGGACTGTTTAAGTTCTGCTGCACCTAAATGGAAAACTATGCCAAAGGTAGGCAGTGACGGAACTGGGGTGGTTTGGGTGCTTCCAGCCATCCCAAATTCAAAACTTACCCTTTTAAAATTAGCTTCTCTTAAATATAGATCACACTTTTATTAATTATAGCCCCTTTTAACCGTAACCCACAATATTTTTCAATTTATTAACCATAGTACATCATAGCCTAAACCGAGTTGCATAAATCGGTTTCTAGTAGAGGCGAGTTAAGTTCAGACGATCCAACTCAGATAATTCAGTTATTAAAACTAGATTCTAAAACGATATTCACAAACCTTGTTTTTCTAAAACCGGCCAACCACACCCTCTAGCTATAAACCTTAAAATTTCTAGTAACAACTAGGGTTCTAAGATTAATTTTTTTTTCTCATGTATGTAAACTCTCGTACGAATTAAAGAAAAAACCTAAAACAAAAAAGAAACCTAAAACATTTTTTATAGACGTTTCTTATTGATTCAGAGGGTTACTGATTTTTCAACTCACTCTCTCACTTATTCACTAATTTACTAGCCTAGTTTGTGGACTATGGATAGTAATAAAAAAGGTCAAACTTTGAATTTTAATAGTATAAGTTGACAAAAGTCAAATTGGCAATATTAAAAGTGTGGGCTATATTTAAGAGAAGCCTTAAAATTTATCCATTTCCCAAAGAACATTTTTTGGATGCTTTTTCATGGAAATCGAATAAATACCCCTCCTTTTTAGGGGTCTTCACAAATACCCCGAGGACTAGGTCAACACGATGATCATCGACTTGATACAATTTCAACCGATTGTATCTAGCTGCTTGTTAATTTGTGTCTTGTCGAATGACGATCAATATTTCATATTCTATATTGTGCCGTGGTTTCTCTTTTAATCAATATGCACCTACCTCTCTTTGCTCAAAAGAAAAAGTAAAAGAAAAAGACTTGGCATCTAGTACCTGGCGAGATTGGGGTATACTCAAACTAATTGGGGTATACCCAATAAGACAAAATCTGGTCATTATGAAGTAAAACCAAGCCACCCCTTAACCTTGTATTTTCAAAATGGCAAAATTGCCCTCGTTTAATTAACACTAAAATTATGATTAGGTTAATTAATTGAGTTTAGATTAAAATTTTGAAATTATTAATTCAGTAGATTAACATTTTGATCCGTCATATGAGTTCGATTCGATCTAAAAATTTTGGTTTTGAAAATGCATAAAGCCTACGGCAAGGTCTGGTTTGAATAATCTTAGACCAAACATAATGGAAGGTTCCACTTTGAATAAGTCGTCGAGTTCTACTCCGCCTGCCAGTTTTCAACTTTGAATAAACTGCCGACCATATATCCGCCGGAATGGTCCTAGGATGAAGAACACGCCGACTATCTTGGACAGCAATCTTAAGGCCGGCATGTAAATATTTCCTACCCTTCCGGCTATATTAATCTCGGCATGCAAAAAAATACAACCTTGCCTAGGCTGACATAATATGGAAGATGTAATTTACTTTATTCATTCAATTTTGGTTACTACATTGATTGAAACATAAAACCTAATCCTTGTCGACGGAAAAACGAATGCACTTAGCATGTGCATCAAGCCTCGCACCCCTAGGCGACCCTATTGACGAGTTATAGTCTCGTGAGGGTTTACATAGAGGTATACCCACAAAACCTATACAAAAACTTCTAAAGCCATCAATCTTCCTCCTCCGAAGACGATACGGCATCCAATTATTTCGGGTTATCCTCCAGGATTTTTTGTGCCAAGAAGTGATAGCTTGCATCGAACGCGAATGCTTCCCCCTTTTCCTCCAAGTAGCGCGCTTTCACGACTTCATGCTACAAAAACACAAAAACAAACTTACATTTGTTAGTGGTGTTTCATTGGAAGATAAAACAACATGGGTTGCGTAAAAAATAACCACAAAATTACTTACAAATTGTGCAATGGACAAGGTGAAGGGGCGAGTGTTAAAAATCCGAGGTTGGAGCGCTAAAAAAGCAAGTATCGCATTTTCGATTACTAGGTGTCTAGCATGGACTTGTTGAATACTTCTTGCATTAGGATTCCCAAACTCGCCGCAAAATTTGTTGTGTACTTTAGCCCAAAGGTTGTGGAATCCTCCCGGGAGGATTTCTAAGTCGATTTTCCGCGTACCATGCTTTGGTGATTGCCAAATCTTCATTTGAATCAAATGATGCCATTGTTGTTTGTAGAGAGCTATTGGGTGAGTTAGATGGAGTGTATGATGATATGAGCTTTGGAGTATATGGAACTATTTGTATGTTGTTTTGTAGAGAGAAGTAGTGTATTTATAGGATGGTGGCCAAATTTGGCCGTTATAGTGTCCAAGTACAAGTGAATCAATGCAATTGTACTTGCAAAAATTTGAATTTTGTCCCTCAACTTCTTCACATTAAACTTCTTAATTAGTCGACCATCCTTCTTGTCAAGAACATCATCCGTCTGAACCTGACTCCAACCAAACAATTTCTTGCTTAATTCGTAAATCTTCTCGAAAGAAATGGCATTATCGAATCCCTCGGTGACTGCTTTTCCATCAACCTCGAGGCCTAGAATTTGTTGAGCATCATCGGGAGTTATCGCCATCTCACCGAATAGGAATAACATAGTATCGGTCTCTCCGTAGAACCGCTCACAGAATTGAGATGGTAACTTTATCATGATTAATATTCGAACTCTCCACCGCAGGCAACAACCCGAGTTCCTCACAATCACTTTCACCTCCTCACATTCCAAGCCAAGATTCCAAGTATGCATCATTTGAACACGAAGCTTGGCGCCTCATGAGACGGATGGCATGCTTGTGATCCTAAATACCAAAAAAAAAGTCAAGATTAATACAAACACTTTATGCTAATTTAATTAAGATAGTTACACACTTGAATAAATAACAAAGACGAATTAAGATTACTTACGATAGTATTATGGACCGTACATGCCCATGAGTCTTTGTATCCAAAAGAACATCTCCACCATCTCTTGGGGTCCCTTTTGGAGGCTCACCTTCTTTCAAAGTGCAACCATCAAGTGTTTGGAAGGCATGTGAGAATCGTTAGGTTTAATGATCACCCTCTTCTTCGTTCCGGTTGAAGTTGAAGCCGAAGCTTCGGTGGCTTGAACAACAGCTAGAGTTTGTTCTCCTTCTCCATCTCCATCTCCTTCTTCTTCTTGTTCCTCTTCCTCTTCAACAATTTCATCTTCGATGATATTCTTACCTTTATCTCCATTACCATCATCATCATCACCATCATCATTACCTCCTCCAGCCTCATGCATGTCTTGATCACCACCATCATCATCATCATCATGGTTACCTCCTCCAAGAGCCGGATTGGTTTCATCAACATCATCATCATCACCTCTTCTACCGGATGGAATTGATTGGTCTTCATCTGGAGTCTCGTCGAATCATTGGGTTCGAGATAGTGGTTCTAAGACCTTTGTCGTTAAGACACAACATACACCCCTCGATGTTTTGAAGACAATAGTTTATCACCAACACGAGGAGGGTTTGAAGGAGGACTAAGAGATGCTTTCGAGCCGCTTTCTTCTTTGCCATTCGCAATCTGAACAAGAACAATTCAGGAAAAAAACATTACATGCCGGCAGGTTAGATATATTCAACATATCCGGCGGAACAATAGCCGGTAAGGTTGACCAAAAGATGAGTGCCGGCTAAACAACGCCGGCATTGTATCAACAAAATAGCCTTCCGGCGCAAAAAAAAAAACAAGAAATTTTCACTAAACTGGTCGGCAAGGTCCATTACACACACATCGCCGGCTGACAAAACGCCGGCATGGTTTTATATAACTACCCTTCCGGGATTAAAAACTCTAGGCATCAGAAACATTCAACAGTAAGTAGGAAGGGTTAAAAACAAAAACTTGCTCAGCTTCATTAAAAGATAACAGACGCCAAGCAATGTATACGGATGAATAACCCTGCGCCTCCCCTTAATAGCGATACAGAAACCATAAAGCCGGCAAGTTCTTCAACCTAATACCCTTCCGGCCAGAACCTAACTATGAAATCCCGGAAAGGTCGATAACCAAAAACCTTGCCGGCGCCGTAACTACCAATTCACAAATTCGATTTTTCTGACCTAATTTGACATGCAAACATGAAATTGAAGTACTAGAGTGAGTTTAAACAAGCCCTTACTTTCTTAAGCGCACCATTTCACGTGTTTATTGGGTTCAATTCCTTCTTCTTCAACCGTTTTCTCTTCACTTTCTTAGCAACCAAATTTGCAATTCGTGGTTATACTCATTGGGTTTTCGATTAGATTGTTTCATACGAGTTGCCTCCTTCCGTGGTGGATCCATTGATGAAGATTAATCGGAGTTTTCGAATCGACGATTTTAACGAATTGATCGACGAGTTTTGGTGGTGGTGGGGTGATGGAGCCGGTAAGGTAAGGTTGTGGAGGAGAAGAAGAAGAGAAGAAGATGTAATGAAGAAAGAAAACTGATTTTGGTAGTAATTAGAGTTATAATGAAAAAGGGTAATTTTGTAACTTTACCCATTGACCTCCCCCTTTGCCCTTAAAAAAGAGTCCCTATAAAATTGGGTATACCCCAATTAATTTGAGTATACCCCAATCTCGCCAGGATCTAGTATGTATAGCTTGATTTTTTTTCTTTTTTTGAGCAGGGTTCGGAGAAAATTTTGTCGCAAAGGATTATATCTTAAAATTTTGTCATCAGTTGTATTACTTAAAATGATTAACGAACAAGTCGAGAGAACCAAAAGAAGGGACTGAAATTTCTATGAAGCTTATTGTATACTCCCTCCGTACCTATTATATAGGCGAAATTTTCAGTTTACCCTGTACCAATATATAAGCGGAGTCCAATTTCCTAGATGAATATTTTCAGACATACCCTTATTTCTGATACATAGATAATAGTGTTATGAATAGAATAAAGGGTAAAACATGAAAAAATATGAAAATTTATGAGTTCAAGGCACTTTTCTTAATCCACGAGAATTGACTCACACCGCCTATATATGTGGTACGGGGGGAGTATTATATAATAACTTAGTCAAAATAATTAAAATGTCAATCGGATTTAATACTAAAAAACACTTTCAATGCAGGAAAACTGAACTACCTTTACAACAATGAAATCGTTGGGTTTTGAATTCCGCAACTCAGATTAAACTTGGATAAAAGCTTTCTTAGAAATTTGATAATTATTGGTGGAGATACAAAGTACTAATCTAGCATACAACAAAAGAAAATAGTCAGATAGAACTTTGAGAAGTTAATTGGCGAACAAAATAAAAAAGTCAAAACGAATGATACATGAAAATGGAAAACTTGAAACCAGAAAGTAGTGTTGGACGTATTCCGAAAATTTAACAAGCTAATCTAAAGGTGATTCGTCATTACCTTCCCTCCATCACCATCAGGTTTCACGTTTCGGTGAAATGTGAGGAACAGTTTGCCCAAAACAATTAATTTTTATTTGTTGTGATAAAAATTAACAATGTTTCCCTCGGTCTTTTTCCGATGTTTACGCGCCAATTTGGGTATTACTCCCAAGTCTGGTACTGCTGCTGATGCTAATGGTGCAAGTTCGGTGAAGTGATCTGTAAAGTATGAAAACGGTTAATGAAACTGTGCCTGATCCGGTTGGGTACTACAGAAATGATATATTTACAGACATTTTTAATCCCGAGAAATCCCACCACTCACAGGTGCAACGCTACCATAGCCGTCCATTTCCCTCGAGACAGATTTTACGCGAGAAGTCGTCGATAGGTGTAGCATCTGGGTTGCACGGACGCTCCATTTCTTGAGCCGTGTCCGCGTCCGACTCGCGGCGGACACAGGACGCGCGTGGGACGCTGACACGACGAGTGTCCGACGCACCAATGCGCGCGTCTGGTTTGGACGCACCAATAACGCGTGTCCACGCATTTTTTCATTTTCATATAAACTTATTCCTTTATTTTTACTATTATTAACCAAATGAAAAAAGACAAACATTTCGATCAATGATTTAGGTCTTTATTCGGATTTTGTAATTAGATATGACATCACGTATACCCTTAGTTGGACATGTGTTGATCTAAGAATGTATTTTGATTGTGCTATTTGTTTAATAGTGATTGATTATTTGCCATTCGGCGTGTATAAACAAACGATATCTTATTTTCTTTTAAAATTTATACATATATAACATCATTTTCTAATTTTTAGGGTGGAAATACTTGACTTTGCTGTATAAATACATGATTATATATATAAATAATATATAAATAAAATATGTATATACGTGTCCGCGTCCTAATTTTTTGAAAATTTTGTAGTGTCCGCGTCAGCGTCGTGTCGTGTCCGCGTCTACGCGTCCGCATCCGTGCAACCCAGTGTAGCATCTATACTAGTACCCCACTTAGTAGTAATAATGTTAAATATCTCTTTTTGAATGAATTTTTCTGGTTTATTGATTATGAAAATAATATGATGAATATGAAAATTGAGTTAAATTCGAGGATGACAAACTCACTGTTTAAAAACAAGCACAAGTTAGAAATCACACATTTGAGCTTTTTCAACCAAAGTGTTGCACATTTATCGTCTTGACAATGAATACATTAAAAACTAGAGTTTGAATAGTTCACAACTTTTGCTGTATATTTTTATTTTTTTCCTTGACGATCAACATTGCAACGACAAAAATAGGATAGGAAGTCCGACAAAAATAGGATAGGAAGTCTAAGAGCAACTCCAGTGGCGCGACTATTACCAAAGATCAAAGATTTAGTTTGGTCCGCAGTGTGACGCAGTGGGTGCCGACTAAATTTGGTGGGGCGGAACATAAGTTCGCCTGGTGTGGGGCGAACATTTTATCCCCGCCCGACTAAAAAAAAAAAAAAAAAAAAAAAAAAAAGGGGCGAACATATAATGTTCGCCCCACACCAGGCGAACTTTATATGTTCGCCTCAACAGAAAAAAAAAAAAAAAAAAAAGGTGGGGCGAACATTTTACCCCCGCTTGGTGTGGGGCGTAAACTATATCCCCGCACGGGTGTGGGCGTAAACTTTAAGTTCGCTTGGTTAGAAGCGAACATTATATGCACGCTCGACTATATTTGGGTTTAGTCTTTGGTCCCCGACCAAATATAATCGCCCACTTGTTCATTTAGTCCGTATTTTGTCGATGGTCCGTCCGCTACGCTTTGAGTTCTCCGAGACCAAAAATGGGTATAGTCGCCCACTGCAGTTGCTCTAAGCGGAATAAAACAGTAAAACACGTTAAAGTTACATTTTTGACTGGCTGTAAAAAAACAAAGTGGGAACATTAATTAGTCAGAAGGGATTTGCTTGGAGATTATGTAGATATAATATCAAATAATTATTTAATTTCTCGGGAACTTAAATATCTAAACTTTATGTTTGTTTTTAGCAACCGTGCTATTTAGACAGCCCTTTTGAACAGCTCTGGTAGCTAGCTCAATATGTGGCAACCACCTAGACAGAAAAGCAAAAAGGCAAAATACAAAACGTTGAATTGTTGACTTTAAGAATTCCTACTAAATTGCTTGATAAAAAGTTGTTTCTCTCTGTTATCAGAAACGTGTCTAAAATATCTCTCTCCCCTTTTGGGTTCTTCAATAGAAACGATCAATGATCTTTATAAATTGAATGGTGTTTGCAAGATTTTCTATGGTAATCGTTTGATCTGTACTTGTGCAGTTGATTGTTATACATCCAAGTTTCTTTTTAACTTCCAGGTATACTCTTCCCCCTGCAATGTGTTTATGTCGAGTTCAATTCCATTGTGAAACTATCAATTGTGTTATTCGACATGGACAAGATTTCAAGTTCAGTTTTGAGCTTAAATAAACAAAAGAATTTATGTAATTTTATGTTACTCATTCCGATAATCAGTACAATGTATTGAGACGAATTGAGTTGATATTTTGATTCAAAGTGATATTTTGGATTTCACTTTCCTCTATGGCCTGTAATTAATGTTGAAGTATTTTAAGCACAAAGATATTTAAAAAACAAAGATCATAACAAAACCATAAACCCCATTTATGATCTTGAAAAATTAATAGTATAGTCTCATCTTACTAATATAAAGAAAAGAGGTATTTTTGGTGAAGCCTTTTCACATGACAATAATACCCCCATTAACTAAGCTTTTAGTTAATATTTGTATATTTACAGGAATGCCATTGTTTTAAAAATAGATCAAAAAATTAAAACTTAGATATCTTTAAAAATACACATTGGATTTTTGCAAAATTAATATATTTGGAAAGATCTTTAAATTATCTACGTAATGAGTACAAACAAGGATATTAAATTTTTATTTTAAGATATTTTTTTCCATTATTATCAAATTTGGTGTTGTTAAAAGAATCCAATTCAAGCATGTGCATCGCACATGTGACCTTACTAGTATTAATAAGCAAATCGAATAATATCTATAACCCAATTTCGTTCAAACTGAACAAATAAGTAGAATATAAACTTAGATTCTGATTTTGATATTTTGCATTACCTTCTTCAAATCTACTCCTATAAATGCAATGTTGTAAGCCACGATAGGATAAAACAACAACAACACCCAGAAAAAGTATTAAGTTTCCAATAGATTAAGCTATTTTCAGATGTTAGTTAAGAGACGAAGAAGAACCGGAGAAGGAGCGATATAAAAGAGAGGGGAGGGAAATAATTGGGGGAGAGAGAAATATCTCTTTTCCAATGTAAAATCTAAATTATCTGACTAAAGTAATTAAAAGGGAGAGTCAACAAGTCAATTTTTGGTTTGTCATATTGTACAGCTAGGAGCCACGTATGGAGCTGTCTGTGGAAGCTAGCTATAAAGGCTGTCTAAAAATTATTTTCGTTGTTTTATATGGCTGTCGTTAACTTGTATCCAATTGATTTTTATATTATTTAATAGTTATCACCTCGGCTTATGGCCGGGCTCAACCTCTATCGACATTTTATGTTGTTTGGCTGGTCGTCTGTATCCTCTCACAATATTTTATTTAACATATTTGACGCTCACAAAACCAGTACTTAAATATCTTGGGTATAATATCGAGTTTAATTAGCAGGGTCATAGTAGTTGTGATTTACGGAACCAAACATTAGGAAAGGCCCAATGCTTAACTGAGTCCTACGACTTTAGTGTTTGTTGGTCGGGTCAAATCAGTCGGGGCCGGAATTAAACCTTTAGAAATTTTGTGTAAATTAGCCGGGGCTACGGCCCCGACTGTGCATTAGAAAATTAGTCACCATTAGGTTGTAATTCAAGAGATGGGGAAATTGATCCAATAAGTCAACTGATGCCTGTAATCCATGTTTTACTGGTTGGGTCAAATTAGTCGGGGCTTACAGTTCTATCCGCAACCCCTTTGATTTTTTTTGGACTAATGAACCGATATGCAAAAACTCTATATAAGTTAAAATAACTTATGTAGTTAAACCTTACTACTTTATCTGTTTTTGGAAAAATGGTACTTTCACTTTTTCAATTTGGCCTAAAAATAAGTCGAATTGAAAAAGTGAAAGTATCTTTTTCCTAGAAACGAAGGGAGTACGATGTTATGTTTTTTTAAGAATGATACCTTCAGTTCTATCCCTGTACATAGCATGTTTTTCAATTGATAAATACTCTTGATAATTTTCTGATACCGTACGTTAGCCTTTTCCGTAAAATCCAAAAACACTATGGTGAATCACAGTCATGTAAATCTTTTTATCAAGCATAACCATGTCAAACATTCGGTCAGTGGATCCCCCGTTAAATGATTATCAACGGATTAATTAACTTTATCATGAATAATCCACGTCCCTTCTAAGATTTATCCTAGCCCTTTCTTTGGAACGCGAAATTGGGATATAAAAAGGAATTGGGGGATATAAGAAAAGGACAAAAGCTGGATTCATATATCAATTCGGGGTCACCCCTTATCTAAGTATTTTTTTAAATCCTAATCTACCCCTCACTAATCAGGTTTAGTGGTTAATAATAATTAGTAAAAATCTTAAGTATTTGTTAAATGATTAGTGTGTATTTGTATTTGGGTGAATGAGATGAGAGTAGAAAGATAGAAAAAAAATTTGAGAGGGAACTTTTTTTGGTGAAAGTAGAGGATGATTGTGAAGAGAGAATTGCTGCTAAGAGGTTGAAAATTTAATTTTTTTTTCTTTGAATCCACCATTGTTGCAGCTGAAAAAGCTTTGTGCCTGCATGGTATTCAACCAAAAAACCATGGCGGCATTTGTTGGAAATTTTCATAAATTGTTTGCCACTATCCGGGGGGGTTCGGGGGGGCGTAGCACAAATTTTTTCAGGTTTTGATCTTCAAAACCTATTTTTCTGGTTTTAATCAGTCTACTTCCGGCACAGTTATCTGATTTTCGTAGTTCCGGCATGGTTTTTGCTTAAATTTCTATGCCGGAACATGATGAAAAGTATCCAGGAAACTTCAATTTTTTTTTTTCACTTGACAACCGGCATTGATAGATTTCTATCGAGCATGCCGGCACCATTTTCCGGCGTGGTTCTTCACAAATGCCGGCATGATCTTCATCACTTCCGGCGATGTAAAAAAATATTCCGTTTTGAGTTTTTTTGGTTTTAATCAGTCCACTTAGGCACAAGTAGTTAATTCTCGAGCATGCCGTCACCGATTTCCAAGATAGTATGTTGCTTAAATTTCTATCCGGCACATGATGAAAAGTATCCAGAAACTTCAATTTTTTTTTTTTCACTTGACTACCAGCATTGATAGATTTCTATTGAGCATGCCGGTACTTAGTTATGGCATTGAATGTTAGTTACCAACCATGCCGGCACCAGTTTCCGGCATGGTCTTCATCACTTCCGAATTAAAAAAAAAAAAAAATTGTTTCCAAAGTGAGGAGCCGGCAGAGAAGGAGAAGAGAATTTGAAAGAGAGTGGTGAGAGTTTAGAATTTGAAAGAGAATGGGGAATATTTGGGTTTCAAAGCTCTAACCCTGAAAGTGATTAATAAGAAGTGGAGATGGAAATGAGGATATGATTTTGTTTTTTGATTTTAAGTTTTTTAATTTTTATTTTGAGGGAAGGGTATTTTAATATTTTCATATCCAAAAATCACCCCTTAGCAGACACCATGGGTTGGGAGAAGTAATCAATATCCCCCAATTCCTTTTTATATCCCCATTTCGCGTTCTTTCTTTGTCCACCCTACACATGTCCAATTTCCCATAATAATCTTTCTTCTATAATTACCACAGGAGTGCGTACCCCGTGAAGAAAGCTAAACGGGGCAATTGTATTCATACTTTGTTTTGCACGTTTAGCCACGTCTGAGTATGGGTCAAGGAATATACAGTACCGTGTTAGCGCAGAGAAAAGGGATGTATCTGTAGTTAGCAAAGGAAACCTTTAGAATTAGGAAACCAAAATCAAGATGCGTGCGTGGACTGTTCGTAGTTAAGAAACTGGGTCATATAAAGGGAGTTGGTAAGTCTTGCAAACTCGGATAGATACCTCTTATGGCCTACGTCCGGGTCTCGACCTCTTCGCCTCGGATTCTTTTTTGTTTGTATGATCTTTTTGTGGTCGTTCGATCCGTAACTTTCATGTTTAGGTACACCATATTTAGGTGTTAGCACTTTAGATTGTAAATTCATCACCGCCTCCGCCCAAATAGGCGAAGGGTTGCATACGCCCCAACCTTGGTTGTAAGATCTCCGTAAGAATAGTCTCGACAATTTGGCCTTATTCGAGAGAACGATGATGGCCTTAACATTTCTTACAATGGTAATGCATCGTGCAACCATAGCCAATGTTCTCTTAACTATACAACGCTCTAGAGCTTCTTGAACCATAAAACGTAAAACCACTATAGGGTCAAAAATTTAATCTAATATCATGCTTAAGTAACAAAAACTAATTACGACTATTACGTTGGGGAGATATAGATGTTTTACATGAACGATTTTTTGGGGACTACGCAAAAAGAGGTGGGGACTGCTTTGTGATACAAATATCCACCTTACATTACAAGGGGTGTCCTAAAAGATTAGGGAAGACTAATCCACCCTTATTCTAATTAAGGTTATAACTAACCCTAATAACCCACTAATTTAACCCACTACCCACTAATCTAACTCACTAATTAAAACCTAAATTAAAACTTAAAATCAGTTTCAAAACTGATTATTTTCTTTTCTTCTTCATCTTCTTCTTCTTCTCTTCTTTTCCTCTTCTTCGTCAACATCGACATTAATCGTCGATTCGAAAAAAATTCATCGTCGATTAATCAATCTTCATAAGCAATACGTGCCAAGCAAACACCCAGACTTACAGGATTGAGTCCGGGACTCCCACATATAGTGAATCTCCCAAAAGAATTGTTAATTCAAAAACAACTTGAAGCACCGTTCAGAGGCAAAATCAATCATCCAACAGCAACCAAGAAGTTCGATTCAAGTGAAATGCAAATCCGCAGGTAATTTCCTTCATACCCATTCTTTTCAATTCGTTATTTGTTGAAGAAATCGATTAGAAATCATCAAAACCCATTAAAAATGGTAGTTACAGTAGATATTTCGGCTATGAAATTTTTTTTCTGTAACCCTAGAATTGCTAACCGAACTTCCAAAAATAAGAACAGTTCGGTGTGCTCGCAAAAAATAGACTAATATCTGGTGACCGAACTACATAGTTCTATCTCATTGAAAAAAATCTCTCGTAACCGAACTCAATTTTTCTTTTGAAAGAATGAGTTCGGTTTTGTCAATAATTTCTCTTGCTAACCGAACTTTTGAAATATTTAGTTCGGTGTGCTCGCAAAAAAAAACCTCTCGTAACCGAACTAAATTTTTCAAAAGTTAAGAATGAGTTCGGTTTTGTCGATAATTTTATGGCTAACCGAACTTTTGAAATATGTAGTTCGGTTACCTCGCAAAAAAAATTTTTGGTAACCGAACTATAGTCTGTTAACTTCAAGTGTTGTGTTCTTTAGTGCTATTTGATTTGATAACACAATATTCTCTTATGTTTAACTAATACTTTGGTTTTTGTTCATTAGGAACAAAGGAAAAACATTGAGACTACAACTAGATGAGGATTTGAAAACTCCCACCCCTCGTGGAGCAAAACATTTAGATTTCCGAAAACGTGGTGCCACAAATGCTAAACATGGGGGGCTCGTTTGGGAAGTCAACCAAGAGAATGTTCGTGATGTAATCCAAGATGTCAATGAAGAGGTGATGGAGAATACAACTGATAATGTTATTGAAGAAGAGAATGAAGATAAAGAATAGCAAGGAAATGAAGACCAAGGAAATGAAGAGGTTGAACCGGTGAAATACCCATTATCCTTATTTTAGCTACCTTGTCCATCTCTTTAGGAGTTAGCTTTGCCGCCATGAAATGTCCTTCAAGATGCTCCAGACGAGGATGATTATGACAACCTTGCATAACCCTATAGAGAACCCATCCACCCAAATCTTCGTTCAAATTAAATGCAAGCTTGAATGGGCCATGAATCTTCTTTGAGAAAGTTTTGTTTTTCCTATTTTTCTTTCCTTTATAAACATAACCCTTCCTCTTGTGGCTTTTATTGGGATCACCGCTTCTCTCACAAACCATTTCAAAGCGAGTTTTGATTTCTCTCCCATTCAATATTAATACGCATATGTCTTTTTGTGCATGTTGTCTAGCCCAACTCTTTGCATCTTCCGGATTTTTGAATACCAAGTCATTCATGTAGTGATGGGATGTGTCATCGTACAAAATACCAATCTGGGAAGGTTGGTTTTCCATTGGTTCTATTGGATCACATGGAACCTACAAGTAATAGCACAACGTCAATACCATAAAAAAATTCTTACAAGTTCGGTAATGTAAATTTTTTATCGACCCTACCGAACACACAGTTAGGTTATGTAGTTTCCCGAAATAAATTGGGGCCTTACCGAACTCGATCTTTAGATTTTATATGTATAAGTTCGGCAATGAAACTGAAAAAATCGACTAAACCGAACTCGAAGGTTCAGTTAGAAATGCTGTATTTATATTTTCTGCGACATTACCGAACATAAAGTTCAGTAACAAAAGTGTTGATATCGACTCAACCGAACAATTAATGCATTGTAAACTCTATAAAAATAGTTCTGCTACATGTTCTGGAAAAACATAATCGAACTCTAAAAAACCACCATTAACATGTAGTTCGTTTACCTGCGTCTACTAAATTTAGCAACCGAACTACACATTAAGAACGGTTCGGTTACCTCGCAAGCTAAATTTGGTAACCGAACTAGGTTGAACTAACCGATTTTTTTCCAGAAATTTTGAGTTTGGCCACATTTTTTCACAATTCAAGCTATATTAACTAAATATGAGGCATACCTGAGTACCCATAGCTTCATCTTCGGTTGTGGTCGATAAATCCATCAGTTGTTTGGTTAGCTTGAGTTTGGGGTAAAAAGCTTTCATCATCTAACAAATAACTCATTTCCGGATCATTAGAAGTATTGACAAATACACTATGAGGTGAAGGGGGTTCTGATTATGAGGATGAGGTATCATCACATGAATCACTCAAATCATAATTACTAAACTCAAAAAAAGATTTTTTGGGTACACCCATCTTCTTCTTCTTCTTTTCTCTCAATAATAATGTTATAACAAAACAATCCCACTAATATAACTCACTAATCACTAATCACTAACTAATCAGTTACTAATCATTACACTAACACTAATTAATCATCACACTAACTAAGTTTATCATTAAGGGTAAAGTAGGTATTAAAAAAATCAGATAAGGGGTGACTGGAAATTATTACCAATAACCACCCCAAAACTTGAGAGTAGTCCCCCCATTTTTTGAGTTGTCCCAAAAAAAAAAAAAAAAAAAAAACGGTTCTTTTACATGAATGGTTAAGACAGGCCATTAATGGAGTCACTTAGACCCATTTTACTATGTTCAACAATCGCCACATCCCTTGATGTCGTATATAGCCAGTCAAGTGGCAAGACAGATTGGGCACTTTATGATGTTAGCTGACACTGCATGCTCCCCATACCACTGGATGTTCCATTAGACTCCACTCAATACCTACTGTTGAATAGGGAATCTAGGAGAAAATGAATCAATGATGATTGAAGAAACTGACATCTATCCTAATTCAGACACAAGAAAATTATTCAAGGATGCCTAAACCGATATCAGACCAGCAAGAGCTCTCAAAAATTCGAGCTACAAAATGTTGCGACTGTAACAATAAAACACTAAACAGAAGATGTGAAAAAGTTAGAAGTAAAATTTCTGAAAGGTAAATAAGCACTCAATGGACAACAAACAGAAGACAGAGTCACGTGTTCAACACGCTGTCCTTAACACAATAGTTGACCGGTACGCCTCAAGAATGAGTGATGCCTATACCCTGTGGTCAAGTTGTATCCAGGATAAAACTGCCTATTGCAAGTATTGTTAGCACTACAATACTTGCCCACTCTTACGAACTCAACAGCGAAGCACAGAAGAAAGGAAAAAGACCACACAGAGGGAGAGAGACGAAAAGAAGAGGATAGTAGCTCTTCTGGACACAAGTTAGAATGAAAAGTTCGATTGTCTTTTATAGGCAGAAATGAGAGAGGCGCAGTAATGACAATTGATTCTCAATTAATTCCCTTCATAAATCTAATTAAATTAAAACGGAAATAAAACAGCCAATTTATTTTAATTTTCAAATCAAAATAAAGTTTAAAACGGAAAGAATATTTAAACGTTTTAAACCAGTCATTACTGCATGCAAAAGAGTTTTGGTAAGCAAAATATTTTGCGCCTGGTCAGACGCCCCCCCCACATTAATGCAAAATTTGATTTGATTTTCAAAACGTTTTAGGAATTAATTCAAAAGAATTATGACCAAAAAAGATAAGTCTTGGTTGACTGTCCACGCGGTAGCACGAGCTCGAGCCTTAAGCCCAAGCCTTAGTGGAATCAAAAATATTTCGCCCCCACCCGTTCCACCCACATTGTTTTACTAACTATCCATAAAGGAATAGCTATATAGTGGATATCATCTTTAGTATACCCAATGTGGGACTAAAGGTCCTATTTCATTCACTCATATGAAAATGAGTAAGAGCTCTTAGAGACCCAAAGGTTCTAAGTTCCATTCCCACCGAAACCATAAAATCAAAACATTAATAACTCATTTTCTCCAACAATCCCCCACATTAATGAAATATCGATAAAATCAGAAAACGGAAAGCGAGAAATACCACTTAGGCAAGAGGTGTCCATGAGGCCTTGAACCTTTGCTTAGTGAGAAATTGCTTAGGGACTACTTGATGGACAGTGAACGCGATGTCTTGAACTGCCATCGTTTGGTGTAATCCGCGATTATAACCACGCGTGATATCTCTCTAGGTGCTGTCAAGTTCGTGCCGTTGTGTCCTTTTTGGCCCTGGACAAATCCGTTTCTCAGAATGCTCTAGAGAATCAGCTCTATTCTCAGGAAGCGACCCACTTCCACATTCAGATAGGTGAGTTCCATCAAGAGTGCTTCTTGCTACACCCCACTTCAATCTTAAATTGAAACTATAGAACTCATTAAGACTTAGTTAAAAGTCATCCTTCACATGCGATCACACTATCACGTCTACACCATAGGGAAGGGCAGAGAATGAAATTCTCGATAGTGTTTACCTTGTCCCGCCATAAATTAGTTGTCTCATTCAAAACCTTGATCTTGGGATCTCCAGTCGGAAGGTTGAGTATCCTTCATGGCAAGTTTATTTAATGAGCCTAAGCCCCATCCCCCTCGATGCATTATTAACTATCTCCTTGGACAAACCTTTCGTCAAAGGGTCCGCGATATTCTCCTTAGACTTTACCCAATCAATTGAAATATCGCCTTTTTTGAGGGTATTATGTCTTCTTTTAATGTGTATAGACTTCCCATTATAGTAGTTGTTTTTAGCCTTAGCTATAGCACTTGATTATCACAATGTATAGATATAGTCGGCACGAGGCCTATGCCGAGAGGAATGTCTTCTAAAAGGCATCTTAGCCAAGCGGCTTCCTCTCCGCTTTATCTAACGCAATAAACTCGGACTCCATAGTGGATCGAGCTATGCGTGTCCTGTTTGGAACTCTTCCAAGAAACATCCCCACCGCTAGAGTGAAAACATATCCACTCGTAGACTTAGTCTCCTCTCGAGTCCGATATCCGGTTGCATCACAAAATCCCTCAAGGACTAGTGGTACCCTTCATAATTTAAACAAAAGGTCAAAGTGTATTTCAAATACCTCAACACTCTAAAAAGTGCATCCCGGTGTTCCTGCCTGGATTACAAGTATACCTACTTAACCTACTCACAAACATAAGCAATGTCCGGCCTAGTAGTTCATCAAATACATCGACTTCCTATAACTCGTGAGTATTCAAGTTGTGACACTCCATTACCCTTATTCTTTTGAGTTTACAACAGGGATCATACGGAGTATAAGCGGAGTTTACAATCAAAATGATTGAATTTCCTAAGCACGATTCAACATAATGAGATTGACTAAGACTATAACCATTAGAATTTCTTCTAATTTTCATCCCTAAGATTACATCTCATGGGGCCTAAGTCTTTCATGTCAAAGTTCTCATTTAGCATGCTCTTAGTGGAATTAATTACATCCATGTTTGTACCAAGTATAAGCATATCATCAACATACAAGCATACAATCACACAGGCATCATTCACAAGTTTAGTATAGACACACTTGTCGATTCATTGATTTTAAAACCACTAGAAAACATTACATGATCAAATTTTTCATGCCATTGTTTAGGTGCTTGTTTCAATCCATACAAAGATTTTTTAGGTTTACAAACTTTGTTTTCACATCATTTCACTACAAAGCCCTCAGGTTGTTCCATGTAAATTTCTTCATCTAATTCACCATTTAGAAAATCTGTTTTTACATCCATTTGATGTATCTCTAGGTTATGAACCGCAGCTATAGCAATTAACATCCTAATGGAAGTAATTCTCGTAACGGGTGAGTAAGTATCAAAGAAATCTACACCTTCCGTTGTTTATAGCCTTTAGCTACTAACCTAGCCTTGTATTTTTGAACAGTTCCATCTATGTTACGTTTCCTCCTGAAGATCCATCTACATCCTATGGCCTTACACCCTGGAGGTAAATCTACCAGCTCCCACGTATCATTTTCTTTGATGGATTCCATCTCACTAACAGATGACTCTTTCCACCACGGAGCTTGTAAGAAGTCATGGCTTCTCTATAAGTCCGAGGATCGGACTCGCTAGTGTTACGAAGTCGGGTCCAAAGGAGGTTTTGGTTCTAGCCCTTTTACTTCTCCTAGGCTCAATTTCTACTTCGTCTTCCTCTAAAGGTAAAGTCCGGTGGTTGAAGGGACATCTAGGGGATCAAGACTCTCGTAAGAGAGTCAGATTTCAAAGGAAAAACATTTTCAAAGAACACAGCATCCCTAGATTCCATAATAGTATTCACACCAATTTCAGAAATTTCAGAACTCACAACCATAAATCTATATGCAGGAGTATGCTCAGGATACCCTATGAAGACACAGTCAACAGTTTTGGGTCCTATCTTGGTTGCTTTAGGTTTAGGGATCTGAACCTTAGCTAAACACCCCCACACTTTGAAGTATGCAAAAGAAGGTTGTCTACCTTTCCACAATTCATATGGAGTTTTATCTCGATCCTTTAAAGGGTACTCTATTCAGGATATAGCAGGTGAGAGGATAGCTTCCCCCACAAGTTCGAAGGTAATCTGAACTAATTAACATGGCATTCATCATATCCTTAAGGGTACGGTTCTTACGTTCGGCTACACCATTGACCGAGGTGAATAAGGAGGGGTAACCTCGTGTATTATGCCATGTTCTACACGAAATCTCCTATCGGAACTCGTACTCACCACCACTAAGTCAGACCTAACTGTTTTAATGGTAGTATTTAGTTGGTTTTCAACTTCTAGTTTATACATCTTAAAGGCTTCTAAGGCATCATCCTTACCTCTAAGCAAATATATATGACTGGTACCTCGCGGTCTGTCTATAAAAGTAACAAACCATTTCTTACCACCTCTAGTTTGAACCGATTTCATGTCAACTAGGTCTCGAGTGAATTAATTCTAAGGGTTTAGAAATTTCTATGAACTTTTTGCTAAAAGGTTTTCTAGCATACTTTGATTCTACACATATTTCACATTTGTGTTCCTTTTCCAAACTAAATTTGGGTATGCGCCTACATTAGCCAGTTTATGCATTGACTTATAATTTACATGTCCAAGTCTACCATGCCAAACATTCAAAGACTCACAAACATAAGCAGAAGAATCATTCTTATTCATTACAAAGAGAGTTTACATTAAGCTTATACGGACCCTCGGTCTTATAACCCCGCCCCACATAATCCTTACCCTTAGTTACAACACATTTCCCATTCTATTACAATTTTAAATCCCTTATCATCTAAAACACCACAAGAAACAAGATTTTTTTGCGGATGTCCAGGAACATGAAGAACTTCATTCAATGTGAGAGTTTTGCCGAGAAGTTAGCTTGAGCCCAACTTTGCCTTTTCCTACAACCGCAGCTGCAGATGAGTTACCCATATAGAGTTTTTCTCCTTCCCCTACCTTGCGTAGAGGTGAACATATCTCTGTTTCCACGAGACATGTTTGGTAGCCCCGAGTCTACCCACCAATCTCTCACATTTGTTACCAAATTGACTTGGATTAACCGTACCCAGAAAATTCATCTTTGTTGTTTTCAACCAAATTAGCATTATTTTTCTTTTTAAGGTCCTTACGGTTTCTACGGTGAACCGCCATATGGCCAGGATTTCATAAGCATAGCAATCACCCTTAATTTTATTAATGCTAGATTTGGGTTTGAAACATACCTTTCTTGCACTGGAGGTTTCTTGAGTTGTTTCGGTTCTTATCGGCATTGGAACCTTTGTGTTCGGTCACATGAGATTTGTTTGACATGTCCCTTACGAGAAGATACATTTTTGTCCTTGGAGCACAACAATTCTTCAACTTGAATCTTCTTACCCAAATCAACCATAGTGACTTCACCAGTTTCATGTCTCAGTTTCTTCTTGTACTCAGACCAGGAAGAAGGCAATTTCTCAATAACCGCAGACACTTGAAAAGTTTCATCAATCATCATACCTTCCGCAAGAATTTGATTGATAATTTGTTTGGAATTCAAGGAATTGATCAACCACAGATTTGTCATTCGACATTTTGTATTCCATGAACTTAGCTACCAAAAATTTCTTACTTCCAGCAGTTTCAGCTTGGTATTTTGCCTCTAAAGCAGCCCATAAATCAAAAGCATTAAAATTATCTTTTGCAATATAGAAGTCATACATAACATCTTCTAAACAGTTGAGAATATGATTTTTGGCCATATAGTTCTGCCTAACCCAATCCTCCAACTCAAGTTCACGTCCCATATCCTTCATACCCTCATCAAAAGGAACCAAAACATAATGATCCAACTCATGATAACTCGGGAAAAATAACATCTTCGATTGCCATCTTTTGAAGTCTTTCCCATTGAACTTTGCAGGCCTTTCAACATCGTTCTTACCCATTGTTACAGACAGAAAAGAACTATTGTGTTAAGATTGTTGCGACTGTAACAATAAAACACTAAACAGAAGATGTGAAAAAGTTAGAAGTAAAATTTATGAAAGGTAAATAAGCACTCAATGGACAGCAAACAGAAGACAGAGTCACGTGTTCAACACGCTGTCCTTAACACAATAGTTGACCGGTACGCCTCAAGAATGAGTGATGCCTATACCCTGTGGTCAAGTTGTATCCAGGATAAAGCCTGTTGCAAGTATTGTTAGCACTACAATACTTGCCCACTCTTACGAACTCAACAGCGAAACACAGAAGAAAGGAAAAAGACCACACAGAGGGAGAGAGACGAAAAGAAGAGGATAGTAGCTCTTCTGGACACAAGTTAGAATGAAAAGTTCGATTGTCTTTTATAGGCAGAAATGAGAGAGGCGCAGTAATGACAATTGATTCTCAATTAATTCCCTTCATAAATCTAATTAAATTAAAACGGAAATAAAACAGCCAATTTATTTTAATTTTCAAATCAAAATAAAGTTTAAAACGGAAAGAATATTTAAACGTTTTAAACCAGTCATTACTGCATGCAAAAGAGTTTTGGTAAGCAAAATATTTTGCGCCTGGTCAGACGCCCCCCCCACATTAATGCAAAATTTGATTTGATTTTCAAAACGTTTTAGGAATTAATTCAAAAGAATTATGACCAAAAAAGATAAGTCTTGGTTGACTGTCCACGCGGTAGCACGAGCTCGAGCCTTAAGCCCAAGCCTTAGTGGAATCAAAATATTTCGCCCACCCGTTCCACCCACATTGTTTTACTAACTATCCATAAAGGAATAGCTATATAGTGGATATCATCTTTAGTATACCCAATGTGGGACTAAAGGTCCTATTTCATTCACTCATATGAAAATGAGTAAGAGCTCTTAGAGACCCAAAGGTTCTAAGTTCCATTCCCACCAAAACCATAAAATCAAAACATTAATAACTCATTTTCTCCAACACAAAAAATCTTTAGGGGCTGAAATGATTGGGTTAAGAAAACATATATTGTGATGTCCAAATGATATAACTAATCAGCGACGGATCCAGGAATTTATCTTTGGGTGGGCTAATTATTTTTTTTTTTCTCGAACTCTCAACTTAGTTTATCTCAACTGCAAGAATGACAACTGCGGTAATATACTTAAAGCTGAGTATGGGTGCCACACGTTCTCTTTTCCTTGGAGCATAAAGCTTTGAATCAAATTTTTCACCTTGTAACTAATATTAGGTAGGAATAATTTGCGTATCGAAAATAATAATCCTGATTTATTTAGCGGCCGAAGGCCGCCCAATTTTTTCCTAGTTTTAATTAACATAGGGATGCAAAAATATTTGGAGTTTGTACATATACGCATAATAAGTCATGACATATTGTATTTTTGTCTCATGAATACACTGCATTTTTAGATTATACATAGATATACATAAAATTGTAGTCACTTCATAGAAGAAAAATGATTTTTTGGACAAACACTTGCTTTTTTTCTTTTTTTGAAGGTGGACAAATGCTTGCTTAGTTAAGGACAAAACACTCCCATTTGACACACAGTTTTATTTTATCAAACTGACACGTAATAGGTGAGCCCATTCAATACCTGATTTTAAGAAACATCATGAATACTTGTTTTTCCCTATAGCCTTTGAAACGTTGAGATGCTATTCAAAAATTAATCCATGCGGGAAAGGGTTCCAAAAACTTCTGATTTCTTCCACGCAGAATCATATATTAATAATTAATGGGCTAATTAAAATTTCACCTGGGCTAAATTTTATAAATGTTAAAAATTACACTAACAAAACATTTTTTTTTAGAAATTTTGGGGGCTTCAGCCTGGGTAAACCACCCCCCTAATACCGTCCATCTCAATAATATTCGTGTTGGCATAGCGATTGGAGAAGCAAACCGAAAGTTAAGTGGCCACGTTAATTTAAAGTTTTTCCACCGTCGGAATAACCTTAGTCAGGATCCACAACGTGATCATTCTTTCTATAAGCTAAATATAGTTCAACAACTTAACATACAAAATCAAGGGGTATTTTGCGTTGCCTCCCCTGCCAAGATTGCTAATTAGCGTTTCCTCCCCAAAAAGATTTAAATTAGTAAATCCTCCCCTCGTTAGGAATTCCGTCCACTGCTCAGTTAGCACGTAAAGTCTATTTTGCATTTCCTCCCCTTTCAAGATTGCTAATTAGTGTTTCCTCCCCTGCCAAGATTGCTAATTAGCGTTTCCTCCCCAAGGTCGGTAAACACGTGGACACTTTTTGCCACGTGTGCACAGTAGCTGACTCAGCTAACCGAGGAGTGGACGGAATTCCTAATGAGGGGAGGATTCACTAATTTAAATCTTTTTGGGGAGGAAACGCTAATTAGCAATCTTGACAGGGGAGAAAACGCAAAATTGGCCCAAAATCAATTACAATGAATGCAGGAGAGTCTGCATTATTAGAGCATAAACGATACCAATATTTCCTTTTTCCTCTGTAATGCAAGCAGATAACTTAAACATCGAAGAATAATGAAATTATCAAATAATTACCTCATATTTTCCTTTGTAAAATAAAACAGATGGGTATACTCGTCAGTTGATTGATGATAAAATTCCAATAATTAATAAAACTCATCAGCAACCAAGGATTAGTTTTTTTTTTTTTTCTTTCTCAGTGTGAGTTTGAACAAAATTTCGTTAGTTGATTGTTATCGTTTGATTATTCAGTTTGAACAAAACTTCGTTAGTTGATTGTTATCATTTGAGGAAAACGACACACATTAGGAAACATTGATTTGAGTCACATAAGGAAATGTTGAGTCTCGTTGATTGTTATCATCTCACGAACCAACGGACGTAAATATCTCTCAAAATAATATGTCCAAGATGGACGGACGGATAAAAACCTCGCCAACTATCGATCCCAGCCGCCAGATGGACGAAATCAAGGACCGTCTATTACCAAAGACAGACATCACTTCTTTTAATAATATAGATTTGGGTTGGAAGTTGTACCTCTCTTTTGATATTTTAAATTTTTTGGAAATAAAAATCTGTTATTCCTAGAAATGACTATTTGATACATAATCGATCAAGGGTACCTAGAGTCAGTGCTGCTTAATAGGAAGTTAGGAAGAACACAAAGAAAAATAACATAATACAAAGAAAAGAACACGGTTGATTCTTCTAACTTCTTCTTCTTCTATTGCTTTGAAAGAAAAACTCTATTACAAACCAAAACTATGGTTGCACTCTCTCTCGTTTTCTCTCCCCTTTTCTAGCCTACAAGTCACCTCCTTTTATATGGGTGTAAACTTGCTGGAAAAGAAATAAAGCTATGAGTTTTAAAAACTCATCTAAACTAGGAATCCTATCTAAAATAGGAAACCTCAAGTCTTGTTGATCAAACAATCTTGTCGACCAACTTCTAGTATCTTCTAGACACTCCCTACCCAAAACATGGCTCACTTCTAGTATCTTCTAGATACTCTCTAACCAAACATGGCTCAATTGTTCTGTGCATAAAATCTTCACACCTCTTAGTGACGTGCATGTAATCTTCACATCCTCTCTAGCCTTAACACGGCTCAACTATTCTGTGCATTTAATATGCACACCACTTATGATACTCCTATATCATGGCTCCCCCATTTTAGGAAGTGGAACTCCTGTGTAAGCTACAAGTCCTATAACAAATGCATCTTTTAAGAGCCAGCCAGATTGGTTTATGTATCTGATTTGATGCTGCAGAGCCCTAAAAGATGGAACACTAGTCTTATATCTGATCTCTTCCTAGAGGATACAACACAATTAATTCTTAGAATGCATTTAGTCAAACATGGTAAAGATAGGTTAATATGGGAACCAAGTAGGAATGGTATCTTTACGGTTAAATCTACTTAAAGGGCTTTAACAAACCTCTCAAATGAAACTCAACTGAGAAACACAAATAACCTTCAAGTTAATCGGAGAAAACTGTAGAAATCTTTAGCCCCTCATAAGGTTAAGTTGTTCTTCTGGAAATGTCTTAAACATATTGTCCCAACCCGAGTTAAGCTTGGTAGTTATATGGGCAACATAAACATTACTTGTCCTAGATGTTTTCAAGCATAAGAGACACTACATCATATGCTAGTACAATGTGATTATTCTAGATCAGTGTGGTTAGCTATGAATATAAATGTAGTAACCTTACAAGATCAGAATATTGATATTGCAGTCTGGATTGCTAACTAGTTTAATGATCATGTTTCTTCTTCTTCATAGGATAATCAAAGATGGGTACTGACTTTAATGATTACAGCATGGTATATTTGGAAAAACAGATGTTCCAAGCTCTTCTAAAGTAGGAATCAAAATGTACTCATAACAGTTTCTTCAATTCACAACATGGTACAGAGATGTTTAAATACTAGTCTAGTGTCACAAAATAAAATACATCAATCCTGGTTTCCTCTTCCTGTGCATGTACTGAAAGTTAATGCGGAAGCCTCATTTGATCCTCACACTTATGAATTTGCAATTGGTCTCATAATTCGTGATTCGACAGGTCAATGCCAAGCCATCAGAGGGAGATACTTCAATGGAGGAATAGATGCAGAACAAGCTGAAAATCTAGCCATGAAAGAAGTTATTTTATGGGATGGGCAATGTGGTTTGCAAAAAGTTGCGTTTGAAAGAGACTGTCTCAATGTAATTAGTTTTATCAAGCATGATACTACCTCAGTTCACTGGATGAACCAAGGGATAATAGATGAAATAAGACATGTGATAAATGTTTTTTCTTGGTTTTCTGTTAGTTATGTTAAGAGAACAATGCTTCTCATGTTATTGCAAACTCCTCTAGGATGGGTAAATCTTTTTTTGATTACTCTAATAACTTTGGAGATATTTTTTGTCAAGCTATAAAAGAAGATCAACTAAGTTATGTAACTTAAGTTTATTAATGTAATGGTGTTTTGCATCAAAAAAAAATAAAAAAAATATACATATTATAAACCTCAACTGGAATCCCAGTTGGCCTGAGGACAAACATTTTTTTTTTTTTTTTTTTGATAAAAGACAAATTATGGTTCTTGAAGGTTGAAATTCGAGTCCCCTCTTTGACCAGTTCCAAAAAGCGTAAAATATTTATTTTTATAATTATTACGTGAATTTTACTATTATTATAATTATTAAATGAGTCTGACTTTGTGCACCCGCGGGTGCACATTCCTCCTCTCCCTATTAGCCAGACTTAACGGAGACTTCAACCGTTATAAAATTTGATTAAAACATAGTAATAAATAAAAAACATAAAGCTGTGTTCCTATCTCTCTTCGTTTTCTCTTTTCTTCTTCATCCCCATACTATTTCTATACCTTCCATTAAACATCGACGATCATAAAATTTGGTAAAAAAAACAAATATCGTTGAAAATTTATTATGATACTGAAATCACTATAACTGATATAATCATCTAACTAACAATCAAAATCGATACTCAAATCCAAACAGTTATACTGATGCTAGTAAGCTTATGATTCGGCTAGTTCAAATTTTATGGTTCTAAAGCTGAAATCAATTTCTCTCTTTCTTCTTCACCTATTCCTAATTTATCATCCATAACAACGGTATTTATCAAACCCAAATATAAGTTTATGAGAATCAATCGATCAAATTTCTTATAATTTATAATAATCAACAATTTCTTTAGGCATTTCATCAAATAACTAACTTGCAGTTTCCAACATGGCAACTTCCATGTCTTTTACCTGGCCATTAACCATGGCAGTTTTGGGTCCTTTCTGAAATCATAAGATTTCCATCGAAGTCATACTCTGCCACCGTGCTTGACAACTACATAAACAATAACTTGACTACAAGTTTTTGAAACAAAACAGAATGTAACTTTAATGGGTACATCACTTTAATGGGTGAAAGAGTTTAAGTTATATTAACCATAATCAAGATCATCACTTTATTGTTTTACCAAGCTTCATAGAGCAAAGAGGGAGAAAAGAAAAGAGAGAAACCAAAGAGAAAGAAAGGTATTAATGGATTTTAAGAATAAAACGATGATCATTTTGTTGATTCCGATGTATATTTATTTTGTTTTAGGAATAAAATGGATTTTTTATGTTTCACAAATACTAGATAACAGTCAAAGAGATTTAGCAAATAAGGAGAGGAGGAACGTGCACCCCGGTTAAAGCCAGGGTGCACAAAGTCGGACTCTTATTAAATTATTCGGAAGTAGGAAAAATTCAAACAACATGTATAAACATATTTATTATATACGGAGTATCTCTTTAAATACTGCAATACCTTTGATTTAGATCACCCAACCCACTACTTGCTTAATTTCTCTTTAGACAAAGTATTACTTCAGCATCACCACCATCACCGGAAAACCCAAAAATAGACGAAAGAAAAATGAAAATGAATAAAGTTTCTTTTATTTTCATTCTTCTCATTCAATTCTCTTCATTTTTCTCCGTGAACTCTCAGTCAGATTCCTGTGGCTCTAATAATAATTTGACTCTGAAAGGTGTTCCTTTTGATACAACTACTCTAACTTGTTTCCCTCTTTGGACTAGTTATGATTATATCCTCCGAGTAAGCTTTAATTTCATTCCATTTTTTCACTTATTAATTCTTGAATCGTTCTTAATTTGTGTTCTACACCTGTTCTTCGTGTTCTTGACGAAACTGTTTATTATTTTTGATGCAACAGTATTCAAAGACAGGATCAGACGAATGGAACTTCCTACTATCAGCCCCAAACACCAATATTCATTATATTGCAATTGGATTTTCAACAAGCGGGAAAATGATAGGGAGTAGTGCCATGGTGGGGTGGATTGGCGATAATAATATTGGAGTTGCTAAACAATATTACTTAAGCGATAAACGACCAAGTGCAGTTTTCCCAGACCAGGGAAATTTAACTCTAGTCGATAAATCGTCACCCGTGATTATATCACAAAACCAGAGGTTATATCTTGCATTTCAATTGAAAACCGTGCAACCAATAACGAACGTCATTTATTCGATTGGGCCGGATGGTGTGCTGCCGAATTCGAGGTTCCAATTAACACAACATGCCGACCAAGGAAGTACGATAATCAATTACGGAGGGGAAGCTGAGGAGCCAACGCCAGAAGCTGTAGAACCAATTCCATCATCTTCGAGCCGGCAATTTCTAAAGGCTATTTATGTAGACTTTTACATATTACTTGTAAATTTACTATTTATTACATATTATTACTTGTAAGTTTACCATTTAAATTTACTATAAGGCCCTAAACAGGTCGGCAGATCAAGAGTCGGTAGAAAACCTAGATACAAAGTTTTTTTTTGATGCAAAAAGTAATCTATTAATCAAGCAATAAAGTACATAAAATTTATAATATCTTTTTTTTCAAAAATATTGGACATCACACTAGATTGCGAAGTCCTTAGCTGATTTTGGGTTGAGAAATTCTGAAGATTCTTTGCTCGAGCTTCCTTAACTATGCTGTCCGCACTGAGTTATATCTTACGTTAATATCTCGCACCCGAGCTTGAGGGAGTTTTTGCGAGAATGGTTTGAGTCTCCTTTATAGTGTTTTCTCGCACTCCAATCTAGGATCTTACATTCCTTATTAATGGTTTACTAGCATTTTGCAATTTGTAATTAAGGTAACGCTAGATAAAATATTATTACTCTGACCAAGAGGAAGCTTTTAATAAAGCTTTTGATTCTGCATGGAACGCTGAAGAAGCCCTATCCGATCCAGCTGCAATGTGCATAAAAGTTTCGTTGTCCGCTGAATATAGGATGAAAGCATATCCCATGGTTGAATTCTCCTTTTTAAAAGCCGCATCTATAAACAGAATCCAGTCCGATGTTAAGCTTGACCATTTTTCTTTATAAACCGTACCTTGCTGAACCCTTTTGCTTTTCTTAATATTTTCTTGAGGATATTGTTGTATGAATTTTCTTATTTGCTCTATAAGGAAATTTGGGTTTGGTTTGATTTTATCAAAAACTACTGAGCACCTATACTTCCAAATAAACCAGGCGATTGTTGCAATCTTATCTGAGAGGTTCACAAAATCTGGTCCCGTAATCCACTCTTTAATCCAGGTTGCGATTGAATCTGTAATAATTCTTGAGTTGACTACTTCTAAAGATAGCCCAAACCAAACAGCTCTAGCAAAAGGGCAAGATCTTATTAGGTGTTGCTCTTGTTTCTTGTGTTTGGGCGTTACATTGGGCAATCCGTATTGAAATCTTTGTTGTGTGCTCCTAGTCTTGCATTAGTTGGGAGAGCTTTTTGAGCTAATTTCCAAATGAATAATTTGATCCTCGGAATCACTTTAATTTTCCATATCTTCTGCCAAGGAACTTCACCTGAGTTGTTGTTTTCTTGGTCTTGGTTAATAAGGAAATTGTAGACATTTTTCGCTGAGAAATTCCCTGTGGAGTGGTGTTGCCATCTAATCTTATCTTGTTGTTGACTATTTGGAGAAATGGCTAGAATTTTTTCTTTTATATCAGGAGTGAATAAATTATCTAGTTTATCCTGATCCCAACTTTCTTCTTGTGTAATCAGCTCACTTACCTTTTGTGGAATAGGTTCTGTAGAATCCATTGGTTTTTGAAGAGTATTTTCAGTAGGAACCATTTATCTTCCCAAATTTTGACCGAAGCTCCATTTTTGACTTGCCAAACGAAGTTTCCTTTAATGAGGCGTAGCCCTTTTTGTATGCTTGTCCAAATCCACGATAAATTTGATGTTCTAGAAACTTCTAAAGGGTGGTTATTAGGAAAATATTTGGCTTTTAATAATCTAACCCATAGTTGATCGTGTTCTGAGATAAGTCTGCTAGCCGGCTTCGTTAAGAGGGCAATGTTGAATTGATGTGGGTTTTTAATTCCAAGACCTCCTTGTGATATTGGTTTGCGAGATCTTTTGGCCCAAGCTTTAAAATAACCTCCTCCTTTTTGTTCTTATCTTTATTCCACCAAAAATCTCTTTGGATTTTATCCATTTTGTCTAGAGTTTTCTTAGGAAGATCAAGGATCGTATGTCGGTAGGTAGGGTAACCTTGTAGAGCAGTTTTATCGACTAGTTCTTCCAGCTTGAGAAACTAATTCTGATTTCCAACCTTGCAGAGTAGCATAGTACTTTTGTAGAAGGGGTTCAAAATTTTCCTTTCTTTTTTTTATCAAAAAAGAGTGGCGTTCCTAAGTATTTATCATTTTTTGTCATCAGAGGGACTTTTAGAATTTTAGCTATAATTTTCCCATGTTTCGGATGAATTCTATGGCTGAAGTAAATTCCGGATTTTTGAAGGTTTATCATCTGACCCGTAATTTCACCAAACCTGGATAATATGTCTAGAAGATTTTTTGCTTCGCCTAAGTCTGCTTTTGTGAATAGAAAGCAATCATCTGCGAAGAAAAGGTGGGAAATGTTGGGAGCATTTTTATTTATCTTTATATATACCAGAAATTTTCCTCTCCGAAACCGCCTTTTCTAGATGCCTAGAAAGAATCTCCATGCAGATTAGGAAGAGGTAAGGAGAGAGTGGGTCTCCCTGTGTTAGTCCTCTAGAAGTTTTGAAAGTAGGACCCGGAGAACCGTTTAGAAGGATGGAGAAAGATGTTGTAGAAATACATTACATTATGAGATTAACCCAGGAATTGCTAAAACCTAGTGTTGTAAGTGCAGATTTAATAAAATTCCATTCCACTCTGTCGAAGGCTTTGGAAAGATCTAATTTTAGAGCAAATTAGCCTTTCCTATCTTTGGAAGTTTTAATTGTGTGGATAAGCTCATGGGCAATGATAATATTATCTGTGATTTGTCTATCGGGTAGAAAGGCTGATTGGTTCGGGAAAATTATCTTATTCAGAATTGGTTTAAGATGGTTGGAAAGAATTTTGGATATGATTTTGTATATAGTATTACTCAGGCTAATGGGTCTAAAATCAGCTGGGGTTTGTGGGGTGGAAATTTTTGGGATAAGGGTAATGTAAGAGTAGTTTAAATTAGGGTCTAAGATTCCGGATTTAAAGAAATCTTGAACAGAATGAATTAAATCTGGTCCCAAAATATCCCAATTGGCCTTAAAGAAACCCGGCTGAAAGCCATCTGGGCCTGGGGCTCCCCACTGATTCATATTAGAAATAGTGTTCCAAATTTCTTACTTTGAAGGGATGATGGTTAGTGAAAGATTTTCCTCTTCAGAAATACAAGGATCTATTATATTAGATAGGTCTTCCAAGTAATTTAGGATCTGAGAAGTGCCTATCTGAGAGAAATGGTTTATCAGGAGTGAATTGATTTGATCTCTTTCAGAAATCCAAAGGCCTGAAGGTTCTCTAAGAGAATGGATGGCATTTATTCTTTTTCTATTAGAAGAAGTAGCATGGAAATATTCTGTATTTTGGTCGTATTCCTTGAAGAACTTATCCCTAGAAATTTGGTGGTAATAATCATTTTTAATCTTGTACCACTCTCCTAGTTCTTCTTGAAGTTTTCTAATTTTTTTTAGATTGGCAGAAAAATTACCGGATTTATGGAGAGAATCAATTCTCATGTTTAGGGATTTTATATTTTTGTGAATATTTCTGAAAACATCCGAATTCCATTGAGATAGGTCTGTTGAAAAAAGTTGAAGTTTGGAATGGATGTTAAATTTCTGATCACTGCTGGAATGGAGAGTCCAAGAATTAGCAATTATGGAGGAGAGAGATGCATGAGAGAGCCAGGATATAATGCATCTAAAAGGTTTTTGTAATATTAATTTTTCTGGGTGAGAATCGAGGAAGAGCGGATTATGATCTGAGCCTACTCTAGGAAGATGACTTACCTTGGTATTGGGGAAATTTTGCGTCCATTGAAAGGATGTCATGGCTCTGTCAATTCTTTCACATATATTGGCATCGCCTTGTCCGTTATTTGACCATGTAAAAGGAGATCCCTCATAGCCTGCATCCTGAAGCCCCATTGAGTCTATTGTCTGAATTATGAAAGACTTGCTGCTGGAACTAGTCTTGTTTCCTCCTTGTTTTTAAATCGTGGTCGGTATCACATTTAAGTCTCCAATAAGTAACTAAGGCTTGTTGATCTGTTGTGCAATGTTAGCTATGTAAGACCATTGTTCTATTTTGTCGTCTGATTCCACTGCACCATAAACACATGTTAATATCACCTCCTTCTCTCCAATTTTTGTATCAAAATGACATACATTTAAATTTGATGAAATCAACTTCATCTCTATATTATTATGCCAAGCCATTGCTAACCCTTTTGCAATTCCCACAGACGGAACAATAAACCAGTCAGAGAAATGGGATTTTTTTAAAAAAGGCTCCATTCTAGTCAATGAGGCTTTGGTTTCAGCAAGAAAAACAATATCGGCTTGTAGTAAGAATTAAGATGATTGAAATGGTCTGGGTTATTTGGAGTCCCAATTCCTTGGACATTCCAGAAAGAAGCTTCATAATCGAAATCAGTAGAAACAAACCAGGGCACTAAAAGTGTTTGAAAAGGAGGACCAAAGCAAAACCAACAAAACTGGCTAGAAAACTTGCTGGGAAAAAACACAAAAACAAGAGGAGTTCACTGGTAAATTACAGGGGGTTCTAGTAGTTGAAAACAGGCAGATGAAGTAAACCAGAATAACAGCCCTATGACAAAAGAGCTGCACAGGAACAGAAAGACTGATATTATAGTAAGAAAAGTTAGACTGAAAAATATAAAAAACCAGAGCTGGGTAAGGAGCAGCGAAGATATAACTCAAAAACAAAAAAGAAACCAGAGATGGGTAAATAAACTTCCAATCTGTATGGTTAAAGGAACAAATCAGGTTGTACTTTTAAGAGTAGCACAAAATACCAAACTAATACCTGTGTCAGTTAGAGAGGTAATTCAAACTTCACAGGATGGATCACTTATTCTGGAGAAATCAAATGAGAATTAAAAGTCTGCTTTACACAAAGAACTAATATCAATAAAACTAACCCCGACCAATGTTAAACTAAAGATTGAACAGAGATTCAGGTAACCAGCTGGGGAGGAAAAAGGAAAGTATTATAAACAGGGGATTGATATTACAAAAGCTAAAAGAAAACTATATTACAGGGGACTGACCGAAAGCTATTTTAAAACCAAACTACTAAAATGAAAGGGAAACAACCCAAAAAACAAATTATACATGTAAATACAAGGCAGGACACTAGTAAGTTATCACAAAAAAAACACATATAAGCCCTAGTGTTTTCCTGATGATGTATTTCAAGATATGGATATTCACTTAGGTGTTGGATTTATGAGAGTTGTCTTTTCCTTGTAATTTGCATCTGAGCTTGGTGACCTTTGAACCATTTGTGTGGATGATCCATAAAAGTGACTGATGGTTCAATAACAATAAAATCTCTAGCTTCATTTGTTGCAGTGTTTCTTTCAACTTCATTTAATATCAATCTTTTGGATGCTGGAAAATTGTTGTCTTCATGGAAGTACTTCTCCATTGTGTTCCAATTGTTCCAGTAGTCTTGTTCCGATGGAGATAGTTGATGATGTGATGAGGATGGTACACTCTTTGAAGCTGACATATCATTACTAGGTAAAGATGTAGGGTTTAAGAAGTCCAACATGTTATGCACTTGCTGAAAAGCTACATGATGCAAGCTTTTTTCTTCTTGACTTGCTATGTCTTCATCTAACTCTCTCTGGAGGTCGGTAAATGTTACTTCTGAGGCTAGAGAACTAGTTGAAGAAGAGGATAAAGAGTCCTCAGACCATTCCATACCTTCTTTCACCATGGATGGATGGACTTCCATATTGTCATTTGCAAGGGCTTCTTGATTCTGAATTTCAGCTTCTTGTTGATGTTGCATGGCTGCTCAATATGCTTCCATTTCAGCTTGCTGTATTTCCGCTTGTTGAATTTCTGCCTGCTGTTGTGCAAGCTCAAATCTTGCACATTCACTAATCTTATGGCCAATCAGATCACAAAAACCACAGAATAGTGTTGGGAAATTATGGAATTCAAAGTTCACCCCATTGTAAAAGCCAAGAGCATTTTCAGCATTGACCGAAAAACGGATTGGTGCTCTAATATTAACTAAGGCTTTAACATTGATATTAAACCTGCCATCATGATGGCGATGAGGAAAACCAAAAGATGTAATATGACCATTGACTGAAAAGTATCTTCTTAAGTTTTCACTGGTAACTTGTTCAGGAAATAGGTTGTGAATGGTGATAAAAAACATTTCCATGGTTGGAAACCAGTTTCTAATATCATCAGTGATTTCTAGCTTTTTGATACAAAAAAGTTCCCCAAAAACTCTTCTAGTATCTAAAGATAAAACACGATTCATCTTATGCTCATTTTCAAATCTAATAAGGAAAACAGCAAATCTACTATTACTGGTTTTCCTAACTAAAATCCTACCCTGAATTTTCCAAACAAAGGTAAGAGCTTTTCGGATATTAAAGTTTTTTCTATTAGCAGGGATATGAGCAATAAACCTACCTAGAGCAGTGCTAGTCCATAGTCGCATACTATTTTGAAAGCGGTATGGGATAATTTGACTCAGAACAAAATCATTGCCATTGCTTAAAATCAAAGAGTTGTGCAATTGATCAGAAAGTTGAGACATGTCACCATGCCAGGCACACATGATGAAACTGGTAGAACAAATAACAGCTTAAAGCCACAGGAGAGTATGCAGAGAGACTTAAAACGAAAACTAAGCAAATCAAAATTTAAAATATTATTACTAAACTTGTAGAGCATGAGCTACAAAACTATGGGTATAGACAAACCCATCACGCAGAGTTTAAATAGGGGAAAGATTGATTGAGGCGCAAGGAAATCAAAGAAAAATTTCAGAGATTTGTTTCCCAATGAAATCATGATTACGGGAACAGTCTTAAAAAACCTTAGATTAGATAATTGAACAGAGAACACAACCAGATGAGCAACAGATGTAAAAATAATGGGAAGAGACTCGCCAAATGTCTAATTACGAATATGAAAATCCATTAAACTAATCACCAGATCCTAATCAAATCAGATAGGGTGAACTATATACGTTTAATCCCAACACTAGGTTAATGATTACCTGGATTAGCCATGAAAAGAAGCCCCTGTAATTGCCAGACTAAGCGTGTTGAAGTTGATTTGGGTAAAGGAAGGATTTCGATGCAGAGAGCTTAATTTTCTCCGCCTCCCTAAACTATTTTGTAAATCCATATCTAGATAAGAAATAACAGCAACCAGTAGCCACTAGGGCCTATATTTCGTTAATTAGATGCTCATAAGGTGGATAGAATCACAAAAATTTAAGAATTTGGCTAGGATTTGAGGAAGGAGTAGAAGAAAATTTAAAAAACAGGTTATTTTTCAGGTTTTCCGTGGGAAAGCACAAAACGGGTTTTTCTCCGTTTGTACTTCAGTAGTTGACCTAGATACAAAGTTGACACAATTTATTTTCACGTGGACAACACCGTTGACCAAGGCGCTAAACGAATATGATAACATTTTTCTAAAAAATCTTATTCATTCTCTTTATACATGTTGACTAAATTAGTAAATGTCTGAATTTAAGTTCACAAAATCACAACCATTACAGAAGGTAAAGAAGGAGACACAAAGTAAGAGAAGAAAATTAGTAAATGTCTGAATTTAAGTTCACAAAATCACAACCATTACAGAAAGTAGAGAAGGAGACACAAAGTAAAAAGAGAATAAAAAGGAGAATTTCTATTAATCTGTGTACCATAGACAAACATTAGATCCTCTATTTATAGGCTAACACAAGGCCATCCCAGTAATAAACAAGATTTATCCTAGATATTGTTAACATAATTACACGTTTATAACACTCCCCTGATGATATTATATTGTGTCTAAGCTAATTGCCTCGTTAAAACCTTGTCACGAAATCCCAAAGGGACAAAACTTGATCGAAGGGAAAAGATTACAATTGTGAGTAAACGTAGATTGGAGCTGGAAATGAATATGTTGCCTCATTAAAACCTTGACAAGGAAAAAACCAGTGGGACAAAACCTTGACGAAGGAAAAAGAGTACAACGTGGTAGTCCCGTAAAATACCTTTTACTATGATGCTCCCCCTGATAAGTAATTCAGTTGAATCTTGGCTTGCAAATCTTCGAGTCGAGACTTCCCGATATTGATGAACGAATTTATGCTGGAGACACAATGCTTTCATTAAAATGTCGGATAGTTGATGAAGTCTTCTTTTGTGTTAGTCTTCTAATGGTACTGTTCTTGAGTCTTCATGCTTCTTCAAATACATTGAGGACTTGCTTCTTGGATTGCTAGCTTCTTGAAGATGATTTCCAGAAATAGTTGATGTACGTAGTTTCTTCAACAAAGTGCCAATACGCATTTACAGTACCATAGGTGTACAAAAATTGGTATTCATACCTTATATGGATCAGAATGATAACCAAATTCATAGGAGATAGTTATGTTGATGTGGTCTAACAAAATGACCTATTTAATGGCAGGAATCCACCGAATAACCAAAATTAATACAACTCCCCTTGGATGACCACCATGTTGAATTAAATTGCCTCACTAAAACCTTTCCAGTAAAAACCCAATTGGAAAAAAAAAATCTGGACGAAGGAAAAAGAGCACAATATCAACATTTTGAATAAAAATTCATCGTCTGCGAAATGTTGCCTCATTAAAACCTTGTCAGGAAAACCACATGGGACAAAACCTGAAACGAAGGGAAAATAGTACAACTTTTGACGATTTATGGATGCTAACCCAATTATATGAGTATTACAAAAATAAAAAACATGCATCAAAATCACAACTCTAGTCTATATCAAAAGACGAGTTTAAACTAGCATAATTCTAACAGCATATTTAAGAAAGAAGAAAAAAATTGAATTTATGCTGCTAAAGCGTGGATTTTAATGTTTTCGACTCCTCAAGAGACCTATAAAGCTGATATCATCAATTAATTAATCCGGATTCTTGATTTGGTACCAAGTTTCTAAAAACACATAGGATTGTTAAACCTGATATAATCGAGTCAGGTGGCTGCCTATAATTTGAATCATATAAGGATTACAAATTCAGATATGTTCTCCAACCACATACGAGTCCTTCATGGACTACCACGCCGCATTTATCCTATAAAGAGAACAATTATTGAACCAATCCTAGGGTTTGAGAATAAATAAATAAATAAAACCCTCAAATCGTTTTTACAACGGATATATTTCTCGTATAACAACGCAATATGACTACACCAACTTTTTTTGTAATTAATAGGCTCGGCATTTTTAAGGTGTTAAGACTTGGATCCAAAATTACGCTAATCGAGAAATCAATCCAATCTAATTTGGATTGTATGCCTACCAATCACATATGTCGATATTCAGTAGCTACTTTATATGAATATTCGACATCGTATTAATGACGATCCTACACAATTCTCAAGTGTATGCATATCTTGAAAAAAATTCAAAAAATTGTTTGGTACCAGCGCATGAACAATATAATCTCTCCATCTTCCGGTGAGGAAATATGAACTATGAGAATGTGGATCTTTTTTTTGGTAGACTCTATTGGAGCACTATTTGTAGCCTCTTATAGATGCTACGTTTTTTATAGACGTGACTGGATTTGCCTTTCCAAGAGGCATAAGCTTATTAAAAGCATAATGAAATATTTCCGCGCCTTATTTGAGATGGCAACCTTTTTCGATTTGATCATGACGGGGGAGAAAATTATATAACTATTAAGTAAATGAGCACCAACATCTGGTAGTGTATAGTCTCCCCCTGATTATGGCGGAAATATTTTCATCTCACGTACGAAAACAAGTTTCTTAAAGTATTATCCGATTAATTCTAGACATATACTTTATCATGAAATATGTTTTTCGACATTAAAATAAATATATATATATATTCTTAATATACATACATATCTACGATCAACCATCTATTGCTTTTGGAACAAAAAAAATAATAAAATATATATATATATATGTCAAAACCAAAAAGCATTGGAAATATGCAAACAAATCTCCAATAACCTCGTTACCTCAAGGGCCAGTGAGATAATGATTTAGATTGAAGTGATGGACACTTTCTTTATCAAAAGAAAATTAAATCAAGATAAATATAGTCAGTACAAGAACTAACGATATTGGCTAGCAAGTCGGGCGCACCCATTGATCTTTTGTGTCCTACCGTATTCCAACATCAAGTTGAACGGTCTCAATTTTGGAGAGTAGCATTCGGAAGAAAAATAATTATATATATATATAAAAAAAAATTGCTCAATATCCCTCAGGAATGCAGCAATATTGGTGTTTGCAATTGTGAATACGAAATAACCAATCTCATCCTTATAGGATCCATAGAGAAATCTAATTCCAGTTGGTTTAAATGATTCTTTTGAGAAGAATAAAGAAATAATTATTGTATTCTTTGTAGAGAAAAATCTACTTTCTGGTTGTTGAAAATTTCTTTGAAATAATAGAAATCAATAACCAATATTGGCTAAAAGTTCTTAGAATGCCAATTTTTACACCTCATTAAGGAGAATTTATGGGGGAAAACCAATATCAATTGGTTCGTACAATTAATAAAATTGTGTCGACAAATAAAAAAAATATTGTCGTTTTCAATATCGCAAAGTCAACTTTGTAGCTGATGGTTTCTTGTAAAAATATAAATAAAGTAAAAACCATTAATCACATGATCTTCGTCTAATGGACAAAAATACCAAGTCTAATTGGCCGGAGGTTTATGAATCATGCATGTGATCAATTAATTATATTACGATAACACCAATTTGTGGTGATTACAGTTTCAATACCTTTATTGAAACTGTGTAAACCATCTTTTGATGGTTTTGTTTTCTTTTCTCTATAAAAAAATTAGAGAAGAAAGAAAATATCAATTATTGGTAATTATAGTTTCATTAGGGGATTAGAAACCGTAAACGATATACCGAATTAGGTTTATTATTATTATTTTTCTTTCTCTATGAAGGGATTAGAGAAGATGGAAATCAAATTTCTTTACAAAAAGTTGATCACCCGTTATATAGACATAACAATTAAAAACAAAAATAAAAATACAATCGCGTATCATAAAAAGAAAAGAAAAAAATGACGGTATTTCAAGACTTCACCAACAATGATAATCATGGTAGCCCTAACCCTGGTCAACAAAGAAACTTGTATGTTCCCAGCAGCACTGGATATGTCCATGACATGTTGGTACTTGGTAAGATCAGTACCACCTTTTCGTCCATGAGGTGTTAGTGTTACTAGTATATCAAGAATAATTAATTGGGGGATATAAAAAAGTAATTGGGGGATATTTTACTGTTTATGCCGGCATGGAAAAACCACGCCGGTTTTGATTTCTGTTATTGAAAAACCATGCCGGCATGAACAGTAAAATATCCTCCAATTACTTTTTATATCCCCCAATTAATTGTTCTATATCAATCTACAAAAAAGACAAAATAAAAATTAGTAGAGTGTTATAGGGTCTGTGGTCCATGGATTGTGCGGTCCATTAGATGAATAGGTCTTCCCTTTCCTATATATAAGAGAACATTATATGTATGTAATAGTTTGATGGCTTTTTATCAATACCAAATTCTTCTCCTTCTTTATCTCTTGCTTTAACCTAATTGTTACTCCAAAACGTTATCATGCACGATGATATACCGCGAAGTTATATCGGATTGATTGATTTTTTTTTCTACACGGATTAAAATCAAGTTAATGTTACAATCGCCGGAATCAAATCAGATAAATTGGATCTATTTTTCCCCATATATACATTTGTTTTCTTTGATTTGGTCATACTGGGTGAAAATTTACTGGAATCTGTTTTATACCATCATAATGATCAATTGAATGATTATTAAAATAGTATATATATAATTTAATCTGTTTTAGTTGATTGATTAAAATAGTATATAATTTAATCTGTTTTAGTTGATTGATTTACAGTTCATTCCGTTGGTATGTGTTAAGATTATTAAAATAGTATATTTATATGATAAGATTGGGCGTAAAACTTGATTAAAAGTTATTCAAATCTAATCACTGTTTTTTTTTTTTTTTTCAGGCGGCGGTTGATGATCTCCGACGATAGTTTGCGAGATCTGGAATGGGAAACGAAGAGTTTCTGTAAACTGTCTTTCGTGGAGAAAGAGGAGAAGTGAAGCTGGTCCGGTCCAACCAACCAGGTCCGGTACAGTCACCCGGTCCGGTTTACACCCGGTCCAACCCTGTCCGGTCCATCCAACCAGGCCCAATCCGACCCGGTCCAACCCTGTCCGATCCAATTTGTTCTGGCCCCTGTTCTTGGTTGTCCTGTTCCAGCTTGTTTTCTGGCTATGCGCGATCAAGGCCGTTCTGGTTCTGGTTCTGGCTATATACAACCGGAACCCAAGTCCAAGGTATGTAACTATAAAATAATGTGGTTTTTTCCTTGAGTACTTGCTAAGCCTACTTATTTTTTTTAGAACCTGCCTAGTCTTGTTTATTTTTGCTTTAAGATAAGTCTACATCATAGAAATGGAAAAAATTTTGAACTCGTAGCTACCGGACTGTCGGATTTTAAGGATATGACATAAGCAAACTGAAAAGTTAACTATAGTTACGCTACTGATTTTTTTGAATGTCCCCTTTTTCTAATACCTGGACTTTTATACTCACTTGTTTTTGGCGCCAACAAGGTTGCTATAAAGACCATTATCGTGAGTAGGATTAATAGGTGAATCATCAAGTGACCATTTTATTCAGCTGCTAGTTTTCTCTGCTTCTGCATCCTAATTATTCCATTTCTACTTTCGCATCTTAATTCTTCCATTTCTACTTAAACGATCGATCAATGCAATGTGGAAAGCACCACTAAAATTGTTATCATCATCTGTATTGCCACGTTTTCTAACAACAATTATTTGTTTCTTGGGGCATCTTAAAGAATAGATAAATGAGTGCAATCGAACTTATCTCCACTCTATATTAACTATGGTTTCATGCAACTTGATGGAAAGGAAACAATCTCCACACACCATAGAACTTGATTGTTATACACTCAGTACTGTTGGTACTTTTTCTCTTGATCAATATTATCACTACCTAGTTATTAATTAGTACACATATTTTGATCTTGGTACATGTGGCGAGGGAGAATAAATAGCAAGGATTAATGCGGCTCAAATCGGTATTTAACTGAGGTTAATTCTACAGTTTGCTGATGTCATATCCTTAAAATCCGACAGTCATCAAGCTACGAGTTAAGATTTTGAACGCGTGCTGCGTGTTCAAAATTTTTCCCATAGAAATGGTCAATTTAAATTATAATTGTTGATCTCGATCATTAAGAATTATGGTCTTAATGCTATTTGTTCTCTTGAATATGATATTGGTTATAGTTGAATGGTGTATTTTGTTTAATTGGTTGTACCAACTCAATTCCAATGTATTTATTTGGGGTTTAGAAGTACTTGAGCACCATTATTGTGTACTTGATATTTTCTTCCCAAATTTGAAATGTTCCGTGGGATGCAATCCACTGGCTCAACTATTAAGAGTCGGTATTTCAAAAGCTACGTTGCAAATAAAATCACATGTATTCCAAATTTTGTGGAAGAACTCACAAAAGATGATATGAGTCAGAAAATTTCCATTTCTCTACTCCATCCATGATACTAACGAACCGGTATATGTTGAAATATGACAACAAGAGAACTATCTTTAGTAATCTACTCAACCTAAAGTAATTGGTTGACATGTAAAAAGTGAGATTCTCTTAGCCTATTGAGATAAAGAAATTTCTCAAATTAAGCTAAATGTAGCAGAATTGTAGCAAAATTGAAGGGTTAGACGTAACGACTCACATAAAGCATGTGAAAAGGGACATATATATCATGATACAAAGATGTATTTTTTCCCAGTACTAATGACACCAAAGTACAGGTGTCAGCTGAATATGGGATGAATCTAAGATGTAATTCTAGCTCCAATCATAAATGAAAGAGTTGGAAATGCACCTGGTCACAGGTGTTGATATATACAATGTAATGTGTGTATCATAGTAGCAACCAATTTTCACTTCAACTTTAATGGCAACAAGAACTTTCGGAGCCAATTGACTATCTTATTCGGTTGAACTAGATCCAATATCTGCACCTATGGAATGAAAACATGAGACATAAATTCTCTAAAGCACTTGAGAATATTTGGTGAAACGTAATATATATTCAGTCTAAAGTACTTGAGTCGAATCCCACTTTTATTACGTAATAAGGCCACACCGCTTATTAAAACTCTCAAGACCCAAATGACTCATAGTTGTTTTTCTTCCACTAGCTTAAGGAATTTAAACTAGTTGTTGAACTATTTCCTTATAATGTGACTATGAGGATTGGATCATCGAGCGCAACACTGCTCAAAAATTTGTTTTCAAGATAGAACAAAGACGTCACAAAATATCTATATGTACCGAGAGATAATCACACCTTGTTCAATTCCAAAGAAACCCATGAAAATGGATATCATGTGGAACCTGACTGTGATGATAATGTAATTGATTGCATCTTTTATAGTCACTAATGCATTTGGAAGGAAACATACTTTAAAGAGACTAATGAGTCAATTTAGTGAAATGTAAATCACTATAGTATTAATTTGGATTATTGAATCCATATTGACTCAGAAAAGTGAAATGTTTGAATTGACTCATACGAGACTTTGACATAACCATGAAGTCACTTTGGTTGTGACATAATGTTTCGTTTTGAAAGGACTCATACGTACATCACTGTGTTCGAGTGGACGAGACAACGGGAAAAAGATTGACAAAATGCGAAGTAACGGCATATCTCTCAATAAGTGTTTTCTAAATCACTAGATGCATCCCCCCGCCCCACCTCTATTGCTTTTAAAGTAAAGAAGCACATCACTCATTTTACAAAGTCTATTGTAAAAAGGATTGAGACCATCCGAAGATGCAAATGGTAAACAACCTATATTACGAAAGAAAACAAGGTGATCTAGAAATATATCCAAGCAGAATGCGGACCATTAAAGTGACCTATGGCTCTGGTGGATGCTTTCACACTTTGGACTAGTTATAGTTCCCAAGAAGTTTTGCGTTTGGAAAACTACTAGAACATATTATACATGTAAGGGCTCATCACCCCTTGTAAATGCTAGCTAGTGCACATCAAAAGGACTTGATGGTTATTGCATATTTAATAGGATCAATGCAGAGCATCCTATACCCAATGGTCTCGCACAGACTATCATCAAATGTTACAGATGATGCCTAAGGAATAGGTTATGCGTACCAACCTATCTTTTATTTCTTTGGGGATATGCAATATTACACGCATCTTACTTAATTCATTTTTAGAACCCAATATTAGTCAACCTTTTCTGCGTACCAGTTGGTAACTGGATTTAAGCCTCACATTCGTGTTCTTACGCATTTTTTGTTGCACTATATATGTGCCATTACGACTCCACATCGTACTATGATGGGTTTTCAAAACTGTTAAGTAGTTATGTTGGAAATGAGTTCCCAACAATTATCCGTATTTTAAAACTTTTGGCAGGAGATCTCTTACCGCTAGATTTGCGGGTCATTACTTTAATAAGACAGTCTTGTCGTCGTTAGGGGGAGATAAGAAAAAGTATTTTCTAAGGGAATGACATGAATTGTCGTGGTGTGTTCCCATTGTGTCTCATATTGATTCTTGTACTCCACAAATGTAAATGTGAAGTGATAAAGAATATTCGATTTTAGAATGTACACTGATGTTGCTAAAGTGATGAGATCATACATACCAGCTGCAAACCTGCAAAGTTACAAATCCTCAATACGGGATATACACCATAGACTAAGGTGTTGCAACTACACTCAGTGGAAGTGTGGTTGAGGCAGTGGCTCCGTATGGGAAATTGGAGAGACCACCTGGTTCGATCAATCCTCACCTAGAAAGGAAGTAGGTGAGTAAGGCACAACTTATTTATATCATCAAAAATCATCTCATAAGATTATCTCTGAAATATGTCCATGAATCAAACTGGAGGGCCTTTCGAAGTTTTAAAATATTCTAGAGAACAATGAAATCTGACGGATTATGAGAATGCATATGAGTCAATGGAAGGATCATGCGTGCACAATGATGATATAATCCATAAATTGTTGCTCTAGAAGTAGAGCACAATGAGATCGAACCATGCTTTATTTTGATTAATTTTCAAATAAATAGCATATTTGGCCTATGCAATCCAGGCAAAACTTAGTTCTTTGACAAATATACGGGGATTGGTGTGGTAGTGCTAACTTGACCTAGTGTAAAGCTTATGCGACATATGTGGTTATTTGTCATAAAGTGTAGTGAGAAGAATGAGGTCTTAAAGTATAAAGAATCACCTTGTGGCGCGAGGTTTCTCACAAACCCCTGGATCGCTTACTCTTTTGAACATCATAATGTTCAGTTAATTAGTTTGCTTAGTAGTTTCAAAAGAACTTGAAACATAGTAGATGTGGTTATATCTCTGGAGATTTAGGCTCAAAGATATTTGCAAAAGTGCATGATGGCCTTTTGCTTCCCAAATCGAATGACTCTAAACCAGGAGTGTGTTTGCAGTTACATTGGAACACTCACTTATTGATTTAAACAATCGGGCGGATGTGGTATAGTCGTCTAAGTGACTATTTGATTGGGAAGGGATAAACAAGTAAGTTTTCGTGCCATGTGTATTAACTAAGTTCTGATTTAGAATTGTAGATATCTATGTCTACGGTATGGACATGATAAGTACTCTTAATGGAATAAGAGATCTTACTAGGGGTGCACATATCCTACCCTTACCCGCTACCCTATCCTACCCACCAGAATTTTTACCCGTATCCTATCCTACCCGCCATTGACAGGTAGGGTGACGGGTAAACATTATTTTTTCCGTCGTTAAATGGGTACGGTGACGGGTAAAACCCGAAATTATCCTACCCTACCCGCTTACCCGCCTCATATATGTAAAAGACCAAATAATCCCTGTCCTTTCTTTTATCTCGTGCCCATTGATTCGTTATTTTAAAACAAACAAGGGGTAAAATGTTAACGAGACCTGTTTTGTCAAATCGATCTGAATCTTTGAAGTACCTAAATGTTAACTCCATCGTTTTCTCCTTCAACCATTTCTTCAATTGAGATTCTCAGTTCTCGGATAATCTTGAAGTATCAAGAAATCAACCATGGCTTTGAGATTAATAGCTAGGGTTTTAGGATGACTCTTGTGAGGCCATAACACAGAAGCATAAAACCCTTCTTTATCTGATTTACCAGTACCTCTCACACCTCTCAAGTTACATATAAAATTTAAAGTTGTTAAAATCTTCAAAGTTGATTTTGTTTCATTTTTTTTTTTTTTTTTTTGTGTTAAATTGATTGAAAAAATCATAGGGTTTTACGATTTCATGCATGTTGCAGGATATGATATTAGGTAATCTTAATTGATTACGACAGTTCCAATATATGATTGATTAGACATAGTTCCAATCATAGCTAATCTTAATTGAGATTATCGATGTACATTGTTTGATATGAATTTGTTGCGAGAATACGAGAACTGCGAGTGTGCAAAGCTAATGAAGGGTTTAATAAGTGGTTCTTCCTCCTCCTCAATTAATTTCTCGATTTGAAATCCAAACTAATTTTCGAGTGAAAATTCACTAATTTGATTTCCTTTTCCATTTTTTTACCCAAATACTAGGAGGGTTTTGTGTAGTTGAAGTAATTTTTATGTGGGGTTGCTCATTTTGTTGTTAGGAAGTTAAGCATGTTCTGAGGGTCTTTAGCGTTTTTGTTTGAGAAAAGGATGGTGTAATGCTAGTAAACTGACATGAATCTACCTCGACGCCTTTAACTGTTGTTTAACAAATTGGCATATTTTATGTTTAACGACCTTCATTTTGACAAGTTGTTTATGGGTGAAAACTATTTCTGCCGGTTTTGGTAATTTGGGGTGTGTGGATGAGAAATGAGTCTAAACCTTAAACAAATGCCTTTGCGGGAGTGCTTGTAGATTCGAGAAATCAATGTGCAAATCCGGCCTAAACCAAGAAATGACCGTTCCATACTTGTATCGGTCACAAAGTGAAGGAGATTGGGTTGATATTAGGGAGGGAAGCGAAGAAGGTATTGATATTGTGAAGGTGTTGGCTATGTATGACTTGTATCAGAAAGCTGAACTGGCTTGCATGATGTAAGCTATCAGTTCCGGTGTTTGAATACGATTGTACCAACACTTTCCTCTGTTGTCTTGTCGTGCCTTGTTTTTTGGAAATAGGGAGGAGAACCTATTTATACAAGTCATTTGAGCCTTATTCACGTCTCTCGTGGGAAGTGGAGGAAGTGGAGTGATGGAGTAGTGGAGTTGTGTGTTAGTGTTACACGGCCGGTCTTGCCCACTTCTCCTGTCATCTCTAGTCCATGACTTCACGACACGTTCTTGTGATGGCGCGTTGCACTGCTTGCATGATGTAAACCGCGGACCAATACCCAGAGTATGTATCCCCCGGTTTGTGACATGATTGATGTCTCAAGTGTGTGGATCGTGGGACCACGGAAAGTAGCATGTAATGCTAGATTAAATAACTAAGTTATTTAGGAAGTCGACATTTATGAAATATCGTGTGTATTATATGCGGGTAATGCATGAATATATTCGGCATGTATGAAGCATCATTTGTTGAGCATCATGTCGGCCTACTTCATGTGACAGTTTGGAGGCTGCGCAAGCAAGCCCTCCCTTGGCCGACCACATGGTGTGGTAGAGTGGCGGATGGTAATCCTCACGACGCCTCATTGACCAATTAACTCCTGACTAGGGCTATATAACCAGCGGGTGAAGTTGAACGGACAAGATGATCTTGAGACACTCATTGCGGTAGTTAGTGGAATTAGGTTTCTTGAAGAGGTGCGCAACATCACTCTTGACTTAGTCGAAACCAAGCACGGGAACACTTTTGGGTAGGGCCGATTGGGCATGCGTGTAAATGACATCTGGGTGTAGGCGCCCATACCTCATTGTCTCGTGAAAGTATGATGGGCCACTCAATTTTTCTGCGAAGTTGAGTGGTCGAGATCAATTGCGGCAACCGGTGCGCAAAGCCAGCGTCATGCCAACTTCAGGCGCGCGTTTCAAGGCGACAAGCTTGGTTGGTTTTGGCCGATTAGTCGGTATACGAGACGGCAAATGTACACGTCCCATCACTTAATATCCTGAAACGTGATCTAAGCCACTCAATTTGTCCGGCAAAGTTGAGTGGTCGAGATTAGTTTGCAAATTGGGAGGTGTGACCACGCCTAGTTTGGGCGTGCGAATCGAGGCAACCGGCATGATATGCTCTGGCCGTCGGGTGTGGAGATAGATGGGCCCACGGTGGTCTTGTTGATATGCACCATGCACGCTTAGTCTAATCTTGGACCCTTCATTCGTGGGGGAGAAAATGGGGCTCGTGATGTTCAAACCTAATTAGGGTTTCACCGTTCGTCGTCATGCCTTGTTTTAGGCGACTGGCCCTGGAACGCCAACTATAGTTGGTCCTGACCGATCGGTCATGTGTGTAGGCGGGCTTACAGTGAGTGTGTTGACATGCTCTGGGCCCTTTGAATCTACACCTACACCCTCCATCTATGCCTGCGAAGATGGATGGTTGAGACTAGTTTGCGGCACATATAATGTGTCGCAAACCCTAATTTAGGTTTTCGTCCATCTTTTGCTTTGGCTTGGGACGATTCGGCCAAGATATGCCACCCTTTGGGGAGGCCGACCATGCGGGGCCCGCGTTGGGTCGGTAATGAATATTCAATACTGCTTGGGGTCATGGATTCGACCTAAGCCATCCAACCATGCTTGGTGAAGTTGGATGGTCGTGATCGGTCTGAGACTGATATGGACAGTCGATTCAAATATGCTCAATCGGGATAGTATAAACACAGAGAGATATATGCTCAATCGGGCTAGTATAACACTGAGAGATGTATGCTCAATCGGGCTAGTATAACACAGAGAGATGCAAACGGGTATTTCGTACATGCTTCATTATTAGTACTTGGAGGTTCGTGTTGCTGCATTGAGAACAACACTCGGTCGTAAATGCCGCATCCGATAATGAGTACAGGAAACACGAGGCTGGTCATGCATTAATTAATAATGTTGTAAATTCACAGGGTATATGGGATTGTTGCTACATGCTGCTTTCTATGTGAATTAGTAAAGTAAAGAAGTATTCATCACTTATTAATGGCTTTATCTTTTGCAAGATGTTAGCGCATAATTTTGGCTTTTACAATTTTATCCTTAAATAAAAATCCACCATCAACACAAGGTTATATGGCCAGTTTCCTCAATAGGAAGGTTGAATTGGCGAATCTAGAGTGTACGTGACCAGTAACACTAGTGCTATCTAGCCTGGGAGCATGAGAGTGCATTAAGCTAGCAGGACCTATTCGTTAGAACATCCATAATTTTACTGTGGCACGGCACGACAGCATGGGAGTACTTTTTCAGCTGTTAGAAATTTAGATCTTTAACTAGTAGAGAAGTGTTGAACTTCATGGCATTTAGGAAAGGATACAGTTTATTAATGTCTAGAGTCTTGATGGTTACTTTTACCTAATGAGTCTGCTAAGAATATTTATAACTTTGTAATACGAGGCGGTAGATTCTAATATCTCATTTGTTGAATCAGATAAAATACTTTTACGAACAATCTGGATCACAATTTTACGCGGATATGAATGAATTAGTTTGAGGGAGTGTTGTAAAATGTCGAAAAAGTACAATTAGGAGGATATGGTATTCTTGATTTCATTTGCTCTTCTTCGTTCTTTAGTATTGTTTGGAGAACCCGATCATATGGGTTTTTGGTGTTGTGATTAGGTCGATTTACGCTTCAGGTCGATTTTCTCCTTCAACAAAGCTCACAGGTTGAATCCAACAACAGGTAGACAACGTTCATCAAACAAAGAAATCAGCTTGATCTCCGTGCAATTCCAATTTTTTGGTGCTTAATCGCAGTCAAGTATCAAACAAAGTTTTAATCAGTTTGACATTTTTGTCCGAAGCCAAGAGATCTTTTGCGTGTATATATTTGTTCTTTAACTTTTTATGTTGACAGTTCGCTCCATGGCATATTACTTAATATAAAGAATGTATGTGTAATAGTATAACAAATACTATTCATGAGGTTTTGTGTTTGTAGACAGCTAGTGCGTCAGAGATTAACAAAAATGAAAGAAAGGAGGAGATGGTTTAGTGTTTCTTTCTCCACCATTTTGGATACTTTATTTAGCTTAGTGTTGGTTCTTCTTTAATGTTCTAATTATTTTAGGGGTTTTGAGTCTGCTGGGGTTGTGGGATGTTTTTATCTTTTGATATTTGCAACAGGGATCTTTGATATTACTCAAAAGATAGAATGTATGGCTAGCACCAGTAACCATAAAAGTACATCTTCTGAATTCCTAAGAAGAAACTGATTGCATCTTAATCCCGTGATTCTTGTTGGTTATGGTTTCGTCTAGTTATCTTGTCATCAACGTATTTCTTCACATCAGGAAAAGTCACTAAACATGGTTTAGTTTGTGCAGGCTTAGTGTGAGGAAACATGGTTGAGATTACACAAGTTATGTCAACGAGACCTCCTATTCCCTCTCAAGCTACATATCAATCTGTGAATCAAAAGGCCAGTGCTGTTGCATCTCCGCTACCTCCACCTCCACCATCTTCTCAAACTGAGGTCAGAGAAAGTATGAAGCGGAAGAGAACATCTTGGGTATGGGATCATTTCGAAAGGAGTGTTGATGAATTTGGTATTACATGGGAAGTGTAACTACTCAAGGTGGTAAATATAAAAATTTGGTGGTAAGGAGTATGGAACATCTAATTTGAATCGGCATTTGACTAAGTGTCAAAAGTATTTGGATACACTAGAATCTGTGCAGGTTAGGACAACACTCTCTCGGGTCGACCTAGCGCTCACAGGAGATCAGCAACGTATGGATGGGGCTACGTTTTTTCAAGAAGCATGTAGGAGAGCCTTGATAAATTTAATTATCACAGATGAACAATCTTTCCGAATGGTTGAAGGTGAAGGGTTCATAGCATTTTGTAGGTATCTTGAGCCGGGGTTCAAACTTCCATCTCGGACACCGTCTATCGTGATATCTCAGTACATTTGTGACTGAAAAGGCCAAGTTGGTGAACTATTTCAAGGTATACAAGGTTAGAGTTTGTATCACAACAGATACTTGGACGTCCATTCAGAACTACAACTACATGGTAGTTACTGCCCACTTTATCGATGACCAATGGAAGCTACACAAGAGAATCATATGTTTTTGTTTAATCACTAGTCATGGAGGTGAACATATTGGAAGAACATTGGAGAAGTGTTTGATCGAGTGGGGGCTTGAGAGAGTGTTCACCATCACTCTCGATAATGCATCTGAAAATAAAAAGAAATAGAATATGTCAAGGAGAGAGTTGTAAGTTGGGGATCATCAATTGTTGGAGGTAAGCATTTGCATGTGGATGTCTTGCCCACATATTAGCTTTAGTTGTTAAGGATGGGTTGAAGAATTATAATACTTGATGGCGAGGAATGGTCGGTGGTTAAATACGTCCGGCCTCTCCTGCTAGGATGAAGAGGTTCTTAGAAAGTTTATTTTTACTTGAAAAGAATTGAGTATACAAAGGGATTAATGTTAGATGTGAAGACAAGATGGAACTCCATTTATTTTATGTTGGATGCAACGAAAAAATATGAAAAGGCCTTTATAAGGCTAGAACGGTCAGATAAATAATTTCATGAGAGGTTTATCTTTGATATTCCCGATGAACCAGAAATGGGTGTTAATATTGATGTTATTGACAGTACAGATGTTCCTGATGAATTAGAATCTAGTTCATCTAATTCTGATGCTCCTGAAGAACCCGTAGCTGGTCGGAGAAAAGCTAAGAAGAAAAAGTGTCGCGTGCATGCTCCTGAAAAGTATGATTGGGCTAATGCTCGAGTCTAGTTCGATTTTTACGGTATTTTATCTTTCTTTATCAACCATTTTAGAAGCGATTGCATGAAACGAACAAGGTCTAAAACTTAGAACTGGTGCATGATACAAAACAAGGTCCAGTGTCCTCTCTATAATCCATACAACCAATAGGTCATAATGTTTTCTTTGCCAAGTTGCAGAATGCTTTAGCGATCATGTCATGTGTCTCTCTATAATCTATAATCCATATATAATCCATCCAAAGTTATTATTAGTTCAAATTACGAGTTTCGTTTATTTGACTTTGATCTGGAAATCCAAATCACAACCAAATTGAACTGGGTTAGTTTTTTATGTCAAATATTTATTTCTTTACTGCTTTTAAGCATTTGTGATTAGAAATATAAATACTAACCAAACAACTCAACTAGAAAATCTGACACACACAATTGTCTATGTTTAGGGGGATGGTATCCATTGTATATATTTGCATCAATTTTTTCAGTACCTTAGAAATAACTTGTGCAAATGATAGTCATGTACCAGAAGTTTTTCAAAAGGTATTCTAAGTTTCAGTTGTGCTCAGGCATCAACTTGTGCTGCATGTAACTAATTGTATCTCAAATTAAGATTATATAATGAAACTACTCCCATCCCTATTTTGATCTTTGTTTACCGCGAGTCTTGCTTAGTGTTGAATAAATGTCTGTTCTTCATAGTAATTTCTCTGGGAATTATACCATTTTTCTCTTACTATAGCTTAACTGGGTACCTAGCTTCTAGACCCGATAAACTTGGTACACATTAGGGAATTCGATAAACTTTTGATGCTTACTTAGATAACAATTAGTCTTTGTTTCTCAGTGCTTTATGAAGCCAACATTGAGTTCTCGGGGTTCTACCTATGTCACTTCGCATACATTTTTGGAGGAAATTAGTGATGTCCGTTGAGATTTAAATGATTGGCAAAAAGCTCATGATCCTTACTTAAGCCACATGGGTGAGAAGATGTTACTAAAGTACAACAAGTATTGGGGCGAGTATGAAAACATGAATCCTTTACTGTTTATTGTTGTGCTTCTTGATCCCAGAGAAAAAGAACGTGGATTGCAAGTATTATTAGAAGACTTGATTGTGCATGATATTCCTTGGATGAAACAAAGATTGGTAAAAAAATGTTTAGATAAAGTGAAAGAGGATTTCAATGAATTATATACAGCTTATAAGACATAATATATAGGTGTTGGAAGTGTGTTAGCCTCATCGGAAATCATGTAGGTGAGGCGGGTGGTAGTCCTAGTCAAGAGAGTTCTAGTTCTACGATACATAGAAAGAAAAACATAAGGCACATAGATAAGAACGAAAACCAGTACATCTATAATGGAGGATTTTGACAAATCGAGAGGTGGAAAGATATTTATACGAAGCGATTTACTCACCAACAAAAGACAAGAAACAAGGTTCAAAATTTAATATATTGACTTGGTGGAAAATCAATGCTTTGCCAAAGGTTTGATATCTTGTTACTCATAGCAAGAGACATACTTGCGATACCCGTCTCGTCGATTGTAAGTGAATCAGCTTCAAGATCTGGAAAGCAAATTCTTAGTCACTCGAAGTTCTTTAAGGCCAACTGGAAGCAGCGATTTTACTGGCGGAGTTGCGGACACCAATTGACATGGATCCCTCTACACTTGGAGCTGAGGTGAACGAGGATGACTTCTTAGAGTCGGGTATACAACTTTCCCCTGCTCATTAATTGTATGTAAATACATTATACTTCTGCTACCTAACTCACTTTACTTCGTGATAAGCATATGATATAGTTAACTTGTAGGATGGAGTAGTCGGTTGGTTAATAGTCTTCTTTGTTATTGATGTTATGTAATTATAACTATTGTGTTTTTAATTACTTGCATTGTTGATATCAACGGTTCATCGACTGAGATTACGAAGTTTCTTGTTCAATTGTAGTTAGTGTCTGAGAATCTGTAGTTAGGATGGAACTGGTAACATATGCAAATCTGATGATAGTAGATATTAAAAAATTCCATGGTACTTCTTGGAGTGCTTCAGATTTAGATATATAAATGATAGGAAATCATGTCGAAAACAGCTAAGGATAGTCTACGGTGAGATGAGCTGTTTCTTAGAAGTCATGTTGTCATTATTGTTGATTGTAGGAATTTTTTCTTATGTATATGCTTGTTGAGAACAGTGTAGGTTGCTAAGCTATTTGCTTAAGGGGATCTGTGGTGAACGATCCTATTGGACTGTGAATACTTCCATGAATTTCTTTTGGTGTTAATTCTTGTGAATTTATGTATCATATAACCTAAATTTACAGTCTTAATGTTTGATATCATGGATTTGGGAGTTCTTTGTGCACATATCACTTCTAGGATAGTACTAAAATAGGTAATAAATTCCATAAAAAGCACATCTTGTTGTGTACTGTTCTTGCAACAGGGAAATGCATTAGCCATTTGTAAATGCTAGATTCCTAAAGAAGAAATAAAACAAACGTAAAGATGTGATCGAATAGCATGAATAGAAAAATGTAAGTGAAAGAGTACTTACCAGAAGATCAAGAGAAAGATGGACGCTTGGATCAAGCTGTGTGAAGATTTCGCTCCTAGTTGATTTGTTTGGTGGAGAATCACATAACAGCTTGGCTAGAGCATCACAAATGCGAAGCTTAGTAGGATCATTAATGGATGAGTGAGTGGAATTAATGATATCCGACAAAGTATGAGTAGCAGAATCAACTCCTTCTAAGACTCCCTTATCAGCAGAGGCAGCCTTCACAGGGGAAAAAATAACTTTAGAAGGAGAATGGGTAATCATAGAAGAAACTATATCCGGAGGAATGGATGCAGATGTATCTTCTGTTGATGCGAAAATATTCGTTGATATAGGAATATTCACAAAGGTAGAAACGGTCTTATCCACCACTGGTGCGGTCACATTCTCTGAAGAGAAGATAACCGCCTGATCCACTAAAATGGTTTCCTCAGAAGCGGAGATTTCCTTTACCGCATGATCAACTAAAGCAGCTTTCTTATGAGCGGAAATTTCCTTCGGAGACGCAGAAGCATCCAAGGAGATGAGGCAACAAATCCTTGCGAGGGAGCATCAACATTGACATTAGGAGAAATCTCAGTGACTTTCTTCTTATAGTTGAATTCCGGCATGACAAGAGAAGTATTGATCGTGGGGGCTTTGTGAACTTTATTAACCTTCTTCCTCTTCTCGCCATCAATCTCGCACTCATCATCCTGCGAAGAACAACGCAGATAAGAAATAGAGGCAACAATATTGTTTTAGGAAAGAGAAAGTATTTCTTACTACCTTGTTTTGTGAAGGCTTCCTCTTGCGGTATTTATTATCTTTAAAACTTGAAGAAGATTTAGGGTTTGAAACTGTAATCTTAATATTACCAGAGGAAGAAATTTTGCTGCAACAAAACAAGTATGGGAATAAGAAGAACAACAACAGATCAACAATGGCAGTCGAAGAATTCAAAAGAAAGAAAAACAAAATAACAGTGGTAATAGAGTACACAAACCCTGAATGAGAATCCATAAAACCAGAGAAGAACAACACTTGGAGAATCTTTAAAAGGGAAGACCTCGAGAAGATGATGATAAAAAGTTTTGCAGAGAAATGAAGATCAAATAAAGGAAAGAAAATATTTTCTCTCCTCACTCAAAGTCGTTAAATAGGGAAAAGAGATAACCGGTTAACTCGAGACGTGTCGGTTAAAAGGGGAAAAGTCAATACGTGTAGACGGTTAAACTTAAATCACGGAAACATGTCGGTTGAGGAGAATGTGAAGAGATGAACTAGTGCAGCATAATAGTAAAATGGAGATTCTCATACCGCTCTATTTACCAACAGAACGATATGAGAAGAGGCAAAATGTGGGTACAAAATACCACACACTAGTTTTGTAGGCGAAGTAACTCCGCAAATGGTAAGCGAACACGAGCGCGTATAACATATTCAAGATGACAAACCAGAAGACGTCACCAGATCATGGGAAAGGTGTGAAGATCTATGCGGTAGTGAAGAAACCGTGCGTCAATTATGAATCTCTACGCGATATTGACGCACGTCAGATCCGAAATAAGGGGCTTTATTAGCTGTCCTCCACTATGTAAACTCCTATATAAGGAGCCAAGCGTCTTTGTAAAAGAGAGAGATCTTTTTAGAGAGCTTAGACAAGATATTTAGGAGAGAGAAAGATTATTTGCTTCCCATGTTAGGGTTCTTACATAACTTTGTATTTGATTGAAAGATTTAACAAAAGTTCTTGAGATTTTTATGATGGTTTGTTAGATCGTTCTATAGATTTTACTAAGGGTGTAGGTGTGAGATTTCTCGCAACTACAAATGATAAGCTTGATTACCATAAAACCCATAACAGATTTCACCTTGTTTCATACTACTGTAATCCTAGTATAGCAGCTTCATTAAGTATTAGATCAGATATATACGATTATGGTTTTCTTAGAAGCTGAGATATTGATGGTAGACTCTTTCATATAAATTTTGAAAATTTTGATTCTCGATAAAATGAAAATTCTATTAGATTAAATGTGTAAATTGTAAAATCCCCTGAACAAGGAAACAATATATTTGGAAGAATATATAGAGATCTAATTTCGGTTTTTATGTATCAAAAAAGAAAATTTGGCTTAAGGAGAAAAAAACGGGAAAGGAGTTAGGATTGGAAAGTAAAACGTGAGAAGGGAAACAATAATTAGGCTAAAATATACTTACGAGGGATAATTAAGGAATTTCTGTTAGCATTAATTGAATATATTTATTTTATCTAGAGCTGCACACGGGTCGGGCGGGTCGGGTTTTAGCTAATACCAACTACCAACCCAACTATAGCAGGTCTTTATTTTCATAACCAACCTCGCACCCACAAACATTGGGCGGGTTTTGACTCTGCCTGCACACAAATCAGTTCGAGTTTAAACCCGCAAACTTGATTGATTGTAGTTCAATATTTTTCGCCAAGTTTTTACTTTGTAGTGTTTATATCTGTACCTGCTTTATATTCAATGATCATTCATACACACAAGTTTTAAAGTTTAAACATACTTCTTACTTAAGTTCTTAATATAATTACTTAAAAAATCAAGCCATAAACAGAAGTGTTCATTGTTAAGCTTAAACAAGTACTAGTGTACTATGTACGGCTAGGATTAGTTTTATCAAACTGTTGATGGTGGTTTTTAACTTAGGGGTAAAATCGTAAAACCCTAGTCAGACAGTGAAGTCACAGAACTTGAGTAATAATGTCCAAACCAAGCACATTTATTGAACCCTTTAATTTGTCTGTGAGATAATTACTAGGGTACCTTTTTTTAATGCTAATTAGGGTTTCGACAGGCCAAAACCCTAATTCTCGCACCCTTGTGCCAATGGCAAACCATGCCAGCCACACCTATCGCGCCTGCTGCCAACCATGCTAGCCGCACCCCTTTGCCAATGGAAAACCATGTCAGCCACACCTACCGCACCAAAGCATGCCAGCCATGCTAGCCGCACCTCTGTACCAATGGAAAACCATGCCAGCCACACCTATCGCGCCAAGGCATGCCAACCATGCTAGCCGCACCCATTGCCAATGGAAAACCATGCCGCCCACACCTACCGCACCATGCCAAACGCACCTTGCCATTCCCCATGCCAACCTAGCCTCGCCACCTCGCGGCCTTCCGTCTGTGACTACCCAAACGAAGACGTGCAACAATCAACGGTTGACCTTCAATCCTAGGAGCAAATCCTAGCCGTCCGAGGTTACCAAACGACCTTTTGCCCAAAACCCTATCTTGGTCACGAACCTAGCTTGGTCACGCCAAACCTTGGCCCCACATGCCAAGCCAAACCGCACCTAGCCAAGCTAACCGCGCCATGCGCCCATGGCAAACCCTTGGCCCCACATGCCAAGCCAAACCGCACCTATCCAAGTTATCCGCACCATGCGCCCATGGAAAACCCTTGGCCCCACAGTCCAAGCCAAAACGCACCTAGCCAAGCTAGCCACGCCATGCGCCCATGGCAAACCCTTGGCCCTGCCATGCCAAGCCAAACACACCTTGCCTTGGCCCTAGCCAAGGTAGCCGCACCATGTGCCCATGGGAAACCCTTGGCCCCACCGTGCCAAGACAAACCGCACCTTGCCTTGGCCCTAGCCATGCTAGCCGCACCATGTGCCAACGGCATGCCAAACCCTTGGCCCCATCATGCCAAGCCAAACCGCACCTTTACTTGGCCCTAGCCATGCTAGCCGCACAATATGCCAACGACATGCCAAACCCTTGGCCCCACCATGCCAAGCCAAACCGCACCTTGCCCTGGCCCTAGCCATGCTAGCCGCACCATGTGCCGACAACATGCCAGACGCACCTAGCCATGCCACCATGCTGGCCTTCCTTACGCGGCTACCAAAACGAAGGCGTGCGACAATCAACGGTCCCCCTTCAATCCCAGGAGCAAATCCTAGACAAGGTTACCAGACAATGCATGGTAACCTTTGGCCTGGAAACCTAAATTTGGCCACGCCAAACCATGCCATGCTAACGGCATGCTAACCTAGCCGTGCCACCATGCTGGCCTTCCCTACGCGGCTACCAAAAACGAAGGAGTGCGACAATCAACGGTCCCCCTTCAATCCCAGGAGCAAATCCTAGCCATCCAAGGTTACCAGACGACGCATGGTAACCTTTGGCCCTAAAACCTAAGTTTGGCCACGCCAAACCATGCCATGCCAACGGCATGCCAACTAAGCCGCGCCACCATGCTAGCCTTCCCTACGCGGCTACCAAAACGAAAGCGTGCAACGATCAACAACTATCTTTCCTCTTGAGATACAAAATCTTGACCGTCGAAGGTCACTAAGCTAGCAAGTCTCCCAAGTATGACTTGCCAGGAAAGAACAACATGTTACACGTTTTCCACAAAAACATTCGAGACATCAACACATATCACAAACTGGGGGATCGTCTTTGAGTATTGGTTTGGCGGTTTACAGCGTGCGGCGTACACTACGCCAGTCATAAGGAAGTGTCATAAGGGTGAGGCGGTTAGTAAATACAAGGAGTTAATGGTGAAACGCTCTTGGGACATCAATTCCATGCGTTAACGGTTTTGTGGAACATCAATTCCATGCATTAACGGATACCACCTCCTCCCATTTACTTACCCATTATTACATTCCTTAATGAGACCAGAGTACGTTTCACTTCGACTTGTATAAATAGGTCTTACCTATTTACACCGAACAATAAGTTCAGAGGAGCATACACCACTCAGAAAACGTTTACTAGCTTCCCATCTGCTAGCCTTCCATTTTCTGATACAAGTCGTAACACAACTACTCTTCCAGAATCAACTATTCTGGTCTCATCACTTTCCTTGCTTCCTTCCCCAAAACCAACCCATTCTCCTCCACTTTGTGACCGAAGCAAGTCTCGGAGCGACAATTTCTTGGTTTATTTAGGACTTGTGCGATTGATCTCTCGAATCTAAAGTATCCCTTGGTACATTGTTTAAGGTTTAAATTCGTTTCTCACCCGCACACCGAAATTACCGAAATCAGCAGAAACCATTTTCACCCTCAAACAATTGGCGACGCGATGGGAGATTGATCTTTTCGGTTATAATGTCAATTTTCTAACCATCGATCTCATGCTTCGACACATACATCAAGATGGTAGAAGGTGGGCGATCCCACTCAGGGATCAACGACTCAGTTACCAAACGACCTAATTATCAGTCATGACACGACAAGGGATGACTGGGGACTTCCCAGAGGTTAGAAGCAAACGATCCACCTGAGAATCGACGACTCGGTTATCAGATAACTCAGTAACGACTGGGGACTTTCCACAATCACGGCGGTGCTTCCCATAAAACTCGGTCTTACACCCGGAAGGTTTCCTTTTCATCAGGAGACCTAAAAAACCAAGTAAGTCCTACCTAGACAAGATACGTGGTTTGCTTATTCAAGTTTTCATGGGAATGATAAAACCAATATCCATGTTATGTTTCACCCCATGTCATCTGCCAAACGCACGGTTCCATGGTTTTCCTGGGATGCATGCAACACTTTCAATCATAACCAAGACAACATCATTTCCAAAACAATTCATTTCAAAAAAAAAAAAAAAATCCAAAACCCTCGAGGTAACATTTGTCTATCAACCCATGAAATCCAGGAAATCAAAACCATAAACCAGGCGCTTTGTTTGCCTTTCAAAAAAAAAAAAAAAGTCACCTACCCGTACGTGCCAACTTTGCATAAAAATGATTACCTGTCACTATTCATGAGGTAGCAGACGTTACTACGGTGACATTCGAAGAGGAATTGTTTATGATGAAATATTCCTACAAGTTTATGGAATGCATGCCTACGGCTAGGCTTTACACCAGTTCAGAAGAAAAGTATCTATACAGATTTATGGAAGGCATGCCTATGGCTAGGATCTGCACCAACCCGAGAAAACAAGGAAACGAATTGAAAGAGAAACGCCGGAGTACATAGATGGAATATGCTTGCCCACTTTATTATACCGCGCTACCGCTAACACCAGGACGAAGAACAAAGATACGAGATGAAAAGGAGAGCCAACCCCTTTCATGGGCACTTTTGGAATTTGAATAAGGAAAGGGTTTCCTATTTGAGCTACGTATGGGAAGAAGCAACTGGGCCCGCAAGAACAAGCCTCGCGGTGCCCAGCAGTCCGCGGCTAAGACAATGCTAGACGCGCTTACCAGACGCGCATACGATACGCGCTTACGAGACGCGCATACCCGACATGCTTACCAGACACGAATGCCAGACGCACATGCCAGGAACATATGCCGCACCCGCATGCCATCCACAATACCACACCCTGCACTAACACCCTGCATCCTTCCAGCGCTAACATCTTGCGCCCTTCCAGCGCCATCTTCTCCGTTCCACAACCAGCCAAAGCAGCGCCATCCTCACCCTTCGAAACAGCGCCATGACTCCAGCACTCCGTGATCCAAACCGTGCCAACTCTGCAGGTTACACTTACGATCACCAGAGCCAGAACCGCTTCCGCTACCCCAACGTTTCTTCAAGCATGACATCTCCAACCGTCACCAGAGATGCTACTCCACTATTGATTTGATGAAAAGACAAAAGGCACTTCAGCAGGATGTGCGTTTATAGATGAAGAGGCTCGCGTTGCTCTTGAACGCCCTGTAGAAAGGGATAAGCAATCCAATTTCATCACACGTAAAGATCAGGAACGACTTCTCCAAAATCATAAGCAAAGAAAATCAGCAACCCTCCTGAGTTCACGGAGATCCTCTTCCCCTCAGGACCTGCCCGATGGGAACTTCGTCTACAAAGAGTCTATGATGAAACTTGATTATGTGAGATTCTATATTTCTCCAAGGCGTAGCGTCAATACATATTTGCATCCCTCAACCGCACCGCATCAGGAAAGCAGGCTTTTCCATCCAGGGAAGTCGTTCCCAAACCCCAACCTCTCCTGGAAAGCACGATCGATAGACATAACAATGGACTCCTAACCTCTGTTCACTTGAGGGATGTCGAGTTCGACAAAACGTACGCAACCTCAGACTTCAACATGGTAACCGTCAAGGCTCTGAGAGTTTCAAGGCGTTGTTTCGACGTTCTCTCCAGAAATAGCTCCACTTCAACGTTCTCCAGCAGCGACTCCGCTTCAACGTTGGATTCAGCATCCGCTCCGCTTCAACGTTCTCCAGCATCGGCTCCGCTCCAACGTTCGATTCAGCAGCCGCTCTACTTTAATGCTCGCTCCAGCATACGCTCCTCTTCAGCGTTCTCTCCATAAGCTGCTCCAGGATCCGAAGCCGAAACTTTAGCGTTTGGCTTCCTAAGTTTCAATATCCTCTCCAAGAGCCTAAGCTGCTTCAACGCCGGTTCTTTCTGCAAAGGGTCGTACCACCACGCTCCCCATGTCAAGGATCATGATCACAGCCAGCCAATCTTCGTAGTCATGGCCTCCTTCTGTTCCATCCCACCAAAGCTTGTGGTCATATACAGTTTGCTCGCTTACGCATCCAGCCAATACCTTTATTTCCATGGACAATATATTCTAATCACATCTACTTCCAAGAACTGTTGCCCCCAGTTTGTTGATACTAGCCAGATTTTCACCATGTAAACAATCACTGTAAAGGTAACCCGTAATCCTCCATATTTCAATTGCACGTGGAAGAAGTAGCAAAATCACAAGTACGAACACACGATGGTTATATCCCTATCATGGTCAACCCACCGACAACACAAGATGGAAACATGGAAACTACACTTGAGGACTTGGAATCTACACAGGATCCCTTCACTATCGAAGCTCAGAAGACGCGATCAACCATCAAATCACGACCAGAAAAGCCGAAAACATACAATAAATGCCTTATTCAATTACTCAAGAGCTCTGAAGGTAACGGAAGGTCGAATAACCTATTCTAATGGAAGATTGAGGTTTTTCAAATAAGAATTTTTATTCAAAGATGTGAAACCGCAAGCGGGATGCTAATTGGCGAAGCCCTAACTTCGCCATGAATACAAAGAAGATGACAATGAGTCTTCAAAAACATCACTATGCAACAAAGAGGAAAAAAAAAGAAAAGAAAGGGAACTGGTTATCAAAAGCGAGACGCATGAGTTGCCAACTCCTCTGTCGAGCTTCTCCAAGCACTTTCCCCAACAATCTCTCGGGCAGCAAAGGTTCTATCCGAAAGCAACATCGGCAGTAGCCGACACCTCAACATCCCATCTAGAAACCGTCTCAGCGACAACAACATTCGTCTTCTTCCCGACATCCGCTTCAACAGCTAACATAACACATGCCACTATGACTCCCCCGACGTCACCAACAACAGTTTTGTTATCCGCTCCGTAAGCTGTTTCAGTTTCATCGTCAACCGCAACGTCATCTTCCTCGAAAATCTCCTCATCAACCTCTTGAAGAGGATTCTTTGATCCATCCACATCAGAATCAAGGATTATGGCACCGTCTTGGACAGGGAAGTTACGACGGCATTCTCCTAAAAGTTTTACAAACTCAGTTTTCTGCCGTTTCAACTGAGAGGCGGACCGTTCCGCCTTAGCACCTGGCTGTGAAGAAGTTATGTTACATTGAAGCCTCTCAATTCACTGGGATACTTCGTCATCTTCCCACTCTTCCTCCATGTTCACCGAAGCCAAGAGGGTATGGACACACACCCGCACCTTGCCTAGATAGGAAGAAGGTATCTCCCGAGTAACTTCGGCAGCTTCACGGAACAGAGATTCAATTCTATCTAATGCTTCTTCATGAGAAGAAAACTGGTTTTCGCCGATCCCGGAATTTCTCTCCGAAGAGTTAGGGTCTGATCATCGCTGGAAGATCCCATTACATGCTACAAAACCAAAGAAAAGGATAAGTTTTCACCCTGTCTGCACCGACAACCTACATAAGAAAGAAGACAAAATGGGAAACCAGTAGAAAACACGAGAAGATACATGTGAAAGAAGATGGGAACGATTTCAAGATGACATGTGCGAACGAGAGATCCAAGATCATCTCTTATAAACAGCAGGGCAATAAGGTCTCGAAAATGAAAAACTTCTACCAGCCGTGAATTAAGGCGTGATGCCAGATTTTAATTAGACCCTATTTTACCAAAGAAATATAAGGAAAGGATTTCCTATTTTGGATAAGTAAGGAAGATAGGAAATCGGGCCTGCGAAGATAAGCTACCACCGTGCCGAGCAGTCTGCACCTTTGCCAAGCAGTATGCACCTTCACCAAGTAGTCCGCGCCTTTGTTATGCCAACAAAATACTAGGGCAACGCCCGTTTCAAGCTAACCAATGCTAATGGTTTCCTTTCACACCAAGTCTACGCTAGCGTCTCCGCCTCGCATCCCAAAACCTAGCCCTGAAGACGCACAACCAAGTTAAATTAAAGCCAACAACTTGAATCTCAACCAGCCTCCATCACTCAGCAGCCTGACCGGCAACGCCACAAGCAGGATTTACGCAAAGCTGCCAGGCGCGAGGATCACAAATTCTACTTACTTCTCGGAAAAGGCGTGATACTTGGGTGTTTTGAACAAGGAAAGGATTTCCTATTTTGAGCCAAGTAAGGAAAAGAGGCAACCGGTCGCGCGAAGAAAAAATTACCACGCCAAGGCCGTCTGCGTCATTGCCTTGGCCCCACATGCCAAGACGTCCGCCATGCTTTGCCCTTCCAAGACCGCGCCATGCCTTGGCCCCACATGCCAAACCGTCCGCCCTTCTTTGCCTCTTCAAGACCGCGCATGCTTTGCCTATCCAAGCCGTCCGCTCAATTGCCGCAGGCCCCATCATGCCAAGCTGTCTATGCCATGACTTACCGCGCCGACACCAACTCGCCAAGCCAGCGTCATGATATTCCTAACCCAGCCAAGATGATGAGTAGCCGAACTAAGCCGACGCTTCTCACCTCACCATTTCACGGTCTACACAAAGAAATAAAAGCTATGCAAGGCCGCCAAACAAGGGATCAAGAACTCTCCTTACCTCTCGAAAAAGGTTAGTCGGGCTCTCCTGACCATCTTGCATGTCCTACGTTTCAATTCTATCCTCGTCTGTCACCATCATATGCTTACCTCGCAACAAGGCACCTGTTCCGAGCTAAGCAGGAGACTTAATGTTGATGGTGGTTTTTAACTTAGGGGTAAAATCGTAAAACCCTAGTCAGACAGTGACGTCACAGAACTTGAGTAATAATGTCCAAACCAAGCACATTTATTGAACCCTTTAATTTGTCTACGAGATAATTACCATGGTACCTTTTTTTTAATGCTAATTAGGGTTTCGACAGGCCAAAACCCTAATTCTCGCACCCCTGTGCCAATGGAAAACTATGCCAGCCACACTTACCGCGCCAAGGCATGCCAACCATGCTAGCCGCACCCCTGTGCCAATGGCAAACCATGCCAGCCACACCTACCGCGCCAAGGCATGCCAAACATGCTAGCCGCACCCCTATGCCAATGGCAAACCATTCCAGCCACACCTAACGCGCCAAGGCATGCCAACCATGCTAGCCGCACCCATGTGCCGATGGCAAACCATGCCAGCCACACCTATCGTGCCAAGGCATGCTAACCATGCTAGCCGCACCCCTGTGCCAATGGCAAACCATGCCAGCCACACCTACCACGCCATGCCAAACGCACCTTGCCATGGCCCCATGCCAACCTACCCGCGCCACCTTGCTGGCCTTCCCTACGCGGCTACCCAAACGAAGGCGTGCAATAATCAACGATTGCCCTTCAATCCCAGGAGCAAATCCTAGCCGTCCGAGGTTACCAAACGACCTTTGGCCCAAAACCCTATCTTGGTCACGAACCTAGCTTGGTCACGCCAAACCTTGGCCCCACATGCCAATCCAAACCGTACCTAGCCAAGCTAGCCGTGCCATGCGCCCATGGCAAACCCTTGGCCCCACATGCCAAGCCAAACCGTACCTAGCCAAGCTAGCCGCACCATGCGCCCATGGAAAACCCTTGGCCCCACATGCCAAGCCAAACCGCACCTAGCCAAGCTAGCCGCACCATGTGCCCATGGAAAACCCTAGGCCCCACATACCAAGCCAAACCGCACCTAGCCAAGCTAGCCACGCCATGCGCCCATAGCAAACCCTTGGCCCCGCCATGCCAAGCCAAACACGCCTTGCCTCGGCCCTAGCCAAGCTAGCCGCACCATGTGCCCATGGAAAACCCTTGGCCCCAGGTGTTGCCAACCGCACCTTGCCTTGGCCCTAGCCATGCTAACCGCACCATGTGCCAACGACATGCCAAACCCTTGGCCCCACCATTCCAAGCCAAACCGCACCTTGCTTTGGCCTTAGCCACGCTAGCCGCACCATATGCCAATGGCATGCCAAACCCTTGGCCCCACCATGCCAAGCCAAACCGCACCTTGATCTGGCCCTAGCCATGCTAGCTGCACCATGTGACGACAACATGCCAAACGCACCTAGCCATGCCACCATGCTGGCCTTCCCTACGCGGCTACCAAACCGAAGGAGTGCAACAATCAACGGTCCTCCTTCAATCCCAGGAGCAAATCCTAGCCATCCAAGGTTACCAGACAACGCATGGTAACCTTTGGCCCCGAAAACTTAAGTTTGGCCATGCCAAACAATGCCATGCCAACGACATGCCAACCTAGTCGTGCCACCATGCTGGCCTTCCCTACGCGGCTACCAAAAACGAAGGCGTGCGATAATCAACTGTCCCCCTTCAATCCCAGGAGCAAATCATAGCCATCCAAGGTTACCAGACAATGCATGGTAACCTTTGGCCCGAAAACCTAAGTTTGGCCACGCCAAACCATGCCATGCCAACGGCATGCCAACCTAGCCGTGCCACCATGCTGGCCTTCCCTACGGGGCTACCGAAACGAAAGCGTGCAACGATCAACGACTATCTTTCCTCTTGAGATGCAAAATCTCGACCGTCGAAGGTCACCAAGCTAGCAAGTCTCCCAAGTACGACTTGTCATGCAAGAAAAACATGTTACACATTTTCCACAAAAACATTCGAGACATCAACACATATCACAAAACCGGGGATCCTCTTTGGGTATTGGTTTGGCGGTTCTGACGTGCGGCGTACACTATGCCCATTATAAGGAAGTGTCATAAGGGTGAGGCGGTTAGTAAATCGGGAGTTAATGGTGAAACTCTCTTGGGACATCAATTCCATGCGTTAACGGTTTTATGGAACATCAATTACATGCATTAACGGTTACCACCTCCTCCCATTTACTTACCCATTATTCCATTCCTTAATGAGACCAGAGTACGTTTCACTTCGACTTGTATAAATAGGTCTTACCTATTTCCACCGAACAACAAGTTCAGAGGAGCATACACCACTCAGAAAACGTTTACTAGCTTCCCATCCGCTAGCCTTCCACTTTTTGATACAAGTCGTAACACAACTACTCTTCTAAAATCAACTATTCTGGTCTCATCACTTTCCTTGCTTCCCTCCCCAAAACCAACCCATTCTCCTCCACTTTGTGACCGAAGCAAGTCTGGAATGGCCATTTCTTGGTTTAGGCAGGACTTGTACAGATTGATCTCTCGAATCTAAAGTACTCCCTTGCAGTACATTGTTTAGGGTTTAAATTTGTTTCTCACCTACACACCCAAAATTACCGAAATCAACAGAAACCGTTTTCACCCTCAAACACAAACCTATTTAGCGGGTTTTTTCGGGCAGGATTTTGCTAATACCAACTACCAACCCAACTATAGCGGGTTTTTATATTCATAACAAACTACCAACCCGCTGCGGGTGGGTTCGGATAAAAAACCCATGGGTTTAGCGGGTTCTGGTAAGTTGGGCGGGTCTTGTGCAGCTCTAATTTTATCAAGAAAGTTATTATTTTCATGAATATTGTTAAACCCGACACACAAAAGAGCTAATATTGCTCCTTAACATGTATCCAGGGATACAAGTTAACAAAAGCCTAACAGGCTGTTATACCTGGTTAGGTAACATGTTGTAACTTAAAGGTGGCGGCGGCTTGCTACGGTGGTAGCATAACGGCGGGATAGTTAGGGTAGAAGGTGAGTTTTTATTACCCACTTCAAATTAGGTATAAAATTATTACTCCCTCCGTTTCTGGAAAAGAGATACTTTCATTTTTCAATTTGGCCTATTTTTAGGCTAAAATGAAAAACTGAAAGTATCTCTTTTCCAGAAACGGAGGTAGTATATAATCTTACTGTGTGTGGTATTAAGGAAAATGGTGGGTGGTATTTAGGTAAAACCATTATAAATTGGAGAAATAAAATAAATAAGAGAGAGAAATGGATATGATAAAGAATAAAGTTTAATGTAAAGGGTATATATGACAAAAAAATTGTGTCTTTTTCACCCGGACCTTTATTTTACAAGACTTCATACTTTATGTATTTTAGATAAATGACCCATTTTCCGGATTAAGATATCGAATGATAAGTCGTAAATCGATTTATCGAAATTCAACAAATTATTAACGAAATTCTTATTGAAGGTGTATGGTGATTGATGAAATGCTTCAAGTGTCTGCTTGATTGAGAAATTACAGTGTTCCTAATCGGAGTATAAATGAAGACTGAGGAATGAAACTGGAGAGAAATTTTAGGAGGTTGACTAAGAAAATTTATTAGGAAACTAGCTAGGGTATTTTTTTCCTCTTACAAGAACATGCGAAGAAAGCAGCCTTTTAAATCTTTTTTTGGTCGAAATTTTAAGCTGTCGTGATAGAAGATTAGAAGAAATCTGAAATCTGATATAGGCTTAACTTTTGTATTTGTCAAAAGTCCATTCATTCCTTTATCGATATAAGAATATCGACTTACGAAAGAAGAATATCGACTTACGAAAGACTTTACTTTTGACAAGATATGGGACAATCATAGTTCACGAACGCAAACACACATATCCCATAAACAATTGCAATATATAAAACCGTAAAGATTAATACTGCAAAAATCATCTTCCAAACAAGTTTAGAGTTTAAACCAATAATCTAAACACAAGAAGATGAAAACATTGGACATAGTGTAATCACAATAATGGCTATTCCAATCTCTAGTTATTCTTCTAAACAACAGAAAAATAAAAGATTTACTAGACAACCACAATTTACTCATCTTCTTATTCCTCATCGCGGAGAGACACCAAGATGCTTGAATTGTGTTCAATTCTTCCTTGAGCTCGGAAACTTCGTTGCAACTAAAGAAAATTGTTCTTGGACACACTTCACTCTTGAATTGACTTTACACACACCTTTGTGAATTTTTTGAAGAAGACTCAAGGTGGTAGGGTCACAATCGTTGAGTGAAGCATCTCTTTGTCTTTTGCACATATTCTCCCTTATGCGTCTAAAGGTACACGGACGAACGGGTTTGGGGACCCCGAGAGAGTTTCCAATCGAATCAAGACCACGATCACATCAAATTTGTTCAATCAAGCAAGGGTAACCTAACATCTTGATGGGTGAAGTCATCGAAGTCATTTGATAACTGATGAAGTCACAAATATCGAGACTTTGAACACCCGATTCAAGGAAATAGACTAGTTCCGCAAAATCATGACTCCACCAAGAATTCTCAATTGTGGAGGGACAAAGATTGGGGATACCAAGTTTCCCAAAAGCCAACAATGGGATACTAAGATCATTAGTAGGAAACTTTCCTTGATTCCAAACTACTTTCTTGCCACAAAGCCCAAGAGAGATCCCATCACATGATGGACGTTCATCACTTGGTCTAGGGAGATGCACGTTCCCCAATGGAATGTTGGTAATCTTTGAAATCAACTCTCTATCAACAAGAAATCTTTCTCTATTTATCATGGATTTGAATTCCATCTTATTAAGATTAACATTATGAATGTTGGCATAGAAAATTCTTGTGTGAGAATCAAACCCTTGACCATGACCATCAAAGATATTTCCAAGCTTGAATTTTTTTAAAGCAAGTTAAATCCTCTTCATGCCCACTAGAAAGCTCCAATTTCTTTTCAAGGATGAAACCTTTAGATGAAATCTTTTCAAAAATTCTAGCACAAGAATCATCTACAAACCTAATCCTAAGAGAATTTTGGTCAGAAGCAAGATCCATGCTAGAGGTATTTGAGCTTTTGGAGCTTGTTTTTGAGCCCTTAGAAATCATAATGAGATCTAAAAAATTGATAGGAACAAGAGGAATTTACTTACTTGGAGTGAACCTTGAATACCCTTTCTTTCAATTTCTCCGAGCAAGCTTCAATGGAGGAAATACACAAAACCCTAGAGGTTCACGTACGTGAACGGGTGATGAAGAAGAGAGTGTGCGAACTTCTTCTTTATAAGGCCGAAAATGGGCTTGGACCCGTTTGTGAACCGCAACCCACACAGGGAAAACTGGGATTTTCTTAACCGTTCATTCATCAAAGGTTATGCATCCCGTGATAAAACACTTTGTCAGAGACAATGGATGCAAAAGAAAGCTTTAATTGGTATTCTAATGAGAATAACAAAACTGTACACCATTCAAACCATTTCTTGCCCCATTCTAAGATATATACAAATGGGGTAGTGCCAAGCTTGTTACCAAGAGGCATAATGCGCAGAGGAATTCTCATGCAATATTTCTGGCTGATATGTGTGAACTGTCCCCGTTGTGTAATCAAAATAATGATGATAATCAGGGAAGTCAAATCTTTCTCTCCTTTGTTGAACCTGGTTAGAAGGAAGATTCTTCCGAATCCTAGGTTGCACAGTATTATTTGGTTTAACATGTACAAAACCTTTCTCGGAATGATTCTTAGACTTAACAGACTTAAGTTTTTCAAAGAATTTAAAAACGCCTTCGAACGCTCTGAATAGATCTTTATCAATTGATCAATTACGGTAGTACTCCTCAAAGAGATCAAGAGTTAATCTATTGAGAGTCCATATCCTGGAGCGTGACGAACGTTTTCTTAATCTTTCCTTCCTTTTATTTTTTTCCTTTAGATTGATTCTTATCATCTAAATCTTTCTCTTTAGATGAAGAAAGACTATCATGAGAAACCAGAGGTTTTAACCATAATAATCTTTGAGCAATCCTTAATGAATTCTGGCGTGCGTTACAGATGCCAAGAGCAAGTTTTCTAAAGAAATTTCCCATGGGACAATTTTTAAGGAACGAACAAACACAAACTTGTTAGGTTTAAGGTGTTTGCCTGCTCTGATACCAATTGAAAAAGCGGGGGTCTAACAACCATACCCAATATTTTGCTTAGCAATATGTATGGACAAACTCCAATATACTTTCTAGAGAATCAACTAGACAGTCAGACTCAATCTAGATAAAAAGTATATCAACGAGTTTATATCTCAATCTCTCGATTTGATCTTTACTCAAGCAAATAGAAATCTCATGAGTCTTTATCAAAGAGAGATAACTTGGATGGTACCAAAGACCAATATACAAGTGTCAATCAATTTAAATCAACAACCAAAAGGTTGGATATTCTAATTGATTGAACAACGCACAACCTGTGATATTTCAATTATATAAACAAATATAATACAGAATAGAAATGACATAGACACCAGAATTTTGTTAACGAGGAAACTGCAAATGTAAAAAAACCTCGGGACCTAGTCCAGATTGAACACACACTTTGTATTAAGCCGCTACAGACTCTATCCTACTCCAAATTAACTTGATGCTGGGGTGTAGTTGAGCCCCAATAATTCTCACCTTTGATCCAAGGTACAGTTATGCTCCTACGCCTCGATCCCGGCCAGGATGCTACATACTTGATTCCTTTAGCCGATCTCACCCACAACTAAGAGTTGCTACGACCCAAAGTCGAAGACTTTAATAAACAAATACGTATCACATAGAAAAGTCTATAGTAATAGATAAATCCGTCTCCCACGAATAAACCTATGAGTTTTGTTCAAATCTTTTGATAAATCAAGGTGAACAGAATCAATCAATAACCCGGACTTATATTCCCGAAGAATAGCCTAGTATTATTGATCACCTCACGATAATATTAATCGACGCAGCAAATAAAGATATTGTGGAATCACAAACGATAATACGAAGTGTTTGTGATTTCTTTTCTATCTTGCCTATCGGAGATATAAATCTCAAGCCAATTATTTCAATTGTACTCGTACAATAGAAACTGCAAGATCAGATCACACAACTACAATAAAAGTAGTATCAGTCTGGCTTCACAATCCCAATGAAGTCTTTAAGTCGTTAACCTGGTTTTCGAAGAAGAAAACCAAAGGTTAAAGGAGAATCGACTCTAGCTTAGCATACTAATATCACACGTAAAGTGTGGGGATTAGGTTTCCCATTTGCTAGAGTTATCCTTTATATAGTCTTTCAAATCAGGGTTTGCAATCAATGTTATCTTAGTAATAAAGCATTCAATATTCACCGTTAGATGAAAACCTGATTAGATTCAAGCTAATATATCTCAAACGTTGGATCGAAAACTTAGATTGTTACACACAAACAAAATGTTCAATTTTGGGTTTATGAACCGTACCCAAACATTAACATTTTTTGGTTCAACAATAGTCAACCAAATGGTTAGCCATATGAACACTCTCATATCAACCATATTCTTCTTCACCATAACTAGTTCAAATGACTCAAATGAACTAGTTAGAGAGTTTTTCAATTGCATTGATCTTATGTAACTACACAAGACACAATTGAAGCAAAAACGGTTTGATTCACTCGAATCGGTTCATGAACTTTATAGACACAGTTTGCAAAAGCATTCCTTAGTTTATATAAATATTAGTTTAAGAAAAACTTGTTTTAGATATAACCTACTCAAGTTCGCGGACTGGGTTCGCGGACTTAAGCTCATGGAAGGAGTACACAAACTCTAGCAGAAATTCACGGGTGAGAACTTCCGCCAGTTCGCGGACTTGACTTGCACCACTTCCATTTCTCTTGATCAACAAAGTTCGCAAACTTTGGTTCAAGGAATAAGGACTTATACATATATGTGTTTCCACAACAATGCTTATATCCTACCAATGGTTATGTAATCTAAACTCTCATTTCAATCATTGAAACATTCTCAGAGAATAATGTTATATAGCCGTTATTCACAGACCATTTTTCGTCAGAGCAATTTCCAAAGTGATTGAAACATATTATGACTTTCGTCACTAGGTAAAGATGAATTCGGTTAAAGCGAAAGCTTAACAACACATATTTCGAGAAATAGATAGGCGAGTTAAACTCGGCTCGAAATAGCAAATGTATATAATGAAAGTCTATACGTCTAAACGACTTTTGTCTCAATAGTAGGAGATTGAGTAAATAGACTTTTGAGTGACAGTTAAGTTCAAGTCTCTACATACCTTTTAGTCGATGAAGTTCCACTGGTTCCTCGAGTAGTCCTTCTTCTTGTATGATGATTGCCATGGACTTCTTGAGGTAAACTATACTTTTTATCCTAGTCCGAGAACTTTAGCTACATAGGATATAAATCAAGACTTATAGTTTTGATCACTAACATTGATAAACATGCTTGAGATAGAAACGCATGCGAGTTCGACCGAGCAATGTTCTAACACCTTTAAACCCATTCATCAACATACCACCAACAGACCATAACCCTTGTTCATCAGTAGTTGCAATCTGAAACTCTAACATACCACCACCAACAACACCACTGCATCCATTTTGTAACCACCAATACGCATAGCACTATTAGCATCTTCATCTACTTGCAGTTATTCCATATACAACCAACTTCATAACAACCCCTGCAACACTCACCACTGTCTCGGTCCATTTCAGTTCATACACTCCTTTCATACCCTGTACTCCTGCCATTTCCTGTCTCCTAATGCGGCTTCAGTTCTTGAGATCCCCGTACTTCGACTTCAGCTAGATCCCTTCAATGCATACTCTTACCAACCAACACCAGTTGCACACCGCATAAACCAAATCCAGTTCATAGTTCAAACAACACCAGCTCATAATCACTGCGTCTTTCATGAATATTGTCCTAACCTTCATCTGTACAGCAGCTGCAACCTTGTTCTGCACCACAAACCTTCATTAGAACAACATTACCAACTCTCACCATCAAATCTTCAATACAAACCCTAACTGTGAATCCAAGTGCATCTCTTCTCAATTCAGAAGCGTAGCCTTATTCTTCATTACAGAATGATCATCATCTCTTCAATCTCAGGAGGACACAGTTCAGACAAAACCCATGAATTCAACACACATAACCTTTCTCTTCCAGCTTCAGATCTCATCAAACCCTTGAATAAATCTATTCCTGCTCTTGAAGGAAACAACAACGAACCCTAATTCTTCTCTGAGATCTCACCTTCATCCACGAAATTACCCCTGTGACCTAAGCATACATCTAAGCAGCCACCTGCAATATCATCATAGGCCACCTGCACAATAGCAGAATCAACTCCATGGTTTGAACCCTTATCTCAACATCTTCTGGAGACCAAGAACCATAACTTCAATTCCTGCAGCAACAGATCGCAGGATATCATCTTAATCAAATTCTGACCTAACTCATCGCCTTCTTCATCTTTTCTGACAGATTCAAACCCACAACTTCTCGTCCTCACTTTTGATAACAGTAAAAGACTCAAATTGTTATGAAAAACCCAGTTGATTTCTTCATTTTGTGTTCTTGACGCATCCTCTAATTTCCTATATAAATTACTCAATCACCAAGAACCCTAAATCTCTTTCAAATCCTCACTAAAGCTTAAAATCAACTAGTAATCCCTCTTTATCATCTTCATCATTGAAAACCCATCTTTTATCTTCAGTAACATGATTAATTTCACATAAAATCAAAAGATCACAAACCCTAAATTTTGTTACCTGATTTACTTTCCCCGAGTTCGAGCTGATTATATGAATCAATACCACCATCACCAGCCATTCCCTAAACTTTCGCGCCCCCGTTCTCTCGATCTTATACTCTCAAAATCACTCTCAGAATCATCGGAGCGAAGAACAAGGGAGAAGAAGAATAAGAATTGAAAGGGAAGAAGAAACAGAAGAGAATAGGAAGAGTGTCGACTGAACGTCCTCTTACTCTTAGATATGGTGTAGGGGTTTATGGTAATTTCACCCCTTTTTTGACTAGGTAAACGATGGTTGACTCAATTATGCGGGCCTAAGGTGTGAAAGTAAACGGTAAGGGAACTTTAACAAGTTTGAAAAAAAAAGGGACATTAATTTTTTGGGTATAAAAAAACGACGGTACTTTATCAAATTCCCTTAGAAATAAGGGTATGTTAGTCAGCTGAGTATAAACGAAAATGATTTACTCACCGAAGAATTTGCACCGCATTCTCACCGTGTAAGAGGATGTGAGAGGATGGGTGGGGCCCACTGCTGCCCCACCCCTATCCCAATGCACCGAACACTGCCCTGGGTCCGTGCGATCTCCCTCGGTGCATTCACGATGCAAATTCTTCGGTGGGTCTAGCAAGACCGGAGTATAAATCACTTGTAAAAGTCTGGGCGGGATAACCAAAAAAGGATATAAGAAAAGTATTTTTGAATATTTGACTATCTAAACTATAGGCATATTTTGCTCGTCTTATTGACCCAGGAATTCAAATCCAAGGGTTATTCAATCAAAAAACTGTATCCTAAAATCCATGAACTCTGCAACCGGAAATTTCTTGCAAAAGCAATGAAGTTTTCTTCATCATTATAAAAATCATACATTACATCATCTAGACAGTTCATAACCTCATGTGAGTAAAAATGGAAATGAGCTTGAGGACTGGAACATCCAGCATTATATTTCTAAAAATTATATAATGAGCTGTTTGGATGAAATAATTCATGAATTTTATAATGCTAAAGATAAACTTCAGTAGTTTTGATTTGTGGACTAAATTAGAAGAAAATTTTTCAAGCTCAGACTGCGGAGAACAAGAATTTCTAGTTGCTAAGTTCATGGATTTTAAGATATCCAATGATAAGTTTGTTGTGAATAATTTTAAATCCAGCAGTAATGAAATTTTTCCTAAGGATATGGTTATTGATGAAATGTTTCAAGTGTGTGCTATGATTGACAAATTATCGTCTTCCTGGTCATAGTACAACGAATGCAGAGGCATCAAACTAATGAGAAATTTGTGGAGATACTCTTGTTGTTTTGGAAGGTTGACTAAGAATATTTATTAGTAAACTAGAATAATTTATCTTTTTACAATAATGCAAAGAAAATAGCCGTTTAAACCTTTTTTTGGTTGAAATCTTAAGCCGCGGTGAGAGAAGATTGGAGTTTGATTTAATAGCAAAGGCTGATTTCGACCGGAGAGTATCATATATTCATATTGTGAATTAGTTGCAACAGGTGATACTGTCATGGACTGAACTTTGCGGTCAATTAAACTCATCAAGCCAATGCTCAAGTATGAATACTACACACCACTGAGAATCAGATAAGTTTGAAGCTTCCTTTTTGTCTGTTATCAATGAACAATTGTTGTTTGCTGATTGCACCGTTTCTACACTGTCTGTAAAGCACAAATGAATTCAAAGCAGTACTTATCTTTTAAGTATCCATTGAAACTTGTAACAATGAATTATCTTAATAGCTCAACCATGATAGTATTAAGTAAGTCTGCAACAGGATCATAGTTTACTGCATGCGTATTTAGTCTTCTGCATTATGTGTTTCCCAATATTGGTTCAGCTGATTTCAGCACAGCTGTTTCCCTCTCCATAGACATGGGGTACATCGAAATTGTACGGTTATCAAGAAAGGCAGTTCATCCATATCACTTTGCAACCGTCAACGAGGAAGTACTGAGGCACATTAATAGCCAAGTCAACTCTGTACTTGGTCATGTTGATCAATTTGGTCTCAAAAACAAGAAGTTATAAAGTCACAGACAGTACAGTAGGGTGTCTTCTTTGTTTGTTTGAGTTTGTGGTAGAGGGGCGGCAAGGGTGATAGCAATGTCCCTCTAATTGGTTAGGGGGTGTCCTATAGGGTGTATAAGTTTACTGGATTACCCTTTTCACCTTAAATGGACTAATTTACCCTTACTTTTTTGATTAAAAAGACTGAATTATCCTTCCCCATTTTTAACCTAATTGAATCAAGTAAATCAAAATTGTTTCTCTTTTCTTCTCCTCCTCTCCTCCATTAAAGCGATATTTCATCGTCCTCTTCGATTCATCGGCGATTTGAAAAATTTATAATACCCAGTTAGAGTTTAGTCTATTGTTTTTGATTTAAGTTAGTTTTGCATCAAAAATTAGGGTTTTGGATCGAAATAAACTGGAATTTGTGTGTTGTATGTGAGTTACGGTTGGTAATAACCCAGATACCAACCGTACCTGTATTGGTTGAAGAACACACGGTTGCTAACAACCCAAATACGAACCGTACCTTAAAAATTGAGAATTAGGTTTAGGTACGGTTGGTACAAACCTTAGTTACCAACAAGCACAGGTTGGGTTCGGTTGGTAACTTAATGAAAAGTTACCAACCGTATATCATCTTTGAATGTTAAGAATTTTTGAAGTGATGATGTACGGTTGTAAACTATTGTTGACTTACCAACCGTACATAATCATGTATGTTAAGAATTTTTGAAGTAGTGATGTACGGTTGAAACTATAGTTGACTTACCAACCGTAGTTTAGTTACGGTTGGTTTCGATTCCTTTTTTATGAACCGTAATTAGTTACGGTTCGTATCCAAGATTTTCTATCAACCGTAACTGGTATTACGATTGGGTTTTTCCCCAAATTGAACTAGTTACGGTTGGTAACTAGCTTATTTCCAACCGTATGTTCTTCAGAAAATTTTAAAAATTTGATCTTTTACATACTTTAGATAATTTTGATCAACAAAAAGCTAATGGGAACTAATTTTGATCACCCACCTCTAATTTGCCACTTGAATCACTCATTTTGGTTGAGTGAATCAAAATCTAGGGTTTCACAAATATCACAAAAGTTTTTTTTTTCTTCTCCTCAATTTTTTTTTCTTCTTATAACTCTAAACATCTGATTTTTGATTCTATAATAAGTGAAAATTAATTATCAAAATTAATCTTGTTTATCTACACTAATCTTGATTATCATTACTAAACTTGATTATTAACAATAAGGGTTAATTAGTCATTTCCAGGGTTTTATTGATAAGGGGCACTTGAATTTACTTCTAATGACCTTTTTTTGTCTTATTAGGTTGCCGCCCCTCTACCGATTCCTATCGCCCCTTTACCAAGCTTGATTTTTTATCTATTTTGTTTTTCCAAATTATTTAAAGCTTTACCAACTAAATTATTTGGTTGCCGCCCCTCTACCGATTCCTATCGCCCCTTTACCAAGCTTGATTTTCAGTTTGCAAATAAATGCTAACGTTCAAAGTATCATTTTTTGAAAGACAAACGCAGTATGATAAGATTTTATCATAATTGTATCAACTATAGCCTAATGGTTAGCTCAATTTCATTTTCTCAAGTTGGTTACTTTCTCTACATTCTCTGAACAGGTAAACCCTCTTGAACTATCGCATTCTCGTGCACTAAATCATTTCCACCTACTATTCCATATGATGTTGAGAAAATTAAAGCCTAGTCAACTTCCAACACCTTCTTAATTTTCTAAGAACGTAAGTAAATACCTAACCCTTGCATTACTAGATGATTTAGACATGTTCTAATGTCTTAACGAATTTGTCTTTTTTTGAACAAAATCAAACCTAACTTGATTTTTTTTTTTTAATTTAAATTTAACGATCTTTTACGATAGCAGCCTAATCCTGAACCTTGGTTTAATCTATGGAACCGGTCCAAATTGTCTGGAGCTGTCATGGTTAACTTTTACTGATTGATAATTTGCTGCAAAATGCACACCACATGTTATGATCATAAAATGACCACGAATAAGTGGTGATCACCAACGGACGGATATATGACCCAAATTTGCCGCCTGGCCTTTGTAAATTACAAAATGTCAGGATCAAATGTTTTTCTTTTCATTTTCAATCTGTTAATGCTATTGTCAACAACTCCAATAACATGTAAAAACAAAGTGCTGAGTTGATTGAATAAACTAAAGAAATGTGTGCTCATTTCACCCAACAGCTGCCTTTCCTTAATTCTATATATATAAACTATAACAACTCGTATGCCCCAAGGGCCCAACCACGTCTTTAACCAATCTCTTTGGTCCCAGTACCATCATACACAGGAAACTAGTCAGATATGCTGCTATTTGGTCCTAAATTAATCAAACAAATTTTATCAATCTAACGGGATGTTTGCTTTTTTCTTATTCAACTGACTCGTTCAGATTTATCTCCTAAATTTGACTTATCACGTCTGACTCAAAATTATCTATAATCCAGTCAGACATATGCTAAACTGGTCAGGTACAATGTGATACCTAACTCCAACAGCCCCAAGTCAGATATTTGAGACAAGTCAAACATGATAAAAGAAAGAAAAAAAACAATCTGACATCGGACTTGGACCGAGTCAAATACCAATTAAAACTCAGATCGCGAATCAGACCCTAACAAACAAACAAAGTGTAAATTTCAAATGTTAATATTAACATAATCGACTAACTTCAAAGATGAGAGTCAGGTTCACACCAACTAGTTGGTCTTAGTAGGTTTTGAATCTGCGCCTCAAAGATAAGAATCAGGCTCCAGCCCAACTAGCCCGGTTAATTTTCAACCATATTTTACGTTTTCTTAACCACCACAGTTGAAACTGAAATTCCATTTATCCTAGGTGATTAGGAATAAACATAAAATGAAAAAGAACAAAAACATAATTCAAAAGGGAATTTCCCATCTGCAAGTGTATTTTCTAAGAAACCCCAATTATGACTATAATAATTGAAACTTATTAAATTATTTTCCTATGAATACAAAAACTCAAACAGAGAACATGAACAGATGAATTTTTATATATATTATATATCTCTTTAATAACTGCCTATAATTTGATTGAGATCACCCAACCCACTAACTTTGCTTTGTCCCTTGACAAACCACTCCATCATCATCACCACCCCCATCTAAAACAACCCCACAAAAAAATGAAAATGAAAATGAAATTGTTTTCTTTCTTTCTCATTCAATTGATCTTTTCATTTTTCTGTGTAAATTCTCAATCAGATTCTTGTAATTCTAACAATTTGAGCAATCTTAAAGGTCTTCCTTTCGATACAACTTCTCTAAGTTGTTTCCCTCTTTGGACTAGACAGGATTTTATCCTTCGAGTAAGTTTTTATGTCATTTCATTTTTAATTTTATTAGTTCTTGAATTCTTTTTCGTGTTCTTCAATTCTTCGTGTTCTTGACGAAACTGTCTATTATTTTGATGCAACAGTATTCAAAAACAGGATCAGACGTATGGAATTTCCTACTATCAGCCCCGCAAAAGAAGAATTATATCGCAATCGGATTTTCAGAAAGCGGAAAAATGCCAGGGAGTAGTGCCATAGTGGGATGGGTTGGCGATAACAGTATCGGTATTGCTAAACAATACTTCTTGGGAGATAAACGAGCAGATAGAGTATTATCAGATCAAGGAAATTTAACTCTCCTCGATAAGTCATCGCCGACGATTACATCACAGAATTCGCGGTTATATCTTGCATTTCAACTGAAAACTGCACAACCTATAAGAAACGTGATTTATTCCATCGGACCAGACGGTGTGCTTCCAACTTCGAGGTTCACGCTAACACAACATGCTGATGAAGGAAATACACTAGTCAATTACGAAACAGGTATAGAGATTTATATACAGAAACTTGAAAGTTTTTTTTTTTTCTTTTATGCTTTCCTGTTTAGATGTTTGTGGAAGCAGTACCACCAAAATTTTCTGGTGATGCAGAAAACTTCAAAGAGACAAAGTGGGATACAAATCTAAAAAAGGGGTATTCAAGAAACATGGTTGTTGTGTATTTTGATTTTGCTTGAGAATAGTAGCGACAATTCCAGCCATAAGAAATTCCTTTGGTTGGCATAGGCCATAGAGGTTGGGTCAAAACTGACTGTACATTTTTACATAAAGTCAAACTTACCCTTCAAAAAGAACCTCTATAGTTTGGTATAGATTCTATAGGAAATTAAAATACGAATCCGATTTTGTCTGACATTCTCATTCGTTCGTATAATGTGAAATGGATTGGAAAATGTCATTGTTGCTTCAAGTTTTAGTTAGATGTACTGTTATGAAGGAGGGTCCTAAAAGATTGAGGTCTCATAGCCTCTTTATTATGACAATGTCATGTGCAATGAATTGTGTTTGGTATTCTATTAAAGTAGAAAAGGTGATGAGATATTGATGAAAATTTGGGTCAACATTTTGCAGGTCAAGCTAAAACTCTAAGTCCACCATATACAAGGCTAAGAAGAGGTCATGGGTCACTAAACATGATAGGTTGGGGTTTATGTTTGTTGATTGGAGCCATGGTTGCTAGATACTTGAGAGAAAAGGATCCTCTTTGGTTCTATTTACATGCTTGTATTCAAGTTGTTGGATTTATACTTGGAGTTTCTGGTATCATTACTGGACTTGTATTAGAAGATGTTCTTTCTGCTTCAGTTGATCGGCACAAGACTATCGGTATCTTCGTTCTCATTTTCGGATGCCTACAGGTGCGTACCAAATCCTAATACATAGCGATTTTGTAAAATGGTGTAATTGTCGTATAAATGAAAATCAGTGCAATGCCTGTTATTGACACTCTCAATGTTTTGTGCAGGTGATCGCATTTTTGGCTAGACCCAAAGTGGAATCCAAATACAGATTTTACTGGAATATTTATCACTGGACTGTAGGAAGGACTATGATAATCCTTGCAGCAGCAAATGTGTTTTACGGACTCAAATTAGCAGATGAACATAAAGGATGGACTGCTGGATATGCAGTTGCACTTTCAATCCTGATTGTTACTGCAATTGGGTTGGAAATAAGAATGAGGATGAGAAAGTAGATGTACTTGTACTTGTTGTGTTATTTGTCAATTGGTTTTTTCTTCTTTTCCTCTCCATACCATCACTTGATGAGATTCTTTTTTTGTAACTATTTATTAGAGTACCTTTTCGATTTTTGATTGTTCTTAATTCGATACCGTATATTTTCTTATGGAGCTAGATTCTTGTTGTGGTTGTATGTGTGGTGATCAAGGATGTTAATAACTCTGCGTTAGGGATATACTACATTTTTGTCTCTTTATTTCTTTCTTTTTGGTTTTTCGCAACATATGCAGCCTGGGATCCCCCTAAGTTTTCTAAACAAGTTCAGAGTATACATAAATGAAGTTGCACTTAAAGTGAAACATGACCATAGGAACAGGATTTATAGCCCATGCTATATTGTATTTCATAAAGGGGGGTTCAAAGAGGCAAGTTAAGAAAGAAACCATATATTCAGGCAAATGTGTTGCAGTTAATAGAGATTTCAGATTGTCAGTGTTTACCTCAACTCAGCAATAACGAGGTTTCACAAGGAGAAAACAAAAAAAAAAGAGCTAGAGATTTCTAAACTCATCTAATGAGAGAGTGTTTACTAACCAGGTAATAACGGAGTCACTTGGTGAAAGATTTCTTGAACGCATCTTGCGAAGAAAGTGCAATGCCTTGGCAGTCTCCTTTGCTATAAGAAATCCACGGATGATGGTATCATATGCTCTGGCATCTTGTAAACAGCCCTTCTCTTCCATTTCGGTGATTAATGTCTTAGCCTCCAATAACATCTTGTTACGAAAGAGGCCTTTGATCATTGTGGTATATGTTACTACATCATGTGCCAATCCTTTGTTTGGGATATCAATAAACAGCTTTCTAGCATCTTCCAACTGGCCAGCCTGACATAACCCATGAATAAGAATATTGTACATTTCAGTATTACCTAAGATACCGATACCCTCCATGGATTCAAACAATTCTATTGCCTTCTCCAATTTTCCATTCTTGCAGAGACCATTCAACATCGTACTGTAACTTCATTTGGAGATGGACCAAAAGTAACTAAACAAATTTGTTGAGATGGACCAAAAGATTGCATCTCACTAAACAAACTTTCTGTTGTCCTGATTAACTCTTCCAACATCTGGCTACAGTCCCCATCATGTCAAACAGTGTATTGTAAGCACAGACCGTCCATCATTGAATTATAAGTTATCTGATTGGGTTCTATGTTTATCTTGTCCATCAATTGAAATAAACCCCAAGCATCTTCCGTCATCCCATCTTTACAAAGTGAATCTATTAAAATATTAAAGGTTACAGTATCTGGTAAAATCCCACGGTCCATCATTTCATCAAAATATCTTCTTGCTTCTTTCTGTTGATCATGTAGGCAGTGTCCATGAATCATACAATTATAAGTTGTTATATTTGCAGATACTCCTCTACTAATCATCTCGCCAAAAAATCTTTTCCCTTCACTAAACCGTCCTGAATTGCAAAGTCTGCCGATCAACGAAGTGTAAACAACTACGTTGGGAACAACATTCAAATCTCTAAGCATTTCAGAGAAGAAAATCAAAGCTTCATCAACTAATCCTCCTTTACAAAGTGCATCTATGATCACACTATATGAAACAACACTAGGTCTGCAGTTCCATTTCAGCATATTGTTTTTCAGCTGAAGAGCACGACCCACTTGACCAGTTACACAGAGCCCATGTATAAGAGTATTACATGTATATGCATCCGGCCGAATACCCGTATGAGTCATTTTAGCAAACAACTTAAAGGCAGGTTCAATCTCATCCTTGATACACAACCCCTTGATCAGTGTAGTGAAAGTCATAAGATTAGGGTGACAACCTCTCTTTATAATTTCTCCAAGCAAACAAAACCCATGATCAATTTTGTCTAATTGACAACAGCAATTAATCAAAATGCTGAATGTATAAATATTTGGTTTTCATTTTGTTTGCAGATTCTTACAACATAAACTGATTGAACATAAATCTCTTGGAGATAATGAATCAGACATAACATTGAATACATCATCTGGTAATGATAGAAACAAACTTGAGCCACAGATATCAGACAACATCATCAACAAAAAAAATTTCACAATTTTCAGAAAAAAAATTAAGATTCTCAGAATTCTCAAAGAAAAATCAGACCTTTTTTGGTATAAAATGAATTAAATGAATCAAAAACAAGAACCCATCTTTCAATTAAGCTAATTCATGAATTACTCAATGGAAAAAACTCAAAAAAAATCTGAAAAAATTGGCATGCATTTCATCAATTGAACTAAAGAAACAAGAAATTGTGGAAATGGGTTTGTTTGGATTACCAAAATGAGATGAGATTGAGTGAGATATTGAGACCTGGGGAGCATAATTGAGCAATTACACTTCTCCTTTCTTTGTTTAAAGTGATGAAAGAAAGAAAAAAAGTTAGCTCATGAAAGTCTAGGTGAATAGGGGAGTCGATGAGTCAAATCAGGAGAGCTTTTCTTTAACAAATCAGTGTCATTATTTTGTCCTGGTGACAAACGTTATACTCAAACCTAACATGGGTGGACAAAACACTAGGTTTGTATTGGTTGAGTACTGAAATGTGTAATTCACCTTCATTGACTTCTGTTGACCGTTACTGACTGTGGTATAAGAAAGCTGGAAATCAGTTCTCACTGTCGATTGTTATTCATCCATGAACATTTATCTTGGTGAATTCCATATTAAGGTAGGTCTTCTAATTCAAAATACGTATGATTGGCCGTCTTTATGGAAGGATATTTTTCTTGTAATATGGTATATGTGAGAAAATTATTACATTTTGTAAGAGTCTGATTTACATGTCAATTTTACTACTATTATTATTATTATTATTATTATAGATATTATTTTCCTTATTTATTTTGTAATATGGTATATGACATACTACTACATTAATGAGAAAATTATTACATTTTGTCACAAGGGGGCAAATTAACACTACCTTCCATGTCTGATTTACATGTCAATTTTACTACTACTATTATTATTATTATTATTATTGTATATCTAACAAAATTACTATGTAAATAATAAATCAAAATATCGTATTAGTATTTTATCAGAGAGTGTGCACAAAATCCGAATAACACTTGATTTTTGTTAGGGAGCTCAAAACATGATAGAAAGTATCATTTGATGGTAACGACCTTTCTAAAATTAACTTATCAAAGTATCTCAAACCATCATCAAGCATTTTAATCTGACCAGATTTACACTCATCCTCACAAAATGCTTAAGTTGAGTTACTACTCTATTATAACCTCCTGAACCGGAGGAATAATTGGAGATTGTTGTTTTTGTATGCAGGCCCAATTTCATTTTCTCAGTTAATTTGAGAGAAAAGAGATAATGTACCTTAGTTTTAGAGAGAAACTGGGAGCACTTCAATTCTTGAGGAAAAAAAATGAGAAAAAAGAACTGCACAGCCAAGGGAATTGAAACATTTCCAATTTGGCTCGTTAAAGGGCGCATAGATACGCCTAAGAAGTTACTGTCTCCAAAAAAACAGATTAATTTGAGAATCTTGTGATATAGAATAAGAGTAGAAGAAAACACAAAGTAAAGGGAGAAAGAAGGGAGATTTCTTATTCATGTGTGTAGAATATAAGAGATTATGCCTCTATTTATTTATATAGATAGAAGAAACCCTAATCTTAGCCATGGGGGCATCTTAGTAAATAAACAATGGTTGATAACACTCCCCCTGATGACCACAGTAGCTAAATCAATACAAACATATCAGGAAAACTCAAAAGTGAAAAACCTGAAATTGTACAAGCACTTAAAAACTTGAAAAAGTGTTGGACACGCAAATGTTGCCTCATTAAAACCTTGACAAGGAAAAATCCAGAGGGGACAAAACCTCGACGAAGGAAAAAGAGTACAACGCGATAAGTCGGTAAATGCACCTTTGATGATTGCGCTCCCCGATAAGTACTTCGATTAAATCTTGGCTTGCAAATCTTCGAGTTGACACTTCCCAATTTTGATAAACGAATTTCTTGAAGTTAGGAGATAGCAATGCTTTCGTGCGAAATCTTCCGGTTGCTGAAGTCTTCTTTTGTGTTAGTCTTCCAATAGTAGTGTTCTCGAGTCTTCATGTTTCTTTCAATATATTAAGTATTTGTGTCTTGGATTGCTAATTTGTTGGAGATGAGTTGCAGAAATAGTTGATGTAGTTTCTTCAACAAAGTGCCAAGATATGAATACCTTATCATATGTGAACAAAAATTGTATTTGTGAGAAGGAAATCCAAATTCTTAGGAAATGATTAAGTTGATTTGGTTAAATCAAATGTGGGCATCCACTAAACAACCAAAATTGATATAGCTCCCCCTTGGATGACCATCATGTTGAATTAAATTGCCTCACTAAAACCTTGCCAATAAAACCCAATGGAGAAAATTTTGGCCTGAAGGAAAAAGAGCACAAATATCAACATTATAAATAAAATAAAATAATCAAATGTCAACAAGATGTTGCCTCGTTAAAACCTTGTCAGGAGAACCACGTTGGACAAAACTTGAAACGAAGGAAAAAGAGTACAATTTTTGACGATTTATGGATGCTAACTCAACTATATGAGTATTACAGAAAAAGAGCATCAAAATCATAACTCTAGTCTATCTCAAAGAGAGATTAAGCTAGCATAATTCTAACTGCAGATTTAATAAAGAAAATAGAATCTATGTTGCTAAAGCGTAGATTTTGGTGTTTTTAAAGGACTCCTCCAGAGACCTACAAAGTTGATATGATAAACTCATTAATCCGGATTTTTAGTTTTGTACCAAATTTTTTAAAACACAAAGGATTGTAGTTGGTTGCCTGAATATAACTTTAATCCACCAAGGATAACAAATTCGGTAATGTTCTCTAACCACATCTTGTGTGAATGCAATACGAGTCCTTAATGACTACCACGAAAATGAATCATATTAGAAGAACAAAGTGTTAATGAACCAATCCTCGGGTTTGAACATATAACCCCAAATCGCTCAGAAAACGATATATTTCTCTTAATACGCAATATGACTAACACCAGCCTGTAATTTTCAGGTTTGACAATTTTAAGGTGTCAAGTCGAGCTAGGATCCTTATATTGCATCAATTGAGAAATAATAATAATCCAATCTAATTTGGATGACATGCCAACCAATCACATATATCGATATTCCTCTGCAGAGGGGTTCAAAACCACCATCTTTTATTTCAAAAAGTAGCTACTTTATTTGAATATTCGACAACATATTAACTAATGATGATCCTACAAAATTCTCAAGTGTATGCATATCATGAAAAATATTCACAGAATTGTTGGTACCAGCGGCTGCAGGCATTATAATCTCCCCATCTTCCAGTGAGGAGATATGAACTATGAGAATGTAGATCTTTTGATAGACTCTATTGGAGCACTATCTGTAGCATTTAGAAAAACACTACATTTTTGCTAGAAGTGATTGGATTTGCCTTTTCAGACGACTCTAGCTTATGGAAAAGCTAAATGAGATTTTTTCACACCTATTTAATGGCAACGCCTTTTTCGATTTGATCATGATGGGAGAGAAGTGATATAACCTTTAAGTTAATTAATGCCAACCTTTAATATCATAGAGTATCCCCCTGATTCTGGCGAAAATTGTCATCTCATATACAAAGAAAAAAATCGTAGAGTAGTATCCGATTAATTCAAGGAAATATACTCATAATAATTTCTGGATTTTAACAATACCAGTTGGACTGAAGATAATGACTTCAAAAGCCATGCGAAATTTTCCTAAAAATAAAATTAAAATTGTAGTCTTTTTTATATACAAAATTAACTGAACCATGGGTTTTGTTGGATATAACAAAAAGAATATAAAATATGCAACCAAATCTCCAATGACATATAAGGCCGACGAGATATCCATTCACCTAAGATTAAAACTATGGACATTTTATTTGATCAAAATAGATTAATTTTAAGATCGATATAGTCATTACAAAGACTAATGAGATAAGCTAAAAAACCGGGTGCGCATCCTTTGATCTTTAGTGTCCAATTCCAACTACAAGTGGAATTATTTTAAAATTTTGGAGATTTACCATGAGAGAAAAAAAAATGCTCAATATCCCTTAAGAATACAACAATTCCTCTAGGTGTTTGCAATTGTGAATATCATAATAACGATACTTTATATATCCCTTTAGGACCGATAGGGAAAAACCAAATCAATTGGCTTATATGATTCTTTTTAAGAAAATAAAGAGATCAGTTTCGTTATTAAGGAATCCATGGTTTTCCCGTAAGAAATGGAAATCAATGGTTTATTAGTAGAAAAATAAAACCATAATTGGTAAAGGTTTGTTTAAACGTTTGTCGTCAAACTACGAGAAAAAACAAATAGTGGATAAAATTTCTTAGAATGTCAATTTTAACATCTCCTTCCTCATAAATGATGGAGAAAACCAATACCGGTTGGTATATATGATACACCAAAATTGCATCGACAAAGAGAAAATAAAATGTCGACTTAGTCATCAATTAAGGAAAATCCACTTTGTGGTTAAACGAATGGTTTATTGTTAAGGGAGATAAACCAGATAAAAAATCATGTGATCTTCATCAAATAGACGAAGATATAAAAATTAATTGGCCGTAGGTTTTTCAACCATGCATATGATTAACTACCGTAAAGGTAGCTAAATACGATGACACCAATTTTTGGTGATTACAGTTTCATTAGGGTAATAGAAACCGTAAACATTTGATGGATTTTATTTTTCCTTCTCTATAATAGAAGAGTATAGAGAAGAAAGGAAAATCAAATAATTGATCCCATATCCAATAAATATAGACCATGTCTTTATAGGACTAACCAATGGATTTTATACGCACCTAAAAATAAGAATTTTTATAATAGCCAACAAAAAAATAAAAAAATAGCCAAAATAACATTCTCGTAATTGGGATTGTGGAGTCATATAAAATCCATAAGAAAGGAGTAGAGGATGATGTATCACCAGTGAAAAAAAAAAACTTCCTTTGATATTGATGGATGAAAACATTCATCTACTCATCAACAACTCACGGTATTGAACATTAAAAGAAGAGGATATCAGTAGCTCGCATTAATAAGAAGCTTTAAAAAAAATTGACGAAACGAATAATAGTACAAAACAAAAAGACGAACTGTATAGGTAGGATACTGTACCCAAAGCCGTTTCCTTTATGGCTGCTTTGTTTTGTGGTCGTATATAACTCCTGCTAGAAGATTACACATGGTTTGCACTTTTTATACCACAAACCTATAATAAAGCCAAATAAAACATCATTAGAGTTTTTCCTATTCTAATAGATCAAAGAAAAATAAATCAAACCAAGAGAGAAGGTTAAGTAGTAGAGAATCTTCTCCGTTTTCATGGCTCTGTCGGCAGAGCAACGTGCATGATAACTTCTTGTGATATAAAACAAGAGTAGAAGAAGACACAAAGTAAAGAGAGAAAGAAGAGAGATTTCTTATTCATGTGTGTAGAATACAGGAGATTATGCCTCTATTTATATAGATAGAAGAAACCCTAATCTTAGCCACGGGGGCATCTTAGTAAATAAACAATGGTTTATAACATAAAAAAACTTTCTTTTTTTTACGGCACAACTAGGCCCACCTCCCTGAGTAGATCTAGCAATTTGGACTAGCCCCACTACTAGCGAACCGCCATCCCATCAACAACATCCAATCCCAGCTCTATCCATAGAGGAATTTTATTTGTTTTCCTGATACGACACAACTTGGCCCACCCCCGAGCAGACCTAGTAAGCTGGACTAGTCCCACTGCTAGCCCAACCGTCATCTCATCAACAAGATTCAATCTCAGCTATATCCAATAGAGGAAGTTGGGTGAAAATAGGGGATCCAACCTTCCCTAGTGAGAATCGATCCCCCTACCTCCCGCCCGCACTATGGACAAAAGGGGGTTCCTTAACCGCTATACTATACAGTTGTTGGATTCTTCTCCCAATTTATACAAATGGATATGGGTGTCTAATTTGGACAAAAAGACCAATCTAACCTCAAATTAACCCTAATCCTCACTCGTATAAATATAAATCATTTCTATTTTCAGCTACCAAAAAAACACCTAACCTTCTAAAAAGAAAAACAAAAAAACAAAATTATATCCATCTAATCTTACTAAAACCTATAAGCCTTAGAAGAAACTAATCTTTTTGTTCAACAGGGTAAATCTCTATCAACCCATTCTACTAATGAGATTTATTTCATTGATTTACATATATAAAACCCATTTTTAAAAATGTATGATTTCTATCAAGAATCGGTTTTTGTATATCCATCATATCCACCGATTCTGACTTTTGTTCTTCGTGTCCATGAAGAACATGCAATATAATCGTAAATCCTGAATCGGTGGATACGATGGATTTATTGAAACCGACTCTGTGAAGTTTTTCAATTTTTAATAACATAAACAGAATCGGTTTATAAGATGTTTCATCATCGACCAATTATCATCATTATTTTTTCTGGATTTTGTTCTCTCATAAATGGTTTTTATGTATGTGGTTTGTTTACCAATTATGATCATTAGTCTTTTGAGATTCCCACATTAGAAATAATATATGTCTTATCAATCGATTCCTGTGGTTTGATTTTTTCAGAAAAAATCGAATTACATATATGTGTTTTATTTACCGATTATGTGGGTTTTATTTTACCATATTTTTATTCCAATCAGAATCTATATATATGCATGTTCTCATTTGTCGATTATGTAGGTTTCATTTTAATTCATTTCTTCTTTATGATTGGTACTTTTTATAGAAATGGATTTTAGGCATCTGAGATTTTTCAACCGAGAAATCCAAGAAAGGGATATTAACAGGAGTCCAGAGGTTATCATAAGGACATAATATAAGTTTATTTTTGGTCGAAAGACTAAACTAGAGTAGGCATTGGCACTGCCTGATGATCTTGTTTAGGAAGAACGTAAGGATCTCAACAACTTTGCAAAAAGGAGGGAGAAGTGAAATTGGGTCTCGAATTGAAATCGAGGAGATGTATTAACTTGGTGATGAAGCTTCAGCAGAATTCTGCTGCTAATTAATGCTTCTAATACTGGTGGTGTTGATGGTGCTCCCAATGCTGCTACTCCAAATGTTGCAGCTCCTTGTTGTTGATACTCTCTGATGCTTTATTATGCTAGCTTATTATAAATTTAAGTTTTAAAACTTTTAGTGGTTTGTAATTATCGCAAGACTTGTTTGGATAATGATTTGTTTAATTATGGCACAATGGTGTAATGAACTTATGGTTTTTAAGTATAATTATCGTATGTAATGGATTTATGGCACAATGAGTTTATGAATGCTTCAAATTATGTTTTGTAAATACAAGCTCACTATCGGTTTATATGACTATACCTATAAATCTACTCTCTTGGTTTCATCCTTGAATCGATTTCTGTAGGTATTCATATAATCCGATTCTTCAAGACTTAAAAAGTGTCAGTTTTCTGTACTTTTTATAGACAAAACCGGATTACATGTGCAACAATATGAACCTATTTTGATCGGTGGATTATTATTATTTTTTTGTTGATTTTCAAAGCTACAATCGGTAATTGTTGACAATTACAAGGACCGATGCTATTTGGCTTCCATCTAAAATTCTTCTTTATTGGCATTCACGAGGGACGATTGTGCACAATTATTTCATCTTTTGGGTCTTCCTCTATATAATATGGATCTCTTTACAGACATAATTTGGCCCAAACTTGTGTATTTTATTCACTCGTATTCCATCCACTACTCAAACAACACAAGTTTACTTTCATATATTCTACAAACACACATTTCATACTTCTACAAGCATGATATTATTTGAATCCGCTGATGATTTGGCCATAATCAAAACATGGTACAATGAAACCCGACGTGAAGATGTCATAGCCGAAAGGGTTACACCGGAAATATTTTGGGGCAGGTAAATATCAAATATGTGGTAGATCATGAAAATACAAAGGGAAGAGCTTGGAAATAAATATATGCTATAACCATTTAGGCTTGTCGGTCCGAAAATTTGTAAGTATTTTTCGAATTTCTATTACATAAGCTAGGTTGTTTGATCTTTAACTTGAACACTAATAAAGTAAGTTTGTGTTTTGTTTGTAAACGAGGAACGCACAAAATGGCACTACTTAGGAGTAAAAATGAGAAGAATTCATACTTTATGAAATCTATGAACTCATGAAGTCCTAAATCCATAATTCAACCCGGACTATATATCATTCAATTTTCCGGGAGAAGATTCTTCCGATGAAGATTGAGAGTTTTAGAAATTTTTGTGGGTGGATCTCTATATAAACTCTCTCATGAGACTATAAATCGTCCACTAGGTCGCATAAGGGTCCAAATGCTTGTCTCACATGCTAAGTGCATCCGTGATGCCTACGAAAGTGAGTTAGATTGATTTGAAATGGATGAGGTTTCCTAAAAGTACGAATTGATTTATTTTTTTAATTCTTTTTTGTTAATGAAAATACCTCATCAATATATATATATGAGACCATTCATCAACCGATTTCGTGAATCTAATTTTATGTTTACATACACCGATCGATTTCTGGATTCTTCGTGAATGAAGAACACCAACCCAGAATGGGTATACATATCCTTGAACATGCATCAACTGATTATGGGTTAGTGTTTTAGAAAATAGATCAAAATTTTTCAGTTGTTTAACGCTTTGAAGTTCGATTAACATTAGTTGATTTCACATCTAATATAATTGATTAACACCTAAAACGATCAAAACACTAATTAATTAATCGGTGGCAAATTAGCCATTAAGGGAAATAGTTGGCTAAGGGGTTTTTGGAATTATCTCATAATTGATGACCCCTTTTTATCTTTTAGAGGTAGACCACAAATAATATCTCGAGGTCCTGGACTAGCCAGGATTTATAGAGGCAGAGAAGTTCAATTCTACAGTTTTAACTGAGGACAGCTTTAAGTGAACTATGTGGGAGCAGAACAGAAGCCTCCATATCAATTTAAATGTGTAAACATATCATATTTTAATGTTGTTTGCAGAGACTTTCTTATGAGGTATAGAAACTGAGCTTGTAAAAAATAGTCCCTCATCCATGGGACACTGAATATGTTATCTTGGAATTCTGTGAAGCACCGGCATATCAGTATTGACAGTGTGTCCACATTTGTTACGTGTCAGACACTGGATGCGTGTAGCTAGGACACCGACATGACGCACGTAGACATCTATGCTCCATTTTACTAGTTGGATAATCTAGTATATATGTTAGGAAAATTAGTATTAATTAATTAATAGTTAATTTTTTTCTTTTTCCCCATGGATTCCAATGAGAATGTCAGATTAACACTATTTAAGTAAGTATGCACAAAATAAATGAAAAATATAAAATAAATATATTAGGCACAACACGGTTATTTTCCTGGCACGGCACAACACGTCCTCGAACACGACACATCTTAATCTCTGGCACGGCGCTGCTCGACACCTGCATGGGCTGGGCTTTGCCAGCGTGTTTTACACCTCTAATTGTGAATCAGTTCCAACATGTGATGTTGTCGTGAACTGAACGACGTGGTCTATTGCCAGCGACTGCCAAATCCGACGCATATAATGCATATGACCGTTAAACTCCAGCAGGAATATACCTAGGCTCAAAACCACCTACCTCCAGTACTGCTTGAGATGCAACCTTATCCAAACTCAGTGCAAAAAACTCTAGCAACAACAACCATCTTCGTGGGATGGCTTAAACCCCACTTAAATTGATCAAAATTAACACCGACGTTGCAATAATGGGATATCCGGAATAGCGGGAGTGTATTATATGGCGAAACGAGGAGGACGGTACTATCTTAGCAATTGCACAATCATTGGGTATCACCACTGGACTTGTAGCCGAAACTTGGGTCATGCTCATCGCTTCTAGAACGGCAACAAAACGGGCTGGTAAAAAGTTCAATTTGAAACAGACTCGGATAACTTAATGAGAATTCTAACCTCGGACACCGACGCTCCATGGTATATTTCTAACTAGATTGCAGAAATCAAGTATATGTTTACCCAAATTCAGCAATATACTATTAGACACGTCTACAGAGAATGGAATCAAACAGAGATGGTTTGGTAGATGATTGCTCTATAGGAAAGCTTGCAAAATAGTGTGGGACAATATAATTCCCCCACCTAAAAATTCTATTGTAATAGCAGATTCTATGGGCATAACATTCCCACGTGTAATCTCAACTTCATCAGTCAACGCTCAAGTATGAACAGTACACACTACTGAGTATCAGATAAGTTTGAAGTACCTTTTTGGCTGTCAACATTAAACAGTTGTTTGCTGATTGCACCGTTTCTGTATCCATGGTACGAACAATGAATTATCTTAATAACTTTACCATCCATGATAGTATTAAGTATGCAACAGGATCAGAGTTTACAGCATATCTAGTTTTTTGCATTATGTGTTTCCCAATATTTAATTTCAGCACAGCTGTTTCCCTTACCATACAATAAAATGAAAACGAAATTTTACTCTTTCATTTTCATTCTTCTCATTCAATTGATCTCTTCATTTTTCTGTGTAAATTCTCAATCAGATTCTTGTTCTAATAATTTGAGTAATCTCAAAGGTATTTCTTTTGATACAACATCTCTAAGTTGTTTCGATCTCTGGACTAGTCGTGGCTACGTCCTTAGAGTAAGTTTTAATTAATTTCATTACTTATTAATTAGTTCTTCGTTCTTGAGTTGTTCTTGGTGTTCTTGACGAAAAACTGTTTACCATTTTGATGCAACAGTATTCAAAGACAGGATCAGACATATGGAGCTTTCTTCTATCAGCCCCAAATACAAAGAATTACATTGCAATTGGATTTTCAGAAAGAGGAAAAATGATAGGGAGTAGTTCCATGGTTGGATGGATTGGCAACAACAGTATTGGTATTGCTAAACAGTATTTCTTAGCAGAGAAACGAATAAATGCAGTACGACCAGATCAAGGAAACTTAACTCTTGTCAAGAATTCGGAAACGGTTGTAACACAGAATTCGCGATTATATCTTGCTTTTCAATTGAAAACTGCACAACAACCATCAACAAACATTATTTATTCGATCGGACCAGATGGGTTGCTTCCGAATTCACAGTTCCAGTTATCGCAACATCTTGATCATGGAAATACTCTGATCAGTTACCAAACAGGTAAGAAAAATTATATACAGAAAACTTGAAAAATCCTTATCTTTTATGCTTGCCATGTTTAGATGTGATGGGCAGAAAATTTTCAAACAGACAAAGGGGAAAGCGAAAAGTCGGAAAATTGGTGCCAAGGAACCATGGTTGTTGTGTATTCATTTGGTAGGGACAATTCCAGCCAAAAAGAAATTCCATTGGATGGCATGGTTGGGTCGATATTGACTACATTTCACTAAAAGTCAAACTTACCCTTAAAAAAAAAAAAAAAACTTCTTAGTTTTGGTGTAGGAAAATTAAAAAAAATTGAAATCCAATTTTGTGCATACTTATTCAAATAGTGTTAATATGAAATTCTCGTTGGAATCCATTGGAAAATTTATAGTTTGGTTCTTAGAGTGTGAAATGGATTGGAAAATGTCACCTTTGCTTCAAGTTGTGAAGGAGGGTCCTAACAAATTGAGGTCCCGTACCCTCCTTATTATGACAATGTCATGTGCAATGAGTTGTGTTTGGTATCCTATGTCACCTTTGCTTCAAGTTGTGAAGGAGGGTCCTAACAGATTGAGGTCCCGTACCCTCTTTATTATGACAATGTCATGTGCAATGAGTTGTGTTTGGTATCCTATATAAAAGGAAAAATGTGATGAGATGTTGATGAAAATTTGGGTCAACATTTTCAGGTCAAGCCGAAGTTATAAGTGTACCATACACAATGCTAAGGAGAGGTCATGGGTCACTGAATATGATAGGTTGGGGTTTATGTTTGTTGATTGGAGCCATGGTTGCTAGGTACTTGAGAGAAAAGGATCCACTTTGGTTTTATTTACATGCTTGTATTCAAGTTGTTGGATTCATTCTTGGAGCTTTTGGTATCATTACCGGACTTGTATTAGAAGATGTTCTTTCTGCTTCAGTGGACCGACACAAGACTATTGGTATCTTTGTTATCATTTTCGGATGCCTACAGGTGCGTACCAAATCCTAATTCAATTCATAGCGATGTTTTCAAAATGGCGTAATTGTTGTGCAAATGAAAATCAGTGCAATGTCTGTTATTGAAACTGTCAATGTTTGTGCAGGTGATTGCATTTTTGCCTAGACCCAAAGTGGACTCGAAATTCAGATTTTACTGGAATATTTATCACTGGACTGTAGGAAGGACAATGATAATCCTTGCTGCAGCAAATGTGTTTTACGGACTCAAGTTAGCAGACGAACATAAAGGATGGACTGCTGGATATGCAGTTGCTCTTTCAATCCTGATTGTTACTGCAATTTGGTTGGAAATAAGGATGAGGATGAGAAAGTAGATTTTCTTGTACTTGTGTTACTTTTCAATTGGTTTTTTCTTCTTTTCTTCTCCATAGATTCGTTTTTTGTAACTATTTATTAGAATAAATACCCTTTCGGTTTTTGATTGTTAAACCATACATTTTCTTATGGAGCTAGATTCTTGTTGTGGCTGTATGTGTGGTGATCAAGGATGATAATAACTCTCTCTTTGGGTTTGGGATATACTACATTTTTGTCTCATTATTTCTATCTTTCTTATTGGTTTTTCGCGACATATGTTGTAGTTGCAGGAAATCCTACAACCACGCCCTTACTAAAATCTACAAATGATATCTAAGTGAACTCCATGAAAATCACAAGAACATTCATTAAGATCTTCAAATTGAGTACAAAGTGATGAGAAAACCCTAACTTGGGAAACAAATCATCTTTCTCTCTCCTAAATAACTTGTCTAAACTCTCAAAAATGCTCTCTTGAATACAAGGTTGCTCGGCTCCGTATATAGGAGTTTACATAGTGGAGGACAACTAATAAAACCCCTATTTTCGGATATGGCGTGCGTTATTAACGCATGCTTACATTTAATCTTATCGCACATACTCTATAACATTGCATGGTTCTTCACACTTTACTCATGATTATGCTAACGTCATATGATGCGTCATTCTGGATAAACTATACGCGGTTGGCTTCGCTCAGTCTTGATGATCATCATTTCGCATACTTGATTGGTGTGCGGTATTTTGTATCTACATTTTGCCTCTTCTCATGATGTTTCTTTGGAAAAGAGTGCGATATGAGAAACTCCAATTTATATTGCCGCAACCGTTCATCTTTTCGTATTCTTCTATGCCGACATATTTTCGTAATTTCAGTGTAACCGTCTACACGTGTTGATTTTCTCCCTTTTTTACCGGCACGTTCAAATCTAACCGGTCATCTTTCTTACCCATTTATGAACTGAGTTTGAGGAGAGATAATCTTCTCTTTTTACTTCATCTTCCATTCTTTTCTCTGTGAGCCCTCTGCAAATCTTCATCTTCTTCATCTTCTCGAAATTTCTTCATATTCCTTTTCTCGAAGTCTTAATCTTGATCTTACTGCTTCTCTCATGCATCCTCTCTCAAGTTTTGTATACTTTGTTGAAATTCATCTTGTTTAATCTATTTGCTTGTTTTGATTTCAAATCGAACTCTTTCTGATATTGTTGTTGTTTCCATTCCCATACTGGTTCTGCTGTAGCAAAAGTTCTTCCTCTGGCACCACCAAATTTTCAGTCCCGAACCCGAAGAATTCTTCAAGTTCGAAAAATAATGAATCTCATAAGAGGAATCCTTCGCATAACAAAGGAGTAAAAAATATTTTCTTCTTTGTAAAATAATATTGTTGCCTCTATTTCTTATCTGCGTTGTTCTTCGCAGGATTCTGAATGTGAGATTGAGGGCGAGAAGATGACAAAGATCATAAGAATTCGCAAGGCCCCATCGCTCAAGACTGGTCTCGTCATTCCTGACTTTGACTGTAAGGAAATGGAAACTAACATTCCTTCGCATGCTAATGTTAGTGCACCTCTACAAAGCTTAATTGCCTCATCTCCTTTGGATGTCAACCTTGACGCACCTATTCAAGGTTTGATTGCCTCTGCTCCCTTGAACTCTCCTTCTTCACCAAAGGATACTTTCTCTTCTAAAGAAGATGTCCCAGTTGATCATGAGGTAAAAGAAATCTCTGCTTCTCCAAATGTAACTGCACCTAGGGTTGATCAGACCGTTTCTACCTTTGTGAATGTTCCTTTATTCGCAAATATCCCCACATCTGTTGAGAATACTTCCTTTGTCGCTCATGTGGAAAATATCGCCTCTTTTACACCCGCTTCTTCTTTTTCTAAGATAACTTCTTTTGAAGCCATCCCTATTGATACTGGTGTTTTGGAGAGAGCAAGCTTTGCTGCTCAAGTTTTGTGTGAAATTATTAATGCTTCTCAATCGTCTATTAATGATCCTTCAAAACTTCGTATCTGCGATGCTCTGAACAAATTGTTGTGTGCTTCTCCACCGCACAAGCCAACAAGGAGTGATATCTTCTCTCAAATTGATCCAAGTGTTCATATTGCTCTTGATTTCTTGGTAGACACTCTTTCGCTTACACTCTTCTTATTCATCCTATCTTTCTTCATATTTATTCTTATAGTATTTTTCTTTTAGGATGCACGTCATCGCGTGGTTCTGGCCTAAGGATTTTCTGAATCTAGTAATACCATACTAGAACTCCCGCGTTGAAATGTCGCACTTGAAGGAGAACTTAGCAAGCTGAAAGGGGACTTCCAGACTGTGACTCTTGAATCCTAGAATCTTCGCAACAAGAATCAAAGCCACAGAGGTACTTATTTCACTACACCATTTTGGCCGATTAGAAACATATCTTACATGCTACAAAACAGGGTTGTAACAGCCACGTTCTGTTTCAAAACATGGCGTGAAATTTTTTTGTAACGGCCTGTAGTCATTACTGAATTTTGGTTTGTACATGTATTCGGCGCGTTTGTAGCAGATAAATGGTCATTACTACGTGGAATTTCTTAATAGACCCCAGCTCTTACGAATTATTTGTAACTGAGAGTTGTAACAGGTGAGGGCCGTTACTACGTCTCCGTTGAAAAAGTTCTTTGTCGTTACGAATTTGTTTGTAAGACTAAGTCTTATGGGCTAGATTGGAGGTGCTAGATTAGCACTTAAGTGTTGCAATTCAAAAAAAAAAAGTGTGGCAAAAAGTTAACACTAGTTCTCTCTCCTACCGATTTGCTAGTATGTGAACTAGCATGCTAGATAGTTCTGTTGAATGATTGGTAGCTTGAAAAACTACCTTTTCGCGGAATGGTTTAGCGCTGAGAGATTTATTTTTGATCTGACGGCTGAGATTTAAAGCGCTGAACCATTCAACGTTGAGCGCTGAATGGTTTAGTGCTGGGCGGGGAATGGTTCAGCGCTGGGCTGACATGGACTGCTAATCTAGCTGCTAGATTAGCACTCGCATAAGACTTAGGAGGTATTCCTAACTGCTAATCTAGGTGCTAGACTAGTACCCCATAAGACTTAGTCTAACAGCAAAAAAATTACTGCTAGTCAACATTGTCCTGGTCAAAATTGGTGAATGTTGACCAATTTTGACCGGTCATTATTGACTGACAATTCATTTATCACGAAATCACCTAGGAATTCCATACTGCATACATTCGGTCCATCCATATTCAACAATAACTTCTTCAATCAATTCATATCACCATTCATTCAATACATATCAAGAATAAATACAAATTCTTCTAAGTACCAAAAAAATCATTAATTATCAAATTCCGATAAGTACACCTAAACACTCTTTTACATTCATTCTCGATATCTAAACAAACTAGACAAAGTCCTACACAGTGACTTACTTGAAGTGACAAACTGGAGTGAACGCAACATTTTATATTCAAGCTCGGAAAACCCCGAAACACGGAAAAACAACTTAACGAATCTCTTTGTATATTAGAATGTAAATAAAGGGAGATTTGATTTGGAATCTCGATACTTGTATGTATTAGTGGAAGATGAGCCAGCACATTTAGCCCCGGTGGAGGATAACTGAAAATACAGATCAAGAAACCAAAGAAAAGCAATCATCACCATCGAACATTAGCATCTTTCCTGCGCAACTAAATCTTTGAAAAAAGAAGATAGTCGAACTTGGATCAATGAGAAAGAGAAGAATCCAGACTTGCATGAAAATTGGAGGCATATCAAGGGAATTGTGGCGATGATTACCTTCGGGGTGGTGGTAGTGGAACGATGGTGGACTGAAGTGGTAATTGCTGCTGACTTTTGACTTAGCTCTAGAAGGAGCAGGTGATGTTGCGCTGCTGCTGGTGATGCACTTCCCTGCAATGTTCATCTAGTTGTAATCCCCGACGCAACTCATTCTGCTATCCCAACAATTCACATCCAAACAATTGTAAGATGTGATATATTATCTTAAGACTGAATGAGAAGGTTTATTACGTCATGGTATGGATTTTTATAAAAACTAACCGTAGACCACGCATCATGGCCCATGCAATCACTGCCAAAAGAATCAACTATTCTGGTCTCACCACTTTCCTTGCTTCCCTCCCCAAAACCAACCCATTATCCTCCACTTTGTGACCGAAGCAAGTCTGGAATGGCCATTTATTGGTTTAGGCCGGACTTGTACAGATTGATCTCTCGAATCTAAAGTACTCCCTTGCAGTACATTGTTTAGGGTTTAAATTGTTTCTCACCTGCACACCCGCAATTACCGAAATCAGCAGAAACCATTTTCACCTACAAACACAAGTGTATCAAAGTAGAATCTAATACAAATTAATCACTGATACTAGTGAATATGTTTACAGAAGAATTCTCAGATACTCTTTATACTTATTGAAAAAATATTATTATTACATTTCCAGAGAAAATGCATAAAGGTAAATAATTAAGTAAAAAACATGGAACATATGTTCAACACCACTGTAGGATCTTCGAAGACGATTAACCACCAAACCATCCCCTTTCCAAGTCTTCCCATCGAGCAAAGTTTCTCTGCATCTCTGTGTAGCTTCTAAATAAGCACTGCGAGAGAAAGAGAGAAAGGGAACAGATTCAATCATCTGGATGGAATGTTGCAAACAAAACTATTATGATCTTTTATATATAATAATAATCTCATGAGAATAAGTTATTAGTCAAACAAAATGAGACATTAGGCTCCCAAGTTTCCCATCTATCTGAATTATTTTATAGTGCTGATTTAAGACATCAAACTTTGTCAGATGAGAATGAGGGTCTATCCATGGAGAAACAGGCGATGTTTTCGCGTCAGTACCTTATTCTCCAGAAAATTTGTGATAATCAAGAGGAATCTCTTCGCAAACTAAAAAGTCAGCATGACGAATCATCGAAGATATTAACCGTGAAGAATGAAAAGATCATCCAGAGTAAAATAAATCTAACTGTGAAAATGAACTAGCTTAAAGAGGAACACTCGCAGCTAAAGAATCTCATGATGCCCTTATGAAAGAAAAGGCCTCCCTTTCTCAGGATGAAAAGAAACTTCTATCTCGTCTTAAGGGTTTGGTTGGTGATGATTTTGATAAAGCTATGGAGAATATGAAAGATAGTAGTTTCGCTTTGTCTCGATACCTTATTTCTCAGAGACAAGGTAGTCACATGGAGCTGACTGCCTCATTTTAATTGTGATTTTTGATTACTTATATCCTGCTGCTGCTGCGAATGCTTCGCTCTAATTATAATCTTATGCTTCTTTTGCATATTCTGAGAAATTGCACCAGTCCACCATCTCTCATCTAAGATCCAATCTGGCTAAGGTTCGCAAAGAACGTGGGAAGCTCTCAGCTACTCTAACCTCTTCTCGGGACCGAGCGAACAGAAGATGTTTGTATCTTGAAAACTTCATGGAGGTTGGCACAAGAAATGCTAAGAAATGTGTCGCTCGTAGATCTCATGTTAAGGCTCAAGTTCTATTAAATAAGATTCTTCCAGGAAAGTAACTTGCTTTGGTAAACGTGGCGCCTCTGGATATAAGTGAAGATGAGAAGCTTCCTGATCCTGACAGTGATTATGAATTTGTAACCGATGATGAAGAAGATACTGAGACTCCCGTTCGAGAAGATCCGCCTGAGAAGGACAAAGCTGGTGGTGACTTATATAAAGGTCCAAGCGCCGATGTCAATCCTGGCAATGAAGCTGGTGCTGAAGCTTCTGCGACTAACCAAGACGCCCCTTCTTCCAATGCTTAGCTTTTCCCTTTCCTTAATCTTCTTCTGTACCTTTGCATATGTAATTTTAGAATATACTTTTATTCGTGACATTTGTTTCTTGACAAGGAGGATAATATTTCTTTTGTTTCAATTCCCATACTCGCCTCTTATTATATATCTTGTAAGAAACGTGCTAGTAAATCCGTACGACAGTTGCCTCATGCCCGTTCTATTACTGCCTCACGCTATTAATGTTGATAATGACGCATATCCTTTTATGAATGACAAACTCTTGATATGTAGTGCTATAAATATTCATTTTTAATATCTCCTGCAAAATGATGTTAGTGTAAGTTTTATTTCTCATGAGGTCTTATTAAGCCTTCCTAAGTAAAGGTCTTAGGCTTAGTTTGGTATTGCTGCAGCTTTTGTAAAAACACTTTTCTGCTGTGCGTTGTTGTGCTGTGCTGTGAGAAAAAAGCAGTTAGACATTTGGTAAAATATTAATTAAAGTTGAAGCTGATTAAAAAAGCAATCAAAATGTGTTTGGTAAAATTTCAGATTCAACCATTGTTGTTGTAACAAATGACAAAAACAGACATATCACTCATGGTAGTTTTATTCAATTTTATTGGGTTTAAAAATAATTAATTTTTTACTATATAATATTAATGTTCATACTAATTACCATTATCATTATGATTGTTAAGAAATTATTTTACTTAACAATTAAGTAATTATTTAATATTTGTTTTTATTTTTACTGTTGAAAAATTAAATAAATGGTATATAAAATAGTTCGAAATATTAAAAAATAATAATATTTAAAGAATGCAATATAAGAAATAGTAAAAAATTGATTGTATATAAATTTAAGGGTAATTTTTGTCATTTATAAAATAAACTAGGGATAAAAAAGATAAATCAAACATTAAATTTATGTGGGACCACAGCTTATGCTTTTGTAGCTTTTAAAAGCTCCTCCTCCCCAGCTTTAAAATTGAGGAATTTGGGAAGTGCTTTGGATAAAAAGCAGTTTAGTTTTTTTTTTTACCAAACACCAACTTCAAAATTTATTGACATATATAGGTTTTAAAAGTTCTTTTGAAAAAAAAATAAGCATTACCAAACTCAGCCTTACTTAGCCTAAAATAAATTTTTGTTTCTGTGCGATGAAATCGCATGCGGTCTTTACATTTCATGTAACAACCCATTAATTTCGCCTTATCATCTTCTTGTATTATTTCCTCTGCAGGTTATATTATCGCAGAAATATGACAAGTCTTAATACTCCCGTGAGTAAAAAGCTTCATGATATTTGCGTCTTTTGACACAATTCAGCTCCCTAATGGAGGGTGTTGTCCTTATATTCCCCTGACTTCCCCTTCAAGGAACCTTACCCCTACCGGGTTAGGGTGGGCTCCTCCCATCCAGTGATACAACAATCAGTTGTTTTCGCGGCCTCTTATCCCTCCGTCGATATGGCTTATGGTTACAAGACCGCACCCTAAGTGTGGTTTCTTCGGACCGAGTGCATCATAGTCAAGACTTGTCAAGAGCGGCCATGTACGCTCCAGATGCCCCAGGCACTCTTGACTCAACCGTGTACCTCGGCGCCTTGATCGAGTTTCTGTACTCCTTAGTAGAGAGCTTCTTACCTTAGTCTTTCAACTAAGGCGCTCTACTGGATGGGATTTTATTTCACCCCAAATCTCCATGACTCAGGTTCCAGGGTCGGTGTAGCTTTCACCTGAGTCATGCTAACTAGGTTTTCCCAATATGACACGCGTTCGGTTTTATTATTGCCTCTTGTTGTATGCGAACTAGGGTGCACGCCATAATTGGATACCTAGCCTCCCTAATTAGAGGTTTTTACTTATGTAGCCTTCTATTAAGGTATTATCATAAGGTCTTATTTTTGCCTTTTCATTGAGATACATGAATTATGCATAAAGGAACAAATTCTTTATTTTCATTCATAATCTTGGATAGTACATCCTTGTTAAATGTTAAGAAATTCGCATCTTCGACTGTGTTTGCTCCATCTTCAGCTACATGCGATTGTCTTCTTCAAGCGTGCGACCACCATCGTGTTCCTTATGGATAGTATTTCTTCAAATATAACCTGTTCCAAGGATGTTCAAGTTTACGACCTATGCTCCTCCCCCGGGGTCCATCAACTGATACGCTTAATTGCCAATTATTCGCTTTCTTATGTAGGGTCCATCCCATCTTTTTTATAACTTTCCATCTCCTCCTCTTTGATAAGGTGGTATTTCTATCAACACTAGCTCCCCTGGATGAAAGTCTCTTTCTTTGACGCGCTTGTTATATTCTCGTGTTATCCTTTGACGGTAATTCTCCATATGTTGCAAAGCAATTTCTCTACTTTCTTCTAGATCATCAAGTTTTGTTAAAATTAAGTCCGCACTTAAATTCTTTTCCCATGCTTCTTTCTTAGTTGTAGGTATGATGACCTCAGTTGGCAACACCGCCTCTACTCCATATGTCAGGCAAAAAGGTGACATTCATGTAGCTTCTCTCTTGGTTGTTCTGTATGCCCATACTGCATTGTGTACTTTTTCACACCATCCTTTGTTGTATCCTTCAACTTCTTCTCCAATATATCCGCAATTATTTTGTTGGTTGCATCGGTTTGCCCGTTGCTCTGTGGATATAAAGGGGTAGACTTTTCGCTTTGTATTTTGAACGCATTAAGTAGCATTTCTATGTTTTCTCCTTCAAATTGTTTTCCAGTATCAGAAACTAACTGCGCGGGGATTCCAAATCTACAAATGATATTCTCAAATATTAATGTAAACACATCATTATCTCGAATATATTGCACCGCTTTCATTCGCCACACTTTGTAAAGTAATCTTTTACTACTATTAAATATTCCTCTATCATGTTCCTGGTATAGATGGACCTACAATATCTAAACCCCGTTTTCCAAATGGCAATACACTTGTTGATGAGTTTAGCATCGCACCCGGTGCGTGTATTTTCTTTCCATGACGTTGGCATTCTTCGCACCGCCTTGATACTTCTTTCGCATCCTCATGCATGTAGGGCCAGTAATACCCTTGTATATTTTTTATGTACGCTAAAGACCTTCCTCCACTATGATTTCCTGCATCTCCATAGTGTAATGCTTTCAAGATCCATTCCTTATTTTCGCGTCAAACATCGGAGAGATGGTCCAAGGAATGACCATCTCTGAGTTCATAATTTTCCGCTCTACTCTTTAACTTGTGTTCCTCCAACCTGTCTCTTGGGATTTCTCCTTTTTATAAATATAAATGAAGTTGAGTTCTCCAATCTGCGTCTTTATTCGCTTTCTCTTCTTCTATGTTTTCTACTATCATTACATCTGCATCTTCTTCTGTGTTATCTTCCTTGTTGATAGAGGGCTAAAAGAGCATCTGTATCTTTATACACCTTGCGGTTGGGTCCACCATCATAAAAGGAATAAAAGTGAATGTATCTGCTAAGTGATTATCTTTCCTTGATATGTGTCTCCAACTTATTTTTGGAATCTGGGAAGATAGCTGTGCGACAAGCTTCTTGTATTTCTGCAGAGATGGCTCATTTGTGTTATATGTTCCTTCTATTTGGCGAATAACCAGTTGTGAGTCACTAGTTATTCGCGCATCTTCTAACTTCATTTCAATTGCCAATCGTAACGCGTGCACTACCGCTTCGTATTCAGTTTCATTATTGGTGGACGCGAACTCCAACCTGAATGAGTAAGCTATTCCTGCTCTTGATGGTGAGATAAAAACTATTCTGATTCCATTGCCTTCTCCATTTGATGATCCGTCCACCAATATTTCCCATCTATTATGATCTGTCAACAGGTCTTTAGGGTTTCCATGTTCTTCATTTATATCCATCATCTCTTCCACACTTTCATCTTCTTCTAATGGAAATTCTGCCAAGAAATCTGCTATGACTTGCGATTTTGGTGAAGATAATATTTCATACTTGATCTGAAACTGCCCTACTTGTGCGTTTCATATTTCGATTCTTCCTGATCTTTTTGAATTTTTCATTACTGACTCAATTGTTACTCTTGTCAATTCCTTAATCTTGTGTGCTTAAAAATAGATACAGAGCTTTTGTGTTGCATAGACCAGTGCGAGAATCATCTTTTCAATCTTTGAGTGATTTTTCTCTGCGACATTGTATGTTTTACTTATATAGTGTATAGGCTTTTCCACTCCTTGATCCGAATGTAATAGTACGACACTTAATGCGTGCGGTGTTGATACCAAATATATTAATAATTCTTCTCATGGCTCCGCTTTCTATAGAATAGATAAATTCATTAAGTAGTTTTTTATTTTTTTTTTGCAGTGCTTTGTCACATTCGTCTGTCCATTTGAACTTGGTCCCCTTCTTTAGGATGTTGAAGAAGTGCTTGCACTTGTCTGATGAGCGCGAAATAAATCACCCTAAAGAAGCCAGCAGTCCATTCAATTTTTGTACATATTTCACAGTCGCTGGTAGTGGCATGTAACGAACTGCTTGAGCCTTTTCTGGGTCGACCTCTATTCCTTCCTTCGATACAATATATCCTAAAAAATTTCCTGACACGACTCTGAAAACGCACTTTTCTGGATTTATCTTGACATTGAATTGTCGCATATGCTCAAAGATTTCTCTCAAGTCATCAACATGATCTTCAGCTTTTTTACTCTTCACCAGCATATCATCAACATAGACCTCCAATGTTGTGTGTATCCATTTTGCAAATACCATTTCTACCATTCTTTGATATGTCACACCTGTGTTTTTCCAACCGAAAGGCATTTTTGTATAACAATACAATCCTCTGGGGGGCGAAAAAGCAGTATGCTCTTGGTCTTCTTCAGCCATAGGAATTTGATTATATCCTTTATATCCATCCATCAATGATAGCCTACCATTTCCCTGACGTCGCTTCAACCATTTGATGTAGGACATCCGTTAGATTCAGGATTAATAATTTTATTATTTCTAGATTTTAATTAATTTAATATAGGTATATCTTATTTTTAAAAGTTATTTAATTCTAGAATATTATTTATTTTAGGGATTTCTTATGTTCCATGTTTGAGTCTTAGAGTTATTTAAATAGAAGACTAGTCCTATGTAAGATACACATTATTATAAACCAATATTGAGATTTCTCAACAATTCTTCTAGTTTACTATCAAAATTATTTATTCACGCTTCCGTTCTACATTAAGTGGCATCACGAGCTTCAGCTATGATCCTCTTATTCTTTTCTTCTAAATTTTCTTTACCCTTTCGTCACCTCTACTTATCGAGATCTCCGCATCTCTTCCTCTAAACCATTTCTTCTAAATTATTTTCGTTTAAAAAAAACGGTCCGCGAGTTATAACCCCAAAGGTGTCACTATTCATCCGCAAAAAACCCGTCAAAACAAAAGTAACACAAAAACCCCAAAAAACAAAATTTTGATGAAACCAAAATTTGGTTTCATCATAAAATTTGATGAAACCTCATAGAATTTGACGAAACCAATTTTAAAATTTGGGGTTTTTGTATCATTTTTTTAAAATTTGGGGTTTTTTATATCAATTTAGTTTAAGATGGAGTTTTAATGATTCCCACCATTTGAGTGGGGTTTTTGTATCTCAAGTTTGATCATTTTGGGTTTTTATGACTTTTTGTAAAAAAAAAAAAAAAAAAAAAAACCACATCTGTTATCTGTTTCACTAAACCCTCTCTACCACGTCCATCACGTTCTTCTGTCCACTACCTCGACCACGTCCAGTAGACCCTCTTTTCCATCGTAGTCCATTGTTCCTCTCCATCTTCTTTTAATTTTGTTTCATTAAAAAAAAAAAAAAATCCCCTAATGCTTAATAAGCACACTGCCTATCAAGACACGTCATCCATCTTCTTCTGTTTCTTTTCCATATTTGTTTCTTACCGACAGACCCCAACTTGTCTTGTTGATTACTTTAATCAATTGATCAATCCCATCTGCTCCCTTTTTCTCCTCCAATTCTTTCTCGGTCTTCTTTTTACTACTCAACCGATAGTCGTCTGTTCAGCAATAGATCCCATCTAGCTTCTTTCTTTTCTTTGAATTCTTAAATACTAGCCGTATCAATTTTTCTACCATGCAAGGCAAAGAGAAAGAAAGTGGAAAAGACAATCATGCTAGTCTTGAAGATCTTGTACGTTCTATTGCAAAGTCCCAACAGAAATTTACGGATGCTCAAGTCGAGACCCGACGCCAGCTTACGAAATCTCAACTCGAAACCCAACGTCAACTTCAATTAATTTTAACCAATTTGGCTGCTCTTGAGTTAAACTTAAACGGTGATCAAGGACCTATTTACAATGATGCTTGTCAACTTCATAACGTTGAAACGGATGTAAATTATCATGTCTCTTATAAACAAAAGCAAGTTATTCACCCCAACGGTGACGAAGAAGTTTCGCCAATATCAACACCAGAGACACCATCTTCTTGTGAGTTGCCTAATACCATTGTTCTTGAAAATCAAAAGCTATGCGAAAATATTTTCGTGAGTCAAAAGTATTGCGAGATAATTACTACTCCAATTGTTGCCAACGTCGACATCAACTTTTGTGTTCAAAAATCAATTTTATGGTGTTCAACTCTACGATCATCCACTTACTCAAACTATATTATATGTTGGGCGGGTCGTTTACAATATTTGGTGAACTCGAAGACGACTTCTTTTCAAGATTGCGGGCCTGATGTAGCACATGTTCTTCGATTCTTTGTTAATTCAAGACGAACTCTTTTCAAGATGGCGGCCTGATGTAGGACATCCGTTAGATTTATGATTAATAATTTTATTATTATTTCTAGATTTTAATTAATTTAATATACGTATATCTTATTTTTAGAAGTTATTTAATTCTTGAATATTATTTATTTTAGGGATTTCTTATGTTCCAAGTTTGAGTCTTAGAGTTATTTAAATAGGAGACTAGTTCTATGTAACATACACATTATTATAAACCAATATTGAGATTTCTCAACAATTCTTCTACTTTAATATCAAAATTCTTCATTCACGCTTCCGTCATGCATTACCATTTATGGTATGTCTGGTAACGGAAAGCTTTCCCTTGGACATGCCTTGTTTAAGTCACCGAAGTCGATGCGAATCCTTATTCCATTATTCTTCTTTGGCACCACCACCTTATTTGATATCCACTCAGGGTATTTGGATGATCTTATTATTCCAGTTCCAAGCATCTTCTGTAACTCTGCCTCTATATGAGGATGATATGTCGTGGCTATCTTCCTTATCCTCTGCTTGAATGGTCGTGCGTTCTTGTTGATATCCAACTTATGACATGCGACAGAAGGATCTATCCCTGGCATTTCTTCCATGCTCCATGCGAAGATATCTTTGTATTCACGTAAGATGTTGATCATTCTTTATTCTTCTTCCTTTCCCATCTTAGTCCCAATTTTTAATATCTTTGGTTCATTTTCTGTTCCAACGTTTATTTCTTTTGTCGGCTCTGCTGCGGTGAAATTCGCCTTTGGTGTGGGTCTTTTATTTCTTGCGTCGGTTCGCCCTCTTTTTCTGGAATTTCACTTGGTATTCCTTTTCTTTCTTGGGCTCTTATCATGTATATTCTGAATTCTTCTTCCTTCCTTAGCTCTTTCGCTTTTCTCCACCGATCTTTTCGCTTCCGTGCACGTCCTTTATAATGTGTTACATCTATCTGATTGTAGAGGTTCCACTCCTTGTATCTCCTTTGATTTCGCCTATTCCACTTGGTATTGGGAACTTTATAGATTGGTGTAGAGTTGATGCTACGGCTTTTATCGCATGTATCCATGGTCGTCCCAAGAGCATGTTGTAGGGTGATTCTACATCAAATACGCACAATGTTACATGCGTTTCTATTTCTCCCAATAGTATTCGCATGGTTATCTCTCCTTTTGGTTTTGTTGTTGTTTTATTAAAACCATGAATGTTGTATGTTGAGCGGGTCATATCCGTGTCCACCAAGGTTCTATCTATCGCCCACTCATCTGAAGATTTTGCTTCCGCACTTCTTTCATTTTGCTCTGCAGTTATTGTAACTACCAAAGGGTTTGTTTGTCTTAATTTTCTTTTGGTATCTCTTCCGCCATAAATGTTATCTTTTGCTTTTCCCATTCCTTCAAGGGAGATATCTTTTCTACCGTCATGATTTTCTTTCCTTCAAAATCACGTTTGTGTATTTTTCCTGTGATTCCCTCTTGGAAATCATTGATTGGTTATTATGTTACACCGTAATCTCCTGCTGCTTTCTCCTGCTTTGATGATTTTGATCGTTTTTGCGTTTCCATCTTTCATTTTATCACTTGTTTGGTTTCTGTATTTATTCTTTTGTTGGATCTTCTCTTGAATTTGTTGTAGGTTAACGTTGTTCTTCTTTTCGCCTATTTTTGCTGATCTGATAATTTTGTCTTACTTTCTTCTTAAGATAAAATCTTCTCTTGGAAACAAATTTCTTCTCAAAAAATCACTATCAATTTCAAACTTCTCTGCTGATTTCTTAAGGTAGGATAAAATCCTTTACTCTCTCCCTGTTTCTGGATGCCAAAATGTAGTTGCAGGAAATTCTACAACCACACCTTATTAAAATCTACGAATGATATCTAAGTGAACTCCATGAAAATCACAAGAACATTCATTAAGATCTTCAAATTGAGTACAAAGAGATGAGAAAACCCTACCTTGGGAAACAAATCATCTTTCTCTCTCCTAAATAACTTGTCTAAACTCTCAAAAAAGCTCTCTCGAATACAAGGTCGCTTGGCTCCTTATATAGGAGTTTACATAATGGAGGACAGCTAATAAAGCCCCTATTTTCGGATCTGGCGTGTGTTATTAATGCACGCTTACATTGACTCTTATCGCACAGACTCTATAACATCGCATGGTTCTTCACACTTTACTCGTGATTATGCTGACGTCATGTGGTGCGTCATACTGGATAAACTATACGCGGTTTGTTTCCCTCAGTCTTGGTGATCATCATTTCGCATACTTGATTGGTGTGCGGTATTTTGTATCTACATATGCAGCCTGGGAACCCCCTCAAGTTTTTTAAACAAGTTCAATCAGAATATACATAAATGAAGTAGAACTGAAAGTGAAGCATGACCAAATTAGCAGAATTTATAACCCACGCTATATGGTTTTGGGATATTTTGACTTTGGTGTCTATAAAATGGTATGCCTTTGCGTTTGGTGCCTAACTTTGTCCAAATTTGAGTTTGGTGCCATGTCAATCGTCTTGACTTTGTTTGACCATCTAATTTTAGAGTTAGAAATGTGAAATGATTAATTAAAAACTAATTTTTAAAATATTTATTAACTCTACCCACTTCAATACTATTAATCCTTCCATAAAAAATTAGTTTTGAATTTGTTATTTCATATTTTTAACTCTAAATTTGGATGGATTAAATGGTCAAACAAAGTCAAGTGATTGATTGGGCACCAAACTCAAATTTTGACAAAGTTAGGCACCAAACACAAAAGTATACAATTTTATAGGCACCAAAATCAAAATATCCCTATGGTTCATAAAGGGAGCACAAAGAAGCAAGTAAAGTAAAGAAACAAACCATATATTCAAGCAAATATCTTCATAATTTCTCCAAGCAAACAAAACCCATGATTCACTTTACCTAATTTACAACAACAATTAATCAAAATGCTCAATGTATAAATATTTGGTTGTACCCCAACCATATTGATCTTCCTATACAACTAATCACATCTGAATAACACTTTGATTTTGGATAAAGAACTCAACACATGATTAAAGAGGGAGGATCCGCTCACACTTTTATTATCACACTATCTCACATGTTGGGCGTTGTAGGATTGAGGATAATTTCCCTTGGAGCATAATGTTCTCCAGGAAACAGCTTTATATCAAATCAATAATATCTCTGGAGAATACCAGAGTTAAGTTGGAGATAACTCTCCTTATTCTAAATAAGGTAAACAGGATAATATGCATTCTATTACACCCCCTTAGTCTGAGCGGGAGAGGAGCAAACGCTAAGACTAGACCGAAAACGAACAAATAGCTGACGAGGTAGTCCCTTGGTGAAGATGTCAGCATAATGGTTTTCAGAGGGGACGTGTAGAACTTGAATGTCACCAATACGAACGCGTTCACGTACAAAGTGTATATCAATTTCCATATGCTTGGTGCGCTGATGTTGAACAGGGTCTCCAGACATATAAATCGCACTCACATTATCACAGTATACAATAGTAGCACGTCGAGAGGAAGATGAAGCTCTAGAAGAAGGTTGCGAAGCCATGTAGTTTCAGCAACAATATTTGCTACCCCCCGGTATTCAGCTTCAGCACTGGATCGAGAAACTGTTGCCTGACGTTTGGATGACCAGGAGATGAGGTTGTCACCAAGAAAGACGCAGTAACCCGAAGTCGATCTACGAGAATCAGGACATCCCGCCCAGTCCGCATCAGAGTATGCCGTTAATACAGAAGTAGCATAGACCGAGATAAATAAACCGTGATGAATTGTGCCCTGAAGATAGCGAATGATTCGCTTAAGGACCTGCATGTGAGGCTCTCGTGGGTCGTGCATGAATAAACATACCTGTTGAACTGCATATGAAATATCTGGCCGAGTGAAGTTGAGGTATCAGAAATCTCGGCCGGGCTTACGTATAGAGTGGGATCCTTAATCGCGAGGACGAGTAGCACTGAGCTTGGAGTTGGTGTCGACCGGAGTAGTCACTGGGTTACATTGTGTCATGGAGGCACGAGCAATGATGTCCTGAGCATATAATGACTGAGACAAATATAATCCCGAAGATGACCGAGTGACAGTAATACCCAGAAAATGATGTAGTGGTCCAAGGTCAGACATGGCAAATTCCCGTTTCATTAAATCAATGAAGCGGTGTAGGAGAGTATTGTTAGATGAAGTCAAAACAATATCATCTACATATAGCAGTAAATATGCCGTATCTGAGCCGGATTGATAAACAAGAGTGATGGATCACACACAGTACTATGAAAACCACAATTAGTAATAAACTTGGCAAACCTATGAAACCACGCCCGAGGAGCCTGCTTGAGACCATATAGGGATCTACGTACGTAGTCGACATACGTAATCAGGATGAGCAGAATCAACAAATCCCGGAGGCTGATGTATATAAACTGTCTCGGTCAGATCACCATGGAGAAAAGCATTCTTAACATCTAGCTGATGAATCGGCCAAGAACGCGAAGTAGCAATAGTAAGAACAGTACGAATAGTAACAGGTTTGACAACCAGACTAAACGTTTCAAAACAATCAACCCCAATCTGGTGAGATTTACCATTAGCAACAAGACGCAGCCTTGTATCATTTGCAAGGAACCATCGGCATTATATTTGTGACGAAATAGCCACATGGATCGAATAACATGAGCATCACGTGGTCGTGGCACAAGTTCCCACGTATTGGTTTTCAACATAGCATTGTACTCATTTTTCATGGCGGCATTCCAAGTTATATCCTTAAGAGCATACAAGTGAGAGCGAGGAATCAGGGAGATATGTGGTAAAGTTTGGACATGGAGATTGAGCCGGTGGATTGGTTTGTGAATACCACGGTAAGCTCGAGTCACAGGTCGTGAAGGAGCAGGTGGTGAGGGTGGAGAGGCAGTTGAGGGTGGGGAGTCTGTAGTGGGTGAAGTGGTAGTAGTGGGTGGAGGGGCAGGTGGTGAGGTTGGATAGACTAAAGTGGGTGGATTATGTGTTGCAGCTGTTGAAACAGTGCAGTTAGGTACAAGCGTCAGTCCTGGAGAGGTGGGTGGAGTGAGAACAGGTGTGGGGATGGAGTGACGCAGAGAGGGCATGGATTGACGTAGGGAGGGGGAGTTGGACATACACAAAGGAGGAAAGTTGGGCTGACGTGGGGGTTTTGTTTGGACCGACGTGGAGGAAGGTGAGACGCGCGAGAAGAAGAGAAGTTAGAGCGGCGTGGAGAACTTGGTTGGACCGACGTGGAGGGGAAGGTGGGACTGATGAGAGTGTTGGAGATTCGATCTGTAGTGTCGGGAAGGTGAGGCATACCGGCGATGAGGAGGAGTGTAAAGGCTGGGAGAGTGACAGGTGGGTTGGGATACGGCAGGGGGGAGTGACGGTGGGTTGGGTGACGGCGGGGGAGTCTCGAGAAGATGGGTATGAGAGATTATACGATGGATGAGTGAGATAAGGGGAAGACTGGACATTAGAAGGAGTATTTGTAGGGGGAGTTGTGAAGGGGAAGACATTTTCATCAAAAGTTACATGATGAGAGATAATAATCTTATTTGTGGCAAGATCAAGGCATCGGTATCCACGGTGGTTGGGAGGAAAACCAAGAAAGACACACTTAGTGGAACGAGGGGCAAGTTTGTGAGGAGTTGTGGATGAGAGATTTGGATAGCAAAGGCAACCAAAAGTACGAAGATGTTCATACGTTGGTTGTCGTTGATAAAGAATAGACACAGGTGAGTGAAAATTAAGGACTTTGGTGGGTAGAAGATTGTGTATATAGACTTCCATATGAAGAGAGTAGACCCAATATTTTGGGGGAACAGAAGCGTGAGGCATAAGAGTACGGGTGATATCGTTGACACGGCGTATCATGCGTTCGGCCTTGCCATTTTGGGATGAAGTTTGGGGACAAGAGAAACGAAAACAAGACCATAGTCACGATCAAAGGTATGGAAGGAAGAGTTGTCAAATTCACGGCCCATGTCACATTAAAAACATTTTATTTTACGTTCAAATTTAGTTTGAACGAAAGAACGAAATTCCAAAAATTTGCTATAAAATTGGGACTTGAATTTCAAAGGGTAGACCCATAGATAGGTGGTAAAATCATCAAGTAATATAAGATAATAGCGAAAACCGGTATCGATATGTAATTGGGAGGTCCATAAATCGCTATGTATGATATCAAAATGTGCAAAAGTAATGGAATTTGATTCATAAAATGGCAATCAAACATGTTTACTAACTTGACATGAGTGACAAAGTTGAGAAGAATTATTCTTATTACAATGAATAGAATTATTTTTGCGTAAGACATCTAAAGTGGCCTTGCAGTGGCCAAGGCGCTATGCCAAATATCAGCGAAAAAAAGAAGAGAAATGAGAGGATGGGACGATTTTGCGGGTGGTGGCAGAGTTGGTGATAGGGTAGAGCTCCCAGAACTATCACATCGAAGGATAATCTTCCTCGAACTCGGATCCGTCACGAAAAACCGGAAGGATCAAAATCAACGAGATACACGATTATCAATGGTGAACTTACGAACGGAAATTAAGTTTTTAATGATATCGGGAACAACGAGAGTATTTTTGAGTTGAAGAGTGCGAGAAGGAAGGGTTATAAGCTTGGTACCACAAGCCGTAACTGGAATGCTATTGCCATTGCCAACTAAGATGGATCGTACATTGCTAGAATTGAAAACGTTATGTAAAGTACTTGAATCAGCGATAAGATGCGAAGTGGCACCGGTGTCCATGTAGAAGGCATCATCAGGTTGTTGGAGATGCATTGAGCTATACGCCTCTGCAATGTCCTATGGTTGAAATGATTCAGTTTTAGGAGCAATGTATGCTTGTCCACGACCACCTCCAGGGGAACAACCACATTGGTTGTTGCGAAAGTTGGTATTAGGTGGTCTGCATTGGTGCTCAAATGGCTGCCAGGGAGACTGAGTAGGATAGGGGCACGGTGGGACGGTCCAAAATGGTGGCCAGTACGGTGGATATCCTGGCATGGAGGGGCGTATACCAGTTGGAGTCGGCAGCAGTGGTGGGCTTGCAACAAAAGCCGTACTTGGGCTTGGTCCAGTTCGTTTGTCACCATAATGGGCCTTTTGACCACGTTTGCTGGAGTGCTGATGAGAACGAGAGTTTCTCTTGTTCGTTGAAGAAGAAGCATAAGCTAGGGCAGTTGGAGATGCTGCGATTGAATGCTTTGCTCGTCTGATTTCTTCAGTACAGAGTTGAGATCGAGCAACATCAAAGGTAGTCATGGACTGCTGTATAAACGAGGCTACGGTGTTGTACTCCTCCGGAAGACCGTTAACCAATTGGGTAACAAGCCGTTTGTCGTTCATTGGAAACTCAAGATCACTCAAGCGATCGGACAGTGATTTTAGTTTGTCACAATAATCATCAATACTAGCAAAATCAGAAAATTTAAGATTGACAAACTTACTTTCGAGATGTGCAGCACGGCTGCCTTTGTTGTCTTGAAAAAGAGTCTTAAGGTGATCCCAAATCTCCTTTGCAGTTTTTCCTTTCTTGAGAACGGTAAGCATCAAATCATTGGTCATGGTGGCGAAAATCCATTGACGACATAGAGCATCTAGTTGTTTTTCGGTGTGACATCAATATCCATGAGGTTTTGTTGAACCATCAATGAGAAAAAGTAATCCGTGTGCTTGGAGATGGAGCTCAAAGAGAAAAACCCAAGACGAAAATTCATCTTGTTTGATATCAAGGATAACAGGGATTAGGTTTTTGATGTTTGTGATGGCAAAAGCCGGGTGAAGAGATTTCTTTTCTCCTGCCATTGTTTAAGGTTTTTAGAAGAGGAAACGATGGTTGGCTGATACCATGTCAGATTGAGGATAATTTCCCTTAGAGCATAATGTTCTCCAGGAAACAGTTTTATATCAAATCAATAATATCTCTGGAGAATACTAGAGTTAAGTTGGAGATAATTCTCCTTATTCTAAATAAGGTAAACAGGATAATATGCATTCTATTAGGCGTCATTTTGCGAATAAAAATCAAACAGTAATGGATTTGAAGCTAATATTTTGGGGATATGTTCGTCTTACCAAGTTCTACATGCCTATCAAAAATGAGCACATTCCAAAATATGAAACCTCACAATCTACCGGTCTTAATTTCGACGGCCAGAAATCTGTTGATTTTCAACGGTTCATTTTTAAAGCAGTAGATGTTGGTGTTATATGTCTCGGAATACACTCATTTTTGGTAGGTATGTAGAACTTGGTAAGATAAACATATCCCAAAATATTAGCTTCAAATCCGTTACAGTTTGTTTTTTATTCGCAAAAATGATGCACAATGTGTGAGATAGTGTGATAATTAAAGTGTGAGGGGATCCCTTCTCATGATTAAATGCATCATTAGATGGCAATGGCCTTTCCAAAATCAGTTGATTAAAGTAATTCAATCCATCATCAAGTTTCTTAATCTTACCTGATTTACAATCATCTCTCACAATTTTCTCAAGTTGTGTTATTACTCTATTAAAACCTCCTGAACCAGAAGCATAATTGGAGACTGCTGTTGTATGCAGGAATCTCTGACCCAAATTCATTTTGTCAGTTAATTTGAGAGAAAAGGGATAATTTAAGTACCATTTAAAAGAAGTGATTTATAAAGGTAGAAGTTCAAATGTGCAGTTTTAGCTGAATAACTGCTTAGGTAAACCATTTTGTACCAAGACATAAGCCTCTATAACAATTAAAATGTTGAAAAATAACATCTTTTAACGTTGTTTGCAGAGTTATATGTCTGTTTGGACACCGACGCTCCCAATAGCTGCGTCCAAATGCAGAAGCACATAAAAATAGTGCCACTCTATATTTGTAAAAGCTAATTGGATGCTAAATCTAGCATTACTTCTTAGTCTTTATAATGTTTCCACATTTTACCTCCCTGGCTAATGGTGAGTTTTTTTGCTTTGCCAAATCTGGCAATTATAACCACTGTGGTTGTTCTAAGTGAACCATCTTGGAGCAAAACAGAAGCCTCTATAATAACAATATAAATGTTTATGAGGTTAGAATCTGAGCCTCTTAGAAAATAGTGCACCATATACAAGGCTAAAGAGAAGTCATGGCCCTCATGCATGGGACACTAAATATGTGAGGATGGACTGGATATACAACAGCCTGGAATTCCCCCCAAGTTTTTCTTTGTTTTGGTTTTCCCTGACATATCTAGTCACTGCAGCATCCTGGAATTCCCCCCAAGTTTTCTGAACAAGACATTATATAGATAAATGCAAGTTCAACTGAAAGTGAAGCTCATATACATAACAGAAAGAACAGTGTTTAAAACCCACACCACACTATATGGTTTTTCATAAAGGAAATCAACAAGTCTACAACCAACAAGTTTTTCTGATTTCGGAATCAAGGAACCATAAAAAAAAGAAAGAAACAAACTAGAGATCTTTTAACTCGTCAACAGAGAGAGTGTTTACTAACAAATAGTTAACGGGTCACTTGGTGAAAGATTTCTTTCACGCATCTGGCGAAGAAATCGCAATGCCTTGCCACTTTGCCAGGCTCCTTTGCTCTAAGAAAGCCGTTGATGATGGTATCATATGTTCTAGCGTTTGGCAAACAACCCTTCTCTTCCATTTCGATGATTAATGCGTTGGCATCCGGTACCATCTTGTTACTGAAGAGGCCTTTGATCATTGTATCATATGTTACTACATTAGGTACCAATGCTTTGTTTGGGATCTCAATAAACAGCTTTCTTGCATCTTCCAACTTACCAGCCTGACATAAACCATGAATAAGAATATTGTACATTTCGATATTAGCTAAGATATCGATATGCACCAAGGATTCAAACAATTCTATTGCCTTCTCCAATTTTCCGTTCTTGCAAAGACCATTCATCATCGTAGCGTATGTAACTTCATTTGGAGATTGACCAAAAGATTGCATCTCACTAAACAAACTTTCTGCTGTCCTGACTCTTCCAACACGGTATAGTCCCCATAACAGTGTAGTATAAGCGACAGTTGTAGGTTGCAGTCCACTCCGTTTCATTTTCTTGAATAACTGCATAGCTTCATCCAACTTGCGATTCTTGCAATATCCATTGATTAACACATTGTAGCTGAACTCATCTGGCTCAAGGCCTCTATCCACCATCAAGTCAAACAGTTTAACCGCTTCTTGAAGTCGACCTGTCAAACACAGACCATCAATCAGTGAATTATAAGTTATCTGATTGGGTTTTATGTTTATCTGGTGCATTAGTTTAAATAACCCCCAAGCATCTTCCATCATCCCATCTTTACAACGTGAATCAATTAATATACTAAAGGTTACAGTATTCGCTAAAATCCCACGGTCCATCATTTCATCAAAATATCTTCTTGCTTCTTCCCAGTGACCATGTAAGCAATGACCATGAATCATACAACTGTAAGTCACTACATTCGCTGAGATCCCTCTACTAGCCATCTCTTTAAGGAGTCTCTTTGCCTCATTCAACCGGCCTGAATTGCAAAGTCCATTGATCAAAGAATTGTAAACAACTACATCGGGTAGAACATTCAAATCCCTATGCATATCGGAGAAGAGAACCAGAGCTTCATCAACTAAACCGCCTCTGCAAAGTGTATCTATGATCGCAGAATATGAAACAACACTAGGTCTGCAGTTCCATTTCATCATATTGTTTTTCAGCTGAAGAGCACGACCCACTTGACCAGTTTTACAAAGCCCATGTATCAGAGTATCACATGTAAAGGCATCAGGTTGAATACCCGTCTGTGTCATTGTGTCGAACACTTTGAATGCAGAATCAATCTTTTGTTGAAGACACAACCCCTTAATCAGTGTAGTGAAAGTGATAAGATTAGGGTGACAACCTCTCTTAATAATTTCTCCAAGCAAACAAAACCCATGATTCACTTTGCCTAATTGACAACAGCAATTAATCAAAATGGTGAACGTATACAGATCAGGTTCTACTCCAACCAAGTTCATCTTCTTATACAACATAATCACATCTGAATAACACTTGATTTTTGATAAAGAAGTCAAAACATGACAGAATGTACCATTAGATGGTAATGGCCTTTCCAAAATCAATTTATCAAAGTATCTCAAGCCATCATCAAGCTTCTTAATCTTACCAGATTTACACTCATCCATCACAAATTGCTCAAGCTGTGTTACTCTAACATAACCTCCTGAACCAGAAGAATAATTGGAGACTGCAGATGTATGCAGCAATCTCAGACCCAGCTTCATTTTCTCAGAGAGAAAGAAAGACTTCTGGGGAAAAAGAAATGAGAAAAAAGAGTTGCACATCCCTCTCTGAAAGGTCTGTAATCTTTTTAGGAGAAATTCAAAGTCGGTTTTAGCTATCCGACAATAATGAACAACAGATTTAGTGAACTATTTCAGAGTAACTTTTTTTTCTTTTTCTTTCAATGTTGTTTCCTGAGATTTATTATGAGGTCTAGAAACTGAGCCTGTAGAAAGAATAATGCCGGAAGCGAAACTAAAACATTTCAAGATTGACAAAACTTTGGTGCACACAGATTAGACAAACTGCTTGACAAGTTGCAACAGCTGAATCCTCAACCAAAGCAAAACTCTGAATATCCTAAAAACTTAACATCTAGAGCTTTCATTCAGCTTTATCCTCATGCTTCTTGTAACTTGAATACCATCAGTAGCGTTCGTACCGCCTGCTGCTGCATCAAATGATACAATGTGAATTTTAGAACTAGGTTTCTGGCAATTGAAAGACATCTTATACAACAGGAGAATTGAGTAAACAAGAACAGGTGAGATACCTGTGGCGGCCATGATCCCCTGAGAAACGCTTCCTCGACCAGGATCGTGATCTTCTGCGACTCCTAGAATCATGATTCCGGGAACGCTTGGATTCTCTCTCTCGTTCCCTGTTATGATCCTAGTCATGATCTCTGCTCCGGCATCCATAATCTCTTCCTCCACCTCGGTTATCACCTCTATCATCCCTACTAACCCTGTACCACGATCCAGGCATGGTGCTCCGTCGCGGTCCATGCTTCGGTCTTTCTGATCTGTATCAAAGGAAACAAAGGAAACAATGTTATTATTTAGACTCAGACCTGCGCAATTCCGCGAGAAAGAGACAGAAATACTTTTGAACTCCAACGGTTATTAACCCCTAGCACCAAGCAAAACTAAGAAAAATAGTGCACCTGCAACTGTTCATTGTTCGGAGAATACAGTACCCTTCTATAACACCTTCCAACATACAAATAATTTTTTGCCGAAGAATGTTAAAAAAAAACTTGGCACTACCTAGTATGAAATCATAAAGAATTCTAACAAAAAAGAGCCATAACTTGGCACGACCCAGTATGAAATCATAAAGAATTCTAACAAAAAAGAGCCAGGGGACATAAGAGGTAAGTTAAGTAACAAAGTACAGATGGATGAAGATACTTTTATTAGGCATGACTTCAGCTCTTCATTTCCCAATGATGAACCCCTTCTTAACCCAAATGAAGCTTTCCCCCAAAATGATCAGCCAAACGGCGGTCACTAAAGAAATAGATGCAACATCAAAGCAGCTACTCATCAAAGAAAATGCACAAGTATTTAGAAGAATAGAGCATTTCGCACGCAGATGCAGCCTATTAGTTTTTAACAGCGACAAGATCTACAAGCAAGAAACTGGAAAAACAAGCACATTCTTTGGCCGCAAAAGTTATCCTGTTAAAAGTGGGACCAAAAGCCTGGTGACAAGTACGTATAACATGACTGGTGACAAGTACGTATAACATGACTGGTGACAAGTACTAACAATACCACATACTAGTCTTCTTTTTACTTTTCTTCTTTTATTTTTCCGCAAGAAGCTAAAAGCTGCTAGGGAACTTCAAATATGATTGTTTGAGCTACTTTAAATTGAAACTTACCTGTACGCAGCCGTGTACCCTCAGAAATACTACACATACATGTAAAAGATATCATAGTCTAGTATGAGGGGATTGTTCCATGCAATAATAGATTCAGAGCTTTTCTGAGGTATCAGAATGTTGTTCTAGAATGATTTCATTAAATTGGCAAGTCCAGAAGGAAAAGCAATCACCTCACAATGCAAACATCAGCAGCAGTATACTTCGAGGAGTCCCGTAGTGGCTCCTGCCTTGCACCTAACTGGGGTGGAAAACATAAGATGGAACAGAGATTTAGAAAATGAACTGAAAATGAATCTTATGAAAGACATATTTAGCTGCCATAAGCTTCGAAAAGGAAACAGTTGTTGCCCAAGTCTAACATTGTTACAAGGGAAGAATCCAGGAATAAAGGTGAGGAAATTAAAAAACCTTCTTCGGAGCTTCATCCCCTTCTAGTGCGTTTTTTGCCTCATCCACTATGCCAAGCTCACCTGCATAAAGAAGAACAAAAAAACCACAGACAAATATTGAGTTACATATAGAAACACATGCAAAGAGTAACAACACTATGAGATACCGGATGTTAATACAGAAGGTTACATATTTACAGGAAAAAACTCAAAAATCTTTTATAGGGCAAATATGTGCACTTGATAGATTGTCGTCATTCCCTCAAATAACGATGTTCCACGAAAAAAAAAAAAAGAACTACAGATTTTTCAACTCATTTATGGGAAGATTGGTTACTAACGAAGCAATAACAGAATCACAAGGTGAAAGTTTTCTTTCTAGCATCTTGCGAAGAAATTCCAGTGCCTTGGCCATCTCTTCTCCTTCAAGAAAACCTTTTATAATGGTACCATATGCTCTAGCATTTGGTACACAACCCTTCTTTTCCATTTCGATGATTAATGCGTTAGCCTCCACTAACATCTTCTTATGGAAGAGGCCTTTGATCATTGTATTATATGTTACTACATCAGGTGCCAATCCTTTGCTTGGGATCTCAATAAACAGCCTTCTTGCATCTTCGAACCGGCCAACCTGACACAAACCATGAATAAGAATATTGTACATTTTAATATTAGCTAAGATATCAGTACCATCCATAGATTCAAACACTTCTATTGCCTTTTCCATTTTTTCATTCTTACAAAGACCATTCAACATGGTAGCGTATGTAACTTCATTTGGAGATTGACCAAAAGATTGCATCTCAGTAAACAAACTTTCTACTGTCTCAACTCTTCCACCGTGGTATAGCCCTGCAAATAGTATGTTGTATGTAACTACTGTAGGCCACAATCCATTTTGTTTCATTTTTTCGAATAGCTGTACAGCTTCATCCAACTTATGATTCTTACAATACCCGTTGATTAACACATTGTAGTTGACCACATTTGGCTCAAGGCCCCTATCCACCATCAAGTCAAATAGATTAACCGCCTCTTGCAGCCTACCTGCCAAACACAGACCGTCCATCATTGAATTATAAGTTATCTGATCACGTTTTATGTTTATCTTATCCATCAATTCAAATAACCCCCAAGCATCTTCTATCATCCCATCTTTACAACGTGAATTGATTAGTATACCAAAAGTTACCGAATCGGGTGAAATCCCTCGATCCATCATTTCACAAAGATATCTTCTTGCTTCTTTCCATCGACCATGTTTGCAGTGGCCATGAATGATACAACTATATGTCGTTACATTTCCTGATATTCCTCTACTAACCATCTCGTCGAGGAGTCTCTTTGCCTCATTCAACCGGCCTGAATTGCAAAGTCCGTTGATTAAAGAACTGTAAACAACCACATCCGGTACAACATTCAAATCCCTAAGCATTTCAGAGAAGATAATTAAAGCTTCATCAACTGATCCTCCTTTACAAAGTGCGTCTATAATCGCAGTATATGAAACAACCGTAGGGCTGCAGTTCCAGTTCACCATCCTGTTTTTTAGCTGAAGAGCCTGACCAACTTTACCAACTCTGCAAAGCCCATGTATAAGAGTATTACAGGTAATAGCATCAAGTTGATTACCCATATCAGTCATTTTAGCAAACATTTTGAATGCAAAATCAATTTTTTCTTGAAGACACAATCCCTTGATCAGGGTATTTAAAGTGACAGTATCAGGATGATAACCTCTCTTTATAATCTCTCCAAGCAAACAAAACCCATGATCAACCTTTCCTAATTGACAACAGCAATTAATCAAAATGCTCAATGTATAGACATCGGGTTGCACCCCAACCAAATTCATCTTCTTATACAACATAATCACATCTGAATAGCAACTGATTTTGGATAAAGAACTCAAGACATGATTAAATGTACTATTATATGGTAATGGCCTTTCCAAAATCAATATATTAAAATATCTCAAACCATCGTCAAGATTCCTAATTTCACCAGATTTACAGTCATCCCTCACAATTCGCTCAAGCAGTGTTAATCTTTTATAATTGGAGATTGCTGTTGCATGCAGTAATCTCTTACCCAATTTCATTTTCTCAGTTAATTTGAGAGTAAAGAGAGAATGTACCTGGGTTTTGGAGAGAACAGAGAGAATGTAACTTAGTTGGAACTTGGAACGGAGCCTGAGGGAAAATAAAGTTCAAAAACATAAATGACAAAAAAGAGTTGCACAGCCCAGCCCTCTTCCGAGGTCTTTTAACTCGAACCGTTTTTTTGGGACCAGCCTTTTTTTTGAGGGGACCATTGTTTTATTTTGGGTAAGACATTAGAAGTAATTCTAAGTCACCCCTTATCTAAATATTTATATTAATACCAAAACTACCCCTCGATTATATTTGGTTAATGATTAGTTAGTGTGATTAGTGAAATTATTTTGAATAAAGATTTGAGATTTAAAAAATCGATTTTAAAAAAAAGAAGTAGAATTATTGAGAGAGAGAAGTTTGAGAAGTTGAAGAACAAAACCATGGAAAATAAAATTTTTTTGAGTTCACTAATCTAGACTACTCAAGTGATGATTCAATTGATGATAGCTCATCTGAATCTACATCTCCTTCATCTCTAGAGTATATGTCAATCTTCACAATGATCAGGATATGGATAATTTCTTAGATGGTGAATGTATTCTTCCCCAAAGCCAATTTCAAGATGGTGAAAGCGATGGATTTTACCAACCACAACGGAGGAGGAAGAATATTGGGGTACCGGGTATACTCAAAACTTAGGTAATGTTGGTTGAATTGGTCCAAATTTTCAAAAAAATGTGAATTTTTAGAGTAGATTTGTGCTTGATCGGTTACCTTGTGTGAAGAACATGTAACAGAACTCATCGAAAGTGTAGTTCGGTTACTTTTTCTAAACACGCGAGGTTGCCGAACTCTCCATTAATGGAGGTTTTTTGAAGTTCGGTTAACGAGTAGTTCTGGGAACTCTATAAATAGGATTACGGTGGTATGTTCGGTTTGGCGAAATGTGGCAGAACTTTAGGGTCTATGAGTTCGGTTAGTTCGCAACAATAGCTAACCAGAACTTACGTAAAATAATATTTCACATTAGTGTATAAAGTTCGGTTGGTTCGCAAACTTCATACCAACCCTTAATCTACTTAGAACTTACGTACAATAAAATTTTGATTTAGTGTACGTAAAGTTCGGTTAGTTGTGAACTTCATTTGTCAAACCAGAACTACGAGTTCGGTTTTCCCGAAAAAAATAATCATATAACCGAACTTAGGGTCCATAAGTTCGGTTGGTTATAAACTTCATACAAACCCACTACCTAGCAGAACTTACGTACAATAAAATATTGAATTAGTGTACGTAAAGTTCGGTTAGCCCTCAACTTGCTTGGCAAGCCGAACTACGAGTTCGGTTATCGAAATAAAATTATCATATAAGCTTGAACTTTAGGGTCCATGAGTTCGATTAGTTCGCAAACTTCATACCAACCCACTACCTAGCAGAACTTACGTACAATAAACTTTTGATTTAGTATGCGTAAAGTTGATTAGTTATCAACTTGCTTGACCAACCGAACTATGAGTTCGGTTGCCCAGAATAAAATAATATTGTGCAAGAACTTATTTCGATTGCAATTGATGTTGTTCCATTTCTTGTAGATTGAATGTCAACCTATACCAATGGATAATCAACCTTCTCCGGTTGGCATCTTTGTTTGAAGATACATCTAATCACTATGTCAATGATTTGGTTTTTGATGAAACTATTGATCACGAAGAATTGGGCTAGAGAACATGCCAAGAAAGCCATGTGCGTATTAGTTTTGAATGGAAAAGAAAGCCAAACTCGTTTTGAAATGGTTTGTGAGAGAAGTAGAGATCCCAATGTTAGTCACAAGAAGAAGGGTTATGTGTATAAAGGAAGGCGACGAGGAAGAACACAGGCGTGCTCAAAGAAAACTAAATGTCCGTTCAAGCTAGTATTTAGTAAGTGCAAAAAAAGAATGGATGGGTTCTATCTATGGATAAGGTGGTAGGCCATCATAACCACCCTCGTCAGGATGATCTTGAAGGACATGCAATGGCGCTCGGCTCCTCCTCAAGAAATGGAGAAAATAGCTAAATTTAGGAGAATGGGAATTTCACCACTTAACATGCTTCGCTTACTAAAGGATGATAACAAGGATAATGTATCATCTTTGACGACCATTTACAATGCAATTGAGGCAGGTTAAAAGGATTGAATGGAAGGATAGAAAAGTGATGCAACAATTGTTTTTGGTAGCTAAAGAGAAAGGCTACAGCGGTTCAAAGAAGGTGGGTCGGAAGATCAAATAACGCATCTCTTCATTGCGCATCGAAGAGTGTTCAATTGGCTCAATCCTTCCATCAAGTTCTTATAATGGATTGCACTTACAAGACTAACAAATACGAGATGCCATTGTTGAATATTGTTGGTCGTACCTCGGCCGAAGTCATAGTTCTGTTGCTTTTTGTTTTCTAGAAGATGAGCAAGAACCAAGTTACACTTGGGCGCTACAACAAGTGAAGGCCATATACCGAGATGATGATATCCCCGCGGTTATAGTGACGGACAACGATGTAGCATTAATGAACGCAATAGAGAGTCTTCCCATTAGCACATAATATGCTTTATGCGTTCCATATTTGGTGTAATGTGATGAATAGGTGCAAGCCTCAAATTTGTCCACCAAAGAGGAAAGCATTTGAAGAGATTAGTAAGCTACCGAGAAGATGAACAAGCGGCGCAAAGAGAATTCGATATACAATACACTATAAATCACGCTAAATGGGTTGCTTTCTCTGGTGAATGGGAGTCATTGACTTGGTCTCTCACTTAGAAGAAAGTATAATCTAAATCTTGCGGCATTTATCGAACATTGGTCTAGCCCAGAATATCCAGGGATATTGTAACGTATGTGGTTAAGCAATGGTTGGAACCGCACAAAAGAGCGCTTCGTTTATGCATTTACCAACCACCATAAACACTTTGGGAATCAAGCGACAAGTTTGGTAGAATCGGCTCACCACCGGTTGAAGAAAAATCTTTTTGGATGTGTCGATAATTTTGTGATTGTGTTTAATGCAATGGAGAATTACTTCAACCGTGAGATTGATAGAATTAAAGGGAAGTTTCAAAAAAGCCGCATCATGAAGTACAAAAAGATTGTGGACAAAGGTGGTAACATCACGAATATGGCGGACCTTCGGTTGTTTAAGGGACTTCATTATAATGTTTCGCGTGCTTGCATTAAGAGGTTAATGGTAGAGGTTCATTTGATTGACATATGGGGAACCAAGCCGGACGAGGTGTGTGTTTGCAACATGATGAAGTCTATGGGACTCCCTTGTCGCCATATGATAGTTAAGTATGAACATGGCATAATCCCTCTAAGCGATATAGATCCATATTGGCAACAATTAAGTTTTGTCCCTCCTCCAAAGGGCGATGTCGGAGAAGAGTTTGGTGACAATGTGATGGGAAGAATCGTTATCGAGATGTCTGCGGAACATGAACAAACTTGAAAAGCAAATCTTTTGGGATGACATGCAGCCAATTGTTTATCCCACACTTCGGAGAATGTGCACGAACCGAGAAAAAAGGCAAGGGCAAAGGTAGGCCAATCACCAAAGAAACAAAAAAACAAATAAGAGAATATGCAAAGGTGTTGGGTAAGAGGAAAAGTGAAATGACCCCTTTTACTAGAGACCCTTGTGGGCATGAGCATACGCGGCGAAGTATCAAGAAGATTCTAAGAAAGGTCTAGGAATCTTTGTGGAAAAGGAGAAACAAGTGAGCGGGATATGAAGAAAGAAGGACCGATGTTACGCTCGCAACCAACCCCACCTACTCCATCGGAACCTAGCCAACCAATTCAACGAGGCGTTAAGCTTAAGGCTCCAATATACGCATCCAAGAAAAGTCGACCAATTGATGATACATCAACTTTTGTTGATAGAAGGTACTTGGAAGAGCTACCTACATATATTAGAAAGTACGTCATATCCCTTAGATGAGCGTCCTGGATGGTAATTGCGGATTCCACGTTGTCGTACAACAACTAGGGCCTTTCCTTGAAGGTGCAAAAGTTGTATAATGATAATCAAATCACTTATGTCAAGGCAAAGGATGTTGATGAAGCTAAAGGACAACCAGGAATTTTACAAGCGAATGTTGTCCGATGGGGATGCTAGTCTCAATGTGCAGTTTATTAGGTATCAAAGGCGTCTCCACGGGGGGGATCCAATCACAAGGGATCATTGGATGGGCATTCCGATATGCACTACACCAAAACCAGGATTTTCTAACAGTGCAACCTGTCACAGTTTATTTTTCGATCACGAGATACATCTGTGATAAGTCTACTTGATTATAACTGTTATTAAATTTTGTATTCGTGAGAATAATTAGGAATATTAAATTCTTTTATTAGTCACAATAATATTTGTTGACAATTTCTGAGACAATCACAATTATAAATCAAAGTGATGATTCCACCCAAATATTTCACAATATCTAAAACAACCCCAAAATTATAACACTTTGAATTTTTCTTGTCACTAATTTTCCCACATTTGTACAAACTAACAATTATATTTCATTTCTATAAATCAAAATATATTTTTCTTTTCTTTTTAATTTTCTTAATATTAGAAAACATGATCAAGACCAAGTCAACAAGTCATGACTTTATAGAAATTTGACTTTGACATATTTGCTTCTTAGAAGGCGGTGAAAATTACCGAGACACCCTTATCGGAATAAGCTATGATAAAAATTTTGAAGATTGTGAAAATGACCGGACTACCCCTTATCGGAAATAAGTAAAGTAAATATTACAATTTAAAATTAAAATGACCATATTACCCTTAATGAAATTAGTCTTGATAAATATTGGAAAGCGTAAAAATGACCCGGACTACCCTTATGGGAAATAAGTAAAGTAAATATTAGGACTATGAAAATAACCATACAACCCTTATAAGAAATAAGTAAAAGCAGAATAGTGAAAATGACCATCTTACCCTTCTTAGAAATAATGGGGTATGGAAATGACCAAACTACCCTTATCGGAAATAACTAAAGGAAATATTACACATTTTGAAAACGACCATATTACCCTTATTGTGAAAATGACCATATTACCCTTCTTTTAGAAATAAGTGCAATAAATATCATGAAGACTATGAAAATGACTATATTACACTTACAAGAAATAAGTGTAATAAATATCATAGACTATGAAAATGACCAAACTACCCTTATCAGAAATAAGTAAGGTAAATATTACAACCTATGGAAATGACTATTTTACCCTTAATGGAAATAAGTGTAATAAATATTAGGAGACTATGAAAATGACAGGACTACCCTTATCATAAATAAGTAAAGTAAAATATTATAATTTGTGAAAATGACCATATTACCCTTCTTTTGGAAATAAATGCAATAAATATCATGGAGACAACGAAAATGACCAAACTACCCTTATCAAAAATAAGTAAAGTAAATATTCTGATTTGAAAATGTCCATATTACCCTTCTTTGGAAATAAGTTGATAAATATCATGGAGACTATGAAAATTACCAAACTACCCTTATCAAAAATAAGTAAAGTAAATATTCAGGACTATGAAAATGACCACTTTACCCTTATTGGAAACATATACGATAAATATTATGGAGACGGGAAAATGACAGACTACCCTTATTGGAAATAAGTAAAGTAAATATTACAAAGCTTGTGAAAATGACCATATTACCCTTCTTGGAAATTAGTGCAATAAATATTATTTAGAGTGTGAAAATGACCGGACTACCCTTATTAAAAATAAGTAAAGTTAATATTTGAGTTGTGAAAATGACCATATTACCCTTACTAGAAATCAATGCAATAAACATCAGGGAGATTATAAAATGACCAAACTGCCCTTATCAAAAATAAGTCGAGTAAATATTATAGTATGTGAAAATGACCATTTTACCCTTACTGGAAATAAGGTTAATAAATGTAGTATAGACTGTGCAAATGACCAAACTACCCTTATCGGAAATAAGTAAAGTAAATATTACAAACTATGAAAATGACCATATTACCCTTAATGGAAATTAGTGTAATAAATATTATGGAGACTGTTAAAATGACCAGACTATCCTTATAGGAAATAAGTAAAGTGAATATTATAGAAAGTGAAAATGACCATACTGCCCTTACTGGAAATAAGTGTAATAAATATTCTGGAGACTATGAAAATGACCGAGACTACCCTTATCGAGAAATAAGTAAAGTAAATATTACAATTTGTGAAAATGACCATATTAAATAAATAAAATAAATATCATGGAGACTATAAAAATGACCAAACTACCCTTATCAAAAATAAGTAAAGTAAATATTACAATTTGAAAATGACCATATTACCCTTCTTGGAAATTAGTGCATTAAACATTATGGGTATCAAAATGACCGGACTATCCTTATAGGAAATAAGTCAAGTAAATATTATAGTACGTGAAAATGACCATTTTACCCTTACGAAATAAGGTTAATAAATGTAATGGAGGCTGCGATAAGGGTAAAATGGTCATTTCACGATCTATAATATTTACTTAACTTATTTCCGATAAGGGTAGTACGGTCATTTTCTTTGTCACCATGTATTTATTGCACTAATTTTTAGTAAGGGTAATTTGGTCATTTTCGCCGTCGATGATATTTACTTTACTTATTTAGATAAGTGTAGTATGGTCATTTCTGATATCCATAACATTTATTGCATTTATTTCCCCCAAGGGTAAAATGGTCATTTTCCTGACTATACTACTTACTTTACTCATATCAGAAAAGGTGGTGCGGTCATTTTCACGATCTCCATAATATTTATTGCACTTATTTCGAGTAAGGGTAGTATGGTAATTTTCACCGTCGATGTGATATTTATTGCACTTATTTCGAATAAAGGGTAGTTTGGTCATTTTGACGATCTCAAGTAACATTTATTGCACTTATTTCCCCTAAGGGTAAAATGGTCATTTTAGCAAACTTTAATAATTACTTTACTCATGTCAGATAAGGGTGGTCAGTCATTTTACGGTCTCAAAATATTTATTGCGATTACTTCCGGTAAGGGTAAAATAGTCATTTTCACGATCTATAATATTTAATTTACTTATTTAGATAAGGTTAGTATGTTCATTTTCTTTGTCTCCATGATATTTATTGCACTAATTCCTAGTAAGGGTAATATGGTCATTTCCTTTGTTTGTGTGATATTTATTGCTTGATTTCTAGTAAAGGGTAATATGGTTATTTTCTGTCTGTAATATTTATTTCACTTATTTAGATAGGGTAGTATGGTCATTTTCACTATCCACATGATATTTATTGCACTAATTCCTAGTAAGGGTAATATGGTCATTTTCCTATGTCGTGTGATATTTAGTGCACTTATTTCTAGTAAAGGGTAATATGGTCATTTTCACAATCTGTAATATTTATTTCACTTATTTAGATAAGGGTAGTATGGTCATTTTCACTATCACATGATATTTATTGCACTAATTCCTTGTAAGGGTAATATGGTCATTTTCCTTTATTGTGTGATATTTAGTGCACTTATTTCTAGTAAGGGTAATATGGTCATTTTCACAATATGTAATATTTATTTTACTTATTTAGATAAGGGTAGTATGGTCATTTTCACTATCCCCATGATATTTATTGCACTAATTCCTTGTAAGGGTAATATGGTCATTTTCCTTTGTATGTGTGATATTTAGTGCACTTATTTCTAGTAAGGGTAATATGGTCATTTTCAATCTGTAATATTTATTTTACTTATTTAGATAAGGGTAGTATGGTCATTTTCACTATCCCCATGATATTTATTGCACTAATTCCTTGTAAGGGTAATATGGTCATTTTCTTTGTCTGTGTGATATTTAGTGCACTTATTTCTAGTAAGGGTAATATGGTCATTTCACAATCTGTAATATTTATTTTACTTATTTAGATAAGGGTAGTATGGTCATTTTCACTATCCCCATGATATTTATTGCACTAATTCCTTGTAAGGGTAATATGGTCATTTTCTTTGTCTGTGTGATATTTAGTGCACTTATTTCTAGTAAGAGTAATATGGTCATTTTCACAATCTGTAATATTTATTTCACTTATTTAGATAAGGGTAGTATGGTCATTTTCACTATCCCCATGATATTATTGCACTAATTCTAGTAAGGGTAATATGGTCATTTTCATAAATCTGTGTGATATTTAGTGTACTTATTTCTAGTAAGAGTAATATGGTCATTTTCAATCGTAATATTTATTTTACTTATTTAGATAAGGGTAGTCGGCCATTTTCACTATCTCCATGATATTTATTTCACTAATTTCTAGTAAAGGGTAATATGGTCATTTTCATTGTTTGTACTATTTATTTTACTTATATCAGATAAAGGGTAATATGGTCATTTTCTTAATCTGTAATATTACTTTACTTATTTCCAATAAGGGTAGTCTTGTCATTTTCACTCTAGTAATCTTTGAACCGTGATGTTCAATTACGATGTTACTGAGTTACTAGAGTTAGAAACTCAGTCTAACTCTAGTAGCGATGTTCATCCAGAATATGAAAACTTCGAGTTCTAACTCACGGTAATCTTTGAACTCGGGATGTTCAAATCGATAAATTTCATTTTGGTTCACTAGAATGAGAAACTGAGTCTAACTTTAGTATTCTTAACTTTGTGATGTTTTGAATCGATATATTTCTTCTCAGTTCACTGAATTAGAAACTCAAGTCTAACTTTAGTAATCTTAACTTTGAGATGTTTCGAATCGATATATTTCTTCTTGATTCACCGAATGAGAAACTCGGGTTTAACTTTAGTAATCTTCGAACTGGATGGTTTCTTCGTTCTTACCAAGTTTCGACTTAGAGTAGTCAACTCGCGGCCAGGTTTCGATTTAAGAGCCTGGTATGCATACATTTATGCGAAATAGGGTTTGTTTAAGGTTTCGTAGAATATCTAAAAGAAATCTTACTGTAAATGGATGGATTCGTCGTTCTTCAAGAATTTCGAATTAGAGTAGTCAACTCGCGGCCGGTTTCGATCTCGGAGCTGGTATGCATACATATATGCATAAATAGGGTTTGTTTAAGGTTTCGTAGAATATCTCGAAGAAATCTTACCTGTAAATGGATGAATTCGTCGTTCTTACCGAATTTCTGACTTATAGTAGTCAACTCGCGACCAGGTTTCGATCTCGGATCCTGGTACGCATACAATATAAAGAAATAGGGATTTTTTAAGGTTTCGTAGAATATCTTGAAGGAATCTTACCTGTAAATGGATGGATTCGTCATTCTTACCAAGTTTCTGACTTAGAGTAGTCAACTCGCGGCCAGGTTTCGATCTCGGATCCTGATACGCATACAATATGCAGAAATAGTGTTTTTTTTTAAGGTTTCGTAGAATATCCCGAAGAAATCTTACTTGTAAATGGATGGATTCGTCGTTCTTACCAAGTTTCTGACTTAGAGTAGTCAACTCGCGGCCAAGTTTCGATCTCGGAGCCTGGTTTGCATGCAATATGCAAAAATAGGGTTTATTTAAGGTTTCGTACCTGTAAATGGATGGATTCGTCGTTCTTACCAAGTTTCTAACTTAGAGTAGTCAACTCGCGGTCGGGTTTCGATCACGGAGCCTGGTTTGCATACAATATGCAGAAATATTTCGACTCAGTTCACCGAACGAGAAACTCGGAGTATAACTTTAGTAATCTTTGAACTTGTGATGTTCAATTATGATATATTTCGACTCTAGTTCATCCGAACGAGAAACTCAGGTCTAACATTAGTAATCTTTGAACCTGTGATGTTCAATTATGATATATTTCGTCTCCAGTTCATCCGAAAGAGAAACTCAGCTTTACCTCTAGTATTATTTGAACCCGTGATGTTCAATTATGATATATTTCGGCTCCAGTTCATCCGAAAGAGAAACTCAGCTCTACCTCTAGTAATATTTCAACTTGTGATGTTCAATTCAGATATATTTCGTCTCCAGTTCACCCGAACGAGAAACTCATGTATAACTTTAGTAATCTTTGAACCTGTGATGTTCAATTATGATATATTTCCTCTCCAGTTCATCCGAAAGAGAAACTCAGCTCTACCTGTAGTAATCTTTGAACTTGTGATGTTCAATTATGATATATTTCGTCTCCAGTTCATCCGAAAGAGAAACTCAGCTCTACCTCTAGTAATATTTGAACCTGTGATGTTCAATTATGATATATTTAAATCTCTGGTTCACCCGAGCGAGGAACTCAGCTCTAACTTTAGTAATCTTTGATCATGTGATGTTCAATTATGATATAATTCGTCTTCAGTTCACTCGAACGAGAAACTGAGGTCTAACTTTAGTAATCTTTGAACTTTGTGATGTTCATTTATGATATATTTGGCTCAGTTCACCCGAACGAGAAACTCGAGGTCTAACTTTAGTAATCTTTGAACTGTGATGTTCAATTATGATATATTTGAGCTCGGTTCACCGAACGAGAAACTTCGAGTCTAACTTTAGTAATCTTTGAACCTGTGATGTTCATTTATGATATATTTCGGCTCCATTTCATCCGAACGAGAAACTCAGGTCTAACTGTTGTAATATTTGAACCTGTGATGTTCATTTATGATATATTTCGGCTCCATTTCATCCGAACGAGAAACTCAGGTCTAACTGTTGTAATATTTGAACCTGTGATGTTCAATTATTATATATTTCGTCTCAGTTCATCCGAAAGTGAAACTTCGGCTCTACCTCTAGTAATATTTGAACTTGTGATGTTCAATTATGATATATTTCGTCTCAGTTCATCCCAAAGAGAAACTCGCTCTCTACCTCTAGTAATATTTGAACTTGTGATGTTCAATTCAGATATATTTCGTCTCTAGTTCACCCGACAGAAACTCAGAGTCTAACTTTAGTAATCTTTGAACTGTGATGTTCAATTATGATATATTTCGTCTCCAGTTCACCCAAACGAGAAACCCAGGTCTAACTTTAGTAATCTTTGAACTGTGATGTTCATTTATGATATATTTCGGCTCAGTTCATCGAACGAGAAACTCGAGTCTAAGCTGTTTGTAATATTTGAACTGTGATGTTCAATTATTATATATTTCGTCTCGATTCATCCGAAAGTGAAACTCAGCTCTACCTCTAGTAATATTTGAACTTGTGATGTTCAATTATGATATATTTCGTCTCAGTTCATCCGAAAGAGAAACTCGGCTCTACCTCTAGTAATATTTGAACTGTGATGTTCAATTCGAGATATATTTCGGCTCCAGTTCACCCGAACGAGAAACTCGAGTCTAACTTTAGTAATCTTTGAACTGTGATGTTCAATTATGATATATTTCTTCTCTAGTTCATCCGAACGAGAAACTTAGGTCTAACTCTAGTAATTTTTGAACCTGTGATGTTCAATTGGTATATTTCGTCTCCAGTTCATCCGTGCGAGAAAATAGGTCTAACTCTATTAAACCTGGCACTTTTAGGGCGACCCCGAAAGAATTAGGGGCGACACAAAAGACAAAATAGATTGAAAATACTTGTATACCCCTTCATAATCGGTAGTTTAGGTTTTTTAGCTAGGTGCAAAATCTCATTTTTGGGACAACTCTATATTCGGTAGTTATATGAACTATTTTGACTACCGATTATAGGCTCAACCAAATTAGAAAAATAGAGGATTTTTGCAAAATCTCATTTTGGGGCAACTCTATATTCGGAAGTCAGGATACCTTCATTTAGTACCGATTATAGGCTCAACCAATGCAGTTGAAAAAGCTCGGTGCGGGCATGAATACAATACAGGGGGTCTGGGGGGTCCGGGGGGGCGTAGCCCCTCCCGGCTGTGTTCGACCTGACAGGTCAGGTCGCGGGGGTCTAGGGGGTAGCGCCCCCTAGCAGAGTGCGAGACAGCGTCTCGTAGAAAATTTTTTTCTACGAGATAATTGAATTTCAGTAGGATTTTTGCAAAATCTGATTTTGGGGCTACTCTATATTCGGTAGTTATATGAACTATTTTGACTACCGATTATGGTAGGATATTTGTAAAGAGAGCCACTGTATAATCGGAAGTCATGATAACTCTTCCTTTCTTACCGATTATAGGGTCAACCAAAATTCCAAAAAAAAGGATTTTCGCAAAATCTCATTTTGGGGCTACTCTATATTCGGGAGTTAAATAACCTAAATCCCTACCGATTATGGTAGGATATTTGCCAAAGGTCTACTTTAATCGGGAGTCAAGATAACTTTATTTACTACCGATTATAGGATAGTCAAAATTCAAAAGATAAAGGATTTTACTTTATATTCGGAAGTTATACAAACCAAATTTACTCCCGATTGTTGATTAACTACCGATTGTATAGTTATCTACCGATTGTAAAGGGTAGTTTGGGATTAAAAAAAACGCACCGAAAATAACCTACCGATTGTGAAATAACCTACCGATTATGACAGTTTTTGTCGTTTTGTGTCGCCCCTAATTCTTTTGGGGTCGCCCCTAAAAGTGCCAGGCTATTAAAACCAATAGAACTGTTCAATAATTTTTCTTTTTGACACATGGCAAGAAGTTAACCATCAGTTTTTTTTGTGGACCAATTAAATTGGTGTCATAGGGAGAGATCGTCTAGCTGCATCACACTGTAACCGAGTTACACCACTTGTGCGAAATACACTAATTCTTCTTCTTTTTCCTTTCCCATTCCTTGTCTTTCATCTTCTAACTGCTGCTACCTTATCCGCTCATCCTTCTTCACTCATCCTTCTTCACTCATCAGATCCATTCTTCAGTTTAATCCAACCAACTACAAATTCTCATTAGCAGTGAAAAATCATCAGATCTATTAGATCCATCTCGGTTCGACTAGGATAATAGTTCGATGATTGATTTTGTTAACGAGAGAATAAAACCAAATTTTTTTCATTATTTTCTTCAAAGATTATCTCGATTTTTCCTATCGATTCTCTCATATGAGATGAGTTTCTATCTCGTCTTTGGGTTTGTTGGATATTTTAAATATGTCGAGAAATTTGATTTGGGTTTAAAGAAGTTTTTCTATGCTTGAGTGTTTGTGGGTTTTTGATGCTTAAAGTTAAAAGTTTTTATTTTTATTTTTGTAGAAATCTGAACTATCTCCTCTTTCAGTTCTTCTCACAATCATCGAACTATCTTTTTTTGTTTATTCTTTTGTTTTTTTTCACAAAGTAATTTCAGATCTATGTACTTGAGTTTCAAATATACCCTAAACTTACCCGAAATCCTCATATCTGCAAACCCGTTTTAGAGAAATCAAATCCATCTTTGAAAAACCTGGTTTCACAAACACAAGAGAATAGATTTTGAGACTCAATATTTGCAATTTTTTGTGAAGAAGAATCAGGTAAACTTCTCCATCTCGCTACTGGCTTGATTTGGCTTTGCATCTCTCTTTATCTATCTTTGTCTTGTAATTCTACTTTAGCGATTATGTGATCTATTGTGATGCAGTGATGTTGATTCAAGAATTTCTTCATGGCCAAACAATTGATGGATAAGGCGATTATTAGAATTCTTGGGTGTATTTCAACTCTATTCAATCAATTTCCCTTAATTGTTAAACTGGATCTTAGCTTCGGATTTGTGTGTTTGCAGATGTTATTTGGGTGATTTGTTAGTCTAAGTTCACTTGGATCTGTTTGTCTGAAATGCATAATCACTACATAATCACTACATTCGTTTAATGGGTTTTTATATATTGTATCTAATATCATGCATCGTCTATGAGAAATTAGTACTGCCAATTTCCAAGATGTTCTTTGTAGTTTCATATCTTAAATCGATCACATTCATTTTAAATATTTAAGTTCTAAAACAGAATTCATGTAATATGTGAATTGAATTCTCTAAGTATCCATGAATTGTGAGTTTCGTGTTTACATGAGTTTTAAATGGTGTTGTTTGAATAGCTCTACTGCTGGTCAAGAGTAATATGGTAGCCTTATGTGGACAATGCTTAAGCTGCTGGATTAATCATAAGATTATTTATGATTAATCTGATATACAATTCTCTAAGTATCCAGCTTAAGCTGCTACTTAAGTTGTTGTTTTAACTCTCATTTGCTCTAGCCTGAAGGATTTATTTCTATCTCTAATTTTTGCACAAACTTTTGCAAAAACAAGGAATGGGTACTTTACTAGTTCTTTGATACGCTTATATTGATGTAAATGTGTTTGTCATGTTTGTTTACCATTGGTTGATTAATATTTGTTTCTGATAGTACCTTTGAGTGAATGTTGGCATTCTTTGAGCTTTTTGAATTTATGATTTGGACATCCTCAACTTTGTTGGATTAAATTTCATAATGATTGCTTTCCCTTTTAGTGTTTTATCTTGTTCAGATTCAGTCATTTAGTATTTTTTGATAATTCCAAGTGCTCTGTATTCTGGGGGTTTATTTTGGTAAGTTTTTATTTATCTTCTCCTTGCTTGGTTTGATCTGCAGGATTCCAAGTATGTCATTCTTTGGGTGGAGGATGATGCTTAGTTTCTCTTTTTGTCCCATCACCTAAAGTTTCTGGCTCTGTGGTTGCCCCTTACAATGCTACTTTGTCTGTTCATCAAATTGTGGAGAACCTCGATGAGTGTATGGTCTTGATAATGAAGCTCTTTATGATATTTGCTTTAGGACTCTCAAGCTCACTACTATTAGCTGTAATCTTTCTACCTTGAACTCTGTATATTTTTTTGTTTTTATTTAGCAAGATTTCTCAAGTCAGAGTTCAATTGTCCAGGAAACCTCAAACATCAATCCCATTCCCCCGGCTCCACTTTTTCATGGCTGGATTTGCTCCACTTACATCCTGTGGATCTCAGCAATACAGAGCTCATAGTGTACCAGAACTTACCCAGCAGATGTGAGAATTAGTATGTTAATTAGGGTTTGTTGGATTCTGTTCTTCATGTGTTTAATCTTAAATTTTTTGATTTAGTTAAAAAAAAATTATTTCCAATCTTAATTATGTATCTAATTGACTGGATGAACAAATAGGAGAAGTGGGTTTGTTTTGAAAATTGAATTCCAGTTGATACTTGTGTTATACTTCGATGTTCTAACTATTTCTTCCTTGGAATTATCTTTGTTTCATTTGGTGAGATTTAATTTTGCGGGAAGTTAATATAGAGAATGCGACTTTGTGAAGGCGAGGCCACACCAATGGAAACGGTCGAGTAAAAGATTTTCTACGAGGTCCTTGTATAGTTTGATAGTTGTGTTATACTTCGATGTTCTCACTATTTCTTCCTTGGAATTATCTTTGTTTCAATTTGGTGTTTGAGAAAGATGAGTGTCCATTGTACCTCCCTTTCAAATCGTAGGAGTTTGTATCCCAATTTAAAGAGATTAGGCATGCATGTTAAACTTGAGGGTGGGTTATTATGTTATATATTGGTGATTGGCTTTTGCTTACACTCATAACTAGTCTTTGATTGCCTCTTATTTGGCTTCTTTGTAGACGAAGGGCACAATAAGTGGCCAGATAGATTTTGTGTGTGTGAAGTTGGAGAACGTGTGACGGAGGATCTTTTGAAATTCTGGTATGTCTCTTAATTGGTTTTTACAAACTCTTTTATGGGTTCATTCTACCTTCCCTAAGTCTGATTAAATCTAGTGCAATTCACATAACCTATTGTTTGATGTGCTTTTTTTTATTGTTAACAATCTGCTGCAGAGACTTCTCAAAAAAAAGATGTTCCAATATGTCCATGTGCCATTGTGCTGCTTGGAGTTCCTCCTTGGAGGCGAATATTTTCCGTGCGATCGCCTCTTTTTGTTTTACTTCTGCAGTTGTTATTCGCTACTTCTTATTGTGTTGGTGTTGGTGTTGCGGTTGATGGTCCTTGTCATGGGAACCACAATACCTAGTATTCATACGCGGGGAGAAATAGACTTCATAAGTTTACGAGCATCTGATTCTTCGGGTAATTCGGTGGCAATTAGAACCTCTTTCTTAATATCCTTCTTAAGATGACTGAGAATGCGATTACATCTTAGAATGCGCTTGATTTTCATAAGCATTTTTTTCTTGCTCTTATAAGCTGAGATTTTCACTCAATCTAAATGTCTCGTTTAATCTGTTTAATTTGGTTTCTGCTGTTTTTGCAGATCGTGGTTACTACTCTGTAGAGACTGTCACACTTTTTGTAGCCTTGAAAGTTCGTTATAGAGATAGAATTACAATCTTAAGAGGGAATCATGAGAGTCGGCAAATTACTCAAGTGTAAGTTATGCTTTAATCTTTTGTTGTGATTAGCCGGTTTGTGTTAGAATTAGAGCTTGGAATCCATTACTTGATTTGAGTAACTGGATCCATCTCAAAAGTTCATTGTGATTGTTAACTGCCTCTTTGGTTTGTTTTGGGTCTGGTTTATAGATTCACAAAATATCAGTTATGTAGGATTATTCTTTGTCCGGGATGTTTTCCTCTCAGTATGTGCTTTGTACGTTCTCATGTTATACAACTCTTTAGTGTATCACATGTTGAGAAGAATTTATCATAATAAGCTGGTTTATGTTAGAATTAGAGCTTGGGATCTATTCCTTGATTTGAGTAAATACTGGTTTCATCTAAAGTTCAGTGTCAGCGTTATTTTTAGGTTACGTTATTTTTAGGTTCCTTGATTTTAGGTTACATTATTTTTCTTCAGCGTACTAATGACGTTTTTTCCATTGCAGGTTATGGGAGAACTTGTTGGGGTCGTTAAGATAATGCATCAACAGATCTCAGATGCCTTCGGAAATAACTGTACGTAGTTATAACGAATTGATCATTATCACTTCGATAATTAACTACTTGGTCTATTGAAAGCTTTGAATTTATAGAATTTCTTAGTAGCATAGTTCACTTGCATTCTTAAACAGGCATCAATGATGAGACCAAAACAAAATTCTCCAAGGTTGGGTCCATCGGCTACTTGCACTGGATTTATTGAGAAGTTGAGCTTGTTTTTATTTGGTTGGAGCTCACAAGTGTTGGCTTTCAATTATTTTTGGTTAAATTTCATAATGAGCAGAACATTGATAGTTTGTGGAGAGTTTGTAGATCCAGAAAATGTATGAATATATTGCGGGCCTTTATAATTGCAGGGTTTGAATATATTGCAGGCATGTGTTTCAGTTGTAACTGTATTGCAGGCCTGTGTTTCGGTTGTAACTGTATTGCGGGCCTTTAAACTGGAAGCCCAGGTCCATCATAATGACCTGGGCTACCCATTTTTTTTTTATTTGTTATTAGAAAATTGTCACGGTTAATTGTGACTAGAAATTGTGACAAAAGAGAACACGTGTCACCATTACTGTGTTGTTATAAATGAAACTAACAGTTTAAATGTTACAGTAGTCGTGACAAAAAAGACACGTGTCCCTGAAGTAGTTGTTGCTAAATTTTGGTAACATTTATATGTGTTACTATAACCGTGACGAATGGGGACACGTGTCCCTGGCCGAATTGTTGTAGTTTTTGTGTAACAGTTAAAACCGTTAAGATAAATGTAATAAATATGACACGTGTCGCAATCATAAAAATTAGGTCAATTGTGACTATTAATTATTGTAACGCTTTTTAAATGTGACTGTATCTGGCAATTGTCACAGATATAAACGTTACAAAACTCCATCACAATTATTAATAACGGCCTATTTGTCACAGGCTATACCCGTTACAAATTTAATAAGTAACAGGTATAGCCTGTGACAAAATTCCTGATTTGGTGTAGTGATGTGGGCACTTAATCGCCGAAGCATTCAATTGCGTGGTTCACTATTTCTCAAAAGGTGCTAGTTTCACATACACTCCGAAAACAAAGATATGTGTCGAGCAACTTAAACGTAGGAGGGTGGTGATTGCGCTTGTTAACAACAACCATTTTATAGGCCTCCGGTTAGAAGACGATTGTCCACCGCCTCCGATATGCGGATACTCTTATTGGCAAGGATTTAACCCTGACACAATGTTGGGATGGTGTATTAAGTACGAGGCATAACATGGAGATGTGGAAAACTTTGAAGGATTCGGAAAAATCATACACGAGGGTGCAGTTTCCCTTGCGGATGATTAAATGTACCATTGATTATACTAAGTATGCTCTGAACATCAACACAAGAATCAAAGATTGTGTTTTTTGGAATTAGGTCTTATTTTTGGGTTATGCTTTCAACATTTTCATAAGAATAAGAGACGAGACTGTTATTTTGGATTTTTTTTTTTTTTTGTTTTTTCATATTGAAACTTAATTACATGACATCGCCAAACAGTGAGACATCAAGACTTAAGTTCGGTTAGGTCACATTGTTCCTCGAGCAACCAAATCTTTCGTCCCTGAAAACTCATCAAACAAGGTCTTGAGCTTGATCTTTTTCAACTTCTTCTTGTACGTGCGGTCTGCCTCGAACTCATTATACTCATCACCTTCGTCGGGCTCTTTGTTAGCTCGTCTAAACTCACATTGTGCCTTTTTATCGCTCCATCCTAGACACCTTTCGCATAGCTTTTCAAGAAGTTCAAAACTCATCGAAGGATCGTAGCCATCTCGAACACTTGTTCCTGTTATTGGTAGAATTTGTGATTCTAAAACAATCATCCGGAGTAATTGCCATCTCACCAAAAGGTAGATGAAAGGTATCCGTCTCTGGATAAGACCTCTCGGCAAATGCGATAATAAATGATGACATCAAATTTTTGGTGCGCATGTTGTATCCCGTTCCATAGTACACAATCAAATACCGCCAAGCGCACCTCATCACACTCATTTTCTATATTCCATATCTTGTTCTTTTGACGTTTCAAAACACGAACGACATTAGTATGATCCTACAAAAGCAACAAACTATCTTATATACTAATATATAGAAAAGAACAATATATGTCAAAATATAAGTTCAAATAAAAGAAGATGATCGAGAAATCTTGATGGTTAAGATTGAACCATACCTTTGTCGCAAAGATCTTGGCAGCCCATGAGTTTTGTAGCCCATCAATAACTCCTCCATCTCTCGGAGTACCATAAGTTGGATTCTTTGGAGACAAACACAAATTGTCATCGGGAATGTAAGAATATCTAGCACAAGGCTTGTTAGGCGTCTTTCTAGGTTTCTTTTGCAATCATTTCTACTTGTGCCTCTTCCTCATCAACTTCCTCTTCATCCAACTCCTCCTACGATTCAACATCATCCTTATCTCCATCTTCCTCATCTTTGTCACCCTCATTTGGTTCACCACCATCTTTGTCACCCTCATTTCCCCCTCCTTCATTTGGTTCACCATCATTGGCACCCTCATTTCCTCCTCTTTTCATTTGGTTCACCTTCTCCACCTTGATGTTGTTCTTCATTGCCCATCGCTTCCACAATCTCTTCATTAACTTGTTGGATTACGTTGTCAACATTATCTCTATTAACACCATCTTGGATCACAACATCCGTAATGACCCACCTCTATACTTAGCATTTTTGGTTCCACGGTGGCCAGGCATCACAATGTACTTTGCCTCGAGGGGTGGGAGTTCTTAGATCTTCCAGCAAAGGTTTGTTTGGTTTTTGCCTCTTCCACTAATCAAGAAAACAAAAGATATTAGCTTAAACAAAATAGGCCAACTCTAATTTTGGGGACCATAGTATAGTTCGGTTAACAAATATTTTTGAGAACAAACCGAACTCAACATTGGTAAATGTTAATGAAGAGTTCGGTTTGTCATCATTTTTTTGCGAACAAACCGAACTCAACATGTTGGCAACTACTGAAGAGTTCGGTTTGTCAAGTTGTTTTCTAAAGAGTTCGGTTACATTATTTTTTTTACGGTAAAGTTCGGTTACTTTCTAAGGTTAGATTTTTATGCGAACAAACCGAACTCAGTATGACAGTTCGGTTACATAAAAACTCATATTAGCAGGCAAAAATAGCGGAGTTCGGTTACATGTTAAAAAAAATTTGTTTTAAAAAAATTTAAGTTCGGTTAGAAAATTTTTTTTTGGCTTCTTTGCGATCTAACCGAACTTCAAGTTCGGTTACCTAGTTTTGATACCTAGAGAACCGAACTGTTCTTCGTGTTCTTCCTTTCGGGGATGTTCGGTTAACAAAATTGAGTTTTTTTGAAACTCGACCTAACCGAACTATGCATCAGAATCGCCATTTGAACCCTATTTTGATGATTTCTATTCATTTAAACGAATCAAAATCAAATTAAAAGCAATGGGTTTGTTGCAAAATACCTGCGAATCGGTCCCATGGCGAGAATCAGGCTTCGCAACCGTCTATTATACCGGATTATGGCTTCACTTGGTTGTTCAACTTCTTTTTGAATCGAAAATCGCTCGGGCTGATTTGCTAGATGTCCCAATCGAGGACCTTCTCCTTGAAGTCTTTTGGTTTGTTTTCGAAGAACCATTGTTATAGTCGATTGATTAATCGACGATGAAATTTTTTTGAATCGACGATAAATCGATGGAGTCGATGAAGACGATGTTGTATTTGGGGAAGAAGAGAAGCGAATAGGGAGCAGTTTTGATAGAAACTGTTTTTTGGTTTTGGTTTTTTAGTTTTAGGTTTTGTTTTAGATTATTAGGTTAGGGATAATTTTAATTAGGGTAAGGGACAAATTGGTAATCTTATGATTTTTAGGACATCCCTTAACATTGTAGGGTAGGGGGCCTTATAAAACAATGGTCCCCTCAAAAAAAGGCTGGTCCCCAAAAAACGGTTCTTTAACTCTTTGGATTAGTTTTTATTCTTGAACGGGCATACCAAAAAATTTCCTAGGCATACAAGATAGTTTTCCCATCCCAGGTGGCCCTATAAGGGGTGTCTATAGGGTAGTTCAATTGTCTATACACACTTGAACCTAAAATCAAAAAACAAAAAACAAAAAATGTTTTATCCTAACATTTTTTCTTCTTCCTCCGGCCGAACCACTTCCCTCCTCTCTCGAATTTTTTTAATTTTTTTCCATCGCCGTAATTAATTGTTGATTCGTGAAATTTGATCGTCGATTAAATTGAGTTATATAATGGATTGTATAAAGAAAAAAGCAGACGGCATACGTTCTAAATCCTCTTCCAATCCATGAATTGGAGAAGAAGAACCAATTGAAGATAAAGGTGTAAAAACGGTAATTGAATCAGAAATTCAACCATTTGAAGCTCCAACTCTTATTTTATTATTTTTGATCGACATAATATGTTAATTCAGAATAAACTAGAGCTTTTTGCGGTTACAGAATGAGGTTGGGCGGATTAGCTAGACAAATTATCATCCGAACTGTTCATTGCTCTTCAAACTGAAAGTGCTTATGAACAGTTCGGCTAATAATTTATTTCTAAACGATAGCCGAACTTCTCAGGTGCTTAATACAGTGTCAGGTTCGGCTAATCCCTTGCCAACCTTTCCGGGCCGAACCTGAGAAGTGAAATTTACACTAGGTGGTTGTCAGGTTCGCCTGACTCGATTAAATCACTTTCAAGCCGAATATCTCTTTGTAAACACTTAGAAAATATTGATTTGCAGGCTGTAGGTTCGTCTAGCTCGTGCTGATGAGTTATCAGACAAACCTTCTCTCTGCAGACTCAAGTCTTTCGATCTTATTTTGGCCATAACCTTTTCGTCCGATGTCGGAATGACCTCATTCTTTTTGCATTGTGTTTGTATTTTCATTCTCTTGAAGTTGAAGATAAGATCTCCTTGAATTTAATCAGTTAAATTTGGACCTTGGTATTCCATCAGTAGACTTCACTTTATTAATAGTTTTAGTAATTTCCACTTTTTATATTTGATTCATCATATGAAAAAACTGCACAATTGGAAACATATATAGCCTAAACTCTAAATGTGTAAGAATTTAAGTTTTTTATGAAAAATCAATAATATGTTCGGCTGATATGATTTTTGAATATGAGCCGAACTTGGAAAAATATATGGTACGGCTGATACGATATTTAGAGTGAAAACCGGACCGCGGGAGAAAGTTCGGCTTGCAATGAAAATTTCTTATTAGCTGAACATTTAACTAGTAAGCTGGTCGGAAGTTACAAACTATAAGTTCGACCAATAACTATTCTATTTCGAGTAAGCCGAACTATTCATCTTTTTTAGTATACAAGTTAGGTTCTGCTGATAATTTCAACCCGAGCCCACCTCTTATTCTCCAAAAAAACATAAAAAAAGAAATTCTTCCCCAAAAATTATCATTAACACAAACTTTTATAACTTAATCTAATCACTAATCATTTATATTAAACACTAATCAAAATTGTTCATTATTATTAACACTAATACAGAAAGGGTAAATTTGCCATTACCAAAAATATTTGGTTAAGGGGCTATTGGATTTACTATTTCCAACCCGTTTTTGTCTTTATCCAGTATGCCCTCAAATTTTCAGGTATGCCCTAAGACAAGGTTCTTATTCTTTTGTAAGACTAACAACCCTTTTTTTGGGCACCACCATCTTTTGATGGGACCATTATGTGATAAGAATATCTACCCTATACTTACAAGGGTGTCCTAAAAAATGAAAATGACTAACCTACCCTGAATTTAATTTAATTTATAACTAACCAAATAACCACAAAATATATATATACTAGGTATCACTCGGCCTACGGCCCGGGCTCAACCTCTTCGATTATTTTTTGTTACATGATTTATTTGTAATCATCTATCAATTTTTGTATGTTCTTTGTTCTCCCAGACTGTATCCCCAAAATATTTTAGTCAACATGTAAGTTAATCGGGGTTCACCTAACAGGTATTTGAATAGCCAGGTTATAATAACATGGATTGCAATTAGGAATGGCCTAATGCTTAGCTAGGTCATGCGTGCTTGGTGTTTAGTAGGTCGGATAAAATTAGCCAACGTAGTCTCCATGTTATTCAACGGTCTCGGTATTTATAGTGTCATAGTATATTGTATTAGTTGGGTCATATTAGCGTGTTACAAAGAGAGGTATTGGCTCACTGCTGGCCCAATGAATGTGGGAAAATTATTAGTTGGACCATAGTAGCCTTAGCTTGTGGCCCGGCCGTGGATTAAAAAATCTAGGATCATATGTAGTCTTTTCGACTTTTTCTTCATGTTTTCTGGCCGTTCCTTGTCCACTCACAACATTTTTAAGTCCTCCTGTAAGTTAGTTGGTAATTATTGCCACAGTGTTTAATTAAACGGGTCATAATATTATCATAGTAGCATGTTTAGTTAGTCAGGTCTATGTTTAATTAGCCGGATCATAATATCGCATTTAGTAAGTCGGGTCAGAGTAGCCAAGGTCTACGACCCCGGCCATTGAGACGACCATAATATTTAGTTAGTCGAATTACAATGGTAATATGTTTAGTTAGTCGAGTCAATGTCTAATTAGCCAGTCATAATGTCAGTTGTTTTGTGGCCGTTCCCTGTCTACTCACAATATTTTTGTTTAATTAAACTGGTCATAATATTGTCATAGTAGCATGATTAGTTAGTAAGCTCAATGTTTAGTTAACCAGATCGTAATAGCGAATTTAGTTAGTCACGTCATAAGACGACCATAATATTTAGTTAGTCGAGTCAATGTAGATTAGAATTTAGTTAGTCAGGTCATAGGACGATCATAATACTTAGTTAGTCGAGTCAATGTAGATTAGCCGAGTGATAATATCGGTTGTTTTGTGGTCGTTCCGTGTCCACTCACAATATTTTTGAGTCCACATGTAAGTTAGTTTGTAACTACGGCCACAATGCTTAATTACACGGGTCATACTATTGTCATAGTAGCATGTTTAGTTAGTCGCCGGATCATAATATCATGTTTAGTTAGTTTGCTTATAGTAGCCGGGGCATTAGGACTCTGTTAAAGTTAGAAAAATTTACAATTACAAATTTATATGGAAAATAAGAAATCTAGTTATATTAAGAAACGCAAATTTCATACTACTAAGATTAGCCATGATTATATTTAGTAGTTATCCTAGGCAATATCCCCGGCATGTAGTTAGCCGTATCCTAAGATTACCAGTGATTAGCATCTGCATTGAGAGAATCATGTCATGTGCCTTGTATATATATACTAGTATGTAACCCGTGCTACGCACCGGGGCCGGTGGATCAGGTAATTTAGAGTGGCGGGGCTTCGCCCCGCGCCTGTGGTCAAATGCATTAGATTTTTTTTTTAACAATCTTTGATTAGTTTGATCTTTTAAAGGGATATTGAACTCTGATACCCTTTAGGTTTCTAATGATTTGATGATTTAAATTTTGTATTATAAACCTAAATTCATGTATCAATTTATAGGAGGATATTAAAAATAAATTGACTCCATAGCATATAATTAAATTTTCCTACGGATATTTGCAATTAAACATAATTACACGTTTTTTTGTCCAACCTTTTTTTATCTGTGAAATGCAATTTTTGAAACAAAACAAAAAGAAATGCTAAATGCTAGAAGTGTGCATGCAGGGCTACTGGAGAGATACTTTATTTATGTCTAAATTTAGAAGTCGATTAATGTAACAATGCTATGTTGAGTACAATTTTTCTTATGACCTTGCTAGCATTACATGTTTGTTGGTGGTGTTTGAACCGCTTCTTAAGCATACCTTCGTGATACAGCTTAATAGGTCTTATGCACTGGTCCCCAAGAAAGAACGCCATGATAGCACTGTTAATTATAAGTTTCGCATCCATTTAGTTAAAAATTGCCACCGTTTAAAAAAAAAAATTATCTTTGTAGGAGAATATTATTATGTTTCAAAAGCGGTGTGCCTAAAAACAAATGCTCATGCTATCAATAATCTCTATTAATAACTAAACACTCCATTGCATTCTTCATCTATCTCAACCAACGGTGGAATGTCATGATCCACATCATCATCATCAGTTCGATCAACGTTGACATGTAATCGTCGTTTTCTATTGTGCCATAGTTATATTTTTTACCAGGTTGTTCTTAGTAGGTGTCCTGGAGTTATTCTCGATGAAGTTGTACTTACGCGTTCGTTTTTCTTTAATACATATGCTTTTTCCAAAGCATTATCACAATGAAATGCGTCACGTGCTTTTAGAGTGAGATATATGAAGTTTCTTTCGTCGAGTTTGAATTTAATGAGCATTTATTTCCACAATTACATACGCAATCTGCCCCGTTTTCATTAAAACAAAATTATTTTTTAACAAATTGCTTCCCCCCCCCCCCAACTAATACAATATACTATGACACTATAAATACTGAGACCGTTGAATAACATGGAGACTACGTTGGCTAATTTTATCCGACCTACTAAACACCAGTACGCATGACCTAGCTAAGCATTAGGCCATTCCTGCTGGCCCAATGAATGTGGGAAAATTATTAGTTGGACCATAGTAGCCTTAGCTTGTGGCCCGGCCGTGGATTAAAAAATCTAGGATCATATGTAGTCTTTTCGACTTTTTCTTCATGTTTTCTGGCCGTTCCTTGTCCACTCACAACATTTTTAAGTCCTCCTGTAAGTTAGTTGGTAATTATTGCCACAGTGTTTAATTAAATGGGTCATAATATTATCATAGTAGCATGTTTAGTTAGTCAGGTCTATGTTTAATTAGCCGGATCATAATATCGCATTTAGTAAGTCGGGTCGAGTAGCCAAGGTCTCGACCCCGGCCATTGAGACGACCATAATATTTAGTTAGTCGAATTACAATGGTAATATGTTTAGTTAGTCGAGTCAATGTCTAATTAGCCAGTCATAATGTCAGTTGTTTTGTGGCCGTTCCTGTCTACTCACAATATTTTTGTTTAATTAAACTGGTCATAATATTGTCATAGTAGCATGATTAGTTAGTAAGCTCAATGTTTAGTTAACCAGATCGTAATAGCGAATTTAGTTAGTCACGTCATAAGACGACCATAATATTTAGTTAGTCGAGTCAATGTAGATTAGAATTTAGTTAGTCGGGTCATAGGGACGATCATAATACTTAGTTAGTCGAGTCAATGTAGATTAGCCGAGTGATAATATCGGTTGTTTTGTGGTCGTTCCGTGTCCACTCACAATATTTTGAGTCCACATGTAAGTTAGTTTGTAACTACGGCCACAATGCTTAATTACATGGGTCATACTATTGTCATAGTAGCATGTTTAGTTAGTCGCCGGATCATAATATCATGTTTAGTTAGTTTGCTTATAGTAGCCGGGGCGTTAGGACTCTGTTAAAGTTAGAAAAATTTACAATTACAAATTTATATGGAAAATAAGAAATCTAGTTATATTAAGAAACGCAAATTTCATACTACTAAGATTAGCCATGATTATATTTAGTAGTTATCCTAGGCAATATCCCCGGCATGTAGTTAGCCGTATCCTAAGATTACCAGTGATTAGCATCTGCATTGAGAGAATCATGTCATGTGCCTTGTATATATATACTAGTATGTAACCCGTGCTACGCACCGGGGCCGGTGGATCAGGTAATTTAGAGTGGCGGGGCTTCGCCCCGCGCCCGTGGTCAAATGCATTAGATTTTTTTTTTAGCAATCTTTGATTAGTTTGATCTTTTAAAGGGATATTGAACTCTGATACCCTTTAGGTTTCTAATGATTTGATGATTTAAATTTTGTATTATAAACCTAAATTCATGTATCAATTTATAGGAGGATATTAAAAATAAATTGACTCCATAGCATATAATTAAATTTTCCTACGGATATTTGCAATTAAACATAATTACACGTTTTTTTGTCCAACCTTTTTTTATCTGTGAAATGCAATTTTTGAAACAAAACAAAAAGAAATGCTAAATGCTAGAAGTGTGCATGCAGGGCTACTGGAGAGATACTTTATTTATGTCTAAATTTAGAAGTCGATTAATGTAACAATGCTATGTTGAGTACAATTTTTCTTATGACCTTGCTAGCATTACATGTTTGTTGGTGGTGTTTGAACCGCTTCTTAAGCATACCTTCGTGATACAGCTTAATAGGTCTTATGCACTGGTCCCCAAGAAAGAACGCCATGATAGCACTGTTAATTATAAGTTTCGCATCCATTTAGTTAAAAATTGCCACCGTTTAAAAAAAAAAAATTATACTGCCGGAGAATATTATTATGTTTCAAAAGCGGTGTGCCTAAAAACAAATGCTCATGCTATCAATAATCTCTATTAATAACTAAACACTCCATTGCATTCTTCATCTATCTCAACCAACGGTGGAATGTCATGATCCACATCATCATCATCAGTTCGATCAACGTTGACATGTAATCGTCGTTTTATATTGTGCCATAGTTATATTTTTTTACCAGGTTGTTCTTAGTAGGTGTCTGGAGTTATTCTCTGACAGAAGTTGTACTTACGCGTTCGTTTTTCTTTAATACATATGCTTTTTCCAAAGCATTATCACAATGAAATGCGTCACGTGCTTTTAGAGTGAGATATATGAAGTTTCTTTCGTCGAGTTTGAATTTAATGAGCATTGATTTCCACAATTACATACGCAATCTGCCCCGTTTTCATTAAAACAAAATTATTTTTTAACAAATTGCTTCCGCCCCCCCCAACTAATACAATATACTATGACACTATAAATACTGAGACCGTTGAATAACATGGAGACTACGTTGGCTAATTTTATCCGACCTACTAAACACCAGTACGCATGACCTAGCTAAGCATTAGGCCATTCCTGCTGGCCCAATGAACGTGGGAAAATTATTAGTTGGACCATAGTAGCCTTAGCTTGTGGCCCGGCCGTGGATTAAAAAATCTAGGATCATATGTAGTCTTTTCGACTTTTTCTTCATGTTTTCTGGCCGTTCCTTGTCCACTCACAACATTTTTAAGTCCTCCTGTAAGTTAGTTGGTAATTATTGCCACAGTGTTTAATTAAACGGGTCATAATATTATCATAGTAGCATGTTTAGTTAGTCAGGTCTATGTTTAATTAGCCGGATCATAATATCGCATTTAGTAAGTCGGGTCAGAGTAGCCAAGGTCTACGACCCCGGCCATTGAGACGACCATAATATTTAGTTAGTCGAATTACAATGGTAATATGTTTAGTTAGTCGAGTCAATGTCTAATTAGCCAGTCATAATGTCGGTTGTTTTGTGGCGTTCCTGTCTACTCACAATATTTTTGTTTAATTAAACTGGTCATAATATTGTCATAGTAGCATGATTAGTTAGTAAGCTCAATGTTTAGTTAACCAGATCGTAATAGCGAATTTAGTTAGTCACGTCATAAGACGACCATAATATTTAGTTAGTCGAGTCAATGTAGATTAGAATTTAGTTAGTGGTCATAGGACGATCATAATACTTAGTTAGTCGAGTCAATGTAGATTAGCCAGGAGTGATAATATCGGTTGTTTTGTGGTCGTTCCGTGTCCACTCACAATATTTTTGAGTCCACATGTAAGTTAGTTTGTAACTACGGCCACAATGCTTAATTACACGGGTCATACTATTGTCATAGTAGCATGTTTAGTTAGTCACAGGATCATAATATCATGTTTAGTTAGTTTGCTTATAGTAGCCGGGGCATTAGGACTCTGTTAAAGTTAGAAAAATTCAGAATTACAAATTTATATGGAAAATATAAGAAATCTAGTTATATCAAGAAACGAAAATCTCATACTACTAAGATTAGCCATGATTATATTTAGTAGTTAGCCTAGGCAATATCCCCGGCATGTAGTTAGCCGTATCCTAAGATTACCGGTGATTGGCATCTTCATTGAGAGAATCATGTCATGTGCCTTGTATATATATACTAGTATGTAACCCGTGCTACGACCTAGGGGCCGATGGATCGAGTAATTTAGAGTGGCGGGGCTTCGCCCTTTTGTGGTCAAATGCATTAGATTTTTTTTTTAGCAATCTTTGATTAGTTTGATCTTTTAAAGGGATATTGAACTCTGATACCCTTTAGGTTTCTAATGATTTGATGATTTAAATTTTGTATTATAAACCTAAATTCATGTATCAATTTATAGGAAGATATTAAAAATAAATTGACTCCATAGCATATAATTAAATTTTCCTACGGATATTTGCAATTAAACATAATTACACGTTTTTTTGTCCAACCTTTTTTTATCTGTGAAATGCAATTTTTGAAACAAAACAAAAAGAAATGCTAAATGCTAGAAGTGTGCATGCAGGGCTACTGGAGAGATACTTTATTTATGTCTAAATTTAGAAGTCGATTAATGTAACAATACTATGTTGAGTACAATTTTTCTTATGACCTTGCTAGCATTACATGTTTGTTGGTGGTGTTTGAACCGCTTCTTAAGCATACCTTCGTGATACAGCTTAATAGGTCTTATGCACTGGTCCCCAAGAAAGAACGCCATGATAGCACTGTTAATTATAAGTTTCGCATCCATTTAGTTAAAAATTGCCACCGTTTAAAAAAAAAAAATTATACTGCCGGAGAATATTATTATGTTTCAAAAGCGGTGTGCCTAAAAACAAATGCTCATGCTATCAATAATCTCTATTAATAACTAAACACTCCATTGCATTCTTCATCTATCTCAACCAACGGTGGAATGTCATGATCCACATCATCATCATCAGTTCGATCAACGTTGACATGTAATCGTCGTTTTCTATTGTGCCATAGTTATATTTTTTTACCAGGTTGTTCTTAGTAGGTGTCTGGAGTTATTCTCTGACAGAAGTTGTACTTACGCGTTCGTTTTTCTTTAATACATATGCTTTTTCCAAAGCATTATCACAATGAAATGCGTCACGTGCTTTTAGAGTGAGATATATGAAGTTTCTTTCGTCGAGTTTGAATTTAATGAGCATTGATTTCCACAATTACATACGCAATCTGCCCCGTTTTCATTAAAACAAAATTATTTTTTAACAAATTGCTTCCGCCCCCCGCTTATCTTAAACATTGTGGTCACTTTATTGAAGACAATTTTAAATATACATTTAATTGAAATACTTTTATTCTTATCTTGAATGATGTCGTAGATCCACATGTTAATGCATTCAAGCTCCATTTGGTCGTTGAATTTGGAGCAACGGGTTATGATGTGTTTACCTATTTCTGGAGTCCACGTGAGATTTGTTTTCCTGAAATACACGAAGGTTAAGGATCATAAATTTTTTTTTATTAATCTATTAGTGTGATCTCTTCATCTATGCTGGATTTATATGTTAGTTGTTTTCTCGATTCGTCTTATAATTGGTCTCAAACATATTATGTATGCATCAGATAGGTTTTAGCATTACATCGGCACTTGGATTTTTAAGAATCATACGCGAGTACCTAGAGGTTTACGCTTCAGTGATAGAAGTGCTACTGTAGTAAGTTTTGGAAGTCATGCAAACTCAATTATCGTTACAGCATGTTTGAATACCAGAAGTCAGTATTAAAAGCAATTTTTTTTGCTTCTAGAAGTATTTTTGAAAAAATATCTGCAAGATGATTTCTAGAAATCGAAAAGTTAGTTATTAGTGTACACCCAAACGCCCAATTATAACGCGTATGGATAAATCATAAGCAAAATATTTTTTATTTTTGCTCCTCAAAAAGTTGGGGTCGTTTTTGCTTTTAGAAGTTGATCTGAATTCTATACCCAAACTGACTTCTTCCAAGAAGTCAAAAAGTTACTTTTAAGTTTCAAGTTCTCTACTTTAGATTGATGTCGAGAGTAATATTGCGAGGTCCCTTGTAATATAAACTTGATGTGCGTGCGATTCAAAATTTTAGTTGTATTGTTGGGCTTGAGGAGTTTTCACAACCTATTGTTTTCTCAACTGTTGTAACTATTGGACCAACCTTCTTCCTGGCGACCAATTTCCATTCTTGTTTGAATTGATATTTTGGTTGATGAGGAAAAACTTAAGCTTCGTCAGGTCCTAGATTTAAATGAATTATCAGTAATGCACACAATCACAGTAATAACACATTTTCCAGACAGCTAACACGTAGAGACTATAAAACTTTCACACGACGGAACAAAAAAACAATCACCGGTCTCAATCTTGAGTTGTACATCTGGAGATTCAAGCGTGGCAATCATAGGTCGAAAAACACCTCTATGTACAATATGAACCGGCAAAACAACATCATTTAGAAAGGAAAATTTGAATGGGGTATATCATATTAACCCCAGAGGTTTATACAGTGACAATATTACATGCAACTATAAGACCTCAATTATTAGAAGTTCACAAATGTAGTCAGAAAGGCCCTAGCAAGATAAGAAAACTGATTTTACCTAGTGTTCTTCTTCGCCAGAGAAGACATCAGGGTCCTCTCTCATTTTATCACAACCTCTAGTGCAGCAAGCTCTTGAGCATTCGTTACATATGCAATTGCACAAACACATAACATTCTGCTTGAAGAACAATTGTGACCCTGGAGACCAAAGTTTCGCTTAAACCTTGAGAAAAGGTATCTATACATGTATATTTGCAGTGTTAATTTTAGTTATGGTAGATTGGAGTCGCCATAATTAGATTCATTACTATTGCTTGTTTACATATATGAAACAGTAAAAAAAAGAATCAGACCTTGTTCACTGATCTCCATTGTTATTTGATTTTCCTTTAAACCCATTTAATGAGTGAGGCTGTTTCCTGACAAAAATAAGAAATATTAAAGGAAAAAAAAACAATAATTAATTACCTTGTCATGGATTAGAGTCGCGATAATTAGATTCATTGTTATTGCTTGTTTACATATTCTGCAAACACACACTTAAACATCAATGAACAGTAATAGAAAAATCAAACCTTGTTCACGGATAATAAAAAAACGAAGGTTAAAAAGGTAAGAAACAACTCTCCAAATGAGAGTATGGCTAATCACACACGTAGAATAAGAATTCAGTAATTTAGAATTATTTAAAAAAATTATTTTAAAGAAAATACAGATATTCAACAAACCTTGAAACAGTAGCACATCTTTGCAATTCCTAGAACAACGCATCTACTTTCTCTTTGCTTGGTACATATGATCCATTGAAAAATGTGCTTAGTATTTTGATCCTAATGTGCTTGTTATATTTAAGCCAGGAAAGCTTTGAGAGCGCAACCATTGATCTTTATACTCCATTAAATACTTTGCAACAATTCATATCAGCTACAACCAAAATTAGCTTATAACACCAGTGCGGCTAACTGAACCCACCCAATTGAACAATTTTACATGCATGAGTTGGTAACGAACAAAAACTTTCAAGAGAATTTCAAGAGTGAAAGGGAGGGCAATATTTCAAGATGTCAACCCACAACAAATGCAAAAGATTCCTTGCTATCTCCATGAAACTTGGTATTATGAGGAAACTTCGCTATCAATTTTAATTGTTAGTAAATAATTGAAACTATGTACTATGAGGAAACTTTGCAAAGGTAAAACCTATAGTGCAAAGATGCACAATTACCATCCAAGATGTCGTTTGCAAGAAATGTACACAACTCTTTCCGATTGCAAAAAAGTGAAATCTATATACACCATAAGTCTTTTGGCAGCGTCATAGGTACATTCCTTTCATGTGCAATTTTGTGATACTTTAAGGAAGATCCAACCGCAGACTACTCCACAAAAATTCCTAAGAAAGTTACCGAAACAACACATAGTTCATTTCTAAAACCACAAATGCATGTCAACTCTATAATTCAAGTCAGAAACCATAGGAAAAATGATAAAATCATAAAAAAAATAAAATAAAAAGGAAAAATAAGAATTACCTAGATTCCCAAGAAAGTTACTGAAACAACACGTAGTCCATTTCTAAAACCATAAATGCATGTCCACTATAATTCTCAAGTTCCCAATAAGAAACTATAAGAAAATTGATAAAATCGTAACAAAAAAATAAAAAGGAAAAATAAGAATTATAGTGAGATAGTATCTGTATGAGAAGTAAACTCAACATAAGTTGTTTATATGTCAGTCTAAGAAGCCAGAATCACCTTAGATTTAAATAACTAACTCCAGCTCCTTGTTGCTGTCAGATGATAATGGGAATGAGAACTAAAAAATCCCTGAGAAGGAGAAACCCATATTAGGAATTTTTTGTGCTGCAAAGATTTTGGAAGGAACTTTCATGCCTACTAATTTTCGATTGACTATGACGTAAATGTACTTTGGGTCTCGGGTTGAACAAACAAATGGAAAAAATGGATGTATTGAATTTACCTCAATAGCTAAGATCGTCATTCAATATCAACACGGAGGATAACATTAATTGTAGTAAGCTCTTTTGAATTTCTTAACCGAAGTTGGGTTAGTATTTGTATTTTTAATAAAAGATGCTTCTATGAGCAGTGAAATAAATTATAATTGTATTCTTTCATCTTCAGCGATCAAACATGAAAGTAATGAATCTTAAGCATCGTCAATTTTGTGTTATGTTGAAACTCTTAATAGTTTTGCGCCTTTTCTATATCCTTACATTTCTAATAAGACCAAAAAAAGATAAATATATCAGTACTCAAACAACTCGAAAAAAATGTTTTTGACATAACTAATACATAGAACGTAGACCGTGACACAATATAGTAAGGGCTACTTTAAAAAATGGACCCAAAAAAAAAAGGTATTAAACCCGAATAAATGGACCAAAAGTTAAGAGAAACTTGTCGTAGGTGTGGTATACATGGTGGGGTAATGGTGTGACTGTCCCCGTTGGACCAAAAATAGTAGTCTGGAAACAAAAAAAGAAATTGAATTCAGGGCATAAATTCTTTCCCACCTCAACGGAAACGTACTTAGGAAATGTACTTACGACCGCATGCAAGTGCAACACTCATAATTCATCATCAAATCATAACACTCATACAAAGATCAAAACTTGCTACAGTTCCAAAAACTAAAAGAAAAGAAAAAAGTGCACCGAAAAATGGCACCTACTGTGATGTAGCAAGTTTGCTTTTCTAATTCAAGAGAATCAAGGTTTTCTTTACTACCCCTGATTCCTTGACCTCATTCTTCCAAAATTGAACTCTCATGTTAATGGATCCACTAATAAAATATGACTGAACTGAAAAATAAAACAAATCAAGAATTTGAAAAATGTGGATAAATATACATTAGAAATAAAAAGAAAAATAAAATAAATTAGAGATGATGGTAAGTCATATTAAAAATTTGACGACATTCCATAGCTTGTACAACCGAACAGTATCGTCATTGGATGATCAAAATAACACCGCATCCAAAGATTCAATCAAGAAAAGCTTCTGTAGTATTTAAATATGATGCCCCAGCAAATCATAGAACCATCTTCTACCAAATCATAAGAAATAAACTCTCATCAGATGTGAATATGCTTCATATAGGTTTACCTGCAAGGGCGATACACTAATCATACCAGTTCAAGAATTCGTAATTGACATAAAATTGATAAAATGGTACTCCCTCGTTCCTAATTAATAGACTACTTATGTTTTTAGAGATAATTAAGGAAATTAAGAGAACTAATTCTCATGACACTTGTCAATAAAAGAAGTGAAGTGAAATGGTCCCCATGACACTTGTCAGCAAAATAAGTAAAGTGAAATGGTCCACATGACACTTGTCATCAAAAGAAGTTAAGATAAAAGTGGTCCCAGAAAACTAAAGTAACATTTGACTTTCCCAATAAGGAAACCAGCCTATTATTTAGGAACGGAGGGAGTAATTTAGAAAAAAAGGGACGAATAAGAATACCCTTTGAGTCTTTGACTGCAACCATCCACATCCATTCTACCCAGCCTTTAATGGAACCTAATATTTTTCTGGGTTGAACCACACATTCCCACATGTTCATTCTGCACAGGTTTCGTGACGCCGCCCCATTATTGAGGTTTTTTAGGGGTGCTTGATTTCATCACAGTTGTAATTCCATTATTTCATTCTCTCATCTTAGGTGAAGCAACTCTACTTACAAATGATAATTGTAATACAATTAGCTTTTATAACTGCCCCCATGGAGAAAGTGACATCTTGAAGTTGATGGGAAGTGTCTGAATCAATCACTTCATTTGCGTTTACCCTTCGCCTCAACATATGAAACTTCGGCATGGAACCAACTCAAAGTAATCTTAGGTTGTCAAAAATTGAAGTTTTTCCTAATAATGGACTTAACAAAAGAAAACAGTACCATGTATTATTGTAGCGGCCAATCGTGAATTCCAGTTTCCCATAATTCTGCAATAAGTCAATCTTCATTATACAAAGGCTACAATAATGTAATAAATACAAAAGTATCATCTTCATTGATATTTCGATGAAAACTACTAAACTGAAGGCTTGGAATCATCTAACTTCAAGCTTCAATTCATCCAGCATCAAAAATCAATGAAGTATATTTGGCTTCTTCTGGCGATTTTTGAACTCAATATAAGTTTATATTTATGTGCTAATCTGAAAATGTGCTCTTCCAATTGTTTCTCGGCCATGCAGAAACAATAGCAATGAATAATTAGTGCTTCGACTAACAAAACAAAAAAATTAACATGTTAGAATGTTAGAATGTTACTCAAAAAATCACACCATGTTAGAATGTTACTCCAGCATAACTTAACAAATTAAGTCATGTATTTAAACCATCTCTTTTGTCAAAGCTTGAGTCGTTGTAGAAAACTCATCATGTCCTCTTCCAATAACTTCAGCATACCCTTAATCAAGATCACACTTAACATGGTGGGACCTTTCCAGCCGAAGGCAAAACTGAAGGAGAAGGAGAAGAGATCATGGGCGTGTTTTTGTACAAAAAAACACAAATATTGCAAGGGAATTTGAAAAAAGAATTCATAAGAGCCGCAATCAACATGGAATCTAAGTCGAAAATCTTTTCAGGGTCGAAATCCTAGTAGAGTATCTCCAACTCAATTGTTTATCAATTGCAAATCAATGGAATCGAAGTATAAACCAAGAGATAGTTTGATCCACCACCAATTAAACCAATTAAGATTAGCACGGCAGCGCCTCATCCTTATTTGTCCCTGATAAGAAGGAAGACGAATCGGAATCACACACTCAAAGAATATTATAGACGTCAATTTTGCATAAGCATACCTTCCTTTTGGTGTTTGGCCTGGAATGGAAGAATGATGTTCTTTCCTTCACAAAATTTCCAAAAACTGAATTTGGGTTCTTCTAATAAGCACAACCATAAAAATAAAAAATAAAAAATAAAAAATAAAATCCCTTGAAGTTTCATTTGTATGCACGTAATTGCAACAATTATGAAGTTTAAAAATACAAAGCTAAGTTACGTAATCAAATCCTTGGTAGAAGTTTTGATTAAATTATTACCCAACGTAAGTATGCTTCTTGTGTGTTAATAAAAAATATGATACATACAGACTGCCATTGCCTTTGCCCTGATTCATCCTGGAAAAAAATTTAGGTAGGAGAGGACCTGGAGCTATACCAGCCCATGAATGTAAAAGCAAACCTTCAAGAAACTTCACAATTAACATAAAAATGAAAGCATTATATTCTTGACTCACACTAAAGATGCCATACGAACCCCAAGCAATTGATCTTCTTTCTAAAATTATCTATTTGAAATTATCATATACAAATTTTGCTATCACAGAAAATCTTTTATCCTTATTTTTCACAGTTTCCAGTTCCGGAAAATTATTGGTATTGGCGCAATACACAGTAATGGTAAATATATCCCTCCACATTACAGTATTGGCGCAGTACCATCTATCACCACAACGCAATCAACTCGTCTCCTTGTAACCCTAGGTGTAAACGTATTATGGGCTCGGGCTTCAAACTTTCCTATACTATTCTTGACTCCAATTATTGGGACGACTGAAGGGAGTCCTTTAGTGTTCAATAGGGGAGCCAAAATGTAGTCCGTTTGTAACGTTTTTTTTGTTTTGTTTTTAATCTCAAAAATTAAACGCCCATTAGTTCTCTTTCCATGAAATTGGATCGGTAATAGGATAGTCATCAACCACGACTACGGTTAGCCGCGGTCAAAACGATCGGAAGTCGAAGCAATTGACGGTGTTTCCGGCGTGAAAATGGCAAAAAAAACGTCACCTATACTTTTAATTTTAATCTTGACCGCTGATTACCAACAAAATTCGGCCATCGGATCTAAAGCTTCAGTTGTTATTTCGAAATTGTAACAAATAGATGTTACAAAATTGTTACATAATAAGTATTACGTAATATTATACTTATAATTGTTATTAAAAAACTGTTACAAAAATTGTTGCAAAAACTGTCACAACAAAAAGACCCCTACAATCCCACGGAGTCGCTTCCAAACTTCGGTCGTCCCCGCACTACTGCAGCAGTAATCTAGTTTAAACACTCAATATTGCTATTTTTCAGTAATCTAAACCTATGGAAAAATTCATTTCTCATTAAAGTATTATCACCACATTTTCATTTGAAACAATAACTTATCACCACATTTTCATTTGAAACAATAACTACCATGTCTCATTATGTCATTATTTTGAAACAATAACTACAAAGAGTAAAGATCACATGAAAATGTATTTATGAGTATTTGTGGTGTCAAAATTACAATTGTGATTCAAATTACATATACATATGTTAATATACCTCAGTACCGTGTATGCAGCGGTAAATCTCTTATCGAAGTCGAATTGAAGCACCACTTGAATGCAATTAGGTTTTGATGAGAAGAGAGAAATATATATATTATGAAGAATATATAGTGAGCCTAACAAAGGCAGGTAAAAAAGTAAAAATGAAAACAAATAATGCAACAGAAAATAATTAAACAATCAAAAAAGAATGAAGTCCCAACTGTGAACGCTGTTTGAAAAAATCAAAATGGACCCTTACGCCAAATCCCCGTCAACCTTAGTCGGAATTGGATTCAAAAATACGATTCTTTCTATAAAGTCCAAATAAGAGCGGCAGGAATTAACTCCCATATGACATGACCAAAGCAAGAAAAATGTAGTGATTAAAAACTATTTGTTCTACTTCTTGTATTGAAAAACATGGCAGAAGACATTGTTTAACTGCATATATGGTGCTAGACAGGCCAGCAAATTTTCTTGCGCTACAGATAGTCCCAAAGATACAACACTACCCGTAGCACATTTATAGAACATGACACTAACACCGAACAAAAATGAAAATACGAACGAACCACAAAAATGGATTAGCGCTAACACCGATGTCAAATATGTATGAAAATACGAACCACAAAAATGGATTAGCGGTAACACCGATGTCAAATATATATTATTTGAAGCACTGAAAATGAGGGCGAATCCTAGATATAATCTATGTCTGGAAAGCTTAATTTAACAGTTCCCGTCACCTTCAGGACATAAAAGGATTTTATTCAAACTCGAAGGAGTACATAACTCTGGATTATTGTATTACATAAGAGGACGCAAATACAGTAACATTAACTCATGCCAACCCAGAAACATACATCATGAAACGTAGCAGACAGAAAAAGGTAGAGATTTGGATGATAAGAATATTGACGAAGTACGCAAAATTGTTACCTCATTAGTTCAGCCGGTATACACAATTTTAGAGGAAAAAGCATAAGCATCGTTCATCCGGTATACAGATTTCCCCTACAAATGAAACCACTTTCAGTGTTCTTATTCAATAATACAAAACTGCACAAAACGATGAAAAAGGAAAAAGAAAACAATAAAGAGCAAGTAGCAAGTGTTCATCAAAACTGTTGAGTGATACTAATATTTATATTTACCCGGGTCAGAACTCGCATGGGAGAAAAAATACCACAGATTCATCAAAAGCCAAAGAACTTGCAACAATAACCGAAAAAACCAGATAAGAATAGAAAATATAGTAACACACAAAGAGTATCTTTAACCTTGACAGTATTAAAAAACCTCAAAATATGGTGCAGTTATGTTCTGATGCCTCCTTTACTTCAACATATAGCTAAACACACAAACACATAAATTAAGTCTTTAACTTCAAAAGGTTGGAAAGAACATCTTTTTAAAATTGGCCAAAACTGACAAATATAAAGGCCAGTGTAAGTGATAGTTACCTGCAACTCATTGATATTTCTGTATCTTCCAGGTTATACTCGCCATGGGCCAATGCTTTTTACTGCTAGCAAAAAAACCGGGGAACCAAATCTTTAGAGGGGCATTCTTTAGAGGGGCATCATAGTATACGTAAGATTCTATGTTATCGTTCTTAAAGTTTTTACCTCTTTCTTGTGTACAGGAGCAGGTACCAATATGAATTCAGCTGCAATGAAATTTACAGGCTTCAAAAATTCAGGAAACCCATTAAAATTCTAGCAACACCACAATCATGAAACCAAAATGCAACATCGAATGACCAAAAAAAAAAAAGAAAAAAATCAATAATACATTGATGATTTGGCATCCTAAACGCGCAACTGTAATCAGGTATCCTCTACTGCGGCAGCAATTGAACGTGTAAACCAAGTATCACTGCACCTCTTATATACAGCTCCATAACTTGGTTTCCAGGAAATCAAACTAAATTAGGCGTAATTGCCATCCAATCAACTGTTTTTGGAATAATCTAAATGTAGAGATGAATAAAAGTTTTTCTGACAGTTTCTGAATTCGTTAACAACAATATAATTAGTCTTAAACAACACTCCAGAATAATATGGGTATATTTCCACAATCAGAATTCGAGAAGATCTTAGAAGATCCTGGAACCTGTAAATAGACAACATAACTTCCATTTAAAACACAACAACAAAAGAAAAAATAGGTAATTTAGTAAACACACTTGCATATATATTTGTTTTTCTTTTCTTCTCACAACTTGCACTAATTAAAAATCAAACTATCTTTGTGTTGATGGTGGATTTTCGTTCAAGGTTGAGTTTGTAAAAAACCAGAAAAATCATGCGCTGACATCTTGTAAAAGATAAAGCCATTTATAAGTGTTGGATACTCCCTCACTTAATTCAGACCTTGTATTTCCGTACTCATTATCGGTGTGGCATGATGACTCGAGTGTTACTCTTATAGAGTAACACGAACCTCCAAGCACCATAATGAATCATTATCAGTGTGGCATGAGACTGAGTGTTACTCATACGAGTAACACGAACCTCCAAGCACTATAATGAAACCATGTACGAAATACCCGTCACAGCCGATTCTCGGTGTGTTATACTAGCCCGAGCCCTCTCGGTGTGTTATACTAGCCCGATTGAGCCCCTCTCGGTGTGTTATACTAGCCCGATTGAGCCCTCTCGGTGTGTTATGCTAGCCCGATTGAGCATCCGGACTTGACTGTGTCCGGTCTGGGATATGATCTCGATCATGATCATCCAACTCCACAAGCATGATTGGATGACCCATGATTAATTCCATCACCCTAAGCATGGTATGGAATACCCAAGGCCTTAGCTTGCCGGATATGATCGATCGAGTCATCCAACTCCACAAGCATGATTGGATGACCACAGATCAATTCCATCACCCCAAGCAGGTATGGAATACACGGCCGACCCGCATGGTCGACCATTGGCCTTTGCTTGCCAAGAAACCGTCCATACCAAGCATTATGGGCGGAAAACCTAAATTAGGGTTTGCGGCATATTACATGTGCCGCAAAACGGCCTCAACCATCCATCTTCGCAGGTATAGATGGAGGGTGTAGATGCAGAACTCAAAGGGCCCGAGTATGTCGACACAATCACCATGTGACCGCCTACACACTTGACCAATCGGTCAAAACCAACCATGGTTGGTTACAACACATTCGTCCGCCCGAAATAGCATGGTCGCGCGGCTTTGAAAGCCAAAATTAGGGTTCAAGCCATCACGCGCGTCCATCTTCTCCGGCACGAATGGAGGGTCACAGATTAGATTATCAGTCCGGTCATACCAAAGATGACCACCGTGGGCCCATCTACCTCTTCATGCGGTCGTCCAAGGCATATCACGCCCGGCCAATCCAAAACGCCCGCTCAAACATGCGTGGATACACTTCCCAAATTGCAAATCGATCTCGACCACTCAACTTCACCGGACGAATTGGGTGGCTTAGATCACGTTTTCATGGGACGGTGAGACATGGCGTGAACATCAGCCTACCATCTTCACGCCAAACCAACCCGGAGCCAGACCGACCAAGCTAGGTCGTCTTGGAAAACGCGCGGAAAAAGAGTATGGCGCGCGGCTTCTTGCGGTATCAAACTCTTATCGCAAAATCGATCTCGACCACTCCTCTTTGCGGTCAAATTGAGTGGCCCAGATCGCGCTTTCATGAGGGAACGGAATACGGCGCCTACACCATCATGCCGTCAACACGCATGTATGGTCGGTCCTCTCCAAAATCCTTCCCATGCTTGGTTTCGACTAAGTCAAGAGTGATGCTTGCGCACCTCTTTAAAAACCCTAATTTCATCAAACGGTCATGAGATGAGTGTCTCAAACATCATCTCATCCGTCCGACTTCACCAGACTTAGTTGTTATACAACCCCGGTCGGGGAGTTATTTGGTTAGTGAGGAGTCATTACCCATCACTTTACCACACCGTAATGCTGATACTGCATAAAATACACACGATACTTCACAAGTATCGACTTTCGAATAACGCAGTTATTCAATTCAGCATTACATGCTATCTTTCGTGGATCCACGATCCACATTCCAGACATCAATCATGTCACAAACCGGGGATACATCTTGGGGTATTGGTCTGGGCGGTTTACAGCGTGCAGCGTGCAACGCGCCATCACAAGAACGTGTTAGGAAGTCATGGACGGTTAGAGATGAACAGAAAAAGTGGGCAAGACTGGTCGTGTGTTACCGACACACAACTCCACTACTCCATCATTCCACTACCTCCACTTCCCACGAGAAACGTGAATGAGGCTCAATGACTTGTATAAATAGGTTCTCCGCCCTATTTCCAACAACAAGGAATAACGGAGAACAACACAAGTTCAGACTAGACAGAAAAACCAAGTGTTAATACAAATCGTATTCAAACACCCAGAGCACTGCTTGCATCAACCGCAAGCCCGCTCATCTTTCCTACAAGTCATAAGCAAGCCAACATCTTCACAATCTCAACACCTTCTTCGCTTCCCTCCCTAAGATCAACCCCATCTCCTTCACTTTGTGACCGAAACAAGTCGGAACGGCCATTTCTTGGTTTAGGCCGGACTTGCACGGATTGATCTCTCGAATCTACAAGCACTCACCGCGCAAAGGTGCATTTGTTGAAGGTTTAGATTCATTCCTCATCCACACCCCAAATTACCAAATTCTGCAGGAGTAGTTTTCACCCATCAACAATTGGCGACCACGGTGGGAGGTTGATCTATCGGTTGCAAAAATTGAATTCTCAATCCTTCGGTTTTCATCCCGCGATGTATCCTCACTCGGAGACCACGGGGCGGTTCGGATATCATGGGAAGCATAGCTGGAACGTTGGAGGATGTCTTGGCAAATCAAGCCGGTATCACCAGAAGGTAGACCGAAACATTCCGCCTTTTGAATGATATAACATCACAATTACAAGAAGGGTCGGCGTGCATCTACTCGGGCGGTGCAAGAAACGTCGAATCCTTAGCCAGAGTCACACCTAGGTGGTGGAGAGGAAAAAAGAGCCCGCAGGAGACTCAGGAAAGATGAACAACATGGTTCAGTCGACAATGAAGAACCGAGGCAACTCCACAGAGGAGAGGACTTGTCCGGAGTACTACAACGTCTACCGGATAAAGAAATGGAGCCTGCAGCTTACGGATCCCTGCTGGAAGATTTACATCTCAAGACCCTTGTCGAAGCCGTGAAGAAACGCTTGAGGAAGGAGAGATCAATCAAGTAACACGTGAGTACAGAGGATGGGAACGTTCAATTCGATCGCTCAGCAGTGATATTACAACACCTCCCATCCCCAGAGCCAGAGCAGCTGCAAGTCCTGGCATCTCATCAAGTGTAACACCTCCGGTAGTCACCAGAGCAACAACTTCCACTCCTTCATCAGGACGAGGAACCGGAGGGGCGAGAGGAGGACCATCTCCCATTATTGCAGACTTGATGGAAAAGCAGGAAGTTCTTGTCAAGACTCAAACGGATATGGCCGCAACTCGGAAAGAGGTACTCACTTTTCTTAAGACATTAACTGATCGATTTCCACATGACCCGCAACAGCCCCTGGAGCCAACAAGGAATGAATTCAACGCACCGGAGAAGGTACTTCAATGGCACGGACCTACATGGACCTGATCAAAGAAGCGACATCAGATATGAGCGGTCCTGTCATGGAGGCTCCTACACTGGGGACTGATCCTCACAACGATCTTCCTCGAGTCAATAGTTTCACTCACAGTTCAGCGGTCCTGTCATGGAGGCTCCTACACTGGGGACTGATCCTCACAACGATCTTCCTCAAGTCAATAGTTTCACTATGAACCAGAGGCCGGTGGATCGGGAAGCGGTTTCTCTAGTGGAAAGTTTATGCAAACTTTCACATCTCTCGAAGAATCGGCGGCGGAGACGTTTTGCTGCTATCAACCGAGAGGAAGGTCACGACCGTGACCTACATGTCACCGCACGCATCAAGGATTGAGTTCAAGACGACCCTTATCTACACGGGGATCGTTTCATTACTCTCAAGATTCTCAGGACATCCAAGGCTCTCCCGGGCAAGGTCATGCGGAAGCCTACCACAATGACGGACTTCGAGGGAAACCAAACAAAGACATACGGGAGAAGCTCCGTGGAAAGAATCGACAAGTTCGTTGCATCCCACTCCCCATGTGGGCGTCAATTCGGGAAGAAGACCGACTTGCATCATTGAGGGCTAGTACCCACGATGCATCTTTGCCGACGAAGCATTCTTCTCCATACTTGTGAAGCCACAACCCACGTTCACACGAGGAGGGAAACGAACTTTTATGGCGAGTCGTGACCTTAAAGGAAAACGGTATACCCAAGATTGCCATTATCAGCAGAGGAGACTGCTACCCGGTCTCTCCACCTAATGGAATGCTACAACAAGAACGAACCACAAGAGCAAGTGCTAGATGCTCCACAACAACAGCAAGATGGCACCAACTCTACAATCGATGAAATTGAAATCGTTGAGGAATCTCCTAGGCCTATCTCCATCACCAACCTTGTGTACGGATAAACGCACGAAGCTCGTGCAACTTCTCAAAGAGTACCGGGACATATTTGCTTGGAGATATGAAGAAATGGGATGAAAATTGGTCACCCATCATATACATGTCATACACTGTATCCAAGTCGGTTGGGGTTGTAGTTCATACATGAGGAAAATGGATAGATCAAAGTCTTTGCATAGACTTGAGAGACTTGAACAGTCTTTGCTCCAAAACGATCCTCCTCTCGCCTAACATCGACATGTTAATAGATACAACCAGCGGACACGGCATGTTCTCCTCCATGGATGGATGTAGCGGCTACAAACGAGATAAGGATGTACGAGCATGATGCAAGTAAGATATCTTTTCGAACTCCTCTCGGAAATTTTTATTATACCATGCCGCCATTTGGTTTAAAGAGTGCCGGTTCAACGTATAACCGCTCTATGACGGTAATCTTCCACCGAGCCGATACCTCAAGGGAGCAGCCTCAAGAAGATAACGATGTCCAACCGTCATATCGAGAGATCCAGGCGAGTTACTCTATCGCATGTGGTCGAACAAGATCCGGGTGAGTCACTTTATCGACAAATGGTACATGTCTATCACGCTATATTGGAGAATCCGCGCTTTTGGTCATCCTCTGGAGTCATTGAACGCTCATCTACAACAACATATGCCCCGATAGAAAGAACCAGGCCTGGGAAAGAGCCTCATAATGTTTGTAGGGGCATATATCTCACCAACAAAGCGATACAACATTCAGCCTTCTCGTGGTTCCTTGAAGCAAAGAAGAGGGAAACCACCAAGATACAACATCATGCGCGTCCATCAACTCCAACTCCAGTACCACGTGCGCGAATCCCACAATGATGAAACAACGCCCAAGGTATTCCATACCCGGCTCGACAACAACCGCTACGGACAAACCATGTAAACCACGCTTTGGGGACCGAGGCTCAAAGCATGAAGTTCCTTCACCGTCAGTCAAGGACTTCTTCAACATGAGAAAGATGGTCGGTCAAGAATCATGGATTCGCAAGGGTAATCGAATCAAGAGGAAGCCACTCCAACGCTCCCTCCACAGAAGCCGCTTCAATGGTCTATTCAAGAGCGCCGCAACGCTCTCTCCGAGACCCACGTTCGCTTGAGAATCCTTCTTCAACACTCTCTCCAGGACTCACCTCGGCGGTCGCATCGAAACCACTTTAACATCCTCTCGAGACGTTTCAACACTCAAGCGCATCAATAATCCGCGCTCCGGTCAAGTTATCTTTGATGTACTCATTGCTCAACATACGCCTCATCCATCCTTCATAAGGGCCCAAATGGAGCATGAAAAACCTAAAAGTCGATAGGAGAAGAGTTATCTTGTGGAACGAGATATTTTCCTATAGTCGAAAAGGCGCAGTGAACAACTCATCATCAATGTTCGGCATATCTTTGAAGCTTTCAACACCTCCGACTTGGCACCAAACATTATCTCCGTAAGACATCTCAACGGGGATTCTTTTCTTCCACAATGAAATAAAAGACAAGAGTTAGAACTTGTATGAAAATACAGGAGAGATGTAGTCACACGGCAAGACACAACTCACATCGGAGCACACAATGGCCGGGTCCAAACACCATTCAAGTCCTAAGACAAATTTTAGTCCTAAGACAAATTTTAGTCCGGTACAAATTTTAGTCCGGTACAAATTTTAGCCTGGTGTTGATTTCAAGACCGGTACAAGTTTCAAGACCGGTACAAGTTTCAAGTCTGTCAGGCGTATGTGGGTGAGACTCACTTTCAACCGAAGCAGACACAACAAGCCCACGTTCGATCAAGCAGGCGCAGTAACCCCACGAACGAACGAAAGGCGCAATCGTCGTCGATTAGGCACATCCCCACGATTGAACGAAGCGGCGCAATAGCCCCTCGACCGAAAGCCAGGACACATAGCAAGGTCGATCGAAGCCGAGCAAGACCGACATCATGCTAGGGGGAACACTTTTACGGACGTCTCTTGAACGTGACATGCTCGAAGGACAGACGACCCGTCTCTCTCCCGGTAACATCTAACATTGTCTCATAAGTTTTATATTTAATCGTCACCATCTCATGCCTACCACACAATAGTGTAACCATTGTGTGCTAGGCGTGGGACTTAATGTTGATGGTGGATTTTCGTTCAAGGTTGAGTTTGTAAAAACCGGAAAAATCATGCGCCGACATCTTGTAAAAAGATAAAGCCATTTATAAGTGTTGGATACTCCCTCACTTAATTCGGCCTTGTATTTCCGTACTCATTATCGGTGTGGCATGATGGTCGAGTGTTACTCTTATAGAGTAACACGAACCTCCAAGCACCATAATGAATCATTATCAGTGTGGCATGAGACCGAGTGTTACTCATACGAGTAACACGAACCTCCAAGCACTATAATGAAACCATGTACGAAATACCCGTACAGGCTGATTCTCGGTGTGTTATACTAGCCCGAGCCCTCTCGGTGTGTTATACTAGCCCGATTGAGCCCCTCTCGGTGTGTTATACTAGCCCGATTGAGCCCCTCTCGGTGTGTTATGCTAGCCCGATTGAGCATCCGGACTTGACTGTATCAGTCTCCGGATATGATTCGATCGCAGATCATCCAACTCCACAAGCATGATTGGATGACCACAGATTAATTCCATCACCCTAAGCATGGTATGGAATACCCAAGGCCTTAGCTTGCCAGATATGATCTGATCGCAGTCATCCAACTCCACAAGCATGATTGGATGACCACAGATCAATTCCATCACCCCAAGCAGGTATGGAATACACACGGCCCGACCCCGCATGGTCGACCATTGGCCTTTGCTTGCCAAGAAACCGTCCATACCAAGCATTATGGGCGGAAAACCTAAATTAGGGTTTGCGGCATATTACATGTGCCGCAAAACGGTCTCAACCATCCATCTTCGCAGGTATAGATGGAGGGTGTAGATGCAGACTCAAAGGGCCGGAGTATGTCGACACAATCACCATGTGACCGCCTACACACTTGACCAATCGGTCAAAACCAACCATGGTTGGTTACAACACATTCGTCACTTTGAAATAGCATGGTCGCGCGGCTTTGAAAGCCAAAATTAGGGTTCAAGCCATCACGCGCGTCCATCTTCTCCGGCACGAATGGAGGGTCTGGATTAGATTAGCAGGTCCGGTCATACCAAAGCATGACCACCGTGGGCCCATCTACCTCTTCATGCGGTCGTCCAAGGCATATCACGCCTGGCCAATCCAAAACGCCCGCTCAAACATGCGTGGATACACTTCCCAAATTGCAAATCGATCTCGACCACTCAACTTCACCTGGACGGGTGGGTGGCTTAGATCACGTTTTCATGGGACGGTGAGACATGGGCGTGAACATCAGCCTACCATCTTCACGCCAAACCAACCGGCCAGGACCGACCAAGCTAGGTCGTCTTGGAAAACGCGTGGAAAAGAGTATGGCGCGCGGCTTCTTGCGGTATCAAACTCTTATCGCAAAATCGATCTCGACCACTCCTCTTTGCCGGTCAAATTGAGTGGCCCAGATCGCGCTTTCATGAGGAACGGAATACGGGCGCCTACACCATCATGCGGGTCCAACACGCATGTATGGTCGGTCCTCTCAAAAAATCCTTCCCATGCTTGGTTTCGACCAAGCCGAAGAGTGATGCTTGCGCACCTCTTTAAAAACCCTAATTTCATCAACGGTCGCAGATGAGTGTCTCAAACATCATCTCATCCGTCCGACTTCACCAGACTTGGTTATACAACCCCAGTCGGGAGTTATTTGGTTAGTGAGGAGTCATTACCCATCACTTTACCACACCGTAATGCGCACTGCATAAAATACACACGATACTTCACAAGTATCGACTTTACGAATAACGCAGTTATTCAATTCAAAGATTACATGCTATCTTTCGTGGATCCACGATCCACATTCCGAGACATCAATCATGTCACAAACTGGGGGATACATACTTTGGGGTATTGGTCTCGGCGGTTTACGCGCGTGCGGCGTGCAACGCGCCATCACAAGAACGTGTTAGGAAGTCATGGACGGTTAGAGATGAACAGGAAAAGTGGGCAAGCGGTCGTGTGTTACCGACACACAACTCCACTACTCCATCATTCCACTACCTCCACTTCCCACGAGAAACGTGAATGAGGCTCAATGACTTGTATAAATAGGTTCTCCGCCCTATTTCCAACAACAAGGAATAACGGAGAACAACACAAGTTCGGGCGAGACGGAAAAACCAAGTGTTAATACAAATCGTATTCAAACACCCGAGCCACGCTTGCATCAACCGCAAGCCTGCTCATCTTTACGTTACAAGTCATAAGCAAGCCAACATCTTCACAATCTCAACACCTTCTTCGCTTCCCTCCCTAAGATCAACCCCATCTCCTTCACTTTGTGACCGAAACAAGTCTGGAACGGCCATTTCTTGGTTTAGGTAGGACTTGCCGCATTGATCTCTCGAATCTACAAGCACTCACCGCGCAGTGCATTTGTTGAAGGTTTAGATTCATTCCTCATCCACACCCCAAATTACCAAATTCTGCAGGAGTAGTTTTCACCCATCAACACTTTGGTATAATAACCAAAATATGGAAACTATTTCGACCATGTATTTTCGCTTTTTAAAATGATCAATTCCCGTTTTTTTTGGCAATTTTGTAGACTAAGATTTGGCATGAAAAAACAAATTTGGAAATAATCAGATTTTCAACCAAGATGTGCAACCATAGTACATCTATAAGTTTGAATACGTGATATATATACTCATAGTAATAGTAATGTAGAGAAAACAATACAAAATCATAGATATGGACTTAAGAATACCAACCAAGATTATAGTTTGAACAGCTATTGAATGTTTGCTAATACTAAAATTTAAATGTAAATCAATTCTATGTATCCCAACTGAATGAGGAGGCCGCTCATAGCATATTTTAATATTTATTAATTTCCCTAACCTTTACCACAATCAGCTTGTTTCCGCACTACTAGTCTATACACCATGTCATACCATCTTCTCACCACAGCAACACCAGCACGAAGCAAAAGTTTTCGTCTATTTGCGCACTGAAAAACAACAGCAAGATCTGTTATCGAATTTAATGTCTTGCTGCTCTGCATTGTCGTAGATGCAAGAAACATCGACATGAGAACAAAAAGCTATTACGTACTACCTTATCGATGGTGGTTAGGTTTGAGAATCAAAATAACAACCAGGCGATGGGGAACACCAATGAAAGATCAGCTCGTACCTATTGATGGTTTAGAAAATTTTCTTTCGCACATAAACTTCAACTTAGAATCAAATATATAATTAGATAACAATTATACCGAACTAATTAGAAAGAAAAATAAATAACGACTAACCAAACGTAATACCCAAACATCAAAAAAAAAAAAAAAAAAAAAAAATTCAAAATCAAAACGAAATCCCGACATATAACAGAAGTTACCTTGTTATAGATCGAAGCAGTGATATCTTTCATATTTTTTCTTCTCAACCAAACATAAAACGATCGAAAGACATCGTGACCATGAGAAAAGTAGAGAAGAAGCAAATACTAGGGTTGTCTAACTGTGCCGTGAGAAATTTGAGAGACAAAATGAAGAAGTTTAGGGATAAAATATTCACATATAGTCCCCTACTGATAAAGTTCGACAATTGTGTCCATATATATCTGCCGAACACATCTCATATTCATGGTTACTGAAAACTCGAGAAATAAATTGTAAACTTGCAAACTTAGTTTCCTTAAAAAAAAAAAAAAAAAAGCTTCCAAAATAACTGCTAATTGGTTTGAAAAATATTTTTTTGTCTTCCAAATTTGGCAGAAGATCATCGACATTTAAAATAGGATACCATTATTAATATGAATGGTAAGTATTTACAGTTACTTGGGAATCTTAAAGTAGTTTTCTTAAATTAGATTTAAGATGAATGGTAAGCACCTATGTTGATTTTAAAGTTTTAGATTTTTTCTCAAATGGAAGGATACCCACGTTTATAAAATATATGGTTGTTTTTAATATGGAAATTCTTGGATTTCTCCAAAGAATTTTTTTTTTTTCGTTTTTTTCCCAAAGATTTTTGTAGATTTTTTTTGCATCCGATATATATGGCATTTTATTTTGTGGTTAATCCGAAGGTCCAGATTTTATTAAAATCATGTAAACGCGGTGTAAGAATTCTGCCAAGGTATCGTTCGGTTTGGAGCGTCAGATCGAGCCAATTTTATTAAAAATTAACGGTCACGAAATGTAAGGGGGCTAACTTTGATTTCGGCCAATCAGAAGCGAGGATTCCGTTCACCGGCCAATGGGAGGAGGTTTTGCAACTCTCGGCGTGGTGTGAGAGATGTGATTGGGTGTTTAGGTTGTTATATATATATATATATATATATATAAATATCACCAAGACGTAGCACTGCCATCATGTGACAAATCTCTTACATTGTGTAAAGGATGGACAACATTATTCAACTATTTACAGACGTGGCTATGAGTTAATGGTAATGGTTGTCTAAAATACTGTTTTTCGACTTAGTCGTTGTCATCTAAGGCGAAAGACGATATTTTAACAAATACCACTATGCGCTCTAGTGCTGACCGTCATAAACCATGGCGTCAAAGTACATTGAAATCCGTGTCTTGGAATTACAATACAAACGACAACATAAAATTCTTCCGCTGTTTTGTAACTAGCTAAGGGAATGGAATTAAGTTTGAACGTACTGAAGAACAAACACATAGAAAATGAAGGAGAAAAACCTAGCTACCTGTTTGCACCCAGAAATATTCCCAGGTAATAAACACGATAATTTTGGTGTTGTTGATGAAAACAGGGTTAAAAAAGATGAAACTGCATAGAGATGAGAGACACGAGTTTAACGTGGTTCGGCATGGTTTGCCTATATCCACGGGTGAATCCCCTTTAGGGAGTGATGTTTTATTGATATTAGGATTACAATGGATTTACAGTCCTTTTCTTTTTACCCCCTCCCCCTAAAAAAATGATTTCTACCCCTATATATTTATACAGTTCAATATTTAATTTCAATATAAATTTAAATGGCATTTACTGCTCATTCATGCCTCCATCTTCAATTATGCATGAAACAGCTGAAATTAACTCTGCATGCCTCCATCTTCAATTCTCGCATGGCGGTGGAATTAACTCGCATGCCTCCATCTTCAGTGCATGAAAGCTGTTTGCATGCTTCTTTGAATAAAGTCTGCATGAATAATGGTGTGCGGTATGGGTGGATCTTGGTGGCAAAGACACTGGCAACATGGTCGAAATCCAGTTAGCAAAGACATCTCGGGCGACATGGCTTGGCGGTTGGCGATGACGGAAAAGTACTTGGTCGAAATTTGTTAGTAGCATCGTTGGAAAAAAGAAGAAAATTGTTGGAGGTGCGACGTGCAACTTTGATTTTGTGATTGACCAACGGTTGACTTTGTGTGACCGAGTGTTGACTTTGACCATTGACCGGTCATTGTAATGTCTGAGGGTAGGCTGGTGGGGCTCTTGCGGTTTCTTGGTAAGTGGGCTTGGATGAGGGCCAAAAGATGATTCAAGTACCAATTTGGCCCATTATGTGGAATTTTTACTTATGGTACAAACATCACCCCCTCTTAACCTCCTACTTGTTGGGGGTTAAGAAAATTTCGTTTTCCTTAGTCAATGACAAAACTCGCCCCCAAGTGTGGATTATTGATGCTGACGTGATTGGCAAACTTCCCTTGTTGTTTGCGGAAATCAAGACGCCCCCAAGAGTAAATTTTTGTTGTTGAAGCGAAAAGAAAATTGCCTTCGTTGATTGTGGAAATCGTAATGAAGTCGCCCCCAACTGAAGCTATTGTTTTTGGAAGATCGGCGGAAACTTGAGTTGAGTATGAACCATTGTTGTATGAAGAACAAACGGGAGGATCAAGGCTGATGACGGTCTGCAATGGAAGCGTGATGCTGGAGAGGAGTGTTGAAAGTGAGCTGTAATTGTTGATGTAAAACTGAACTGTGGTAGTTACATAGAACTTGACTAGTAAATGTTGTTGGGAAAAGATGAGCTATATTTGACGTCACTCGGCTGGAATCTGTGTGAGCTGTTGTTGTAAACGAAATTTGAATTTGCTGACTGTCAGTAATTTTCGACCAAACTAGGTAGTAGTAACTGTTGGTATTAAGTCATCAATTCTGGGACTGAGCCGCGGTAGTTGCGTGCGAAAGAGTGTGACCCTTTAGTAGTTGAGATGGTAACAGACTTTGTGTGTTGTTGGGCCTCCAATGTCTTCAATAGTTATATGAATCAGGATAGAAGCAGCGATGTCGACTAGATCACAATAGTTGATGCGGAACCGGATTGCAGTGATTGCGGTAAATTTGACTGTGACGGCCACAAAAAACTGTCCTCTGCAGTAATGAGCAAAACTGGGTAGTAACAACATTGAGCAAAACTGGTCTGCAGCAGCTGCGATCAGTTAGACTGCAGGAGCTACGAATTCGAATAAAGCTAGACTGCAGCAGCTTCGCTCAGGTGGACTGCAGGAGCTGCGAACATAGCTGGACTACAACAACTTCGATTAGCTGAAATGCAGCAGCGATGAACAAAGTTTCACTGCAGCAGCTGCGGTCAGCTGGATTGCAGGAGTTGCGAACATAGCTGGACTGCAGCATCTTCGATCATCGCATCAGCGTGAGCAAGCAAGATCGCACCGCAGCGTTAGCGATCAGTGACTGCAGATTTGCGAACATAGCAAGATTGTAGATTTCGCTTACCGGATCTGCAGGAGTCGCGAACATACCGATTACAACAACTTCGGATCAACGAAATGCAGCATTGATTTAACAAAGTTTCACCGCAGTTAGCTATGTCATCGGGACTCAGAGTCGCTAACATACCGATTGCGCCAGCCTTCTGGACAAACGAGCTTGCGACGAGCAAGATCTGCATTTCAAAGAAGCCGCGTCACTGATCACAGGAATTGTGGAACATAGCTGACCGGCAGCCTTTCGATAAAGTGCTGAGTCGCAAGAAACATGAAAGCAAGATCAGATCAGAAAGGGGGCCGCGTTTCAACTGGGACTAAGAGTTTAACATAGCTGACGGGCACAGCATGGCGAGTAAGACCGCATCGCAAAGAACCGCGATTCGGCCGAATCGGGTAGAATTAACATAGCCGACTGGGCAGAGCCTTATCACCGAACAGCCGGCAGCAACGACGAGAAAGATCGCGACCGCAAGCAAGCTCGCGTCGTACCGGACTCAGCAGAGGAGTGAGCAACGCTGCACTGCAGCAGCTGCGATAAGATGGACTGCAGGAGCGACAAGCAGAGCTGGACTGCATCAGCTGTTTGAGGGATTAGACTTAAACGGTTCGATAAATCCTGAGCGTAGCAGTTATAAATAAAACTGCATCGCATCGATTGCGTCCAATCGAGTACTGAGAATGGATGAGCAAATCTGGATGCATCGGTTGCGTCCAATCGAGTGCGATTGGTTAGGAACCGAACTACAACAGTTCGATCAACTTAGATGTGGCAGAACCTAACATTGCGGTGCAATAATTGTGTCAAAATATTAAGGTGTATGCTCGCCCCCTCTTAATCCTGTAACCCGTTGGAGGATTAAGAAGTTTGGGTTACCTTTTGTTTCGATTTTCAGAAGCAAAATTCCGCATTGCATTTAGGTATTATGTAACTCGCCCCCAAGCGTATGGAGTGTTACGCAGCTCGCCTAAGAGAGTTATTTTTGACCATGAGGTGTTACATATCTCGCCCCCAAGTGATGGTCATCCATGTTGAAGTGATATGCAACTCGCCCCCATAAGACAGTGATCGTCATGCTGCTCAATGCTGGCACAAGGGTGCACAACCTTGTTGCCTCTTGCTCGCGCATGGAATGATGTCGAAAGATTTCATGCTATATGGAATTCGCGCAGGGGGCCAATCCCACTATTCCAGATTCGCACTGGAATTGAGATGTGTGCATCTGCACATGCCTTGGCATATGAAAATGCTCGCCAAATTGCAGGTGTCCCAGTGAACAAAAGTATGCATGATTATATGAAATGATGCAAAAATATATTTAATTGTATTTGTACCTTATGAGTCGGGGTATTGCGATTTCGTTTACGAGGTGATTAGGATGTCCACTGGCTATGTTGATGTTTTCCAGCGACGATGACTAGTGTAGTCGCCTTAGCATCTCGGTTTGACTCAGCAACTAGATTTGTCTGCGGGACTGGAATTCACCAGTTGAATCAAAACTGGATTGAAGATAGTTGCCATGGAACTTATTTCAGCAGCTGCGATCAGCTGAACGGTAAAAGTTATAAGTAAAACTGGACTGAAACAGTTGCTGATAAATTGAACTACAGAAGTTCGATCATATTGGACTAAAACAGTTGTGGGGAAACTGTACTAAAGCATTTTTGAGGAAAACCAGACTACATCAGTTCGATCAACTGGACTGTGGTAATTATACGAAAAAAAGACTACGACAGTTTGATCAACTAGACTGCAGTATTTGCTGAGGAACTGTACTATAGCAGTTCGATCAACTGGACTGTAGCATTCCTTTGGTGATTGAATGCGACTGTTTTCGGTGTTGCCATTTTAAATTTCTAAAAATTTAATTTTCTTCAAAAATTGAAATTTCTCCTTCATGATGTTGGAAATTGACATACGATCTCAACGGGCCGAAAATCACTCAGTTTGGATGCACGAAGAAGAAGTTCTCGATGAAACAAAATTGGTCGGTGAGCGCCTTGCTCCAAACATGATGATGATGTAATTGCACCAAAAATATTCTTCTCCAATTCGGACGTCGTATGAAGGAGATAGCAAAGAAACAAAATTAATGACCAAGCCCAAAAATGGGTGTAGTTGGCTAAGCCCACGAAGTGGGGCGGAAATATCCACAGGCCAAATAGTTAGGGCTGAAACATCCAGCAGCGTTGGCTCGGCTCGGCTGGAGAGTTGGCTCGGCTGGGTGGAGATATCCTTCAGTTCAACCGCGTTGGGTGAAAAGATCCTAGGAGTATTCTAATTTGGTGCACCGCGAAGCACCGGAAATGAACGCATCCTGATGTTGCCGCCGCCGGCAACCTGCTGCTGCTACATTCGTCGGAATGATAACTGTGAAGCTGTCTTGACGGCGTTACCTCGGACGGTCATGATTGGTTGATTGATTAACGGCGTTAAAATAACTTGACGGCGTTATAACTCTGCTAACGGTGTCATGTCATGATGACGGGATGCTGACGTCATCATCCATTGAACTGCTGACTGTGCTCTTCTGTTGACGTGGCACACTCTTGTTGGTCAATGTCACTTATGACGTGGCAGTATGATGATGACGTGCTGACGACATGCTGACGTCATCGCCCACTGAACTGCAAACTGTGCTCTTGTGTTGACGTGCCACACTTTGGTTAGTCAATGTAGCTGATGACGTGTCGTTTACTACTGACATGGCAGTCACTGACTGGACCGAGTGCTGGCGTGGCGAACAGTGATTGGTCGGAGTTGATGACGTGGCGTGTTGCCACGTCGGCACTTGATGATGTGACACATGCTTATGTGGCGCCCTGCTGAAGTTTGATGTAGCACAGAGCATCGAAGTTTGATGTACCACAGAGCATCGAAGGTTGATATATTCAGCTCATGGAAGTTTGATGTAACAGAAGCATAGAAATTTTCCAGAGCATTGAAGTTTGATGTACCAAAGAGCATCGAAATTTGATGTACTACAGAGCATCAACGGTTGATATACACAGCTCATCGGAGTTTGATGTAACCTAAAGCATCGAAATTTTTCCAGAGTGCCTAAAAGAATTGAGAACGGCAAGGGTTGGCCGCCCCCACCCCACCCCCCCCTTTTTTAAACTTTTCGCCACAGTTTCCACGAACTGTGATCTTTCCTCCGAACATTTGGTGACAGTTTTTGAGAAATGTTGTCTTTTCCTTCAAAGCTTCTTGCAACGGCTTTTTGCTTGAATTTTCAGCAACAGTTTTCTGGGGACTATTATTGTTTCTCTCATACTTTCTTTGGACTTTTAGCAATGGTTCTGGAGACTGTTGCCGTTTTTCATGCACTTTTCTTCACTGTTTTTTCTTTACTTTTGCGGCCTTCTCTGGAGCTTTTTGTGATGCTTTTCTAGGGATCTTCCTTAGGGTTTTCCCCTCTCATATCTGGTACGTACAGTTGGTGCGGTATCTACGGACTTGAAACTCGGACATGGCGGTGGTGTTTTTTTTTTTTTTTTTTTTCGGGGAACTAATTTTTTCGAACTTTGGACTGTAACATGTTGCGGATCGAACATCCAATCAACAAGTTTGACGAACCTTGTGGCATTCCAATCCTCGTGGCTTGTGAAGGTGATAGTTTCTGCATACCTTGAACAGCGAATCTGGACAGCAGCAGATGCGATTAGCTAGACTGCAGCAGCTGCGATCAAAATTGGACTGCAGCAGTTACGATCAACTAAACTGCAGCAATTGTCGAAGGCATCCAAACTGGAGGTTTTTTTTTTTTTTTTGTCTCTGTTTTAATAGCAATCTTGACGACCCTTGGTGGAAATTGCAACGAAAATTCGACCTTATCATGTTGCGGACCGAACGTCCTGCAATAATTTTGATGATATTTTTACGCCATCTATTACCGTGGACCGAACGTCTTAGGGGTAGTTTCATCGGTCTTAATAGTGATGCAGTTTCAGTGGTTTCGGAATATAATGGTTTCAGCAGATCCCGAACCGTGAATCTGGATTGCAGCAGTTGCGATCAACTGGACTGCAGTATTTGCGATTATATGGTCTGCAGCAGCTACGATCAGCTGGACTGCAGTTGTTGCGATCAAACTGTTCTGCAGCACTTACGATCAACTGGACTGCAACAGTGATTTTTCACGACATCCAAACTGTTTTTTCACGGACACAATTTTGAAGCATTCTGTACTACTTTTCTCAATGGGAAAACACGATTCCTTTTCTCGTAATCCCCTTAGCCGGCGCCAATGTTTGCACCCCGAAATATTCCCAGGTACTAAAGACGATGATTTTGGTGTTGTTGATGAAAACAGGGTTAAAAAAGATGAAACAGCATAGAGATGAGAGACACGAGTTTAACGTGGTTCGGTATGGTTTGCCTACATCCACGAGTGAATCCCCTTTAGGGAGTGATGTTTTATTGATCTTAGGATTACAATGGATTTACAGTCCTTTTCTTTTTACCCCCCAAATGATTTATGCCCCTCTATATTTATATAGTTCAATATCTAATTTTTCAATATAAACTTAAATGACATTTAATGCTCATTCATACCTCCATCTTCAATTCTGCATGAAACTGCTGGAATTAACTTTGCATGCCTCCATCTTCAATTCTGCATGAAACTGTTTGCATGCTTCTTTGAATAAATTTTGCATGAATAATGGCTGGAAGTATGGGTGGATGCCGGGCAAGACCTGAGATGACAAACATGGCTAGAAACCGGTTAGCAAGACATCCGCAAAGCATGGCTTAAAACGGTTGGCAATGCGGAAAAGTACTTGGTCGGAAATTGTTAAGCAAAGACTTCTTGCAAAAAGATCAAAATTGGTCGAGGTACGACGTGCAACCCGATTTTGACAGATTGATCGATGGTTGACTTTGACAGTTGACCGAGTGTTGACTTTGACCATTCATAGGCCATTGTAATACTTGGCAGCCATGTGGCTCTGCTTGATTGACCCAGTAAGTGGGCTTGGATGAGGGCCAAAAGATGATTCAAGTACCAATTTGGCCCATTATGTGGCATTTTTACTGATGGTACAAACACTACCTGATCCAATTTGTTGATAACAAAACATTACCACGATCTAAAGCACCACCGAAATATTCACTTATTTATTATTCAGGATGTCGCCATGTTGACACCACAAATTTTAAACGGGAAAAATATCGGTAGCCCAAAAAAGATAGATTCTTTATCCAAAACCCACCATTTAAATTCATTATGTTAACAATCCAAAATTATTTAAAAAAGTAATCAAATTACAACCATAACCTTTTATCCAGATAAAAAAAATAATCCTACTTTACTGTAATCCTTAAAGACCGGTGGGAGAGGTTGGATAATTCCTAAACTAATTCCTTAAGATATTCCTAGAATATATAAATTATATATATATATAGCTGTTTTGACTTCCTCCTGTAATATCTCACTAAATATCTCACCTCACTTACGATCGACCGAAAAAAGACCCTTACAAAAAAAACTCTAACGTATTAGCAAAACACCAAACTAGAAATACCATTTTCTAGCCAGTACCCACCGTTGACCGCCGTGAACTAGCTAGTAACCACCGTCTCCGACGGTGGTGATCATCGATAACCACCATTGATTCTTCTCTCATGTCCTCAAACCCATCTCAGATCTGTCACTATAAGTTTCTAAAACACCAATAACTCCTTTAATTCACTGAGATTCCTAGTTCTAGGACACCACTTGTACAAGTTTTCTAAGACTCCAAGATACTTAGATTCCAAGACACGAAGACACCTTTACATAGTTGATGTGATTCCAAGACTCAGTCGTTTTCTCTTGCAATCAAGCTTCATTAGACCGTGATATATCAAATTACAAAATCCTAAGTCTCATGTTATTTAATTTCTACTGGTTTTCCTTTGTGGTGCTAATAATTTAATCGATTTCCCTTTGCATCCCCTCGGGCTTTTCAGATCTACTTTTAGCTTTCTATCAATTGCTCTCTATCTGTCTTACATAATTTAATTTTCTTACAGATTATATTTATTTGTCTCTTAATCTTCAATCTCTATTTGCTTTTTGTATTTCTGAAATCTAATTGCTGAGGTCTTTTCTTGATATCTACCCAACACATTTGAATAAATAAATTTCCCTTATTTCTTCATCTGTGTTAATTTTCCTTTTTTTTTCCTTTTCTGGCTGTTTTCTTAGCAGACCAATGAAGTTCTTTAAATTCTGCAAAGGAATAATAAAATCTTTGCCAAAAATAATGCATTCTAGTCTGAATATAGGTACCATGTGCTATAATTGGAAAAAAAAAAAGGAAACACCCGAAAAAACTAAGGATTCAAGGAAACACACAGATCCTAACCCACTCTAAGGTGAATCTTGTAAGTTCATAGAAGATAGAACCAGTCCCATACTGCTCAATTAAAATATATCATGCTGATGATTTGATTCAAATTCATACAAAGAAAGGCTTGCAGTGCTGCAATGAGGTAAATCTAACCTCAACTCTGTTGCCTATTAAATCTAGGAATGTTGTGAGTAAATCCTGCATTTATTTAGTTGGCCACCGTTCATCACTTGATTATTGTGTTGTGACTATATTTATATGTGATAAAGTTGAACATCTCTATTATTGTCTCCTCCCTGATCTTTACTATGATAGAAAACTAGATGCTTCTTTAAGTTTGCATTGTGAAAATTATTCTTGTTTTGTGCTAGTTGAATTTAGATACCATGTAATCTCTTATTTCAGGAAGTTTATAAGTATGATAGCCTGGAACTGCCACGGCTTAGGAAAACTTGATGCTAGAAATAGTCTCTTAGATACACTAAATAAGGAAAATCCCGACATCTTATTTTTATCTGAAACTAAGCAACAAAACAAGGAAATGCATAAAATTCTAAAACAAGTAAATGTTTCGAACTACTTCCTAGTTCCACCAAGAGGTATTTCTGGTGGATTATGCCTTATTTGGAAAAATAATGTTAATATTAGAATAATCGACTATGACTATATTATATAAATGCCATTGTCATTAATCATTTTAATGACAGTAGTTGGATTCTCACATGTTTTTATGGGAGTCCATATAGAAAATAAAAACTGAATTCTTGGAAAATCATAGAACATATGGCGGCAACAATGGATATCCCTTGGATAATCATAGGAGACTTAAATGTGGTTCTACACGAAGAAGAAAAGAATAGTATTTTTCCTTTCAAGAAAAATGAGGCTAAAATCTTTAATGATTTAATAAACAAATGTGGTTTAATGGACTTGGGTTTCTCAGGATACACGTTTACCTGGAATAACCATAGAATTGATAGACATAACATAGAGCAAAGGTTAGACAGAGGCCTAGTAAACTATGGATGGAATAGGAAATTCCCGAATTCTAGCATAAAACATCTTGGTCCTCTTGCTTCTGATCATGTGGCAATAAAACTTAATACTTACAGCCATTGGAATGATGGGGCTACCCCATTTAAATACTTTGGTGAATGGATCAAACATGAAGAGTGTAAACATATTATAACTAAACTTTGGAAAACCCATGTCCAGGGTTCTCCAGCACATAAAGTCAAACATATATTGAGACTGCGGAACAGATCTAGCTTCGGGAACATCTAGAATAACATTATGTTTGTAGGTGAAAATGGTTTCTGCTGATTTCGGTAATTTTGGGTATACGGGTGAGAAACAATTTAAACCCTAAACAATGTACTGCAAGGGAGTACTTTAGATTCGATAGATCAATCTGTACAAGTCCGGCCTAAACCAAGAAATGGCCGTTCCAGACTTGCTTCGGTCACAAAGTGAATGAGAATGGGTTGGTTTTGGGGAGGGAAGCAAGGAAAGTGATGAGACCAGAATAGTTGATTCTGGAAGAGTAGTTGTGTTACTACGACTTGTATCAGAAAAGTGGGAAGGCTAACAAAAGGTAAGTTAACAAGCAAGTATTTTCTGAGTATTGTGTATCCCGAATGAACTTGTTGTTTTGTGGAAATAGGTAGGACCTATTTATACAAGTCGAAGTGAAACGTACCTGGTCTCATTAAGGAATGGAAAAATAGGTAAGTAAATGGGAGGAGGTGGTAACCGTATGCATGGAATTTGATGTTCCATAAAATCGTTAACATATGGAATTGATGTTCCATAAAATCGCTAACATATCGAGATTTTGTATCTTAAGAGGAAAGGTAGTCGTTGATCTTTGCACGCTTTCGTTCGTTGGTAGCCGCATAGGGAAGGCCAGCATGGTGGCGCAGCTAGGTTAGCATGTCATTGGCATGGCATGGTGGCGCGGCTAGGTTGGCATGCCATTGGCGTGGCATGGAGGCGCGGCTAGGTTGGCATGGCGTGGCGTGGCCAAGCTTAGGTTTTCTGGCCAAAGGTTACCATGCGTCGTCTGGTAACCTTGTATGGCTAGGATTTGCTCCTGGGATTGAAGGGGGATTGTCAATTGTCGCACGCCTTCGTTTTGGTAGCTGCGTAGGGAAGGCCAGCGTGGTGGCGCGGCTAGGTTGGCATGCTGTTGGCATGGTGTGGCCAAACTTAGGTTTTCAGGCTAAAGTTTACCATGCGTCGTCTGGTAACCTTGGAGGGCTAGGATTTGCTCTTGGGATTGAAGGGGGACCGTCGATTGTCGCACGCCTTCGTTTTGGTAGCCACGTAGGGAAGGTCAGCATGGTGGCACGGCTAGGAGCGTTTGGCATGTGGGGCCAAGGGTTTGGTAAGCCGTTGGCACATGGGGGCTAGCATGTTTAGGTGTGGTTTGGCTTGGCATGTGGGGCCAAGGGTTTGGCAAGTCGTTGGCACATGGTGCGGATATCATGGCTATGGCCAAGGCAAGGTGTGGCTTGGCTTGGCATGTGGGGCCAAGGGTTTGGCAAGCCGTTGGAACATGGTGCGGCTAGCATGGCTATGTACGGTTTGGCTTGGAATGTGGGGCCAAGGGTTTGGCAAGCCGTTGGCACATGGTGCGGCTAGCATGGCTAGGGACAAGGATTTGGCAAGCCGTTGGCACATGGTGTGGCTAGCATGGCTAGGTGCGGTTTGGCTTGGCATGTGGGGCCAAAGTTTAGCGTGACCAAGCTAGGGCTTTGGGCCAAAGGTCGTTTGGTAGCCTAAGACGGCTAGGATTTGCTCCTGGGATTGAATGGCGACCGTTGATTGTCGCACGCCTTCGTTTTGGTAGCCTCGTAGGGAAGGCCAGCAAGGTGGCGCGGCTAGGTTGGCATGGGTCCATGGCAAGGTGCGTTTGGCATGGCGCGGTAGGTCTGGCTGGCATGGTTTGCCATTGGCACAGGGGCGCGTCTATCATGGTTGGCATGCCTTGGCGCGGTAGGTGTGGCTGGCATGGTTTTCCATTGGCACAGGGTGCGACTAGCATGGTTGGCATGCCTGGCGCCAGAGGTGTGGTCTGGCATGGTTTGACATTGGCACATGCGGTGTAAGAATTAGGGTTTTGGCCTATCTAAACCCTAATTAGCATTAAAAAAGGTACCCCGGGTAATTTTCTTTGAGACAAATTAAAGGGTTCAATAAATGTGCTTGGTTTGGACATTATTACTCAAGTTCCGTGACGTCATTTGTCGACTAGGGTTTTACGATTTTACCCCTAAGCTAAAAAACACCATCAACATTAAGTCCCTCGCTAGCTGGAACAGGTGCCTTGTTACGAGGTAAGCATATGATGGTGACGACAATGACGGAATCAAGACGTAAATCATTGCAAAGATGGTCAAGAAAATATGACCAACCTTTTTTGAGAGGTGAAGAGAGTTTTTGCTTCCCGTGTTGGCGGCCCTGCATAAGTTGTACTGGGATGCAGACGTGGAGTGGTGAAACGAAAGTTCCGGGCTTGGTCTGGCAGACATCACCAAGGCAAAGCGGGCGCGGTCTTGGAAGGCAAAGCGTATCGGATGGCTTGGCACGTGGGGCCAAGAGGTGGCGTGGTCTTAGAAAGCGAGCATTGCGGATGGCTTGGTGTATGGGACAAGGCAATGAAGCGAGATGGCTTGGTGTGGTCACGGCAAGGCATGGTTTGGTGAGGTAAGGCATGCATGGGCGGCTCAAGACTACCGTGACTTGTCTTTGCGGCCCGATTGCTTCTTATTCGATGCCAATGGGAAATCCTTTCCCCTTTCGAACATTAAAGTATCACACCCTCCTATCCCGCCTAGCTTTCATTGGGGTTTTGATGAGGCGTTTTGTTTGGGACTGATTTCCCCTATTCAGCCTGCGTTTCTCTTTCTTCCTTTAGGGTTCCCACAGTATTTACATCTGGTGAAGTTGTGTTGTCTTCCCAGTTTTCAACAAAGATTTCTTCTCGTCAAGTCCAACTTTCATCATGTCGATCAGAAGTGAATCATCCTCGATCCGACCAGGTTCTCCAACCCAAACGTGCTAGGCTTGACTTTTGCGAAAATTCTCCCATCCGAGTCATTCGGGTCAAGAAAATCATATCGGTATGTTCTTATTGATCAACAAGGGTTTCTTTATTTGCCAGTGAATAATGAAAGTTTTCCTTTTGTATAGAGATATCCCATCAGAGCATGTGTTACCGTCATTGATGAAGATGATTTGGTTACCCCTTTTTCTTCGAGTTCGATCCTACCAAATTAGCCGCAGATCTTGAGAACGCCGACTTAGGAATTTCTTGCCATGAGTATCCCAATGCAGGGCTTGTCGTTGAACTTGCATGAGGTGTCTTTCCTCTAACTACCGAAATGTTGGTGGGTTCAGGTGCGGAAAGAATTCGTAACTCTTTATACAAAGATATGAAGGGCGTACGGCCATATTTCCACCAGGAACGTGGTGCAATATTGCTCGTCCGCTTTAGTTTCTATAGTGACTTGCCTCCTGCCGATGGTTGTTGAAATGGAGAGTATGTCTATCCGTGCCATCGCGGAAGCAACTATTCAAAAGTGGGAGAACATGGTGTCTACATGTGAATCTCTGAAGTTCAATGTTTGTTGGTTGCGGCTTCGTCTTGAAATTGTGAAAGTTGACAGAGCCGGTATTCTGGCTGACGTGGTCCCTGCTATGAAAGCTATTATGAAAGAGAAGAAAGCTCTTTCCATGGAGTCTCAGAAGGTGGAAGAGTCAATCCGGAACTTGAAGAGCAGGACTGAGAGGTATCAAAGACGGTTAAAGATGATGCTTTCCAGGTATTACAATCTTTTGGACGGGATTTTCTGAGTTATGTGGTTGTGAGATGTTCGGTTTCTTTCTAGGGTTTAAGCATGCTCTTGCTCTTTCTCTTCTTCTTCTTCTCTTTATATATATATATATATATATATATATTTTTGAAAGAACAAGAGAGTTTTATTGATTTGCTTCAATCAAGCAAAAGAAAGACTCGATATTTGGGGTATGGAAGAAAGTGGAAAGATGCCTGGCTTTCCGTGCTTGTGATGCGGCGGGGCGAGGCGGTGGTCAGGCGTAGTATGCCTTAAGCCATTTCCCGTTGATGACCACTTCCAGTTTTCCTCCGTCCTCTTTAATGACTTTGTAGTACCCACTGTTGTACGCTTTCGTGACTATATAAGGACCTTCCCACTTTGCGGAGAATTTCAGTGCAGATGCGTCTTCTTTGGATGTGTTTAGCGGTCTTCGCACCAAATCTCCTACTTGAAAAATCCGAGGTTTCACGGTTTTGTTGTAGGCTCTGGAAACCCTATTTCTGTATGCTTGTGCGTGTTCTTCCGCATTAGCCCTTCTGTAGTCTACAATGTCTAATTTCGTGACTCTGGCACTCAAAGATTCAGCTTCATTCCATCACACTCCGCTTGCTTCGGCAATCCTAGCCGATGGGATTTTGACTTCCGCCGGGAGGATAGCGTCTGTGCCATAAACAAGAGAATAGGTAGAGACCTCAGTGGAACTTCTTGGTGACGTCCGGTACGTCCAGAGTGCCATGCCATGCCATGCCATGCCCGAGGATTATGATGCACTGTCCGACTGAGGATTCGTATCAGAGTTTTGTTGGTGCTTTCAGCCTGCCCGTTCCCTTGGGGGTAGTATATAATGGAGAAGACTTGCTTAATCCCGTATTCCTCGAGTAACTCTCGTACTTTCTTGTTCGCGAAAGGGGTGCCATTGTCGGTGATGATGTGTTTAGGCACGCCAAAATGGTAGACAATGTATTCCTTAATGAATGTCGTGATCGTGGTTCCGTTCGTCCCTCGTAAGGCTATGGCTTCGACCCATTTGGTGAAGTATTCGGTTGCTGTAATTATGTACTTGTGATGTTTTGAGGATGGTGGATTGATCTTTCCAATGATGTCGAGTCCCCAGCTATGAAAGGGCCACGGACTGCTTATTGAATGCAGAGGAGTTTCCGGTACATGGATAAGGTTTCCGTGGATCTAACATTTCTTGCACCTCTGGACGAAAGCAGCTGCGTCATCCTCCATGGTTGGCCAGTAGTACTTCTCATGTATCTGGAGAAATAATTTTCGCTTTCCTTGATGTTCGCCTTCGTGCATCTCTTTCAGCATGATTGGGATATTTGCTTTGTTCAAACATCGCAGAAGACTTCCTCCACAGCTTTTACGATATAGGATTCCTTCGTGAAATACGAACCTCTCGGACCTCTGTTTTATTTTGGCTGCATCCTTCTTATTGGTGGGGAGTTTCCCATCACGAAGGTAATTGACGTATGGCTCCTGCCAGTCCCCAGCGCGACCAATGTTGAAAATTTCTAATTGATGCGGCGGCGCTTGACAGTTGGAACAAGTTTTTTTGAAGTAACCAAGCTTGGGCCTCCATTTCCGGCCAGAAGTAGCCAAGGTGTTGCAAACGGCGATAGAGGGTTACCACCAATGTCTGTCCGCAGATCTCATCATGGATGCGGTTGAGTTGTTGTTGTGCTTCTCCCTCTCCAAGGTATCTTGACAAGAAGCCGTCTGGATTTCGCTGATATAGTACCCCTCGGAGCATATCGGTGTTCTCCAGTCATCAACTTCATCTTTTCCGGGTTGTGAGAGCCATGTTGAAGCCACAGTTCGTATCTTTACTGTCAGGGTTTCTTCAAGACCTCCAAATCGCAGTTTCGATGCTAACGTTGCTAGGCAGTCAGTTGGTTGCTGCCACGCCCAATATGGGTTACTGTTGCGTCGGCGAAGTAGTTCAGTAGTCTTTGCACCTCGGCTCTATATGGGGCTAAAGTTACTTCTTTCAGTGCGTATACTCCGTTTACCTGGTTGACCAGTAGTTTAGAATCCCCCCTTATTTCCAGACGTGTGGCTCCGGCTCGTTTAGCCAAGGATAGCCCAATGAGAAAAGGTTCGTACTCTGCTGAATTGTTGGTGCAGGGGAAGTCTAGCTTGAAGAAGTGTGAGAAAACTTCACGATGGGGATACTAGAATTACACCGGCTCCTCCTGCAAGTGGTTAGGGGTAGCGGAGCGTCGAAGAACAATATCCATGTTTCTTCTTGGATGAAAGAGATTTCAGGAAAGTCCCAGGGGTGGAGGTCCTCACGTAGCGTTACGGTATTTTCTCATGGAAATGCTGCCAGCAAATCTGCAACTGCCTATCCTTTGATAGCTCTCGGGGAAGCACATGTTATGTCAAATTCTGACATCTGGAGGAGCCATTTGGCCGGTCTTCCTATTAGGGACGGTTTTGAGAGGAGGAACTTCACAGGATCAGATTTGGATATCAGCACCACTTTATTGGACAGTAGGTATTGCCTGAATTTATGGATGGAGTGGATCAAAGCTAGGCACGCCTTTTCTTCTTTGGGATACCTAAGTTCGGCATCTCTTAAAGTCCGACTGAAGTAGTATATGGGGTGTTCAACCCCTTTGTCATCTTCTTGGGCGAGGAGAGCTCCGACAGCAGTGTCGCTGAAAGTGGTGTAGAGGTGTAACGGTCTTCCTTGCATGGGTGATTTCATGACGTCTAGGGAAGATAACGTCTGCTGAGTTTTCTGGAACGCTTCTTGTTGTAGTGTGGTCCAGACAAATCTCGCTCCTTTCTTCAGTAAGGGGGTAAACAAAGCGACAAGTTGAGCCAATCCGGGTATGAAGCGACGAATGTAATTTATTTTACCCATGAAACTCTGGAGTTCTTTCACGTTTTTCGGTGGTGGCATTGTGAGGATGGCTTGCATTTTGATTGGGTCAACCTTGATCCCTTCAGCGGTTACCTGGAAGCCTAGGAATTTTCCCGAGGAGACACCGAAGGCACACTTCAATGGATTCATCTTTAGTTTTTATTCGCGATATCTTTCGAACACCTGCCGCAGGATTCATTTGTGGTCCGCCCGAGTTTTTGACTTTACCACTATGTCATCTACATAATCTTCAACTTACTTGTGCATCATATCGTGAAAAATGGTGGTCATGGCACGTTGGTATGTGGCGCCAGCGTTTTTCAAACCGAAGGGCATCACAGTGTAGTAAAAGTTTCCAAGAGGAGTTCGAAAAGCCATCTTACTTGCATCGTGTTCGTATATCTTTATTTGGTATCTTTATTTGGTTGTAGACGATGTATCCATCCATGAAAGAAAACATGTCATGTCCGCTGGTGGAATCTGCTAGCATGTCAATGTTGGGGAGCGAAAACTCATCTTTAGGGCAATATTTGTTCAGATCTCTAAAATCGACACAACATCTGATTTGGCCATTCTTCATTTTTACCGGAACTACGTTTGCCAACCAGGTGGGGTGATGGATCGGTTTGATGAAACCAGCCGCTAGTAACTTTTGAATCTCCGCCTGAATATGTTCTTCTACATCATGCCAGAATTGCCTTGGGGTCTGCTTGACCGGCTTGGATCCAAATATCACGTGCAAATGGTGAGTGACCAGCTTCTCGTCTAAGCCGGGCATTTCCTCGTATGTCCATGCGAACACATCTTGATATTCCTTGAGGAGGTCTATCAACTTTATGCGTTCGTCTGCGCGCAGAGTCGAGCTTATAGAGATGGGTCGTGGAGATTCTTCATTCCCGACATTAACAACCTCAAGCTCGTCCATGGTCGAGTTGGTGCCATCTTGTACCTGTCGTGGTGCATCAGGTACTTCTTCCTGCGGCTCGTCACCACGTTTGCGTTCCATTGGTCGAAGAGACTGTGTGGTAGTCTCCTCTGTTAATTGCTAACAGCGGCGCTGATATACGGTTTTCCCTTTTTCGTCGTGACCCGTAATAAAAGCCCGTCCTCGATTTTTTTGAGCCGAACCCTGGTTCTGTGGATGAAGGCGGGTGTGTCTCTCTTTCGAAGGTGTAATGTGAAACCGGGTTTCTCCATGGGGTTGTGCAAGACCATCGCTTTCTTCAATGGACGTCCATATTTTGGCACACTAGTGGAAAATGGGTGTTTACCGACCCACATCAGAGACCCTCATTGACGGTAGTTAGACCGATGACCATACATAGCGGTCTCTGATATGATAAAAACAAGGAAAAATTCCGAGAGCATTAATAGCGGTCTCTGAATAATTACTATTTTGCCCTAAATCTGCCGCCGATCCGCGACCCCTGAAAACCGATTTAGATGTGATAATTTTTTTATTATTTGATCGAGAATATAAATACTTCTTTCTCTCTCTCATTTCCAATCTCACTTTCTCTTTCTTCTTCTGCTCTCGGTCTCCCTCCCTCTCTAACCTAAGGAACGGCTCCATGGAAATGGAGAAATCGGTAAACCTTAGATGTTGTTTCGACCAAACTAATAAAACCCATCCTTCTCTTGATTCTTCTTCCGAAATCCCTAAACTCACTAGTCAGGTTGAAATCTCAAATCACTGGGAAACATTCAATCCATGTTTTTTTTTTTTTCTATCATTCTAGGGTTTTATCAAAATCTCTAACTAGATCTAAATAAATAATCATGTCATGAATGATTACTACTAAAGTTGTTTGTTTTAGGGTGTTCTAGGGTTCCGAATCTGCAATTATGAATCTGAGATGGAATTGGAGAAAGGGTTTTCTATGAATCGTGAATCGTGAAGACAAAGAAGAGAATTTGGGGTTGGAAGGAGATGAGTTCTCTGCAATTATTGAAGAAGATGATGATTAATTAAAAAGGGGTTTCTGCTATTGCCGGGAGAAGAAGCAAATCGGTGAGAGAATTAAAGTCACGAATTTGAGAATTAGAAGATGAAATTAGTGATATCATGACAATAATCGATAAGGGTTGCACTGGATTCGAAGTCAGATGGGTTTGATGCTGTTGATATGGAGAGGAGAAATCAGAGAAGATTAAGAAGAAATTGAAGTTCTTAGAAGTCTAAGATTGAAAAATTTGAGGTAGAAGCGATGAGTTTCATGGGTTAGTGGTGCTGCTAAGATAGTGAATCTTGAATATCTTCATCAGGTTAGGGTTTGCAATTTAATTTTATGAATTTTTTTAATTACATTTTTTGTTTGTTGACAGAGTTTTAATTATTATTTGTTTTTGTTTGATTTTCCACAAATTTCATTAGGTACAGCTGCACTTCTTGAAGAGCTTGTTCAGGTATAACATCTATCTGCATTTTTAGAAGCAATTTGGTGTTTTGTTATGGGACTATTGAAGCATTGGTGTGCTGATAGAGTAATTGTTTACTCTAGGGTTTATAGTTAGATGATTGGTATGCATATTATTAGGGATTATAAGCATGATAGGTGATTATTACCTGAAATAGATAAATCATCTGATGTTATGACTCTTTGGTTGTAGTTCTCAATAAAGGGGTAATTGCATATTTTTGGATATTTGATTTTGATGATTTCCTGTCTTTGTTAGCTTTCGGTAATTAGACTAATGGGTACGCACCTAGTGATAAGAAGATTGTTGGTTACACTGCTTTTGTTCTCGTGAGGTGAGCTAATTAGCTTGTTTCGTGTCTTCAATTTGGGTTTATCATGGATTTTAGAGGTAATTAGTTTTGTTGGATCGATTTGAGGAGCCGTTAACTCACTTGAAGTTTTCATATCTTCGTGTATTACGACATTCCTCGATGATACATGAATTGGGTATTTCCACATACTTCGTAAGGTGTTGCACACACTCGAGGTTTGCTATTTTGGTCAAGTGAATTCGATATATTTATGTCATTTGATTTTGTTTGAGTTTTAGTTTTTGCACTTTGAAGATTGAATGAGAGAATTTGGGGTTTTGTTATTCTTCTTTTATAGGCGAGAAAAAACCGGGCTCTTGTTCCTTGAATTGACTAATTTGTTGTGTGTTGGGGTTTTGGTGTTTTGATTTTGAAGACGCAGATTACTATTTGTGAAGGACCTTACGGAACAAATTCATTTGGCCGGGATGTTTTTGTTTTTCTTGAAATGGTCAAGTACAAGTGTAGTTTGAGTTTCTTTGGTCGAAATCATTTGTGTTTCATTAATGATGTCCTGGTTTTTCGGTGGTAGTTGAACTATGGGGTTTTCTTTATACTTTGCTTTTTCTCCTATGAGTTCATTATTTTGTGGATATTGAGTTGATTAGGCAATGATAAGTACTTGAGCTGTGTTACTGGTGTCATCGAATTCATTTAACTCATTTGATGTTTGTTTTTCGTAGTTTATCTTTTGAAGGCGGTTGAGAAAGACATCGCCTCTAGAAATACTTTCCATATTGCTCGTAAACTTTGTAAGCGCACTCTAGGTTTATACTTTATACTAAATGGACCAAGTGTGGATCACTATGATAAGAACTTTCTTTTTTGAGATATGATATGGTCAATTTTACGTAACAGGACATTTTGAAGTGTTAAATATATCAAATAACAATTTATGATATTATTTGCGCAAGTATTTGAAATGCTTACTATTCGTCTTCCTTCGTAAGTAGTTTCATAGAACAAGATATAGTTTGGCTTTTGTTACTTGCTGCATTTCTTTTAATTTCATCGAGAGATTAGTGAATGTCTAGAAAATCATGTTTTTCTTTTGGCTTAGTTGGTTACACCTTTCCAGTTAGAGCGGTTAGTTGGTGCAAATGAACAACTTGCGGAGTATATTTATGTTCATATTGCTTTTGATTTAGTGAACAATAAGAATTGATTTGTGGGCTTTCCGTCCATTAGATGTTAAATTTGGTTCTTGGATCTTCCAATGTTTATGTGTAGTGACTCTTACTCGGACCGATTCTCGATACAGATATGGTGGGGGCCATGAGTTCAGCTAAAGCCGCTCTAGAGAGTGAAGCTAGGGTAAATATATCTTTATGCCTTCACAGACACAGGTTTTGCAGCTTGTCACATTATTCGATAGCAGGAAATTTAGCTAGGTTATACCGTATATTTCCGTTTTTTTACATCGCTTTCTATATGTGTTTTTGTATATTGATACACATAATTGAAAACTGGATCTTCCAAAGTTTATGTGTAGTGACGATACAAGTATGGTGGGGGGCATGAGTTCATCTGAAGCTGCTAGAGAGTGACACCAGGTGATTAAGATTTATTTGAGTATTAAAACTAGATATGTTTTTGTTTCTGTTATGTCACCCGTCATTTGTTGGACTAATGAGTATGGTTGTTCAGGGTTCGGGTTGCACCTAAACTTGAAGATGGAAATTCTATCCAGCTTCTATCACATTGTCATCAATCTAGGTATTTTGCCTTTGCAAAGTACCTATCATTTGAGTAGAGCTTGATGACATTGATATAACTTTGCAAGGTTGTGGAGGGGTATAGCACTAGCTGGCATAGCACTAGCTGTACCAACAGTAAGTTTAAAGAAGTCCAAGGTGGTGGGAAGCCTCCTGGTGTGTTGAAAACTTTACGTGGAGTTCTCCCATCTTCTGCCATTGACATGCAAAACTGAAAGTTGCGATCTCTCTAAATATTGGTTGATGTTTATATTAAAATTATATTTGGATATGTATTCTTATTTTTCTCAAGTAATTTTCTTTGTTGTGATCTTGTGCAAAGATGCAGTACGTTATGGACAGGAGTTGGAGCACATTTTGGGTAATACTTCTTTCTTATTTAATCAATCTTTTGTCATGTCTCTATAAGGTCTTGATAGGTGTCGACTTGTTTCAAAATTGTGCATGGATTGCTCACAGTGGATGCTTAATATACCATGGTTGCTTAATTTGTATTTTTCGCTTTGGAATCAAGTTGACGCAGACAATAATCTGTATACTGTTTTGATGTGTAGTCACCTTAAAGTGGATTAGGAAAGTTCAAACAATATCTCGTGTTCATTTAACTTGATTTTGCGCACATGCAAGCATTATAGTCCTCAATATGTGTAGTTTGATAACATGTTAACAAGTCTTGGTTGTACGTGCAACTAATGGAGAAATATAGTAAAACATGTCTTATATGCTCGAGTTTTTTGTAAGTAGGTAGTTTGCTTTCTTATCTTACCTTGAATTAATAGCTCCACACATGCAAGAGTTCCTTGATGTGCGGAACATCTTTTGAAAAAGCTTTGTTAACTATCATGTTATAAGTGCTTGTGTTTATAATTTGTATTTCTTTTATCCAGTGAAGTTTGTGAAGTTAATATGCGTTCCATATGTTTAATGCAGTGAAGGCTTTCCCTAAGGATGACCCAACCAAGCTCTACAAGCTCACTGCTTTCTTGGGTTACAAGGCTTGTATGACTCACATTGTTTAAGAAGTCGAAAAGCCGGGATCCAGTAAGTGTCCTGAGAATTTTCTTATTTATTCTTGAAAAAAATGTCATTTTATTAATAATTTGTGGTCATGATTTACGTATTAGCACCCTTGTGATTGGTATGAAATGCTTTATTTGCGAGAGAGGTTATTTGTTTTAGTCACCATAAATCGGCCGTTGCTTGTATGTATGCATCGGCAAATGGCAAATAGGACTGCATCTGTTTAGTAGGGAATTTGATTGTTTTGCAGTTTATACTAAAGTTAGCATAAAGGCTATATTTTCTTTAGAAATTGTTTAGTAACATTGTTAACTATCTGAGCAAATGGAGCTAGCTTTAGCATATGCAGGATCCCAAAATGAGAAGGTGCAATCTTTAACTTCACAACGTATCAATTTGTTCTTTGTTTCAAAAGTGTTTCATGATAAGTATCTAAGTATGGTGATTAAGATGTTTGAGAACAAGAGGATCTCAGATTATGTAGGGAAAGGAATGTGTCTATTAGTTGCATATATATGAACCTGGGTTTGCTCCATCTAGTTTGTGGCGAGTAGTTTGCTGTCTACAACATAGAGATTCGATTGGGTAGAAGAGAATAAGATAAGTCTGTGTGCATGGAAAGCAGTACAAGCAACTTCTCAATACAAAATCATTAGAAGAAACACAATCACCTAGCAAGTTACCGTAGGGTTTGTTGTCAACATTGGTGGACATATAAAACCAAGTTGTATGTTGGAAGTTCACAACCCTCTTCTAATCTTTCTTTCTCAGTTACTTGTAAAACAGATTAGTTTATCCCATTTTCATTGGTACTCTTAATTTTCTTATCTGTACTTGTACTCTTAATTTTCTTATCTGTACTAGTACAAGTACAATTGACCATTACCTGGGGTATAAAATGTATTTGGAAGATGCTACATGTTTTAGTATTTGGATCCTTCCCCTGTCACGAGTTATGCCATCCATTTGAAGTTTCCATAGTGTCTTCCACCATGATAGTCTGAAGGATAAAGCCACCCGCAATATGTTATTGGTGCTCTTCATTTTATCTTTTTGATTGATACCGTCTAGTTGTATTAACAGGAGTAGAGTAACAATGCCTGTTTACAGATTGAGCTGTGCAAGCAACGTGCAGATGGTTTAAAGAACTCCGAAGAGGAGGATATGAACTTGTGCGTATTGTTTCTTTGTTGCATGCTCGCTCCATGGGAATTTCCCATGAAGATTGGTGTGTTTGCTCTAGATTGTTGGTATCGCAAGTTTCGCGCAAATGGTATACTTCCGGGTCTGGAGTTGTAACCGAAATAAACTTTGAAATTCTCATCAACTTGTTTATAGATTAAATTTGTTATTTATGGTACACATATGCTTTACCGAATTACAATCTAGATTTTCTTTTCAGGTTGCAGTGGAGGAATCTTGGAAAATCAGAGCAGGGACACAGCACATGGATTTTATGCTTGTTATGAAGTATTGGCTAAGTTCATCGTCATCGGAGGAGGTTATCGTTGTTTAATCAATTGTCTATTAGTTTAGCATGTTGTTGTTAGAACTTAGTAGCTAGCTTGGACATGAACTCAGAATTTCATCTTTTTTTTTTTTGTAATTTTATAAACCATGAATGAATGTCAATTTGAGTTAAATTTGAATTTCAGTTTGGGTTGACTTTGACTTGACTTTGACTTGAATTTCATTTGACTTGACATGACTTGACTTCCATTTGACCTGACTTGACTTGACTTTGATGCAGTCAGATTATTTCAGATTCAGGCATTTCAGCATATCTGAATCTATATTTTTTTTATATTATAATTCAAATCTGAGACCCACGGCTAAGGGTCTAGACCTCGTTACCCTTAAAATCGGTCGTTATTTTGAGACCCACGGCTAAGGGTTGTAAGAAATAGCGACGCTTTATCAGAGACCCCAACAGAGACGGTTAAAAATAGTCGTATAACTCGTATATATGACTTGTCCTGACGGTCGCGGAACTGCTAATTTCCACTAGTGGCAGTGGAGTGTGGTGATCCTTGTTGGTTGTGACCTGCGGCCCCTGTCTTGGCTCAAAAATCTCCATGCCACAGATCGGCGCATAGGGAGATAATGACGCGGTGATGTGAATGACCTCTCCGTTTAACATGGTTTTCAAGCACTAGTGATACGTCGAAGGAATGATCCTGTTGTCGTGGAGCCATGGCCTTCCCAATATTATGTGGTAATCTGGATCCTTTTCGATTACCTCGAACCTTACTTTTGACTGGACAGGTCACACCGATAGATCCAAATTGACGTACCCATATGTACTGGTTTGGTTGCCTTCGAAATCAGTCATTGTAGTGGATTGTCGTATAACCTCGTTTGGCCGTACTTTGGCCGTCCTGAGCGTCCTAAGGGTGACAACATTGGAGGACGCTCCTGTGTCGATGAGACCCTTTTGAATTCCACGTCTTTGATTCGGGCTGTGACATATAGGGCACGGTTATGGCCTTCCTTTGCCATCATGTCGTCGTCGGTAAACGTGATATTGTTCATGGACAAATCTGGCGCTCTTGCCGTTTCCGAGCGTGAAGGAACCAAGGGCACGCTTAGCGTTATTCGATTGATGGCGGTGAACATCTCCATCCGCTGATCCTTTGAAAGATGTAATAGTTCACATAAGTTTTCTACCAGTGAGGCTGCTTCCTGGCTTACGGGTCTCTGATTAGTAATGAAGCTGTTGGCTTGAGGGTGATTGTTTGGAACGTCAGTCCCCAGTTCTGGAGTTTCCAAGGCGGGAGAACCGTTCAACTCTTCCATCAGGTTGATGAGGAAATCCAAAAGATGGCATTAATTGCATCTTTCATCAGACCCACGTTTTTGGTGTGGATCTCTTGAACCCGCACTAGGTCAGCCAGCCTTGGAATTCCTTCGTTAGTCGCGTTGTCGGGAGTTGTGTTGGGAAAACAAACGTTGCCGTTCTCCTGAGTGGCACTTGAGGACACAGATTCAGTCCTAAAACCGACCATCCTTCCGAGTTGGAGAAACGTATTCAGAAACTGATATTGGGACCGATAGATCAATCTCCCACTGTGGTCGCCAATTGTTTGTAGGTGAAAATGGTTTCTACTGATTTCGGTAATTTTGGGTGAACGGGTGAGAAACAATTTAAACTTAAACAATGTACTGCAAGGGAGTACTTTAGATTCGAGAGATCAATCTGTACAAGTCCGGCCTAAACCAAGAAATGGCCGTTCCAGACTTGCTTCGGCCACAAAGTGAAGGAGAATGGGTTGGTTTTGGGGAGGGAAGCAAGAAAAGTGATGAGACCAGAATAGTTGATTCTGGAAGAGTAGTTGTGTTACTACGACTTGTATCAGAAAAGTGGGAAGGCTAACAAATGGTAAGTTAGCAAGCAAGTATTTTCTGAGTGTTGTGTATCCCGAATGAACTTGTTGTTCTGTGGAAATAGGTAAGACCTATTTATACAAGTCGAAGTGAAACGTACCCTGGTATCATAAGGAATGGAAAAATGGGTAAGTAAATGGAAGGAGGTGGTAACCGTATGCATGGAATTTGATGTTCCGAAAAATCGTTAACGCATGGAATTGATGTTCCATAAAATCATTAACGTATGAAATTGATGTCCCATGAACATTTCACTTTTAACTCCCTATATTTACTAACCGCCTCACCCTTATGACACTTCCTTATGACGGGCGTAGTGTACGCCGCACGCTGTAAACCGCCAAACCAATATACCCAAAGAGGATCCCTCAGTTTGTGATATGTGTTGATGTCTCGAATGTTTTTGTGGAAATCATGTAGCATATGGTTGTTTCCTGGCAAGTCGAGCTTGGGAGACTTGGTAGCTTGGTGACCTTCGACGGTCGAGATTTGGTATCATAATAGGAAAGGTAGCCGTTGATCTTTGATGCTTTCGTTCATTGGTGGCCGCATAGGGAAGGCCAGCATGGTGGCGCGGCTAGGTTAGCATGCCAGTGGCATGGCATGGTGGCGCGGCTAGGTTGGCATGCCATTGGCGTGGCATAGAGGCGCGGCTAGATTGGCATGCCGTTGGCATGGCGTGGCGTGGCCAAAGGTTACCATACGTCGTCTGGTAACCTTGGATGGCTAGGATTTGCTCCTGGGATTGAAGGGGGATCGTCGATTGTCACACGCCTTCGTTTTGGTAGCCGCGTAGGGAAGGCCAGCGTGGTGGCGCGGCTAAGTTGGCATGGCGTGGTTTGGCGTGGCCAAACTTAGGTTTTCGGGCCAAAGGTTATCATGCGTCGTCTAGTAACCTTGGAGGGCTAGGATTTGCTCCGGGATTGAAGGGGGACCGTCGATTGTCGCACGCCTTCGTTTTGGTAGCCGCGTAGGGAAGGTCAGTATGGTGGCGCGTCTAGGTGTGTTTGGAATGTGGGACCAAGGGTTTGGTAAGCCGTTGGCACATGGGGCGGCTAGCATGGCTAGGTGCGGTTTGGCTTGGCATGTGGGGCCAAGGGTTTGGCAAGCCATTGGCACATGGTGCGGCTAGCATGGCTAGGTGCGGTTTGGCTTGGCATGTGGGGCCAAGGGTTTGGCAAGCCGTTGGAACATGGTGTGGCTAGCATGGCTAGGTGTGGCTTGGCTTGGCATGTGGGGCCAAGGGTTTGGCAAGCCGTTGGCACATGGTGCGGCTAGCATGGCTCGGTGCGGTTTGGCTTGGCATGTGGGTCCAAGGGTTTTGCAAGCCGTTGGCACATGGTGTGGCTAGCATGGCTAGGTGCGGTTTGGCTTGGCATGTGGGGCCAAGGGTTTGGTAAGTCGTTGGCACATGGGGCGCTACCATGGCTAGGGACAAGGAAAGGTGTGGCTTGGCTTGGCATGTGGGGCCAAGGGTTTTCCATGGCGCATGGCGTGGCTAGCTTGGCTAGGTGCGGTTTGGCTGAGCTTGTGGGGCCAAGGGTTTGTCATGGGCGCATGGCGTGGATATCTTGGCTAGGTGGGGTTTGGCTTGGCATGTGGGGCCAAGGGTTTGCCATGGGCGTATGGCGTGGCTAGCTTGGCTAGGTGCGGTTTGGATTGGCATGTGGGGCCCAGGTTTGGCGTGACCAAGCTAGGTTCGTGACCATGCTAGGGCTTTGGGCTAAAGGTCGTTTGGTAGCCTCAGACGGCTAGGATTTGCTCCTGGGATTGAAGGGAGACCGTTGATTCTCGCACGCCTTCGTTTTGGTAGCCGCGTAGGGAAGGCTAGCAAGGTGGCGCGGCTAGGTTGGCATGGGGCCATGGCTAGGTGCGTTTGGCATGGCGCGGTAGGTGTGGCTGGCATGGTTTGCCATTGGCGGAGGGGCGCGGCTAGCATGGTTGGCATGCCTTGACGCGTAGGTGTGGATGGCATGGTTTGCCATTGGCACAGTGGTGCAGCTAGCATGGTTGGCATGCCTTGGTGCGGTAGGTGTGGCTGGCATGGTTTTCCATTGGCACATGCGGTGTGAGAATTAGGGTTTTGGCCTGTTGAAACCCTAATTAGCATTAAAAAAGTTCCCCTGGTAATTTTCTTTGTAGACAAATTAAAGGGTTCAATAAATGTACTTGGTTTGGACATTATTACTCAAGTTATGTGACGTCACTGTCTGACTAGGGTTTTACGATTTTACCCCTAAGATAAAAACCACCATCAACACATTGATATTATTAAAAAATACCTGGAAAGAACTAATAATAAGCCTAATTATGCAAATAAGTTAACTGACCTTGTTAATCTCAGAAAAGATCTAGCAACTTGGTACGCCATAAAAGAGAAATTTTGGAAGGATAAAAGTAGAGACCAAAACCTAGCTCTAGGTGATAGAAATACAAGGTATTTTCATAATAAAGCGAAACAAAGATTTAGGAGGAATAGAATAGAAATCCTTAAGAACGATAAAAATGAATGGTTAGATAATCGTAAGGAAATTGCAGATTGCATAACTGGCCACTTTCAAAACATTGCAACCACTGTTAATCCCACTATTGAAAAAAGCATGATAGACCTCATTCCTAGTAGCATAATTTACTTGGATAACAAAATGCTTTGTTGTACTCCCTTGGAAACTGAAATAAAAAACATTTTTTTTTCGATGGAACCTGATAAAAGTCCTGGCCCGGATGTCTTCCCGCCTAATTTTTTCCAACAAAATTGGGAAACTGTATGGCCTGACTTTGTCAACATGGTTCAATCTTTCTTCATATCTGAAAATCTCTCTAAGGAAATGAATGCCTCATTCATCTCTTTAATCCCCAAAAATCTTAACTCCACTACTCTTGCCGAGTTTAGGCCAATAGCCCTTGCCAACACGTCCTATAAAATAATATCGAAACTAATGTCAGGAAGAATTAAAGGTCTTTTGGGGAAAATTATTTCACCATATCAATCTTCCTTCATTCCTGGAAGGCAGATCTCTGAAAATATTACGATTGCGCATGAAATCATTCACAAGATGAAGAACTCTAAATCAAAAAAAGGGATTTATGGGACTAAAAATAGATATGTCCAAAGCTTTCGACAGAGTCGAATGGGACTTCCTAATACAAATTATGACCAAAATAGGATTCAACGACAAGTGGTGTAAACTTGTGTACCAATGTATTTCAACAACTTCTCTTTCTGTTTTACTGAACGGGTCCCCCACTAAGTTCTTTAAACCTACCAGAGGTTTTAGACAGGGAGACCCAACATCTCCATATTTGTTTCTTTTTTGTATGGAAGCGCTTTCTAGATCAGTAATGCATGCTGAAAACATAGGTCTGGTAAAAGGTATCAAAATAGTTCACCAAGCTCCCTCTATCAGCCACTTATTGTTCGCTGACGACTGTCTATTATTTTGCAAAATAAATGAAAAAACTTGTCACAATCTAGTCAACATGTTCAAGAACTTTGGTTTAGCTTCAGGGCAACTTATTAATCTAAGTAAATCGGGTGTCTTCTTTAATCCTAAAACTGAAACAAGTATAAGAAACAGAGTTAAAGAAATTCTAGGAGTTACGGCTATACCTTTGAAAGATAAGTATTTAGGATCTCCTTTGTTTACAAATAGATCTAAGATTGAATGTTTCGAACCTTTGGTTGAAAAAATGAAAACTAGAATGGCTAGTTGGAAAGGACTGACTTAAGTAATGCTGGAAAGACTGTAATGATCAAGAATATAACTACATCTTTGTATGTTTACCAAATGAATTGCTTTAAGTTGCCTGTAAAGATTTGTAATAAACTAACAAAGTTGCAGAGATTACTGGTGGGGAAAGGATGAAAACGGGCTAAATGAGAAAGGTAAGAAGGGTGTTTGTTTAAAAAAAATGGGATTCTATTAGTAGATCTCTTGAGGAAGGGAGGCTAGGGATAAACATGTGCATAACTTTAATTTAGCTATGATTTCTAAGATGGGATGGAGATTGCAAGAGAATCCTAATTCTCTTTGTGCATCCGTTCTCAAAGCAAAGTATTACCCTAATAGTTATATTCTTCATATAAATAATACCCCTAATAGAAATGATAGTTGGATTTGGAAAGGCCTGTTAACTGGCATCAATCAAATCAAAAAATATTGCTTCTGGGAAGTTGGGAATGGCACTAGTATTGACATTTGGGATGATTTTTGGATCCCAGAAACGGAGCCTCCACTTCGGAAACCAGAAATACAAATTCAGGGATTAAATAAGGTTAGAGACTTGTTCACTCCTTACAAAACTTGGGATATTGAAAAATTGGTAAACTGTTTTGATAGTCAAACTGTAGAGAAAGTTAGGAATATGAGAATTTTTGCAGATGACAAAGCAGATATACCTCACTAGACTCTAAGAAAAAAAGGTACATTCACTGTGAACTCTTTATATAGTCATATAAACTCTGACGGTGCTACGAACAACTACTGGAAAAAGATTTGGCAGATGGAAACATCACCATCTGTTAAGAATTTTGTTTGGAAAGCAGCTCATGCCATACTTCCCAATAGTATGAGGGTGGCAGCTATCATCCCAAATATAAACACGAAGTGCAATTTATGTAATGATGGTCAAGAAACACTCACCCATTTGTTTCTGCAATGTAATTATGCTCAACAAGTTTGGATGCATTTTAACTATGACATGTAATATGTTACAAATGGAACAGAAAATTTTCATGATTGGTTAAACAACTGTTTTGAAAATCCCGATAAAGGAGGGTATGATATTGATTGGCAGGTCTTGTGCAGTGTTATCATTTGGCATATATGGAAGGCTAGGTGTGATATTACCTTCCAAAAGAAAAGCCAAAACAGTGCAATTACTGCAAACAACATAATTAAATTCATCAATGTATATAAGTTTGTAAATCAAACACGTTATAATGTTATGCAATCTCTGTATTACAACCTCAACAATGATGAGGTGCTTAAGGTCAATAATGATCAGCTGGATAAGTTTGCAGGATCCATGAACCTGAAAATTAATATTGCTCTAACAATGATGAACTCTATAGCTAAGGCTGGAATTGGTCTAACTTTGTTTGATCATACAGAGAGAATTAAAGAAGCCAGAGGACTACACGTAGACTGTACTACCAGAGATGAGCTAGAAAAAGTTGGAGCGGATGCGGCTTTCCGATCGGCAACAGAATGGAGTGGTCACATCATCTCTTTTAGAAGCGATTCTCAGCCAATTCTATTGCTACTAATAGGAAAGTATGCGGAAGCTAGACAACAAAGATACAAGATCAGTGGAGATTTTGGCAACAACACCAAATTTGATATAAATTTCATAGCTAAGGACTTCAATTTAGTTATGCGATCCCAAATTATCAGGGCAACTAAGATAGCTGTGTTTTGTAACAAATACGATATTAAGCACAACTGGTTAGACCAAAGCCTATGAGCTATTTTAACTTTTTTAAACATTCAAAATTGGAACGAAGATGTAATGATTTACCGTAACTCTCCATACGGAAGATACGGTTCTTTTCTGTCAATACAATGAGGATTTCCTCTTTTTCGAAAAAAAAATAAATATCTCATGAATAGATCCTTTTACTTCTTTCCCGTGACGTGACGTTCATTTTTTTATTTTTTTTTCTTGTCTCCTGAAATTACTGTCTTTAGATAACTCGTTTAACCTTTTTTGGTTCATCAATTTCATTTGTTACGAAAAGTTCTCCCCTAGTTTAAAAAAAAAGGGAAAATTTAGTGTAACTGACCAAACAAATCCCAAAGATCACCGAGGGAAACTTGGGAAAATTCAAGTTTTCATCGATGCGCGAATTGTGAAAATACAGGTTTTTCACACGTTAACAGATTGGTGAAAATTTCATTTTTTTCGCTAACAACGCAGTAAGATCGGTGAAAATTACAATTTTTAATGAGAATTCCGGTTTTTTTTCAAATTGATAATTACAATTATCACCACTAGTCATGGGTCGTGTCTAGTGAAAGTTGTAATTTTCATCCATAATGCTCGGTCACGATGAGCCATAATCGCAATTATCAGTGTTTCACTTTCAAGGCTACCCATAACATCAAAAGACAAGAGTAAACATAAATCAAATGATTTTTTTTAAAGGGAAAGTAAAAATCGATCCGAGGAGAGCAAAAATCGTAGTCAACTCATTAACTATGACCTATCTAATATATTATCTCAACTCGGACAGAATTACCCTACTCAATATTCGCACAAACCACTTAAACCTCACGAGTTGAGATAATATATTGGTGCGTCCTAGTTAATGAGTTGACTACGATTCTTGCTCTCCTCGGATCAGTTTTTACTCTCCCTTTAACAAAAATCAATCAAATGGAAAAGAACCAACCAAATAAAAATAAAGGTCAACATTTCAATTTCCAATTCCATGTCCATGTCCATGTCCACCACCAAAACGTGTCATTAAGTATTGCAGTACGTAGGAACACGCGGTATACAAGAACAATTTTTCCTTAAAAAATATAAGGTGAATGATGATTACCATTTGATGTTGATAATGCTAATTAAACTTCACTCCAAGACCTTCTAATCGAATATGACAAAAAAAAATCTTATTTTATTTAGAACAATTAGTTGTTGATGAACTAGTAATTGTAATTGCACAACTACCATTATTATGATAAGGAAGGTCTCCGAAATCGACATCTGGTGTTGATATGCATCTAACCATGTGGTGATATTCCTTCGGCTATATCTCCAGTTGGAGCCATTTTTTCTCTCTGAATTGATATTTGCTTAAAATAAAAAGAATAACAATATCCAAATCTCACGTATCACACGTATCACGGAAGAAAAATAGGGAAGAAAAATAGAAGGAACAGAGGAGGGGAGCATATAAAGGAGCGGAAAATGCTGGAGTTAGATTATGGGAATCACACGTATAAATAGTAACAAACTAATATATTGTAAATATTCTGTTTAGATATTTCCGGAGATATTTCTAGCCGTTAACAAATTGAGCGTAAAAAATTGAATTATCTTTTAAAATAAGTTAGTTTAGTCAAATTGATGAAAAATGTTACTTTAGTCTTACACAAATTGTAAAAATATAAATCGAATCTAAAACGTAGATCTTACACTTTGGGTTATACATATATACAATCTTAATAACGGGTTTCTAGAAAAGAGAGGGACCAAACTTGGGCTCCTTAAAAATTTCCACAATTTTAAACATGACTCAAACATCTAAGGGGTGTATGAAAGAACTCAGGGTTGTTACCCAAGACAGACACCACTAAATTCCCCATGGAGAGCCTGTGAGAAATTACCAGATTTTCGCTTAGAAAATTTATTAACCATCCCCATCAATTTATTTCTCGCCTAAACCCTAATCAAAATCGATGGAAGACAATCATTCGCATCCTCATCAACTGATCGGTGAATACCACACAATCTTCAGTTCCATCTCCACATCAAATTCTTCTAAACAGCCAACGAATCCATGGCAGCGACCCAGCGGAAACAAACAGGTAATTGTTCAGGATTTCTGTCCAACACTTCGTTTGTCTTTCAATTGATAGTCCTGTTTTTCACTTTATGGCTCGATTAATTGTTCCAGATCGATTTCCCTGCGAAGAACTCAAATCCAAAGCAAACCCATATCTCTTGATCATATAAGTCATCCATTAATCAACTAAAACAACGACAGCAAGATTACGTTTCTTCCCTGTTTTCACCGTCAAACAATGGTATATTTATTTAAACTCGATTTTTTCTCCAGTACAAAGAATTTCAATCAGGAAACTGGGGTTTGAAATTAGGAAACCCAACGAACCCAACAGACGGCATATACATACCATTCCTTTTTCCCCCCTAATGAAATCAGGAAACTCAGGCGATCCGATGCACGAAAATATCCCTCGCCCAACTATCGATCCCCGCCGCCGGATTACGAAATCGATGGTTGGATTTGTCCGTCTACACAAACATCACTTCTTTTTATAATATATAGATAACAAAATTATTAACAAAACAAAATCAAAATCAAAATCAAAACTATAACAATGCCATTAAATTTAATTTTTCACAAGCCCATCATTATTAGAGGGCTCATCTTCTTCTTCCCACTTCCTTGTCGTCGATTCAAATAAATTTCCACAAACTCATTACTTGTGATTCGTTTTTGGTTGGAAAAATGAGTAGTATTCATCAAAATGAGTTAAAAATGGAAGTTGCAGAGAGAAGATCGGCTAAGTATTACTCCTCTGTTCCATTTTAGATGATGTTTTAGGGTTATTTTTTTGTTCCACAATACTTGAAGGTTTTCATATTTTTCCAAACTACCAATAACACCCTAACATTTTTTCTTGGAACTATAAGTTTATTTTTAAGTGCCCTAATAGCAATTAATGTGTGAAGACTTTTCTTAAGAACGCGCGATTGGGGATACTTATATTAATTGGGGGATATAAGAAAAGGAGAAAAACGGTATTTAAATAGTAAATCAAGGTCACCCCATATCCATGTATTTTCACTAATTCATAATCTACCCTCATTAATCAGGTTTAGTTGTTAATAATAATTAGTTATGTTAATTGATTAGTTTGAAAATGATTTATAGAAATCATTATCATTTTGGAGAGATTAAAAGTATGAATGTTGGGTTTAAAATGTTTGGTTGAGATGAGTGACCATAGTGACCAAAGAGATGTCTTTGAGTCTTCACGTTAGCAACAAATATGTCTTTTATGTTGAATCTTCTCCAGATGTAACTTTGGATTCACCATGGCTGCACCTGCGAAACATCCTGCCGGCATTGATATAACTATGAATACCATGCCGGAACAACCTAAACCGGCATCATATTCATAGTTATATCTATGCCGATGCACCATATTTTCACGTATCAGGGAATATTCAACCAACACAGTGTGTCGGCGTTGTTGTTGGTCGTCCATCCATGCCGGCATTTGTTGGAAATTCAAAACCTATTCCGTTTTGAATTTTTCCGGTTTTAATTAGTCCACTGCCAGCACAATTTGTTAATTCTAGAGCATGCTGGTACTGCTAACGACATAGTATGTTACTTAAATTTCTTTTCCGTCACATGATGTAAAGTATCCAGAAAATTGAATATTCTTTCAATTGACTACCGGCATTGATAGATTTCTATCGAGCATGCCGGCATGGTGTTATGGAATTGAATGTTAGTTACCAAGCATGCCGGCACCATTTTTCGGCATGGTCTTCATCAATTCCGACATGGTCTTCATCACTCCCGGCGATGTAAATTGTTTTTATTTCCGACATGGTCTTCGTCACTTCCAGCATGGTCTTCGTCACTTCCAGCATGGTCTTCATCTATACCGGCATGGTCTTCATCACTTCCGGCATGGTCTTCATCAAAACCGGCATGGTCTTCATCACTTTCGAATGTAAAAATAAAATCGTTTTCAAAGTGAGGCGTCGGCAGAGTAGGAGAAGAGAATTTGAAAGGAAGTGGGGAAAATTCAGAATTTGAAAGGGGAGTGGAGAATATTTAGGTTTCAAAGCCGTAACCCTAAAAGAGATTAATAAAAGGTGAAGATGGAAATGGGGGATATGATTTTGTTTTTTGATTTTTATTTTGAGGGAAGGGTATTTTAGTATTTTTGCCCCCTCCCCCCCCAAAACACCCCTTAGTAAACACTATTGGTTGGGGAAAGTAATTTATATCCCCCAATTAATATAAGTATCCCCCAATCGCGCGTTCATATTATCTTAAAGGCATGGAAAATTTTCATATCTCTCTCCATTTCTTAAATCTGCGTGAAAACTCCAAAAACATCATCTAAAGTGGAATGGAGGGAGTATGTAAAAAAATTTGTCGAACTAGGGCGCAATATTTTTTTCCTAGTCGAACTATTAGTTCGGTCATCGCATAAAAATTTCCTAGCCGAACTTTTAGTTCCTTACTCGCAATTTGTTTCTCCGAACCGAACTTTTCTCTGAAAACCTATGTATTGAGTTCGGTTACGTCGCGATTGTTTTTCCTAGCCGAACTTTTAGTTCGGTTCTATGAAGCACGGATACTTCGAAATTGGTGACATATCCGTATCGGACGCCTTATCAGTGTCAGATACTTGGGGATACTTGGGGACACCTTCAAAATTCGTTCATAGTAATCTTCGTCTCTCCTTTCATGAAAAAGTAAAATTATACGAAATGAGAAAGTAGAATGTGGGATATTAGTGGAGATGCAATTGATCCGCTACACGGTGTGGAAGAATTTGAAGTTGTAAATCTTTCACTTGACGAGCCAGAACTCGAAGCGGTGGTCGTTGATGAATTGATCAGCTAGACGCTGGAGCTGTTTCATTCAGCGAAGCTTGGGAGCGCTGAACCATACATCGTTTGGCCTTTTTTTTCTTTTTCCTACACCTACTTTACACCACCAACGGCTATTTTTTCCAACTTTTAAATTTTGAAATGTTCCCTATGTTTTCATACACCTAGTTTACACCACCAACGACTATGTTTTCAAATTTTGATTTCTGAAATGTTTGATAATCTGTTCCAATGGTTGTTTGTATCAAAATTTGAAAATAAACCAAAATAAGGAATTCTTTCGTTACATTGCTTGAGATGTAATGAAAATAAAATAATGGTTGTTTTCCCGAACTTTTGAACACATTGCCCATGCCCGTCCAACGTTCTGGTGGGGCATGGATTGGATAGGTTGAACCAACCCAAATCCCAGTCCTAGGTAGTTTTTTTTTGGCAAGTCAATTATTGGAGCTTACACAAAAATTTGGAAGGGAAAATGGGTTCCTAATTCAGATATAATACTAAAACCCACGAATATTCAAGAGCCATCTCTACAAAGGGTGAATGAGTTGATTTCTCCTGAAGATAGTTAGGATCAAGAAAAACTAGATGACTACTTCACTCCAGATATTAAAGCAAAAGTCCAAATCATGTCTCCAAAGATCCAAGAGAAAGATAAAATTAGATGGGAACATCATCCATCGGGGAACGTTTTGTTGAAAAATATCTATAACTTTCTCATAAATCAGTATCAAGGAAACGATAAAAGCGAATTCCCTTGGCAAAAAATGTGGAACATTCACAATCTGTACAAAAAGGTATTTTATTGTTAACAAATGCTTCTTCAACTCTAAAGATATGGAGATCACGTACAATCTGTACAAAACGGTATTTTATTGTTAACAAATGCTTCTTCAACTCTAAAGATGGAGATCCACTAATGCAAGATTCTCTGTAAGTTGAAATTTTGTAAAATAACATGGTGGGATGTTCGTGAAACTTTAAACAATACAAGTAATTTTGTAAGCACAAAATTGGTCAATTAACCGATAACGACAACTCCTAGGTGAAAATGACATGTAAAATTTGATAATGTTTAAATAGACAAGAATGTAAAAATAGTCAGGATGTAAACAGTTTCATCGTACCTATTTTTCAAATACTTTTTCTTATTTTTATATCAAGATGCATCCAGTTTCACCCTCGCTAATTTTTAAGTTTAAGCTTGGATGAATCCAGATTCATTTTTGCTATTTTTTGGTATCCATTTCACCCATACTAATTTTTTACTCGTCCAATAGGCCACTGACCCATTTTCCGTTTTGTAAGTTGATAATCCCACCCAACAACCCGGCGATGTTGATGCATATAGACGTGTTATATAAATAACTATATAGAATACCTAACCAATAAGCATGCTGCAGTTGTCGACATGGAGGTACCGTCTGCAGCTCATCGAGAGCACCCAAATGAAGTTGTGAACAATCCTCCCCAGTCCACAACTAACCTATACCTAAGAGGCTAAGAAACACCCAAACCTAGCTGGTATGCGAAAAGTTTGGGACGACAATGTGCAAGTATTATTCGCTTTGGCAGGATGTAAATTAGGTCCATATATTCGGTCCACAATTCGTGAATTGGAGATACTTCGGAACGGCAGGCTTAAGTTTTGAATTTATTTTACAGAATATAACATATATTAACTTTTTAAAAAACATTTTTAACATAATGCCTCCTTAGCTACTACGATTTAATGAGTTACATGAATTATGCATATGATATGTGCAATGCAATCAACAAATAAATGTACGCTGTTTTTGTTTTTTTTTTTGGTAGAAATCATATTTCAATTCATTCAAACCAAAATGATGATTACATGATTGCTTACAAGATTATCGAAAACACCAAAATACAAGATAATCGAAACCCAAATACAATGACGACACCACACTACGGGAAAAATCATCATTGACGACACTAGATAAGAGTTGTAGTACCCCTACGACAACTCCATTTGATGCATTGTGGAACGGGGGTATTGTAGAAAGTCCAAGATTTTCTACAATGGTTGACAAGTGTTGTAAAGGGTGATGTGATTCATAGTTCGACAATATTTTGCCAAAGTTGTGATTCTCTTTCGATTTTTTTTTATAACCTAACACAACTCTTGCTTGTATTGTAAAACAATCGTGGACAACATAAGTAGCATATCGTAGAAACATATGTAACAACAATTACTAGTATTATGAATAAGATTTGCACAACCCTTGTATGAATTGTCGAACTATCTCTGACAAACACGGACTTATATTGTAAAGTAAGTGTTTCACAATATCTAGCTTATGTAGTTGAAACACCGGAAGACAACGTCTATTAGTATTGTGAATACTCCTCTCACTACACTTCCTTGAGTTGTATAACTATTCCGAAAAACTCCGCTCGATGTTGCAAGATTTGATTTTACAATGATTGTCGTGGGTAGTAGAAATTTTTAACACAACACTTATTAGTATTGTGAATATTACAGTCAGTATACTTGTTAATAAATTCAACATTCCAACCAAAGAAGTGGCTCTAGTGTTGGTTGAGAAGGGAAATTGAAAGGCTTTTTTTAATTTGGATCGAAGAACCGAACATATTTGCGATTCAAGTCATTCAAAATGATGAATAAAGATTGGGTTTATTGGCCAAGGTTAATATGTGTAGAATATTACATTCTTTACTTGGTTTTCCCTCTTTTATTGCGTTATTCCGTGCTTAATTATTTCGTCGTTCTTTCATGCGGGGTGATCTTCCATATCGGGAGGCCTTGAAGAATTTCATAGATCTTTTGTTTGTCAGAGACTTGGAAATCCTTTGGAGTTCAGTTGTCCTTGTGTTGATTGTAAGAATCTCGCTTTCCCACTTCCTCCGAAAGAAGTACATCTTCACTTGCTGAAACGAGGTATGGATCCTACATACACTGAGTGGGGTTTTCACGGGGAGACTATACACACTTCTACTGATGTACACCATGAGGGAGCAACAAGGGGTTCATATCATGTAGATGCTAATGTTGAAGCTGATGCACATATCGATCAGGGACATGAACTTGTGCAAGACGAGGGGTTGGAAAACCATGTGGAAAAGGTGGACACACCGTTATATCCTAATTGTAAAACACACACAAAGTTATCCATCACTGTTGAATTGTATCGGCACAAGACACTAAATGGTTTATCTAGGAAATCTTTTGACGAACTTCTCGGGACAATTGGTTCCTTGTTGCCGCGGATCATTGTCTTCCTTGCTCAACATATGAAGTGAAGAAGTGTTGAAATCTTATCAATTGACTTACCGAGAAAATACATGCTTGTGTTAATGATTGTTGTTTGTTTAGAAAAGATTTGAAAGATGCGGATGAGTGTCCTAAATGTCATTATTCTAGGTGGAAGCAGACACATCTAACATGGACGATCTTTGACATGATAGACAAGCCGCAAAAGAAGATACCGGTGAAGGTCTTGAGGTACTTCCCATTGTCCGAGATTGAGGAGATTGTTTCAATCAATGAAGTGTTGGCTTGATTGATATGGCACGCAACAACAAGAGTAAGGATGGGAAGATGCGTCATCCAATGATTCTTTGGCTTGGAAGCACATAGACAGAAAGTATCCCGAGTTTGCTTGAGATCCCGTAATTTGCGTCTTGACTTGCTTGTCTTTGATGGATTTAATCCATTTGGTGATCTTTCCGCAACCCACGAGTTGTTGGCCGATTGATGCTCGTGGTGAATAATTTGCCCCCTCGGTTGTGTATGCAAGGTGACAACATAATTCCGAGCATGCCGATTCAGGGAAAAAAACAATAGGGTAATGACATTGATGTATACTTGCAGCCCTTGATTGATGATCTTATTGAGTTGTGGGAGAAAGGGGTGCAGGTATATGATTCGTTTACTAAAACAAGATTTTAACTTGAAGGCATTATTAATGTGGACAATAAACGATTTCCCGCATATGGTAATCTATCTGGATGTACGTATAAAGGGAAGGCAGCCTGTCCTCTTTGCGGTGAAAACACACTTTCAAACTGGTTGCCATTTAGTCGTAAACTGTCTACTTGAATCATTGGAGATTTCTTCGTCATAATCATCCTTTTCGGCAGAAAAAGACTGGTTTAATGGAGAGATTGAGAGGAAGGAAAAGCCACCTGTTATGTCTGGTGCAGCGGCACTTGAATGTCAGAATAGTATTACAAATGATTTTGGGAAAGCGGAGAAGAACGAGGAGGAGATAAGGAAAAAGAAAGAGAAAAAGAAGAAGAATAAGGGCAAGAGTAGTGCAGCAGCAAGTGCAAATGTGGGTAATTCTAAATGTGGGAAGCGGAAAAGGGCTGTTGTTGCTGATGCGGCTATTTCTGATGCAAATGATGATGAAACTGAACTTCGGGTGTTTAACAAAAGGTCGATATTCTTCGACTTGCCTTACTGGAAGGTTAGTTCCATAACTTCAAACTTACTTGTTAATATTTAGCTATGAGTTCTTCTGCTTTGCACCGTGTTAGCCTCTAAACTTCACATTATCAACAAATGCAATATAAATGGCACACCTGATCTTGGTCACATTAACAAAATTAATTACACCGCCAAATTAGCTTAAGTGAGAGAACACATAAACGAAGTTAATTACATTGCAAAATTAGCTTTAGTGAGGATAAGAATCTCCCAAAGACACATGAAAAATTAGCTTAAGGAGTAATTTCTATCTAGTGTCCTGTTTTGGTGGCATTTAATGGGAAGTTTCTTATAATGAGATCATTAACTTCTTGCAAATGGTAACAGAGACTATTTCCCTATTTTTCTATTCATTATAGGGATTGCATTTTTATGAGTTCGAAAATTATTTGTTTTTTGTTTTCTATATAGAAAATTATATCTTTATATAAAAGTGCGTAACTAAGTCGCATTAGCGCTAGTGAAATCATTATATCTTGATTAATCGTATATTGTTCTTGCAAACATTATAATCATTGTACTCAGGTGACAAACGTTTATTTTGGCTGTATAAAAGTTTGAATTTAGGTATTAGTCGATGATGCATCAATTTAAGCTAGTTGGCGTTTCCAAATCTTGCATTCCTCAAATGCCATGACATACTTCATTTAGGCATATATACTTACCTAAGATTCAACAGCATGACATTATAACTTTCACATAGATTAAATATCTGATCGTTTACTTCTTTTAGAATTAATTACTAATGTTAGGTTTTTTCCATCTTCCTAGGATTTATTACTACGACACAATATTGATGTTATGCATACGAGAAAAATATTTGCGAGAGTATCATTGGCACCATATTGAATATAAAGTCCAAAACAAAAGACGGTCTAAAGTCCCGCAATGATCTGAAGAGTATGGGAATAAAACTAGAATTGCATCCAAAAGAGATAAATGGCAAAACGATCCTTCCACCAGCACCATACTGTTTAAATGACAAGGAAAAGGCTATATTGTATAATAGGATGAGAAATTTGAAGGTTCCATATGGTTATAGTTCGATCTTAGAAAGCATTTCTAAAGATGGTTGCTTAGGTGTTCTTAAGGCTCATGATTACCATGTTCTTATGCAACAAATATTACCTTGTTGCTTTGCAAGGACTTTTACCTGTAGGGCCAAGGGAGGCAATTTTCAGGTTATGTTCTTATTTTCACGAAATATGCCAAAGGACAGTTGATCTCCATAGATTAATAGAACTTGAAGTAGAATTCTTTGAGACTTTGTGTATGTTGGAGAGGTACTTCCCTCCGTCACTTTTTGATGTCATGGTGCACTTGACAATTCACCTAGCTCGAGAAGTGCGATTATGTGGACTGTACAATATCGTTGGATGTATCCATTTGAAAGGTATGCCAATTTAATTTATATTACTTCTGTTTTTTTGGTTTCGTGTTGAAAGTTATGCCCTTTGTAGCTTAGAGATACTAATATTTAATTAACTGGTAACTGTTGCATACACGACTTTCCTAGGTATATGAAGACATTCAAAGAATATGTAAAGAATTATGCACAACCTGAAGCTTGTATAGCCGAAAGTGTTATCTTGGAATGGAGTGTGTTAGGTATTTTGATATTCGTAAGGCCCAAGCAAACAAACAGGAGTAAAGCAAAGGCATAACGAAAACACTCAAAATGGTTCCACACCGGGCAAAGACGTCCTCTTTCTAAAGGTGTCAAGTGCGTATGGATAGTGAGAAGTTAAAGATAGCTCACAGATATGTGCTTTTTAACACACCCAAATTGACCCATATATGACGTAAGTATGACGTTCATGTTCATTAAAAATGGTCTGTCAATTAATACTTCATTTTCTAATTTTACTTTTGTCTTAGAATGCATATGTACGAGTTAAAATCTTCAAATGGGAGGGCAATTACTAGTGAAGACCAACTCAATTCCATACAATCCGACACATTTGCTTGATTGGTTTCAACAAAAGGTACGTTTAGTCCACTCTTAGTCGATTATGCAGCTTAGTATAGTTTAAACACTTAGACATTTTTTCTCACGGAAAACTACTACAAAAACACAAATACGTGTGATTTTGTTTCATTCATCACTCAGAACAATCCATGTTAGGCACATCATCACTATAAATCTAACTTCGATGCTTAGATAGCAAATTTAGTTATATTCTTATGTTCGAGATTATACATTTGTAGGTTAAGATGCAAATCGAACAAGGCATGCCAAGATCACATACGGTAGAATGGTTGTCATATGGACCGTTAGAAACTCGCGTATCATATAAAGGCTTGCTAATCAATGACACTAGGTTTATTACGAAGGATGTTAAGAGAGTCACACAAAACAGTGGAGTTTCAATTGAATCAACAACCTTAGTTGGGGACGGGGCCGAAACTAGTGGGTTCTACTGATTGTTTTAGAAGAAATTTATTGTTGGACTACAATCATATGTTTCAAATTCCAATATTCAAATGTGATTGGGCTCACACCAATTTTGGTGTGAAGGTAGAAGATGGATTTACATTAGTCAATTTAAAGCAAAGATAAGAACCAATCAGAACGATCCATTCATTTTAGCAAAGCAAGCGCGACAAGTTTTCTATTCTCGAGAGTCAAATACATCTAATTGGTATGTGATGGTGAAACCACCACCTAGGGGTTTCCATGAATTAGAGGAATACAATGAAATGCATGACACAAATTGCCAACCGGTGGATACTTCAATGCTTGGTTTCCAAATGGATGACGAGAGCGAGAGTTATGTAAGAGAAGATGGGGAATATATCATAGTGGTTCCGACAAAGAAGAAGAACAAAAAGAAGAAGAAAAAGAAGTTCACAAGTTAGATCACTAGTGTATTCTTTTTACTGTATTGTATTCTTACTTTAGTAATATTTGGTGTTATTTGCCTTCTCAGTAATCTACTTCAACTGCTACTCTCAAGTTTTTTGCTACAGCTGAGTGTGTAGTTCTGTATGAGTTGTTAATTAATAGTGCAAGATCTTTCTTTGTGAAGTATGCTTCTACTCAGAATGAGTATGGAGCAGTAGCTGCTATCACTCTCCACTTTTATGAATATTTGATGTATCCACTACTGCCGCACATGGGGTGTTTCTTCGCTGCTATCAGTATTGCAGTGTGTGCTATGTGACTGCGTGTATTGGCTTCAGTGTATTTCTCACTTATCAAACTCTATGTTCTATCAGTTGTAATTCGTGGCTTCTTTTGTTAACATCATTTGTGTGTGAATATCGATTTGGAGATGGTAATGTTTTTCAGAAAAGTGCAAAGTGCACTACTTGTTCTCATATGTATAGGTTTGTAGGTTGTAAGAATGCAATTTTGCATACTCTAGTTGTATTTTCTTTACTAATACTAGTATTTTTCTTGCAAAAGACAGTTAATGCTCCATTTGTGTGCTTAATTATAAAATGCTAGCTCGTACTTTTATAACACCCTTTTTAACTCCGCCAATGTAAATGATATATCATTTCATTGCCGGTCTCAAGCCCTGATGAAGGAGGAGAGAAAATGGGACATTTCAGTTTTTATGGTTGCTATATTGGCCCACTTAAATTTCGCCTTGGTCTCAACTTGTGCATAATTGCTACATATGCTTATATTCGTATATATATGCTCCTCCCTTCTAACTTATAATCGATGGTATACTTTTGCCATAATTCCCAAACTTATTCATTTAGTTCATTGCGTGCATTGCATGCTTTGCTTAAAGTGGGTGGTCTTATAGAATGTATGTGATTGTTTACAAGAGAAGAATGTATGTGATTACAAAGAATGCTTCGCTATTTTCGAGCTCTAAATCACCCGAGCATTATTTTTGAGCATTATATTTTGTTTTACAACACTTATGAAGGGTTGTCATAAAGTTAGTGTATTAAAAAAACCACCAACTTAATGAACCCGTGATAGTGTAGGTATGGTTAGTGGTGTAGACTTCCATACAAGAGGCTGTGGATCGAATCCCAAACCTAATTTTTTTCCAACATTCTATATTTTAAATTCAACAACACTTATAAGTGTTGTTATACGTTTATTAAAAAAAAAAAAAAAAAAAATCGTGGAACTTGTGACCGTAAGGATGGTTGATGAGCTAGACATCCATGCATTAGGTTCATGTTCGAATCTCCCCTCTAACGTATTTTTCATTGTCATATTTTTGTGTTTTTCAACAACACTTGTGAGATTGTGATAGGCTAAGTCACTACACTTATGAAACAAAGTTGTTATACCTAAATGTCGTCACAACAGCTTTGCTAAAGGAGTTGTCGTTTGTTTTCTTTAAGCAACCCCTTGTTCGTAATTGTTGGTAGTGATGATATACGACAACGCTTCCTTTGAAACCAGTTGTAAAACATAGGACTTTCTACGATGTTTAGAAAAGTGTTGTAAATCTCCAGTTGTAGATGTATATTTTTCCCGTAGTGCCAATTGCAAGTACATCGCGGACAGAAAGAGCCATGAACCGCAAAGACATCCAAGTTTTGTAGATGTAGTAGTGATGAATGATGGTGTGAACCGGAATCAACTCCGGCCATTTAAAATGATTATCTTCTTCAATAAGAGATGCTCCAAATGAAATGGAGTATTTTTTGTCCAAAATCTTGTAGATCCGATCGAATCCGGGTGCCCTAAATCCCTCTTGTTGAAGATGAATCCAAAGCGACGCCGAGCAGAATTGTTGATGTTCTTGATAAATCGAGAATAGCAAGCCAATGAACACCATGTAGATTTGAAAGAATCGCTATTAAAGCGAAGAGAAAATCGTCTAAAAGACGAAGAAAAGATCGCCCAAACAACGAAGAAATGTGTCCATAGACACCAAAAACAAAATTAAAAGCTAAAAACATAAATTAAATTATTCGTATTCATAAAAAATTAAAAATCCTTGCTCAGACCTAGCCCAAATGGACTAGATCTGAGCAAGAAGAAGGAGGAAGCTTAAAGGTTTTTCTTTTCTTTTCTTTTTTTTCTTCTAGGAGAGAGGGAGGAGAGAAGATGGAGGAAACTTAAATATTTTAAGATTTTAAAAGTGAAAAATGAAGAAAGATAATTTGGTGAGACTAAGTCTTATGGGCTAGATTGGAGGTGCTAGATTAGCACTTAAGTGTTGCAATTCAAAAAAAAAGTGTGGCAAAAAAGTTAACACTAGTTCTCTCTCCTACCAGTTGCTAGTATGTGAACTAGCATGCTAGATAGTTATTTGAATGATTCGCCGCTTGAAAACTATCTTTTCATGGAATGGTTCAACAATAAAGATTTATTTTTGATCCGACTCGCTAAGATTTAAAGCGTTGAACCATTCATTCAGTTGAATGGTTCAAATATTGGTCGACGATGGATCACAGCTAATCTAGTCTAGATTAGCACTCCCATAAGACTTAGGAGGTATTCCTGATCGCTAATCTAGGTGCTGGGATCAAAGACCCATAAGACTTAGTCTGATGACGGGACAAAATGTGACATGAACCATAAAATTCAGCGGGGATGATACACTGACCGCGGGTTGATTCCCGCGGTCCATCCCGCACGACACAAAGAACAGGGCCCCTGACCTGGCGGATTTGTAAGGGTGGGTTAAGGTGTGACCCACCCTCCCTCTCACAGTCCCATTTCACGGGATAGCCTGCGGCAAGCTAATCATTTCCGTAAAATTCAGTCGTTCGTTAATACGTTTATAGTTCGTATTAAGCTGGGAATTTGCAAAAGTAGGTCGGAATGCCAGATGTACACATCCGTCGATACGGAAGGATTCACGAATTATATGGGTATAATTTGCGAACGAATTTACTAACTAGGTACCCGCAGACCATAACTCCGATAATTCTTTTTCCATACGAATCGAACAATTCTAATGTTGTTTGTACTAATTTCATCCATAAATCGCCGGAGAGAAGTTTGATTTTTTGTGAAGTTTTCCCACTCTGCAGTTCATGATAGAGAAGCAGACGTAACTTCATGTGTCGTGCACGTTAAAACTTTGACGAAAGTACACACCTTTCTCTCGTGGGAAGAAAATAATTATACAAAATCACCGTCATACACTATAACCATTGACATTCTTGCTTTAATTAACCCTTCCACATGTTCCTTGTAGTTAATAGTTTAGTTGCAAGTAGTAGCTAGTCATGTTACGTACACACTGGCATTACCGCTGTCGATAGCTTAGTAAGGTATGATAATTTTGCCTATAAATGATACCAAAATCACAGACTTTTAATAAAGATAACACACCCAGAAATACATCCAAATTAAAAGAGAGAATTCTATGGATATAGAGGGAGCCGGCTCCGCTAACCATGGAGCAGCAAATCATCAAAACAACGTAATAGTACCAAATGAAGATGATCTTCAAAAAAGAGTGAGAAATTGGAAACTCCTCTTATTATTCTGTTTCTTTACTGCTTTTGGTTACATAGGAGGACCCATGTTACAAAGGCTGTACTTCACTCACGGCGGAGGCCGTAAATGGCTATCGAGTATGTTACAAGCCGTTGGGTTTCCGGTGTTAGTAGCTCCACTTTCTTATATTTATATGAAGAAAGTAAATGGTCCATCATATGATTCTTCATGGGTATTCATAATGGAACCGAAATTGTTCATTTATAGTGCAATACTTGGAGTTGCTCTAGGGTTTGATAACTATATGTACTCAGCTGGTCTCTTTTATCTTCCGGTATCAACTTCAGCACTCTTGTTTTCTACCCAACTTGCGTTTACAGCTATATTTGCTTTCATATTTGTGAGGCAGAAATTCACATTTTATTCATTCAATTCAGTAGTTCTGATGACTCTTGGATCTGTTGTTTTGGCGTTGAATACTAGTAGTGATAGACCTCCTGGTACTACTCAACAACAATATTACCTTGGATTCTTTTTAACTCTTGCCGGTGCAGCTTTATTAGGACTCATTCTGCCCTTGGTTGAACTTGCTTACGGGAAAAGTAGTAAGCCTATTACTTATTCTGTTGTCATGCAGTTTCAGTTTGTTTTGAGCATATTTGCTACTCTTGTTACCATAATTGGGATGGCCATCAACAAGGATTTTCAGGTACGCTTTATCCCTTTTCTCCAAAAATTATGTTTTCTTTTAAGTATAGTTATTTTCTTATTGTCGTCCGAGTAAATCGAAGATTTAAAAAGTAAAAATCCATAAATATTGGCGACGCATTTCATCATTTACTAGGGAGTCACTTGTTGCCTTTTCTTTTTGTTTTCATGTTATTGCAGATTATTCCAAGAGAAGGAAGAAATTTTGATTTGGGCCAAGGAAAATATTATTTCTTACTAGTCGCAGTCGCAGTTCTTTGGCAATTGGCCTCCATAGGATTTTTGGGAATCATCTACTGTACATCATCTCTTTTCTCTGGAATTTTTGTTACATGTTTACTCCCATTCTCTCAGATTGCTGCATCGATTGCCTTTCACGAGAAATTTACGGGTCAGAAAGGAATGTCACTTGCATTATGTTTGTGGGGTTTCGTTTCTTACTTTATAGGAGAATACAAGAAAACCAAGAAGAGCCACCCTATTGCTTATGATAAAGAGAAGTCAGAACTTACAGATAATCATGATACTATCGAATGACCTACCAAAGCAGTAAAACGTAACACAAAAAGTACGAAAGTGCTACACTTCCCCCACTCCCTTTCCCCCGCTCCTTTCCCCTATTACGTGTCATCGTTCTAAGCCTTGATCCCTGGATTGAGATTAGTAGGGGTCCCATTATTATTGGATTTAACCAACATATGCTTGATACATAGGCGGGAGAAAGCAGTGGGGAAGGGAGTGGGGGACGTTTAGCATTTTCGCAAAAAGTAGCTTAATTTATATTTGTGGTGAATATATATATAAATAAAAGTACACTCTCCCATTTCATTTGCTGTATGTAACAATCCGTTGTAATAATCCCAGTTCCACAACATTGGGAGACAATATTTGCATATCATTATATGTGATCACATATTTATGTACTCCCTCCGTCTCTAAAAGATAGGCGGGTTTGTGTGTAATTATTCTGAAATCAATTATTCTAAAAGATATACACAAACCTGCTTATCTTTTAAAAGAAGTATAAACAACTACATTGGGTTCGGCATTCAAAGCTCTATGTATTTCATTAAAAGAAAACCAGAGCTTCATCAGCTAAACCTCTTTTAAGAAGTGTATTTACAACCGTAGGGTTGTAGTTTCATTTCAGAATATTAGTACTATTCAGCATAAGAGAACGACCCATTTCATCAGCTATATATACCAAATTCATCTTATTATACAACATAATCATATCTTAATAACACTTGATTCCTGATAGGGAACTCAACAAATGAATCTTTTATAGTGGAACTAGGTTTACTTGAGTTCGGAAAACTCAAAACTAGGAACCGACTATTTATTCTGGTCCAATTTCCGTATTTGGTTTCCATATACCGCTCGGAAACGTTACCCAGATCGACTCGAACACTGTTTCCTAGTAGCTCTATAGGTTTCGTTCGACCTATATATACATGGGCGCATGCTTATAGTTTCTTGTATCCCATTTTCCATCAGCTCTTTGCTTCCTGATTCCGTTCTTGAAATAAAGAGTTCATCAGTATTTTCCTTTTCTTTCATGTTTCATCAGATAAGTAAATTCATTGAAGCCGTTTCAGGTAAACAGAAGAAGAAAAATTGAAGTTCGTATTAAGTTTTTGGACGATTTGGTTTAAGCATGGATGATTATAGTTATACTCTGCTTGATAAAGTTGGCGAAGGAACCTTCGGATGTGTCTGGAAAGCTATAGATAATCTAAGTGCTGATGGTTCTCGAATTGTAGCAATAAAGGAGATGAAGCAATCATATTCCTCCTTGGACGAAGGCCTTGAACTTCCAGAAGTGAAGGCATTGATTAAACTCTATGGAGATCCGAATATCGTGGGACTCAGAAAAGTCATCTATGAGAGTGGAGTGTTATATTTAGTGTTTGATTATGTAGAATCAACTTTGCATCGCCTCATGCAAGATAAGATCAATCTCTGTACGGATCCTGAGTTATTACACGGGTTATGTGAGAACAGGATAGGCCTTTTTTCGGAGTCTGAAATAAAAGGCTGGTCACGTCAAATATTGCTTGCTCTAACACAGATGCACCGGCCTGGTGGATATATGCATCGTGATCTAAAACCAGATAACTTGCTGGTGACTAAAGGTGGAGAGTTAATAAAGATTGCAGACTTTGGTCAAGCTAGGCAAATTGATTCTAAATCACCGTGTTCAGATTATGTAACTACACGGATGTACCGCGCACCTGAAGTGCTGTTAGACTCGGTTTCGTATACCTCTTCTGTTGATATGTGGGCGGTTGGTGCTATAATGGCCGAACTGTATTCTTTTCGTCCTCTTTTTCCTGGTAAGAATCGAGCAGATCAGCTGTATAAGATTTGCAGTGTAATCGGAACTCCAACATATGAGTCGTGGGCAGAAGGAATACAACTTGCGAATTCGTGTGGTTACAAGTTTCCGCAAGTACATCCATATGGTCTTTCTACAATGATTCCTTCTGCTAGTCATGAGGCTATAGATCTGATTAAATCCCTTTGTTCTTGGGACCCTAAAAACAGACCAACAGCTATGGAGGCTCTGCAGCATCCTTACTTTGCGCCCGATATGTGTGCATTACCAGAAACGACTTCAAGTGAAAAGTCCCAGCAGAGAATATATCCTAATCAGACTTGCTTTGGCGAAAAACTGTTTGGCTCTTTCTCCCCTCAAGGAGATATTGCAATTGAAGATCTTTTAGAGAGGGTTTGGGCAGAGAATACAGGTGCAAAGTTCGAGCAGAGAATATATCCTAATCTGACTTGCTTTGATGCAGAACTTTTTGGCCCTTTCTCCCCTGTAGGCAATATTACAAGTGAAGATCTGTTGAAGAGGTATGAGTTTGGGGATGCACTTGGACGACTCTTTCCAAGAGATAGCTCCTTCAAAGAAGCAGACAGCAGCAGCGCCATGACAAAACAATTTGTGTGCGCTTTCTAGTGTTGGCGATCGGCAAAGATAATGCAATTTATGAAGATTCTTTGATAGTTTGATTTGTTTAATTGCCTTCCTTTGTGTTCTTGGCTTCGTTTTTGTTTTAAAGTTTTCATGGCTCATGTTAATGATTTTTAATTTAGAGTGAGCAAGATATGAAAAAACATAACAAAGTGAACAAAAATTTTAAACAAGTGTACCAACATAATGCTAAGATTTTGATACCCATCATTATTCAAATCTCAATTGTGCGTCCAAGTAAAATAACCACATTAAGGAGTAAATTACATACCAGTGACTCGGATTTTATTACAGCAAAGTGAGCAAACAGAATTATCAGACGGTTAACAATCAACAGTTCAAATTCGAATACCTTTCCATATTCCCTAGAAAAACTAAACAACAAATACTCAACATTGATTCAAAGGCAATAGTTGACGTACCAAGGTCCTCTGCCTTCTTCTCATTAATCATTTCTTGAGTGCGATGTGCTGGCGGTGCAAGCACAGTCATTGGGGCCAAAAGGTGGAGGAGCTGGAAGCGGCTGCTGTAAAGAAGCCCTATCCTTATTGAAGGCGTCGAGAAGAAGCATTGACTAGCATTCAAAATATCAATACCGAAAAAAGAAAGAACTAGAGATCTTTTAACTCGTCTATGGAGAGAGTGTTTACTAATAAAAAGCTAATGGAGTCACTTGGTGAAAGATTTCTTTCACGCATCTTGCGAAGAAATTGCAATGCCTTGGCAGGCTCCTTTGCTCTAAGAAAACCGTTGATGAAGGTATCATATGTTCTAGCATTTGGCGAACAACCCTTCTCTTCCATTTCGATGAGTAATGTGTTAGCCTCCAGTAACATCTTGTTACGGAAGAGACCTTGATCAATGTATTATATGTTACTACATTAGGTGTCAATCCTTTGTTTGGGATCTCAATAAACAGCTTTCTTGCATTTTCCAACTGGCCAACCTGACAGAAACCATGAATAAGAATATTGTACATTTTAGTATTAGCTAAGATACCGATACCCTCCATGGATTCAAACAATTCTATTGCCTTCTCCAATTTTCCATTCTTCCAAAGACCATTCAACATCGTACTGTACGTAACTTCATTTGGAGATTGACCAAAAGATTGCATCTCGCTAACTAATCTTTCTGCTGCCCTAACTCTTCCAACACGGTATAGTCCCCCTAACAGTGCAGTGTAAGTAACAGTGTCAGGTTGCAGTCCACTCCGTTTCATTTTCTTGAATAGCTGCGTAGCTTCATCCAACTTACGATTCTTGCAATACCCATTGATTAACACACTGTAGCTGAACTCATCTGGCTCGAGGCCTCTACCCACCATCAAGTCAAACAGTTTAACCGCTTCTTGCAGTCGACCTGTCAAACAGAGACCATCCATCATTGAGTTATGTGTTACCTGATCGGGTTTTATGTTCATCTGGTGCATTAATTTAAATAACCCCCAAGCATCTTCCATCATCCCATCTTTAGAACATGAATCTATTAATATATTAAAGGTTACTGTATTTGGTAATATCCCTGATTCCCTTGATCCATCATTGCATCAAAAAATCTTTTTGCTTCTTCCCATCGACCATGCAAGCAATGACCATGAATCATACAACTATAAGTTTTTACACTCGCAGAGATCCCTCTACTAGCCATCTCTTTAAGGAGTCTCTTTGCCTCATTCGACCGGCTTGAATTGCAAAGTCCATTGATCAAAGAATTGTAAACAACTACATCGGGTAGAACATTCAAATCCCTATGCATATCGGAGAAGAGAACCAGAGCTTCATCAACTAAACCGCCTCTGCAAAGTGTATCTATGATTGCAGAATATGAAACAACACTAGGTCTGCAGTTCCATTTCATCATATTGTTTTTCAGCTGAAGAGCACGACCCACTTGACCAGTTACACAGAGCCCATGTATCAGAGTATCACATGTGAAGGCATCAGGTTGAATACCCGTCTGTGTCATTGTGTCGAACACTTTGAATGCAGAATCAATCTTTTGTTGAAGACACAACCCCTTAATCAGTGTAGTGAAAGTGATAACATTAGGATGATAACCTCTCTTAATAATTTCTCCAAGCAAACAAAACCCATGATTCACTTTGCCTAATTGACAACAGCAATTAATCAAAATGGTGAACGTATACAGATCAGGTTCTACTCCAACCAAGTTCATTTTCTTATACAACATAATCACATCTGAATAGCACAGGATTTTTGATAGGGAACTCAAAACATGACAAAAAGTATCATTAGATGGCAATGGCCTTTCCAAAATCAGTTTTTCAAAGCATTTCAAACCATCATCAAGCTTCTTAATCTTACCAGATTTACACTCACCCCTCACAATTTGCTCAAGTTGTGCAGTAATCTCTTGCCCAATTTCATTTTCTCAGAGTCAGATAGAAAGAGAGAAAATTGGTAGCAAAACTTAGTATAGAGTCCGAGGAAAATGAGAAAAAAAAAAGAGTTGCACAACCCTCTAAAAGGTCTTTACATTATTTTTGTATTAGACTGACGGATTTAGCCATCCGACAGTAATGCAATGACAACTTTCATGAAACATTTTGGATCAAAACAGAAGAAGCCTCTACAGCATAACAATAAGGAATAAATATAACAACTTGTTTTATGAAATTTTTCGTGAAGTCTAGAAACTGAGCCTGTAAACGAAATAGTACCGGAAGCACAATCTATAGGGATGATAAAACATTTCAAGATTAGCAAAACTTTGGTGCGCACAAAGTAGGGAAAACTGTTTGACTAGTTACAATAGCTGAATCCTCAACCAAAGCAAATAATTCATAAGCTAAAAATGTTCTCCTGTAAACAGAAAATAAAGATTGGTAATAACATTTTCATGCCAACCGGGCGGATTACCATAATCTACATCAAGATCTAAATATCATTAAAACAGAACATGATTCTTGGTACGTTAAAGATTTAACATCTAAAGCTTCCCTTCAGCTTTATCCTCATGCTTCTTGTTACTTGGATAGCAATCAGTAGCGATCGTACCGCCTGCTGCTGCATCAAAATATGCAAGGTGAAATCAGAAGTGATACAATGTGAATTTTAGAACTAGGTATCAGGCAATTGAAAGATATCTTATACAACAGGAGAAGTGAGTAAACAAGAACAGTTGTGATACCTGTGGCGGCCGTGATCCCTTGAAGAACGATCCCTCGATCGGGATCGTGATCGTGATCTTCTGCGACTCCTAGAATCATGATTGCGGGAACGCTCAGATTCTCTCTCTCGTTCCCTGTTACGATCCCGGTCATGATCTCTGTTCCTACGGTCATAATCTCTTCCCCTATCGCGGGTATCACCTCTATCATCCCTACTAACCCTACGATCCCTGCTTGATGCTCTATCGCGGTCCACGCTTCGATCTTTCGATCTGAATCCAAGGAAACAATCTTGAGAGAATCAACAACAGATATATGTAACACCAACGACTTAATCAGTACTAATGAACATCAACAAAAGTTACCTTCTATCATCTTCAGATCGCTCCACTACCTTCCGAATCTTATTTCTGTCTTCCTGCAGAAATTTGATCCCCATTGAATTACCATCAAATATTGCAACTTAGAATGCAGTAAAAGCAACAATTATTTAGACCCAGACCTATGAAATTCCGCAAGAAAGGAGACGCAGAAATACTCTTGAACCCTAACAGTTATTAACCCCTCGTACGAATCAAGGAAAACTTACAAACATAGTGCACCTGCAATTTTTCGGTGTTTGAAGAATACTGTACCCTTCTTTAACACCTTCCCCCAACAAACCACCACAAACATACAAACACTATTTGACGGAAGAATGTTAAGAAAAGTTGGAACGACCCAAAAAAATGAAATTATAAAGAATTCTTACAAAAAAAGAGCCAGAAGACATAAGAGGTAACAACATACAGATTCGCCTTAGCCCAACGTTTAATAATTTTACTCTGAAGATGGCCCCTTGTTGATTTTGTCGCAACAAGACATGAAGATATCAGCTCAAGTGAACAAAGAGAACCTCGATACGAGCGAAATACATACAATTTTTAGTAGGCATGATTTCAGCTGTTCATTTCCCATTGATAAGCCCCTTCTTAACTTTTGCCATTTATTCCAACAAAAAAAGGAGGGAAAGCAACTCATGCAAAAAAAATAAAAAAGATATGAATCTCACCTGAAGCTCTGCTAACTTCTCACGGATCTGCATATAACCCAAATGAAGCTTCCCACCAAAATGATCAGCCAAACGGCGGTCACTAGAAAAATACATGCAACATCAAAGCAGCTACTCATCACAGAAAATGCATAATTATATATTTTGAAAAATAGAGCATATCGAATGCAGAAATAGCCTACTATTAGTTTTTAACAGCTATGAGATCTACAAGCAAGAAAATGGAAAAACACGCACATTCTTTGGCTGCAAAAGTTATCCTCGTAAAAGTGGGGCCAAAAGCCTGGTGACAAGTAGGTATAACATGCCTGGTCAAAAGCTGAAGTACTTAAAATACTATACTATATACAAGTCTTCATTTTTCTTTCCATTTATCTTTTTCCCTCAAGATGTTAAGCTGCTAGGGAACTTCAAATGTGATTGTTTGAACTAGTTTGGATTGAAACATACCTGTCGTACACGCTCAAAAATGCTCCACAAATATCACATACACGTAGCTTCTGATCAGTCTGCAAAAGATATCATATTCCAAAATGAGAGAATTGTTCCAGACTAAAAACAGGTCCAGACCTTTTCTTAGATATCCCAAGTAGTAACTAGTCTTAACATATTATGCAATGTTTTTCTATGATGTAAGTTCAAAATGAACAGAAATAAACTCACAATGCGAACATCAGCAGCAGTATATTTTGAGGAGTCCGGTAGTGGCTCCAGCCTTGCACCTAACTGGTGTGGAAAACATAAGGTGGAAAAGCTTTAGAAAAACGAACTGAAAATGAATTTTATGAGAGACATATTTAGCTGCCAAAAGTTTTGGAGAAAGAAACAATTATTGCTCAAGTCTAACATAGAAACAAGGAAAGAATCCAGGATTGAAAGTTGAGAAATTAAAAAAACCTTCTTCAGAGCTTCAGCCTCCTCTAGTGCTTTTTGTGCCTCATCCACCATGCCAAGCTCACCTACATGAAGAAAAATTAGTAAATCGTATACGAATATTGAGACACATATAACTCATGCAAACACACTTGGAGTAAATCACATAAAACATATCAGATGTTAATACAGCCAATACAAGTATCAGAAGGTTAACAACTAACAGGACAGAAACCTTTTGAAATCTTAACTAAAATAATTAAAATAGTGAGAGTTCAACCAACAGTTCAATGGGTAATAGTTGACATACCAAGATCTTCTGCCTTCTTCAGCTTCTCATTGATCATCTCTTGAGTTCGATGATCTGGAGGAGCAAGCACAGGCAATGGAGCCAAAGGTGGAGGGGGTGGAAGCGGCTGTTGTAAAGAAGCTCTGTCCTTATTGAAGGCGTCAAGAAGAAGCATTGCCTGTTTTCACAAAATATCAATATGAAACACAAATGTGAGAGTAAGCTCCAGAAACTTCAATTATATACAAGGTAAAAATTACACAATAACCAAAAGTAACATGACAAGACAAATTATATTATCCTTAAGAAGTCAAGATCACCTGTTTGTCTGCCCTCTTTGTTCTAAGTTCTTCCACCAATTCCATAGCACGAATCTTACTATCAGCCAAGCCTTCAAGATCTGATTTTTCAAGCACAACATTAGTGACAGGCCACTTTTCTAGCCAGTGTAGATCATGGGCCTCAAAATGCACACTTATGATGAGGCTAAACAGGAAAGGGGGACTAATAATCGGACTGAATGCTAAAAGAAAGACTGCGCCAAAACTAAATACAATAAACTGTGTTTGCCAGAACTTTCATGTTTGTACTGTTTGAGTATAAATGAGCAATTACCAAGTTTATCAACTTCTTTTAACTTCTCCGCAATTTGTTTTGATAACTCAAGCACCTCAGGTGACTGTAATGTTGGATGGAAACATAAAATTGTATTAGAAAAATTAGCCAATGTACAACAGAAGATGGATATGAATGTCCTTAGTGATCCAGAGGTGTTTACCTGGGTAACCTCAGACACAGAGATCGCAATAGCAGCTTTAGCATCATCTTCCTCCAAGCGCTTAAGAGCTCTTGTAATTTTCCGATCACACTCAACAATAAGCCTATCTATGACATCCTCCAATTCTCTTTCATAACTATGACTACCACTAGCTTTGGCTTCTTCATATCTTTGAAGGACTCAAGGAAATCCGTGGTAACAAACCAAAACTCTAAACTCTAATATCACTCTAGTATCAATCATGATAACTAAGAAGTTGATAGCAAAAGCATAGACAGTAAGCACATAGCAAAATATCGATTTATCAATCTAAATAAATATCAATATTTGAAGACTTAAAGACTTGAAGGCAAATAAACACGAGAACCATGCCTTATGTAGAACTTATAGAGTATAAAGGTCTTTCCTCGGACCAATGCCTAATGTAGAACTAACAGAGTAAAGGTATTTCATTGCGAGTTGGGACCAACAAAGCACATGCACATCAATACTTGAAGACCTCTGGGCAAAACAACACATGAAAGATGTGCCTAATAACATATAGCTAAGTCTGTACATGTACTGCAGTAGAATTACAAGCTACCAACCAGTCAAACTAAACATTTAGACGCTAGATTTGCACCAAAAATTAAATGCCGTGGTAATAACATTACCTACTAAAACATCAGCTTAATCTATTTGGCCACTACAAATTCCAAGAAGAAAAATAAAACTCATGGAACAAAATAAACACAAAGGCATGAATAAAGGATACTCTTTCCTCAACTGCAGTGAATGCACCTTAGAACACGCTCCCATATCCATTTTCTGAAACAAAGAGATACAGAATCAACATGAGCATCAAACAGCATAGATTATCAGTTACAAATCTGAATATAGTGCTTCAAGGCAGGGCCAAATTGGGACACCACCCCGCCAATTTTAATCAAATCCCTAGCTAGCTTTGATATATTACAAAAACTATGTTATGAATAGTACAATTTGTTTCAATCGAGGAACAATAATGATTGAATCGGAGAATACAAGTATGGAATTAGAGAGTACCGTCAATTGGAAGAGCTCATGAGGACATAAACCAACTAAGAAGAGACGACAGACATCTCTATCGTAATAATTTCGATTGACTTCGGTTACATCTCCGTTCCGATTTGCTCCCATCAACACATCTAACTGTTTCCTTAGAGCATCCATATTTCTACACAATCTTGATACGCGAGGTTTTGATTCAGAAGAAGACGAAGGAGAAGAATTAGGGTTTTTTAGAGAGAAGGAGATAGAGAGATTGAATTGAAAGTCTAGGGCAAAGAAGAATTTAGAATAGAGAGAGTCTCTCTCTCACGCGTCTTTGGGGAAGGAACAAAAGGGGTTTTGGGAAAGTAAATTGTTAAATGGAGCCCCTCGACCCTCGAGGGTGTTTGGATACAAAGAAATAATTTTCCGCCTTTTAAAAACTGGCCGTACTGGGGTATACCTACTTCTGGCTCATCTTGATCTGATTTGTCTGAATCTGAGTGAATCACTTGATTTGAGTCAGATCTGACTCAAACTGACTCAAAAAATGTGAGTCAGTGGTTTGGTCCCATGAGTCAGGGGTACTTTGTTACCTAACTCAAACGGGTCCGAGTCAGGGGTTAGGTCTGAGTCAGGGGTCGAATCAGATTTGACTCAAAATTGAAAACAAACGGTCTAACATCTGACTCGCCGAGTCAGGGGTTGACTCAGATCCAGGTCGCGAGTCAGATGCAAACAAACATGGTGCTAGATTTATTGGGGGTATCCAAATTTTGTTCCCAATCATAATAATAGGTTAAGGGGTGTATGATGTGTATGAAGTTACTTAATTGCCCTTCCCTCAATAATAACTACAACTAGTCTCATTTTGGTTTTGGATCCAAACCTTATTCTTTTCCTTCTCCTTCATCGTCAATTTAATGATCAATTCCTTTCTCCTTCTCTATATTTCATCGTTTCCATATGAAAAAAAATCATCGATTAGAATTTCTTATTGTTAATTAATGCTTTTGAACTCTATCTAATACTTTGTTTTGTTGTTTTAATTGCATATTAGGTCGGAAAAATTAAAATTGTTGAATTGCAGTTACAAGGTCGTCATGGTATCTCTTCGTCGAGCATGCCGACATTTGATATTTAATTCTAATCGTCAAGGTTGTAAGATGAATAACGTGACGACTTTTCAAAGAGGTTTATTTCTGAAAGTAACATTTCCAAGGTCATTATGGTCTTCATCCATAAACCTTGACGCTAGTGATGTAGTATGAATAGTCGTTTGGTTTTGAAAAGCTAAACCTTGATGATTAATAACTCCTACAAAACCAGCTTTCTTGTATCCTATTTTGTTGTTGGTCGTCATGGTTTTGTAAAAATATCATGTCGACTAACGAACAGTCGTCAATGTGCTACATTTTCGATCATGACGACTATAACCGGGAAAAATTAATGTTTTTCAGCATGCTTAATTTGTTTCTTGTCGACCGTGCCGACTAAGTTTGGTCGGCATGCTATGTTTCAGTGGAGCACGACAACTATTTATGGATTGAGTTCTGAAGGTACTTAGTCGGCATGCTTTTTTTCAGTCGAGCATGCCGACTTTTCATACTGTGATCTTTGAAAGTGTTGATTTCTTTTGTAATTTGGAGAATGAAACCATTAAAGAGTTGTGCAATCCCCTTATTAGAAGTGTGTGGCTAGTAGTGCAGTTTCATTTTTGTTATAACAAAAACTCTCTAAAAAAATAAGAAAAAAAATCTTCCAACAAAATCCATGATTTTAATCTAACCAAAACAAGATCTCATAACTTTCAATTCAACTAATCAATCTAGTTTGATTAATTAAACTAAACATGTTGATTAGTGTTAATTAAACAAGGGAATTTTAGCCATTTTCAAAAATACATGACTAAGGGGCTTTGAATTTTACTTCTTAATGACCCTATTTTAGCTTATTATGTATACCCCAATTTGGCCAGTTTTTAAAAGCAAAAAATCAGAAATTAAGTTTGGAATAATGTTTAAGAACAAAAAAAATTTCTCTTTTTTGGTACGGAAAATGACTTTTTTGTTTGTGAACAAAGAGGATTCTATCCAAAAACCTTCTTATTCTACACAGAAAATGACTTTTCTGTTTGTGAAGAAAAATGATTCTATCCTAACACCCTCTTGTTCTATCGAGGAAAGCTGCTTGGGGTTTAGAAAATTTGGTATAAACTAAACATAAATGGAATTTGAATAGTCCTCGCTGGAAACTAATTTTATGTTTGCGAAAACAGTTCTATCGCTCTTTCTCCTTCTACAATAGGAAGGAAACTTTCACCGGCAATCTCTTCCCGCTCAGAAATGTTCCGTCGAGGAGGCTAAGAAGGCACTTTTACTCTTCCTAATTTTTTATTCTAGTAGTTGATTAAGTTTAGTGTTATTATGTTTTTTTGCTTATCATTTGGTGAGTTTTCTACACCTCTATGGTGGTTTTATCACTTCATCTAAAAATGGTTATCTCAATTTTAATGGTTGTTCTTGGCTATTTGGGGTTTAGGAACAAAAAGCCTTATAGGATGTTTGGATACATTATTGAGAAGTTATTTTTCAACTTGTAAAATTTAAAAATCAGGAAACACAATTTCAAAATGATTCGTATAAATAAAATGTTAAAAAAATTTGTGAAGTACTTTTTGTTTCGTACTTTTGGGATTGACTTTTGTAGTAGCACTTATGGAAAGAAAGTCGATTCGAGTCAAAAAAAAAAAACAAAAATTGGGTTAGAGTAGTTCTCGTCGTCCCAGCTTTTTTTCGTTCTAACAATATTTTCTTTCTCATTACCACATCCTAAGAATAATCATGGTGCCTAAAACTAATAAAGATATAATTTTCTTTTTCTTTTTGATAGAAACAAATATTCTTGTTTTTCGAAAAGTAAAACTCGATATGTTGTTTAACTCTTTTAATTCAAACCAATTTATAAATCCTGAAAATTAGTAAGGTTTTGGTGATATAAAGTGATAAAACTCTATATTCATATTAAAAATGAACACAATATGAGATATCAAACCTCGCCTTCCGCCATTCATAATGTTAACCATTAAGTTTTTTTATGGTTGATTTTCAAAGTGGTAAATGATGGATTAATGGTGTTATACGTCTCGGATATTATGCTCATTTTTCGTAGAAATTTAGAGATTTTAAAAATAACATATCACCAAAATATTAGCTTCAAGTTCATTGTCATTCGAGCTTTCTTTAAAAAAAGACATGTGATAGTGTGTGAACAAAGATATAATATGTTTATTTTTATTTTTGATAGAAACAGATATTCTTGTTTTTCGAAAAGTAAAACTCGATATTTTGTTTAACTCTTTCGGTTCAAACCAATTTATATAACATAATATAGAAGAAAGTTGGTTATGGAGCGTGTCTCGGACCAGGTACTGGTCAATGTTTTGCGTACAATTTGGTTGGCCCCTTTTTTCCCCTCTAACTTGGTAAATGAGTTTGTAGTGATCTACACTACAAATGACTGATCAGGCTCAATCTACAGGATCTACACTGTGAGATAGAAGGGTAAAACCCCAAAAGAGGAAGAAGAACATAAACACAATTTCTATTTCGATAATCTCTAGTTACAGACTCTCAAGGATTATAAGAGGAAAGACTCTTGTGGTGGCACATGCCACTCACACGCCTACAACTTCTACTAAATAGCTTACTGATCTGCCCTTAACAAGTGGACAGCCCATAACCGGGACATGACAAATACCCACCTTTCCAAATCATCCTTTTCCTCAAGGATGTTAAATGAGAGAGTCCCCAGAACACAACTGTTGCAGCTCCTTCTCCAATGCGGTAAAATATATGAATGTGGTCTTGAATGCTTGACAATAAGGCCCATAATAAGATGAAATCTTTTACAGAATGTAGGGACAACTTGATCCATTTCTCCTTGAGAATAATCAAGGAATTTGAGTCACTGGTGCTTATTATCATGAGGCTAACAAACCCACCATCTTCACAAATCACTGCCTGGTAGGGACTAATAGGAGCATAACTAACGGATCGGTCTTAGCAATGATTCCATTACAACTGGTATAACTTCATAAATGGAAGTGTTGATGTCGGTACCCATTTGCTTGAAGGTCGTGAGTTGGGATGAGTTGCAGATAAGTGGCGAATGTGATGGGAAACACTTGCCAAGACCTTCAAGAAGTAAATACCCTTAATTGTACAATCTGTATAGACTGAGGCCATGTAGCATAGTGACGATAAATATCTTTACCTCGACAAACTTAAGCATACTATTACTGACCCTGGTGGCGTCACATTTGGTTGAATCAGGAGGTAAAGTTACAGTGTGTGTCGAGCATTTCTGTAAGGTCCAGAACACCAGCTGCCACAACTGATTACCAAGGAAACCCACACTACCAGCAACCATTGAGTTATATAACTCTCTTTTATAAGTTGCAAAGACGGAAGCAAAATCTGACACTTTACCACTTTCGTCACCAACACTACATGCCGAAACGAACATAATTACCTCCAACTGAGTATCTAATGTAAGGGCATGTTCGTTCCATTCAGCTTCTTTGAACCTGTTCTGCATTTCCACTCCCTGTTCATACTCCTTAATAGATAGCAACAAGAATGTATGCATCTGGACATGTTGTAACCTTAGCTTGAAGCCCATATAGCAACAATGACGCAGAGGTTGATCTCGTCTTGCTTCAATTTTCACATACAACCCATTTAACTCACTAATACATGGAACCGAATTTTAATAGATGACCTCTAACCTGAAGTTTTCTGTATCGATACAAGAGCCACTTTCAATTTCAAAATCAATTACAATAGCTTTCCTTTGTATCCTGCTTGTATCCAGTAGGTCACAACAAACAACTCCATTAACTTTTATTAGCATGTGCATGATTTTTACTCTACCAAAATGACTCTGGTCTCGAATTAGCAAACTGAACACTCGAATGTGATGTCGAGTAAACACCAAGTTGATATCAGTGGTGGAGACCTTCAGCAGCTTGTAGCGTTGATTGCGAGATATAAGAAACTGTGAGTACAGTTGTATCGCATAGGTTGTCCAGCTACTCACCTCCATGTTCGGGTCGATACACTTAATTCCTGGAGAAAAGTCAGGACTATACCAGTTCCTATTTCCAACCTCACAAGAACCTGAAATGAACATGACTACATCCAACTGAGCTTGTGTTGGCCTCCACTCATGTTCCACCAGTTGGTCTACGACCGAAGTATAGTAACTCACACTCCATGAATATGTTAAACACAATTTAAATTTCCACCTTAAGTACTCAAACCACATCAGTACGTTTAGAATCTAGGTTGGAGCCAATCTAAATTTCCACCTCAAAAAGTCCACCGACCTCGATGCAATTGGGAAGTGGGTTTTAACAATTTCAACATGAATTCCCACTATGCTTACAAGAATTTTTGAAATATTTTTCGCATAAATCTGTAGGTAGCGGTTCGAATGCCCACCTTAAAGATTTGTATATCATTGACACATATGTGAATGTTGTGGGAAAAGTGTAAGCGTAAACTTCGGTGAGCATAAGTTGTATTTCCCTTAGCCTCCCATATAACTTGAACCGTATATAGTCTCTCACTTTGGACACTCCCAAGCCCTTAATTGATCACGAGAAAAATTCCAGAATGAAAAGATTAACCCAAGCAGGAGTTTCCTTGTGCTTGTCCACCTGTATACCTTGCCTTCATACCATTCCGAACATGCACCAAATTTACCGACCATTTAGATTTAAGGAGGTCCTTCTTCGCGAGGTAGCATCCACATACTTACAGTAAGGATACCAGCATTCGATACTCCAAGAGATGCAACATTTTTCTCACCCATAAACCAAACAATCGACAAAAATAAGAAAGAAAATATAGAGTTACCTTATTACTCATTTCTCCAACTTGAAAGGTTTTTGAGATCTCTTGTGTAAAGCTTGAATAACCCCAGCTCAAAAGATACTTCAGTCGTCTCACCATTGCGAAAAATTTCCAAGGAAGCATGAAAACATGTTTAAATTTCAGCAAAACAGTTTGTGCTACATCTGTATGTTCTTGCGAACCAACACCAACCTTCAACAATTCATCATAAAGGACCCTTGCAGCATCAGATAAACCGAGTTGAATATGCAACATAGTATCATTTGTACCACAAGTCTTCTCACTTGCAACTATTCTCAGGTACAGAAGAATAACAATCATTCTGATGATACTACCTCTTTATGACAGTTTTGCAATTATGTTACCCCCATGACCACTGGAACCATCCTTGAATAACACAAACACAACTTAACATATGAACTGAAATTTTAGTTGGTACCCATGTCTTTTAATGAGTTCAAATATTTTCCCACGATCAATTACTTTACCAGTAAGCTTGAGACAAGGGTAAAAGGAAATATATAATATCCATTTGAAACACACTGTATCCAGAAGAAGCATTTTACCCATTTTAGCCAACACCAATAGAACTGAATCACAATACAATAAATCTGATTCAAACCTAAGCATATTAATAAGTTTATCAACAAAATTTCTATTGTAGTAAGCCATTAAAACTGAACCCACAATAAGAAAAAATGAAACAGAAGTATATACCCAACTGAAACGGAATCTATCAATTAACAAATACCCCTTAATGAGTTTTCATCCTCTTCCACGATCAAATATCCTATAAAAAGAATAATCTCTGCTACCACTCGAATCCCAAACTTCACTCTCAAGCATTTTAACAAACACACCAAGCAGTAGTAATAAAACCATTATTCGCTAGCATACAAGAAATTGAATCACTAGAAAACCCATCTGATTGATACTCACTGTGATAAACCAGCTTTTGAACAATTTTCCTATAAAATCTATCCAAAAATTGAAAACCCATGCAATCATAAAACCTCAATTTAGAATCAAACTTCAATTTGTATTTTACACGATCGAATAAGCTACGAGAAGAATTCATAACACTGGAAGAACATTTAGACATTAATAGTCTGTGAGTTAGGGTTAATAGTACCTGTTTGAAACCCTCATCGCTCAATTTGATGAAATTCTTTTTAACAAAATCATTAACTGAATGGATTCTGGAATTGAAAAGCTTACCCTCTTGGTAATCCAGAAACATCACTTTACACCCATCACAGAAGGAAAAAATGGACTCGGCTTTGTGAGAAGAAACATTTTCATGAAGCGGTACTGATTTCTCACGGTTGCGATTTGAACTGCCATCTTGAGCTCTATCAATAATTGAAAATTGGGGTTTGAAACTGGATCGAGAATTACCTTCGTCTGTTGCTAGAGGAGTCGAAGTTTTTGAAGTGAAATCGGTTACTGAAATTGAATCAATAGGAGGTTCTTCCAGTTTTTGACTGATTTATTTCTCCATGAGCATCATTTCCTCCAACACAGATCCAATTAATTCAAAGCTCTCCCACGAATTTTATTCCTAATTCTCATCAACAGATGGACTCAAATATATTTCACGCTCCAGTAACATCAATTTCTTCGTTTCTCTTGCTAAAATTTTCTTGCATTTGGCTAGAAGCACATGATATGGTGAATTTTTTAGATCCCTTGCAATTACTTTTTGAACTTGAAGAACAGTAGATAATTGCTCATCTAAAGCCTTAAATTTATTACCATTATCCATGATCAATCCAAGGAAAGACCGTCTCGATACCACTTGTAGTGATCTACACTACAAATGAGTGATCGAGGCTCAATCTCGGGATCTACCTTTGTGAGATTGAAGGGTGAAACCCCAAAAGAGAAAGAAGAACATAAACACAATTTATATTTCGATAATCTCTAGTTACAGACTCTCAAGGCTTATAAGAGGAAAGACTCTTGTGGTGGCACATGCCACTCACACGCCTACAACTTCTACTAAATAGCTCACAGTCTGCCCTTCTTAACAAGTGGACAGCCCATAACCGGGACATGACAAGTTATTAGGGGAAAATAAGGTAGTGGAGGTAGCTAGTTTAGGGGTAGTAGATAACCTTGAAATGGCGGTTGACAACATGGTGTCTCATTCACACCAAATTAGGTATTCCTGTAGATAACATTGAACGAAAGAAGTCAAAAGAAATTTTGAATGATTTAAAACCTACTCCACGTTTTCCAGAGGGATTTTTTCGTATCACAGCGATGTGTGAAAAGAGGGAGCTAGGAACGCAAAAATAAATGGGTCTATGACTTTTGTGTTGGAGTACTAGGATTAACTTAAGTTCCAAATTAAAAATACTTGCACTGAACTTAAACTTACTGTTACACACAAAGAAATGGAATGTTGGTTTGTAGCCAAATGATTGTCAAAGCTTAAGTATGACCGCAAAATCCCAACTTAATTAGTTTGAAGAAAAAAAAGTTGAAAGGGAATACAAAACCGAAATTGGGATGATGAGGACTCTTCTAACTCCGCTATATTTAATCTAAGTCAAATTTTCTTGACTCAATACAGTATGACTTTATCTTAACAATGATCTAAATATATAGAATCATAAAACAAATTAATATTACGAATTTGTTTTGGGTGAAGTATTAGATTAAGTGTATATCAAAGTTTTCACCAAAGAAAGATTCGTAACACTTGATCATGTTTTGCTTATTGGGTTTCCAGATTGTGGCATACTTGGGAACACACGAGGTATAAGATACCCTTTGTCCAAGTGAACACGTGCTAAAGTTTGAGAAACAACTGCATAATGTTTTTTGGGTTTGGTATCTTTTGGCGATATATAGTTATTTTTTTTTTTTTTTTTTTTTTTTTTTTTTTTTGAAGGAAAACACAATATTTTGTTTATCTCTTTAATTTAAGCCAATTTATAAATCATTAAAATTTGTAAGCTTTTGGTGATATAAAGTTATGAAGTTCTGCATTCCGCATTAAAATGAGCACAATCTGAGTTAACAAACCTCACATTTTACCAATCATAATATTAACGTTAATTTTCTACGGTTGATATTTGAAGTGGTGGATATTGGTGTTATACGTCTTGTTTTGTACTTCTTTTTTGTGCGGGATTGTGCAGTTTTATAAGAAGAATACATATCACAAAAAGTTAGCTTCAAGTTCACTGTCAATTGAAGAAAAAAAATGGTGCAAATTGTGAGATAACATATGAATGGAATTGGACAAGGATACACCCTCATCATACGATAGTTATCCTTAGAATTGATATTCTTCAATTATTGGTGAGATAAAGTTGGAATGGTGAGTTTGTGCAGATTTAGGTTTTGTTTTGGTTCCTAACACTTGTTTTATGATTGTATTCATATTATAGCCAAAGGGAAACAAAATTTAATTTAGACTAAAATTGGGTGAAATTAGGAGAGTCATCGTCATCCTAGCTAGTTGGTCGCACATTCCGTATTTCCCTTCAGCTTTTTTTTTTTTTTTGCTCTAACAAAAAAATCTCCTCGTTACCAAAACCTAACAATAATCTTGATACATAATGAAAGACATAATATTTTCATTATCTTTTGATAGGTGTTACGCATTTGATTTGGTAAATATAAAGTGATAAAAAAATCACAAAATTGGTCAAAAAGACCAAAATTAACAATTTCTGGGTGAAAAAGACACTTAGGTTTTGATCTTTTGTTTAAATAGCCAAAAATTAAAAAGATCTTTGTTTAAATGGACAAAAATTTAAAAATAGGCGGGGATGTAACCGGTTTCATCCTGTCCATTTTTAAATATTTTTTCTTATTTTTATTTTACGGGATGCATCGGTTTCATCCTTGCTTATTTTTAAGTATAAGCCAGGATGAATCCAGTTTCATCCTTGCTATTTTTCTTTGGCTATTTCACCCGTACTTTTTTTTACTTGTCCATTTGAACCGTGTTTTAAATTTTTTTGGACAAATGACCCATTTTCTCTAAAAAAATACCATAAAATAGGTGTTACGCATTTGATTTGGTGAAATTTCTTACATAATATAATAGTTAGACCTATATTTTATACTCTTCGATCACTGTGGAGATAAAATTCTAGGATGATATGGATGAAATTATGATTATTTCTATATGATGATTAGTGAGATCAGGTTAAAACTTAGATTAGTTTGTAGATCGGATAGTTTTAGACGGGATAATATAGAAATTTCCTTTGAAATTTCAGCACTTACAGCCTTCAATCAACAACTAATGTGTTGGAGAACTTATTCTACATTGTTATCATGTTTAGCGGGTTAATTCTCTTTGCGATTTTGCTAGGAAACATACAGGTGATTCTCTAAACCTTTTCCATTCAATTTTGATATAAATAGTGGGTTTGATACATTTTCTTTTAGATTATATTCGCTTAACTGGTGGAACAAGCTAACCAGAGGAAGCAAGAGATCTGGAGTGACCAATACATAGATGATACGTCTCAAAACATGCCCAGAAACTGTGCTGAAACAGAAACTGTGCCTGAGCATGGGTCTACTTCTAATGCTATGGGAGAGTCTACAATTGTTGTAATGAAGACATCTCAATGCCGTTCAATATGCATCCCGTATAATTTGTTATCCTTAAATGTATGTCTTCTCTCAACTACAGCGTAAAATTGGTTTCCACCATCTTGTCTATTTTTCTATGAAGCAAGAATTGTTTGACTTTTTTTATATGACGTTTTTTGAGGGTGAAAATAATTTCTGCTGATTTTGGTAATTTCGGGTGTGCGAGTGAGGAACAAATTTAAACCCTAAACAATGTAATGCAAGGGAGTACTTTAGATTCGAGAGATCAATCTGTACAAGTCCTGCCTAAACCAAGAAATGGCCGTTCCAGACTTGCTTCGGTCACAAAGTGAAGGAGAATGGGTTGGTTTGGGGAGGGAATCAAGGAAAGTGATGAGACCAGAATAGTTGATTCTGGAAGAGTAGTTACTGTGACTTGTATCAGAAAACTGGAAAGGCTAACAAATGGTAAGCTAGCAAGTATTTTCTGAGTGTTGTATATTCCCGAATAAACCTGTTGTTCGAAGGAAATAGGTAAGACCTATTTATACAAGTCAAAGTGAAACGTACTCTGGTCTCATTAAGGAATGGAAAAATGGGTGAGTAAATGGGAGGAGGTGGTAACTTTAACGCATGGAATTGATGTTCCATAAAACTGTTAACGCATGGAATTGATGTTCCATAAAACCGTTAATGCATGGAATTGATGTTCCATAAAAGAACGTTTCACCATTAACTCCCCGTATTTACTAACCGCCTCATCCTTATGACACTTCATTATGACGGGCGTAGTGTACGCCGCACGCTGTAAACCGCCAAACCAATACCCAAAGAGGATCCCCCAGTTTGTGATATGTGTTGATGTCTCGAATGTTTTTGTGGAAAACATGTAGCATATTGTTGTTGCCTGGCAAGTCATGCTTGGGATACTTGCTAGCTTGGTGACCTCCGACGGTCGAGATTTTGCATCTTAAGACGAGAGGTAGCCGTTGATCGTTGCACGCTTTCGTTTTGGTGGCCGTATAGGGAAGGCCAGCATGAGGCGCGGCAAGGTTGGCATGCCGTTGTCATGGCGTGCCTTGGCGCGGTTTGGCGTGGCCAAACTAGGGTTTTGGGTTAAAGGTTACCATGTGTTGTCTAGTAACCTTGGACAGCTAGGATTTGCTCCTGGAATTGAAGGGCGACCGTTGATTGTCGCACGCCTTCGTTTTGGTAGCCGTGTAGGGAAGGCCAGCATAGTGGCGCGACTAGGTTGGCATGCCGTTGGCATGGCATGGTTTGGCGTGGCCAAACTTAGGTTTTCCGGCCAAAGGTTACCATGTGTTGTCTAGTAACCTTGGACAGCTAGGATTTGCTCCTGGAATTGAAGGGCGACCGTTGATTGTCGCACGCCTTCATTTTGGTAGCCGTGTAGGGAAGGCCAGCATGGTGGCGCGTCTAGGTTGTCATGCCGTCGGCATGGCATGGTTTGGTGTGGCCAAACTTAGGTTTTTGGGCCAAAGGTTACCATGCGTTGTCTGGTAACCTTGGATGGCTAGTATTTCCTCCTGGGATTGAAGGGCAACCGTTGATTGCCGCACGCCTTCGTTTTGGTAGCCGTGTAAGTAAGGCCAGCATGGTGGCGCGGTTAGGTTGGCATGGCATGGTTTGGCATGGCCAAACTTAGGTTTTGGGGCCAAAGGTTACCATGCGTTGTCTGGTAACCTTGGATGGCTAGGATTTGCTCAGGATTGAAGGGCGGGTAGTTGATTATCGCAAGCCTTCGTTTTGGTATCCGTGTAGGGAAGGCTAGCATGGTGGCGCGGCTAGGTTGGCATGCCGTTGGCATGGCATGGTTTGGTGTGGCCAAACATAGGTTTTGGGGCCAAAGTTTACCATGCGTTGTCCGGTAACCTTGGATGGCTAGGATTTGCTCATGGGATTGAAGGGCGACCGTTGATTGTCGCACGCCTTCATTTTGGTAGCCGTGTAGGGAAGGCCAGCATGGTGGCGCGGCTAGGTTGGCATGCCGTTGGCACATGGTGCGGCTAGCATGGCTAGGGCCAAGGCAAGGTGCGGTTTGGCTTGGCATGGCGGGGCCGAGGGTTGGGCATGCCGTTGGCACATGGCGCGGGTAGCATGGCTAGGGCCAAGGCAAGGTGCGGTTTGGCTTGGCATGTGGAGCCAAGGGTTTGGTAGGTGAGTCTAGCAAGGCTAGGGCCAAGGCAAGGTGCGGTTTAGCTTGGCATGTGGAGCCAAGGGTTTGGTAGGTGCGGCTAGTGGGGCCAAGGATTTGGCATGCCGTTGTCACATGGCGCGGCTAGCATGGCTAGGTCCAAGGCAAGGTGCGGTTTGGCTTGGCATGTGGAGCCAAGAGTTTGGTAGGTGCGGCTAGCATGGCTAGGGCCAAGGCAAGGTGCGGTTTGGCTTTGCATGGTGGGGACAAGGGTTTGGCATGCCGTTGGAACATGGCGCGGATAGCATGGCTAGGGCCAAGGAAAGGTGTGGTTTGGCTTGGCATGGTAGGGCCAAGGGAAGGTGCGGTTTGGATTGGCATGTGGGGCCAAGGGTTTGGCAGGTGCGGCTGGCATGGTTGGCATTCCTTGGCGCGGTAGGTGTGGCTGGCATGGTTTGCCATTGGCACAGTGTAGGCGCACGATTTTCCATTGGCACAAGGGTGCGGCTAGCATGGTTGGCATGCCTTGGCGCGGTGGGTGTGGCTGGCATGGTTTGCCATTGGCACAAGGGTGCGGCTAGCATGGTTGGCATGCCATGGCGCGGTGGATGTGGCTGGCATGGTTTGCCATTGGCACAAGGGTGCGACTAGCATGGTTGGGATGCCTTGGCGCGGTGGGTGTGGCTGGCATGGTTTGCCATTGGCACAAGGGTGCGGCTAGCATGGTTGTCATGCATTGGAGCGGTGGGTGTGGGCGGCATGGTTTGCCATTGGCACAAGGGTGCGGCTAACATGATTGGCATTCCTTGGCGCGATGGGTATGGCTGGCATGGCTTGCCATTGGAACAAGGGTGCGGCTAGCATGGTTGGCATGCCTTGGCGCGGTGGGTGTGGCTGGCATGGTTTGCCATTGGCACAAGGGTGCGGCTAGCATGGTTGGCATGCCTTGGCGCGGTAGGATGTGGCTGGCGTGATGAGCCATTGGAACGTGTGGTGTGAGAATTAGGGTTTTGGCTTGTCGACACCCTAATTAGCATTAAAAAAAAGGTACCATGGTAATTTTCTCGCGGAGAAATTAAAGGGTTCAATAAATGTGCTTGGTTTGAACATTATTACTCAAGTTCTGTGACGTCACTGTCTAGCTAGGGTTTTACGATTTTACCCCTAAGTTAAAAGCCACCATCAACATTAAGTCCCCTGCTTAGCTCGGAACAGGTGCCTTTTTGCGAGGTAAGCATATGATGGTGAAAGACGAGGACATAATCGAAACGTATGACATGCAGGATGGTCAGGAAAGTCCGACTAACCTTATTCGAGAGGTAAGGAGAGTTCATGATCCCGTTTTTGGCGGCCTTGCATAGCTTTTATTTGCTGTGTAGACCGTGAAGTGGTGAGGTGAGAAGCGTCGGCTTAGTTCGTCTACTCATCATCTTGGGTGGGTTAGGGAATATCATGACACTGGCTTGCCCGAGTTGGTGTCGGCGTGCCAAGTCATGGCATGGACGGCTTGGCCTGATGGGGTCGTGGCAATGGGGCGGACGGCTTGGCATGGTACGACTATGGTAAGACGCGGTTTGGCGAGGCGAGGCGTGTACGGACGGCTTGGTGATTCGTCTTCGCGGGCCCCGTTGCCTCTTTTCCTTGCTCGGCTCCAATGGGAAGTCCTTTCCTCTTTCAAATGTTAAAGTATCACACCCTCCTATCTCGCCTGGCTTTCATTAGGGTTTTGATGAGGGGCTTCATTTGAGGCTGATTTCCCGGTCGTGCTATCATCATGTTCCGACTATTCAGTCTATGTTTCTCTTTCCTCCTTTAGGGTTTCCACAGTATTTACGCCGGTGAAGTTACATCTTCTTCCCAGTTTTACAACAAAGATTTCCTCTCGTTGAGTCCACCTTTCTTCATCATGTCGATCATAAGTGAATCACCCTCGAGCCAACTAAGTTCACTAGTCAAACCCGCGAGGCCTGACTCTTGCAACAATTCCCCCATCCGGGTCATTCGGGTCAAGAAGATTATACCGGTATGTTCTTATGGATCAACATGTGTTTTATTATTTGCTGATGAATGAAAAAAGTTTTCTTCTGTGTAGAGATATCCCATTGGAGCGTGCGTTACCATTATTGATGAAGATGATTTGGCTACCCCTTTTTCTTCGAACCCGATCCTACCAACCGTTGCAGACCTGGAGAACACTGACTTAGGAATTTCTTGCCATGAGTATCCCAATGCAGGTTTGTCATTCGGAACCCGCATAAGGTGTCTTTCCTATAACTACCGAAACGTTGGTGGGTTTCTGGTGCGGAAAGAATTCGAGACTCTTTACACAAAGATATGGAGGGTATATGGCCATATTGCCACCAGGAAAATGGTGCAATATTGTTCATCTTCTTTAGTTTCCATAATAAATTGTCTCTTGCCGATGGTCGTTGAAATGGAGAGTATGTCTATCCGTGTTGTCGCAGAAGCAACCATTCAAAAGTGGGAGAACATGTTTTGTACCTGTGAATCTCTGAATTTCAACGTTAGTTGGTTGCGACATCGTGAAAGTCGGCACAGCCGATATTCTTGCTGGCGTGGTCCCTGCCACGAAAGCTATTCTGGAATAGGAGAAAGCTCTAGCCATGGAGTCACAGAAGGTGGAAGAGTCAATCCGGAACTTGGAGAGTAGGACTGAAAGTTATCAAAGCCGGTTAAAGATAATGCTTTCGATGGATTACAATCTTTTGGACGAGCTTTTCTGATCTATGTAGTTGTGAGATGTTTGGTTTCTCAAGGGTTTTAAGCATGTTTTTTTTTTTTTTTTCTCTCTCTTTTTTTTTTTTTTTTTTTTGTATTTTTTTTGTTGAAAGAATAAGGGAATTTTATTGATTTACTTCAATCAAACAAAGGAAAGAGACTTGATATTTGAGATGTGGAAGAAAAGTGGAAAGATGCCTGGCTATCCGTGTTTGTGATATGGCGGGGCGCAAGGTGATGGTCAGGCGTAGTATGCCTTAAGACATTTTCTGTTGATGACTGCTTCCAGTTTTCCTCTGTCTTCTTTAATGACTTTGTAGTACCCACTGTTGTATGCTTTCGTGATTATATAAGTCCCTTCCCACTTTGCGGAGAATTTTGGTGCGGACGCGTCTTGCTGAATGTGATTGGTAGTCTTCGGTACCAAATCCGACTGAGGATTCAGATCAGAGTTTTATTGGTGCTTTCAGCCTGTCCGTTCCCTTGAGGGTAGTACACGGTGGAGAAGACGTGCTTAATTCCGTATTCTTCGAGTGACTCCCGTACTTCCTTATTTGCGAAAGGAGTGCCATTGTCGGTGATGATATGTTTAGGCACGCCAAATCGGCAGATAATGTACTCTTTAATGAATGTCGCGATTGTGATTCCATTCGTCCCTCGTAAGGGTATGGCTTCAACCCATTTGGTGAAATATTCAGTTGCTTTCATAATGTGCTCGTGATGCTTTGAGGACGGCGGATTGATCTTTCCAATGATGTTGAGTCCCCAGCTGTGAAAGGGCCACGGACTGCTTATTGAATGCAGGGGAGCCGACAGTACATGGATAAGGTTTCCGTGAATTTGACATTTTTTGCACCTCTGAAAGAAAATAGCTGCATCATCTTCCATGGTTGGCCAGTAGTATTTCTCGTGTATCTGAAGAAATAATTTCCGTTTTCCTTGATGTTCGCCTTCGTGCATCTCTTTCATCATGATCGGGATTTCTGTTTCGTTCAAACATCGTAGCAAACTTCCTCCAAAGCTTTTACGATATAAGATTCCTTCGTGGAATACGAATCTCTCGGACCTTTGTTTTATCTTGGCTGCATCATTCTTATTAGTAGGGAGTATGCCGTCGCGAAGGTAACCGATGTATGGCTTCTTCCAGTCCCCAGCGTGACCAATATTGAAAACTTCTAATTGATGTGGCGGCGCTTGACAGTTGGAACAGGTTCTTTGAAGTAACCGATATTGAGCTTCCATTTCGGCCGATAGTATCAAGGCGTTGCAAACGACGATAGAGTGTTACCACTAAGGTTTGCCCGCCTGATCTCATTGTGGACGCGGTTGAGTTGTTGGTGTGCTTCTCCCTCCCCAAGACATCTTGACAAGGAATCGTCTAGATTCCAATGATATAGAACCCCTCGGACCATGAAGAAATTTTGTAAGGTTTTGAGACTGACCTTTCCCTGGAAAAGTGAGCTATTAAGTTCTTGGATAATTGCCGTTCTCCAATCATCAGCTTCATCCTCTTCGGGTTGTGAGAGCCATGTTGAAGCTACGGTTCGCCTCTTTACTGTCAGGGTTTCCTCAAAACCTTCAAATTGCAGTTTTGATGCTAGCGTGGCTAGGAAATTAGCGTGTTGGTTGCCGCTACGCCCAATATGTGTTATGGTCGCGTCGGCGAAGTAGTTAAGCAGTTTTTGTGCCTCGGCTCTATATGGGGCCAAGGTTACTTCTCTCAGTGCGTATACTCTGTTCACCTGGTTGACAAGTAATTTAGAGTCCTCTCTTATTTCCAGACGTGTGGCTCCAGCTCGTTTAGCCAAGGACAGCCCGATGAGAAAGGCTTCATATTCTGCTGAATTTTTGGTGCAAGGGAAGTCTAGCTTGAAGTAGTGCGAGAATACTTCACCAGCTGGGGATACTAGAACCACGCCTGCTCCTACGGTACCGTTGTTAGGAGTAGCGGAGCCGTCGAAGAATAGTAGCCATGTTTATTCTTGGATGAAAGAGATTTCCTGAAAGTCTCCAGGGAGGTCCTCCTGTAGTGCCATGGTATTCTCACTCGGAAACGCCGCCAGTAAATCCGCAACTGCTTTCCCTTTGATGGCTCTCGGGGACGCGCAAGTTATATCGAACTCTGATATTTGGAGGAGCCATTTGGCCGGTCTCCCTATCAGGGCCGGTTTTGAGATGAGGAACTTCACCGAATCGGATTTAGATATCAGCACCACCTTATTGGACAGCAGGTAATGCCTGAATTTCTGGATGAAGTGGATCAAATCTAAGCACGCCTTTTTCGCTTTGGGATATCTGAGTTCGACGTCTCTTAATATTCGACTGAATAGTATATGGGATGCTCAATCCCTTCGTCATCTTCTTGGGCGAGGAGAGCTCCGACAGCAGTGTCGCTAAATGCAGTGTAAAGGTGTAACGGTCTTCCTTGTATGGGTGATTTCATGACGGCTGGAGAAGATAATATTTGTTGAATTTTCCGAAACGCTTCTTGTTGTAGTGTGGTCCAGACAAAGCTTGCTCCTTTCTTGATGAAGGGGTAAACGAAGCAACAAGTTGAGCCAATCCTGGTATGAAGCGGCGAATGTAGTTTATTTTACCCATAAAACTCTGGAGCTCTTTCACGCTTCGCGGTGGTGGCATCGTGAGGATGGCTTGTGTTTTGACTGGGTCAACTTTAATTCCCTAAGAACTTTCCCGAAGAAACACCAAAAGCACATTTCAATGGATTCATCTTCAGTTTGTACTCGCGACATCTTTCGAATACCTGCCGCAGAATTCTGCATGGGCTGCCCGAGTTCTTGACTTGACCACTATGTCATATACATAATCTTCGACTTTCTTGTGCATCATATCGTGAAAAATGGTGGTCATGGCGCGTTGTTATGTGGCACCAGCGTTTTTCAAACCGAAGGGCATCACAGTATAGTAAAAATTTACAAGAGGAGTTCGAAAAGCCGTCTTACTTGCGTCGTGTTCGTACATATTTATTTGGTTGTAGCCGCTGTATCCGTTCATTAAAGAGAACATACCATGTCTACTGGTGGCGTCTACCAGCATGTCAATGTTGGGGAGCGGAAAATTGTCTTTAGGGCAACACTTGTTCAAATCTCTAAAATCAACACAACACCTGATCTGACCATTCTTCTTTTTCACCGGAACAACGTTGGCCAGCCAAGTAGGGTGGTGAATCGGTTTGATGAAACCAGCCGCTAGTAGTTTTTGAATCTCTACTTTAATCTTTTCTTCTACATCGTGCCGGAATTTCCTAGGGGTTTGCTTCACTGGTTTGGATCCGGGTATCACGTGTAAATGATGAGTGACCAGTATTTCGTCCAAGCCGGGCATTTCCTCGTATGTCCATGCGAATACGTCTTGATATTCCTTGAGGAGGTCTACCAGCTTCACACGTTCGTCAGCGCACAGAGTCGAGCTTATTGAGATGGGTCGTGGAGATTCTTCACTCCCGACATTAACAACCTCAAGTTCGTCCATAGTAGAGTTGGTCCCGTCTTGTAGCTGTCGTGGTGCATCAGGTACTTCTTCCTGCGGCTCGTTACTACACTTACGTCCCATGGGGCGGGGAGACTGTGTGGTAGTCTCCCCAGTTAATTGCTAACAGCGGCGCTGATATACGGTTTTCCCTTTTTCATCGTGACCCATCATGAAAGCCCGTCCTCGCTTGGTATGGGTGTAAGCCGGACCCTGGTTCGGCAGGCGGAGGCTGACGTGTCTCTCTTTCGAAGGGGTGACATGAGACCTGGCTTCTCCATGAAGCTGTGCAAGACTATCATTTTCTTCAATAGACGTCCACTTTGGCAGTGGAGTGTGGTGAGCCTTATTGGCTGTGGCCAGCGGGTCCTGTATTGGTTTAAAAATCTCCATGCCACAGATCGACGCATAAGGAGATAATGATGCAGCGATGCGAATGACTTCTCCTTTTAACATGGTTTTCAAGAATTGGTGATACGTCTAAGGAATGATTCTGTTGTCGTGGAGCCATGGCCTTCCCAGTATCATGTGGTAATCTGGCTCCTTCTCGATTACCTCGAACCTTAATTTTTACTGGACAGGTCCTACTGATAGATTCAGGTTGACGTACCCATACGTACTGGTTTGGTTGCCTTCGAAATCGGTCATTGCAGCGGACTGTCGTACAACTTCGTTCGGCCGCACCCTGGCCGTTCTGAGCGTCCTGAGGGTAACAACGTTGGAGGATGCTCCCGTGTCGATGAGAGCTCTTTTGAATTCCACGTCCTTGATATGGGATGTGACATTTAGGGCACGGTTGTGGCCTTCCTCTGCCATCATGTCATCTTCGGTAAACGTGATATTGTTGACGGAAAAATCTGGCGTTCTTGACGTTTCCAAGCGTGAAGGAACCAAGGACACGCTTAATGCTATTCGATTGATGGTGGTGAACGTCTCCATCCGTTGATCCTATGAAAGATGTAAGAGTTCACATAATTTTTCCACCAGTGAGGCCGCTTCCTGACCTACGGGTTTCTGATTAGCAGTGAAGTTGTTGACTTGAGAGTGATCGTTCGGGATGTTAGTCCCCAGTTCTGGAGTCTCCGGGGCAAGTGAACCGTTCAATTCTGCCGTTAGGTTGATGAGGAAGTCCAGTATGGCATTAATCGCATCTTTCATTAGACCCATGTTCCTGGTGTGGATCTCCTGAACCCGCACCAAGTCAGTCAGCCTTAGGATTCCTTCGTCGATTGCATCGTTGGGCGTTGCGCTGGGGAAGGAAACATTGCCGTTCGCCTGAGTGGAACTTAAGTGCACGGATTCAGTCCTAAAACCAACCATCCTTCTGAGTTAGAGAAACGTATTCTGAAATTGATATTGGGATCGATAGATCAATCTCCCACTGTGGTCACCAATTGTTTGAGGGTGAAAATAGTTTCTGCTGATTTTGGTAATTTCGGGTGTGCGAGTGAGGAACAAATTTAAACCCTAAACAATGTACTGTAAGGGAGTACTTTAGATTCGAGAGATCAATCTGTACAAGTCCGGCCTAAACCAATAATTTTCCGTTCCAGACTTGCTTCGGTCACAAAGTGAAGAATAATGGGTTGGTTTTGGGGAGGGAAGCAAGGAAAGTGATGAGACCAGAATAATTGATTCTGGAAGAGTAGTTGTGTTACTGTGACTTGTATCAGAAAAGTGGGAAGGCTATCAAATGGTAAGCTAGCAAGTATTTACTGAGTGTTGTATATTCCCGAATAAACCAGTTGTTCGATGGAAATAGGTAAGACCTATTTATACAAGTCGAAGTGAAACGTACTCTGGTCTCATTAAGGAATGGAAAAATGGGTGAGTAAATGGGAGGAGGTGGTAACGTTAACGCATGGAATTGATGTTCCATAAAACCGTTAACGCATGGAATTGATGTTCCATAAAAGCATTACGCATGAAATTGATGTTCCATAAAAGAACGTTTCACCATTAACTCCTGTATTTACTAACCGCCTCATCCTTATGACACTTCCTTATGACGGGCGTAGTGTACGCCACACGCTGTAAACCGCCAAACCAATACCCAAAGAGGATCCCCCGGTTTGTGATATGTGTTGATGTCTCGAATGTTTTTGTGGAAAACATATAGCATGTTGTTGTTGCCTGTCAAGTCATGCTTGGAAGACTTGCTAGCTTGGTGACCTCCGACGGTCGAGATTTTGCATCTTAAGACCAGAGGTAGCCGTTGATTGTTGCACGCTTTCATTTTGGTGGCCGTATAGGGAAGGCCAGCATGCGGCGCAGAAAGGTTGGCATGCCGTTGGCATGGCGTGCCTTGGCGCGGTTTGGCGTGGCCAAACTAGGGTTTTGGGTCAAAGGTTACCATGTGTTGTCTGGTAACCTTGGACGGCTAGGATTTGCTCCTGGGATTGAAGGGCGAACGTTGATTGACGCACGCCTTCGTTTTGGTAGCCGTGTAGGGAAGGCCAGCATGGTGGCGCGGCAAGGTTGGCATGCCATTAGCATGGCATGGTTTGCGTGGCCAAACTTAGGTTTTCGGGCCAAAGGTTACCATGCGTTGTCTGGTAACCTTCAATGGCTAGGATTTTATCCTGGGATTGAAGGGCGACCGTTGATTGTCGCATGCCTTCGTTTTGGTAGCCGTGTAGGGAAGGCCAGCATGGTGGCGCGGCTAGGTTGGCATGCCGTTGGCATGGCATGGTTTGGTGTGGCCAAACTTAGGTTTTCGGGCCAAAGGTTACCATGCGTTGTCTGGTAACCTTGGATGGCTAGGATTTCCTCTTGGGATTGAAGGGCGACCGTTGATTGTCGCATGCCTTCATTTTGGTAGCCGTGTAGGGAAGGCCAGCATGGTGGCGCGGCTAGGTTGGAATGCCGTTGGCATGGCATGGTTTGGCTTGGCCAAACTTAGGTGTTCGTGCCAAAGGTTACCATGCGTTGTCTGGTAACCTTGGATGGCTAGGATTTGCTCTTGGGATTGAAGGGAGACCGTTGATTATCGCACGCCTTCATTTTGGTAGCCGTGTAGGGAAGGTCAGACATGGTGGCGCGGCTAGGTTGGCATGCCGTTGATAGACACATTTTTGTGTCTGAATTGTCCTCAGTGTCTCTATTGTTAGTCTCGATTTTTGTACTAATTTTGGTGTTTTTATGTTTGTTTAGGTGTTATTGGAGAATTACACTTATGCGGAAAAATTTGCTCGAAAAGTGCTTTTTGGACCCCCGGAGGACAATTGCTATACGGACCCTCACTTTTGCTAAGGGGCACCCACGACTATATATAGCCCATTTATCCATCGCACCCATCTTCCCCATTTGAATACAAACTTTTGGAGGGAAAACTTGGTTTCACAGGGCAGAACTAGGGTTGCGATTTTGGGATTGATGCAGTGAGACTAAAGGGCTAGAATCAATTTGGTGTGTTACTATGAGCTAGACAGGGATGGTATAGGATTTACTTTCGGTCCAGTTTGGCTAGTTAATCGGAGAGAACAAAACAGGGCAGCGCGTCAACGGGTGAAGAGTGTCACGGGATTACAGCGTGGGTACGTGTGTTTGGATAGATGTTGGACGCTGCAGAATCGTGAAGAAGTTAAATAAGGAAGATTCGGGACTATCAAGTAATCGTTGTGAGTGGGAAGTTAATTCGGGAAGAAATCTCCCAAGAAAAATATTTTCCGAGTAAATGAAGATTTTCCGGAGTAATGAGCGAAGATTCTTGTCCCTGTTGGGTTATAAATAGTTTCTGGTATATCAAAGAAGAGACACGGAGAGTTTGGGAGAGTTTAGAGCATTACAGAGCGAGGATTAATCGAGTTGCAGAGACGAGTTTTTTGCTGCTGCTGTAGAACACGAAGAACAAAAGACTACCAGAGGCAGTCGTTCATTGCTGAAGAACATAAGACGTACACGCGACAGTCGTTGTTTCTACAGTGTCAACTACAGTTACTATTTATCGTTCTCTGTAACAGTTCGGTTTGTAACAAAAATAATTGTTACAAACCCTTTCATTATTTCTCCCTTATTCATCATTTGTAAACCATTTTTGAGCATAAATAAATTCTTTGAGAGGGTTTTCAACATGATGAGCGGCTAAAATACCAGTGGTGATCTAGGCAACGGAGGAAACTATTCACTCATGCTTGATTGGTAATTCTTTTATAATTTCTTTAATTATTTATTTTATTTAATTCACTAGGATCAACATAAAGATAAAATTGGTTTTCTTAATTAGTTGTGAATCAATTTGATGTGTTATGCTTAGAATCAATTCTTTGATAATTCATGCTTAGGGATTACAATTTAATGTTTGGACACCATATAGATTAATAGTGAATTAATGAGAAAAAGAGCTTAACAATAATTCTTGAAATATCATTATAAACCAATCAATTAGGAGGAATAGTGGAATCCGGAGCCTTGGTCTATTTTTAAATCTTGAAATCACTTTTTATATTAAGTTTTGTTTGTTTTTAAGTTTTATAAGTCTAAAATCTTTTGCTTTCACAAGTCTCAACGAACCTATTTACTACAACCACATTGAAAAAAACCACATCATTTTCGGCGCCGGCGACGCGGACTTGTCTTTAGGCTAGAGTTTTTAGATTTATTTTTTAGGTTTTTATTTATTTGTTCTACTTTACGTTTTTGGGTTTTTGTCTTTTTACTATAGATATTGGAATTTGGAGCGAAAGAAAAATTTGCCAAAGCTTTTGGTGAATACTTAAAGATTTGGAGTTAAAGACAAATCGAAAGGAGCCAAAGAAGAAGATTTTTTTATTATTTTAAAAAGAGAGAAAAAAAAAAAGAGAGGCATTTTTATTTTTTTGGATATTTTATTTTTTTTGACTTTCCTTTTCTTTTGCACTTTTACTTTTTGGACTTCGACATTTGGACATTCTTTTATTTTTAAACCCTACGGAAGGGTAGTATTAAATATCAAACTGTTTGCAGAGAAGGACGGTGATTACGATATCACCTCGGCCCCTCGGGTTCGTACATGACATAGGAGTCGTGGCCCGAGTCGATTACAACGGTTCATCCCCCGTCTGGAACGGGAGGTAAGTTTGTTGAAACACTCGCGAATCCTCTGTCAGCAAGTTACTGTATTCCTTTGTTTGCATATATGCTGAGGAACTGAATACAACTGCTTTAATTTCCTAGTAAAGGGCAAGGCCTGGCCATACAAGATAAGGGTTCAGATTTCATCACCGTTCTCTTCTTGCCCGCCTTAGGAAAACGATACTTAACGCGAACGTAAGCTTTAAAATTTGGAATAAAACGAGACCGATAGGGTAACGAGCTTAATAGGAAAGTCGTTCGAAAAATATTGGTTACTCTTTTAAGCATACTTCGAAGTTCATGATGGTTTCTGTGAGTTGAATGCGTGACTGCGCCGCCTTGTAATGCGGTGAGGCCTTGGGTATCAAAGCTTCACACAGCTTCCCTCGCCTCTATTAAACTTACTTTAACTCGGATTGATTCCAGAGAGGTTTTCTCAGATTGTAACGAGTTCCTTTTCGAAAGATTAGAAGCTGGTCTATAAACAATCTAAGTGGAGCCTTCATGCTTTTTCTTTGCTAGAAATCATTAGGTTTGCTGTGGTGGAGTCAGCCTTGTTTGTGTTTGCATAGAACTTTCCTTACTTTTAGGATTTTTCTTTTTCTTTTGTTTTTCTAGTGTATGCCTAAGGTCATTAGAGAACGGGCTTGGAAAAGAAACACTCTAGGTCGTTTGATTAGTGACAAACCTAGTAATTCTTATTGTGGAAGGGGAGCTCGAAGACTCTTCTTTTGAGAGCCCCGTTTTGGAAACTTCGATTTTGAGAATCTGTCTCTTCGTGAGGAAAGTACCCCTAGTACTTCATTTGTGCCCAACGATGGCCACTTTGAAAGATTACATGTTCCCAACTAGGACCAACCGAGCTTCGTGCATTAAATTGCCAGCCAATACGGCTAATTTCGAGATAAAACCTAGTATTCTTCAGATGATCCCTATATTCTTAGGAAAAGATGACGAGAACCCTTATTTTCATATTAGGGACTTTGAGGAAATTTGTGGGACAGTTAGAATAAAAGACCTTACTGATGAAGTTTTAAAACTTAAGATGTTCTCTTTTCCTTGAAGGATAAAGCCAATACCTGACTAAACAACCTACCATCTGAATCCATTGAAACATGGCAGAACTTATTCTTCGCTTTCTATATGAAATTCTACCCTAAGCATAAAGCTATGGTTATTAGGCGTAAAATTAGTGCTAGTGTGCAACAAGAGGGAGAGTCTCTTTATAGGTTTTTAGAGAGATTCAATGATCTCCTATCCCAGTGTCCTCACCATGGATTTGATAAGATGAAACTTGTAGAGATTATTTATGATGGTTTAGACTATTCGACCAAAGCCATGGTCGAGTCTATGTGCGCTGGTAAGTTCACTAATAAAAGTGTTGAGGATGCCTTTACCTTCTTAGGAGTCGTTGCTGAGAAATACCAACAGTGGGAGTCTTGTGTTGAACCCCCTAAAAGACTCTTGGTTAATAGAAGTAGCACCAATATGGTAGATACGAGTTTTGCGTCAGATGCTAAGTTTGATTATTTGTCTAGAAGATTAGAAGCTTTGGAAATGGGTCAGTCTAAAAATAGGTCCCTTGGTGAACCTAATAGAACCTCTCAAGTCTCTAGTTGTAGAATAGAGCCCGATAACTCATTTTGGGAAGGTCAGGTTAGTGAAGAGCAAGCTCATGATGTCTATAACAATGCTAGGTTTGAGAACCGTCGAAGTTTGACCCATACTCAGAGACCTACAATCTGGTTGGAGAAACCATCCTAATTTTCTTGGTCTAAGGGACAGAATCAAGGTTAGTCTAGTAATTCTCGGCCTCCCCGGGTTTTGGTTATGCTAAGAACTCTTGAGGTCAACCCTGGGTTTGAGAACCCTTCGGATAAAAAGATCACAAGTTTAGAAGAGACTCTCGTCTCGTTTATTAAAATCTCGAAAAGATCAACCAAATGGTTGCGCAAGGGATAAAAGAAAGTAAAAGTATAGGTTATGCTAACTCTCAGGCTATTTCCGAGTTGAAAACCCAGGTTAGTCAGATAAATGAGTCTTTGAGGGAAAAGGGTAAGTTTGCTAGTCAAACTTAGCCCAATCTTAGAGGAGTTCATCAAGTAGGTGAAGGACCATCCCATCATGTGAATGCTATTAAAACCCTTAGGAGTGGTAGAGTGATAGACAACAAGGTTGCCACGCCTGATAGTGAACATGCTGTAGTTCACCCTTCCGAACCAGAAACCGAGGAGACTGATAGAGTCTCTAAAGAGACCAATGAGGGTCATATTGAGCCAGGCTTTGTTCCTAGAGCCCCATTCCCACAGCTGCTAGTTCCAACTAAGAGGGAGTCCAACTTTAATGATATTTTGGAGGTTTTTAAGCAGGTAACTATCAACCTACCATTGTTGGATGCGATTAAAGCGATTCCCGCTTATGCCAAGTTTCTTAAGGATATGTGTACGCGAAAGCGAAGCTTAGTGTCCAAGAAATCCTTTCTAGCTAGTCACGTGAGTTCTATTATTCAGAATACCACTACTCCTAAGTATAAAGACCCAGGGTCCCCTACTATTTCTTGCACAATAGGTAAATACCGTGTTGAGAAAGCTTTGCACGACTTAGGAGCCAGTGTGAACTTACTCACATACCATGTGTACCTTAATCTAGGACTTGGTAAGATGAAACCTACCTAGATGACACTCCAGTTAGCTGATAGGTCCGTTAAAATTCCTCGGGGTGTGATCGAGGATGTTCTTATAGAGGTCGACAAGTTTCTTTATCCGGTGGATTTTGTTATCCTAGATACCCAACCTGTCCCTGACCCAGAGAACCAAATACCAGTGATTTTAGGTCACCCGTTTTTAGCTACATCCAATGCGATCATTAGCTGTCAAAATGGTATTATGAACTTGTCTTTTAGTAATATGACTATTGAGCTGAACATTTTTAATATTAGTAAGCTACCCTCTGAACTAGATGACTCGAACATAGAAGAGGTGAACATGATAGGAACATTAGTCGAGGAGTCATTACCAAACACTTTGTTAGAAGATCCATTAGAGAAATTCCTATCTCACTTTGGGATTGATTTCGATGATGATAATGTGATTAACGAGGTGAATGCTTTGTTAGATTCAACCCCTTTGTTAGGCACTAGTAATGGATGGAAACCTAAGTTCAATCCACTACCAATTTCTAAGTTTACCCAAGTTCCTTCGTTAGAAGATCCTCCTAAGTTGGACCTAAAACCATTTCCAGATACCCCGAAGTATGTGTTTTTATGCCTTTCTGAGACTTTACCTGTGATTGTTGCTTCCGACTTGGATAGTGATCAGGAAAGTAGGCTAGTAACCGTCCTTCAAACAACAAGGAAGCTTTAGGGTGGACCATAGCAGACATTAAGGGTATAAGTCCTACTGTTTGTATGCATCAGATTTATTTATAGGAAGATACCAAACCTTCTAGGGAGATGCAACGTCGACTAAACCCCAATATGAATGAAGTAGTTCGAACTGAGATCCTTAAGTTGTTAGATGCAGGCATTATCTACCCTATTTCAGACAGCAAGTGGGTCAGCCCTGTTCAGGTTGTTCCCAAGAAATCCTAGTATACTTGTTGTCCGAGAATGATAATAATGAGTTAATCCCAACCCGAGTGACCACGGGTTGGCGTGTTTGTATTGACTATAGGAAATTGAAAATGGTCACTAGGAAGGACCACTTTCCCATTCCCTTCATCGACCAGATGCTAGAGAGATTAGCTGGACATAGCCATTACTGCTTTTTAGATGGCTAGTTATTGCCCCAAACGACCAGGAGAAAACCACTTTTACCTGTCCCTTTGGTACCTTTGCGTATAGACGAATGCCTTTCGGGCTATGTAACGCCACAACGACTTTTCAGCGTTGCATGATGAGCGTATTTTCAGATATGGTAGAACGGTTCTTAGAGGTCTTTATGGATGATTTTTCGGTGTTTGGTTCATCTTTCGATGAGTGCTTGCATCATTTGTCATTAGTGTTGACTAGGTGTAAGGAAAAGAATCTAGTGCTTAATTGGGAGAAATGTCATTTCATGGTTCGATCAGGAATTGTTTTAGGGCATATCGTATCTTCTAAGGGTATAGAGGTAGATAAAGCCAAAGTTGACCTTATCAAGACTTTACAGGTCCCAAAAACCGTAAGAGATATTAGGTCATTCTTAGGGAAAGCAGGTTTTTATCGTCGATTCATTAAGGATTTTAGCTTGATTTCTAGACCTCTTTGCAATGTGCTTGCAAAAGATGTTAAGTTTGTCTTTGATGATGCTTGTTTGGAGGCTTTTGAGAAGCTTAAGACTTTACTTACTACCGCTCCCATAGTCCAGGCACCCAACTAGAACCTACCCTTTGAGATCATGTGCGATGCTTCAAATTATGCTATTGGTGTTGTGCTAGGTAAGCGAGAAAACAAATTACTTCATGTGATTTACTATGCTAGCAAAACTCTGAATGATGCCCAGTTGAACTATACCACTACGGATAAGGAACTGTTAGCCATTGTGTGTTTCCTTAGACAAGTTTAGACCCTATCTCTTAGGTTCTAAGGTCATAATCTTCACCGATCATGCTGCTTTGAAGTATCTTTTTTCCAAGAAGGATACTAAACCTATATTGATTAGATGGATCCTCTTGTTACATGAATTTTCCTTAGACATTAGAGACAAAAAAGGTGCAAAAAATGTAGTAGCAGACCACTTGTCTAGTCTTGTTGTGGATACCCCTGATGATTCTCCTCCTATTAGGGATAATTTTCCTGATAAACAACTGTTCTTTGTCACCCAATTACCTTGGTATGCGAATATAGTGAATTATCTTGTTACTGGTCGAATGCCCCAATATTGGGGTAAACAAGATCGTTCTAGGTTTTTAGCCGAGGTTAAGCACTTCTTTTGGGATGATCCTTATTTGTTTAAGTATTGTCCGGACCAGATTATTAGGAGATGTATACCTGAGAGTCACCAGTCCAGTATTATTTCCTTTTGTCATGATCATGCTTGTGGGGGTCACTTTAGTGCTAAAAAGACGGATGCTAAGATATTGCAGTGTGGATTCTATTGGCCTTCGTTGTTTAAAGACTCCCATAGTTACTGTGTTACTTGTGAACGTTGCCGTAAATTAGGAACCATTTCCGTAGGAACATGATGCCCTTGAACCCTATTTCAGTTGTCGAGGTCTTTGATGTGTGGGGTATTGACTTTATGGGTCTGTTTCCTAATTCTTTTAGTAACCTATACATCCTTGTCGCTGTAGACTATGTCTCTAGGTGGATTGAGGCGGTTGCGTGTAAAACCAATGACCATAGGGTTGTGATTGAGTTCTTGAAAAATAATATACTTACACGTTTTGGTACACCGCGAGCTATAATTAGTGATGGAGGGTCGCACTTTTGTAATGTACCTTTTAAGCTTTTGATGAAGAAATATGGTATTACACATAAGGTAGCCACCCCATATCATCCTGAGACTAGTGGTCGTAGAGGTTTCAATAGGGAGATAAAACGTATATTAGAGAAAACAGTTAATCATAATCGGAAAAGACTGGTCGTCTAGGCTTACTCGATGCCTTATGGGCTTACCGTACTGCGTTTAAGACCCCTATTGGAATGCCGCCTTATCGGCTTGTGTATGGCAAGGCATGTCATTTACCTGTTGAGTTAGAACATAGAGCTTATTGGGCTATTAAGAAGCTAAATTTTTCACTTGACAAGGCAGGAGCCCAGAGGAAACTCCGGCTCGATGAGTTGGAAGAGATTCGTATAGATGCTTACGATAGTGCTAAGGAGTATAAGAACAAAATGAAACTTGTGCATGATAGAAATATTTTAAGGAAGTCATTTTCTCCAGGTCAAAAAGTTCTTCTGTATGATACCCTCTTGCATATTTTCCCTGGGAAGTTACGTTCTCGGTGGACGGGTCCTTTTATTGTTCGCACTGTCTTTCCTTATGGAGTTGTTGAGATCGAGACACCAGATGGTAGTAGTTCTTCGAAGGTTAACGGTCAGAGATTGAAACCCTTTTTAGAGCCCTTTCCTACAGGTGATGTTGAGGAGGTCCCTCTGGAGGACTATGTTTATCCTTGATTGACCATCGAGGCGATTGTATGTTGTATATTAGTTTTTGACTTCTCTCTTCACCCAGGTACTATCTTTCTGACTTCTCTCTTTACTGATTCCTCATGTTACTTTACTTTTTGGTATTGCGCTTTCATTAGAAACATTGAGGACAATGTTAGATTTAAGTTTGGGGGTGGGGAATAAACTTTTTGTTAGCTTTTAGTTGCAATAAATAAACTCCAGAGCCTAGAAATTTATGTTTATTAAGGTCGGCACTAACCAATCTAAGTGGATAGAAACATTTTGGTTGTAGGAGTTGAGGAACCAATCTGATTAGATGGAAACATCTAGAAGAGTCTATTCATAAAAGTACAGAGCTCAGGTGTTAGAAAAGAAAACATGGTAGTTTCGCCATATCCTCGTGATGGAAACATCGAAAGAATCCTGATCAATTCTTTTTCTTTTTCTTTTTCTTTTTCTCGAAAGTGACGGACTGATGGTTTAACTCCACTCCACGCTTCCTCTGGAGTTTTTTTCTTCACAACAACTGTAGGACTTCGATTCAACACATGTATTTCCCAGTTCACTGCTTCTGCCCAAAAGGTTTTTGGAATTTGCTTCTCAACAAGCAGACTACGAACCATATTCATAATAGTTCGATTCTTCCTTTCTGCAACACCGTTCTGTTGTGGAGTGTATGCGGCTGGGAGTTGTCTTTGGATGCCATTGTCGCTGCAAAACCTATTAAACTCATTTAGGTTGAATTCCCCTCCACGATCAGTACAAAGAACTTTAATAGACATGCCCTTTTCTTTCTCAACACGATTCTTAAACATCTTAAAAGTATCATAAGCTTCTGACTTGTGAACAAGAAAATATATCCATGTCTTACGACTAAAATAATCTATAAAAGTAATGATGTACCTCTTGCCACTGTTGGATATAGGCTTGATAGGGCCGCATATATCTGCATGTACGAGCTGCAGAACTTGTGTTGCTCTCCATGTGGTTGCTCTCGGAAAAGGCAGCCTATGTTGTTTGCCAAGTAGACATACTTCACACACCTTTGTCATGTCTCCAAGTAGAGGCAAACCATTCACCATCCCCTTCTGTTGCAGTGTTCTAAGACCTTTACGATTCAGATGACCATATCGTCGATGCCATAGTTGAGCTACATCTTCAGTAACATAAAAAAACATCTGCTCTTTACGCTTTAAGTTTGCATATAGCTTGAACATTCGATTGGAAGACATTGAAATCTGCGTGATCATACCCCTCTGAGGATGATATATCTCGCATCTTCCTTGTTCAATCACTATTCTCAGACCTTTATCAGCAAGTTGTCCAATGCTCAACAGACTATTTGTCAAATCTGGGACATAGAACACACCTGTGACAACCTGAGTTATACCATTTACCATCATTACAACACTCCCTCTTCCCATTACTTTCATTCTTGAATTGTCTCCCAACTTCACTGTCTCTCTGAAATGCATCCATGGTTGAGAATAGCTCATTTTTGCCACACATGTGATTGCTGCAACCAGAATCGAGATACCACATGCATACCTCATCATGATCCTTCACTGCTTCATCTGTATAGGACATCAGCAACATCTCTTCTCCCGTTTCGACATAGTGTGCCTTCTCTTCTCTTATCAAAGTTGTATCGTCCTCGTCCTCGACCACGAAATCCACCACGTCCTCTGCCTCTTGAGCATTCACCATATGTAACTTTCAGAGCTTGTTCTTCTTCAACATGTGCATTCATACATTGTTCATGAACCAACAAGTTACTTTGGAGTTCATTAATTGAAAGAGTACTGAGATCCTTTAATTCCTCAATTGAGCAAACTACATAAGCAAAATTTGGAGTCATGGATCTTAAAATTTTCTCAACAAAATCTTCTTCACTAACCTTGCCTTTGTCTTTGTCGCATCTTGTTGACAATGGTTAATGTGCGAGAGAAATAACCATTCACCGATTCTCCTGCCTTCATGTTAAGCACCTCAAAGTCTCTCTTGAGGGCCTGTAATTGTGCACGCTGAATGCGATCTGATCCGTGGTACTTCTTCTTCATTGAATCCCAAATGGCTTTCGCAGATCCAGTGTCAAGAGTTGTTTGTAAGACGGTTCTGTCGATAGCCTGGAACAAGTAGTTCCTTGCCTTCAGATCTTTGAGCTTTGCGTCACTGATCTCCTTCAATTGTGCATCTGTTGTTTTTGCTCCTGCTGCTGCAGTTGGATCCTTCCTCTACAATACCCCAATATTGTTTCGATCTTAGAAAATTCTCCATCAACATGGACCAATGGTCATAAAACCCATCAAACTTTGGAATTGATGGTTGTACAAAACTACTTTCTGTAGTCATTCTTAATTTTCTCACTCAATTGGAAAAGTGTTGCTCCCTTTCTCCACACTCAAAAGACACTCACACTCAAGAGAAATACTGTTGTTTTCTCACACACCAGCTCAGGCTGGCTCTCGATACCAAATCTAGAGACCAGAAATATTGAAAATAATGCAATAGTTGTTATTGAAAGCGGAACTGAGATTGGCTTTTACATAGCCTTACAAGAACTAGAAAATAGGATCAAAGAGAGACACGACTAAGTAGTGGAGTTACTGGTAACTCACCTGACAGACTCAATCAATAACTAAAACCCTGAACAATAGGGCTTATTCACTGCTAAAGACTCGATTAACTGACTTGACTAATAAACACGACGAACAACTTAACAATAATCAGATGTACGAAATACCATTAGGTCCTAGGAATAATATATTAGGATGATTCTAGTCCATTTGACCCAGTCAAATATCTGTTTGGTCCTATTTGGTAATATAAATTATAGTTTGGTCCTAAAAATTATTGTTTGGTCCTACGCTGATGTCATGGATGATGTAAATGTCACCTGTAGTGGCGAAATACCCTTATATTATTGTTTGGTCCTAGGGGACCACATATATACAAAAATCAATAACAAAATATCTTATTTTCATATTCACATTCTCTCTCTTCTCAATTTCAGATCTAGTTTTCTTTCTCTCTCTCCATTTGTTTTCTTTTTTCTTTCTGCTTGTGTTTATGTTTGCAGACGATGAATGTTGATGTGTAGATTTGATCGGTTACTGTTTGAAGACTAGAAAAATGATAAAAACTTCTCGAGATCTGCTGCTGTTGAAGATGGTGTTTGTTGTTATTGAAAAAGAAGATTGAAAAACGATGAATATGATAAAGACGACGAAGAAGATGATGAACGATGGAGTTTTTAGGGTTTTTTCTTCTTTGCTGGTGTTGATGTTGCTGCTGATGATGTTGAAGTATATGAAGATGATGAAGACGATGAAGTTTCCGTTTCTTTTTTGCGCATCTGTTGTTTGTTGACGCTATTAAATATGATGAAAATGATGTTGATGCTGCTTGTTGAAGACGATGATGTTTTACTGATGTTGTTGAAGAAGACGATGAAGTTCATTCCTAGAATGACTTCATTCCAGAAATGAAGTCTGGTTTGTATAGGTTTTATATGGACTTCATTTCGGGAATGAAGTATGTTTTTTAGCTTTTTTTGTATGGACTCCATTCCACGTGAATGAAGTCGCTTTTTTAGCTTTTTGTATGGACTTCATTCCCGGGAATGAAGTCTGTTTTTTTTTTAGCTTTTTGTATGGACTTCATTCCTGGGAATGAAGTCTGTTTTTTTAGCACGGAAGAACTGCTACAAAAATAAAAATTTAACATGGAAGGGTATTTTTGTCTATTTAAATATTTTTAAATAATTATGGACCAAATAGTAAAGGCGTTTGACCAAAGGACTAAACAGACATGGGCCCACCTAAAAAATGACCAAACGATATTTTTCCCTAATCAGATCACACTAGAGTTGAGTGGAATGTCTAAGTACAACCCGTTATTCATATACATATACTAGCTATTACAATTAACGAAGATGAAATACGATTGAATCATGAATCAATCTTAACATTTTATTTGAAACACTTCTGAATTACAAGAACATGCGTGCAGTACTGATCATCACGATGATTTGATATCACTGTATCGAGAAAGATTGTTAGTTTTCAAACACTAACCCTGATCCATGCAACTTTTCTTCCATGAGACGGTCAAGTCGTTCAACCATAACAGGTGTCAAGTAATTCTTCCAGTCACCAACTTCACCTTTCCTGAAATAGACTTTGCTTTCGATAATATTTTGCCAATATCCATTCTTATTCACGTCCAAATTCTTCAAGTGATCAAAACTACATAGACTTATTATATCTTCGATCACTCCATTTCGCTCTTCTTCTATAGAGAAACTATAGCCCATGAATTCCGCGAGTTTCTTTACATGGATTTTTGGTTCTTTCTTCAAATCTTCATACTTTAGAAACAGCACTTTATGAGGGTTCTCTACACTTTCTTTCCAGTAGCCAAGTACATGATCCCAAAACGGACCGAATTGTGAGACCCCCTCGTAGAAAAACTCAAAAGCTTCATCTATCGATAGAGAACTATTGTTATTGTTCATTACTGGCCTCACTTTATTCATAAAAACCCACATAGAGATAAAGGTGTCTTGAGGGTTCCTACATAAGTAAACAATCTTGCAATTTATTGATGCGTTCTTAATGGATTCAGCTAAAGAAGGATAAGGGACATGAGTAGCTATAAGTCTACATGGAGAATCATGGTCATGAGGAGTAGGACTAGTCTTGGTGAAATCAAGAAGGCTATGATCTGGATGAAGATGTTTAAAGTCGATGAACGGAACAAGGTCATGGGGTGAAACAGTAAGCAATGGGTGTTGGTGATAATTATTTGAACAAGGGTAATTGATTCGGTTGACGATGCCAAAGGCTAGGGCTTTCAACCAAATGCTGCCTGATTTGGGCAGTGTTGCTAGCATCAAATCAGTATCCAAACCTTTGAAATTCTTTTGAAAGTCCTTGACGCTTTCTATTGCGTCAGCGGAACACCAAAAACCTTGATACTGATAAAGAATATCACTCCCTAAACCATGGCGACCTGCACCCTCTTTAGAAAGATCAGGAGAAATTTCAGTACCATTATCATATTTGTTGTTAGTAGTAGCCATGGGTGATTGGGAGATGGTTAGAAATTAAATTGCCTGTCTTTTCCAATCAGAAACAAGGGTTTATAAGTTGAAAGATGCTTACGATCAAAAAAGTTGAAAAAGATGCTTCGTGATCAAGGTGGCGAGTCCTTGCTTAGCTTTATCTATAGGAAGAAGTGGCAGAAGCCCAACCACAAGAAATTGAAGTGACATGAAAGATACAACAGGACATAGTTGCAGTTGCACTACAATCAGAATATAATACACTAGAAAGTTGAGTGCAATGTGGAGTTGACTTTGAACAGTTTTGGGTAATTTCACTATAACATTCATGGCTGCTAATGGGTACCAAAATCCATAGAAAAACCTCCCTCACCGTACCACGCATTCACGAATCTGATTTACTTTTACTTTGACCGCTGCTTGGTAAACTCTTTAAATGATGATACCAAGCATCAAATTCTTTATTCATGAGAAAAAATAAATGTAATTGCCACTCGGCATGTTTTGTTTTCTTTCTTGGATAATCAATTTAGACACTTAGATGGATACAGATTTTCTTACAATATATATGTTACTTGGCACACCCAATTAAAACCTGGCGAGATTGGGGTATACCCCAACTAATTGGGGTATACCCAATTTTAAGTGGACATGTGACCTTACTAAGGGGAGGCCAAAACGTGGTAAACTTACTTAAATACCCCTACACTAATCAACCTAAAACTAAACTCTAAACTTAAAAACCAAAAACTGATTAACCAAAAACCTCTCCTCTTCTCTTTCATTCTTCTTCTCTAAACCCTCTCCTCTTCTCTTTCATTCCAAAAACTTAAAATCAACCAAAATTTTGAATTTTGATTTTCTACCCAAAAAAAAATGGTTGATTCTAAACGATCCAGCAGCAAGAGAGATTCAACTGGTAACGTGAAAAACCTCCAAATCAGAGGGAAAAGGTAAGGGAAAGGTTGGAACTAGCAAACCCGAAAATCCAATCCTTGAAGGTCTTTGAAAAGAAACTCTAAAGGCGAAAAGAAGATTGTAAGTGATTTATAAACTCAAACCCATTATTGTTTTGTTGAATATGATTGTTAGATTAGGTTAGAAATCGAAAATTTTGATTTTTGATTTGTGGCGGCAAGGTCGATAGTTGAACAACACGCCGACCTTTGTATTTTCAAAGCGCCGGCATGTTATCGGGATGAATAACATGCCGACTTTTCATCGATCCATGGCGATTTGTTGGACAATAACCCGGAGACCGACGGTATAATAACCAACCATGTAGGGTTATATTTGGTCGGCGTTGTTTTTGACTTGTACCATGCCGACGTTAGGCATCAGAAACCTTAATTTCCTAATTTATTAGTCGGCATCTTTCATAGATAGTACCATTCCGGCGTTTTATTAGTCGGCACAGGGTAGTTGGTTAACAACATTAGGCCTTAATGTAGTCGTGCAGTGTTTTATTTATCGGGCTTGCCAGACGAGTAGAATGTCACGGTGTTGTGTTGTTTGTTTTCATATATCTTATTTGTGCATTGTTTAGGTTCCTAGAGGAAAGAAAAGAAGAACTACCTTGTCTTGTTAACAATGCAGAAGAGCTATTTGAATATCTGGACACAATTTATCCCAATTTAGAAGAACCTAAAGATGAAACTGAAGAGAATTGCCCGTTTAGAAAGTTATGTTTGATGGGTAAGGAAAATCCTAAGAATTTCTAAGGTTTATGAACAGTCCTAGCAATCCCCTCAACTATGAAGAATGCACATCATCAGAGGAGGAAGAAGAGGAGGTTGATCCAAGAACTTTTTTTCAGGGCATGTGACTTTTCTGGAGTGAACCCCCTATTACAATGAGGATGGTGACTACATAGGCCCAGTGAAGGGGAAGGGAAAAGCAAAAAGCCGATGCCGGTGAAAAAGCTAGTGATGGGGAGGAAGATAACAACAACAAGAAGGATCCATGAAATTCTTAAACTTTATTATGTTTCACTTGGTTTAGAAACTTAGATTGTGGTTTGAACTCTTTCATTATGTTTTGAACTCTTAGATTGTGGTTTGAGACTTGTTAAACTTATTTGAAGTTTCAGTTTTAGTTGCTTTAGAAGTTATTATTTTGTATGCACTTTTAGACAAAGTACTTTTTAGCCGGCATGGTAGGAAGTCTACACCTTGCCGGCTCAGAATGTTAGTTGCACCTTTTAGGTACAAAGTACAACCCATTGAATGCTCAACGGCTAGAAATTTCAAAATCAAGATATTAGGTATGTTTTTATTATAAAAGCATTCCCAACTTCATCTTCAACCTTGCATAAAGAATGGAAGTTTCACCACCAAATATTTGTAGTCTTTGTACACTAAGTGGTCATTTTGCAAGGGATTGTCCCTTTGAAGGAAGCAAATGCACTATTGAAGGTTGTAAGGGATTCTTATTTCTCATGAAAGCTGCAATAGGAGGTGTATATCAGCCGTATGCTTCAAAATGCACTTGTTGTGGGTTTTTCTATTGGATAGATGAGCGTGTATCTCAGTATGAAGATGAAGTTGCTAAAATCAACCTTCTACCATGCACAGATCCATGTTGCAACGGTAAGATGAAGCTAATTACCTCTCCTAAGAAATTGTGTACCGGAAAAAGATACTATATATGTCCCAAATGTGTTAGGGTAAAGTTTTTAACGTTTGTATGCTTTAATTAAGGTTTGTATCCGATGTATTGTCGGCATTGTCTTAAATTATAAGTTTGCCTGGCTCCCACTTAGTCGGCATTATACTATATTAAAAGCTTTCCGACGGTTGTCCTGTCGGCATGGATATTATAATACACCTTACCGGCTTAATAGAAAATAACATTCATGAACAATTTGTGAGGGAGTTCTAAGCCGGCATGGTTCTGCTAAATAACAATACCGGCGCAATTAAAGCCGGCAACCTCTCAAAACCAGGTTCGTGCCGGCTTAATAGTTAAAAACATCCAGGAACAATTTTTTAAGGGAGTCCTTAGGCGGCATGGTAAATTTCATAAACATCGCCGGCGAATAAAGAGCCGGCAGCTTGGCAAAAGCCTGACCATGCCGGCCTTATCAGGCAGCTTTTTCCTGTACTGTCATGCATTGCGGTCGGCAGTCTGAAGAAATAATACCGTGCCGACCCTGGGATAGCCGGCATGTTTTGGTAATGAATATGATGCCGACCAAATGAGAATACACCCAAAAACACATCCATTTCATTCATTCGTAGCACTCCAAAGTACATTACACAAAACACGCATGCGATTACAAAAGTACTCCAAAAAGTACGAATGTTTTGTCTAGTACTCCATTGTACACTACACAAAAAGCTGCTTTATTCCCTAATCATAATCACTCCTCACTCAAATCTATTGGAGGGAGTTCATTCAAACCTATTGAACCTCCTTTAGTCAAATCTATGGGACATTCCCGAGACTCATCTATAACATTCCAAAGGGCCATGTTGTCCTCATAAATTTTCATCCATTCCTTGCTCTTGTTGTTTGTGAACTTCTCCCACAAACTAAACCTACATAGAGGAGGTAATGGACATTCCTTATTGAGTTGTAGACCAATAAAATGATTTTTATCCACCAAAGCCATGACAATTCTTCTATGCTTGAGTTGCTCCACGCAAACCGCATGTTTCGGTGCAAATGCTATAGATAGTCCCTCACTAAAAAAATGTACCACGCAATTCCAAGTATCTCGCCAATAGATGGCCACACTCCGGCATTCTCAACCAATGCTCCCATTTGATCGGTGTGTTTCCCTCCGGGCCTTTAACACTAGTTAGCAAACCTTTGAAAGTTGCTTCTTTCTCCTCCATGGAACCTTCTAGAATCATTGAGATATGGAACTCCTTGTCGTGTTCTAGTCGAGGGGCCATCTTCTTTCTAATGTATTGGCATTGGGTGAGATTCTCTTCAACCGCTCCACTTAGGTGTCCCAATTGTTGCGAGATAACGTGAAACCCACAATTTCCATCTTTCGGAACATCGTCGGGTACCAATCACGAAATCTTGAATAATTGGAGGGAGTTGAGTCGATACTTTTGCAACACCGGTTGTACTACCTTCTTTGACGACTTTTTTCTTCGCCACATCTCCTTGGCTTGCTTGGCTCTCAAGAGGTAGAGTTCCATTTGTATTCAAGTTAGAGACGGTTGGTGTAGTTAAATCCTTCTTTGGCCGACCTATTTTCTTTCCAACAAATTCCACGCTTGCTTGACTCTCAAGAGGTAGAGTGCCATTTGTATTCAAGTTAGAGACCGTTGGCGTAGTTGAATCCTTCCTTGGACGACCTCTCTTCTTTTTAGCGGGCTCCTCCTTGTATTGCGCCTCGGTATAAACATGTCCGGATGGATCGCACTTTGTACTCAAATGCTCTTTAATGTTTTCCCTTTTGGATTGATCACTATTTCTACTTAAAAACTCTTTGATTTGTTCTCCTTCGGATTGATCTTGATCGCAATTTGTACTCAAAAACTCTTTGATTTATTCTCTTTCTTCCGCCCTCGTCTTTTTGGTAGTTGGTCTACCATTAGGATCTTGTTTCTCCGGTTCCTCGAGTTCTTCCATAAAAGGGTAAACTATCGGCATCAACTTGTGCTTCATAGTTTGTTTGTCCAACCTATTCAACTTGGGGTATTTTTCGAGGATTATTCTCCCAAGTTCCATGTCGCTAAACTCTTCACCGGGATCTTCTCTTGGAGCCGGTTTGAAAGATAATTGCTTCCAATAGGGATCGATATCATCAAGAGGAATGGGAGTTTTATACCTACCAAGCATATGACGACATGGAAGTCCGATAGCCTTCATTATCCTACACTTACAAGGAGTGCTCGGGTCGTCATACTTTTATACTTTTTAAACAAAGCGAGATGTTTCATCATAAAACGTATTGCCCAATGCGATACGTTGCAATGTATACCAACAAGCATCCAATTATCCTCCTTAAACTCCCTCAACTTCCGGAAGCTACTTTCTTGGAATTCCTTTTTTATCTTGTTGATATCATTATTAGTGTACTCATGGATAGCATGTTGCACCGTCACAATCCCATTTTGACTCGTGAAAAGTAGACCTTTTAGTATCCCATGCGCTTGCTCTACCATACTTGTGGATTCAAGTTTGAAATGTTTATAGTCGTAAGTATAAGCATACACAAACCTCTCTTTGTTTGGCCTCAACCATTGTTTCTTGCAATATTCCACTACTTTGGGGTAATTAGTCCCCCAATCATCCTCGAAATCCTTCAAGTTTAACTCATATCTTCCCACACTCATCGACCAAACCACCTTATCCCACGCTTTCATGAATAACCCAAACTTAATCTCACCTTCTTTCCATTCTTCGTCTTCTTTCTCTTTCTCCTTCTCTCGCTCCTCTTTAGTTAGTTTGCTAAGACGTTCATCTTCCTCTTTTTCACGTTTAGTTCCTTTCTTTGATTTCGGTTTTTGGATATGACTTCTACAATTCTTTCTAAGATTGCATTGTATATGCCAAGTGCAAAGGAAATTTTGTGCATTGGGAAAGACTATCCTCACGGCGTTCATTATTGCTTGCTCATTGTCGGTGACTATAACCCCGGAGTTTCGTCTTCGTGGTAGAGAAGCTTCAAAGTTTCCAATGCCCAAATATAACTATCATCCTTCTCACGATCCATAAAACACCATGCCACCGTGAACGATTGCTTATCCGAGGTTTGTCCTACAATGTTCAACAAAGGCATGTTGTACCTATTCGTCTTATAAGTACAATCCATGAACAAAACTTGGTAAAGCAACGCCAATTGAATCATATCGGGATGCGCAAGAAAAATACGATCCACCTCCCTCCGATGACTCATGGTGTCTCACCGTGTAGTTGTATTTGTGTATTAACCATTGTGATTCTTCCATCACCTTTCTTCCATCCCATTCAATTCTTTTAATAGTTTCCTTGGCTGCATAAATTGTAGACAATGAAGAGAGGTTATGCGGGTCGTCCCTCTTGAACTTACTTAGGAGCTTACTTGGTTTAATTCCCCAACTTGTTCTTACTTGTTCGAACTCGTGCGGTTTCAACTTGGCAACTTGACAATGCCCAACAAGAGTTTCCGGATCTTTATGGCTATGCCAACCAACATCAACTCTACTCATTCTCCACACGTTGTCGGTGTCTTTGTTCCTCCCAAAAATTATCTTGAATGGGCATCCACACTTCTTTGACTTCGTCTTGTACACCCTAGTCGTCTTCTTATCATACACATAACCCTTTCTCTTGTGACTTTCCTCCGGCAAACCATAACACTCGCATACCATTTCAAACCGCGTATCTCTTTGTTGGGTGTTTTTCACTAGAACGCACATCTTCTCTTTGGCTTTCTCAACAATCCAATTGACCGCGTCGTCTTTTTCCTTCCATTCCAAATCATTAGCATAATGTGAGGAAGTATCGGGACCCCTAATTTTCTGAGCTTGAGGCTGATCCTCCATAGGTACCAATGCCACAATCTACAAAACATCAAAGTTTAGTTGATGTGTATTACCACGGTCGGCATGGTCGACATATAAAACAATGCTTAGGCTAGAAAAGACCGGAACGTAATAGAATATAAACATTGCCGACATGAAAATAGCCGCAAGGTATGAAAACATTACAATGCCGGCGTCGCATTTTCAAGTAAGGGCTCTGTGTTTCAAAAATAAAAGTCGGCAAGGTTCAAATTTTCTACATTGCCGGTGTGCATCTTTGCTCATGAAAAGTCGAGCACGTTGTTCAAAGTAGAACCCGCCGCTTTTATGGCCGGCATGATCGACAAGCGTCGACCTTGCCGACCCTGTACAGCAGAACTGAAAAAAAAAAAACCAAAATCGATCATTTGCATGGAAAAATCACAATCTTCACGGCGTAGGTTGTCTACCTGATTACTTGCAGCTCCATTCTCTTCTTCTTGGTCATTGGACACTAGGCCAAATTTGGGATTTGGTGACGGTTTAAAATTTTATTCCATGACGGTTATAGTAAAAAGCATCACAAAAAGTTGCAGGTTAGTATAGCTTACGGTTCCCTGGGACAACCGTCACTAATTGTTGTTAGAGCTCGTGGCGGTTGTGTAACTGTCACAGTAACAACTTACGGTGACAATGGTTATTACAAATCTGTTACAATAGACCCCTGATGTGGTGACACTTTAAAACCATTACGAGAGCTCATAATAAATAGTGACAGTTTACGTTCAAACTGTCATTTTATATATATAATGACAGTTTGGGTGATAAATGTCACAATAGCTGGTAATATATACTGACGGTTAAGGTGTAACTCTCACCGTATATAGCTCATAATATATATAAAGGCATTTGCTTATCAAAACCACCGTAAATCGTGCAATTAAGTGTAATAATAAATAAAGGACAACACACACAGTGGTAGCTGAATCATTATTTGAAGTTTGAAACATTGGTCGATATGTACATTTAGACAGGACACGTCGACGACCATTTTCACAATACGTATTCGCTGGGACATGGACCCGTTGCGCACCTAGCCCCTTACCACTTGCCTACAAGTTCATTTCTTAGTACCCATCGGGAGATATAAAAACCGGACGACCACGTGCAAAAACAAAAAGTATGAAATCAGGACCCTACATCTCGTTGAGATCCTTCCACGATTGCTAACTAAGGATCTACATCTATATATATATCCAACAACAAAACCCCTAGTATAATTCTATAAGGTTTTGGCTCTCCGCCGCTCTGGTCCTCTCCTTCTCCCTCTCCTTCTCTATTCTGATATTCTTCCACTAGTAATCACAAAATCCAATCACAACAAGAAAGGTATCGCACTAGATAGCTTGTTCTTCCTCCTAGTTCAACTGTTGATTTTAAATCGAATTAGGTTTTCATGATTTTTTTCTTTTTGATCAGATGTTAGAGACGAAACAGGTGTTTTTAATAAAAATCAAGATCAGTAAAATGCATCATTTGAAGATTCACAAAGGTCTGAGTTCTCTAGGTTGAGCTTCGTTGGTGATTTTGGGGAGAGACTTTTTTTTGTTTGTGTAGGAGAAGAGATGAAGAAAAAAAGTTCCGGCCAGATGAAGAACCCTCGAATCACAATTGTTTGGTACCCTCATTTAGCCCTTTCAGTTTTTAGTTTTTCGATTGTAGGGTTTTTAATATTGTAATTTTTTGAACTTTTGCAGATTTTAATCGGTTCGGATTGATTTTGTTTTGGTTGAAACGTCACTCAGCTCGAGCTCTTCCTCTATCCCAAGTTTGCTTACAAGAGCCGTGACATCGATCGTAATACGCTTTAAATTTTACATAGATGTCTTGTTGAAGAAATGTGAATTGATAGCAATGTTTTGGACTTGCATTTGATGTATTTTAATCTAAATGAGATTGTGTATACATATTTTAACTATGTTTTTAATTATGTTTCTTATTTAATTTTAGTTTGGAGTGTAAATTCAGTTCCAAAAAAAAATCCAATGTACAAGATGATGGACACCAAGGAACCATCCGGATGTTCCTTAAGCCACGCTTTTAAAAATCACACAACGGTTTTGGTTATCTTATGTGACGGATATTTTGCATAACCGTTGTGGTAACCTTCTTTAGGTGGCGTTTTTACACAAAAGCGTCCTAGATATCTCCTGCAATGACGGTTTTAAATACGATATGACATTTTAGAGGTTAAATGGTAACGGTTATGTGACTATTCGGGAGCATCATTATAAATTAGCTCCTACGGTGACACTGCCTTTGGTGACGGTTATAATTTTCACATAAACCGTCGTCAAACAGATACCGTGACAGTTCTGAAACGACACCGATGTTGATTTTTCTACTAGTGGGATTCTTCGTTTGGCTCAATACATTCATCACTTCCATACCCATCATGAGTTTGAGGAAAATAAAAGTGGGGGTCATGCATGTAATCCATTCGATCATGGTCTGGTAGATCATCATACAAGTACTCATATGTAGGAGGAAAGTTAGAAGACTCCCCACTTCAAAATCGTGGATTAGAATCACTCATCTCACTCATATCACAAATTTCACAAAAACCCTAACTTTTCCCCCAAAATCTCCTCTACTCCTTCATACTAATTCTCTCTCTAAATGATTTCTAAAACTCAACTTATAACTAAATCAACTAACTAATCTAACTAATTTAACTAATCTAATCATTTTAGTTAAATTAGAGTTAATCATTGTGGGGGCATTTTAGCCATTTACAAAAATATAGGTTAAGGGGTGGCTTGGTTTTACTTCATAATGACCTGATTTTGTCTACCCCAATTAGTTTGGGTATACCCCAATCTCGCCAGGAATTAAAAGCCATATTTGGTGTTCGACCTTAAGGTTTATTCATCTTTAATTTGGTTTTCTTATCTTTCTGCACGGACCATTGGGTAATATACTCATCTGTTGAAGTTTTCCTCAATGCCTAAGGCGTTAGGCGTCTTACAAGACAGAGTCACACTGGTGCCAAGAAGTGTTTTTAAGTATCTAAGGAGAAGCGGTATTGGATTATTGACTTAAATCGAAATGTGGACAGCAATTTTTTCTTGCCTTAGTCCAAATTAACCTTATGAATTTTTGTTCAGCGACCAACCGAAATCCGCTAGCTATTGACATAGTATTATTATAAGAAAAATAAACATGAAATTAACATACGATTGAATCGTGAATCAATCTTAACATTTTATTTGAAACACTTCCAAGTTACATGAATATGCATGCGGTACTGATAATCATGGACGAGAAAGGTAGCTAGTATTCGAACACTAACCCTGATCCACGCATCTTTTCTTCCGTGAGACGGTGAAGTCGTTCAACCATCAGAGGTGTCAAGTAATTCTTCGAATCACCAACTTCACCTTTCCTGAAGAAGGCTTTGTTTTCGATGAGATTTTGCCAATACCCATTCTTATTCACGTCCAAACTTTTCAAGTTTTCAAAACTACACAGACTTAATATATCTTCAATCACTCCATGTGTCTCTTCTTCTGCAGAAAAACTGTAACCCATGAACTCCGCGAGTTTCTTTACTTGGACTTTCGGTTCTTTCTTCAAATCTTCGTACCTTAGAAACAACACTTTCTGAGGGTTCTCTAAACTTTCTTTCCAGTAGCCAAGTACATGATCCCAAAACGGACCGAATTCTGAGACTCCCTCGTAAAAATACTCAAAAGCTTCATCTATCGATAGAAAATTATTATTATTGTTAACTGCATGCCTCACTTTATTCATAAACATCCACGTAGAGATAAAAGTGTCTTGAGGGTTTCTACATAAATACACAATCTTGCAATTCGTAGCTGGGTTCTTAATGGATTCAGCTAAAGAAGCGTACGGGACATGAGTAGCTACAAGTCGAGAATCATGGTCATCAAGAGTAGTACTAGTTTTAGTGAAATCAAGAAGGCTATGATCTGGAAGAATATGTTTAAATTCAAGGAACGGAACAAGGTCATGGGGTGAAACAGTAAGCAGTGGGTGTTGGTGGTTATTGTTTGAACAAGGGTAATTGATTCGATTGACGATCGCAAAAGCTAATGCTTTCAACCAAGTGCTTCCTGATTTGGGCAGTGTTGCTATTATCAAATCAGTATGTAAAGCTTTGAAATTCTGTTGAAAGTACTTGAGGCTTTCTATTCCGACATCAGAACGCCAAAAACCTTGATACTGATACAGAATACCCCTCCCTAAACCGTGGCGACCTGCACCCCCTCTAGAAATTTCATCACCATCATCATGGTTGTTCTTGTTAGTAGCAGCCATGGGTGATCTTTAACTTTAAAGATTCTAAGGTTTATTATTTAATGAGATGGCTAAATTGTATCTCTTCTCTAATCATAAATAAAGGTTTTTTCACGTGATTTTTTCAGTGGAGAATTCACGGGTGATTTTATGGTGGGGCTGTGAGTGTCGGTGAATTCTCAGTGAGAATTTTGCTTACCAAAACTCTTTTGCATGCAAGTAATGGTAGTTTAAAACGTTTAAATATTCTTTTCCGTTTTAAACTTTATTTTGATTTGAAAATTAAAATAAATTGGCTATTTTATTTCCGTTTTAATTTAATTAGATTTATGAAGGAATTAATTGAGAATCAATTGTCATTACTGCGCCTCTCTCATTTCTGCCTATAAAAGACAATCGAACTTTTCATTTTAACTCGTGTCCAGAAGAGCTACTATCCTCTTCTTTTCGTCTCTCTCCTCACCTGGTGTGGTCTTTTTCTTTTCTTCTGTGCCTTGTTTGTTGAGTTCGTAAGAAGTAGGCAAGTATTGTAGTGCTAACAATACTTGCACTGACCGATTTTATCCTGGGATACAACTTGACCCACGGGGTATAGGCATCACTCATTCTTGAGGCGTACCGGTCAACTATTGTGTTAAGGACGGCGTGTTGAACACGTGACTCATCTTCTGTTTGCTGTCCATTGAGTGATGGAATTCACGGGTGTGTAGCATGTTTTTCATTTGCTTTGCTCGTCCACACATTTTCTTTGCCGAAACTTGTGCTTCTTAATTTTATTTAATTATGATTAATTTAAAAAATGTTGACTGGTTAGTGACATACTGGCATCTAATGATTTCCATTTTCTTGACTGATGAATACTCTTAAGTTGCGATTTGACTTCGATATGAAATGCGGAGTGACCGTTGTTTGATGGGAGGTTAGATTGAGTATTTATGGAGGTTCACACCACATACCAGTATGCATTTTTTTTTTCGGTTTTGCTAGATACACCGTGATTTAAGCACTTTGTGTGCATCGAGAGGATCTGGCGGTATCATATCCTACGTTCTCAGCATCAGGAGGGAATGGGCAGGTGTGGGCCCACCCCCTCTCACACGTTATTCACCAAGGTGCTTAAATCACGGTGCATCTATCATTTTCGTTTTATTTTACTTTTTACGATTCTTTATGTTAATTTTAGGCGCTTTGAGACCCACTTTTCCTTTTTCTTTTTCTTGATTTTTTTCCAACTTAGATAGTTTAGCGCTTTAGCCCTCACTCCTTCACAACTATACATAAAGGCGGGTGCTTTAACAAGAATATACGTAGAGCAGGTTGTGAGCCTTGTTACAAGTCTCGTCTAGTTTAACAACCCAAGTGTCAGTGAAGGAAATGCCAGCCATTCTTATGATAAATTTTTATCGAGTTAAATAATGGTTCTTGTTATCGATTGTGCATGCTGCCAAATGAATTATACAACCTCAAATTATGCCAGTCATGGATGTGTAGACTTTATAGATTCCTTATTTCACCCTCCTTTGAAACTCACTTTCCATTCGTTTCCCAGCTAGCCAAAGCCAGACCCACATCTGATCATAACCCCTCCTTTTAGATATTTCTGATCCATCCCGAGGACCTAATCCTTTTAGGTTTGAGATAATGTGGTTCATGGAGAATGGGTTCATAAATTTGCTGGAGGAGTGGTGGCTCTCTTTTTGTTTTGCAGGTGCCCCTAGCACTGTCCTTTGGCTGAAGTTAAAGGCATTGAAGGAAAAATTGAAGATTTGGAACAAGGAAGTTTTTGGGCATGTGAATACAAGGTTAAATACTATTTTATCTGAAATTCAATCTCTTGACAACTTTTCTGAAGACAACATACTTACTAAAGCACAAGCCAAAGACCAGTTATTGTACAAGACTGAATTTGAGAATGTGTCAAAGATGGAAGAAATCTCGTGGAAAATAAAGTCAAACACAAAGTGGTTGCAAGATGGTGATAGAAATACTTCGTTCTTCATTGGCAATGCTACTGCTAGGAGGAGATACAACAGAATAAACCAGCTCTATATTGATGGTGAGTTAGTAACTGATAGAACGCATCTTACAGAACATATTGTTGGTTATTATAGTTCTCTCTTTACTGAAGAGGAAGTCATCAGACCAGAGCTTGAAGGGATAGATTTTGACAAGATTAGTGGTCAAGAATCTGAAATCTTGGAAGCTGACTTTTCTGAGGAGGAAGTTATACAAGCCATCAAGGACTTAGCCAATGACAAAGCACCTGGACCTGATGGGTTCCCTATCATTTTCTTCAGTAAGTGTTGGAGTTTTATCAAAAATGATATTATGAACACCAATTCTGAATTTTGTTCTATAGGTTCAATTGATACTAAACATAATTCTACGTTTATTACACTTGTACCTAAAAAGGATTATGTGGAGACTATAAAGGATTGTAGACCTATATGTCTCCTAACTCGTGTCTACAAAATCATTTCCAAAATACTTTCTACAAGACTCAAACTGGTGATGGATAACATTATTTCTCCAGTACAATGTGCTTATATTGAAGGTAGGCAAATTGTAGACGGTACACTTATTGCTAATGAACTTGTAGACTCGAGGCTCAAATCTGGCAAAGCTGGTATCATCTGCAAGATTGATCTTGAGAAAGCTTTTGATAGAATAAATTGGAGATACTTAGAATTTGTACTCCATACTTAGAATTTGTACTCCAAAAAATGGGTTTTAGCAGCAAATGGTGTAAATGGTTGAAATATTGCTAATCTACATCAACTTTCTCTGTTTTGATAAATGGGTCTTCATTTGGTTACTTCAATAGCACTAGAGGGGTGAGACAAGGTTGTACAGTCTCTCCTTTGTTGTTCAACATTGTTATGGAGGGTTTCTCGAGGTACATGGATAAGGATGCTTCCTAAAATCTTTTCAATGATTTTTCTGTTTCTTCTTCAAGTCTTGTTATCAGCCATTTACACTATGCAGATGACACCATCTTTTTTGTTGATCACAAAAAGGATGAGTTACATAATCTTTTCTCTGCTCTACAGTGCTTTGAATACATAGCAGGTTTGAAGGTTAACACTTCCAAAAATAGGCTAATAGCTATAGGTGATGTTCCTGAAATTGCTGCTTGGGCTACAAAATTTGGTTGCTCTACAGACAGTTTGCCTTTCATGTACCTAGGTATGCCACCGGGTGCAAAACCTAATTGTAAACTTATTTGGAATCCCATCAATGAAAAATTTGATGCTAGATTATCAGTATGGAGACATATCTCACTCTCTAAAGGCGGTAAGATTGCATTGTTGAAATGCATCCTAACTTCTTTACCTTTATATTATTTCTCTCTGTTCAAAGCTTCTGCATCGATTATAAAAAATTTGGAGAAAAGATGAGGAATTTTTATGTGGGAATTTAAGGATGGTTCAAGTACTTTTCATTTGGTGAACTGGGACCTTGTTCGTGCTGATAAAGAGAAAGGTGGATTAGGTGTTTGTAATCTTAAGGTGATGAACTTGACTATGTTATAAAAATGGTGTTGGAGATTTGGTATATAGAAAAATAAACTGTGGTACAGAATCATCGAAGATAAATATGGGAGTGAGTTTTCATATTAGGTTCCTATCAAAGTTAATCAACCTCATGGTGTCTCTTGCTGGAAAACGATTGCTGATACTTCTTATCTGATCAGTAAAAACTCTTCTCTTAATATTCATTCAGGAAGACACATTGGTTTTTGGAATGATATCTGGACTGGTCAAGCTTTACTTGCAATCACATTCCTAGTCTCTACAAACTGTGTAGAGACAAAAACTCAAGAATTGCAGATATGGTTACTGCTGATGGTAATTGGTCATTTAATTTCAAAAAACATCTTACTGGGTTAGAGACAAGTCAGTATGCTGAATTGTTGACTCACATTGGAGATTCTCCACCTCTTCTTGATGCTTTGCCTGATACAAGGAGATGGCCTTTACATAATTCTGGTATCTTCACCGTTAAGTCTCTATACGCCAAGTTAGTATCTTCTACTGGTATTGATAACTTCCCTTTTACTTTTATTTGGAAGGCTGCGATTCCTCCTAAGGTAAACTTTCTGGTTTGGTGCTTAATTCATGGAAAGCTGAACACTATTGATGTTATGCGACATAAAGGAATTATGTTGTACAATTCCTGTGTCCTTTGTGGTGATAATATTGAGACTCATGATCATATTTTTCCACACTGCAAAATAGCTCATAGAGTTTGGTCGATGGTTTTACCGGGAGATGTTGGTCCTGGGTAGTTCCGAGGGATATAGAGATGTTAGCTCGTGGTTGGGACAACACTCACTTCTCAAATTCTGGCAACTTTGTGTGGAGTCTAATCCTTGCAGCAATAATAGCTACTCTCTGGAAGGAAAGAAATAGTAGAATCTTTGACAAGAACTACTACTTCAAAACTGAACTGGATTTAAGTATTGATGCTAAATCACAAATTCTAGCTTGGGCTTTAGCGGCCGAGAGGAAAGTACATCTAAATTTTCCAATCTCAATACTTAATAATTGGGATGCAATCTTTATATAATCTTTTTGTATTCTTTTGTTTTGTTTTCCTTGTTTTTCTACCTCTCTCTGGTAGGCACCCTATATATTCTATATGTCTAATATAATCTTTCTCTTCTGATCAAAAAAAACAAAAAATGCAACTCATGACCGTCCTCTCATGTAACTTGTTTTTATGGCTTTACATTCATGTAGGACTCACCGGTTCATTAAATTTTTTTTACGTAGTGTCCCAGAAAACTACACAATAACTAAGAACACGTATCCTTCGAGAGTTTTGTTGCAAGATAGAACATATAAGTAGTTAACCTGTCTAAAGTTATGTCCTTCTAGTTCTAAGGGTACTGCTGCTATCTATTCGCCTTGAAGTCGTATTCTTCTCTATTATCCTTTAAAAAGTTTTCCTAATATTGGATTAGGAAACCCATATTAATATGGAAACGGACCAAAAACAGGAAGTATAAATTCAATATTCACGCAGATAAATTAAGTTCTTATTACTATATATACATCGACTCCAAAATCGCCCACTCATATAATTAACTTGTTTTTGTAGCGGGTGTAGGACCCAAACTGGTGGTTTTCCGTTCTCCTTAGGGCTTAGTCAGGAGGAGTTATTTCCGTGAAGATTATCACAAATCTCACCTATAACGTTGCAAAGATTATCTGGCGTCATCTCCTGAAGGAAATGGAAAACCCGGATACTAGAATCCAAAATAACAATGATCAACTGCAGCTAATTGATGGAGCTTCTGAGTTTTATCCAAAAGATGTAGAGGCGGAAGCTAATTCATACTTTCACAAGTTATTCTCTGGGAAATTGACAACCATTGAACTTGTTCATGTTCTTTTTCGTTTCAAGGAATATCCTGAGGTAAAGGACCACTCTATCTATTCGTGTATGATAGGTAATCTGTTTGAGGAGTACAAGTTTCTTTCTAAATATCCTTACAAGGAGCTTTTAGTTGTTGCTGTTCTCTTCGGTAAGCATTGTAATTATGCACACACTGTACTTGTAAGTGGTAACATGTTTGTTATTCCTTATGGATTGCGCTATTCTACTTATATAATGTGAATGAACTTAATCGCAGGATCACTAATAAAGCTATTGGATTAGTCAGGCCACCTGAGTAACCACCTAGCCGACTTATTGTTGTACATAGTCTTGGTCTTACTTTCTTATAGCTTTACTAGGTTTAGTCCTCCTGTTCTTTCGTTCCTTCCTATTCTTCTACTTTATTCGTTACTCAATTGTTATCTTTGTAATCATCTGTAATTGTAACTGCGTATAAATACTTATCAATACATTCAAGCTCAACACAGTTGTGCGAGCATTCAAACCCTCTGTCAGATTTCTTTATGGTAATACAGCTAGGTTAAGTTTTTTTTTTTCCAGAAAACCCTAGTCAATCATGACTCTTGAAGATGATCAATCAAACTCTTCAAACAACAATCTCGAAAAAGACATTGGTTTATCTCCAACCAGTCCATACTACGTTCATCCGGCAGATAATCCCACATCTATCATATATACTCCTCTTCTTACCAGCGACAATTATTGTACTTGGGGACGAGGGATGATGAAAGCCCTTAGCGCGAAAGGGAATTCGGTTATGTTGATGGAACTTTGGAGAAGCCGACCAATCCATCTGACTTACCTCACTGGACTCGCTGCGACGATTTGGTGGGAAGTTGGATCTCAAACTTAGTTGATCCTGAGATCCGTTCCAAGACTAAGGGCAATTTCCCATCCGCACGGAACAAAGTGGTTGGAAATCAAATCTCGCTTTTTTCTCACCACAACTCATCCAAGCTGTACGCAATCAAGCAGTCCATTGCAACTCTGAAGCAAGACAATCTGAGTGTTGCGATGTACTGCACTCACCTCAAGTCCCTATGGGATCATTTGGACGCTTTCCGACCTATCGAACCATGTATCTGCGGTGCAGGGAAGAACTACGTGAACAACCACAATCAGGATCGCTCCATGGATTTCTTGCAGGGGCTCCATGATCGATTTTCTCCTCTGCGCAGCCAAATCCTTCTAATGGAACCCATGACGTCATCTGCAAAGATCTACAACCATGTCAGGCAAGAGGAGGAGTAGCAAGGTATTAACTCTTCTTATGTTCCTTCCATTGAATCCGCTGCTTTACTTGCTTCTCGTGGTGATTATAGAAACCAAAGGTTCTCTACACAAACTGGCTCCAACAGAAACAATGGAAATAACAAACGCACTAGGCCGTTTTGTGACCATTTTAACAAGCATGGCCATATCAGGGCTGCTTGATGGAAGTTGAATGGGTATCCAAAGGATTTCCCAAAGTCCAGAGATGCTGATTCCAATGCTCTTGCTGTTGCTGCTACAATCCCAGCGTCTGTATATGTACCATCTGTTATTGCACCAGCCATCAGCGCTGCCCAGTATGCACGTTTACTAACGCTGATTGATCCAAACAATGAAGGCACAACCGTTCATCCATTTGCCAACTTCGCAGGTAAGATTTTAACTTGTTCTAATCATGTTTGGATTGTAGACACTGGTGCTACTCACCACATCTGTTCATCTCTTTCACTTTTCACTACTTACTCATTGGTTTCCAAACAAATTAATGTCCAACTACCGGATGGATCTCTTACCTCCGTGACTCACATTGGCAGCATTGATCTGTCTCCTACTCTTAAATTATTGGATTTATTTCATATTCCGAGCTTCCAATTTAATTTAATTTCAGTCAGTCAATTGACTACTACAACCAACTGTTGCGTTCCATTCTCAAAAGATTTTTGCATCTTTCAGGACCTGTCCATGAATATGGAGATTGGATGGAGTAAACGTATAGCCGGTCTCTACCATTTCACGTTTCATCCATTTTGTTTATCAATTGCTGCAAATAAGCATGTTGATACATGGCATCGCCGTCTCGGCCATCCCAATGAGGATTGTTTTCCTTTTTTAGCTACCAAGTTTGCTTATATTAGTTCTTCATCTCATAACTTTTGTGATGTATGCCCCAGGGCAAAACAAACACGTTTTAAGTTTAATAAAAGTCAGTCTTTATCTTTACATCCTTTTCAATTACTTCACGCTGATATTTGGGGACATTTGCCACAGCATCTTCTACTGGTGCTAAATATTTGCTTACCATAATTGATGATTATACTAGGTGCACTTGGGTTTATCTAATGAAATCCAAATCTGAGACTTTGAAATTTCTCAAATATTTCTTTGCTTTTGTGATCACTCAGTTTGGTCATTCAATCACCAGCATCTCCTCTGGTGTTAATAAACTAATCATTCCTCAGTTACAGACCTTTCGATCAGATAATGGGTCTGAGTTTCGTTCCACTGAATTACAATCATGGTTTACTCAGAATGGTTTTTTACATCAAACAAGTTGTGTTTACACACCACAGCAAAATGTTGTTGTCGAAAAGAAGCATCGACATCTTCGTAATGTAGCACGAGCATTAAGATTTCAGTCCAATTTACCCCTTCATTTTTGGGGAGAATGCATTGTCACTGCTACATACTTAATCTGCTTTCTCATAAAACACCTCACGAGTTGTTATTAAACAAATCACCAGACTATGCATCATTACGCGTCTTTCGATATGCTTAATTATGTTTTGGCAGAAATGCCAAGGTGTCTCATAAATTCGACCAACGTGCCATGCCGGGCATATTTGTTGGCTATCCTCATGGCCAGAAAGGATACAAGATTTTTGACCTTCAATCTAAATATTTTCATGTTTCACGAGATGTGGTTTTTCATGAAACCCGTTTTCCTTTCCTGGATTCATCTATTTCTTCTTCTGTACCAGCACCTGTACAAAATCTGGAGTTTGCACACTATGACTCTATATTTGATTCTCAGTCACCTGTTACTGTGTATCCAACACATAACCCTTCATCGCAGTCTTCTACTGATATTCATGTTTCTGACCTATCTTTAGGTCATCCAGTTCCAGCTGATACTCACAATTCTTCCGCTACGCCAATCTCTAGTTCCTCCACCATCGATCCTATTTCAGATGTTTCACCAGATAAATCATTCTCAGAACATTCTGTCCTGCCTATCAACAGTTCTACATCTTCTATTTTACAACAGTCTCAACCTACATCTCCTCCCGTCGGATTTGATCAACCTATTGCAGATCCTCATCCTTCTCGTGTTCGTAATCCTCCATCATACTTGAAGGATTATCACTGTTCAGCAGCTAAATGTAAATCATCTTCCGTCTATCCCATGATTGACTACTTTTCATTTGATAAATTTTCTCCGTCTCATAAAGCGTTCCTTACTGAGGTTGTTTTATCACAAGAACCTAAAACCTTTTCAGAAGCCACTAAATGTCCTAAGTGGCGTGCATCTATGGCTAAAGAGATCATTGCTCTAGAAGCCAACAATACTTGGATTCTCGTTGATTTGTCACCAGGTAAAACCACCATAGGATGTAAATTGTTTTTTAAAATCAAGTTTAACCTTGATGGCACAGTTGAACGCTACAAAGCTCGTCTCGTGGCGAAGGGTGACACTCAACAGGAAGGAATTGACTACTATGACACTTCTGCACCAGTCGCCAAAGTGGTAACTGTTCGCTTGTTGCTATCTATTGCTGCGATAAAAGGATGGTCTCTCCATAAGATCGACGTCAACAATGCCTTTCTCCAAGGGGATCTTGATGAAGAAATCTATATGAAGATTCCTCCAGGGCTGGCACGCAAAGGTGAGTCTAAAGTTTTTATGCTTAAGAAATCACTATATGGCCTTAAGCAAGCCTCTCGTCAATGGTTTGCTAAGCTTTCTTCAATTTTGTTAGCTGAAGGATTCCAGAAATCTCTCTGTGATAATTCACTCTTCACATATCATCGTAATGAAACTTCTATTTTTGTCCTCGTCTATGTGGACGATATCATTATTACTGGCACATACGATAACTTTATTACTTCACTAAAGTTACGTCTTGCGTCTCATTTTTCCATTAAGGATCTTGGTCGTCTACAATATTTCCTAGGCATTGAAGTTTCACGATCCAATAAGGGTATCTTTCTATGTCAAAGGAAGTACATTTTGGACATTCTTAAAGACTCTGGTCTTACTGGGGCTCGTGTTTCGTCTTTTTCGATGGAAACACATATCAAGTTGCTTCCTACTGATGGTACGGAACTACCTGATCCAAGTTGCTTTCGTCGACTTATTGGTAGATTGCTATATCTCATTGTAACTCGTCCTGATATCACTTTTTTCGTCAATTATCTTAGTCAATTTATGCAAAATCCTCGTACAACTCACTTGGATGCTACTCACCGTGTTCTTAGATATCTAAAAGGAACAATTGGCCATGGCATTTTTTTTGTCTGCTAATAGTTCTCTATCTCTCCATGGTTACACGGACTCTGATTGGGCAGGATGCCCACTTACTCGCAGATCCACCACGGGTTATTTTATTACCATAGGTAATAGCCCAATTTCATGAAAATCAAAGAAACAGCCCATTGTGTCTCGTTCTTCCGCTGAAGCTGAATATCGTGCCTTGGCCAACTTAACAGCTGAGCTTCAATGGTTACGATATCTTTTCAATGACATGCACATTTCATGTCCTCTCCCTATCACCGTTTCTTGTGATAGTCAAGTAGCAATTCACATTGTTCAAAATCCGGTCTTTCACGAACGTACTAAACACATTGAGATTGATTGTTATTTTGTTCGTGAGAAATTACTCAGCGGCTTGATATTGCCAAAGCATCTTCCATCTTCTGATCAGCTTGCCGATGTCTTCACCTGACTAACCACCTAGTCGACTTATTGTTGTACATAGTCTTGGTCTTCCTTTCTTATAGCTTTACTAGGTTTAGTCCTCCTGTTCTTTCGTTCTTTCCTATTCTTCTGCTTTATTCGTTACTCAATTGTTATCTTTGTAATCATCTGTAATTGTAACTGCGTATAAATAATTATCAATACATTCAAGCTCAACACAGTTGTGCGAGCATTCAAACCCTCTGTCAGATTTCTTTAAAAGCACCGCCTTTTAACCCATCTTCTCCTTGGCGTCGCTCTTAGCGGTGTTCTGGATGCATTGCGTAAACCTGTAGATACAAAGATGTATCTATTTGGGATAAAAGCATTGGAGCAGTATGTGGATCGGTTGGTAGAGTGGCCTAATTATAGCCGTCATATCATGCAAATTCCTCATCTACGTGCAACCCATCCAGAGCTTGTTGCGCTCGTCGAATGTGCTCTTGCCAGGAGCTCATCCACTAGCCACTCAGAAGCAAGCAGAGATGAGGTTGCTCCTACAGATCATCATCATGGAATAATTCAGGTTGGTAATGTAGGTGTGGTAAATAATGGGATTTAGTTGAAACACAAGAGACACTAGACTTGAGAGCTGCCATGTCTTTACAAAATCTGATCAGAGTATGGTTCAGTCATCCCAGCAGCATTTGTAAGACAAAATTGATGCTGCCACAAAGCAAATACTTATTGAAAGGATATTCTTCTGCCATATTATGTCCATTCTTATTCATGCAAGTTTGGTAGTCATGAAAATTTTGATTACTGTTTTCGCCTCTTTTTCTCTCTATATCAAATTAAGGGTCGAGATAGCACTTTCCTGACTGATTTGTTCCGGTTTTGGATTGTTTTTTGATTGCATAATGGAGGGTGGATATGTGCGCTAGTGTTGACTGCAGGCATGTTTGCTGGACTTACGGATCCGAATGACTGAGCCAAAAAACTAATAACATACTTTACACTATAAGATAGATTAAAACTTATTATATTATTAGGTAACGATTATTACATGAAACTAGTTGGAAGCCTAACAAGCTAAGCTCCAACGACATACTACATTAATTGAACAGGTTGCTGTGCTAGCCTACCAGCGAGCCTCATGGGTAACCTAGCCAAGAGAGCCGAAGCGGATGGGGCTAAGATTGTGTCATAAGGGGGGCAAACTAACTCTACCTTCCATGCTAAGATAGATTGAACTAGTTTTGGTATTAGTAATTTCACTATAATATTGGCGTAGAGATCAATTTTATTCGTATATAAGTTATAATAAGTTAAACTAGTAATGCATATACAACCACAATACCATGTACTTCAGTAAAACATCACAGTCACGATCACGAACCTGAAACCCTCGGTTGCTTTACTTTGATCGATGTGTGAGACTCCGAAGAAGGCGTACAGGTGACACATGAGACGACTTCAATCGGAATATCTTAGTTCTCAGTCTCCTTGAAGACATGTTGCGTCTAAGTTCCACCAAAACAGACATAGCAACTTTGTTGATCTCCTTCACAGCTTTCTTAACCTTGTCTTTAAATCCTTCTTCTTCAGCAGCAGCAGAAAACTGATAGCTATTCAGAAAAGTTTGTCTGACATGAAAATCATGTCGAGTACTTCCATTCCGATGATAAATCTCAATCGTGTCTATCAACAGTGGCTCTTGATTGTGACCGCCATATGAGTTATTCAACCGTGAACCACGCCACTCATCGACTACTATCATCGGACGGATTCTGTTGTTTGGCATCCCCTAACTGAAATCTAACTAACACAAAACAGAATGGTTTGGTATGTTTCTCAAAATGATAGATTTATATGCTCATTAAAGGGGAGTTGGTGTTGAATTTTGTTTGACAAAGTGATCAATTAGTGGTTGAACAAATTAAACGAAATGTGTTTAATGGTTGGTGTCTTCTGTTACAACTTACAACCAAAAACGGCTTTTGTCCACATTAGGTACTAATTATTAATTTTTGTAGTCTTTGGCTGATCAAGCTACTTAGACTTATTAGAGTAACTATACATGCCATCATTTATCTACTTAGACTTATAGAGTAACTATACATGCCATCATCTCTAAGTATGTCCTATGTCACTATGGAACTTAGCACCACAAGATATGCCACATGCAATATCTTCTACTTCTTTTTTATGCTAAGCGAATTTTAGTTAAGCTTGACCGGTAGTTATAACTTGACTTCCTTAAAAAAGTTGGTGCCTAATACAATATGGTGGCCTAGTATACAGTTCCTTTGTTGGCATTCTGTTGCAAACTAACTTAGCAAGGATAGCCTGAAAATCAAACTGATGAAGAGTTATTTGTTTGTTTTCATTTTATTTTTTTTCTTTATACGGACATCACTGAATCGAACTTCTAACCTATAACTTGAGAGTTCGACTCCTGGCCAACTGGGTTATTTCCTGTTAGCTTGTGAAGAGTTAGTTTAGCCTCTAGCAGCTCTGGTGATGTAACTGCCACACTATTTACCTCTTGCGTAACTCCTTCGGAATCCTGAGCATCAAGCCTGAAAGAGATTTTTGAGACGCAATTGCTTTGCCCAGATTTTATACCAAAATATCTTCTTAAGTCTTAAATCGTGAAGCATTTTTCATTTGGATCTCTCCAAACCATTCAACTTAGCTACCTTTCAAGGTGACGTACATCTTGAAGTTTGAAAGTTGAACCGCAACCACTAAAATTTGTGGCACCTCTAAGGTGTGTGCCCTCATCCAAAAAAAAGGTGCCTTAAGTAAGAAACAAATTCTTAGTAATTTTAAAATATCATGAGGGCGAATTTAGTAAATTCCACCGATGAAGACTAGAACATTCTTTCTTACACGTATCCGACAGTCCATAGGAGAAGAAGAAAACAGTTCTAGAACCGACTGGAAAACGATCTCTTCGTAAAACCCTAGTCGATCTTCAATTTCACATCCCATCAGGTAAGAATATCGAAATTACTACTGTTTCTCTGTCAAATTCGTTCACATTTCTTGTTTTTTGATGATTTTAATGGTGTAATTTGAGCTTCATATGTGTGAAATTTCATATACTGTGATTCAAGAAATCTCCTAGGGCATCATATTTGATTCAGATAGCCTGAGTTAGGGAAAAAACTATAGACGAAAGGGTTAATTGTGATCTAAACAGTTGGAATTGAAATTTGTAGAATTTGGATTGAGTTTAAAACCCTAGATTTTTAGGGTGAAAATGGGGAAGCCACTGTTTTATGAGATTTGGGAAAAACCAGCAACAAGTTGTATAATAGGGATATGTAGTGCAATTTGGTTTTACATACAGAAGAAAAACATTGGGTATTCACATGTTGGTTTGAATTATGATTCGGCATTAGAAGGGCATCATTGGAGGATTATAACATCGGCATTTTCGCATATTAGTGTTATTCATTTGGTTTTCAATATGAGTGCACTTTGGAGTCTTGGTGTGGTGGAGAGTTTGGATTTGATGGGGATGGGTGTTGAGTTTTATCTTCATTATACGCTTGTTCTGGTTGTGTTGTCTGGGGGATTGGTTTTAGGGACTTATCATGTTCTGATTCAGAAGTTTAAGTTGGAATATTTTCGGAGAGTTACGGCTGTTGGGTATTCTTGTGTTGTGTTTGGGTGGATGACGATATTAGCTGTTAAACAACCATCGTCCAAGCTTAATTTGTTTGGGGTTCTGTCACTTCCAATCAGTTTTGCGCCTTTTGAATCGCTGATATTTACTTCGATCATGGTGCCACAAGCAAGCTTTCTTGGTCATTTGTCGGGGATTATTGTCGGGTACTCTATTGGATGGGGTTTGATACATGGAATGAATAATTACTGGGCTATTACAATGCTAGGATGGATTGTATTTATTTTTGTATTCAGTTTGAAGAAATCTGGCACTTTTGATTTTGAGTTTATTGAAATTGAGCCTGTTGCGGATTCTTCATTTCCTTCTGTGGGTTTTGTTGCAGCGGGAAATGGTAGAACTCTGCAGATGGGTGCGGTACCACTGGCTGGCTCCGAACTTGTCTGATTTGTGATGAAAAAATATGCAACTTTCTTTGCATAAGAAATCAATACAACTGTAAATCACTTGCATATTGGGAACTTTAAAGCAAAAACAGTAAGGTTTCTATTATTTTCCTTGTGAGGTATGAAATTTCGGACTTGCTCCAAATTCTAATGCTCTGTGCAGGTTTTTTTAGTACCAGTTATTTCATTCCACTGGAAAACTCTATAGGGTGACGAAGACGGTTTCTTAGCTTACACATTTGAACTTATGAGATGCATCAGTTTTGTACTTGGCATGTTTGAATAAGTTCATTTTAGACTGATAGTAAATGTAGTGAAAATAACTTGTGCAGTTGTGCTTCTGTTATACTATATGAAATGTACCAGCTTCAGAAAAAATCCGCAGTATGAGCTTGGCTTCAAAGTTAGATTATAGCAGCAATTATGGTTTCAGCTGAGTAGTTTCCTTTTTTTTTTTTTTTCTTCTTCTTCTTCTTTTCGGGAATGAATGTTTGTTCTTTAGGATAATAACATGATCTTTGTTGCAGCACAGCTTTGATCAAGCTATGTTTTTTTTTTTTTTGCATGACTTTGCTAACACCTGCTATAACGCTTCCAGAAGAACAAAAAAAAAAAAAAACTGTCCCCTTTATCTTACGACCTTAGGTAGTAATAACCCAAGCCCAGAAAATTTCAGCCCCAAAGGTGCTTGCTTTTAGAAGCTTCACCTGCAAAGGAAATTGATCTATTTTTAGAAATAAGCAAATTTATTGGTTGCCATCTATAGAAGCTTTTCTTTTCAAACAAACGACATTGGCTCCTATAAATACAACACTCGCAGAAACGAAGTAACCACTCGACATTCAGTAATCAAAGATTCAGAAAAGAGAAGATGGCTGGGTGAAAGTAGATTGAGCTTTGCGGACTTGGAGAAAATGAGTGATTACGGAATAAGCGAATCTTTAAGGGCGTTAGAGTCATGTGAATTACCATCACCAAATTCTTGCATATTCAAAGTTCCACAGAAATTTCTAGAGCAGGACGAGGCAGCATACAAACCGAGCGCTAGCTTGACTATCGCTGGCGGTCTAAAGACCGTCGAGCGCTCCCTTGACCATCGAGCGACCGAGACTCTATCGCTCGTTGGAAACTCTGTCGTGTATGCCTATATGTCAGGAATAACATATTGACATATGAGTTTGGAAGTTTGGCATACCCATAATGGGTGCATATATGCCAAAAATCAGTGTTTGGCATGTGCATAGGAATAGGCCTCATAAGATGCTGATCTTTCCACCTTATGTTTTCACTGTTACGTTGTTGAACTGCCTCCAAAATAGCTTTGTGACCTTAAACTTGATCTTGATTGAGATTTTTGGATTGAACCCATTGTAATACCTTTCTTTAGAGCCAACACTTCTGCCTGATCTACATCTCGTACCCTGCTTGTCCAGGCCAAAGCTTCCAAGAAGTCTCCTAAATTATTACGAACCACAAGAGAAAAACCAGCATAATTAGTACCTGGAATAATTGAAACATCAAAATTAACTTTTAACCAATCAAAAGGGGGAAGCCTCCAACAATTATTCACAATTGAGACTAGCATATGTTGCGCAGAAACCAAATTTTTAGATGTATGATGAATGCAGATGTTATGAGCATAGCAAAATTTAAATATTTGTTTAATGAGCATCTCAGGAGCCAGAAATTTGTTTTCAAATACTTTCAAGCATTTGCTCTTCCAAATGAACCACATAGTTATCACAGCAAGATTCAAAATCTCCCTTCTTGCTGTTGAGACCAAAGAGGCAGTGTCTATCGAAGATTGTATCCATCTTGTAATAAATTCTCTTATTTTAACACGCTTATTGTATTCTCGGGCTAGTCTTCGCTGATAGTTCTCCATATGCCTTAAAGCCATTTCTCTCTTTTCTTCTAGTTCATCAAGCTTTGTTAAAATCATATCCGCACTTAAATTTTTCTCCCATGCCTCCTTCTTTGTTGTGGGAATAATGACCTCAGTTGGTAGCACCGCTTCAACCCCATATGTTAAACAGAAAGGTGACATTCCCGTAGCTTCTCGCCTAGTTGTGTTATAAGCCCAAACTGCATTATGCACCTGTTCGCACCATGCTTTATTATGCCCCTCCAGCTTCTTCTTCAGTGTATCTTCAATTGTCTTATTTGTTGCTTCTGCCTGTCCATTGCTTTGTGGATATAAAGGAGTGGATTTCCAACATTTTATCTTAAATGCATTCAGTAACATTTCTATATTCTGCCCCTCGAACTGTTTTCCATTATCAGACACCAATTGTGCAGGAATTCCAAATCTACAAATGATATTTTCGAATATAAATGTGAAGACATCTTTATCGCGAATATGTTGCATTGCCTTTACTTCAGCCCACTTTGTGAAATAATCTGTTGCGACAATCAAATATCTTCTTTGTCCAGATCCTAGTAAAAATGGTCCCACAATGTCTAAACCCCACTTTCCAAAGGGCCACACACTTGTTGAAGATGATAAAAGTGCTCCAGGTGCATGTATCCTCCTACCATGCCGTTGACATTCTTCGCAACTCCTTGAGACTTCTTTCGCGTCTTCATGCATGTATGGCCAATAATAACCTTGTATTTTTGTTTTGTATGCCAAAGATCTTCCTCCACTATGGTTACCAGCATCTCCATAATGTAATGCCTTCAATATTTCTTCTCCTTCTTTTCGCGTCAAGCATCTAAGTGATGGCCCATTAAATGATCTTCTATACAACACCCCATCTCTAATTTTGTAATTTGTCGCACGACTCTTCAATTTATGTGCCTCCAATCTATTCCTTGGTATATCTCCTTTCTCTAGATACGCATGAAGTTCGATTCTCCAATCTGCGACATTATTCACCTTCTCCTCTTCCCCATCTTCTATTATCATCACATCTGCCTCTTCCTCCTCTTCTTTGTTGATTGAAGGCGAAAGAAGTGTCTGTATCTTTATGCATCTCGCAGTTGGATCTACCATCATACTTGGGATAAAAGCAAAGGCGTCTGCTAACCTGTTATCTTTCCTTGATATGTGTCTCCATCTTATTTTTGGGATTTTCGCTGACAATTCCTCAACAAGCTTCTTGTATTTCTTCAATGACGGTTCATTCGTAGTGTATTCTTTTGTTATTTGGCGAATGACTAGTTGCGAGTCACTTGTGATTCTTGTGTTTTCTAACTTCATTTCTATTGCGAGTTTTAATGCATGTACCACTGCTTCATATTCTGTTTCATTATTAGTGGATGCGAACTCCAACCTAAAGGAAAAAGCCATTTTCGCTCCTTCTGGCGAAATTAAGACAATTCCAACTCCGTTACCTTCCCCATTTGATGATCCATCCACCAATATTTCCCATCTATTGGGCTCTGTCAGCAAGTCTCTTGGATTCCCATGCTCTTCTTCTGCATCCACCATCTCCTCCACAGCTTCATCGTCTTCTAATGGAAATTCTGCCAAGAAATCTGCAATAACTTGTGACTTTGGTGAAGAAAGTACTTCATACTTGATCTCAAAATGTCCCACTTGCGCATTCCATCTCTCCACCCTGCCTGATCTTTTTGAGTTTTTCATTACTGACTCAATTGGCATCTTTGTCAACACCTTTACTTTATGAGCCTGAAAATATATGCGAAGCTTGAATGTTGCATAAACTAATGCCAGTATTAATTTTTCAATCTTCGAATATTTTTTCTCTGCCGCATTGAATGTCTTGATGATGTAGTAGATCGGCTTTTCCACCCTTGCGTCTATTCGCAACAACACAACACTTAACTCATGCAAAGTTGTCGCAAGATAGATTAGCAACTCTTCCCTTGGCTATGCTTTTTGTAAGATGGATATATTCATCAAATGGTCTTTTATTCCTTGCAGCGCTTTTTCGCATTCTTCTGTCCATCTAAACTTCGTTCCCTTCTTAAGTATGTTGAAGAAATGTTTGCATTTGTCCAATGATTGTGAAATGAACCTTCCTAGTGAAGCCAAGAGTCCGTTTAATTTCTATACATCTTTCACTGTCATCGGTGTTGGCATGTCGCGAACTGCTTGTACTTTCTCTGGGTCAACTTGTATTCCTTCTTTTGACACAATGTATCCTAAGAATTTTCCTGAGGTAACACCAAAAATGCATTTTTCAGAATTTACTTTGATGTTGAATTGCCGCATTTGTTCGAAAATTTCCTTCAAATCTTGCACATGATCTTTAGCTTCCTTACTTTTCACCAACATGTCATCCACATACACTTCTAATGTCTTATGTATCCATTTCGAAAACACCTTCTCTAGCATTCTCTGATATGTCGCTCCAGCATTTCGCAAACCAAATGGCATTTTCGTGTAACAATATAATCCTCTGGGTACGAAAAAGGCAGTGTCTTCTTGATTTTCTTCAACGAGAGGGATTTGATTGTATCCTTTATATCCATACACTACGGGAAAATTAGTAATCTACAACTATAGATTGACAACTCATAAATTAAAAGTTGTAAAATGTAGTATGTTTTACAACTTTTTCCAACAAAAGCGTTGTCAAAGTAAAATATGTCCAACTCTTAGGACCAACGAGTTCCTAAGAGTAGTGACGAGAATCAGAACCACAACTTGTTGTGTGAAAAGGGTTGCAGAGAGAAGTGACCACCTTTAGAATTTACGACTCATATCCTAAAGGTAGTGAATCATTTTAAAACAACACTAATAAGAGTCGTTGAAGATAAGAAAAAAAAAAATTGAAAAATGTTCTTATAGAGAATCGAACCCAAGCTACTAGGTGTTAGTACAAGGCGTCAACCATCTGCTAGGATTCACAATCTTTGGTAGATTTGTGCTTTTTCTTTTAATCAATATTCGCAACCTTTATAAGGGTTGTAAAATGAAAATTGACTAGGAAAAAAATTAGGCTAGGGTGAGATTCGAAATCGGGCCTCCTCTTTGTAGGACTGGGATTCCAACCACCATTCCAGAGTTACATGTATGATTATCAAAAGACATCTACGTTAATATTTAACAATAATTTCAACTGAGCCTTAAGAAAAATAGCCAGCAAGTGCGCCATTTTCTGAAACATACAAGGCTTTCTCTCGAATTATACAAGGACATTTGCAATCACATTTCAATCAACACTCACAACACCAGGTTGTATATCTCAAAATGTAAATGAATGAAACAAGTGGAGGTGTATATTTATATGCTCAAAGTAGCGGATTCATGCAAATTTTGGTAAAGCAAAACAATGATCATGAAGAAGCTGCAAATGCTCAAAGTTTCAGAGATTATAGGAATGTGTTACCTGTTTTTCTCGCCAATTGCAAAATTATTGACCAACTCAGTAAATCCCCTTTTCTCTCCTCCTTTATCCGGGCTTGAGACTGGCAATGAGATTATTCAATGGCGGAGCTAAAAAGGGGGGGTTCATCTGAAGAGAAACATTCAATATATCATACAAACAATATTATAAGTCATCAACATTGCATAATTTTAATTATAAAACAAGTCCAGACCAATTCATACTACACATAAAATCAAATCTTATTACATATGACTTTTTCCTAGATTTGTAATTAGATCAGCTATTTGATTTGCAGAAACTCTAACTTTTTCCTTTGCAGCAATGAAGATAGCATCTGAGGCCCATGTAAAAGCTCCACATTCTTCATATACCAGGTAAGATATGTGCTTATTGTGTTGATTGTTGCATATTTTTAGGTTGAGTTTGTTATTGCGGGTTGAAGAGAAGCACAGGCGATTGTGTAGTGGACAATTTTTAAAAGTGATCATCTTCTCCATAAGCATCACGACTTTTCACCGATGGTAATAACAACAACTTGGCTTTGCAAGCGTCAGAAGCATCAGTAAACCATTCAAAGTAGGTGCAGGTAGGTATGGTGCACTTGAAAAACATTTTTCCATAGGTTTCAGTTGTTTTAGATTGCAGAAATGCCCTCACACCATTACAAGGAACATGCTTACACCTAAAAAAGAGCCAAGGATACACTTTTGTCTCATGAATCCCTTGTTCACACATAGCACACTCATTTAGTTTTTTTTTCATTCTCATGTTACTGTTGCTGCTACTACTGCTACCTGGAGAATATTTCACACCTCCACCAATGACTAATTCAGTGTTTTAAAAGCCTAATTGAAGAAAATTTTCCACAGGCCTAATTTCTGAAAATTTCTGAACCCTAAGTGTTTTAAAGCCTAATTCAGTGATGGCTAATTTACACATGATTGATTAGTGTTGATTAATAGATCTATTGAAGCTAGGACTAATTTTAAATGTATCATCATTCTCAGATCAATAGCGAGTTAAGCGAACGGAAATCAAAAAAATAATAAAACCCTAAAATGGGTTATAGAATCAAACCTTCTTTTCCTTAACACATATCGAGAAGGTGTTGGTGGTGAAGAAATCTTGACTCAATCTATTGATGGGCTTTAAATTTTTCGTGGTTAAGGAGATGAAGGAGGAGGTTAACGGGAGATGGAGGAGAAAAAGAAAAAACGACGGAAAATAAGATAAGCGGAGGAGAATAAGTGATGGGGAGATTGAATAGATAAGAAGAAAAAGATAAATAGATCTTCTGCAACCCTTAGAAGAGTTGTAAAATAAAAAATAACTATAAAAAAAAAAGAGTACGAGTGAGAGTCGAACATGAGTCTCATTGTCCCAATATGACATTCGAACCATCCTGCCACATTTATACATGTAATTATATTTACATTCTTTTATATATTAGACCAAATTTTTAAATTAGCCTTAAAAAAAAGGCCAGCAAATGCACCATTTTTCCTGAAGCCAATGCTTGCAATCACATTTCAATCAACAATCACAGTACCAGACTCATGTAAGTTTTAGTGAATTGTACAAGGCCTGCAATCACATTTCAAATTCCATTAAGAAGCTGCAAATGCTTAAAGTTGTGAAGTATATTAAATGGAATAAAAGTAAGACATTATTTTGCAAAATAAGTAAAGACATTCCCGAGAAAAGCAAGCCGCAACATCGGATACCAAAGACATGATTATATGTAACCAATTTGGAAAATCGCATTTTAGAACTCAATAAATACCATTTTCTCTCCTCCTTTACCCGGGCTTGAGACCGGCATTGAAATGATGGCGGAGTTAAAAAGGGGAGTTCATCTCCAGAGAAACAGATAGCATATCATACCAACAATATTTCAAGTCATAATTAAAGAGAAATAAATAACATGTCATTTTAAAAGCAAAAATACAATCTGAAGCAAAATGAAAGAAACAAAATAGGTTCAGAGAATCAGTGGAAATGAAAAGAGTAATTAAACCCACCATCAGTGGCACTTCTTTTTCTTTTTCTTATTCTTCTTGTTTTTCTTCTTTGTAGGAACCACTAAGATAGGTTCAGCATCAGTTCTTGCATAAATCTCGGTCTCATCATCCATTTGTAAGCCAAGAGTTGAAGGTTCCACTGGATGGAAACTTGTGTCTTCCCTGTTCATTGTATTCCTCTAATTCATGGAAACCCCTTGGTGGTGGTTTCAACATCACAAACCAATTCGATGTATCTGACTCTCGAGAATAGAAAACTTGTCGGGCTTGTGACGCTAAAATGAATGGATCATTTTGATATTGGTTCTTATCTTGACGTAAGTTGACCAATGTAAAACCTTTTTCTATCTTGACACCAAAATAGGTGTGAGCCCAGTCACATTTGAATAAGGGAATTTGAAACATATGTTGGTAGTCCAACACGAGAATTTGTTTTAAAACGCCATAGAAACCACTACTTATTTGTGATGATGCAACTAAAGATTTTGATTCAATTGAAACACTAGTGTTTTGCGTGACTCTTTGAATATCCTTAGTAACAAACCTTGACCCATTTATTTGCAAGCCTTTATATGAAACACATTTTTCTAAAGGACCATGTGACAACCACAAATCTTGTATTTGATCTTGACATGCCTTGACCAATTTGAATTTTAACCTATCAATAAAATTTAGTTAGCAGAACACAAGTGACCACAGTAATGGGCGCAAGCTCTATGTTTTGGCTTGGTAAGATCTAATTAAGAAGTGAATGACAGATTCATCTCTAGTAGTGAAATATAACTATTATTTTGTGGGTAATGCTAAAAAGAGGTACTACGTACTCAGGAAAAATGAATCTAATAAATTGCAAACATATATAATAAATAACCAAGTGGCGTTGCACGTACCTTTTTCTTTAACCAATCTGCAAATGTTTCCGAGTGTATGGAAAGGAGTTGGTCTTCACTAGAAGTATCGGAAGATCTTAACTCATCCATATGCATTCTAATAAGAAAAAATTTAATGTGGAAAAGATTCGTAAAAGCACAAGTGCTTGTACTGCTAACAATTTTAAATGAACATATAACAGTCATACTTACGTTATATATGGTTCAATTCTTGTCGTGTTAAAAAGCACATATCTATGAGCGATCTTTAGCATATCACTACGAATACACACTTGAACACCTCTAGAAATAGGACGCCTACTTAGGTGTGGAATCATGTTGAATGTCTTCATTATGGCTTTGATTTACTCCTCCTTGAGAATGTTTGTCCCCATGAACATCAAAATACCTGACGCACTCCATTCCCGGGTAACACTCTGCTTTATACATGCTTGAGTTGTGCGTAATTATTTATGTATTCTTTGAATGTCTTCATATACTGCGACAAACCAAACTTCTAATTATTAGCACCAAACTCCTATTTACACAGAACAAAACTATAACATTGTACTTAAAATAACTAAAAAAATATTCATACTAATGAAACAATTACCTTTCAAATGGATACATCCAACGATATTATGCGGGTCCACCTAAACGCACTTCTCGAGCTAGGTGAATTGTCAAGTGTACCATCACATCAAAAAATGATGGAGGGAAGTACATCTCCAACATACACAAAGTCTCAGCAATTTCATCTTCAAGTTCTAATAATCTAGTGAAATCAACTGCCCTTTGGCATATTTCGTTAAAATAAGAACATAACCGATTTATGGCATTACTTGGCCCATCAGGTAAAAGTCCTTTCAAAGCTACATGTAATATTTTGCATCATAACATGGTAATCATGAGCCTTAAGGACACCCAAGCAACCATCTTTCGAGAAATGCCTCCTAAGATCAGAAATATACCCATATGGAACCTTCAGATTTCTCATCCTATTATAGAATACAGCCTTTCCCTTATCGCTTAAGTTACATGGTGCTGGCGGAAGCCAAGTTTTGCCATTTTTGACTGTTAAATGCAATTCTTCTTTGATTCCCATACTTTTCAGATCATTACGGGACTTTAAGCCATCTTTTGTTTGTTCTTTATATTCAATAGAGTACCAATGACACAATCACAGACGTTTTTTTCCGTATGCATAACATCAATATTGTGTCGTAGTAACAATTCCTAGGAAGGAAGGAATAACATAAAAAGTATGAGCAAGTCACTTGAGTTGTACATTTCATAAATGAGATTTAACATGCGAGATAGGAATGTAAGACTGAAAAGAAGATAATGCGAGGTTATAAGTTACCTTCCGAGTAAAGGCAAGTCGAAAAATATTGACCGTTTGTTGAATATCGGATGGTCATCATCCCGTGCACCGAACTAGCACCAAGACTCATACGGCATCGTAGCAACTTGCCTTTTCCGCTTCCCATGATTAGATTTACCGTCATTTACACCTGTTGCCGCACTACTCTGACCCTTTTTCTGCTTATTCTTCTTCTTTTCCTCTTTCTCTTTCCTTTTCTCCACCTTGTTCTGCTTCGCTTTTCCAAAGTCATTTACAATATTGCTCTGACGTTCAAAAGCCTCAACACTAGACATAGTAGGTGGTTTTTCCTTCGTCTCAATATCTCCATTGAAACATGCTTTGTTCTTAGTCGATCGAAGAGGATGATTATGAGGTAGAAATCTCCTATGATTCATGTAAACAGTTTTACGACTAAACGGAAACCAGGTTGAAAGAGTATTATCACCACAAAGAGGGCACGCTGACTTCCTTTATATGTACATCCAGATAGGTTACCATAAGCAGGAAAATCATTTATCGTCCACATTAATAATGCCTTTAAATTGAACATTGTCTTACTAAATGCATCATAAACCTCCACGCCGTTTTCCCATAACTTAATCCGATCATCAATCGGTGGTTGCAAGTATATATCGATGTCTACCTGGGTTGTTTCTTTCACGGAATCAACAAGCTTAAAATAATATTGTCGCCTTGCATACACCGCCGAGGGGGAAGATTATATACCACAATCATCAGGCCAACAAGCTGTGGGTTGGGAAAGATCGCCAAATGGATTAAATCCATCAACGGCAAGCCCAAGACGCAAATTACGCGATTACAGAAGCAAACTCGGGGGAACTTTGTGTCTATGTGCTTCCAAGCCAAAGAATCCGTTAGATGACGCATCTTCCCATCTTTACTCTTATGAGTCGCGTGCCATATCAATCTTCTTGAGCTAGCTTTGCTGATTTATACATTCTCCTTAATCTGGCACAATGGGGAAGTATCTAAGCACCTTCACTTGGTATCTTCTTTTTGGGCTTGTCTACCATGTCAAAATTATCATCCATGTTAGATGTGTCTTCCTTCCACCTAGAATAGTGACATTTAGGACATTCATCCTCGTCTTTCAAATCATTTCTAAACAAACAACAATCATTATGACATGCGTGTATTTTCTCATAAGTGAGTTGGAAAGCTTTCAACAACTTCTTCACTTCATAAGTTGATTTAGGAAGACAATGACTGGGGCAACACAGAACCAATTGTCTTGAGAAGATCATCAAAAGCCCTTCGAGATAAACCATTTCCGTCTGTGTGCCTATACAACTCAGTAGTCATGCTTAGCTTTGTGTGTGTAGTACAACCAGGGTATAAATGGAAGTCGGCCTCTTCAATCTCGTTCATCAGCAACTCTTCGTCGTGGTTTAGCAACCCTTCGTCCTTCCTAGGTTCACAAACCCCTTGCCCTGGTTCGACATAACCTTCAACATTAGCATCTGTCCATATCTGGTAGAAAGTACGTTGACGTGTTGCTCCCTCTTCATGAACATTATTAAAATTGCTAATCTTCTCCCCGTGAAGAACCCACTCGGTGTAAGTAGGATCCATACCTCGTTTTAGCAAGTGCATATGTATTGTACCAGGAGGAAGTGGCGCAGCAAGATTCTTACAATCCACACAAAGACAACTAAACTTAGAAGGATTTCCAAGTTTCTCATGAGCCAACTCTAAGAACTTCTTTACTGCATCCTGGTATGGAACTTCCCCCTACATTAAAACTCCAATGGTTAGACGTACTAAGATCGATTAATCTCATTATGAGACATATATACCTTGTAGAGACAGTTATGACTTGGCTTTACCTTGGCCAACAAACCCAATCCTTATTCATCATTTTACAAGTCAAGAGTCAGTCCTGGTTGAGTTCAATATGAATCTTTATTTCCTTCCCACTGTCAATGAAAAACATTCTCATATTAAAACATATATAAACTTTTTCCTTTGTTATTTTCTTGCCAGGAAGGATTGAGCAATCTCGCAATTATTAGACATCTGAATGAAAACAAATGGACGCAAACGATGGTACAAACAATGACACAATTTTGCAGGATGCACTATCAAAAAGATAAGTCATAAAACCTATGCAGGCATCTCATTTTGGAGCCATCGCCACCAATAACGGATAATTTTATCAAAGATTCAAAATGGGCACCAAGTTGACATTATCTGGACGAGAAAACTATACCAAATTACACCAACAACTATGTAGATTCAAGGGCAATCACAATAATTATATGAGTCTGTTTTAGGATGGAAGAAAGCTAGAGCACATAGGATAAAAGAGCTATTATTCGCAGCCTCGCAACTACGACAGACAAGCTTTATACACACATAAATATAATCCTGCATAGTTGCAGGGGTGGCATTTGGTCATAACGGTACATATAATGGCAAACAAGACAAGATAATTCTGGTGTTGAGCGCTACACTATAAGTCTGAAAGCCGTGGTCTAATTACTAGCTGTTGAATTTGTGAACCGCAATGTATCTTCTGATTTACCGATCCAGGTGAGTAGCGAACGGGGAAAATTGTATGCTAACGGGTTCCTTATTAGTTGGTAATGAGCATATAGGAGCATGCATATAGCAATATTGTATACATTACGAGAACAATCTTGGATCGAACCACGGACACATAGTAATGTTAGAACTTCAAAAGTGAATGACCAAAAAGCCAACTATCTTTTTACTTAGGAAATTTTCTGAAGAAAATGGATAGAGAACACATTTGTCTTTCCAAACAACAAGCCAACTAGTGCATACATACCATCGATTAGCTAGACTTATTTTCAAAGCAAAATTTGTATTTCACCTGCTCCCCTATACTGATTAATTTGAATCTGCAAAAATCAAACAACCCCAAAAACTTAATTTCAACCATTTGCAGAATTGAATGCATCTAAACATGAATTAAATTCGAACAACCCCAAAAAAATTAATGTAACGGTTTGAAATGATTGAAATTAAATGCAACCCTAAAAATTTGATTCAGGCCAATCATCAAAATTTAATGCTACCAAATCATCAAACGAATTAAATGCAATGATTGATTTTTTTTTAAAACGAATTTAATGCAACCCAATCATGAAACCCTAAATTTAATGCAAATTGAGATGAAACTATTACAAAAAAAATTTAAAGCAATCAGTTACAGACCCAATTACAAGATCGATCTGTTGATGGAGAAGCTCGATTTGTTGATGATGTTAACAGAGCTTAAGAAACTCGATCTGTTGATGGAGAAAAAAACGATATGTTGATGAAAAAAACTCTTTTTCATAGATCCATTTTGCTCGATTTGTTGATGATCTTGACTTGTAATGGTTTGATTGATGGTGTTTCGGCAGATGGAGGAGGTGTTTTTCTGTGGTTAGAAGAAAGATAAAAGAAGAGACGACGAAAAATAAAAGAAGTGGTGGAGGAAAGCAAAGAAAAGGATAAAAAGGAAAATAAAATAAAAACAATGAACGGTTAGAGATCGATGTAATGTTGAAATAGACGGTTGGAGATTGAAATGGAAGTTGTGATGCAGAATTTTTTTTTCATGGCCCTTTCACAACTGTTAGAAATAGTCGTCATAGGGGTTTTTTCGTCTTTCGAAACTTTTTAACTTCTGCTAAATTTTTTTTTCACTTCTGCTAAATTTTTTCACTTCTACAAAGTTTTTTCACTTTTGCTAAATTTTTTAACTTCCGCTAAATTTTTCACTTCTCGAAGTTTGCAAATTCGTGTGTGTAGGGTTCATGAGAATATTCTCATGGAATCTTACGCGTAAACTGCTAAAGATCCATCGTTCATGCGAAGTTCTCGTCTCATATTAGTCCACTACTGGCAGGTTTCGATCTCCGGACAAGTTCACTCCTCAAAGTTTGCGAATTCGTGTGTGTTTAGGGGTTCATGAGAATATTCTCATGGAATCTTACGCGTAAACTGATAAAGATCCATCGTTCATGCGAAGTTCTCGTCTCATAGTAGTCCACTACTAGACAGGTTTCGATCTCCGGACAAGTTCACTCCTCGAAGTTTGCGAATTCTTGTGTGTTTAGGGGTTCATGGGAATATTCTAATGGAATCTTACGCATAAATTGCTAAATATCCATTGTTCATGTGAAGTTCTCGTCTCATAGTAGTCCACTACTGGCCAGGTTTCGATCTCCGGACAAGTTCACTCCTCAAAGTTTGCGAATTCGTGTGTGTTTAGGGGTTCATGAGAATATTCTCATGGAATATTACGCGTAAACTGATAAAGATCCATCGTTCATGCGAAGTTCTCGTCTCATAGTAGTCCACTCCTGGCCAGGTTTCGATCTCCGGACAAGTTCACTCCTCAAAGTTTGCGAATTCGTGTATGTTTAGGGGTTCATGAGAATATTCTCATGGAATCTTACGCGTAAACTGCTAAAGATCCATCGTTCATGCGAATATCGTCTCATAGTAGTCCACTACTGGCAGGTTTCGATCTCCGGACAAGTTCACTCCTCGAAGTTTGCGAATTCGTGTGTGTTTAGGGGTTCATGAGAATATTCTCATGGAATCTTACGCGTAAACTGCTAAAGATCCATTGTTCATGCGAAGTTCTCGTCTCATAGTAGTCCACTACTAGCCAGGTTTCGATCTCCGGACAAGTTCACTCCTCAAAGTTTGCGAATTCGTGTGTGTTTAAGGGTTCATGAGAATATTCTCATGGAATCTTACGCGTAAACTGATAAAGATCCATCGTTCATGCGAAGTTCTAGTCTCATAATAGTCCACTCCTGGTCAGGTTTCGATCTCCGGACAAGTTCACTCCTCAAAGTTTGCGAATTCGTGTGTGTTTAGGGGTTCATGAGAATATTCTCATGGAATCTTACGCGTAAACTCCTAAAGATCCATCGTTCATGCGAAGTTCTCGTCTCATAGTAGTCCACTACTGGCAGGTTTCGATCTCCGGACAAGTTCACTCCTCTAAGTTTGCGAATTCGTGTGTGTTTAGGGGTTCATGAGATTATTCTCATGGAATCTTACACGTAAACTGCTAAAGATCCATTGTTCATGCGAAGTTCTTGTCTAATAGTAGTCCACTACTGGCCAGATTTCAATCTCTGGACAAGTTCACTCCTCAAAGTTTGCGAATTCATGTGTGTTTAGGGGTTCATGAGAATATTCTCATGGAATCTTACGCGTAAACTGATAAAGATCCATCGTTCATGCGAAGTTCTCGTCTCATAGTAGTCCACTCCTGGCCAGGTTTCGATCACTGGACAAGTTCACTCTTCAAAGTTTGCTAATTCGTGTGTGTTTAGGGGTTCATGAGAATATTCTCATGGAATCTTACGCGTAAACTGCTAAAGATCCATCGTTCATGCGAAGTTCTCATCTCATAGTAATCCACTACTGGCAGGTTTCGATCTCCGGACCAGTTCACTCCTCAAAGTTTGTGAATTCGTGTGTGTTTAGGGGTTCATGAGAATATTCTCATGGAATCTTACGCGTAAACTGATAAAGATCCATCGTTCATGCGAAGTTCTCGTCTCATAGTTGTCCACTCCTGGCCAGGTTTCGATCTCTGGACAAGTTCACTCCTCAAAGTTTGCGAATTCGTGTGTGTTTAGCGGTTCATGAGAATATTCTCATGGAATCTTACGCGTAAACTGCTAAAGATCCATCGTTCATGCGAATTTGTCGTCTCATAGTAGTCCACTTTGGCCGGTTTCGATCTCTCATGAGAATAGGACAAGTTCACTCCTCGAAGTTTGCGGGTCGCGTGTGTTTAGGGGTTCATGAGAATATTCTCATGGAATCTTACGCGTAAAATGATAAAGATCCATCGTGCATGCGAAGTTCTCGTCTCATAGTAGTCCACTCATGGCCAGGTTTCGATCTCCGGACAATTCACTCCTCAAAGTTTGCGAATTCGTGTGTGTTTAGGGGTTCATAAGAATAATCTCATGGAATCTTACGCGTAAACTGCTAAAGATCCATCTTTCATGCGAAGTTCTCGTCTCATAGTAGTCCACTCCTGTCCAGGTTTCGATCTCCGAACAAGTTCACTCCTCGAAGTTTGCGAATTCGTGTGTGTTTAGGGGTTCATGAGAATATTCTCATGGAATCTTACGCGTAAACTGCTAAAGATCCATCGTTCATGCGAAGTTCTCGTCTCATAGTAGTCCACTACTGGACAGGTTTCGATCTCCGGACAAGTTCACTCCTCGAAGTTTTCGAATTCGTGTGTGTTTAGGGGTTCATGAGAATATTCTCATAGAATCTTACGGGTAAACTGCTAAAGATCCATCGTTCATGCGAAGTTCTCGTCTCATAGTAGTCCACCCTGGCCGGTTTCGATCTCCGGACAAGTTCACTCCTCGAAGTTTGCGAATTCGTGTGTGTTTAGGGGTTCATGAGAATATTCTCATGGAATCTTACGTGTAAACTGCTAAAGATCCATCGTTCATGCGAAGTTCTCGTCTCATAGTAGTCCACTCCTGCTAAATTATAAGTCAGAACCCATTTTCAGACGTTTACGATTCATAGTTCGTGGTCAGGTTTGAAGACGAAGTCACTAGAATTTTGAGTTTATACCTATCAAATGGTTTTATTATAATTGTTTGTAATCCAACGAACCAAATTTATGGAAATCAAATCACAAGCCAATCTAACGGTGAGAAGCCTTGTTTGGTTTACCAAATTTTGTGTTTTCTTCTCAATCCGTATGCTTTGTTTCAACCAATGGGATTGTCCAGATTTTAATCTAACGGCTACAAAAAGTACCATGCGGATTGTGTGTTTCCCACCCCAAACAGCCCGCCTAAATTTGGGCACATCCTTCTAGATTTTTAACCAAATTTGGTTTCCCAGCCAAACATCCCCTAAAGAGAATACTTTTGACCATAGACCAAAATTATTCTCTCATTTCTTTTCTTTCTCTTTCTCTTTCTCTCCATCTTCGTTTCTCTCCGTCTCGCAATGTTGCTCGCAACTCGAAAGAAAACAAACCCCAACTCACCTCAAACCCCCACTTCACCTCAAACTTCACCGAAACTTCACCCCAACATCATAGAAGAAGAGTTTGTATCACCAAATCTCTCGGCTTCACCCTCGAGTTTGAATCTCACCTGATTAGGGTTTTATTTTTCATTTTGTTTCATTTCGATTAGTTTTGATTCGAAATGTATGATTTAGAGTTAGATTTAGAGTTTTCACTTTATTCGTGTTTGATATAGGGATTGATTGATTAGGGTTTCATTTTCTTTCCGAGTTAGGGTTTTTTACAAAACCGATTCAACTTTTGATATTGCAGAGTTTGTTTTAGAGTCTTTTATTTTCATTGGGTTTGATTTAGAATTTGATTTAGAGTTATTTTCTATTCCGAGTTAGGGTTTTTTACATAACCGATTCATCTGTGTTTACCGAGTTAGTAAGACCTGCTAGGGGGTAGGGGTAGTCTTTTGACTCTGGCTCATTCTCAATCGAGAATTGCGCAGGGCTTAGTATTCCAACCAACGGTGTCGGTTGCTTGGTGGTTGTTTTCTATTTCTAAGTTATTTGTAACATGACTTCCTTTTAGGTTGATGGTTTCTTAATAACATGCTAGGTTCATGCAATATGTTGTTTGATTTTTCTAAAGTCTTATATCTTTTTGCAAGGTTTGATGAGAGCTAGAGCACTCTCTTTCGTATGAGCAAAGCAATTGCTTAAGTTCTCAAGCAATGGAATTGCTCATAAGAAAGAGAGTGCACCACTCATTCAAGCCTCGATGATTCACATGTGGTGTTTTGTCATGTACAATGGTGATTTCTTATCCGATGAGATATGGTGCAATATTTAGAGTTTGACTTTTTGGTTATGTTTTTGTTGTAGATGCGTAGTGTGGAAGGAGGTGAAGATCCAATTTGTCTGCAATGGTGAAGAATAATAAGGTGAAGACTTATATATCTTATGGTTCAATTTAATTTTACGTATTTTGTGTAAATGATGTTCTTTCAATCCTTTTGATTAACTTATTTTACTTTATGTTACAGGTTAACGATGAAGCAAAGAGCAAGAATACATTCCCATCTCCCAAAAAGGTAGTAAGCAATAATTTGGTAACATCTCCTAAAAAGGTAGCAAGTAAGCAAGCAAAAAGCGTCCGAGCCAAAACCATCAGTTCTGTCGCGGCTGCTATGAGGGTCCCTAGTAACAAATCTCTTATGATTCAGTTTATTTTTTACTTGTTTCAATCACTTTATTTACCATCTCCTTTTGATTAACATAGTTCAGTTTATTTTGCAGATCATTTTGAAAGATAAGAGTAAAAAGTATCATGGCAAACAAACTCCTAAGAAGAAGAAGAAGAGTTCAGAGCTTCTTGAAAGTGAAAAGATTCCAAGGAGATCATCCCCTAGGTTTAAGAACAACTCAGAGGATTCACAGACTGCTAAAAAGACTACTCCAACATAATCACCAATTCAGAAAACTCAAAGTGCGGTTGAACCACCAACATTGAAAAGCCTACTCCAACACGATCATCACTTATGAAAAGGAAAAGTTCAGTTGAATCTGGAACAATCTCAACCAGAGCATCTCAAGCTGCACCTTCTACTGAACCCTCTCGTTGAACAGTCCAGGACCATTAGAATCTCCAGTGCACCCTTAATCGAGGAAGTCGTTCCCAGCGAAGAGTTGCAAAGCGGAAATTGTACACGGGGGCCATGTCCGAATGTGCAACTCAGGAATGCTGATGATACTTTATCAGATTTTGAAGAGGAAGAAGAAGAAGATGAAGAACTTGAACAAGAGAGAGATGTTGAGGTGGAAAAAGAAAACACGGAAAATGATAATGATGTTGACGTGAATGATTCAAGAACTGAAAATGAAACTGAAGCTCATCAGGTATGACTCTTTTTCATATGTTACTTTTCCATCCTTAAGTATTTTCACTCTGAATTATCTGATAAAATATGAGCAAGTCACCTGAGTTGTATCCTTATTTAGTTTTTCCATCCTTAACTATTTTGTAGGCAAAACCCAAAAGAAAGTACGTTCCTCGCGGCCCCACAAGGATGACAGCACTAGGGCTAACAACTAATAAGAATGGAAAGGAAGATGTGAGCTTTAACAATAAGGATCAGCCTGTTGGTGATCCTTTGGTGCAGCTTGCTAGTGTGTTGGGTGTTTTAGTTAGGCGTAACATCCCATTAAAGCACAAGGACTGGAGACTTGTCCCGAGAGAGGCCAAAGATAACATATGGGCGATTATCATGGTAATTTCTTGAGTCTTCAACTCTTTTACTTTTATAATGTATTTAGAAGTTTTATACACCATCCATTATCTCTTTAACTCTTGTAACTCTTTTGCTTGTATTTGCAGCAAAGGTTTATTGTCGATGATTTTTACAAATACTACTATCTTGGGATAATGGGAAGTTATCTGAAAGAGGCTAGGTCTAGGAAAGTTGGTAAAATCCTTGCCTTGGATGGGCTAGAGTAAGAAGAAAGACAGATGAAGTGGCGTAAGGCCGAAACCAGAGAATGATATTGTGAATGAGTGGGAAGAGTTCGTGGCACATGTTTGCTCGGAGGGATTCGAGTAAGTGTTCATATCATGATAAGTTAAATTATTTTTGTGTTCAGCCCTTGTACATTCTTTGTTGTTTAGTTAATGATATTAGTTACTTTATCGCAAAAAGATTGCAGATGCAACAAGTTAGAGAGAAATACACCACTCCACACACTCTCGGTAGAGGTGGTTATGCGAGACTCGAGGCTAAAATGGTAAGTTGTGTATTTTTATTCCTATGTTCATTATAGGGTAATTTTATTCAAATTGTTCATATGCTAACTATTTGGATAACATATTATTTGCAGCAAAAGCAGCTGAATACAAAAGAAGACATTTATAGAGTCGAACTTTGGATAACAGGTCACAAACCGAAGGAAGGGAAGGAACCTAATCCTGAAAATATGAGGCTTTAGTGAGAACTCAACTCATATTTATCTTATATTTTTTGTTAATTTATTTGCTTAATATATATGTGTTCGAATGATGCAAAAATGTGACTAATTGGGTTACTTTTGCACTAATGCAGGAAAGAATTGATAGAGCTGCACAAGATCATGGTGCTGATGTTGGATCCTCTATGACAGACGATCTTCTCTCCAAAGCTCTTGGTGACGACAAACCAGGGAGACTGAGAGGTATTGGCTATGGAGCGACAAAGACAAAGATGGTTGTCAAGAGCCATTACAAAAAGATCATCAAAGAGTGCAAGGATAGTATGAGTGAAATGAATGCGAGACTTTCACTGTTAGAGGTGAGATTCTAATTATCGCTTTCTTTTCTTTTAGTTGAAAAATTGAAACTTGCGTCTCATACTGCTGGTTTGATGTTGATATAGGAAAAAACCTCGAGATGTGTCTGCTGCCATGATGGCTCACACTTGAACAAGGCTAGTCCAATTGTAAGTGTGTTTATGTTTCTATAAAACTGCTGGTTAGTCTCTATTGCTCCCATTATGAGTTTCTGATGTTCTTTGTTGTATTTTTCCCGTAGTCTGGAAATGCTAGCAACACCCATGGTTTTGCTAGCTCAAGCAGGACTGTTCCCCAGTTTGCAAATGACAGTCCAGGTTAGCAGACCAAGGGTGGAGGAAGCGTTAGGGAAGGGTAAAGCTTGGATTGCTCGGTTGGTACAATGAGAACGAGGTTGTTTCTTGATGCATGATTATTCTTGAAGCGTGTTAAACCGATGCGTGTCGTACCACAACAAATTAATTCAAGATTTTTCCACCTAATTAACAAGTAATATAGTGTAGTCAAGATCGTTCCCACGAGGAGCAAGAGATTCTAGTTGTAAAAATTGTCACAAAAGGGGGTGTAAAAAGCAAAAGAAAATAAACAAAGCAATTAAAAGATAAAGTTGAAAGCAATAAGAGAGATAAGATCAAGGAATCCTTCTTCGTTGCAAAACAATGATTAAAGTTATGTTCTTTTCTACTTGTTATTAGTCACAGATTATCACCAACCGTAGGTAAAGCAAACTAGATCGGTGCTAAACCCTAAATCCCTTGTATCAGGATACGGAAGTTCTCGACTCACCGGATTCTATTTACCAAACCACCTAGTAGTAGATCACTCTAGATGTAATTTAAATAAACGCATTAAGATTTATGAACTTATTAGGTCAATATTAGTAGTTAGACTCTTAGATCAAGGTCTACTTGCTAACGTTGTTTTTACACACAATTGCTCCACGGAATCCCTCCGCAAGGTCTCGTGTTTGCTACTTATGTAAAGAGTCAAGAAACGATTACTTATCCCCTAACTTTCACTAGCTTTAGATCAAATTAACAAATCAATTTAGCGTGCACTCTAAACAATCTATCAATCAATCATGAATGTCATTAAGATCATTCCTATTAGTAAAAACAAACGATAATCATGTGAAAAACCTCAAGATAGAATTGAAAACAAAACTTAAATCATATGTTAAGAACTAGGAATTCATCCTCAATCAATAATAAAATTAGCTACTCATGCTAAAGAGTTCACACAAAGAATAAGAAAAGAAAAGTGTTGTGTGTGTAGAGATGTGTAGAGAGATGTGTGTATAGAGAGGTGTAGAAAACTTCTCTATTTATAGGCTTCAATATTCTCCAACTCTTCCAAGGATTAGAATCCTTTTCCTTTAGCAATTCAACTTCCAAATCCAAGCTTTTCTCAACTTCCATCTTCTCTTTCCAAGTTTGAGCCCAATTCTCCATCCAATTCCTAGTCCATGTCTTCACACCCATGAGAGAAATCCATAGAAAAATTCTGGAATTTTTGCTCATAGGAAAACCGGGATTACGAATCCGTCAGGAATAGTCAAATGAACCACCAAAATTCTGTCCGTCTAGGGAATATGCGACGGAATATTCCGTGAGTCCTCCGTTAGGACTAACGGTCAAACGGGTCAAACTAACGGTCAATCGTCGGTCACTAGTTAGTCAATCGGGCGAGGAAGAAGGGAGTTAGCCGAGTCGGTTAGACATCGATGAGTGCAGATCGGCTTACTCAAACTTTGAGTCACGTGGACGGATCGGTCATCGAACTCGTCCGAGTAGAAAATCCGCCAGAGTTTCCTCTGTTTGAGCGTATTCCAGGCCAATTTCGAGGCCATTTTAGCTCCAATCCCGTTAAGAAATCCTACACATACATCTAATGTTTCAAGCACCATTCCATCATCATTCCCGTGAATGAAGCATCACCACCTTGAAACTCATTTCACCTCGTTCTCGATCTCAATAGCATTCTTGCCAACAACATGAGAATCCATCCGTTGTTCTCGATTTACCATCTCTCGATTTGATTCATTGCCATCTTTAGCTACAAACCCATCACGGCTTCAAAGTAATCTCTAAGCGGCTTCATCAAAGAACTCGGCCTAGCCTCATAACCATGAAAATCATTGACTCCCTCAACTCTCGAGTCTCGTCCCGCTTCTCAAACCCATCTCTCAAGCACCCATTCTTCTCATGTGGCAAAACAAAGAACATGATTCGAAGCACACAATTTCAAATCACACCCAACCTTCAATTATCCCTGTCATCTGATTTGAGCAGCGAGTCTTGATCAAACCCCCGATAACGCCATTAACTTCTCGCTTAGCAATCACCTTCTCCATCCGAATCTCGAAAACCCATTCAATCTCGGATTTCATCGAACTCATCTTCAATCTCTTTGTGAGAACCATATCCGCCTCTCTGTCTTCATCTCGCTTCTTCAATCTCGATCTAATCAATAGCGGCCATTTAATCGACACGCCTTTCTTCTCTCGCTTCTTCTTCTCAATGCATTTTCTCATCTAGATTTCTTGACAGTCCAGTTGATAAACATTGACTCTCAATCTCAATTGCACCATCGGTGATTATCAACGGCACCAACTCGATCCCCGAACAGCAGCCATTACTTCACCGAGTTCTCGATCTCTCGGTACATCATCAGCAACAACAACCGCTCAACCAATTCAACAAGCACCATCAACCACTTCAATATATCACCTCCTTCAATCGATTCTTCTGGAGCTCAATCTAGATCCGTGACCTGTCTCCTTTGTTGAAATAATCGAATGATAACAATACTCTCATCTCTGATTCATCAGCTCAGAACCCATCTTTGATTCGATTCATCTCTTCTTTCCCATCTCAATACACAGACCACAAACCCATTTCGAATCTCATCAAGACAATCGATACCCCCATTCTTTCATCTCTCGGTTTCACGGCTTAAAGATTTCAATGATTATGCTCTTAGTTTCAGGTGAATAGAATGAGAGTGAAGAAGAGAATGAGAGAAATATCTAGGGTTGTAATGATTTGGGTGGATATTTGCACCCAGTGATAAGGACCACCATCTTATTAGATAAGGGATACCCCAGGGATAATTACACCCTCTGATAAATGATAAGGGGTACCCTGAGGACAACCCCCCTTAGCCTTGACTGGGCCTGGCTTTAGTACTCCTCCAAATTGGGTTACCCCTTAACCTCAACTGGGCTCCATATATCAATCACCTGTAAAATGACCTTTTTGCCCTTTTTGCTCAAGTTGGATAGTTTCTTCTTCTTTTCCTCCGTGCGACTCCAAAGTAGCTATAAAACTCAAAACAAGCGTAAAATACATAATTTACAAGAAAAATAGCAAAGAAAGCATAAACTCTAGATAGTAAATACGGTGTATTCTACACCTATCAAATTCCCCCACACTTAGACTTTGCTAGTCCTCGAGCAAATCAAACTAAAAACTCACAACTTCAAAGCGTTCTAGCGTCACAAGCATCCAAAGAGTTATGAGGACATAGAGTTTACGCATGCTAGTAATAAGAAGTTAGAAATACTAAAGAACATATTCTCATTCTTAAATGTTGAGTGAGAAATAACCACACCATAATGAGAGAATGCGTGTTTGAGAAACGATCAATAAGCATTTCGCCTCGACACGCCTCACCAAAAAGGATTTTATGATAATTGCACTCAAAAAGACGGCTTTTTATGGTTCTCACATGTGTGCGGTAGGAATGAAGAGAGAATTCTGCAACACGTTGAATGGTGGGAAGGATAACTTCAGAAATATTTTTAAAACCCACATCTTTTAATATTTTGAAAAACCATTTTTCTAACGATCTCTACGAAAGGAAATCAACCATTTATTATTGAGGATGAGATTACTTACTCACCTTCACATCCGATCGCCAATTATGATAACACCACTCTCACGGCATCCAATAGAAACGTCTTCTGTTCCTCGTCTTTATCTTCTTGGTCTTCGGTTTCAACTATTGGTGATAAACTCTCGAATTTCATAAATCCTTGACAATTTGTAACTTTTTACCTTATATCCTTGTCGCTTGAAACGTCCTTATAAATTTTCCTTCCCCACGGCTTATTAACAAAACAAATATTTCTCTTTTTTTTTTTTTTTTTTTTTTTTTTTTTTTTTTAATTTTTTAAACAAGAGAAATTAAATACAAAATAAACCATGGCCGTGGGAGAAGTATTTTACCGCTTGATTCTTCACAACTTGTATCGTCTTGAAATCATAAACTTCAAAAATTCTCACCTTTTAATTTTCTTCGCTTTCATGAATAAGTCTTCATACTTGGATATAAAATTACCTCATTGTATTGTAAGTCTTCAACATATATGTAAAATCCGCCATTTGTATGTTGCTTTACTTATATTTGAAATTTGCTCTTTTTCTCGTTCCGTTGCTTGTAAACCTTGAACTTTTTCCAACTTTCCTTGTAGATTTTGATGTCGCTCCTTGTTGATGATGAGAGTGTTTCTATGGATCCGTTGTTGTCGAGAGAGAGAATGGTGCTAACTGCAAATCGAACTACAAGAAGGAAGCTTTCATCTATAGACGTCACCCTCATGATTGACAAAATTAGCACTCAAGAGATCAAAGAGTAGTGCTTCTATTGGTGGGAGGTTGGGTAGCTCACCATTCTACCCGGAATTTACTTACGGTGACACACACTCACAAGAAAGCTCTTTAGTAAATGGAAAATTTCTGGTCGGTGCCTCACATGATATGAATACGGGTAGTCTCCACTAATGATTGATCAGCAACTCTAATAATGCACTTCTCCCTACACCAAATTCGCATCACCGGCATGATTAAATCCATTATTTAACACTCTAACAAACAAGAAATCCGAATGTAGTTCTCTAACATTTCCAAGTTCAATTATGTCGGTCAAAATCTCTATGTAAACATACCTAGAAGTATGCTAGTGACTCTAAAATCTTTAAAAGTTGGAGTTTTTATGTAAAACTTTTTTTTTTTTTTTTTTAAATTTTTAAATTTTTTTTTTTTTTTGTAATTTTCGTTTTAAAAACATGCTTAACCACTCCCCCACACTTAAACCTAACATTGTCCTCAATGTAATTGAATCCTCTAGTAAAGTCAAGGTGGGAGATTTTAACATGATAAGAAACAAGAAAAAGAAATAACAAAAAGCAAAAAGATAAGAAATACAAAACCTATGGGTTGCCTCCCATTAAGCGCTTGTTTTAAAGTCGACGGCCCCACTTAGCTCTTGTAAGATTCACTCCCCATATACTAACAATCGGAAAATTTGGGGATCCACCCATAATACCTGTTTTGCAAACAATAACTCCATACAAATGTTAGCACAAGAAAATAATAGTGAAATTATCGCTCGATAGAAATTTCCCCCATACTTATTCTCGTCCACACTCGGAAGTGTATAAAGAACATAGAATTTGGGAACTTCCATGTGTTCCTCTTGGCAAACCTGCATAGTGTTAGCATCAAGTGTTTCCAATGGTGGATATCTAGAAACAAAATCATCCAAAAATACTTTCGAAGCACATACATTCAAACCAATAAGAGGTAAAGGAGAAGAATCAATAGGCAAAGGGTTAGACAAACCTTGCACAATTTCTTGTATTATAGAATCCTCTTCATCCTTAAAAAATTCAAGTGAATTACTTACCTCTTGTATATCGTGGTCCTCTATTAAACCTTGCAACCATTCTTCGTCGTTTTCTACCTTAACCAAAGTCTTGGCATCATTAAAATCATTGGCAAGTTCAATTGGGTCTTCCACAAAATCAATCAATTCGGTTTCATTAACGAGCATCATTTCTTCAACATTCTCATCATCGGAATCGGGCCATTCTTCTCTCATATAATCTTCCTCGGTATAAATTGTAAGATCTTCTTGTGAGGGTGTTACTTCGTTTACAACAATAGGCAAGTGATATCCAAACTCCTCCTTTTGAATAGGTGAAGGATCTTTATTATGATCCGGAGTTGGAATAACTTCCTCATTGTTGCAACGTTCATACACTTCCGCGGACTCATATCTTTCCCTAAGAAATTTTTTCCAAGCAATAAATGCATCTTCCTCAAGCTCTTCCTTTTGAATAGGTGATTGATAATTATTAAGATCAAGGCTCAAGTAATCTACACTAGTGTCATCAAAAGTCTCTAAAGGTTGGTTAATTTGTTCGTATAATTTCTCCGAATTCCTTTGAATTTCTCGATGTGATCTTGCAACTTTTGTTGAAGATCCCCAATCATGGCAGACATCTTATCTGCAAAACTAGAGAATTTCTGATCATAAACAAAACTATCCTCCCATCCTTGTGATTGTCCACTTACATACCCGTCATAAGGTTGTTGATATGTATGAGAATATCCATAATGTTCTGTAGGAATTTGATCATAGCCAAAAGATTGGTTTTGATTGTATCCTAAGGATGGTTGGAAGTTGCCATAATGTTGAGGTTGAAAACCGTATTGATTGTTGTAATATGCTTGCTCTTGTCCACCATACATGGAAAACCGATACCTGAAATAAGATTCAAAACCAAGTTAGATACGGAATAGAATCCAACAAAGCAAGAATAAAGCAAAAAGAAAAATAAAAACAACTAAAATCATCCGTTGCTCCCTAAGACATGGCGCCAAAATTTGATGCGTGTCGTACCACAACAAATTAATTCAAGATTTTTCCACCTAATTAACAAGTAATATAGTGCAGTCAAGATCGTTCCCACGAGGAGCAAGAGATTCTAGTTGTAAAAATTGTCACAAAAGGGGGTGTAAAAAGCAAAAGAAAATAAACAAAGCAATTAAAAGATAAAGTTGAAAGCAATAAGAGAGATAAGATCAAGGAATCCTTCTTCGTTGCAAAACAATGATTAAAGTTATGTTCTTTTCTACTTGTTATTAGTCACAGATTATCACCAACCGTAGGTAAAGCGGCTAGATCAGTGCTAAACCCCTAAATCCCTTGTATCACCGGATACGGAAGTTCTCGACTACCGGATTCTATTTACCAAACCACCTAGTAGTAGATCACTCTAGATGTAATTTAAATAAACGCATTAAGATTCATGAACTTATTAGGTCAATATTAGTAGTTAGACTCTTAGATCAAGGTCTACTTGCTAACGTTGTTTTTACACACAATTGCTCCACGGAATCCCTCCGCAAGGTCTCGTGTTTGCTACTTATGTAAAGAGTCAAGAAACGATTACTTATCCCCTAACTTTCACTAGCTTTAGATCAAATTAACAAATCAATTTAGCGTGCACTCTAAACAATCTATCAATCAATCATGAATGTCATTAAGATCATTCCTATTAGTAAAAACAAACGATAATTATGTGAAAAACCTCAAGATAGAATTGAAAACAAAAACTTAAATCATATGTTAAGAACTAGGAATTCATCCTCAATCAATAATAAAATTAGCTACTCATGCTAAAGAGTTCACACAAAGAATAAGAAAAGAAAAGTGTTGTGTGTGTAGAGATGTGTGTATAGAGAGGTGTAGAAAACTTCTCTATTTATAGGCTTCAATATTCTCCAACTCTTCCAAGGATTAGAATCCTTTTCCTTTAGCAATTCAACTTCCAAATCCAAGCTTTTCTCAACTTCCATCTTCTCTTTCCAAGTTTGAGCCCAATTCTCCATCCAATTCCTAGTCCAAGTCTTCACACCCATGAGAGAAATCCATAGAAAATTCTGGAATTTTTGCTCGTCGGAAAACTGGGATTATGGACGGAATCCGGCCGGAATAGTCGCCGTCGGCCACCTGAAAATTTCTCCGTCGAGGGAATATGCGACGGAATATTCCGTCAGTCCTCCGTTAGGACTAACGGTCAAACGGGTCAAACTAACGGTCAATCGTCAGTCACTAGTTAGTCAATCGGGTCAGAAGAAGGGGAGTTAGCCGAGTCAGTTAGACATCTGACTGGTCTGAGATCGGCTTACTTCAATTGAGTCACGTGGATGGATCGGTCATCGAACTCGTCCGAGTAGAAAATCCGCTGAGTTTCCTGTTTCAGGCGTATTCCCAGGCCAATTTCAGGCCATTTTAGCTCCAATCCCTGTTAAGAAATCCTACACATACATCTAATGTTTCAAGCACCATTCCATCATCATTCCTGTAACAGAAGCATCACCACCTTCAGAAACTCATTTCACCCTGTTCTCGATCTCAATAGCAGCAGCTGCCAACAGCATGAGAATCCATCTGTTGTTCTCGATTTACCGTCTCTCGATTTCAGATTCATTGCCATCTTTAGCTACAAACCCATCACAGCTTCAATTAACATGAGCCGCTTCATCAGCAACTCAGCCTAGCCTCATAACCATGAAAATCATCGACTCCCTCAACTCTCGAGTCTCGTCGCTTCTCAAACCCATCTCTCAACACCCATTCTTCTCATGTGTAAAAAGAACAACAGATTGAAGCACACAATTTCAAATCACACCCAACCTTCAATTATCCTGTCATCTCAGATTTGAACAGCAGTCTTCTGATCAAACCCTGATAACGCCATTAACTTCTCTGCTTAGCAATCACCTTCTCCATCTGAATCTCGAAAACCCATTCAATCTCAGATTTCATCGAACCCATCTTCAATCTCTTTGACAGAACCATATCCGTCTCTGTCTTCATCTGCTGCTTCAATCTCGATCTAATCAACAGCAGCCATTTAATCGACATCGCCTTTCTTCTCTGCTTCTTCTTCTCAATCTGTTCTCATCTCGATTTCGGCACGACAGTTGATAAACATTGACTCTCAATCTCTGAATTGCACCATCAGTGATTATCAACAACACCAGCCTCGGTCGAACGGGCAGCCATTACTTCACTGAGTTCTCGATCTCTCGGTACATCAGCAGCAACAACTGCTCAACCAATTCAACAGCACCATCAACCACTTCAATATATCACCTCCTTCAATCGATTCTTCTCAGGCTCAATCTAGATCCGTGACCCTGTCTTCTCTGTTGAAATAATCGAATGATAACAATACTCTCATCTCTGATTCATCAGCTCAGAACCCATCTTTGATTCGATTCATCTTTTCTTCCCGTCTCAATACACAGCCACAAACCCATTTCGAATCTCTGTCAAGCCAATCGATACCCCATTCTTTCATCTCTCGGTTTCACGGCTAAAGAAGCAAAAAGCAGCAGGCCGATGCTCTTAGTTTCGGGTGAATAGAATGAGAGTGAAGAAGAGAATGAGAGAAATATCTAGGGTTGTAATGATTTGGGTGGATATTTGCACCTGATGATAAGGACCACCATCTTATTAGATAAGGGATACCCAGGGATAATTACACCCTCGATAAATGATAAGGGGTACCACGAGGACAACCCCCTTAGCCTTGGGCACGGCTTTAGTACTCCCTCCAAATTGGGTTACCCCTTAACCTCAACCGGGCTCCATATATCAATCACACAGCCAAAATGACCTTTTTGCCCTTTTTGCTCAAGTTGGATAGTTTCTTCTTCTTTTCCTCCGTGCGACTCCAAAGTAGCTATAAAACTCAAAACAAGCGTAAAATACATAATTTACAAGAAAAATAGCAAAGAAAGCATAAACTCTAGATAGTAAATACGGTGTATTCTACACCCATCGAAAATGATCCAAAGATGGAGTGCCATGGAGTGCCAATAGGTTTGGCGCATACAAAGTGTTGTGACTACTTCTCGTGTTGATGATGCTCATCTCTACAAGCCATCGGGTGACTTGAAGCGTGTTATACATGCTTGTAGGAACTTATGTCACATGGTCCAAGGATCGATAATGCACGCCATCCGATAACTGTTAATTTGTTTGGGGTGTGTTTCATGAGACAATGGTTATTTTTTTGTTGCTTTCATCAGTTTAAAACAATGACAATGAGTGTTTCGAAACAATGATGATCGTTAACTTGTTTATATGTTGATCTTGTACATTTTAATGGTTTTTATACGAATGAATGGAAGTCTATTTATATATATTTGTGTGCATCGAAAAGCAATTTTATATATTATTTTTTTTTCTAAAATGTAAAAGAATCACAACTGCTAAACATGGTTGGAAAAAAAGGTGATCGCTACACAGGATATGGGTTGTGAAACAATAATTATACAACACAAACAAGTACTGTGAAATATTTTTATGCTACACAGATATGGGTTGTGAAACAAGAATTATACAACATAAAAAAACATTGTGATACATTTTTATGCTACACAGTAAGGGTTGTGATATGAAAATAATGGTTGTCATACTTGTTTTCGTACACATCGTATTTGTTGTGAAACAATGCACTTTGGATTGTGGAAACAAACTTCTACTACACATACAAAGGTTGTGATACACGTTTACGCTACACAAGTTAAGGGTTGTGAATAACATGTCTTACTACTATAATCTTGGTTGTCATACGAGTTTCTACACAAGTAAGTCATTGTGAATATGATGTCATACTACTATGAACTTGGTGTTGATAGGAGTTTCTCCTATACATATTTTTGTTGTGTAAGAAGTACTTACAACCCAAGTAATAATTGTGAAACATGTCTTAGACTATGCTTCCATAAGTTGTGATATGGGTTTCTGCTACACTACCCTCTTGTTGTGAAACATTGGTTGGGAAAGTCCTACAACCATAATAATAGTTGGGAGAATGGTATATACACAACCATTATATTGGTTGTGTTAGATATTTCTAAGACTTATAACTTTGTTGTGAAACAAATTATTACAACCTATTGATGAGTTGTATGAGATGTTGCCCAGTAATTTGGATTAAGTATCACAACCGAAGCAAGTGTTGTATAAAATTGAACCACAACCAAGTTTACGACTCTAGCTTACAAGTTGCAAACAATTGAAGACTTTCTACAACCCCCTTGTGCAACCTATCGATAAACGTCGTCTTATGTGGTACCACAACTGATTTCCTGGGTAGTTAATCGCTGTTTTTCCCGTAGTGATCTAAAGAATACATACTATAATTCCCTGCCGCTGATTCGACCATTTGTGGGATATCTGGTAGAGGAAAACTGTCCTTTGGATAGGCTTTGTTTAGATCACTAAAATCTATGCAAATTCTTATCCCATTGTTTTTCTTAGGCACCACGACCATGTTCGCTATCCATTCCGGGTATTTAGCTCGCGTATAATTCCTGCGTCAAGCATTTTCTGTAATTCTTCTCCTATTTGGGGATGGTACGTTGTTGCTATTTTTCTTATTCTCTGCTTGAATGGTTTTACACTTTTGTTAATTTTCAAATAATGACATGCAATAGAAGGATCTATTCCGGGCATCTCTTCCATGCTCCACGCGAAGATGTCTTTATATTCTCGCAATAGATTGATTGTTCTTTCTTCCTTATCTGCGTCCATTTTGGTTCCAATTCTTAACATCTTTGGTTCTCCTTCAGTTCCAACATTCACTTCTTTTGTTGGTTCTGCTGCAGTATAGATTTCCGTTGATTCTCCTACTGGGGTTGGTTCTTTTATTTTTTTTAACGGTTTGTCTCCTTCTTCCAAAATTTCTCTCGGTATTCCTTTTCCTTCCTCTGCTTTTATCATGTAAATTCTAAATTCTTCTTCTTTCCTTGCCTCCTTCGCCATTTTCCAGCGAATTTTTCGCCTCTTTGGACACCCTTCATTACTCTCCACTTCTTTTTGATAGCATATTTTCGCATCATTAACCTCCCCTCTGATTTCACCTACTCCACTTGGCATAGGAAATTTGATACATTGATGCAATGTTGATGCTACGGCTTTAATCGCATGTATCCACGGCCTTCCCAATAACATGTTGTAAGGTGATTCTATATCCACCACGCATAACGTCATTTGTGTTTCAATTTCTCCTAGTAATATTCGCACCACTATTTCTCCTTTAGGTTTTGTTGTTGATTTTCCAAAGTAGTGAATATGATATGTTGAACAAGTCATCTCTTCATCTTTGTATCCAATTCCTCTGAATGCATGATAGAACATTATATCAGCTGAACTCCTTGTATCTATTAAAGTTCTGTTTATCTCCCATTCTTCTACAGACTTTGTTGAATCATCCATCTTTTTTTGCGCCGCAGTTATTGTTACTACCAATGGAGTTGTGCGCCTTAAATTTTCTTCTGGTATTTCTGCTGCGGTGAATGTAATTTTCTGTTTTTCCCAATCCTTCAATGGTGACACCTTTTCCACTGCCATAATTTTCTTTCCTTCAAAATCTCGTTTATGTATTCTTCCTTTAATATTTTCATGGAACTCATTAATCATTGTCTTTGTTATTAAACTACATTCCAATCTCATACTGCCTTTTTTGGTTTTAATAATCTTTTCCTTGATTGGTTTACCGACTTGTTTCACCATCTTTCGTTTTCAATAATCCACTAAAAACTACACAAATTTTTCTCCAATCATCCTAAACTTTATCGTCCCTGTTTCTAGCGCCAATAATGTGATTGCAGGTTTCCCTACAATCACACCCCAAAGAGTTTACACAATTATTTACTCAAATTTCATAATCCACCAACAAATCTTTATTAATTTCTTTTATGAATCTTACAAGAATGATGAGAATACAAGGAAATAAGAATTATTATGGACCTTCTCTCTCCTATTTGTTTTCTCTCCTCTCTTCCCCAAGATCTCTCTCTTTTTCTCAAGTCTACTTGGTCCTTTATATATGATGTTACACAGTAGATGACAGCTAAGCCAACCTTTATTTTCGGATCCGTCATCGTCATTCTTGCAAGCTTACAAAGGCTTTCTTCGCACGTGTTCTTAAATATCGCAAAGTCTTCACACTTTCCTCGTGATTAGACTGACATCATCTGCTACGTCATTCCTCAAATAATCTGTAATGGTCTTCGCAAACATTTGTTGGTTAAATCTTCGCTGGGATACTGCTGTTGCGAGATTCTACTCCTACAACCATTGTCTTCTTCAAGAAAATCAAAGTCGAGAACTTAGTTATAAGCTTACTTATATATAATATCTCTTTTTGATTTTAAGTTTATGTACTTTAGTCCAGTTATTTCGGGAATAGTGCGATTATATCAAATTCAATATCTTTTTTATTGTTATCGTTGATCTTCTTCATAATGCTCATTTCCTGTAGATTTGATTTGCCAAGGACGTCCTACTCATCTTAGAGAATGAAATTGCATAACAACTTTTGGATTGGTCAACTCATTCTTCCAGCAGCATCCTAAGGTAGATCAAAGTGCACTTGCACACGCCCATCAACTAGCTCCCAGAGCCTATATGACCATATCTAAATTTTCACATATAAAACTTTTTAAACTTACATTGTGGGATTTTATTTTAGTGTGTCCTTCCTATCACAATTCTGGTACATTCATTGTCCGATTCTATATAGAAACTACAAGCCATAAGTACTACCAAATCAGTGGGCTTTTAGTGCACCACGGCAAAACATTACCAAAAAGCCGATTTCTTTTAGTTTGACAATGAGAAATCCTTTTGGGATGGGGTGGGTGCTACCTGAACGAACATAGCATAAAATCCACCACCCCAGTCGATGTCATGGTAGTACAGTGGTAAAATCACTGGGTGATGATACCATTGATCCGATTTCAAAACTCGATAACACCAAATCCTTTACGGATCAAAAATAAAAAATACAAAATCCACCTCCTCATGTTAGTAATGTTTTTTTCTTTTTTCTTTTTCCAATAGGCTACCAATAGTTAAGGTCTTACTTTTTGTTCCCTTTTTAAAGAAGCACAAGGGCCAATACTGCAGTAGCCCTTAAAGGATCAACGCTTCTAAACAGACCGAGGAGGAAAACAAAACTAAAACAACACACTCACACTTTAGTAGGGGGCACTTTTGGGCCCCACTGTGGAGAGAAATGTGAGTGATTGTTTTAATTTTGTTTGTGGGCACAGTACATTAATAATATCCGTAAAGGATTTCATGCCTTAACTCAGCCACTAGTTCATAATACAACTCCTTGAAGTTCATAATACATGCCTTAACTCATCTTCTAACAAACCCAACAATCAAACCCTCTCTTCATTCTCAATTATTTATATCAAATCAAGTCCCTTGCTATCTAAACTGGGATTACCCACCATTCCTCTGCAACAAACAAGATGCAAACAACTTTCCATCTCTACATCTCAGATGGGGTTTCACTCTCTTCTTAAAAAGGGTCTTAAGGTTGGGTCCTCCATTAACTTCTTGGCGTTCACAGTGCCCATATCAACAACCACCACCGCTGATTCTAGCTAAAGGGTTAGAGGTACCAACTCAGTTAGGAGAAGAACATTGTAGGTGCAAATAATCCACAGAGACAGGTGGAACCATCCTGGTCAAGGACGCACCAAGAGAAACAAGTACTAGAAGCACTGAATCATCTCATTAGGCCTGGGCGCGAGAAAAGAGGAATGGAGAACAGCTCGAGAGGTCGACATAAAGGAGAAAAGCTCTGATGTGATGCTCATCGAGTTCGAGGATAATTAATGCACTGACAGGGTTGGTGAAGAGATAAAAGAAGCTCGGTCGAAGCGAGACTCGGCCAAGATCTGAAGGGCGACATCGATCACCTCCACCAAACGAACGACATCGGGTGATGACACCACTCGGCTAGATGATTCGGCTCGAGCAAAAGGAGAGATCGACTGAAGCATTAACAAGTCGCCCGAGAAGAACATCCAGGAAGCTACACCAGGCTCAACACTGTAATATCGATGTATCACCACCTGCAACTATAAATAGAGATCGTGTAGAAAGGTAAAGGGAGGGATTTTTTGGAGAGTAAGAAAGAGAAGTGATAGAGCAGTGTTGAGTGTATTGTTGAGAGAGCATTGTTGAGTGTATTGGATCCTTGTAATCTTGTGTGAAGTAATAAGATCATCCCTTAACCCCCGTGGACGTAGGTAATCATGCCGAACCACGTACATCTTGTGCTCTTCTATGTCTTTTGCTTATTTACTTCTTAGCATACGTCTGAAATCTTTTGGATATAATAGTAGGATTTTCTACATATACAAACCGAGAAGAGAGTATTTTAGAAAGAGAGTTAAAAGAAAACGTTTTAGTGGTTGGACTATTAATCCTTTGATTCCTGTTTTGGTACCAAATCTTATGTTGTTATCACTTTTGTTTTTGAAACCTTTTTCTGATGATGATCCTTGATTTTTCAGTTTAATCTTATTATTATTGTTGTGCATTTTGGTGAAATGACGGTGCTTGTTATTTTGTTGCTTAATTTGTATTCAACCTTGTGAAGTTAGCCATTCTTGAAAGACACCATTGGACCCAGGGGCGGAGACAGATATTCTCCTATGGGTAGGCAAATATTTTTGAGGGGAGGCAGAAGGGCAAAAATAGGTTTAGGATGGCCAAAATTAGAGCTTGGATAGGCAAAATTAGGCTTGGGAGCCATCCCGGCAGGGTAGGCAACTGCCTACCCTTGCCATGGGTTGGCTCCGCCACTGATTGGACCATTGGAAAATTACGAATAAATCTTTTTAAACATATACTCTTCCATTGAATGATTGAAACACCACTAAGAAGAAAACAATCCCCGGAATTAGGAACCAGGGCCTGAATTGCCATAGTCCCTCCTGACGCTCCACACACACACACACACAAAAAAAAAAAAAAAAAAAAAAAAAAAAGTGAAGAGAGAGGCTTAAGCTCTCGGTCTAACATATAGCTAGCCTGTCTAGCTAGTTCCTAACCGGATTTAATTTTTAATTCCCCCGCCGGTCCGGTTATAACAACATTTTTTTTTAAGGGTTGATATTGGGCAACTATATAATCAATTAAATTTTATGAATGAAACACTTGGGGTTGTGTATGATTTTTTTTTATTTACTCCCTCCGTCCCACTATTAGATGACCTAGTTGAAGTTTGCACAATTCTTAAGGCAATGAATGAAATGAGTGTTTTTAAGTATTTTTTACAACTATACCCTTATGGATAATAATTTTTAAAATTTAGAAATCATTTATCTCTCAAACTATACCATAGATTTTTCGTAACTTTTGTACCGTTGAAAATCATTTTAAAACACCTACGTAACGAGTATAAACATGAATATCAAATTATACATATTTCTTATGATACCGATAATCAATCAAAAGGGTAGTTTTAGAGATATCCCCTTGATTAGTGAAATATGTCAACTAATGATGGGACAAGATCTTGGATCAAGTAGGTCATCTAATGGTGGGACGGAGGGAGTATTTTTTTATCTAAGTTTTGGCTCGATATATATGAAACTAACGGAGGGAGTTTAAAACATCGGGTCCATAAATTTGTGGATTTGCATGAAAGTAAAGCTCGACCACTAAAACATTATCAACATCACATTCAAATTTGTTGCCACTGCTCTGGAGTCTGGACAGCTGAGCTACAAACGAGTAAAGATCATCATGGACGTCACATTAGTCAACAATTTCAGTCTAAACCTGACTTCATAGGTGAATTGGAGAACCCTCTGAAGACATATTATAGATTTTTAAAAATTATCAGTCTAAAAGTACCTCCGAACTTCCAAGTTGATTGGTTTCACCAGAGCTGACGATATGATATTGAAACCGCAATGGAAAAAATGTCTTCTAGAAGTTGTGAATTTATTTTTAATTTGTGAAGCAGGGGGTTTTAACCGAGGTTGTGTTTGTGGGTGTATTTAGGAAATCTAGGGATTTCCATAGTCTTTAACTAATAATCGAACACCTTAGATTTGATGGGAAAACAAATTAAGTGAGAACCCATCTATTCAGAAGTAATGAAAGAGAGCAGGAAGAGAACGAATGGCTGAACTGCCCACATCCAAAACCTCATCTTATGCTTGTTCTCACCACCCATTTCTATTCTATGTAGATGTAGACACTAAAACATCAGTATAGTTGGAGAATTTGAGATTTACCATTACGAATTTTCATGGCTTTCTATCTCAAAGAAATGGTTTTGTGTTGACATATGTACAAAAGTCCTAGATCTAGAACAAGCAGCTAAGCCCTCGTTTTTATCGGATTTAGATGACCAGGAATTATTTACCACGAACACGTGGATAGATAAGAAACAACAGAGGCTCCTGATTGGATAGACATGTGGCGTGTGCTAATGAGAGTACTGTGAGGAATTTGTTGCCCTGCTCTTTAGCAAAGAAAAATCATACATGGAGTCATGAGCGTCCATATTACAGCGTGATGAATCAGCACATGTATGCGTGTGGTGGAGGGATTGGAAATGAAATTTTCCGGAACTGCCCAAATTGTTGTATTTTACTTGTTGTTGTATAGAGTCATGGACTAATGTTCTTGCATTCGATAATAATATCATCCCTCCATGTGTTTAAACGCACCATATAGTGAGGCTGCATTCTCACCCATATGTCTTCCCGATAATTAAAGTATAAAATAAAAATTAGTACTCGTCCTTAAGGTCAAGCTATAGTGAGGCTCATCGCCTCCCTATCGTTTAATTATCGGGAAGAGATATGGGTGAGAAGTAGGATTGTCAATGGGTCCTAGTCCTGCGGGGTACTATAGGACTCGGAACCGGACCTTATTATTTTAGTCGGTTCCGGGTCCGGTTCTCAATTGTGTAGACCCAGAACCGGACCCGATAAAAATAGCGGTCAATTACCGGGTCCGGGTAGTTATCGGGTATCATCATATATTGCGTTCAATTCAAAATGTTCCTGGAAACCACGAGCTTAAGTTATGAAATCAAACATCTGAATTTGAATTTAATGAAAGGGAGGGAATTAATTGTATATGGACACATCGTTAAGTGAATTAAAGATAGAAAAAGAAGTTCGAACAAAACTTCTGAGATATGCCTCAGTGGGGCAAGAAGTAAGAAACAATTCCAAAACGTTGGAAACAATCAAACCCTTTGCCAATAATTAAATATCATATCTTTATGTTTCCCATAGCTATTGCTGCCATCTTTATCGTAGCCTCCTCTTCTCTTTGTTATGTGTAGATCTTCGCTGCCAAAACCTCCACAGCGGAATAAGATTCTCCCCTTTTCTACTATTCTCCCCTTTTCTACTCTGCGTAAACGGCTCTGCAGCCGGCTGTTGTCGCAACTCCCAACCGGCCCTCTCTCCTTTCGTCTGTCTAGGTATATGAAGGAAATGACAATCACATTCTCCACTGTGACCGACACCAACAACAACAAAGCCCAGTCCATTACCCACTTCAATTTCCGAATCCAGCTGCTTCCAAATATCGTCATTACTAGCCGTAAGTTACGCCAATTTCTGGTCGTCCAACTTCCAAAATCCAACTCATTCCAATGAAGTGAACCCACCGAGATGGCCGACCAACGTATGCATGTCTCCATATCCATTATTGATTTGTTGTCGTTAACATCATCTCCATTGACTGCAACCTCCACCAACTATCTTCACAGCTCTGTTCATAGCCATGAACATGACTGACTGCAGCCATCTCCTCCGCCAACTGCCCTTCTTCTCCGTCGACTGCAAAGCTCAACCAGAGCATGGTCACGACAAACTCAGTGACCATCTCAGTTTCGTCAATCGGCATCTCCCAAAATCAGAACCAGTCGAGCCCCAACCTTGCATGAGAATTTAGATAACTTACGGACCATATCTTCACGTTCATGTTGTTTCCCCGTCATTTCTCAATCTATATTTCCAAGAACTTCTCATACAGATTCACATCAGTTCACCAAATTCAAACCCAATGTCTATTCAATATGGAACACAACTCACTGTACCAACAACTTGCACCGGATTACGACCAACATCTCTAAATAACAATGGCAGCAGCTCCTCTTCATTTCCTGCGTTTCAGTTCCGGTCCAAGTCCGGCTGCAACCATCTCGCTTCAGCTCCATCGAATCACCACAGCAGCCGCCCTTCTTAACTGCCATCTCAGAACGGCTGTTTGCAGGTCCGACAGCTGCAAACTCAATTCTCCCTTGCCACCTAAGCACCACGACTGCCAGCTCTCCACCAGTTCTTCTTACTGAATTCACTTTTGAGTTGAACCCTGCCTTGGCTGTAGCTCCTTGTCTCGCTGCCACTTCCCATCGAACTCATGGCCTTCGTCATTCCTAAGTGAATTCAATCTCCCACCATCAGGTTTCTGTCCTAAACTGCCAATCTTTCCCGTGATCAACACCACTTCTTTGTTACCTACATCACCGGAAACTCTCGTCTTCATTCACGGCCGTACTGCCAAGCTGCAGTTGAGCCATCAGTCATTTTTATCATTTTTTTGATATCTCAATCACTCTATTTCACCCTAGCATTGGTAACAACTTGAATCATGTGCCCCAACAAATCACTTAAAGAAAAGAAAAATAAAAACAGAAGGTGAAAAGGACTTAACGAGATATGGCGAACCTACCATGTTATTTCTAACACCTGAGCTCTGTACTTTTATAAATAGACTCTATAGATGTTTCTATCCACTCAGATTGGTTCTTCAACTCCTACAACCAAGATGCTTCAATCCACTTAGATTGGTTAGTGCCAACCTTAATAGGCATAAATTTCTAGGCTCTGGAGTTTATTTATTGCAACTAAAAGCTAACAAAAAGTTTCTTCCCCATCCCCAAACTTAAATCTAACATTGTCCTCGATGTTCTAAAGATTAAATTAAAAACATGAATAAGGAGAAACTGTTACCACTTGAAGGAAAGGTAAAAAGAAATATATTACCGTGTCGACTCATAAGCATGGGTTACCTCCCAAGAAGTGCTAAGTTTAAAGTCTTCAGCCAGACATTGGAAGAATTAGTCACCTCATAGAATCATATAGCAGTAGTCGGAATAACTGTGGGTCATCTGGATCAAAAAGTGCTAACCAAAAGAAGAGGAGACTGCAACAGACCAGGAAGATATCCGACACACCCGTATCTATTTTTTTGTTTAAGACAACTACATCTAGTTGTGGTTCGGGTTCAGGCTCTATAAAAGGGTGTAGATAAAAAGTTTTCATCGGCTGGATTTTCTCAAAGGCAGGATCCTGAAGATCAGGTTCCAGAGTCTGGAAATACTCAACTACGAACTTAGAAGCACATAATAATAACCTGAATAACTGGGGATCCTCTAAGTCAATCATATTTGACTCACAAAGTTGACCACATTGGTGGTCATTCTTAAGAAAATGTGACGAGCCTAATTTTCTAAAGTAATTAGGTTTAGTCTCAAAACTTAATAACTGACACATCTGAAATTCATAAATTCCCAAAATCGGAAGGAAGGTTTTTGGTGGGAAAACAAAGTCAATCGTGGTATCGTAGCCTGGGTTAACCACATCAACCAGAGGATGGGTTTCTAACAACTGAACTTCTTTATGGACGCAACTAGGTTCAGGAAAAAGTGTATGAAGATAATCTTGTAAAATTGAGAAAAAATTTAATATTTTTGTCTTACTTTTACATTATAAAATTGGAAAATTAGTAGTATAATTAATATTTGTATAAAGTGTAATTTACGTTCTCGACTCGCTCCTCGAATTTCAATTTTTCTTGAAAATCTTACGTTCCTCGCTTTCGTTTTCGATTCTGCTCCCGACCTCGTTCCCGCTCCTGGCTACTAAGCTATGCTCTAGTCATCTTAGCCTTAATTTGATAATAGACCCTAGGTTCTAATAAGAATTGTCAATTGTCCATCTACGGGTTATTCTCAAACAATTGATAAAAATGAAAAAAATGCAGCAACATTACCTGCGATGGACACACCACCGAGATTCTGCAATAAAACATTACCTGCCATGGACACACCACCGAGAATCTGCAATAAAACATCTAAAAATTGAGAACTCCCATAAAGGCCTATCAGGAAATTACAGAGATCAAATATAAAAGATGGGGTCCCTGATGAATTGATCCGAGCGGTTGGATCATGGCTTCGAGGGGGGGGTCAATTTTCAACCACGATTTATCTTTTCCGTTTTGAGAAAACTTGTAGCCGTTGATCCCAAAAATGACACCACTAAGAGCCGTTAGATGGTTCAAAAACCTGTAAGTCCGTCATGGCAGCTGCAAGATGTAATATTAGGAAACCTTGTAGGGTTTCCCTTTTTGTGTATATTTGTTTTAGTATAAATAGCTAAGCACATCACTTTGTCTGTGTGCGACAACATTACAAAATTCAACTGGTAGAAAGATGACCAACATATCAGATGATCCTCGCGGTGACAATTCTTCTCAAAAGAAGAGGGAATTATTCCCAGATGAAATCAACGCTCTTTTACAAAGGCATTCAAAATACTTTACCGTTGAAGATTTCGATCGCGCGATAGTGGAATTAGGACACTCACAACCAAGCCGTCTCGATCTCGAGAAAGAACTCACCTCTATGAAGATGTTGGAAGATGCTCTGAGCAATGATTATGACCTTACCTTGGATGCTATTCATGAAAACAACAAGTTGGGTGCGCATACCTGCAGGGAATTGGCACAAAAGGTTCCTTATTATGAAGAGGTCCCCCAATATGATGATATATTTACTTCTACCCAAAAATGGAAAGTAGAGCATTTTGGTACGCTTGTGCAGGAGGAGCTAGATGAGGCCCAGGAGACCATAGACTGGGAGGAAGCTCCTCAATTTCTTGAAAAGATGCACTCGAGGTTAAACCAAGTTGAAGCTGATGCATTGGCGCACAATGAAAGGGGTAATTCCATATCTGAATTGATCGATGTAGTCTTTGAATATACTAGAGCATTGCAAGAGAAGTTGACAAGGAAGGTACTTGTAGACAAGGTGATGGAGGCAAAGAGAGAGGTTGATAAATGCAAAATGGTTTGTAATGAGAAGATGACTCTCAGGCCTCGTATCCGAATTCCGAGTACGGAGGAAAAGAGAGAGGTTGACAAATGCAAAATGGTTTGCAATGAGAAGATGACTCTCAGGACTCGTATCCCAATTCCGGGTACTACACCTGGGGTTTGTAATGACAAGAAGAGGCCGAGGGAGGAGAAGAAGACTGGCGGGGCGAGGGAGGAGTAAAAGATTTACGCGCATACCTTTATTAAGAGTAATCTCAACAATTCATTCCAAGTCCACCAACCTTTTTTAGGCAACTGATAATTTTTTTCGATCAATTAAATTTTTCATAGGCAATTGGCATTTATCTCGCACAATAAAAGATGCATCATAGACATTTGTTATAAATTTTCAATCTTTGAATTTATCTATGAAATTTTGTGAGTTCGTGACATATAGGGGTAGGAAGTTTCTTAGCCTTTGTGGGTTGTGGTCGAGGAACATGGTTGCCTAGAAAAGATTGCAGCATAAAAGACCATTGCAAGATTGTGTGATTCGGACACCATTTTCGATGACTGTCCCGTTATAACCCGGCTGGTAGTTGCAAAATTTCAGAGTTTTAAAGAGTGCATAACCACCACCACCACCACCACCAGCGGAAGTACTGCTGCTAATATTTATCACTTACTCCTCCATCAAGAAGGAGAAAATCGTATACATATTCAAATTGGGGGTTTGAACATTTTCCAAAGAACAAGCCATGGATTTTAAAGATGGGGTGACGATTTAAATGGCTAATGGCAAAGTGTGGATTAGAAATTAGACACAACCATTGTTTTGACACAGATTTGAATACCAGAAGTGATTTGACAGGTAAATATGATAAGATTTCTGATAGTAAATCAAAATTACTACCTACTTGTGTAGCAGAAGAAGAAGTTGTTGTTGACGATAAAGATAAATTCTCCATTGCAGTAATAGAATTTGTGTATTGGTCACCAGTTGAATAAGAAGAAGACACTGTAGATTTCATCATGTTGTTGCTAACATATCAAACTTGTTTCTTAAGATAATTGAACAAGAAGAGATATAGTTTATATTTTGTAACATTGGAACTATTGAAGGACAAAAATAAAATGTAAGAAAATAGAAATAACACTTCATCATGTGTCGTCCCTGTTGGTAGTGGTGGAACTGGAACCATAAGACAAAGAAGCAATAGTTGTTCCAAAAAAGTACTCCCTCCGTCCCTAATTAGATGAGCTATTTGGTTTTTAGTTTTGTCCACAAATAGATGAGCTATTTCACTAACCAAGGGGATATTTCTAAAACTACCCTTTTAATTGATTATTTTTCCTATACGAAATATGTATAATTTGATAGTCATGTTTATATTCGTTGCGTATGTGTTTTAAAATGTTTTTCAACGGTATAAAGTTTATAAAAAACCGTGGTATAGTTTAAGAGATAAATCGTTTCTAAATTTTACTAAATATTGTCCATAAGGGTATAATTATAAAAAATACTTAAATATACTCCATTTTCCTCCTTGCCTTAAAATTTGTGCAAACTACAAGTAGCTCATCTAATTAGGGACGAAGGGAGTATTATCTAGTACAACGCTGCTGCATGCACCGCGGAAAACCCCAAGAGAAATTCCCTAAATCATATGACCATCTTGAGCACACGTTAATGGGTGCGTTGAAAAGATTATTGGGTGTGTACATCATGTCATCTTAGTGTAAGATAATTTTAAAACTGTCAAGCAAGTGTTGGAAATATGGCTTAATGAGAAGGGCTCTTATGATTCCTTTAGAATGGGAAGTTGCATTATGTGGGCTATCTGGAAGGCTAGAAATGAGAAGGTATTTAGCAATAAAAACATAAACATTTTGAATACTGTTAGAGAAGCCCAATGGTGGTTTAACTACTCGGTGCCTCAAGCTATTGATGAAATTGCTCCCATAGTTCCAGTTCAAAGAAAGAAGACCCGTGCTAGATGGAAACCCCCTGAAGGCGGAAGCTAGAGACTGCAATGCTAGAGCAGTCCTTCTCGCAACTAACAACCACAATGTTAGAGACTGCAATGCTAGGCGGAAGACTTCAAGGCAGGTTGGGCTGTGGTGGCTAGAGACTGCAATGCTACATTCAAAGGTGGAGGGACTAACAACCACAAAGTTCATAGCGCTCTGGAGGCGGAAGCTAGAGCAGTCCTTCTCGCAACCGAGTTTGCAATGATGTTTTCAATTTGAAAAGAGTTATAATTGAAAGCGATCCGAGAAAGTGATCACCATCTTAACTAACAGAGAGAGGAGACTATCCCTTGGAGAATCCAGAACATTATTAATCGGATAAAAGCTAATGCTGCTAAACTGGAAGATGTGAAGTTCATCTACAACCAAAGAGATGGGAACTCTGCAGCCCATTCTCTAGCAAGTTACGCCTTAAAACACCACTCCAATATGTGGTGGTTATCTTCTTCCCCCTCTCTGTATTGTTTTGGTATTTGTAGAGTGAGAGTTGTCAGCCTTAATGTTTATTTTGTTGTTGATCTAGCAAAAAAAAAAAAAAAAAAAAAGTGTAAGATAATTTTAGAGATTTTCCAACTCTATCCCATCTTTTTTTATAACTGACAAAAATTATCCTTGAATCTATATATCGCCAATTTTTTTTCGTTATATTTTGTTCCTTGAAGATAATTATTTTTTATTTTCAATCTACATTTTGATGTAAGTATTTCACAGTTATGCAACCCGATATTTTGATCTTTCGGGTTGCATAACTTTAATTTATCAACAATAAACATTAAGTAATTATTGATTTTTAAAAAGAAACCTATTATAGGGGCTCCAAACATTTGGTTTTGAGGGCTCACAAGATGACAAAATCGGGTTATGAAATAGTAATCAGCAAAACCCCATATCTAACTATTTTTGTAATGGCTAAAATACCCTCCATGAATTATAAAATTAAATTTATTATCTTTTCTTTCTCTTTTCATTCATAAATCATGATGAAGATGATGATCATATACAAAAAACTAAATCTATTGTCTTCTCATTCTCTTTTCATTCATAAATCATGATGAAGATGATGATCATAAAAAAAAAACCTATTATTTTTCTTCTTCTCTTCTTCTTCTCCGTCGTGATGAAGATGACGATCATAAAAACAAAAAACTAAGAAAACCCATCACTTATTTTTGCAAAAAAAGGTTTCAAGATTTGTCTCTACGGTTGGGAAAATTCATATTTCCCAATCAGTAGGCCTACTCTGATTGGGAAAATTCATACTTCCCAACCGTAGACAGGTTTAGTCTGATTTGGGAAAATTCATATTTCCCACAGTAGATTGTCTACGGTTGGGAAAATTCGTATTTCCCCAGAGACTCGTTCTGATTGGGAAAATTCGTATTTCCGACCGTAGACGATTCGAAACTGTTTTTCAAAACCCAATTCGATTGATTCCGCTTATCCATGCATTGAAACCAATTAAATAAGATGGGTTTTTGATTTTTACGTTATTGAAGTCATTGCGGGTGGATTAAATGGTGTTAATCGATAATGAATTATTTTGAGAATTGACGATTAATCGAAGAAATAAGCGATGGAGGTGATGGGAAGAAGAAAATGAAAGAATTAAAGGAGAGGAATCAAAACAAATTAGTTTTAGATTTTCAATCTTTAATAGGTTAAGGGTATTTTAGTATTTTTCTTATGAATTAGGTCCCCTTATCTTCATTGTAGGATATTTGAATCCTTAGGAGCCCTCGAAACTCTTTTCTTGGAGCCCTATAATAGGTTTCTTTAAAAAGCGGTTAAGAAAAATATTACTTTTAGTAGTAATACTAATTAGTAGATTTAATATTACATATATATGTACTCTAATAGTAGAAAAATTGATTTATTTTAAGCACAATAAAATAGAATAAACAATTTTCAGAAATATATGTGCTTTTGTCATTTTCTCACTAACTATAGCTGAACCTAATATTTTCCCAGACACAATTTGATCGCTTTTTTAAATAGTTTGAGCTTTAGTTTATAATTTGCAACCATTCAATTGTTGTTTTTACAGAGCTCGACATTGTAACGTATATCGGAAACCATTCAATTCCTTTTTTCTACATATCTAGGCACAGTAATGTACATCGGAAAAGCACTTTTCTAAAGCTCGCAACAATACCAAACTAATCCTAAGTATTAGCTAATAAAAATATACTTTATTATCATGATGAATAATTTATATATCATCATTTTTAATTTGACATTTAATAAAATATTTTCATGGCAAATTAATAGAGTATTTATTATGAATAACTATGGAACCTTGATGACATGATAAATTTTGTCCATTAGATGCATTTCTAATCCCAGTCACAACCATCACTTATGACAACGATTACATCCCTAGATTTATCTCTTGTGAGGACAAATCTGAACCGCCACTTACACAGGCAAAGTTAGCCAAACTGTGCTTTATACTCTTGAAATGTAGAAGATTTTATTTCTTTGTTGAATGTAGCAGATTTTATTTCTTTGTTATTCTTATCGTTGATCTTCTTCAAGATTCAAGATACGTCGAGAACTTAATTACTTATAATGTCTCTCTTTTAGACTTTAGTTCATGTTGTAGATACCAAAAACCACACTCGGTGCGTGGAGACACATGAAGGAAGCAGTAACTTAGCACCGCTAGAATTGTATACATAGTATCCTAGCTTAGTTTCCTTAATTTGTAAGTAAAGAACATTTATGTAAATTCACTTCTACTCTCTAGTACATACGAAAAATATCTAGGAGAGTGAATGGATCAGATTTTATTGTCTCTAACTTCATCTTCTTCCCCAAAAGTAGATCTAGAGCTCCAAAAACTCATTAATGGAATTCCATGTAAACAAATATATCATAGTGAAATCCGTGGATGTAGATCAATTCATGATCGAACCACATAAAAATCTCGAGTCTCTTTACATTTTAGCATTTGAATTTCATTTTGATTGTGAGTTAATGTTTAGATCTAGAAATTGTTTTATAAGTTTGAAGTTGAAATGGGTTTAATGCTAGGAATACAACATTTGGGTGTGATGTGGGATCTTCCGAAGTTACACATGTATTTTAAATGTAGCAGATTGTATTTCTTTGTTAAATGTAGCAGATTTTATTTCTTTGTTATTCTTATCGTTGATCTTCTTCAAGATTCAAGATACGTCGAGAACTTAATTACTTATAATGTCTCTCTTTTAGACTTTAGTTCATGTATTTTAAATGTAGCAGATTTTATTTCTTTGTTACTCTTATCGTTTCTTCAAGATTCAAGATGCTTAGTTCTTGTAGGTTAAATGTAGCAGATTTTATTTCTTTGTTATCCTTATCGTTGATCATTTGGTGGTGGTGGTTGTTGTTCTGGTGGTAGTAGTGGCGGCGGTGGTGTTGGTGGTGGTGGTGGCAGTGGTGGTGGTTGGTGGTTGTTCATTTGGTGGTGATGTTCAACTTTAGACATGTCCCTTTTTAATAATATATAGAAAGGATAAAAATGGAATTTCAAAACACCATTGACCGGTCAACATGCCCAATTTTTACTACTTTTAACTCAAAAGTGAGGATTGGGGCATTTTGATTTGTTTCCTAATGTCTGAGGCATCTGGGCAAGGTTGGGGTCGATTTTGGGGCATTTTGCCTATTTGCCCTTTTTTATCAATTATATATACAAATGTTGAACCCTCTTGAAAATGCAACTATTCAATGTAAGTGTCCTTTTCGGTTAATTTTGCGGGTGGCAAAATCTTTCAGAAAGGGACTTATTTTCTTATTACAAGAAGAAAGAGCAATTGTCGGTAAACCGGTGGTTTGGACCGTTCGGTTTCATTTTGAAGCATTTTTGGACCGTTTGGTAATGGGGATGCAAATCCTATTCCAAATAAAGAAATAACTTCGTTTACAGATTTATAACTAAACAAAATGTTGCAAATAAAATGCAATCTTAATCAAATCTAGATGCTTAAGCTGAGGTACTAATTTGTCTTTTCCATAGCCAAACGCAGAGTTGTTCGAGTTTTATTAGAGTTGTTAAGAGTTCGTCAAATTCTTCTCTTACTTTTCACATATTTTTCTTCAATATTGATCAGTTGTGTGTGTGTTCTGTCAACTATGAACGGATATAGGCTAGAAGGTAGAGTGGCTATAATAACCGGTGCAGCTGGAGGAATTGGTGAGGTAGCAGCCAGGTTATTCGTTGAAAATGGTGCTTTTGTTGTGATTGCTGATGTTCAAGATGAATTAGGTGATCAAGTTGTAGCATCAATTGGACCAGAGAGATGCAGTTACAAACACTGTGATGTTACCGATGAAAAGCAAGTGGAAGAGACTGTGGCTTATACATTGGAAAAGTATGGTAGTCTTGATATCGTATATAGCAATGCCGGTATCTTAGGATCATTGGCCGGTGTTCTTGATTTAGACATGAAAGCATTGGAGAAAACTATTGATGTCAATGTCTGTGGTGGTGTAGCCATGATAAAGCATGCAGGTCGCGCTATGGTAGCACAGAATATTCGCGGATCAATCATATGTACAGTAAGTGTAGGAGGAACTCGGGGTGGGATAGGACCACCAGGTTACACAGCATCAAAACACGCACTTTTGGGTGTGGTTCGATCAGCTTCTCGCGAGCTCGGTTTATATGGGATTAGAGTTAACTGTGTGTCTCCCCTTGGAGTTGTTACACCAATGACATGTACTATCCCTGGATTCCGGTTAGATCCGGAGTTTATTCAAGAACAAATGTCTTCAATTTCGAATCTGAAGAATATGTGCTTGAAGGGTAAAGATATCGCAGAGGCTGCTCTTTTCCTTGCTTCGGACGAGTCCGCTAGCATCAGTGGCCATAATCTTGTCGTGGATGGAGCATTTCCTGATGAAATCAACACTTTCCCTGTTAATATTCCTAAGATGGCGATAGATTTAGTACGATGGTCCATTAGCAAGGTGAGACTTTCTTCCATCCTCTCCAAATTTGTGCTGAGCTATTTGTTAGTTTTTCTTATAGATAAAAGTAGAGGTTAGATATAACTAGTTAACGTTTTTCTGGAAAGCCTAGAGCAAACTGTTGCTGAGCTATTTGTTAGTTTTCTTTTGTGAAGCTATATCAGTGTGCTTATGTTATAAATTAGTAAATCCTAAGACAAATGCCTTCCTATTAATGCCATAACTCTATTTGTTAGTTTTCTATTACACCTGATGTTACGTACAGCATACTATTCTCCATGCACACAGTTGCCGTGGAGTTGGATATTGTACATTGGTTGGTAAGTACTGAGTAAATATACTCAGATAGGGGAAATTAGGCTAAGGCCCAAAAATATTTGGGACGACCGAAGGATCCCTTCTATACTTTCACTATAGGGCCTAAAAATGCATTGTCAGGCCCAAAATATACTATATTATTTTATGCATTGTCCTATTTTTTCTCTTATTGTCGGGCCCAAAATATTTTTCAATTTCTGTGATACCCATAATTGGGCCGACCGAGCGAAGCGAGGGAGGACCTTTATATGGCCACTTTTTTGTAAATCTAAGTGATCAATTACCACAAAAAGATTAGCTTGGTAAGAGGAGCATATCCTCAAAATATTAGCTTCAAATCCGTTACGGTTTGGTTTTTATTCGCAAAAATGACGTCCAATGTGTGAGATAGTGTGATAATAAAAGTGTGAATGGATCCTTCCTCTTATTTAAATGGATAAACTTTCAGAGTTGATGTAAGAGGTTATTAAATTCCACATGAAGTTACAAATTTAGTAAAATTGCTAATAGAAGTATTATACTAGTTTACTGCTGCAGCACAGTGAATGGCCGACGACGACTATTAAAACAACCCTCCAATTCACATTGTTAAATTAAAAAATTGTTGCTTGCAGAGAAGAATGGTGAACGAACTAGAAGGGCCACAAAAAATTACCTCGGATAAAAAAACAATTCTGATGAGTATAAAATATTGAGACACGTTTGTTCACTCAAAATATATGTTCGGTAACATTGCTAATAGGGTTACTGGATTCCACGGGAGGGTACCAAATACATATAAAACAGAGGACTTTTTATTTTGTCATATACTCCGTATACATTTTGGTACTCTCATGTGGAATCCGGTACCCCATTAGCAGCATTGTAAATTCGAGGATAAACATTAGCAGCATTAGCAGTATTTTTACTTAATGTTCAAGGGCCACACGTGAACTAATAAGTGATAAACATGCCACATTTTAGCTAACCACGTGTAGGTTCTCTGACATAGAAAAAAAGACCGAGCGCTTAACCCAAAAAGTTTGGTTTCCCATCTCCTCTTCTCGTAAGTGATAAATTTGCCTACTTAACTAATGTTCATCGTAATCTACAGTATTTTTTTAACACGCAAAATTGGGATATAGAAACTAATTGGGGATATAAATTACTTCCCCCAACCAATGGTGTCTGCTAAGGGGTATTTCTGGGAGTAAAAATACTAAAATACCTTTCCCTAAAAATAAAAATCAAAAAACTTAAAATCAAAAAACAAAATCATATCCCCATTTCCATCTCCACTTCTTATTAATCTCTTTTAGGGTTAGAGCTTTCAAACCCAAATATTCCTCATTTCAAATTCTAAATTCTCCCCACTCCCTTTCAAATTCTCTTCTCCTTCTCTGCCGACTCCTCACTCACTACAACAAAACACACGTTTAGTGACAAAAATTTATGTGACCAATAAAATTTTGCCTACAAATCTAGTGTTTAGGGAGGAATATTTTTTTGTCACCATATATATTTTTGTCGCAACAAACGGTAAATTTTGTCTTTAAAGTTTTCACTGAAAATTTTTGTGACCAAATATAGTGACCAATCCTGTCTCCGTCTCTAAATTATTTTTTTGTGACAAAATATAGTGACCAATTCTGTCTCCGTCTCTAGATATTTCTTTGTGACGAATTATTTCCGTCGCCGAATTAGTTTCTAGTGACAAAGGCAAAATACAGTCTCCAAATATCTTATTGCCAACAATTCGAAACTTTGGTCCATAATTGTATCTTATGCTGACAAAACTAGTTTGTTGCCGAAATAATTGCATGTCAGATGAGGATTTTGCCGTTAGAACTATTAGTATCCGAACAAATTGTAATCACAAAATGATTGTTTTCTAATGACGAAAAAAAAAATTGGTCCCTAAAATTATTATCGCTGGCAACGTATAACTTTTGTCCTAATATTTATTTATGCCGACAAAAAGTGATTCATCACCTACATGAATACGAGGCAAATCTGAAATTTTGTCATTAAAACAATGTTAGCTGCAAAACATTGATGTCTGCAAATCCGAATATTCGGTAACTGAAAGTGAATTCAAATTCAAATCGGAATCCGAAACTGAAACTAAAATTAAAATTATGAATGATGCCAAACGACACAGACAAATAAGAATTTCTGATGACAAAGCTCAAAAAGAATTTTTGTGTGTACTTGTTCAATTCACAAATGCTAACTGAACTCAATCTTATTGCAAACTTTTTTTTTTCTCAATTCTGCACAGAACAGTAAAACGAGCATAATACCAGAAAACTAACTATACTGGTTATACAATATTACAATTACAAATCACAAAGACTAGAGAAGAATGAGGAGAGATAACTATCATGTTTCTGGTGCTTCTAGTTCAACTGTATGAGAAGATTTGGAGCGTCTTAAGAAAAACCGACACCACCAAATTTGAAAGGCCGAGCTCAGATTAGGACACTCTGCTCCATGCTTGGAATAAGATTCAAACCACTCCATGAAGAACATGTGTTGATGTTTCATTGGTAGCATAAGAAGGGCCTACCCCATGGATTCCTCCAAAAATTTTACATGTAGGCCCTTCTTACATCTCTGTTCCGACAACATTGGCCTAAACCATGATAGGAAAGCACCACATCTAGACTCTGATGGGCAAAGCAACATACCTTTCCCAAGCGCAATGAATACTGACGCCGACTAACTTCATACCTGACCATCGGTGAAACAATTTTATGCATTACCAGTAAAGCTTCCTGTTCTGCCCAAAGATTGACGAACTCTTCGGCCATTTGTTGTTCTCCCAAAATCTCAAACAGCCACGATGTTATCAACTTGCACTGAGATTCGCTCTATGAAAGGCTGTTTAGAAGTTCCCACTTTACTTGATGAACCTCCTTCCTCATGCACAACAGAATCAGTGGCCTCCTTAAAAATTCCAACCAGTGAATGCAGACAAGACAGACAAATTTGATAAAGATCCTCCTTTTTGAGAGCAGTTAGGTCTTTTTCATAAACTGAGCTCTTCGATAGGAGACCTTTTACCAAGAACTTGAGCTCTCGCCCTGATGGACTAAAATTGGTACAACCTGTAACTGAATTAATGAGTTGGACAACTATATAAGGTTGGGATTTGCTGGACTCTTCAGTTGTTTTTTTGTCAAATGTATATCTGACAATTTTTTTTTGACACTAAATCACCATTTTCTTTTAGGTACTTTGGATACGATTTTTTTTTTTTTTTTTTACATTCGGAAGTGATGAAGACCATGCCGGTAGTGATGAAGGCATGCCGGAAATGATGAAGACATGTCGGTAGTGATGAAGACCATGCCGGAAGTGATGAAGACCATGCCGGTAGTGATGAATACCATGCCAAAATTGATGAAGACCATGCCGGAAAACGGTGCCGGCATACTTGGTAACTAACATTCAATGTCGTAACTGAATGCCGGCATGCTCGATAGAAATCTATCAATGCCGGTAGTCAACTGGAAAAAAAAAATCAAGTTTCTGGATACTTTACATCATGTGCCGGCTTAAAAATTTTAGCATCATACTATGCCGGAAAACGGTGCCGGCATGCTCGAGAATTAACTAACTGTGTCGGCACCGAAATGATTAAAACCAGAAAAAGAACACAGCCGTGAGGGGCTATGCCCCCCCGGACTCCCCAGAACCCCTGGGTAGCGTTCTGAAAAAATCACTTATGTACCGGCATAGTTTTTGGGTTGAATACTATGCCGGCATGAATTTGAAAATGGGGGGATAAGCTCGGTGCCGGCATGGACATGGTATGAATACCATGCCGGTATGGCTACTTCCGGCATTGTATTCATACTATGTCCATGCCGGCACCGAGCTTTTTCAGCTGCAAAAATGGTGGATTCAAAGAAAAAAAAAATTCAACCTCTTAACAGCAATTCTCTCTTCACAATCATCCTCCATTTTCACCAAAAAAAGTTCCCTCTCAATTTTTTTCCCTCTTTCTACTCTCACCTCACTCACCCAAATACAAATAAAAACATACACTAATCTTTTAACAAATTCTTAAGATTTTTCCTAATTATTATTAACCACTAATCCTGATTAGCGAGGGGTAGATTAGGAATTACTTAAAATGCTTAGATAAGGGTGACCCTGATTTGATATTTGGATCCGGTTTTTGTCATTTTCCTCTATCCCCCAATTAGTTTCTATATCCCCAATTGCATGTTCTATTGTTTCTCTCATCCTCTAGTTCATTCTTTTGTTTTTTTTCTTTTTCTTCTTTCTCATTTTCAAGATCTCTGTTTGCAAAATTTTCTTCTCATTAACTTTGTGTTTGTAATGAACCTCACTACAAATTTCGATGGTTTTTATATTGTTTGAATGATTTGTAGGAAAAATAATGAAGAGATGATGATCCAGCCAAAATTATTATAGAGTGGAGAATATCACTAGGTTTTCAAATTCAATGTCTTCTGAAGGATATGTAGTTCAAATCTTCTCGTGGAAAGAAGAAGAAATTGGATTGGTGACTCACTGTTGAATGTCTAAGTGATCCGGTGACTGAATCGATCCGTATTCGACCCGGATTCCATCTTCTTCTTTACCCGAATCTATGCTAGTGTAAGTTTGTAAGTGACTGTAACTTAGCAATTTCTATTATCTTCTTCTGCTATCGATCGAACATGATCATGTTTCAAGCTGAAAATCAATGGGTTGAAGTATAAAAGATTCAGTTCGATAAAATTAACGAAATCAGCAGAGATTTTTCTCTCTTTATTTTTTTTATTTTGAACGAAAATGATACTAAAATTGATTGAATCGAATCAATGTGGTTTTTGATGTACTTTGAGAATGAAATCTGTTCGTTTGATTATGCTTGGTGGAAATTGAGTAACAATTTATTTGATTGTCTCATAAATAATCCTAATTTCATGAAATTGTGGTTTAAAATAATTTCTTGGGACAAAGTTTGTGACGGACAAAATACAGGGAAATCATCGTATAGAAGGCCTCCTAAAGTCGGCCAAAAATTACGAACAATGTGTTGGATTCCTCCAAGTTAAGCAGCCATATAAGACGAAACAGAAATTGGTTCAGTAGTTTACGAGAGATCTCCAATTTGCAGGACATCAGATTCAAGTAAATTCAAGGTGCACAGGGGTACCTTGCTTGAAACCATTAGTAAAAACTAAAATGTAACATTGTATGGACATTATTGCTGTACCATATTAGCTATTTAAGCATCCATTGTATACCAAGTTTGGTTTCTTTTAAGATAGGAGCAGATTCTCTCCTTCAGATTTTAAAACTATAGGCAGAGATGGTCATTTCAAAAGAATTTTGGTTTGAGAAGACAAATTTTGCAGTTACATAAGCATATGGGGGCTTGAATTCCGGTTTGTTTTTGAACGGTTTTTTGGGGACCATGATTTTTTTGGTGGACCATGGTTTAGTAAGACATTTAGAAGTAAAGTGAAGACACCCCTTATCCAAATATTTATTTAATACCAAAATTAGCCTTCCTAATTAAGTTTGTGTAATCATTAGTGTAATTAAACAAGGTTAATTAGTGATTAGTGAAAGATAAAATCAATATTATTTTTCTTAAAATTAAGTTATTGAAAGGGAAGAAGAAGGAGATTATAAGAGTCGGAAAAACTCAATTATTTTTTTATTTTTTGAATCTCAACCTTCGAACCACCCAAACATACTTCAAATATAGATTTTTTTTTTGCTTGAATTGGCCAAAATTTCCTGAAAATAAGAAATTTTATAGCTTGAATTGGGTTAAGTCAAACAAGTTCGGCTACAAGATCTGAAGAACACGTAGCCGAACTTATTTGGAAGTGTAGTTTCGGCTACTTTTTCCTAAGACGCAGGTAGCCGAACTCGCTTTTAATGAAGGTTTTGATGAGTACAGTTAACAGGTTCGGGGACAAGTAACCGAACTTTTATTCTAGAGTATACAGAGTAATGTTCGGTTTCCAACATTAATTTTCGATTGAACCGAACTCAATATTAGAGTGAAGATCGGTTAGGAGAAAAAATTCTCAAATAAACCGAACTCAACATATGTGTTTGCATAGTAGGGTTCGGTTAGAAACTTTTTTTGCGAACCAACAGAACTCAACATATTGATTTTTAGAGAAGGGTTGGGTTAGTAATTTTTTTTTTTTTTTGCGAAGCAACCGAACTCAACATATTGATTTTCAGAGAAAGGTTCGGTTAGCAGTTTTTTTTTTTTTTTTTTTGCGGACCAGCCGAACTCAGCATTTGTTGTTCGAATACAAGTGTTCGGTTAAAGGACAAAATTTTCCAGTTAACCTAACCAACCGAACACAATATATTGGTTTTCAATGAGGAGTTCGGTCAAAAAAATATTTTACGAACCAACCGAACTCAGAGTTCGGTTTTGAAAAAATAAATTCGTGATAACCGAAGTGTTCTTCGTTTTCTTAGTTTCAGAATGTTCGGTTAGAAAACTATTTTTTTTTTTAACTATTCCTAACCGAACATGTCACTTTAACTTCCATTTAAACCATATTTTGATGATTTCTACTCAATTTTCCCAATCAAAAACGAATTAAAAACGATTAATGGGTTTTTCAATCGAACGCAGAACGTCAAGGAAAAAGAGAAGAAGAAGAAGAAGAAAATATTATTTTTTTCAAAACTAAAAAATTTCAATGCCCCTCATATCTCTGTTTTTGTTTTTGATTTTGGTTAATAGTTTCATTTAGATTAGATGTATATGATTAGATTTATATAGTTATTAGGTTAGTTTTAGTTTAAATTAAAGTAAAGGGTAAATGTGTATTTACCTAACTTTAGAATACCCCTTATAAGTATAGGGAGGTTGGCCTAATAAACCATGGTCCCAAAAGAAAAATCATGGTCCCCAAAAAATCGTTCTTATTTTTTCTTTAAGATGATTGGTTGTTCTTTTGCAGTTGCAGGACTTTGCTAACACCTGCTACAGCGCTACAAACTGGCCCATTAACTAGCCCTATATTGTAATAACCGAAGCCCCAAAATTGCTCGCCTTAGACCTTGATCGATGGCAAGAGCTCAAAACCAACTTACACCTGTTTGCTTACAGCGGACTCGTTTAATTCTAACTCGCTTGGATATGACAGAAATCACATGATTGAGTCAAATTTGACTTGATCATGTGAATCGGGAGTTAGGTCTGAGTCGGATCTAACTTCAAAATTAAAAATAAACGGTTTGATATCTGACTTGCAACGATTCAATGAATTAGATCTAGATCGCCATTCAAATATGGTGCGAACCTATTTTTGGAAGCTTCACCTAAAAAAAAGTTAATCAATTTTGAGGGCGGATCCCTTGATAGGGGCTGTTTTGACATGGTTTGACAGCCTCATCATAACCGTCCACTGTTAAAACATAGTGGTCTAGATTTCTCCATATTAGTATGGAGGTAATCCAAGTTTACCCGACATGACTTAATACGTTTTAATTTCAATTTTTCTCGTTCTTCATCACTAGAAGTCGAGGTACAATACAATGTAACAAGTTTTCTTCCTTCTAGATGAAGTAAAAGATAAGTCAATTGTTCCGCACTTAATTTGGAATCAGTTTTCAAAGTCGATAAATGTAAGGAACAATAAGAACGTATGAATTTAAGAATATAGGGTTACAATCTATTATATGTTTGAATCCTCATTGTTCTATCCACAGTAAAAAAGATTTATAGTAGGAAAAAGTCAAAAGAGTTGTCTAGAGCGATTTTCAGGCGACATTGACTTCTGTCAAGGGTTTTAGTTTTCACTTTTTTCTCTGATTTCGTTTTTCGTTCTTGATCATATGTTAGTAATCTTTGATTCTTATGATCGGTGTTTGATTTCCTGATCTTTTATTTCTTCTTTTCTTCTGTTTTGGTCATAAATTCGTCTGGTCCTCATTCCAATTTTGAGGGTTTTTGTTCTTCCGGAATTGGCAACAGCAGTAATCCTTCTCTTGGACTCTCTAAGGATTCCTGAATGGTAGATAGGTTTTGGAGTCCCCCAAGTTTGGTTCGATGTATTGGTCTACTATTTTGGGTAAACAACAATCAGAGGTTATGGTTACATATCCCATGGAATTTCGAGTTTCTTCTGTTGTTGATGGTGAGCGGCCGGGTTATGGTGGTTAATAATGAAGATGTTGCTCCTGAACTCATACGGTGTGAAGGACTGGTTGTAGGTTATTTTGTTGGTAAACGGTTGTCGTTTATGCTTGTTCAAAAATCAGTTCAAAAGGCTTGGAAACTCAAAGGTAACTTTCAGATGACTATTCATGATGATTCAATCTATATTTTTGAATTTGAAATGAAGATGATAGAATTTCAGCTCTTGAGCATGGGTCTTGGTATATTGTTGATTAATTATTTATTGTTAGAGCTTGGTCTCATCTCTTAGAAAGAGAAATTGCTTAAATGAAAACCTTACCTATAAGGATAAAACTATTTAACGTTCCCATTCATATGTGGCATGCCAAAGGTTCGGCTATCATTGGTAGTTATTTAGGTAAGCCATTAATGTCTGATAAGATTACTCTCTCAAGACAAAGAATGAGCTATGCCCGTGTGTGTGTCGAAATTGTTGCAAATTGTGAGTTCCCTTCTATGATTCCAATTATTCTTAATGGTAAAAGAGTTGTAATCCCTGTAGAGTACCCATGGAGGCCTCCTAGGTGCTCTTTCTGCTGTATTTTCGGTCACTCTCTAGCAAGGTGTAGCAAAAATCCTAAGGAGTCAGTTGTTGTGAGCACCCCTGCTGTTCAGTCTAAACCTAGTATTATTCCTACTGAAGTTTGGACTAAGAACGTCACTAAAAGGAATAGAAGTGAGTATTTTAATAAAGATGATGATATTATTGAGACTTCCTCAGTTTCTGGTGAAGAGATTATTATGGAAGATGTCTCTGGTTCTGTTATTAAAGGCACTGTGAAGGAAAAGGTTGTTCAGTTTTCCAAAGGACTTCAATTGGAAATTAGTAGTTTAACTAACTTAGTAAAATGTTCTTGTGGCTATTACAAATAAATTTGATATCTTGTCTGATCACTCTGTCGGCAAAGATACAACATGTATGGCGCGGGACAATGTGCTAAAAGATTCTACTTTGGTTCATGAGTCTGCTGTTAACTCTGGTCGAGATGATGTCATGGCTTCTAATGATTCCAATACTTCTGAAGCTGATTTTGGAGGAGTGAGATCTCTTTAGCCAGAAACCCTCTTCTCAAGGCGCATCAAAATTTTCTTTGAAGGTCGCAGACAATAAAAAGTCTGGTAAGAACAATAGGAAGGTACAACCTCTCACTCTTCCTAAGGATTAAGTTCGGTTGTTGGAACATTAGGGGTCTAAATGATCCCTTGAAACAAACAGAAGTTAGTAATTATATTAGTGAACATAGATTATCTCTTGTTAGTTTAGTTGAGACACATGTTCAAGGTGTTAATTGTGATAGCATAAGGCGTAGAATAAGACCTACTTGGAATTTCTTAGATAATTATATCCATGATAATTCAGGTAGAGTTTGGATTGGTTGGGACCCAGAGGAGATGATTGTCTCTCTAATTCACAACTCTGATCAAGTTATTTTTATTGAAGTTTTATTTCCTTCAAAGAAGAAATGCATTGTTTCTTTTATGTATGGTGCTAATGATGCTTTACTCAGACGATCTTTATGGGCTGATTTGGAACCATTTGCTTCTGTCAACAAGCTTCCTTGGGTTATCTTAGGGGATTTTATATTTATTTTAGACGTTAATGATAAATGTAGTCGAGCCCCAGTTCTTGCTTCTCAATATTCTGATTTTGGGGATTGCACCCAAAATGATCATGTTTTTTATCTTTCTTATTCTGGCTGTTTTTTCACTTGGAGTAACCATCAACAAGGTGATGAGAGGGTAACTGCCATGCGTGATAGGGTTTTAATTAATTTTGAATGGCTTATTGATTTTCAAGACTTTACTACTGAATTTTTACTCCCTGGTATCTCTGACCATAGTCATAGTGCTGTTTCTATCTTTGAAAATAGAGCCCATGGTCCTCCTACTTTTCAATTTTGTAATTTCCTTTTTGAGGACCCTGACTTTCTTGATATTGTCTGACATGAATGGCTCTCTCCTGTTAGAGGGACTCATGTGATTATTCTAGTTTCTAAATTAAAGAGAGTTAAAAGAGCTTTGATTGATTTAAAAAAGATGAAATTGGGTAATCTTTCTCGTCAAACTCTGGAAGCTAAGAATTCTATGCTTGATTTTCAAACTCAATGCAGTATTACTACTAGTTATGAAATGGAAGTTGTTAAATCTTATGCTATACTTTCTAGATATGATGCTTCTGTTAGAGCACTACTCGGTCGAACTCGCAAGCGTTGCTATCTCAAGCTTGTTTGTCAAGCTTAGGTGATCAAAATTATAATTCTTGATTTCTAGTCTACTTATATTTATGTCTCGGATTAGGATAAAATGTGTAGTTGAGCTTTAGACTTCACGACGTTCATCGATTGAAGACGAACATCTACTGAGGAAAGCTTGGAGGAACTTCATCAACAAAAGGTATGTGGAGACTATAACTTATCTATCACTCAGAAGTCTATTCTATTCTATCTCCTAATGAGACTAAGTCGTACATCTATATAGACTTTTATATTATACACATTTGATATTTCGAGCCGAGTTTATCACGCTATCTATTTCTCGAAATATGTGTTGGAAGCTTTTTGCTTTAGCTACGTTCATCATTATTCTTGACGAATTTAGTTGAAAACAATTTATTTGTTGGAAACTAAATAATAAGTCAAAAGATGATCATGTGAATATTTCCTTGAAACATCTTACATGATTTGTGTGAGAATCGATTCGGAAAGTTTCGTATTGATCATTCATTCACTTGAAAAATTACTTATAAGCTAATGGTATGTGTGAGACATCCATTGTCGTCTTCTAAGGATATTGCAATGATTGAAATTGGAGTTTAGAACAATTAACCTTTGTCTGGATACAATACAGTATGCAAACTGTTGTGGTATGATTCAGGTCCGGAAACCTTGTTTGCATACCGGTATGCGAATAATTTCGTTTGCAAACTGCTAGACAACACCAAAGTATGGAACTATAGTTTGCGTACCAGTTTGTAAAATTAGTGGTTAAATTTCTAAAATCGGTTAAGTATGTTTTCATACTCATGAACAAATACATTAATAAATTAAGGAATACAATCTTGAAAACCATGGCTTAATGTTCATGAATTGATTTCGGTATAAGTACTTCGTATGATTACGAATCAATCTAATTTTGTTTCAATTGGTTCTTATATACTTCTATGAGATATAAACAATTGAACAACTCTATGAGTAACATAATTAGATTCATTTGATTATCTTTCATGATTGATTGATCATCATATTTGATCTAGAAGTGTTAGATGAATGTGGTTAAGACAAAATTGTTCATATGGATAAATTAGGTTAATTGTTATTGAGCCAACTCAATATACACGTTTAGGTACGGTTACCCATATCTAAATGAAGGTATATTTTATTTGTGTGTAACAAGCTAAGACCATATAACGGTGGAGAGATATTGATTTGGTTTTAAGCAAACATAGCTTGAATCTTAAATCATGTTTTCATTTAACGGTGAATATTTAATTCTTTGTTACGAAGCTATCTTAGCTTTGATTAAAAGCAAACCCTGATTTGAAAGACTACATAAGGGAGAACTCTAGCAAATGGAATATTGAATACTTTGTTACTAAGCTATCTTAACTTTCCTGTGTCCTAGTCGCGACTAGAGTCGATTCTCCTTTAACCTAGGTTTTTCCAAAACCATTATAGGTTAACGACTTGAATACTTCATTTGGAATTCGTGAACCCATACCCAACTATGTTCTCTGTAGTTGCGTGTTCTGATCGTACTTGTTCTAAATATTGGGTGTGGCTGTTAGACCCCTGCTTTTTCAGCTTCCATGGCCAAACAACAATCTAATGTGAAGTGGATGCATGGGTATTAATGATTCAAATTCTAAGGTTTTTCATAACTCCATCAAAGAAAGGCGTTCTAAAAATAACATTCCTACTCTTCTATATAGTTCAGTTATCAAACTTGAAGAGGATAAGTTAATAGCTCAAGAGTGTGTTGATTTCTACTTTTCTCTTTTCAATAATACTTCTATTGCTTGTGATACTGATGCTATGTTGGATAGTATTCAGTTTGAAAAGATTTTTAGTGCCGATGATGGTTCTGCGCTAATTTGTCCTGTTAGCAGAGATGAGGTGGTTCATGCTCTATCTTATATTGACTCTGGTAAGTCCCCTGGGACCCGATGGCTTCTCTAGCCAATTACTTAAAGCTGCGTGGGAAGTTGTTCGAGATGATTTTGTTAAAGCAAACTAAAATTTCTTTAAGAGTAGAAAACTGCTTCGTGAAGTTAATTGTACTTTCATAACTTTAGTTGCCAAATCTTATAATGCCTCTTCTGCAAATGATTATCGTCCTATCTCTTGTTGCAAGGTTATCTATAAATGCATTACTAAAATTATAGCCCTTAGAATGAAAAGAGTTACGAGCAAGATTATTAGTTCAAATCAATCTGCTTTCATATCTGGGAAAGCTATTCAAAACCGAGAAAAAAAAAATTATAGTTGAATCAAGATCCTAATAAATTAAAATTGGATTTAATTGAACAAATACAAGTCTAAACCACGCCAGATTAATTAACATGAATTTTGCTTCTCGTAAGATGGGTTAAATTATTATGGTTACAAACTACAAAGAGTTAAAACTTATCATCATTACATGCAACTGGAAACTCTCGAATCATATTGGTGCAAAAAATCTCTTGATCTGGTGTATGCATATCATAGAAGAAGAAGTTGAATAAGCATGACTTTCATGAAGGATTTATCAGTACCAAAACTATTTTAATTTAATAATTTAAACGTTTGCGAAAGCAGATTTTGGTATTGATCACAACCTTAATCTATCTGCATCAACTTTAGATCCCAAATCATCTGGGTGCAAAGAAAGAATAGGAAAAGACTCGTGGGTGAGATATGATAAACATGAGCATAGAGATTCTAATGTAGATGTGAGAATAATTCTCTGTGTATTCATTGATAGGCAATAGCCTGATTTATACATATTTACACAACTAGATAAAGCAAATAAAAGATACACCTAACAACAGTTACAACTAAATAACAACACAATAATGTCAAGATATATAATATCTTGACCATATATTAACTTTCCCTCAGACTCAAGGTGGTGGAGTACACATCTTGAGTCTGGAAATTAAGAATTGAAGATGAGCTACAGAGTGAGTCTTGGTGAAAAGATCAGCCACTTGAAATTCTGATTTGACATGCGGAAGAGTGATTGTACCTTTCTTAAAATGATGACGAGTAAAATTACAATCTATCTCGATATGTTTCGTACGTTCATGGAAGACATCATTGTGTGTAATTTGAATAGCAGCCTTGTTATCACAATACAAAGTGGTGTAGGAGCAAGTAAATCGAGAACCCCCATATCACAAAGAAGCCACCGTAACCAAATGAGTTCAGATGTGGTGTGAGCAAGAGCTCTATACTGCTTCCGGCAATTGAACGAGAAACCACACTTTGCTTCTTACTTCTCCAGGAAATCAACGAGTCTCCCAAGAACACACAGCAGCCTGTAATAGATTTTCTGTCAGTAATGTCCCTAGCCCAATCGGAATCTGAGAAAGCTTGAAGAGTGAGATCAGACTTGGATGAGAAACAAAAACCTTGATGAAGATAACCCTTGATATATCTCAGAATTCTGAGAACAGCTGCATAATGAGTAGACCTTGGAGAAGACATAAACTGACTGACTATGTGAAATGCATGACTTATGTCTGGTCTCGTAATGGTCAAGTAATTCAGACTCCCTATTAGTTGACGATACAATGTTGGATTTGACAATAGAGTCCCATCTGTAGGACCGTATTTTACATTCAACTCAAGAGGTGTGCCGATTACCTTATTGTCGACGACCCGCACTTTGTAGAATCTCGAGATGCATATTTGACTTGTGATATGAAATAAGCAGTGGGTGACATGCCAACTTCAATGCCAAGAAAGTAACTTAAGGATCCTAGATCTTTCATCTTAAAACAATCACTGAGGTATGATTTTAGTTCAGTAATACCTTGTTGGTCACTGCCAGTAATAACCATGTCGTCAACATACAAGAGAAGAATGACAATTCCTTTTTCTGACGATCTGACGAATATAGCTGAATCACAGAAGCTTTGTGTGAAGCCATACTAGAGAATCGCATTGCTAAACTTCTCAAACCAAGCACGAGGTGCTTGTTTGAGTCCATATAATGCCCGTCGAAGCCTACATACTTGATTAGGTTCATGAGGCAAACCGGAGAGAAGGTTGCATGTAAACCTCTTCTTGTAACTCACCATGAAGAAAAGCATTTTTCACGTCCATTTGATGGAGCCCCCATTGTCGTGCTGCGGCAATAGCAAGTAATGTACGAACTGTAACCATTCTGGACAGTGGTGCAACTGTTTCTTCATAGTCAACTCCATACTCTTGTGTATAACCTTTTGCAACAACTCGTGATTTACATCGTTCAAACTCACCATCTGACTTGGTCTTCACTTTATAGACCCATCCGCTTCCAACAACCGATTTTCCGGAGGAAGATCCACCATTTCCCATGTCCCACTTTTGTGCATGTGCTTCCAATTCATCATCCATTGAACCTTTCCATTCGGAATGGCTGCAGCTTCTCTGTATGTTTTTGGTTCATAAAATGACAAAATAGAAGACAAGGAACAATGATAGTCCGCATACTTAGTGGTGGTCTTCGATTGCGAGGTGGCAAAGAATTTTCTTGAATCGGGATCTCGTTCCGAGTTGCCTTTGTCGGTTGAGTCGTAGAGTGGTCTCGGTCATCGGTATTTGGTGGATCAACAACTAGAGGACATGGACTTTCAGGAGCAGATATAGAAAAAGTGCTAGTATTGGATTCACTAGGGAATGGATCGAATAAGTGAAACACTCAAAAGATGATGATTTCTTTGCTTGGAAGTGACCAAAATGGAACTTTCTCCCAGAATGTGACATGACGAGACACGAAGCTTTCTATTGACTGGATCATAACAACGGTACCCTTTTTGTTCAATACCATAACCAAGAAAGACACACAAGACATTCTTTTGACCAAGTTTATGACGTTCACGTTCTGGAAAGAGTAAAAAACAAGTTGAACCAAAGACTCGAAGCTCGGGAATAGTTTGGTTTCTTACCATAGATATGCTCATAAGGTGATATTCCTCTTATGACAGTAGTTGGAACTCTATTGATGGTGTAGACTGCAGTAAGGACCGATTCTCCCAAAATTGGAAGGAACTGAACCAAATTAACCGGGTTCTAGCGGTCTCTATAATATGACGGTGTTTACGTTTCGCAACTCCATTTTGTTCTCGGGAGTTTGATGCAGACAGATTGAAGAATGGTGCCTTGGGTTTTAAGGAATTCTTTGAATGGATTGGAAATATATTCCCACCCCGATCAAGACGAAAAACTCGATCACTTTACCAAAGCGAAGTTTTTATCATGGTTGAGAAATCAACATATAACTTAAGAAAATCTGCTCTAGAGTGAATAGATATACCCATGTATAACGCGAATAATCATCAATAAAACTAACATAATACAAAGCACCTCCCTTTGACATAATTGGAGATTTACCCTGGACATCAGAATGTATAAGAGCAAAAGGTTCGGATTGGAATAGAAGTGCTAAGATTAAAAGAAAGAGCTGGTTGTTTTGCCAGTTTACAAGAGATGCAATATGGTTCTTTATCTAATTGAGTATCTCCTAGTAAACCCTTATTGATCATATATGAAAGACGAGAAAGGAAACATGACCTAACCTAGAATGCCAAGACATGAAGGAGATATTGACACAAAGTGCGGTGGGAGTAGCGGCTCACGACATGACTTTTAGATTCTGCTGAAAGAACAAGAGATTGAAGGAGATACAACCGACCAACTCTACGGCCTATCCCAACTAGCTTCCCGGTTTTGAGATCTTGTATAGCACAAACAAAAGGAAAACAATATGTGTTATAACCTTGATCACACAGTTGACTAACTTGAAATAAGGTTCATTGTAATATTTGGTACAAGAAGCACATATCGGTACATAAAAGTTATTTGAATTTTTGACCAAGCATATATGACTTGCGATTCTTGTTGATCCATCGGCAGTATGAATCTTAGGGGTGATGACGGGATGAAGACTTTCAAAAACTTCGATTAAAAGTCATATGGTTTGATGCTCTGAGTCGAGAAACCATTCGTTGAGTAAATACCGAGGAGATAGAGAAGGAAGATGCACTGTAGGATTGTTACCAATTGAGAGTGCTTGTTTAATCATCTCCCGAATATCAGCAAGATTTGGTGCGAGAACTACCACCATGTACATCTAACGTAGATGAGTTTGATGTTGATGCGAGTGAGATCAGGGCTGCCATGAATCTGGTTGGTGCACTGGAGCTGTTTCCTCCATTAGCATTGATTCTTCTCATGTTTCTTGAAGTTGGTGAGGTGCAAAATCTGGATGAATGACCAAGTTCCTTACGGTACCCACCTTTGTGTTGTGGGTGTGTCGTATTATTGGAGGAGATGAGGAATTTTCTGATGGAATATTTTAATTCCTTGCAAAGTTCCCAAAAGTCTTGCAATTGTGACACCGCACTTGGACATGTCACGTTTAACTTGAAGCACTTGAGTTTCTTGAAAAGTTATTTGAACTTGAACGTGTAGGTACAACAAACACTCCCTGATATCTCCGGCGTGATTCTTTTTCTTGTTTCTTATGCGGTAAGTTCGGACAAAGCGACTTCCACGGTTGGAAGAGGTGATCGATGAAGAATAGATGATCTAATGAGACTCAAACTCATCACGTAAAGCCATTAGAAGTTGAACTAAACGTGTTTCCTCTCTATATTTCTGCCACAGTTCCAAATCTACAGTCCATTTTGGTTCCATAAGTGCTAATTGATTCCAGACTATAGACATCTCAGAATGAAAAACAGAAACAGTTTGATCATGTGGTTGCTTCATAGATCTAATATCTTGTTCAAGTTTATATCTCTGAGCAAAGTTAACTTGTGTGTACCTTTTTGAAAGAAAATCCCATGCATCTTTGGCTACCAAAACCGGTGAGGTACATACTTATAGAAGGAATAAGCTGTATTTCCAATCCAAGTGAGAATCATGTTATTGTTAATCTCCCATTCTTCTTTTAGATCCTTTGTTTGTACTTCTTTTCCTTTGTCATTAGAATCGCTTGTTGTAGGGGCTTTTCTCGTACCATCGACATACTTCCACATACTCTTTCCTTTAAGAAAACTCCTCATGAGGAATGACCAGTGGTTGTAGTTGGTTCCATCAAAACGAACAGTGATAGGTTGAGAATCTTCTCTTGACATGATTACTATGTTTTCTCTGGGTTGTATTGCAGCGGAAACTGGTTCTTGGATCTTTCCTAGCTCTGATGCCATGATAAACATAAGCATAGAGATTCTAATGTAGATGTGAGAATAATTATGCGTGTATTCATTGATAGGCAATAGCCTGATTTATACATCTTTACACAACTAGATAAGGCAAATAAAAGATACACCTAACAATATCTAGGATATATACAGCAAGAATATATATGAAGTTACAACTAAATAACAACACAATAATGTCAAGATATATAATATCTTGACCATATGTTAACAAGATAAAAGAGAACGAAACAAAGAGCAACTAATTTAGTTGCGGACATCGGGTAAACCCGGATTACCACTAATATCAAGAAATCTAGACCATCTATGTTTTAACAGTCCACGGTTATACAAGGGATCGGCCCTTGTCAATTTTTAGAATGAACGAATCTTTAGAAGCTTTTCCCTTTGTGAAAACTACTATAACCCCCTTACTATATGGGTTCAACATGTAGAAACCCAACAAAATGGATCCTTCACTATCAGCTCCATTCTTTCACATTTTGATATTTTTAGGCCCAAAACTTTTAATTTTGGGGCCAGATTTTGAAATTTTACCTTGTTTAGCGTCATCGAAGAAATAACAAATACCATAATTATCCCTCCGAATATATACCTTGTTTTAGACACCGAAACCAGATTCATTTTTTCATTTTCTCTTTCATAAACTTCCAGAGCCCCTGCGATATTTTATAGGATTTTTCTTCTCCTTCATCTAAACTGAAACGATATACAAATCCATATTGATTTGAGGTGAATAGGTTTAGCAGCTACGAATTCAATTTTAATCATCAATTAGTCTACCGATTCGATTCAATCAATCGATTCTGAATCTAGGTTTCATTTGTTCAAAGCTATTTCAGGTAAGGTTTTCGATTTGAAATAGGTTTTCGCCATTCTTTGTCCTCCATTCTTAAGTTGATTAGGTTTTGATTCTTTGTTTTTGATTGTATCTATTCAGATCTGGTGAGAAGAACACGAGATTTTGCTTAAATCAGTCGATTCTCGTATTTTGAATCTACGTAAGTTTTGATTGTGTTGTTTTAGTTGTTTGGTTTGTTTGATTTCTTATTTCGATTTTCTAGGGTTAATTTTTGATAATTCATTTTTGTTGTTGTCCTGTAATCTCTTTTTATTTTTGGATTCATTTTTTGTGCATTTGGTTAGGTGATTTTGTTTTGATTGATGAAGATTCTCGAATCAGGTTGATTCAATTTGATAAAACAAGTATGTTTGGAGGAGGATTTGAAGTTAGATGGTGAGAAGAAGGAGGACGAACCATTTTAAGTTTCTGCTGCTGGTTCTAATGGTGGTGGTGGCGCACAGGTAATTAGCTGATTTCAGTTATTGATTTGCTAGGTTGTTTTATGGGGGTTTATGTAATCTGAAATTTATTTGGATATTTTCGTCTTCGATTTGTTTCACAATTAGCCTGCAAGGAATGAGAAGGATTTGGAGAGGTTAAATGAAGCGAAATCTGAACCATGAATTGATTACTTCGGTCAAGCGATTGCTTTGTTTTCTACTATCTTTATTGATGGTAAACATGAAGCATCTAATTACCTGTGGGAATTTTGAGTTAATAGTTTGTGATTTTATTTTTTAAGAATGTTTGATGAATTTAACCGGCTCACTGGCTGTAAAAGCCTAAAAGCCCTTCATAAGGTCCTTGGCTTCTTGCCATCTCAAACATGTTGTCATCAATTATCAAAACATAAGTTATGTGATGTTTTTACAAGTCCGGGTATTTTCATCTTTGCTTTTACAATAATATGTTGGTGTGTTTGTACTCCTCCATCATCCGGCTCTTGGGTGGGAGAACCAGCATTTTTATTGGGTATTGACACATTTTAAATACTAGATGGTGTATGTCTTACATATGCTCTTATATAGTGTGTTCACATAATTGCATTTGTGTTACCAGATAATGGTTTTCCTGAAAGTTAAAATTTCAAGTACGAATATGAGGTCTTAAGAACTTGGCTGATCAAGAATTTGCTCGTTTGGTGGAAGAGGATGGCAGAAAGGTGCAAGAGGATAGCTAATTATGATCCAACAATAGCTGATCAAGTCAAGGTAGACACATTCACTTTAACATTATAATTGAAAAAGCATATACAAAGAAATAAGAACCTCAAAGTTGTATGTATGCAGTTCTGTCCTTAATTTTGAGCTTGGTGTCTTCCATAGGTACTATTTGCTAAAATCGAACCGCTGGAGCTTGCTCATATACTCAAGGTAGAGATACAAGCATTTGCTCTTATATTTTCTATTTGTTTTCCTACAATTCCATGTTATCTTTTTCGCAGTACCATTAGAGCTGGCTGAAAAACTGAAGGAGAACTTAGAAACAACATCCAGCGATCCACAAGAACCTTCTGAAGTGCTCGAGGAGGTATATATATATATATATATATATATATATATATATATATATATATTACATTCAAACTTTTTCCTGATTTGGCATCTCTAAATATAATTATAATTTTTCGTAACTCATTGGAAAATGAAGGACCTAGAAGCAACCATGGATTCACGAGAGAATGGCTCAAATAATTGAGGTAATATATCTCATTGATATTCAAATCTTCACACTGCGCAAGTATCCTTTGTGAGCTGGTCTTTGAATAGTATCAGTCTTATTTTTCTTAACCTAACTAAGATATAGCTTCAAGTACCTGTGTAGCTAAATATATATTTTAAAAGAAGATGCATTAATTTGATTTAAAAATGACTGCTTATTGTTTATGTTCATCAGGATGTGTACCGTGTAGCTACTAGTTACACATGCTAATTAGATGTGTAACTTATAGATACACAAGCTAAATAGATGTGTAACTTCTAGTTACACAAGCTAAATAGATGTGTAATTTCTACTTACACATGCTAATTAGATGTGTAACTTTTACTTACACATACTGATTGAATATGCCACTTTTTTATTGTAGGAGTGTGGCGTGATTATTATGGGCTGATGGATGGAAAGTTGTTACTGCAGATGGAAAACGTAGTGCTCATTTTGAACACACACTTCTAGTAATTTAGTCTTTCATTTTGAGCTGAGAAGTCTTTACATGTTCTTTTCACTTTTGAGCTGAAGTTAATATTTTCTTTTGCTACTGGCAAATATCCTGTACCAGTTGGATTTTTTTACTAGCATAAATGATTCACACTCATAAATTTTCTTTATGTTTATGCTCGGCATATTCTACAACTATTCTTTATTCTTATTTTCTTGTTGTTTTTGTTCTCTCACTTTTAGTTTGTCAATTTCATCTTGTAGTTTCCCAGCACTCTCATGTGAATTTGCTTCAGTTGACGTCACTGACGTGTTAGGCACGGTAAGTCTCTTACCTCAGTAAGTCTAGTAATTGTAATTCTGGTGTGAGCTTTATTGTTGAAAGAGCTTATATAAGGTTTAGAAACCAAAGCTCTTGTTATTTCCGTCAGGTTCTTTTCTTACATTTTCCTATCCTATTTTTCCATATATCTTAAAAAAAAAATTTATTTACATTACTCAACTAGAATTAGGCTAGGTGATTTTGGATACTTCCAAGATGATTCAGTAAATTACTATGTAATAATTTTCCTTGTTGCACTGTAAGTTAAATATTTAGTGTTTTTGCTTTATATGTACAAAGAGATTTCAGGTTTACATGCCATTATATATGTGTAACTACTGGTTACACATGCCACTATGCATGTGTAACTACTGGTTACACATGCCACTATGCATGTGTAACTCCTAGCTACACATACAACAGGCATGTGTAACTCTCAGTTACACTACCCATATCCATGTGTAAGTCATAGTTACACATGCTAAAAATAAATAACAAAATTGTTTTTTGCATCTCTGAATCTAAGTACATTTAACCTTATATGTATGTGTAACTCTTAATTATATTAGTCACATGCATTTGAAAGTGATTATGCATTGTTTTGTATGTCTTTCTTTTAATCTCATAAAATATGTTTGTTTGTTATTCTTCGGGTTGCAGATAACTTCATAAAAGCTGGTGGCTTATTTGTGGTGGTGGAGGTGCAGGTTTTGGAGGAGGATGAGGAGGCAGTGGTGGTGGATAGCAGCGGTTGTTGGGCCTAGACAGATGCATGTAACTCTCAATTACACAAGATAGATGCATATGTAACTCTCAATTACATTGGACAGATGCGTGTGTAACTTATAGTTACACATGCTAAGAAATTATTATAAATGAATATTAAAGTAATACATGTAATTTTTGTATGCGTTCTTTTTGATGTCTATTTTTTGATATGTAACTTTGCATTACACATGTCATAACGATGTGTAACTTCTGGTTACTCATTGCATATGCATGTGTAACTTCTGTTTACACATTCACGCGATATTTTAATAATTTTGGGCCTAGATTTAAATTTTATTTAATTTGGGGCTTGACAATATATGTAAGGATATGAGTGTCTTTTAATAATTCGGGACCTAGATTTAAACTTCTTTTAATTAAGGGCCTCACATTATGGGTTATCCATGGGTTGGGCCTTAGCCTAATTTCCCCTTTCCCTCTTTAGTTTGGTTTCAATCTTTAGAAGTTTTGTTTTAAACAAACACATACCCCTATAAATATAACACTGAAAGACACCCCAATAATCAGAACCCCTTTAAGGTGCCGAACTACAGGAAAAAAAAAATGGCTAGTTTTTTTATGCCTGAAAGAAAATCTATAGCACAGGAGTTGGATGAACAGGTACTTCAAGTGAAACAATTACCATCACCAAATTCTTGCATCTTCAAAGTTCCACAAGTACTTCGAGTGCATGACGAGGCAGCATACAAACCTGAGATTATAGCAATAGGGCCGTATAATAATCGGATGGATAAAAACCTTTACTCCATGGAAGATCATAAGATTCGTTATTATAAAGCTTTCCTCAGTCGTCTGCCAATTCTCAGATCCTCAGACTTGGTTGCAGCTGTGGAAGAGGTAAAATTTCAAGCCATCGAATGTTATCATGATATTATCCGTAGTGATGAATCTGTTAGTGATGATTTTGTTAAAAGAATGATACTTGATGGTTGTTTTATATTGGAATTACTTATGAGATATGATGATGAAGTTGACAAAAAGGATCCAATATTTTCCGGTACTTGGATTATTTCTAGTTTACAACATGATCTGGTTTTACTTGAAAATCAGATTCCTTATATAGTTCTTCTGAAACTTTATAGTTTAACCCTTGGAATATCTAGAAAAGATCAAGCCAGTGATGAGCTTAACGAACTTGTTGTTTGTTTCTTCGAAAGTATGTTACCTTGTCCAGGAGAAACAGATTCTAGAACACAACAACAACCTAGGCATATATTAGATCTTTTACGCATAAATCTGTTGCCTAAAACGACACAAAGAGAGAAAGCAGGGAACTGTCCAAGCTGGGAGTTTACTTCTTGTATCACCGATCTTAAAGAAGGTGGAGTCTATTTAAAGAGAAGAGAAGTTTCTGATGGTTTACTGGATATTCAGTTCAACAATGGCAATCTTGAGATACCATCCTTTTGTATCGATGAGAATACATATGTTCTTTTGAGGAATATTATAGCGTTCGAGCAATGTGATGGGAAGTCGACACATGAGATCACATCTTATGTTTTACTATTAGATAACTTGATGAACTCGGAAACAGATTTGAAAATTCTCTGTAATGAAGGGATTATCAATAATGTTCTTGGCAACAACAAAGATGTGGCATTAAAGATTAGCGGTATGTGTAAGGGAGTTGGCATCAGTAAATTCTGCTACGACGGTTTGTGCAGTCAGTGCAACCTCTATATCAGGAAAAGGAAATCTTGGCCGAGAAAGAGGACAATTTTGGCTGGGGTTTGTTGCTTGTTTTTACTATTTACTATTTTGCAAACCTTATATGCAGTTCTGACTAATCAGTGATCGGGTTGCTTGAGTTTGGTGATGGACAAGTGATTTTAAGTTTTATGGCATTTTTTTTTAATGGGTCAGAGTTATAATTTTTTTTTTTTTGAATTTGAATTTGACATTTTTATTTTAATGGGCAAGTTGTAAGTTATTAAATTCCAAAGGAGGTTTACCAATCTAGTAAAATTGCTAACAGAAGTATTACAAAATTACATTGGATTCCAAAGGAGGTTCAGTAGATTATGAGTTCTCCAATATGCAGGACATCAGATTTCAAGTTGCACAGGGGTGCCTTGCTTGAAACCATTATATCATTGAATCCATGAAACACACACTGACATTGTAAAAACTAAAATGTAACTAAGATTGATTACACAAACTTTGAACCTCCTATTGTTTATCTATTATCAGTCGCTATGACGGGTATTTCAGTGTATGAACAAGAGAATGGAACCACTAAAGTTTGTGATCAAATAAATCCATTAAAAACCCCTTATGGTATAAATTGCCCTAAAGGGATCGGCAACTAATAGAAGTAACTGCGTGGTGTGATTATAGTACAACAGCCAAGGTGACCTGATTTGCCTATGAGAGATGTTTGAAGAGTGAACCATATCTTCCCACTGAAAAGACATGCCTTGCTTGCTCTGCAGAGATTACAATAGTTTGTCAGACAATTATGCTTAATCGGAAAACTCTAATATACAACACATATTGAACAATGTTCACTGACACCCAAACTATTCAGATGAATAGAAGTGTCACTGATGTAAGTTTACATATGTAATCGTTCTAGTGAATCAACTGTGTCCGATAAGCAATCTAACAGAGTGCAGAATCAACCATGTCATGATTTAACACCTTTCCTCCTTAAGATGGGGATGCCTCCTTAAGATGGGGATGCCACCACTAAATGGCTGCAGATTTCTGTACGAAGTAAGCAACTTTCCTGGCTCAAAATGCAAAGTGGGACAAGACCTTCTATAACAGTTGAAATTTTTGATATCTATGGCTGCTACCTGTGTTGTACAATCTATATATATTTAAGGATGGTGTGGTTGATCATATGACATTCCGACAGAACCCTCACGCAGCTCACTGGTGACTAAATAGAAAGGGTGACTAAATAGAAAGGACACACAGATTACAGGTATTGCAGGCTTAACTACTGGCCTTCTAATCTCTGTTTCGAATAGTAAAAAAGGAAGAAGAGAGAGTTTTTATGACTACTTACCATGAATTCTTGGTTTCTTCAATCTTGTCTTCGTCATGTATTCTTCCATTAACTTGTGGTGAGACAGCAGCGGAGGAACTTTCCTGAGCACCTTGATGACTTCTTAGGTTGTTAAGGCCTTGTCCAATTGATTGCCACCATCGTGTACCAACATTTGACTGCACACTGGTAGGGCTTCTTTCTGATGGAGGTTCAATTAGCCGAGCTGAATTAGGGTTCAGCTCTGAGAAGCGTACTGCACCAAGGATTCGTTCTGGAAGTTCAGGCTCGATCTGGCTTTCAATGAGAAATGCTAGATCAACGGTCAAAGTTGTAATATAACCAAATGCTAAATGGACAATTGCATTGGCAACCATTGAAGCTCCAATGTCCACATCAACTTCTATGTAATTATCTCCAACAGAGTACTTGCACGAAACAGCTCGCCCAAGTATACAGATTGCTTGCTCCCCAACTGCTTTTCTCACTATCCAAGGACCCTTGACAATATTTGCTATCAGTTTTAATCTTGAATTACGATATGCATCATCTCCCTTCACAAATTTGTCCATCAATGACCCTTCTGGAATAGGCTGCAGCGCACCAAAATATGCAACAGCACTGTAGTTATCTTTACTCGGTACTTGCAGATTGAATGCCCAGACAAAAGGCTTTTCAGCTGATGGAAATTCGTCGTCTAGAGCTTTCCTAATACGGCTATTAGGATTGTTTAGGACCTCTCCAACCTTTGTAGCGCCTTTGATCCAATCAAATCCGAGAGGCTTTAAAAGATACTCTCCACCAGGTATCTTAACCCGTGTTGAAAAGTATTCTGGGCCTCTAACCATGAACTTGTCTGCCGGTGGGGTTGCCCAACCATTAGGGCAATTCTCTGGCTCAAGACGTGGAACAGCTCCTTCAGCTCTCAATCTTTGGATCCATTCAGCCTCATCATTACCACCACATTCAGCCATATAAAAATGAAAAAATCTGAAGAAAGAATTATATCAGATATCCTTGAAACAATGAAGTTAAAGAAACATTGGAAACATAATGACAATAAACATGCAATATGCTAACAAATTAACAGGCACAGAATTGGCGGAGTGATTCATAATAATTTGAAATTCAAGGAGTACAACTAACCGTATATTTCGTTTACTATGAGATAATGAAAAAGTAAACCTATATATCAACGCATAGTTAATGAATCTTCCGTAAATGAACACTACTTTAAGAAGTAAGCAGCAGTATAATTAATGAGTTGAATATTACTGTAAAACATGCATAATCCCACAGTTGCGAAGGAGAATCATACCCCGAAATTACCTAAATAATTGTTCGTGATAACAGGGAAGGTAACAATAGCAGTGTGTGACAGAGAATCATGGAACTCAAACAATACGAATGTGACAAAATATAACAAGTAAATATCAAAAACATTGATCCACGAGCTGACTCAGGACATTACTACAATAATATATTCTGATAACATATCATAATAGTTCTATAGGGATCGTTCCCATTACACTAGTTACAGGGAAAAGAAGAGAACCCTTTTATTTGCACCCTAAACAGCTAGTGAGCTAACTCAAAATGTTTTCATGTGACTGCATTCACTGAAAATGTTTTCATGTGACTGTATATCTGTTACCCAAGTTTTAGTTTACACAAGACAATGCCCCTTATGAAGGAAACTCCCAAGTGGGAACTCCCACTGATTGCAAGATTATAAAAGTACAAATTCACTCACTAAATCGAAAATTAAGCATCCAAATTCTAGCAAGAATGAAAAGGATATACAAACTCAATTAAAAAATCACATTTTAATCAGAATCAATAAGTAACTTAATGAACTTCTATGCAATGAAGCTCAACCTCAACTCAATACGAAGAAATGACACTACTCTTTTTCTATCTTACTCTTATGTGTAAGAAAAATTGGAAGTTTGGCCATTTCAACACAACTTTACTTTTGGGGCTTTTCCAGGGAAAATTTGTACTAACAATTGAATCTTGGCACTAACCAACCTGAGACCTCCCTCCAATAATACAAATCCTCAAACTCTTTTGACTCAAAATTCACCATAAAAATCCCAACTTTATCAGTCCACAGTACCATGGATAACCAAGAAAAGTCCACAGCTTCAATTAAAATTCTAGTTAGAATTAGGGTTTTACATAACAAAACAAACGAACCCATACACCAGAATTACAAATCAATCACTGAAAATCACAAAATCACACAGAGAAATCCCAATTCTCCTAAGTTCTGTAGGGTTTTTACAAATTAAATGAAAATCAAAAAAGAAAAATTAATATTTAAAACCCATACCTTATCTTAGCCCAAAATCAAGAATTTGTGAACCTCTGACCAAAAAACTTATTATTATTAGATGAAAAATCTTAATCCAGTCTGTATTATTATCTCCTCTGCTTTTGAGATCTTTTCCTCTATTTCATTTTTGTATTTCAACTTTAGTAAACCCGAAACAAGTTAATACAGTGGAACAATGTAATATCCACCGTTGTTTTCTATAAGTAACTACCACCGTTAGATTTGAGCTACAGGTTTTTAATCAATTTTATTTTTATATTTTAAAAGTTTACATTATTGGATAAAGAGTACTCCCTCTGTTTTTGAAAAAAATGATACTTTCACTTTTTCATTTTAGCCTAAAAATAAGCCAAATTGAAAAAGTGAAAGTATCTCTTTTCCAGAAACGGATGGAGTATTACATTAACTAGTTGGAAGCCTAACAAGCTAAGCTCTAACAACATACTACTACATTAATTGAACAGGTTGTTGTGCTAACCTACCAGCGAGCCTCATGGGTAACCTAGCCAAGGGAGCCGAAACGGATGGGGCTGAGATTAGGGACGTTAGTACCTCGGTTTGATTTCATATATTGTCTTGATGGGCTTCGGTAGACTAATTTCAAGAATCCTAGTTCCATATGTAATGCAAAGAAAATGAAGAGCAAAAAATAAATAAATAAAAGAAATCAGAAACATCAAAGCAAATAAAAAAAATTATAACAACTAAATGTCAAAAATAGATTAAACAAAAAGGGAAGCATTTTATTAATCTCAAAAGAGGGTTAGAAGACCCATTGTACATTCAGACAAGGTTCATGACCTTTTACAAGTTAGGATTTAAACCAGATTCTCATAATCAGACAAGGTTCATGACCTTTTACAAGTTGGGATTTAAACCAGATTCTCATAATATAACCTTCTGTGCGATAGGCTAAGTATGGTACTTCTTTAGGTTCCTGATATTTCAGGTCATTCCCATTGGGTTTGAGCAATATATGTATGCTCTGCCGCCTGCCTTAGCAAGGATCATAAGTGCTCCTTCCCATATGGGTGAAAATTTACCCGATTCTTGCTGATATGGTAGAATCACTCGCCAAACTTCATCGCCTGGGTTGAATTGTATCTTGTGGACACATTTGTTGTATTCTCGAGCTAGACTCTGATGGTAATTCTTTATTCTTTGTAGCTAGGGCTATTTCTCGGTTTTCCTCGAGATCACCTGGCTTTGCTAGTATCATATCCGAGGTGAGGTTCTTTTCCCAAGCTTCTGCTTTAGTCGTAGGAATCATCGCCTCGGTTGGTATAATCGCTTATGTGCCATTTGTCAGTGTGAAGGGTGCCATCCTTGTAGCCTCTTTTCGGGTGGTCTTATAAGCCCAGAGGACATTGTGCAGTTGTTCACACCAGCTATCCCCATGTCCATCTAGATTTTTTTAGCATGTCAGCAATAGTTTTGTTGGTGTCCTCTGCCTAGCCATTGCTCTCGGGATATATGGGCATTGACTTGTTCTTTCTGATCTTGAAACAGTTAAAGAGGAGGTCAATATTTTATCTTCGGAGTTGTGCTCCATTGTCCAAGACGGTGGCAGCTGGGATACCAAAGCGACATATAATATATTCGAAAATAAATTTGAAGAGTCATTGTCTCGGATATGTATGAGGGCTGATGCTTCAACCCACTTCATGAAGTAGTATGTGGCTACAATTAAGTATTTTCTTTGTCATGTGCCTGCTCACATCTCTCCTACGATGTCAACCCCCTATTTTACAAATGGAAAAGGTCTTAGTACAGACTTTAGATCCATGGAAGGGGCGTGCCTACTTTTTCCATATTTTTGGCATTCGATACATCGTTATGCCATTTTTCTTGCATCTTCCTTCATGAAAGGCCAAAAATATCCTTGAAGTTTAGATTTTTGTGCTAATGCTCGTCCTCCTCTATGGTTTCCAGCGTATCCGCGTTGTATTGCTTTCAAAATTTCTTGTCCTTCTTATAGGGATAAGCACCTGAGCAGTGGCCTTAAGTATGACTGTCGATACAGTAACCCTTCTCTTATTAGTTGGTAATTTCATGATCGGGATATTATCTTATGTGCGATTTTTTGGTTGCTTGGAAAATGTGATGCCCTAACCTAATCACCTGCTTAGCTAATAGGATTACAACCTAATTAAAGCATCAGACCTAGGATACCGATTTTAAGAATCGTAATTACATAAAAGTGCTGATAACAAAACCCAAACTCTCTGATATTATAAAAATGACAAATCTCTTAGGTGATATGAATGTTTTAATGTGTTGTTTTATAGAAAGAAAATAAAGAATATAGATATATAAAAGATTTACATCATCACTAACATCGCTAAAAGCTTTAAGCTACGAAAACAGATATCTTCACGCGCACCTTTTCTTCTGATTACTGAAACTGAAGTGGGAACGAGTGAGCACATCATCCCAAAGGGGTTCCCAATGGAAACATATAACTCTCAAGCAATCACTAACATGCTTCACAGTTCTAAAAGAAAATGAAATTAAAACTGAACAATATAAGAAAGATCGGATAACACATTTTACACACAACATGAATCAGAAGATGCTTCAACTCATTTCCCCAGATATTGCGTCCATCGTCGCAATATCCATGAAAGATCCACCACCGGATGGATCTACGAGAATTGAATTAAAAACCTAAACATATGTTATCCTAACCTCATCTTACTCAATGGAGAATAAGATGTTAGGAATAACTCCAGTCTCAAATGATAGCACGAATCCAGGTACCATAAGATATTATCGTGGAATGCGTACACCTCATAAAATCCAATGCCACCTTCTAAGTCTAGAATATATAATAATATTTTGACTACTGTGATCCGACCCCGCACAACAGGTTCACAAATGGCCCAATCAATATTCGTAGACCGAAGTCTCCAAATAATGACTATATCCAATCATGAACCTAGAATTTCTTCCTAAGTCAAGGTCATAGCAATTCATTCATACTCCTAAGACTGAAAATTCAAGTATGATAAGAACATAGTGACTTCCCCAAAATATAAAGTATATATAATATTCAACCAGGGTAAAGCCGGAACACTAAACAATATTCAGTTGAGGTAAAGTCGGACTACTATCTTAACACAATAAAATGTAATAATATTAAACCGGGGTAAAGCCGGCCTAATAAAATAATATTCAAACAACGTAGTATTGCCCTACTAAACTTAGCAAGAAGCCGTGGGGAATCACAGACACTCCTTACGGGGAAACCACACAACGCACACTAGTGGAAAATGGGTATTATACAACCCACATCCGAGACCCTCATTGACCGTAGTTGGACCGTTGACCAAATATAGCGGTCTCTGATGTGGTAAAAACACGGAAAAAATATGAGAGGCTATATAGCGGTCTCTGAATAACTAATTATATTTACCATTCTGCCATCCAATGCAGAGACCCTTAAACTGCGATGTAGATCTGGTGGTTTTGTGTCAGGATTTTTGGGCCCACACCGTGTACGGCCAGGATTGAGCAATCTGAGATTCTGAAGTGAGCGGGTGGATGAAGCAAAAACCTTATCTCTTCACCCCACCTCATATCTTTACATCTCTCTCACCTTCGTATCTCTCTCCATTGTTTCTTCTCTTGTTTGCAGATAACAACAAAAACCCAAGCTTTCTGGAACAAAGATTAATCCAAGAAGAGAAATCCCACCATGATTAAATCATTTTACTAGTGAACTCTGAAACCTTTAATTTCGAGATTCCTCTCAAATTAATCAGTATGAAGAAATTTTCGATTTAGAAATTCATGTAAGGGGAAATTTTCTTGGGTTTAAATCAGCTACAATAGATTTAGTTATTAGGTTTAAATCATCTACAATCGATTTGGAATTGTCATGTAGAAGATTTCTCCTTACATTTTTTCTATGTTTCGTGATGTTAGTTTGCTACAATCTAGGGATTTATCTGTATTCTTTTTTTTTTTTTTTTTTTTTTTTTTTCAATTTGGGATTTAGGGGTTTCTTGATGAGGATGATGTAAAAGTCATTATAAGTTCAATTTGTAGAAACTTCAAGGGATTGAGACTGCGTCAAGGTAGTGCTAATGGAGATGTTCTTCCAACTTCTAATAGAAATAGGGTTTTACTTCAATGGGTTTTTTTTAACGTTATTTTTAATCAATTAGATTTTAGGATTTTTAATGTGATGTGTGTGTTTTGCAGATAGAAGTTATATCATGAAAAAAAAAAAGAAGAACATCTTCCTGGTGCAGAAGTTAATTAAGATTGAAACAACGAATTCGATTATTCCAACTTCCACATCTGAAATTCAAGTATAATTGTTTTTATTCTCTCTTCGATTAGATTTGTTTTTGAATTTTGAAACCCTAGATTTTTATATGCAGGTTGATATTTGTCATTTTTCTTTGCAGGTGTTGAATATGATTTGCTTTCAGAAACAATTTAATGAAACGATGAGGTAATTTATTCAATTTTCTTAATTGATTCTTCAATCAATGGGGAGTTGCATATTGGTTTTGTGAATGGAATGTTGAAAATTATTATTTTGGGCTTTGTGGATGAAGGTGAATTGGAAAATTGTAATTTGAGTAATGTTATAGGTTTGATCTGTTTTTCATTTAGTATTATTAATTGAGTGGTGACCCTGTTTTTCATTAGGTGTTATTGGAAGAATGGATGTGCTCATCCTCGTTATTTCAAACATGTTGGTTTGGCAGGAGATTCCATCAAGGTTTGGTATCATCATTTTTTTGACCTAATTCTTTCATCCCTACATATAATTGTCATGATATTGCTGTTTATTGTTGGTTGTGGTCTTGCTGTGTAATCAGAGTATGGGTTTTGCTATCAGGTGGTGTAATAGTAACACAAGTGTGGGTTTATTGGTTACTGACTTTGCGGTTACTTTTTGATGAGAAGGTCACGTAACCGTGAGACAGTTCTCGCCACATATGGCTGCAAAGATGAGGCCACCTATTACGTTAGTCTTAGTATACAACTCATCATTTACCTTCTGTAGTGTGTGTAGTTTCATAACGTAATTGAGTTGCTTGTTAAGTTTTAATGTCATTATTTTTAACTTGTAGGCATGTTATTCGTGGGCGTCCATCGAACAAAAGAGCTATTCATATTTATGAAAGGCCTAGGTGGATGTTTGTGGCAGTGTTTGCATTCCGTACGTTGAAAACTCTACTGAATTTCCTTTTGTTTTCAGTATCTTGTTGTAGAGTTTGTTAGTTGGTTTCTTTATGGCTTATTGTAATCTATTTCCCTTTGTCTCTGTAGTGAGTTATTTCGTGTGGTTCACCTCATGTAGTCTCTTAACTGTTTCGTGGGCACTGCTTATTGGCATCCTATGTAAGTTGGAACTTAAGATTTACTTCAGTTTGTAATGTTTTGACTCTTCTCCTCATTGAGTGTGTTTCCCACTTTTCCTGATTCTGAGGTATCTTTTGTAGCCCCTCTTTTGCATGCAAGCTTTCAAACACCTAACCTGAAGGCACGCCTGAACACATTCCGTGAGGATTTCCGTGCAGTTTGGCGCAATTAATTCGAGATGTAAATGGGTGGTCCTAGTTTCAACAATGTAAGTGGATCTCTCTGTGTCATAATGTATAGGTTAATTCGCCAGTTCTTTATGTGATTTGAGATTGTAATTTCTTAGTTAAATACATGATATTTACACCCCTGCAATTTTTTTGGTACCCTTCTAAGTTCGGTACTCCTCTGTTTTAGGTTACTGTTGTTAGGCCTTCCTCGCCACTCTCTCGCGCTTCTTGTATATTACAATTCATTCTTATAGTATCTTTGCACTTGAGTTTTAGAACAATGATGATCGTCGAATCATGTTAGACAAGGCTTACTTACACATATAACATGCTTTTTATCATAAGACCTGTTAATTGAGAATATTTTTGAGATGACGTCAATACCTATATGGGTTTTGATCTATGGTGTGTGCCCCTTCACCTTTGCAGTGAATTAGAACTCAGAAAAATCTCTACCTGTATAGGTAGACTAGTTATGGTGCATCCTCAATAAGACTAGGTTTTCATATGCTAGTGTGTGCACTGAAATTGTAGTGGTTTAATTTATTGTGATGGAGCTCCCAGCTGAATACCAATGGGACCCCCCGAAATGTGATAGTTGCAGCAATTTGGTCACTATCTTTACATTGTCCCAAGAAAGGGATTAACACTAAAACCCAATACATCTTCCTAGAGAGAATCCACTTGCAACAATGGGCATATGAATACTCTCCGTTAAGAAGATTCGACCATATAAATGTTGGTAACAAAAGATTGGATAGTAAGAATATGGAGGTGGCTAGTGAAGACTTCTAAGTTTAGGACTCCTCTATTTTCGGTTATTTATTGTTGGTAGTGGTTAGGCCTCTCTCCTCATTCCTGCATTTGTTGTATCCTTACAATTCATGGTCCCAGATGTTTTTATTTGAGTTTAGGAATATTGATCGTTGAATGGTGTTAGACAAGGCTCTATTTACATATCTAACCTGCTTTTTTATCATAAGACCCTGGACTCTTTTAATTGAGAATAATATTTCTTAGATGAAGTGAATGCCTATATGGGTTTTGATCTATGATGTGTGCCTTTTCACCTTTGTAACAAATTAGGGCTCAGGAAAATCCCTATCTGTATAGGTAAACTAGTTATGGTGGATGAATACACTCTCGACATGAGTAAGTTGTATTATGCTAGAGTGTGGATTGAAATTGAAATAGTTTTTACATATCCTGTTGCTTTACTATCTTCAATATGCTGTAATCAAATGCTCTTTCTTGCTTCGATCCAGATTTTTCTTGTTTGTTGGCTTGAAGTAGCACTACTTGTTGTTTTCATAGCTTTTTTTTCTTCAGATGGTAATGGTGATGGTTGTCCTATATGGTGATTGATATTTCTTCACAAGGCTTATCTCGTCTGATGGCATTACTGTTTTGATATTGGTATGAGTTTTCATTTTTTAAACCATCCACAATGTCTTATGAGATTTGCTCACATTGTTGCTTGAGTTTCCTTTCCAGGGATAGGATATTTATGAAATTACAGGACTGTATCTTGTGATTGGCAGAGTTTTACATTCATCTATGTGTACTAATTTTGGTGTGGTAACAGGCAAGAGGGTTAACGAAGCATTTGAATAGGCTAAATGCGCTTAAGCATTGGATGCTTAACGTACCTTTGTAAGAATAAATAGTCCCTTTCTTGTGTATTGATATATTCATTTTTGATGTTTAGTTGGATTTTGGTTTTAATGGAAGATTTTTATCTCCGTAGGCTCCATTCAGTGTGTCAACATACGAGTGATACAAACACTATTTGTATCTGGCATAAACACATTTCTGCAAGTTTTGTTTGGAACCAGGTTACCGGCAGTCATTGGTGGTTCTTTTGCCTATATTGTACTTGTTTATTGCATTACCGGAGACTCATCTCTATAATGAATCACTGAACCTCATGAATTAAGTTTTGCAGACAAACTTTGATTATCTCTCTACCTCTTTCATTTCACGCTTTAACTTTGATGATTCAGTTAGATTTATGCACATGTATTCTCTACTTGCAGAGATTTTTACACAATATGATGGAAACTCAAGGAATCCCGATTTTAGCTGCAAGCTTACAGATCATACTGAGATATAGTCATCGAATCTTCTTGTTAACAAAAACTGGATTGTGAAGGTAAGCAGCGTTTTTCTCCCTTTTTGTTACAAAGTGAGAAACACAACCGAGCTTGAGCAGTTTGAAAAGATTCCAAAATTCAAGGCTAAGGCACTGAGTAAAAAGGTCAGTTTATAGCTTTTTTAGTTTTTGACGCCAGCATGTGAGGTTGAGATAACAAAATATCCCTCTATTTTGTAAGGTGAAGCTATGTAAGAGAATTTGATGTTCAATAATGAACTTAGTGTCCAAGTTTTCATACTTTGAACTTGAATAATTTTGGTGCAGATTGAAGTATACTCTAGTAACTTATTTTGTTCTACCTTGTATTATGAACTGAACAAAGTCATTGTGCAGTTGTTGATTTGCTTTGCAGGAACGACGTTCTTTGTCGTATGTGAACCAGGGACACAACACATGGATGCTCTATTTGATATCATTTATGAAGTATTGGCTAAGTTCATCGTCATCGGAGGAGCTTATCGGTTTGTTGTTTAATATGTTGTTTTTAGCTTATTGTCTATTAGTTTAGCATCTTGTTGTTAGAACTTACTAGCTTGGACATGTATTGTCTTAAACCAGAATTTCATCTTTTTTGTGTAATTTTAAACCCAATAGATAAAATGAATGAATGAATGTGGAATTCTCAAGTTTGAGTTTAAATTTGAATTTCAGTTTGGGTTTCAGTTTGATTTTAATTTGAGTTCCTTTTGAATTGACTTTGACTTTGACCTTGACTTGACTTTGTTTGAGTTCCATTTGACTTGACTTTGAGTTCCATTTGACTTGACTTGACTTTGATGCAGTCACATTATTTCAGATTTATCCATTCAGGCATTTCAGCAAATCTGAATCTATATTTTTTTATATTATAATTTAAATCGGAGACCCACGGCTAAGGGTCTGTACCTCGTTACCCATAGAATCAGTCGTTATTTTGAGACACAAGGCTAAGGGTCGTACAAAACAGCTACGCTTTGTCAGAGACCCCAACAGAGACGGTTAAAACTAGTCGTATAACTCGTATATATGACTTGTCCTGACGGTCGCGGAACTTCTGTTTTCCACTAGTGGCATACTATGCACACACATATAAGTACAGGAAAACATGCTCACAGATATTAAGAAACACACCATCCTCGCAGATGGAAGTAACTTAATGATTACAAGAAGGTTACAAGAGTTTCCACCTGATTTGATGGCAAGACACGCCTACCTCGAAGCCCACTACCTCATCCTTCGGGTCGATCATTGTTAGTAAAGATCGACTGTTAATCACGCAAGCACTCTAAGAATTTAGCCAAAAGGGCTCAAACAATAATCATACAAGTTCACAGTTAATGGCCAAGTAAACTATCTTAATGATCCTAAACCTATTTATGGTTTACACCTTCCAATTCTCTACCGCATGTCTAAGAATTTTCTAATCCAATTGAGTTGGTTCTATAGTCAATTTGATAAATCTTGAAAAGATATACAACTTTGTAGAAGGAACCAAAGACTTATCAGGACTATAAAGGGTCCAAATAATCAAAATAAGAAAACTATCCCTAAACCAAAGTCCACCAATCCGGCCCGTTAATCCAAGGCCTGGTCTATCTGGAGGCAACTTACGGTCCCTAACAGTCAACGTCCAGCCAAGGTAAGTCCTAGTCAATGGTCAAGTCAAGGTTCAGTCCAACTAGTCAAGGGAGTCGAAGTCCAAGTTGGTCATCTGAGCCAATCAAGTCAAGACAGGGTAAACTCGGCGAGTCAACACGACTCAACTCAATCCGATTAACTGAGTTAGGCACAGAGAATCAGTCAGACATCTGCTGATAGAACAAAACTGGCCTAAGTTGTTGCACAGGCATTAATGCACCCAGATGAATGACCCTTTTTTACCTGTTACAACATTCTTTAATATATTATTTTAAGAAAACTCCTCCTCATTTCATCCTTTAACTTTGTACTTCATTTTCTACCTTTGTACTTCATTTTCTATTTAAGATATTATCATTTTCTTAGGAAAAAAAAAGTAGGACTTTTTTTATTATTTTAGTAATAGGCCCCAAATAATTGGCCCACGCCCCAAATTAGGAAGGTTTAGTGGAACCCTAGAATTTGGAAGTGGTGTTAACTCGGTATTATCACCTTTATAAAATCATCAACACCTTCAAATTTTCAGTGATTCTTGAAATTTTAGTGGAACCCTAGAATTCGGATTCGGGTTTTTATATTATTTTGACGTCGGAGATGTTACTTCCCTGTTTGTGCTTCCATTTACATCGTCCAAATAAGACTTAAGTATCAAATTTTGGATTGGCCTTCAAAGGAGAGATTCGGATTGTGCAGGAAGCCAGAGGTAGAACGCGAAATTGGGGGATATAAAAAGGAATTGGGGGATATAAGAAAATGACAAAAACTGGATCCAGATATCAATTCGGGGTCACCCCTTATCTAAGTATTTTACGTAATACCTAATCTACCCCTTACTAATCAGGATTAGTGATTAATAATAACTATTAAAATCATAAGATTTTTATAAATGATTAGTGTGTGTTTTATTTGAATTTGGGTTAGTGAGGTGAGAGTAGAAGGAGGGAAAAATATTTTGAGAGAGAAACTTTTTTTGGGAAAAATGGAGGATGATTGTGAAGAGAAAGCGGCTGTTGCTGAATCTTTAGCTCAACTACAACAAGGAGCATATCTTGAATCTTTAGCTAACGACAACAACTCTCAATTGCAACTCTTTGTTGAGCCAACACCCTATAATGATGATTTTGACGAGTATGGAGAGTTTCTTGAAGAACCTACACTCGAAAGTAAACTTGCACAACATAGTAGCATCCCCAACACACAGGTAAAGCTGCTAGGATGTTGAAAAATTGAATTTTTTCTTGAAACCCGCCATTTTTTCAACTGAAATACCTAGGTGCTGGCATAGTAGTTGTATGAATCCCATGCCGGTAGTAAGGGTACCAGCATGGTATTCATACTACGACCATGCCGGTAGACCGATATCCCCCTTTTTGAATATTGATCCGGCATAGAATTCTTCTAAAAAACTATGCCAGTACGCAGTTAACCTTTTTACCTACCAAGTAATATACTACGGAATATTCAACCGGCATGGTTTCATTGATAGGTTACCATGCCGGTACTGCATGAAAAACATACAGGAAACAGTACCATCCCAAACCAAAAACCGGCATTGAATTTAATAAACATCAACACCGGAACTGGGTACCGGCGTGGTACCATCAATATCGATAATGCCGGCACCAAAACCGGCGTTCAATATCAATTATTTTCAATGCCGAAATTTTGTACCGGCTTGGGACAATAGATTACGAGAATGCCGGAACTCGTGCTTCCGGCGTTGTTTTCTAATGAAACATTTATGCCAGAATAGGTTTCAAATTTGGTCTTCCGTTTTGGTTAACTAAGACTATGCCGGAACAATGGTCGAGCATGCCGGTACGGAATTCCGGCATTGTGTTTTAATTTTGTTTGGAACTAATTTTCATTCGATCTTTAGGTGGTGACATATATTGATCCAACAAATGCAAAGCCGCTTTATCGGGATACGTCGGAATACTATAAAATCCCTCCGGTATGTGACCAAAGAATACTTTTCACCTAGTATCTTGAACTTTACTAATGGATTTCTAATAATGAACCTTCTAATGAACGCGAAATTATTCTTATGTAGGGAATAAAATATCGAAAGGAAGCAATCGCTTGGGCTAAAGAGATGGCTCTTAAGAACATGTGTGTGTTGGTGAGGAATACCGAAGGTTCGAAGAGGCGTTTTGAGATGGCTTGCGAGAGAAGTGGGAAATACAAGGAGAAGAATAGCTACAAGAGAAAGGATTATGTATATCCAAAGAAGACTAATAGGGTATACAAGACTCGTACGAGGAAGAATAATTGCCCGTTTAAGCTTGTATTCCGTTTAAATGACATGAACAATTGGGATTGTGAGGTTTTGTGTGGCTGTCATAATCACCGGGATCCGAAAGATTTTGTTGGTCATTCCTTAGTTGCGAAGCTAAAACCTGACGAGTTCGAGGATGTAAAGAGATTGACCAAAGCACTTATCAAACCGAGACAAATTCTCAGAGGCTTCAAGGCAAAGGATGATACTAATGTGTCTTCTCTACATACAATTTATGCCGCAAAAGCAACTATTAGAAGGGTGGAATGGGAAGGGAGGAGCTTTATGCAAGAATTTGAGAAGATAGTTTGGGATCACAACTACACGCGTATCATTAAAAGAGGGTCGGACGAGAAGCCCCTTCAAATATTCATTTCGCATCCTTTGCTCTCACAATTGGCAAATACATGTTGTGGTGTTCTTTTGATGGATTGCACCTACAAGACAAACAAATACAATATGTCGTTGTTCAACATTGTGGGGAAAACCTCGGACAAGGTAACATTCACATTGGCTTGGTGTTTAATGGAAAACGAGAGGGACTATAATTATCATTGGGCATTACAACAATTGAAATTTTTCTTCCTTGAAAATCAACTTCCGATGGTCATTGTAACTGATAACGATGACGCATTAATGAAAGCAATATCCGACGTCTTCCCGGACGCACAAAATTTCCTATGTACATATCATATACGTAATAATGGGATAAAAACTTGCCATGCCTTGTTTGAACCCGCAAAGGAGGATATTAAGAAGAGAATGATGGTACAACTAGAGGAAGATGTTCGAAAGAACAAACTATCCCCCGAAGAAGAAGAAGATGAGAGAGGCAAGATAAAGGAGCGAGTGGACAAAGAACATGCGGAAAATCATAAAAAGTGGTTGGAATTTCTAAGAGATTGGGAGAAAGTTTATTGGTTTCTTATCGAGGTTATGTACGAAAAGAGATTGGAGAAGTTTATTGTTGATTGGAACGAAGTTTATCCGACTGCCGTCTGGTATTATCAGACTCAATGGCTGGATAAGTTCGAGGAAAATTTGTGCGTGCATGGACAAATCGGTATAGACACTTCAAGAGTGAAGCAACTAGTGCAGCTGAGGCCGCTCATGGGAGATTTAAAGATCTCATCTAGTCCGGTCAAGGCAATGTGGTTACGGTCACCGAGGCAATAGAGCAATAATTGAAACAAGATATCAATAGGATCAAGAAGGCTTTTGAGAAAAGCTCAATGGAAAGGATGACTCAATTTCTTCGTTATGGTAAGTTGATCTAAGGAATAAAATTCAACGTCTCTCATTGGGCAATAAAACATATGATGAGACAAATGGAATATGAGAAAAATTACGGAAAATCGGGTGATGTGTGTATTTGTCCCGACGTGTCTTCATTGGGGCTTCCGTGTCGTCATATGCTTGTGAAGTATGAAGAAGTGATACCTATTGAGGTTATTGATCCGTTTTGGAAGCAACTATCTTTCGACCCTCCCCCTTCGGGAGATCCCGGGCAATCTCCATGGGATACGAACGGAGCAAAGGAATTCTTCGAAGCTTACTCACATGGCACCTCGGTAAGCCGGCAAGTCTTGTTGAGCCAACTAAGGCTAATTACTCTTCCATGGATCGCACAAAGCGAAGAGCCAAGAAAGGGAGATCTAATAGGTAGACCACAAACTAAAACAAAAAGGAAAAAACAAAGGGTAGAATTGAAAGAAATGACTCAACGTGAAGAAGAACTCGCGGCGAGTAAGAAACGAGATCTAACCGCATGTGAGATTTCGGAACAAAGGTTCGTGGAAGCGTAGGTTCCAAGCAAAAGAGGTAGGCCGAGGAAGGAATCGCTAAGTCAAAATAAAACGAAGGACTCCGTATCCACACCAAAATCCCAACTCATCCGAGGTTCCAAAGAAGAGGGGTAGGTCGCCAAAGGTATCAACATCAAGTGTCAAAAAACAACAAGGTGATAATTTAAACGCCATAACCATAGTTGATCTAGCGGAGGTTCCATGGAAAAGGGGTAGGCCTCCAAAGGTATCATCATCGAGTGACAAAGAACAACAAGGTGAGCATTCCGTAGCCATACCCATAGTCGATCAAGCGGAGGTTACAAGGAAAAGGGGTAGGCCGCCAAAGGTATCATCATCAAGTGTCAAAGAACAATAAGGTGAGCATTCTGAAGCCATACCCATAGCCGATCTAGCGGGAGTTCCAAGGAAAAGGGGTAGGCCGCCAAAGGTATTATCATCAAGTGTCAAAGAAAAACAAGGTGATCATTCCGAAGCCCTACCCATAGTCGATCTAGCGGAGGTTCCATGGAAAAGGGGTAGGCCAAGGAAGTACGGACTCCCATCACATATCGAAGACATTGCAAGTGTAGAGATTGCAGATGATTGTTTGGATATATTATTATTACAAAAGTGTAATATGAAGATGTATAAGGATCCCAGAGTTATCATACCAAGATACAGTCTTACATAGACCAACTTCCTGAGGTTATTCGCGAGTATATTTTATATATGGATGATGTCGACGGAGATGGAAATTGTGGCTATCATGTTGTGACCGAACATTAGGAATCTTTGGCACGGCGGTTAGTAGAGGTATGACACCATGCAAATATGCTAGAATGAGGATGGACGAACAACTTGTGAACAAGAGGAGCTTTTATGAGCAATTGGTTGGTGTAGGCGAGGGGTTTGATGATATTCATGCTCAAGTATTGGGGACCGAGCAACAGATGAACTTTCTTCCTTCTGAATATTGGATGAGAATGCCACTTTGTAGGTATATAGTGATGGATACATTTAGATGTGTTGTTCATTATTTTACCCCCACCGTAGAAGTAACATTTACCCCAAAGTGGCAAAAATGCGAAGGATCCCTTAAGAAGAGAAGAGTTGTTTTGGCGTTCGTGAACGGTAATCATTTCGTTATTCTCAAACTCAAAGAAAATTGTCAATTGCCACCTATATGTGGGATGATTAAAAACAAGGGTCTAGATCCCAATACCTGGAAGGGATGGATGGCATCGTATGAGAAGAATCACCAATTTTGGGATGCGTTGGCCTTATCAAAAAAATCGCTCCAAGAGGAGAAGATGCAACCCATTACGTGTGGAGGCGACGATGAGTAATTTGGATTTATGTGGTTCAGTAGTACGCACCGTTTTGTTTTTTTGGAAGTATGAATTGTAAACATTAAATCATAATTTGATGCCCATGCCGGAATAGTTGTGTTTTATATTTACGACGCACACATGTTGTAAATGCAGAAAAAACTTCTAGAGAAATCAGTGACCTTTCTGACATTGAAATTAACATCATAAATGTGCCGGTACTCTGTCAAAATCATATTTGTCATGGAGATTATAGTAAACCGGCATAGTATCCAAACACGGTTAAATGTCGGAACTCTGTCATTTAGAAAATCGGCATTGATTTTACTGTTCTCGAGCATGCGGGTATTGAAGAAAAACTTAGAAATTTATCCGTGATCTGGGCACATTCAAACTCTGTAAAAGAGGTAATTTGAAACAAGTTTATCAACATAATAAATATAATAAAAATACTAGATTGTATACAAGAACAAACTCCAAATTTATGTGGTTCCAAGACACACAAACAAACATAAACCAAGTCAAGCAAATAGTTTAGCAAGACACGCAAACAAACACATTGTTCAAGACTCACAAACAAACATAAACCAACACTAGATTGTTCAAACCAAACTAATATTATAGAATAAACACACGATCACTCGGTTCTTGGCTTCTTGTGTACCCTCTTCTTCCTTTCGCCCCACAAGTCTTTTGCCTTCGGATCTTCTATTTTGTCCATCTTTTTATCGACATTCTCCATTTCTTTCCGGGTCAGCACCTCTCCTTTCTTGTAATTTTTTTTAAAGAACTTTGACAAATTTCCAATCCGCTGACGTTGTTAAGGAAATTTTAAACATGTACTTAGTATGTACAATTTTATAAGTTCATAAAGATAGATTAAAAGAATGGTAATGAACAAGATGTACGTACCAACAACGTAATGAGATGTACAAGTGCGGGTACAGTTTATGGAGTTGTGGAGGCATGTGCTGGTGGTGGAGGAACAACTACGATATCCGGGCGTACAACATAAGGATGCGTGAACTTCCGATGGCCTCTTAGGAAGGTTGGTTCACTCTCATAACCGTTCTCAACCAATTCCCAATCAGCCCTATCCAACACAAGTTCTTTTTCTTCCCTTTCACTCCAATGTGCAAGAATAGGTTTTGGGTCACCAAAAGGAAAATGCATGGTATCAGTTTCACCGAAAAACCTCTTCAAAAAAGCAGTTCGTCGTGACGGTATCAGTGGCCACATAATTTTTTATCGCGGGATACAACCCAGATGCTTTGACTACTGCTTTAAAAACGTCACACTCATGTTTCAAAGGCCTTACATCCGATTGTTGATGGCGGCTAACACGGAAGGCGTTCTTGTGGTCCTATAAAAACACACCAAAGTTAATTAAATTCACTTGATCACAGATAAATAATATAATAACAAGGTGCAAACGTCTTACATAAGTTTGATAGATCCAACGAGCCCAAGAGTGTTTTTAGGAAAATAAGATTTGCGGGTTTATCGGTTCACCCCAATGTTTGCCATTATCGTGGTCTGGAATCGTGTCATACTTATCAGGAAAGTGGGTTGGGGGTGCCTTTTCATTATCCTTAGGGGCTTCAATTCCGACATCAGTCTGTCCTAAGCCACCTGCTTGTGAGGATGAGCCACATGCTCGTTCGGGTACATGATATGTTTCCCACTCATCATCATCATCACTGCTGGTTTGGTAGCTTATAGTTTGATCCCGAATTGTGACCTTAGCAAAGAGCCGGATCAGACGGCCACGTCGAGAAGACTTACGTTTTGCTTCTAAAACAACTTTGCCTTTTCCTTTGTTCTTTTGTGCTGTTTTAGACCTATGTTCCAATATGTAAACTGAGTTATATAATGACAACCGACATAGAAATTGAACTTAACAAAAGTGCCGGCACTAAAATACCATGTCGGTTGTCTTTGAATTTTAGACAGAGAATGAACATTTTTTTACAACAAAAACCGGCATAGTAAGTTAAGATATCGACACTGTCGGCATTGGGAACTGGCATTGTTAAATAGATATTTGGAATGCCGGTACAGTGGGATTTTAGTACAGAGTTTTTAACAAAATAGGCTAATGAAAACGGCATAATATGGATCAAATATACAAAGCGAGTGACACGTGGAACCTAAGCATGGTATTCAATTAAATATGTATGCCGGTAGGCTCGTGCAATAAAATCAGGATTCAAGACATATAATCTGACAATGATTTTCAAATTGTATTCTACCGCGAATCAAACATGCAACTGAGCTTCAATTAAATATGTATGCTTTAAAAATTACTTTTAATGTAGTAGAAAGACTAAACAATCAAGTTTCACTTTGTGTTTTCTACTATGAGATAAACCATAAAAGTAAAAAACTTCAATTTAACATATACATCACTTACCTAAGCAAATTTGTTATTCTCGCCTCACCAACATACTCTTCAGGCAGTTCTTTCGCTTTTACAACCATCATCAACAGATTCTCCAGGATAAGGTATGGGTTTTTCACGAGGTTTGCGACGACCCATTGTCTTTGGTATATAAGATGAAACAAAAAGTGAGATTGAATGATTTCCTTTCTATAACCGTCACTTAAATAGAATGAAGAAGTTTGTAACCGACGCATAAACTGGTATTAAGGATTTTGTAACCGTCAAATAAATGGGATAAAATAGTTTATAACCGTCAAATAAGTGGAATGAATGAGTTTGTAACTGCCACATAACTTGTGTTTGTAACCGTCAGAATACCGGCATGGACAGATGGAATAATTCAATGCCAATACTCTGATAATAAATATTTGGTGATCACAATTCAACGGCGGCACAGGTAACGGTATAGTATTTGGTGTATTTGTCAAGGCCGGTAGGGGAAAGAAACTTGATGAAATAAACAACATTAAACCCATAATCTTAAGGAAATAAACTTAAAAACATTAACCCAAACTAATTGCAACTAACATCATTTCTTAAGGAAATAAACATAAACAACGTTACACATAAAATGAAAGATCTCGAGCCAATTGCAACTAACATCATTTCTTGGAACGAGATTCAATAAGCAAAGCAGTTTCGAAATGCCTAAAAGGATCTTTTCTCCACTTGGTATATGCGTCCTGAGCTTGATACCTATTCCTTCAGTATCTTGTAAGAAACTCGTTGTATTTACGACATAACTTAATGAGTGCAATTGTTCGATTTTGTACATAGAGATTACCGTAATCAATTCTGCATTTCTTACCTTCCAAGTAGTTATTCATGTAAGGACCAGTCCTAACAAGACCCCAAAAAAGATTCAAAGGGCGCTGATCTTCCTGGAAATCCGATACTATGTAGTAATTTTTAATCCACTCGGTTTCTTCCTCGACATCCGCTTCTATCTTAGATTGATTTTTACGTTTAAGGATCTCTTTAGCTTCTTTGTGATAATGTTCAAGCTTTGCTTCCTCTTCTTCTTCTCTTTTACCATTAAGTATCTCTTCTTCCATTGCGGCAATTGACTTGGTGGTTTCTCCCTTCCTTTTTAATTTTTCTTGTATAAGGGAAACTGAGTTGGTGGATGATAATTGATTTCCCAACGGAGTTGATAGTTTGTTCTTCTTGAGTTTTTATTTTTCCATGACAATGATGAAATCGGTTGTTGTTGATGGATTTGAGTTGGTGGTGGATGATAATTGATTTCCCATCGGAGTGGATAGTTTTTGTTTCCTAAGTTTGTCTTTTTTCATGGCAATGATGAAATCGGTAGTTGCTGATGTATTTGCCATTGGAGGTATCAAGTGCAATAGGTGAATCCATTGCATTAAATAGATGAATGCACAACGGCTTTATAGTGCCGACATTGTCAGTGACCTAGTATCAACGCCGACACTTGTCTTTGCTGGTTTATGGTTTAAAAAATAGCCGTTGGGCATTGAATTTTGAACGATCCGGCATTGGGATAAGGATAACCGACATGCCGGCACTTAATACCGGAATTTTGTCATCTTTTAATCAAATGCCGGCATAAGGGTATTTGTACACAAAAACAAATTAGACAATCTACCCCGGCATAGAGTAATATACTACAATCCACGCCGGAACCATTAGGCAATTGAAATATGTTTACATACTAAGCCGGAACTATAATTTATTTCGAACATAATCCTTGTCGATGGAACAACGAATGCACTTAGCACGTGCATCAAGCCTTTAAACCACTTGGTGACCCAAGTGGACGAGTTATAGTCTCATGAGGGCTTACATAGAGATGTACCCACAAAACCTTACAAATACCTAACCAGATACCCTAAAAACCTAAGCAAATAACACTAACCTATCAATCTTCTTAAGAAGAATCCGTTTCCGGTTCACCCAGCTGGTGGTACTCCGTGACTTTGGTTACAATATGGTTCACGTTGGCTTCAAACATGAAAGCTTCTCCCTTTTCTTGTAAGTAACGCGTTTTCACGGCTTTATGCTACAAAAACAACACACAAACTTTGTTTGTTACATAAAATTTGAAAGAGAGTAGATTGTGTCGATTTAATCATAAAGATACTTACGAGTTGTTGAGGGGACAATCTATTGTGGGTAGCGTGGTCGATACAGTGTTTCATTTTTATATACTCAACCACCGCATTTAGGATGATGTCGTGTTGTTGCTCGATTTGTTGAGCAGTTCTTCCTTTCGGGTTACCGTAATCGTGAATAAATTTGTTAAAAATCTTCAACCACATTGAATCCCGCATGTTGTTATCTATAGTTGAAGGACGAGTTTCAGCGTACCATGCTTGGGTGATTGCTAAATCTTCCTCCGAGTCGAACGATGCCATTTGTTGTATGTGGGATTAGGTATTATACTAAGCTATTTATTGATGATTATTTTAGGGTTTAGGGTTTCTAAGTTAAGAGGCTCGAGGAGATATATAAGAACACGAGTTTTGGGATTTTGGGTCCAAGAATTAGCTCTCTTTATATAGAGAAAAACGTCAACGAATAGTATCTTTGAAAATCACCAAAACCGGCATTGAAGTAACTGTGAAATAGGGAACCGACATTGGTTCCGGTACGGTTTATCATAAGATGACAATGCCGGTACAAGGAAATTTCTTTACAGAGATGGGGCCAAATATGCAACCAATACCGGCATGGTTTCAAAAAAACTATGAAACGCCGGTACAGAGAGCCGGCATTAAATCTATAATAACGACTATGCCGGCATTTGTTAAATTCAAGAAAAAATGGCTAGTTTTTTGAAAAATAAGACCGTTGGATATTTATTTCTATATAATACCCCCATTCCTTTGGAAAAATCTACACAAACCACCCACCAAATAACAAAAATCATTCTTTCAACAAACCACCTTAAAAATCATTCATCATCTACCTCTATTTGCAAAGTAAGTAGATTTACTAACAATATGATCTTCACTACTATGACGCATGACTAATATAATCTTCTCTTACAGAGTCATCATTGCAAGTGTCAAATTTGCAAGTCACCTTCTCATCTAGCCATGGACTGTCCTTTTACTTATTCAAAGTGCAGAAGCTGTGATGGGACACGCCGGTTTTGGATTGCAAAAACTGATGATGCTGAAAATGGAAGAATGTTTCTAAGGTGTTTGAATCACCCAAAGTGCGATGAGTTTCAATGGTTTGACAAAGCTGTTGAACTAGCAGAGTCAAGAGAAAACCACAAGGGCCAATGCAAGCCTATCGATGGGTGTGATGGGTGTTATATGAAGGGAAGGAATATGTTGAAAGAGAAGAAGAACCAATGAAGATAATCCTTGACACCCCAATCCCGGACGATGTCTTCGAAGAGATTCGGGAAAGTCTCAAAGGTTCCGCGATTGTTTAAAAGGGATGGAAATAGATTATCTTTACCCAAATGTAATCAATTCCATGCTTTTTAGCATGTTTTAATTAAAATTCAAATCCAATGTAATAGATTACTTAGGAATAAAATAAAAGAGCATTCGAAATGGATTTATATTCAAAACTAGCAGAGTACTGGCATAGACGAAATCAAGCTTACAGAACCGATTTTCTGATAACTATGAAAATTTAAAAATATCATAAAACCGGCATAGATTTTAAAAAATACTATTGTGCTGGTACCTTTTAATATATATACAGGAACATGGAATTTTTAATCGTCGTGTTCCGGTATGGTTTTATAAACAATTTCATTGCCGGTATCAGGGACCAGCATTGATTTATAAATATCTTGCATGCCGGAAAAGGTACCGGCCCTATTGAACCTAAACTTATCTATGCCGGCAACACTTGCAAATAAATCTTGCAAGTATAAGCATGTTCAACATAAACCAATCACTAGAAATCAAAACATGTTCAACAAAAACTAAATAACTGGATTCTACTATTAAATGTTCTTAATCTAGGTATCATAAACCAAAAGCAAACCAAACAACTAAAGAGTTAACCACGAGGTACAAACGAAAACAAGTTCGGAATTGTTCAAGACGTAACAATCACCATCCAAAAAATAAACACAACTAAAGAGTTAATCACTGGGTCTTTTTGCTTCTTTTGGGCGGTTTGTTCTTAGTTTCCCGAACAAAGCTTTTGCACTGGGGTCGGTTTCTTCAATTCTATCAAGCTTTTCCTCGACTTCCTTCATTTCTTCAAGGGATAGCACCTCTCCTTCCTGGTACTTGCAACCCAACATCTTCTTTAACTTGCCAAGCCGACGCCGCTAGTTTAGTACATCAAATACATAATTAGTATACATATAAGATTATGTGTACATTAAATGACGAAGCAATTAACAATACTTACTAGCAATCCAACGGTCTTATTAAGTTGGGTCATCGTAGGTGGTGCCTGTGCGGGAGTTGGAACGGGAGGGTTTTCATGGGGAGGAACTTGGACGTCATCTGTGCGGACGAAATAAGGATGTGACCATTGCAGGTAATCTTCCATGTAGTTGGCATCAACTTCATCATCGTTTTCATCAATCTCCAACTTCTCCCACTGACTAATATCTACCAAACGACGTGGTTCCCTATCACTACAATATGTTGGGTCTGGTTTTGGAACATACTCTACATGCAACCGATTTGGTGTTGAAAAGTACCGAGAAAGGTCAAGATCAAAACATTGAAAAGAGGCCGTCTGGAAATGTGCTAATTACTTATATCCAAGTTGGCGCATCACACGTGCAGGATTAGCCATAACGTATCCTTTTGGGTGGAACAACGACCCATGGTAAAATGCAACGTTCCCAAACCTCAAAACCTGTCGGTTTCCTCTAGCCTCATTCTAAGGGTCGAACAAAACATCTTTGGTACTCATTGCGTCCAAAGTCAATCTCATATCGATTAGTCGACCTATGTTACCGGGCTTTGGAGTATTGTTGAACTCGTTATAGGCGTATCGGGTTCTGGAAGGTCTATGATCTTCAAGGAGGGGTAGACCTTGAACAAGGTTGGGAAGTGTTCATAAGCCCACACCTATTCCAATGTGAAGCAATAAGTTTTTTTTTTAAGTTCACGATAAGGGTACATGTGAACAATATACATAATAACATAAGTTTAAAAACAAAATTACTCGCAGCAGAGTGAAATTCCCGACAAATTGGTTGGTTTTAGTCTTAGAGGTCCTTCTCATCTCCGTCATCAAATGTGCCATTACCACGGTGCCCCAAGAATAATTATAGACATCTTCCAAGGGATCCAAGTACTGAAGGTAGTTCGCACTAACCCTGTTGCCATTGGTGTCAGGGAATACCTTAGTGCCCAATATGTATAACAGGTAAGCAGCGGCAGTATAACGAATTTGCTTAGGGTCCCATCCATCCTCCAAACTTCTTTTCTTTGTGTTTTCAAAATTCTTCTTAAGCAACGTCAACTTGATTGTCTTTGTCTTACCGGACGTGGATTCATAAAAGCTCTCCACGTAAGTTTTGTAGTCCTAACCAAACGACTTGTTAGTCGACCGTGCAACTTCGACCATTCTAGGTCAGGAGACTCAACTCCGTCTCGCAATTGATTTGCCGATAAAATTCAAGCCTAGAATGTTCTCGAGCATCTTCGAGGGGATGAAGGTCACCTCCCCAAAAGGGAAGTGCATGGTATCGGTTTTGACCATGATACCTTTCAACGAAGCGACAAGAAATCGGGCTTCACATAATTTCAACCAAAGCATATAGACCAGAATCCTTTACTATTGTTTGGACCTCTTCACATTCCTCGGAAAAATTCCAACCATCTGCGGCTTGGTTTCGGCAAACACGCACATCCTTCTTATGATCCTACAATTAAGAGAGACAATACAATTAAGAGATTTTACATAAATACACAACAATACAAATGTACAAGATAGAAAATACTTACATAGGTTTGATAGATAGTACGAGCCCACGAGTGCTTGTATCCAAATAGTGTTTTTGGTTCCGGAGCTTCAGCCCAAATTCTACCACGTTCAAGGTCAGGTATCATGTCATTAATATGAGGAAGGTGGGAACCTTTAACTTTCACTTTGACGTTGCCCTTGTTGTCATTTCCTTGTGTTGGTTGTTGACTTGGCTCACCAACTTCGCTTTGGCTTACTAATTGACTTTCCTATTCATATTGCTCATCTTGATCATCGTGCTCACGGTTTTCAAGTCGACTACGGTCACCACCACTCTCCCAAATTATCCCTCTTATACCAGTCCCCAAACGAATCTTACGACCTTCATCTCTCCCTCGAAGAGGCAGAGACTGAGGAGTATCAAGGTCGTCCTTCCTTCTTCTTTTAGTGACAACATCTTTAGTTTTTCTTTTGTTAGCTTCCTTTGCTTTTGACCTATATCGTAAGCACACGAAAAGCAATGAATATAATACAACTTAGTCTTCAGTTTTAGTACCGGCATTGACTATCTTAAAATAAATCACGCTAAGGTACAATGTTCCTAAGATACACATTGACTATCGACAAAGGCCGATATCAAGTACCTAAGCATACAATGCAACCTAAAATCTAAGCGGTATTGGTGACAATTTTCTGTATGTTTTAAGTCTACTACAGGCATGCTAGAATTATTACAAACGAATGCCGGTACCAAAAACCGCATACAATGCAACCAAAAATCTATCAGAGTCGAGACAAATTCATAAACTCTCCGTATGTTTTAAGTCCACTACCGAGCATACACGAATTATTATCAAAGACTGCCGATACTAAAAACCGGCACTGTATTCATCCTAGATTGAGTGCCGGTAGGGAAAATTCAGTTTCTGGTGAATCTGGGGTTGGAAACCGGTACTGTATTCATCATAGATTGAATGCCGCACACAAAACCGGTACTGTGTTCATAAAAATTTCACTGTCGGTACTCTCTGACTCAACTTTTTGAGTTAGGGTTCGCGATTCTAACCAAAACCCATTGCTATAAATCGATTTAAACACTCATAAACTAGTTCAAAATCACCTGCATTCTCACAGAAGCCATGCTTGTAAGGGGTTGATTGTCCGAGTTCACTGCTTCTTCCTCTTCTTGCTCTTGAGCAATCAAAGCAATCCTTTGTTCCAGTTTTTGTTCATCAATCGATTTTGAGTTCGATTGGGCATTTGGTTTCTTCGTGGAGGCATTGTTTATGATTCGGGTAGGTTAATCGACGAAATTTTTTTTTGAATCAACGATTAATCGACGATGAAGAAGAAGATGGAAGAAAAAAAAATTCAAAACTCTAAGAGTGCCGAAACTGATTTGGGGAGAATGGGGAATATGTTTTGGTTTTTAGATTTTTAGTTTTAGTAGAAAGGGTAGTATGATCTTTTCATAATATTTTTTAAAACCAAAGGGTATTTTAGTATTTTTCATACCCAAAAATCACCCCTTAACACACACTATGGGTTGGAAGAAGTAATCAATATCCCCCAATTCCTTTTTATATCCCCCAATTTAGCGTTCCAGAGGTAGTACCCTGGTAAATAACATGACAGATATGATTAAAAGGATGCTCTTTGCTGCAGGAATGGAACCTAGAATATTGTACCACGAGGTAGATCCTGAAGGATGGGTAGCATAAATGACCAAAGGCAGCAAGCTTTCGACATAAGATAAGATATGAACAGATATTGACCAACAACAACACAACATTGGTAGTTGGTTTACAGAGATGTTCGAGTGTCTAAGACACAATAAGATAAGTTTTGAACAAGATGTGTACATTTACGAAGATCTTACCCACTCTGAACCAGATAACAGATTTGTCTCCGTTTCACATCAATCTCAGTTCCTCGTTTGAAATTCTGCAGCTGGAATGTTGAGACTTCTTGCCTTGTGTAACTACTTACTTGATGCGTTTGAGCCTTCGAGGTACCTCCCCAAATTCTGATGGTTGCAAATTTCCATACCAGATCTCAGACTCTAAAAACAGCACACATTAATTTCTAACTCTAAAAGAAAAGCATCACCATAATAATATCCCTCAGATGTTAAACACACAACTTGCTGAGGCTCTTGGAAGACCTGTTAAGTCGATATTATCTCTTATTTCGTCCTTGCTTGAGAAGGGAAAATTCATTTCTTCCAAAGCTGTTGCTTGTTGCAAAATTAGTTCCACCCACCTTTTCTCGCTAGTGTGACACTCAATGTACTCGAAGCAAACTGACTTCAGCTGTGGAAACAAACACCTACTCAAATCAAGTCCACAACCATCACCATAGTGGTATGGGTCGTTATCGTCTTTTTTTTCCTCGGGATCTTCTTCGTCCAATGTACATAACTGAATTTAAAAATTAAAGACAAAAAAATGTAAGAAGAATAACTAGCTCAACAGCATAATTGCCTAAAAAATGTGAAGCCTAGATTTGTTATGCTATTTTACCCAACGGATAATATGCAGAAAATGAAAAGTTTGATGTACTTGCCCCGCTAAATACAAGGGTCTCCAGATTAGGTGCTGATTGCAACAAAGCAATTAGTGCTTTATAATTGGTTGCATTATGATCCATACACAGTTTTCAAATTGTGAAATTAGGCAAATTGTTCATCAGATCGTGTGTGAACGAGAGAACCTATTCATCACAAGGCAATTGGAAAGACTGTATCAGCTTCAAGGGAGTTAGATCAGCTACAAACAACATAACAGAACTACCATAAGAAAATAGCACCCATAAGCAAGCATACCTGTAGGCTTCGATCAGAAATTGATAGACTCTTTACATGTGAAAGTGCTTGAAAAAACTTACTTAAGTTGACACCCTGGTTGATACATCGGTTGTTTGTTGCAAATGCAAGCAATTCTTCGAAGCAAAAGTAAACATTTACTTCAACTAGTGCTAAAAAGTTAGACATGACATATTCCTTTGCAAGATCGCCCCAGTAGAAGAGAGACACTAGATTTGGTGCTTGAATTTCGAACGTACAATTTCGAAAACCATAATTCTCGCTGAAATCATCCAAATCCAAACTACAAATTTCCAAAACTTTCAATGAAGGAGTTGACAAACAGAAATTCTTCATATCAAACCATTCACATTTTACCAGTGTCAAATTCTCAAGGACAGGACAACTAGAAAAGAATTGTTCATTATTGTACTTATCGCTAAATTTGACTCGAGAGAGTTTAAGGTGCTTGAGTTTTGGAAAAGACATATATTTAGGTAGATAAAGATTAGGGAAGATGTCTAGCTCTAAGGTAACCAATGATTCACTAGTACAAAGAGACAAAGGAGTAAAAAAGGTTGAATTTAGGTATAAGATGAGACTAAGCTCTTCAACATTGTGCCTTATTGCGGCTGAGATCCATAAATTAACCCGAGTTTCATTCAAGGGGTAATACCAAAGAAGAGACAACTTCTGTATACTTGACATATCATGAACATGCAATATTCTATCCACTATATCCATGAATTTACTACTCTCCTGGTAACTGAATTCATTCCTCCGCCAATAAGGGAAAGGATCACTCAAGCTTCGTAAATTAAGGGTAGGGATAGAGATCCAAATATAGTACCATCTTTTAGATAACACGCTAGTACGAGCAACCTCCTTGATATCCAATAAAGATAAGACATAATGAATAAGTGAGTCAGGTAAGTTGGTGATCTCATCTTCTGCCTGCTCATTCATCCTATTTTGTCCCCTTAGTCGTTTTTTATTACAATGTTTCTGTTCAAAAGAAAATACACAGAAGGGGTTGATAATTTAAAGTTAGATATATTTCCATGTTCAACATAGCCAAAAACAAAAAAAAAAACAACAACAACACACACACACATGTAAACCCTGAGTTATGTACCCTAAAATAGCAGCACTTCGACAGCAATCTAATGTGGCAGTGCGGCATACTGAGTTCACATTTACGCCAAAAGGGTTCAGGATTCTCCTAGATGTGGGTTAGATAATAGTAGCTGTGAACCGATAAAAATTTAATCTCAAATGAAGATCAAACAAACAGCGGCAAAAATAGATCTATCTACAGTTTCACTTCTTATCAAGGATAAGAAAACCAAATAAAGTTGGTGCCTATTTGGAAAAAGTGATACTCTCTCCGTTTTAGAAAAAGTTATACTTTCGTTTTTAAATTTTACCCATTTTTTTGGTAAAAAATACTATATAAAACATAAAAATATCATTTTTTTCCTAAACCGGAGGTTGTCATACTTTAACTTTCTCTGAAATTGGTCGGCAATTTGCAACATCTAATACAGAAATATAGAAATATTTCTAGAAAAAAGAGATGTGAAAGATTTCATGGTAAAACACTAAAATGATCAAAATCTGAAGTAAACAACTTTATGAGCTTAAATTTTGGGGAAATTCCCGCATTCGGGTATATTAACCCATTTTGTATTCTACCGAGTAGTTAAAACTTTCCACAAAAAAAAAAAAAAGTATTATCCAGTATTAATTGCATACTAATGTTAACTACGTATCTACCGCATCATGCAATATATAGGTATGTGCAACATGCAATACTCCAATTATGGGTATGTTAGAGATAAAAAATTGGTATGCAAATAAAACTAGCTAACACTTTTTTTTCCTGTGGAAATTTTTAACTACTCAGTGGAATACAAAAGGGGTTAACATACCCGAACGTGGGGACACCCCCAAAATTTAAGTTCATAAAGTTGTATACTACACCACATGAAGTGACTAGTCACGGATCATCACTGCAAATGTTAGGGATAGACCTCCAAATGTATTTCCATTGTCTAGATAATACACTAGTCTGAGCAGCATCGCGCGTGTGAACAAAAGAGAGGATATGATGAAGAATTGAGGCCGGCAAGATGCTAATCCTATCCTCTAACTCACTCCTATTTTTCTGTCCCACCAATAGCTCCTGAGTTACAAATAATTCAGCTACAGAAGGAATAACCCAAAATGAAATTAAGGGATGAACATGAAATTAAAGAGTCATAATGATTTTGGTTTAAATTTATGAAGAATCAAAAGATTTCCCAATTGAACTACTGATCTTCTAATCCCTAAACCCTAAAATCAATATATACCATTTGAGTGTTAAACGGCAGCAACAATGTAAAGGTCAAGGTCGAAGGTTGTTTATTAGTTTCACTTCTTATCAAGGATAAGAAAACCAAATAAGGTTGGTGCCTATTACAAAGAAGAAAACAAGAAAACCCTTCTATTTTGCACACTACACCGCTAGTGTTTATGTGACTGCATTCTCTAAATCAAAAGCCTATAAAAAGAAAATATGTGTTAACGAGACTCACCAACCTAGGTCACCGAGTCATGTTTTTACAAACATTATCTGTTACTCTATACAAGATCCCTTAAAACCAGAAACTCCGAAGAGGGGACTCCAACCAATTTCAAGACTACAAAAGTACAAATTCACTCACTGAATCCAAAATTAAGCATCCAAATTCTATCAGTAAAACAACAAAGAATGAAAAAGGACATAGGAACTCAACTAATCAATCACATTCAAATTAGAATCAATAATTTGTACATCTACAAACTATCTTTTCTTACTTCTCCTGAAAAAAAAAAAAAAAAAAAAAAAAACGGAAGTTTGCCCTTATCTTCCTTTAGGTTTTTCTATGACAAATTTGAGATTTAACAGTACTCAAAATAGAATCTCGGGCCTAGTATGACCTAAATCCACAAAATTTCTCATAGACAAACCTACTTTATCAGTTCACAGATTCGTTCATTTTCTAAAAATCCATACACCAGATTTACAAATCAATCACACATGGAGAAACCAAAATCAAAGCAAAAAAGCGAGTAACAATCGGAACCCGTACCTTTAGTTTGCCAAAAATCAAGAATTTGAGAATCTCTCTGATCAAAGCTGCTGACTGAAGTTAATCATTTGAAGTGAAGTTCTGATGAAATGAAAATCCAGTCTCTATTTCCAGCATTGGGTTTGACGCATTTGAGATAAGACATTGGAAACTGGAACTCGCTGGGGTTTGTTTGGGAAGGAGTACAGTAGCTATTACAGAGGTTTGGGGTTCAAACCAGATGGAGCGCAGAATATGTTTGTGTGCATCTGACTCGCAAGCTGAATCTGAGTCGAACCTTGACTCGATGTGAGCTAGATAGCAGCAGATCGTTTGTTTTTTAATTTCTATGATTACTCTTTTGGCAATATTGAACCTGGCGAGATTGGGGTATTCCCAATAAGACAAAATAGGGTCATTTTGAAGTAAAGTCAAGCTACCCCTTAACCTATATTTTTATAAATGGCTAAAATGCCCCCATAATGATTAACTCTAATTAATTAAAATGATTAGATTAGTTAAATTAGTTAGATTAGTTAGTTGATTTAGTTATAAGTTGGGTTATCATTTAGAGAGAGAATTAGTATGAAGGAGTAGAGGAGATTTTGGGGGGGAAAGTTAGGGTTTTTGTGAAATTTGTGATATGAGTGAGATGAGTGATTCTAATCCCGATTTTGAAGTGGAAGAGTCTTCTAACTTTCCTCCTACAGATGAGTACTTGTATGATGATGTACCAGACTATGATCGAATGGATTATATGCATGACCCTCACTTTTATTTTCCTCAAACTCATGATGGGTATGGAAGTGATGAATGTATTGAGACAAACGAAGAATCCAATGACCAAGAAGAAGAGAATGGAGCTGCAAGTGATCAGGTAGACAACCTAGGTGGTGAAGATTGTGATTTTTCCATGCAAATGATCGATTTTGCTTTTTTTTTTTTTTTTTTCGTTGTACTGTGGTCGGCAAGGACGACGCTTGTCGATCATGCCGACCATAAAAGCGGCGTGGTTCTACTTTGAATAACGTGCCGACTTTTCATGAGCGAGTACCACGCCGGCAATGTAGAAAATTTGAACCTTGCCGACTTTATTTTTTGAAACACAGAGCCTTTACTTGAAAATGCTTACGCCCGGCATTTTCATGTTTTCATAACTTGCCTAAATTTGTATCCATGTCGGCAATGTTTATTTTCTATTACGTTCCGGTATTTTCTAGCCTGCATTGTTTTATATGTCGACCATGCCGACCGTGGTAATACACATCAACTAAACTTTTGATGTTTTGTAGATTGTGGCATTGGTACCTATGGCGGATCATCCTCAAGCTCAGAAAATTAGGGGTCCCGATACATCCTCACATTATGCTAATGATTTGGTATGGAAGGAAAAAGACGACGCGGTCAATTGGATTGTTGAGAAAGCCAAAGAGAAGATGTGCGTTCTAGTGAAAAACACCCAACAAAAAGATACGCGGTTTGAAATGGTATGCGAGTGTTATGGGTTGTCGGAGGAAAGTCACAAGAGGAAGGGTTATGTGTATGATAAGAAGACGAAGTCAAAGAAGTGTGGATTCCCATTCAAGATAATTTTTTGGAGGAACGAACACACCGATCACATGTGGAGAATGAGTAGAGTTGATGTTGGTTGGCATAACCATAAAGATCCGGAAACTCTTGTTGGGCATTGTCAAGTTGCCAAGTTGAAACCGCACGAGTTCGAACAAGTAAGAACAAGTTGGGGAATTAAACCAAGTAAGCTCCTAAGTAAGTTCAAGAGGGACGACCCGCGTAACCTCTCTTCATTGTTGTTTATAGGTAAAAATCGTTTCTGCTGATTTCGGTAATTCCGGTAGGTGAGTGAGAAACTGGTTCAAACCCTAAACAAATGTGCTGCACGTGAGCACTTTATAGATTCGAGAGATCAATGCGTGTACAAGTCCGGCCTAAACCAAGAAATGGCCGTTCCGGACTTGCTTCGGTCACAAAGTGGAGGAGAAGGGTTGATTTGGGGAGGGAAGCAAAGAAAGGTGTTGAGGAGAGTAGTATCTCGACTTGTATCGAGAAAGTGAAAGCTTAGGAAGCTTGCAAGAGATGAAAGCTTTTGGGAGAGCTTGCAAAGTTGCCTTTCCGAGAGTGTAGTATTTTCTCTGACCGAGACTTGTTGTCAGGTGAAATAGGTAAGACCTATTTATACAAATCGAGATTGAAACGTACCTGGCCTCATGAAGGAAGAGAGTAAAGGGTGAAATAATGGGAGGAGGTGGTAACCGCATGGTTTAATGGGTGAAAACGTTTTCACCATTATTTCCTCTTTTATTTGACCGCTTTATTCCTTTTCACGCTTTCTTAATGTGAGAGCGTCTTTATGCAGCCGCATCTTTGTGACCGCCAAACCAAAACCCTAAAGAAGCATCCCCCAGTTTGTGTTGATGTCTCGAGTGTTGGTTGCATCTTGAGTGCAAGTGGCGCTGCTAGTGGCGCGTGTGGCATGTGTCAATGGCATGTGCGGAATGACTTGGTGGTAGGTTGCACGGTTTGCAAGTTAGGCTACCAGCGTGTGTGTTTGGCATGTGCGGAATGCCTTGGTGGTAGGTTGCACGGTATGCAAGTTAGGCTACCAGCGTGTGTGTTTGGCATGTGCCAATGGCATGTGCGGAATGCCTTGGTGGTAGGTCGCACGGTTTTGCAAGTTAGGCTACCAGCGTGTGTGTTTGGCATGTGCGGAATGCCTTGGTGGTAGGTCGCACGGTTTGCAAGTTAGGCTACCAGCGTGTGTGTTTGGCATGTGCCAATGTCACGTGCGGCCATGTTGACCTAGTTGCAAGTCTTGCAAGCCTAGGGCGCTATATTTGGCGTGGGCCAAAGGCATAACGGCTTGGAAATATGGCTTGCGACACGTGTTGGCATGGGCCAATGGCACGTGCGGCCATGTTGACCTAGTTGCAAGTCTTGCAAGCCTAGGGCGCTATATTTGGCGTGGGCCAAAGGCATAGCGGTTAGGAAATATGGCTTGCGACACTTGTTGGCATGTGCCAATGGCACGTGCGGCCATGTTGACCTAGTTGCAAGTCTTGCAAGCCTAGGGCGCTATATTTGGCGTGGGCCAAAGGCATAGCGGCTTGGAAATATGGCTTGAGATACGTGTTGGCATGTGCCAATGGCACGTGCGGCCATGTTGACCTAGTTTCAAGTCTTGCAAGCCTAGGGCGTTATATTTGGCGTGGGCCAAAGGCATAGCGGCTTGGAAATATGGCTTGCGACACGTGTTGGCATGTGCCAATGGCACGTGCGGCCATGTTGACCTAGTTGCAAGTCTTGCAAGCCTAGGGCGCTATATTTGGCGTGGGCCAAAGGCATAGCGGTTTGGAAATATGGCTTGCGACACGTGTTGGCATGTGCCAATGGCACGTGCGGCCATGTTGACCTAGTTGCAAGTCTTGCACGCCTAGGGCGCTATATTTGGCGTGGGCCAAAGGCATAGCGGCTTGGAAATATGGCTTGCGACACGTGTTGGCATGTGCCAATGGCACGTGCGGCCATGTTAACCTAGTTGCAAGTCTTGCAAGCCTAGGGCGCTATATTTGGCGTGGGCCAAAGGCATAGCGGCTTGGAAATATGGCTTGCGACACGTGTTGGCATGTGCCAATGGCACGTGCGGCCATGTTGACCTAGTTGCAAGTCTTGCAAGCCTAGGGCGCTATATTTGGCGTGGGCCAAAGGCATAGCGGCTTGGAAATATGGCTTGCGACACGTGTTGGCATGTTCCAATGGCACGTGCGGCCATGTTGACCTAGTTGCAAGTCTTGCAAGCCTAGGGCGCTATATTTGGCGTGGGCCAAAGGCATAGCGGTTTGGAAATATGGCTTGCGACACGTATTGGCATGTGCCAATGGCACGTGCGGCCATGTTGACCTAGTTGCAAGTCTTGCAAGCCTAGGGCGCTATATTTAGCGTGGGCCAAAGGCATAGCGGCTTGGAAATATGGCTTGCGACACGTGTTGGCATGTGCCAATGGCATGTGCGGCCATGTTGACCTAGTTGCAAGTCTTGCAAGCCTAGGGCGCTATATTTGGCGTGGGCCAAAGGCATAACGGCTTGGAAATATGGCTTGCAACACGTGTTGGCATGTGCCAATGGCTCGTGCGGCCATGTTGACCTAGTTGCAAGTCTTGCAAGCCTAGGGCGCTATATTTGGCATGGGCCAAAGGCACGGCGGCTTGGAAATATGGCTTGCGACACGTGTTGGCATGTGCCAATGGCACGTGCGGCCATGTTGACCTAGTTGGAAGTCTTGCAGGCCTAGGGCGCTATATTTGGCGTGGGCCAAAGGCATAGCGGCTTGGAAATATGGCTTGAGACACGTGTTGGCATGTGCCAATGGCACGTGCGGCCATGTTGACCTAGTTGCAAGTCTTGCAAGCCTAGGGCGCTATATTTGGCGTGGGCCAAAGGCATAGCGGTTTGGAAATATGGCTTGCGACACGTGTTGGCATGTGCCAATGGCACGTGCGGCCATGTTGACCTAGTTGCAAGTCTTGCAAGCCTAGGGCGCTATATTTGGCGTGGGCCAAAGGCATATCGGTTTAGGAAATATGGCTTGCGACACGCGTTGGCATGTGCCAATGGCACGTGCGGCCATGTCGACCTAGTTGCAAGTCTTGCAAGCCTAGGGCGCTATATTTGGCGTGGGCCAAAGGCATAGCGGCTTGGAAATTTGGCATTGTTGCCACGGTGCGCGAGTGCGGCTTGGTTTGGCATTGTTGCCATGGTGCGCGAGGGTGCGGCTTGGTTTGGCATTGTTGCCATGGTGCGCGATATGCGGCTTGGTTTGGCATTGTTGCCATGGTGCGCGATATGCGGCTTGTTTTGGCATTGTTGCCATGGTGCGCGAGATGCGGCTTGGTTTGGCATTGTTTCCATGGTGCGATCTGTGGCTTGGTTTGGAATTAGGGTTACGTATTTGAAAACCTAATCTGGTATTTTGAAAAAATACCCTATTAATTATTTACACTGGAGTTAAATGCTCCTAGTTAATGTGTTGCGGGTAACACTAGGTCATGGGGTTTTACGATTTTACCCCTTGTCTTAAAACCACCATCAATATTAAGTCCCATGCTTAGCTCGGAGCAGGGGGCTTTGTTGCGAGGTAAGCATAAGATGGTGACAAACTATTGTGACAAAACGTAAGGAAAATTGAAGGAGGCTTGTCGACCTTTTATAAATAGGATTTGGAATCCTTGCCTCGGTAGTTTGCACAAATCGGGAGGCCGGCACAATTGGTGGGGTAGGTGCGGCTTGGGCGACGTTGGGAAGTTGGCGTGAGTTGGGAAAGCCGAGTGTGCTAGGCTGGTGGGACCCAGGCGCAAAGTAAAGAAACCGTGCGTGCTTGCAAGCGTGACTTGGGCGGCCATTGGGAGGTCGGCGCAATTGGTGGGGCGGTCCAACTTGGAAACCATGCTTGCGGGCGTGACTTGGGCGACATTGGCGTCGCACCCTTTGTGGGCCCGTTTCTTACACGCGTGATTTTGGTAAAGGAAATCCTTCCCTATTTCAAAGTCTTTACGCCTATATATATATATATAAAGCCCCTTTCTCCCCATCATGCGCTTTATTCTTTCCTCTTTTCATACTAGCGGCAAAGAGAAACAGGCTTCAGGTATGTCTTCGAGTACTTTTCTCTCTTTTTTTCTTTTCACGTAGTGTAAACCTTAAGAGTAGGCGTTTCCACAATCCTTGCGTATGATTTCTTGGCGTGCCTCTTGTAGAAAATATTGTATGTATGCAACCAAGGGAAGTCCGCATATATTGTTTGAACCGTAGGAAATATTGCATATATGAATTTTTCGGTCTGAAAGAAATATTTGAACTCGAAGAAAATCTTTGCGTGCGTATTTTGAACCCGTAGAGGATGCTCCGTATATAATTCTCGAACCCGAAGAATGATATTGTAGGCGTATTTGAGCCGCACGAAACACTCTTGCATGTGTATTTCGAACCCGTAGAGAACCCTGTATGAATCCCGAAGAAGAATACGTGTATACGCTTCATATGACTTCGAACCGTTAGGAAATATTGTATATATGATTTTGCTTCTTGAAAGAAGTACCACCTTGTGATTTTGAACAAATAGAAAAATGCTCCATATATATTTTTGAACCCGAAGAAGGATACTGTAGACACACTTGTACCCGTATAGAATGTCGCGTATATAGTCTCGAACCCGAAGAAAATACTGCGTATATAGTCTTGAACTCGAATAAAAATACGTCCTCCTTCCCCTTTCTCCCTTTTTTTGTTGTTGTTGGGTACGATTATGTGTCAAGGAGATAACTCCGCCTTTCTCCATTTGTTTTGTGCAGATATCTTATTACCAAATTGTTATGAAGGAATTCGATAAGATGTTACCTGAACCAAATTTCACTTCGTCGAAGGATGCTCATAATTCCAAGCCGAACATAGATGATGAATTCTTCACTAGAGCCCTCGCCCCTGCTCGGAAGAATCACCCAGGTTTCATGCCAATTTTGCTAACCGGTGGTGAGGATGACGGGGAAGACACGTTCGGTTCGCCCGAGAGAGCACCATTCGGTTCTGTCTTCATAAAGGGGTATATTCCTCTTCCAATATTGACTTCGAGGATGTGTCAAAGTCCATTGCGTTCTTTTGTGAGATGGGTTGAGTTCATGGTGAGCAAGGAGCGTATAAATACCAACTTGACTCGGCGCAGGTCATTGATCTTTGTCAAGACGTCAGTAAATCTCCAGATTAGGAAGGACATCCCGGGCTTGGTTGCTTTCATCTCCAGATGGTGTTCGGACACCCATACAATCATATGTAGATGGGGTGAGATAACTTTCTCCTTGGAGAGTGTGGCTCTCTTGCTGAATCTTCCGGTAACTGGGAATCTTAGAATCCAATTATCTGAAAGTGAGGTGAAGATGCGGGATGACACCGCCGCTAAGTTGGGGGATTTTGCTCGGAAAGACTCCATTGCGAAGTCGAAGGATTCTGCCCGAGGAAAGTGGATGAAAGGTGCCCTTACGGTTGGTGGATATCTCAATGGTTTCGGACGAGTTGGAGCCCGAGCGAAAAGCGGTGATCTTCATGTCATGCATTTTTGGCTCTTTGGTTGTCCAGAGACATTTTTGATGACGGTTACGGCAAGAAAGGAATAAGACCAGGAGCTGTTAGAGATTCTTTGTGAAGTTGGCAAAGGGTGAAGTTCTTCCCATTGGCAAGTTTGTTCCTTGGTTCCCTGTATGTGCATCTGGATCACCTAGTTGCGAACATGCAAGTTTCGAATGGTTTCATGAAAGTGGATTCATATGTGCACGTTGCTTTTTTGCAAGTCTGGCTATGGGAGCACTTCGAGAAGTATGCTCGAAACCGCCGCCTTCGCTTCCCGTGAGTTGGGGGCTCTCGAATTCTTCGATGGGTGAACAAAGCGCCCAAGAGTTGGCGTGAGCTTGGTTAGTTTTCTTGATAAGTTGCATGAAATCAATTTTCGTACATGGGGCCGGCCCATAGGTCAGTGACTCAAATTGACACCTTTGCTTCTGCTCCGCTCACGTCTTTGTCTTCTGATGACGATTTGAGCGTTGGTGAAAACCTGTTCATTCAAAGCTGCTTGCCTGGTTATATGCCGTCTTTCTTCGTGGGGTCTTTCCAGATAGATGCTTCCAATATTGGCCGTCTTTGCTCGTCACATGGGTTTCGATCAAGGGGTTCCTCTTGTTTACCTACGGTGATCCCTAAGGATTCATTGTGTGTCGCCCTTGACGCCGATGCCCTTAAGCCGGGTATCCGTCTTCCCTTCTTTCAAATGGGAAGAGTAACCCGACGACCTTCAGCTATAATGAGTTTTGGTGCGACGAGTTTATTATGATCCGAGATTTTGTGAATGACGTGGTGGAAAACGTCCGTTGCAAACCTTCCCCAGCAGTTTTGAAGGAGTACCCAATGTTGAGAGATCCCAAGCGAAAGTTTCCTAGCAATTCGGAAAGCCCCCAGGCCAAGGAACGGAGAACGAAGAATCGTCTTTGGCGGGTTCGGACGGTTTCACAAGATCCTCCCACGGCTCTTGTGTCTTTGGTTCTTCCAATAACCAGGTATGTGTCGCCTCTTCATTGGTTTGTCTCAAAACACGTGAATTTCGGCCGAGAACATGTGTCTTGTTTCCTTGGGGGCTTCGGTAGTGTTAATGCTTTGTTTGCTCTTGCACGTTGCCGGGAGACGGCAATTTCTTCAAAGAACTCCAGCAGCATTGAGCCTTCTCATAGCGATGATGAGTCGAGAGAGAGAAGAAGGTTCAACAAGTGAGAGTGATTCCTCCGCAAAGACCGGTTACATTTCGGGAAGTGGTTCGGTGAGTTTCGCATTTCTTTTCTTTCTTCTTTTGTTTCCTCTTTTGGGAAATATCGACTCAAGTTCGCGGGAGGAATCCGGTTCGGAGGATGATTAAGGGTAGAGCCGCGCGAAAACTTGCCTTTGGTGACCACCGTTGGTGACTTAGAGATGGGCGTTAGCCAATTGCCGGGCACGGATGTGGTTCAAACGGTGGATGATTCTCTGATGGTTGATGTCGTAGACATGAAAGAAGACCCTCTGCGAGTAGTGAGGACAGTGCGGCGCCATTTTTGATCCCCCGTACTTGGTTCCTTATCCAGGTCATGTCTTGGTTGGCGGCCCAGCGTGCCGACTAAGCATGAGGCGTTGTACACAGAATCCGGGAGAAGCACGGACATATGGCTACAACCAAGAAAGTCACTAGTCGATTTTTGTTTGGTTAAGCGTGTGGAAGAGGCTTTATCTTTCATCGAGGACATGCGTGAGGTGACTGGTCACACCGTTTCGAAGACGTTATTGCCGACCGGGAGCACCATCGCGACGTGTGCGTAGAAAAGGAGTTCAACACTTCGTGGTTTGTCGAAGGCCTTGCCGAGATCCAAAAGTTGAAAGATGCGACAATCGAAAGCCTTTCCGCCGAGGAGACGCCCCTGACAGGAGATGGAACTCGAAAAGCTTTCCAAGATGTTGACTATGAAGAGAGCGGCTCTTGAAGACGCAAAGTTGACTTTCTCCAAGAAGAGCGGACTTCGTTGGACGATTTTCCTTGAACGTTTCTCTGTCAAACTTTCATTTAGGTTCTCTTTTTTTTTTTGAAAGACATATTGGATGTCCGGGTTCAAAACTTGATCTTTGATAGACAGTGGTAGCTTTTTAGGGTATTGGATTATTTCGGGATGAATGGTTTTGATAATATGACTACGATTATGTTTTGGGAAAAGAATATTGCTTTTATGAAAGTGTGTGCTAGCAATAGGCACAAGACTCGAGTAGTATGACGGTTTTACTAAGAACCTAAAAATAGATTGTATATCTTGCCCATCTGAATTTACTCACTTCATAAGTTTTGCGAACACGACCCTCTCCATATAAAAGGCGGGTTTGATGGCGGTTTTCTTGGTAGCATCGCAAGCAAGTCCCCAATCGCCCGGTAGCATCTTCGGCGATTGAGTAATATCATCTTGACAAGTCCCAGTTTTCTTGTGTAGTTTTCACAATTAGTAACAGGGTCGTCTCGGTAGTTGAGTCGGATTGAGTCGCCTTCCCTACCATCTTGACATCCGGGTCGAAGAACGAGATCGACAATCTGATATTGTAGCCGATAGATCAATCCTCCCGCTGTGGTCGCCAATTGTTTATAGGTAAAAATTGTTTCTGCTGATTTCGGTAATTCCGGTAGGTAAGTGAGAAACTGGTTCAAACCCTAAACAAATGTGGTGCACGTGAGCACTTTATAGATTCGAGAGATCAATCTGTACAAGTCCGGCCTAAATCAAGAAATGGCCGTTCCAGACTTGCTTCGGTCACAAAGTGGAGGAGAAGGGTTGATTTGGGAGGGAAGCAAAGAAAGGTGTTGAGGAGAGTAGTATCTCGACTTGTATCGAGAAAGTGAAAGCTTAGGAAGCTTGCAAGAGATGAAAGCTTTTGGGAGAGCTTGCAAAGTTGCCTTTCGAGAGTGTAGTATTTTTCTCTTGACCGAGACTTGTTGTCCGGTGGAAATAGGTAAGACCTATTTATACAAATCGAGATTGAAACGTACCTGGCCTCATGAAGGAAGAGAGTAAAGGGTGAAATAATGGGAGGAGGTGGTAACCGCATGGTTTAATGGGTGAAAACGTTTTCACCATTATTTCCTCTTTTATTTGACCGCTTTATTCCTTGTCACGCTTTCTTAATGTGAGCGTAGTGTACGCGCATCTTGTGACCGCCAAACCAAAACCCTAAAGAAGCATCCCCGGTTGTGTTGATGTCTCGAGTGTTGGTTGCATCTTGAGTGCAAGTGGCGGCTGCTAGTGACGCGTGTGGCATGTGTCAATGGCATGTGCGGAATGCCTTGGTGGTAGGTTGCACGGTTTTGCAAGTTAGGCTACCAGCGTGTGTGTTTGGCATGTGCCAATGGCATGTGCGGAATGCCTTGGTGGTAGGTTGCACGGTTTGCAAGTTAGGCTACCGAGGCGTGTGTGTTTGGCATGTGCCAATGGCATGTGCGGAATGCCTTGGTGGTAGGTCGCACGGTTTGCAAGTTAGGCTACCAGCGTGTGTGTTTGGCATGTGCGGAATGCCTTGGTGGTAGGTCGCACGGTTTGCAAGTTAGGCTACCAGCGTGTGTGTTTGGCATGTGCCAATGGCACGTGCAACCATGTTGACCTAGTTGCAAGTCTTGCAAGCCTAGGGCGCTATATTTGGCGTGGGCCAAAGGCATAGCGGCTTGGAAATATGGCTTGCGACACGTGTTGGCATGGGCCAATGGCACGTGCGGCCATGTTGACCTAGTTGCAAGTCTTGCAAGCCTAGGGCGCTATATTTGGCGTGGGCCAAAGGCATAGCGGTTAGGAAATATGGCTTGCGACACGTGTTGGCATGTGCCAATGGCACGTGCGGCCATGTTGACCTAGTTGCAAGTCTTGCAAGCCTAGGGCGCTATATTTGGCGTGGGCCAAAGGCATAGCGGTTTAGGAAATATGGCTTGCGACACGTGTTGGCATGTGCCAATGGCACGTGCAGCCATGTTGACCTAGTTGCAAGTCTTGCAAGCCTAGGGCGCTATATTTGGCGTGGGCCAAAGGCATAGCGGCTTGGAAATATGCCTTGCGACACGTGTTGGCATGTTCCAATGGCACGTGCGGCCATGTTGACCTAGTTGCAAGTCTTGCAAGCCTAGGGCGCTATATTTGGCGTGGGCCAAAGGCATAGCGGCTTGGAAATATGGCTTGCGACACGTGTTGGCATGTGCCAATGGCACGTGCGGCCATGTTGACCTAGTTGCAAGTCTTGCAAGCCTAGGGCGCTATATTTGGCGTGGGCCAAAGGCATAGCGGCTTGGAAATATGGCTTGTGACTTGTGTTGGCATGTGCCAATGGCACGTGCGGCCATGTTGACCTAGTTGCAAGTCTTGCAAGCCTAGGGCGCTATATTTGGCGTGGGCCAAAGGCATAGCGGCTTGGAAATATGGCTTGCGACACGTGTTGGCATGTGCCAATGGCACGTGCGGCCATGTTGACCTAGTTGCAAGTCTTGCAAGCCTAGGGCGCTATATTTGGCGTGGGCCAAAGGCGTAGCGGCTTGGAAATATGGCTTGCGACACGTGTTGGCATGTGCCAATGGCACGTGCGGCCATGTTGACCTAGTTGCAAGTCTTGCAAGCCTAGGGCGCTATATTTGGCGTGGGCCAAAGGCATAGCGGCTTGGAAATATGGCTTGCGACACGTGTTGGCATGTGCCAATGGCACGTGCGGCCATGTTGACCTAGTTGCAAGTCTTGCAAGCCTAGGGCGCTATATTTGGCGTGGGCCAAAGGCATAGCGGTTAGGAAATATGGCTTGCGACACGTGTTGGCATGTGCCAATGGCACGTGCGGCCATGTTGACCTAGTTGCAAGTCTTGCAAGCCTAGGGCGCTATATTTGGCGTGGGCCAAAGGCATAGCGGCTTGGAAATATGGCCTGTGACTTGTGTTGGCATGTGCCAATGGCACGTGCGGCCATGTTGACCTAGTTGCAAGTCTTGCAAGCCTAGGGCGCTATATTTGGCGTGGGCCAAAGGCATAGCGGCTTGGAAATATGGCTTGCGACACGTGTTGGCATGTGCCAATGGCACGTGCGGCCATGTTGACCTAGTTGCAAGTCTTGCAAGCCTAGGGCGCTATATTTGGCGTGGGCCAAAGGCGTAGCGGCTTGGAAATATGGCTTGCGACACGTGTTGGCATGTGCCAATGGCACGTGCGGCCATGTTGACCTAGTTGCAAGTCTTGCAAGCCTAGGGCGCTATATTTGGCGTGGGCCAAAGGCATAGCGGCTTGGAAATATGGCTTGCGACACGTGTTGGCATGTGCCAATGGCACGTGCGGCCATGTTGACCTAGTTGCAAGTCTTGCAAGCCTAGGGCGCTATATTTGGCGTGGGCCAAAGGCATAGCGGTTTGGAAATATGGCTTGCGACACGTGTTGGCATGTGACAATGGCACGTGCGGCCATGTTGACCTAGTTGCAAGTCTTGCAAGCCTAGGGCGCTATATTTGGCGTGGGCCAAAGGCATAGCGGCTTGGAAATATGGCTTGCGACACGTGATGGCATGTGCCAATGGCACGTGCGGCCATGTTGACCTAGTTGCAAGTCTTGCAAGCCTAGGGCGCTATATTTGGCGTGGGCCAAAGGCATAGCGGTTTGGAAATATGGCTTGCGACACGTGTTGGCATGTGCCAATGGCACGTGCGGCCATGTTGACCTAGTTGCAAGTCTTGCAAGCCTAGGGCGCTATATTTGGCGTGGGCCAAAGGCATAGTGGCTTGGAAATATGGCTTGCGACACGTGTTGGCATGTGCCAATGGCACGTGCGGCCATGTTGACCTAGTTGCAAGTCTTGCAAGCCTAGGGCGCTATATTTGGCGTGGGCCAAAGGCATAGCGGCTTGGAAATATGGCTTGCGACACGTGTTGGCATGTGCCAATGGCACGTGCGGCCATGTTGACCTAGTTGCAAGTCTTGCAAGCCTAGGGCGCTATATTTGGCGTGGGCCAAAGGCATAGCGGTTTGGAAATATGGCTTGCGACACGTGTTGGCATGTGCCAATGGCACGTGCGGCCATGTTGACCTAGTTGCAAGTCTTGCAAGCCTAGGGCGCTATATTTGGCGTGGGCCAAAGGCATAGTGGCTTGGAAATATGGCCTGTGATTTGTGTTGGCATGTGCCAATGGCACGTGCGGCCATGTTGACCTAGTTGCAAGTCTTGCAAGCCTAGGGCGCTATATTTGGCGTGGGCCAAAGGCATAGCGGTTTGGAAATATGGCTTGCGACACGTGTTGGCATGTGACAATGGCACGTGCGGCCATGTTGACCTAGTTGCAAGTCTTGCAAGCCTAGGGCGCTATATTTGGCGTGGGCCAAAGGCATAGCGGCTTGGAAATATGGCTTGCGACACGTGTTGGCATGTGCCAATGGCACGTGCGGCCATGTTGACCTAGTTGCAAGTCTTGCAAGCCTAGGGCGCTATATTTGGCGTGGGCCAAAGGCATAGCGGCTTGGAAATATGGCTCCGTGACTTGTGTTGGCATGTGCCAATGGCACGTGCGGCCATGTTGACCTAGTTGCAAGTCTTGCAAGCCTAGGGCGCTATATTTGGCGTGGGCCAAAGGCATAGCGGTTTGGAAATATGGCTTGCGACACGTGTTGGCATGTGACAATGGCACGTGCGGCCATGTTGACCTAGTTGCAAGTCTTGCAAGCCTAGGGCGCTATATTTGGCGTGGGCCAAAGGCATAGCGGCTTGGAAATATGGCTTGCGACACGTGATGGCATGTGCCAATGGCACGTGCGGCCATGTTGACCTAGTTGCAAGTCTTGCAAGCCTAGGGCGCTATATTTGGCGTGGGCCAAAGGCATAGCGGTTTGGAAATATGGCTTGCGACACGTGTTGGCATGTGCCAATGGCACGTGCGGCCATGTTGACCTAGTTGCAAGACTTGCAAGCCTAGGGGCGCTATATTTGGCGTGGGCCAAAGGCATAGTGGCTTGGAAATATGGCTTGCGACACGTGTTGGCATGTGCCAATGGCACGTGCGGCCATGTTGACCTAGTTGCAAGTCTTGCAAGCCTAGGGCGCTATATTTGGCGTGGGCCAAAGGCATAGCGGCTTGGAAATATGGCTTGTGACATGTGTTGGCATGTGCCAATGGCACGTGCGGCCATGTTGACCTAGTTGCAAGTCTTGCAAGCCTAGGGCGCTATATTTGGCGTGGGCCAAAGGCATAGCGGCTTGGAAATATGGCTTGCGACACGTGTTGGCATGTGCCAATGGCACGTGCGGCCATGTTGACCTAGTTGCAAGTCTTGCAAGCCTAGGGCACTATATTTGGCGTGGGCCAAAGGCGTAGCGGCTTGGAAATATGGCTTGCGACACGTGTTGGCATGTGCCAATGGCACGTGCGGCCATGTTGACCTAGATGCAAGTCTTGCAAGCCTAGGGCGCTATATTTGGCGTGGGCCAAAGGCATAGCGGTTTGGAAATATGGCTTGCGACGGTGTTGGCATGTGCCAATGGCACGTGCGGCCATGTTGACCTAGTTGCAAGTCTTGCAATCCTAGGGCGCTATATTTGGCGTGGGCCAAAGGCATAGCGGTTTAGTAAATATGGCTTGCGACACGCGTTGGCATTTGCCAATGGCACGTGCGGCCATGTCGACCTAGTTGCAAGTCTTGCAAGCCTAGGGCGCTATATTTGGCGTGGGCCAAAGGCATAGCGGCTTGGAAATTTGGCCTTTTTGCCACGGTGCGCGGTGCGGCTTGGTTTGGCATTGTTGCCATGGTGCGCGAGGGTGCGGCTTGGTTTGGCATTGTTGCCATGGTGTGCGATATGCGGCTTGGTTTGGCATTGTTGCCATGGTGCGCGAGGGTGCGGCTTGGTTTGGCATTGTTGCCATGGTGCGTGGTGCGGCTTGGTTTAGCATTATTGCCATGGTGCGCAAGATGCGGCTTGGTTTGGCATTGTTGCCATGGTGCGCGATCTGTGGCTTGGTTTGGAATTAGGGTTCTCGTGTTGAAAACCCTAACTGGTATTTTGAAAAAATACCCCTATTAATTATTTACACCTGAGTTAAATGCTCCTAGTTAATGTGTTGCGGGTAACACTAGGTCATGGGGTTTTACGATTTTACCCCTTGTCTAAAAACCACCATCAACAATTGTCTACAATTTATGCGGCCAAGGCAACTATTAAAAGAATTGAATGGGATGGAAGAATCACAATGGTTAATACACAAATACAACTACACGGTGAGACACCATGAGTCATCGGAGGGGAAGGTGGATCGTATTTTTCTTGCGCATCCTGATATGATACAATTGGCGCGTTGCTTTTACCAAGTTTTGTTCATGGATTGTACTTATAAGACGAATAGGTACAACATGCCTTTGTTGAACATTGTAGGATAAACCTCGGATAAGCAATCGTTCACGGTTGCATGGTGTTTTATGGATCGTGAGAAGGATGATAGTTATATTTGGGCATTGGAAACTTTGAAGCTTCTCTACCACGAAGACGAAACTCCGGGGATTATAGTCACCGACAATGAGCAAGCAATAATGAACGCCGTGAGGATAGTCTTTCCCAATGCACAAAATTTCCTTTGCACTTGGCATATACAATGCAATCTTAGAAAGAATTGTAGAAGTCATATCCAAAAACCGAAAGTAAAGAAATGAACTAAACGTGAAAAAGAGGAAGATGAACGTCTTAGCAAACTAACTAAAGAGGAGCGAGAGAAGGAGAAAGAGAAAGAAGACGAAGAATGGAAAGAAGGTGAGATTAAGTTTGGGTTATTCATGAAAGCGTGGGATAAGGTGGTTTGGTCGATGAGTGTGGGAAGATATGAGTTAAACTTGAAGGATTTCGAGGATGATTGGGGGACTAATTACCCCAAAGTAGTGGAATATTGTGTATGCTTATACTTACGACTATAAACATTTCAAACTTGAATCCACAAGTATGGTAGAGCAAGCTCATGGGAAACTAAAAGGTCTACTTTTCCTGAGTCAAAATGGGATTGTGATGGTGCAACATGCTATCCATGAGTACACTAATAATGATATCGACAAGATAAAAAAACAATTCCAAGAAAGTAGCTTCCGGAAGTTGAAGGAGTTTAAGGAGGATGATTGGTTGCTTGTTGGTATACATAGAAACGTCTCGCATTGGGCAATAAGTTTCATGATGAAACATCTCGCATTGTTTAAAAAGTATAAAAAGTATGATGACCCGAACACTCCTTGTAAGTGTAGGATAATGAAGGCTATCGGACTTCCATGTCGTCATATGCTTGGTAGGTATAAAACTCCCATTCCTCTTGATGATATCGATCCTTATTGGAAGAAATTATCTTTCAAACCGGCTCCAAGAGAAGATCCCGGTGAAGAGTTTGGCGACATGGAACTTGGGAGAATAATCCTCGAAAAGTACCCCAAGTTGAATAGGTTGGATAAACAAACTATGAAGCACAAGTTGATGCCGATTGTTTACCCTTTTATGGAAGAACTTGAAGAACCGGGGAAACAAGATCCCAATGGTAGACCAACTACCAAAAAGACGAGGGCGGAAGAAACAGAACAAATCAAAGAGTTTTTGAGTACAAATTGCGATCAATATCAATCCGAATGAGAACAAATCAAAGAGTTTTTAAGTAGAAATAATGATCAATCCAAAAGGGAAAACATTAAAGAGCATTTGAGTACAAAGTGCGATCCATCTGGACATGTTTATATCGAGACGCAATACAAGGAGGAGCCCGCTAAAAAGAAAAGAGGTCGTCCAAGGAAGGATTCAACTACACCAACGGTCTCTAACTTGAATACAAATGGCACTCTACCTCTTGAGAGTCAAGCAAGCGTGGAATTTGTTGGAAAGAAAAGGGGTCGGCCAAAGAAGGATTTAACTACACCAACCGTCTCTAAATTGAATACAAATGGAACTCTACCTCTTGACAGCCAAGCAAGCCAAGGAGATGTTGCGAAGAAAAAAGGTCGTCCAAAGAAGGTAGTACAACCGCTGTTGCAAAAGTATCGCAATCAACTCCCTCCAATTATTCAAGATTTCGTGATTGGTACCGACGATGTTCTGAAAAATGGAAATTGTGGGTTTCACGTTATCTCGCAACAATTGGGACACCTAAGTGGAGAGGTTGAAGAGAATCTCACCCAATGCCAATACATTAGAAAGAAGATGGCCGCTCGACTAGAAAACGACAAGGAGTTCCATATCTCAATGATTCTAGAAGGTTCCATGGAGGAGAAAGAAGCAACTTTCAAAGGTTTGCTAACTAGTGTTAAAGGACCGGAGGGAAACGCACCGATCAAATGGGATCATTGGTTGAGAATGTCGGAGTGTGGCCATCTATTGGCGGATACTTGGAATTACGTGGTACATTTTTTTAGTGAGGGACTATCTATAGCATTTGCACCGAAACATGCGGTTTGCGTGGACCAACTCAAGCATAGAAGAATTGTCATGGCTTTGGTGGATAAAAATCATTTTATTGGTCTACAACTGATCAATAAGAAATGTCTATTACCTCCTCTATGTAGGTTTAGTTTGTGGGAGAAGTTCACAAACAACAAGAGCAAGGAATGGATGAAAATTTATGAGGACAACATGGACCTTTGGAATGTTATAGACGAGTCTAGGGAATGTCCCATAGATTTTAGTGAGGAGTGATTATGATTAGGGAATAAAGCATCTTTTTGTGTAGTGTACAATGGAGTACTAGACAAAACATTCGTACTTTTTGGAGTACTTTTGTAATCGCATGCGTGTTTTGTGCAATGTACTTTGGAGTGATACAAATGAATGAAATGGATGTGTTTTTTTTTTTGTGTATTCTCGTTTGGTCGGCATCATATTTATTACCAAACCTTGCCGGCTCTCCCAGGGTCGGCACGGTATTATTTCGTCAGACTTCCGGCTGTAATGCATGACAATACAGGAAAGAGCTGCCTGATATGGCCGGCAAGGTCTGGCTTTTTCCAAGCTGCCGACGCTTTTTACGCCGGCAATGTTTATGAAATTTACCATGCCGGGTTAGAACTCCCTTAAAAAGATTATTCCTGGATGTTTTTTTTTTTCTTCTATCAAGCCGGCAAGGTCCTGGTTTTTCCAGGTTGCCGCCTTTTATTGCGCCGGCATTGTTATTGAGTTGAACCATGCCGGCTAAGAACCCCCTCAAAAATTGTTCATGAATGTTATTTTCTATAAAGCCGGTAAGGTGTATTATAATATCCATGCCGACAGAACAAACGTCGGAAAGCTTTTAATATAGGATAATGCCGACTATGAGGACGAGCAAGCTTCTAATTTAGGACAATGCCGACTATACATCGGATACAAACCTTAATTAAAGCATACAAACGTTAAAAACTTAACCCTAACACATTTGGGACATAGATAATACCTTTTTCCGGTACACAATTTCTTAGGAGAGGTAATTAGCTTCATCCTACCGTCGCAACATGGATCTGTGCATGGTAGAAGGTTGATTTTAGCAACTTCTTCATACGGATCTACACGCTCATCTATCCAATAGAAAAACCCACAACAAGTGCATTTTGAAGCATATGGCTGATATACACCTCCTATTGCAGCTTTCATGAGAAATAAGAATCTCTTACAACCTTCAATAGTGCATTTGCTTCCTTCAAAGGGACAATCGTTTGCAAAATGACCACTTAGTGTACAAAGACTACAAATATTTGGTGGTGAAACTTCCATACTTTATGCAAGGTTGAAGATGAAGTTGGGAATGCTTTTATAATAACAACATACCTAATATCTTGATTTTGAAATTTCTAGCCGTTGAGCATTCAATGGGTTGTACTTTGTACCTAAAAGGTGCAACTAACATTTAGGTCGGCAAGGTATAGATTTCATACCATGACGGCCTCCAGTACTTTGTCTAAAACTGCATAAACAAAATAATAACTTCTAAAGCAACTAAACTGAAAATCAAAATAAGTTTAACAAGTCTAAAACCACAATCTAAGAGTTCAAAACATAATGTAATAGTTCAAACCACAATAAAGTTTCTAAAGCAAGTAAACATAATAAACTTTAAGCAAGGATCCTTCTCATTGTTGTTATCTTCCTCCTCATCACTAGCTTTTTCACCGGCATCAGCTTTTGCTTTTCCCTTCCCCTTCACTGGACCTATGTAGTCACCATCCTCATTGTAATAGGGGTTCACTCCAGAAAAGTCACATGCCCTGAAAAAAGTTCTTGGATCAACCTCCTCTTCTTCCTCCTCTGATGATGTACATTTTTATAGTTGAGGGGATTGCTAGGACTGTTCATAAACCTTAGAAATTCTTCTGGATTTTCCTTACCTATCAAACATAACTTTCTAAACGGGCAATTCTCTTCAGTTTCATGTTTAGGATCTTCTAAATTAGGATAAATTGTGTCCAAATATTCAAATAGCTCTTCTGCATTGTTAACAAGACAAGGTAGATCTTCTTTTGTTTCCTCTAGGAACCTAAACAATGCACAAATAAGATATATGAAAACAAACAACACAACACTGTTGATCTTCTTCCAATGGCCGGCAAGTCCGATAAACTAAACACTGCCGACTACAGTAGAGTCGAAAAGGTGTTAACCAACTACAATGCCGACGAATAAACCGCCGGAATGGTCCTATTTATGAAAGATGCCGACTAATAACTTAGGAAATTAAGGTTTCTGATGCCTAACGTCGGCATGGTACAAGTCAAAAACCACGCCGACCAAATATAATCCGACATTGTAGGTTATTATACCCTGTCGGCCCTGGTTATTGTCCAACAGTCGCCATGGCTCTGATGAAAAGTCGGCATGTTATTCATCCTGAGACCCTGCCGGCGCTTTGAAAATACAAATGGTCGGCGTGTTTTTCAACTATCGACCTTGCCGGCCAAAAAATCTGAAAAATCATAATTTTCGATTTCCAACCTAATCTAACAATCGTATACAACAAAACAATAATGGGTTTGAGTTTATAAATCACTTACAATCTTATTTTCGCCTTTAGAGGTTTCTTTTCAGCATCTTCAAGGATTGCATTCTTGGGTTTACTCGTTCCAACCTTTCCCTTACCTTTTCCCTCTGATTTGGATCTTTTCATGTTACCAGTTGAGTCTCTCTTGCTGCTGGATCGTTTAGAATCAACCATTTTTTGTAAAAAATCAAAATTGAAAATTTTGGTTGATTTTAAGTTTTTGGAATGAAAGAGAAGAGGAGAGGGTTTAGAGAAGAAGGATTAGAGGAAGATTAATCAGTATTTAGTTTTTAAGTTTAGGGTTTAGTTTTAGGTTATTAGTGTAGGGGTATTAAAGTAACTTTATCACATTTTGGCCTCCCCTTAGTAAGGGCACATGTCCATTTAAATTTGGGTATACCCCAATCAAGCCAGGATATTGAAGCCCCGTTTGGGATTTGTTTTTTTCAACCAAAAGCACTTTTTAACAAACTTGTAACAAACTTTTACCAAAAATTGTGTTTGGTAAATTTTTTTCAAAGTGCTTTTGGAGAGAAGCACTTTCATTTTAGGCCTGCTTTTAAAAGCTACTCAGCACTAGCTTTTAAAAGCTGGAAAAGCAGAAGCTGTGGACCCACATAATTCGATTTAATTGATTCTCTATTTTAACCTTGTTAATTTATTATAAAGACAAGTTTTACCCTCAAATATTGTACATTTAACATTATATTTCTAACTTTAATTATATTTCTCTATTTTTTTAATTTTTTATTTAAAATAATAAATACAATAAAAATTAAAAAATAATAATAAAAAATTTAATAAGTATTAAGATAATAATATTTTCTATGCAAACCATAATTATAATTTTTTTATTAAATAATAAAAATAATAAAATGAATATTAATTATATTTTATTAAATATATTAAAATTAAAATATAATTTATTATAATAGAATTGTATTTAAAACTAATTTTTGAAATATGTCTATTTTTGTCATTAACTACATCACCAGCACTTTTATATACCAGTTTACCAAACAGAATTTGAGTTTGTTAATTGCACAATGCTTTTTAAATTATAGTTACCAAACGTCATGCCGATTTATTTCCACAGTGCAGCACAGCAACGCACAACACAACACAACAGAAAAGCGCTTTTTTAAAATTCACAGCAATACCAAACTAGCCTCGAGGGTGGTCAAAGTATGCTTAGCTTGGAGTGGAGAGCAGAATATGATGATTTATAAAAAAAATTGCATCCAGAAGCCTATAACATGTTTGTTTCCATGTGACATAGATCTGAATCGACCCTTAACTCAACGCTAACTAGATGTAAGGCCGTTTGTTTGTTTTTTTCCGAGAGGAAGCTTTTCTTGAATTAACTGATGTGGACCATAGGATTAACGGTTTTTTCCTCCCATTAGACATTTATTGAGGATGGTCAACGTATATGAGCTTAGGCTTTTTTTTTTTTTGTTCGTTTTTCTAGTTTCTTTGTTAGGAGAGGTGAGCTTAACATTGTATGTCTCCCTTTTTGCGATTCTGAATCGGCCTTAAATGGAGAAGAGGCTTTCGAATACGGCAAGACTCAGGAAGGATTTGAATCTTCGACTTGGGTAAATAACATGACAGATAAGATGATATGAACAGGGAAATGCTGAGCAACATTCGTACTTTAAGCTACAGATATGTTCAAGTGCCGAAGACACATATAAAATAAGTTTTGAACAAGATATCTATGAAGATCTTACAAACTCTGAAACAGATAATGGATTGTCTCCGTTTCCCATCTATGGTTTTACAAGTTCAGTTCCTTGTTTTAAATTCTGAAGCTGCAATGTTGAGACTTCTTACCTTTGTGACTACTTACTTGATGCGTTCTAAGGTTCCTGCCCAGATTATGATGGTTGAATTCTGAGAATATATCAAAAGTTCCACATCAGATGGCAGAATCTGAGAACAGCACACTTTAATTTCCAACTCCATGAAACAAGCATCCCTATAACATCTTAGGGGAAGTTAAACACACAACTTGCCGAGGCTCTTGGAAGGCTTGTTAACTTCTCCATGAGATCTTCTTCATCGTCTGGATCAGGAAAAAGGAAAGTAATTGTCTCCAAAGCTGCTGCTTGTTCCAAAATTAGTTCCACCCACCTATATTCGCTAGGGTGACCGTAAAATTCCAAAAAGCGAGCTGATTTCAGGTGTAGAAACAAACACCTGGTACTAATCAAATAAAGTCCCCAACCATCACGACTGTGGTATCGATTAATATCACCATCATCATCACTGTTAGTATAGTCTTCAGCAGCAGCTAACTGAATTGAAATTAAAAAAAATTTAATGAAAAATAAACATCAAAAGAATAGCTAGTGCAATGACATAAGTGCCTAAAATATGCAAAGCCTAGACTTCTTATGCTATTTTAAGCAGAAAATGAAACCATGCACTTGCCCCAGAAAATGCAACGGACTCCAGATTAGGTGAAGATTGGAGCAAGGCAATTAGTGCTTTATAATTGGTTGCAGTATGAGACACGTTCAGCTTTCTTAAATTGTGAAATGTAGGCAAATTGTTATTGAGATCGTGTGTGAACGAGAGAACCTATTCATCACAAGGCGGAATGACTGTATCAGCTTCAAGGGAGTTAGATAAGCTACAGAACAACATGACAGAACTACCATAAAAAATAGCACCAATATCCAGACATACCTGTAGGGTTTTATCAGAAATTGTTAGACAGTTCACATGTGAAAGTGCTCGAAGAAACTTACTTACGTTGTCACCCTGGTCGATCCTTCCCTTAGTTGATATATCATATTCTTGGAGCCCAAAGTAAACATCTAATTCAGCTAGTGTTAACAAGCTAGACATGACATATTCCTTTGCAAGCTCACCCATATAGGTGAGAGACTCTAGACTTGGTGCCTGAATCTCGAAAGTACAATTTTGTAAACCAGAATACCAACTACAAATTTTCAAAACTTTCAGTGAAGGACTTGACAAGCAGAAAGTCTTTACATCAAACCATTCACATTTTACCAGTGTCAAATTCTCAAGGACAGGACAACTAGAAAAGAGTTTCTCACTGTTGAACGTATCGCTAAATTGGACTCGAGAGAGTGTAAAGTATTTGAGTTTTGGAAAAGACATATACTTAGGTAGATGAAGATTAGGGAAGATATCTAGCTCCAAGGTAACCAATGATTCACAGGTACAAAGAGACAAAGGAGTAAAAAAGGTCGAATTTAGGAATAAGGTGAGACTAAGCTCTTCAACATTGCGCCTTATTGCTGCGGAGATCCATAAATTAACCCGAGATTCATTCAAGGGATAATTCCAATGAAGACGCAACTTCTGTATACTTGACATATCATGAAGATGTAATATTCTATCCATTATATCCATGAATTTACTACTCTCCCGGTCACTGATTTCTCTGCTCGGCCGATAAGGGAAAGGATCACTCAAGCTTTGAAAATCAAGGGTGGGGATAGAGATCCAAATGTAGTACCATCTCTTAGATAACACGCTAGTACGAGCAACCTCCTTGATATCTAATAAAGATAAGACATAATGAAGAAGTGAGTCGGGCAAGTTGGTGATCCTATCTTCTACCTGCTCATTCGTGCTGTTTTGTCCCTTTAGTCGCTTTTGATTAGCGATTTCCATGATTACAGTGTATCTGTTTAAACGAAAAATACACAAAAGGGGTTGACGATTAAAAGTTAAGATATATTTCAAAAAAAAAAAAAAACATGCACACGCATGTAAACCCTTAGTTATTCACCCTAAATAGCAGCACTTCGACAGCAATCTAGTGCGGCAGGGCGGCTTACTGAGTTATTCACCCTAAGATGTTAACATTCATCCTAAAAAGGGTTCACCAGTCTCCTAGATTTGTTTAAATGATGGTAGCTATGAACAGCAGCAACAATAGATCTGTCTATAGTTTCATGTATTATCAAGAACAACAAAGCTAAATATTACTTGGAGCCATGATTAGGGTTTTTGCTTTGAACCATTTGAATCAAGTTCTAGTAAAATAAATTAATCAAAATTGTAGAAAAAACCCCAAATCATCAAGATACCAACAATGCTACTGACTTCAATAGAGTGCCATTTATTCAGATAATATAATATGTTATGAGGTAGAACATGAAGCACAGGCTATTGGGTCGATATACAATAACTGTATGAGTTGAATAAACCAACAGTTCTGAATGACAATTATTACTCGAAACAACTGTTTGTGCTAACTGGGAAGGTAAATAACTCAGTGGCACAGAATCATGGCACTTGGAATATGAACGTGACAAAATACAACAAGCAAACACCAAGTCATTGTTCTGCAGCTGATCCAGAACATTACTACATTAACATATAACATATCATAGTGGCTATATAGGGTTCGTGCCCATTATTGCTTTGGTAGCGAAGAAAAGAAGAAAACCCTTTTATTTTGCACCGTACGCCCCTAGTGAGCGAACTCAAATAAGTTTCATGTGACTGCATTCTCAAATACGCAAAAGATAGCTTTCAAAAGCCTATAAAAGGATACTATGTGTTAATTAGAGTCAGCAATCTGTGTCTTGTTTATACAAACATTAAAGTGTATATCTGTTAGCTTATACAAGACAAGGACCCTCATGACCAGAAACTCCAACCAATTTCAAGACTACAAAAGTACAAATTCACTCACTGAATTGAAAACTAAGCATCCAAATTCTACAAACAAAAGAAAAAAGAATGAACTAATCAAACACATTCTAATCAGAATCAATAATTTCCGCAACTTTAATAAGCTTCTGTGTATTGAAGCTCAACTTCGAAACAAAGAAATGACGACTCGAAACTCAGGTGAATTACTCGAACATTATAAGATCATGTACACCAAAAACTAACTTTTCTTACTTACTCCTATTTGTAAGAAAAAATGGAAGTTTGCTCATCTTAACACTACTTTCCTTTGGGTATATCTATGTCAGATGTGAGACTTAAAAGTACCAAAAATTGAATCTTGGGCATAACCTGAAACCTAAATCTTCAAAATTCTCAATCACAAGGTAACCTAATTTATCAGTCCACAGTAGCATTGATAAACAACAAAAGTAAATAGATTCATTCTTACTCTAGTTAGGATTAGCCGATTAGGGATTTCATACAACAAAACAAACCCATGCACCAGAATTACAAATCAATTGCTGAATCCAACATAGAGAATACCTAATTCCCAAAGTTCTGTTTCAGTAGTACAGTCATACAGTTTTAACAAAATTTAAAAAATAAAAAAAAAAAGAATAATGAAATCAAAACCCATACCTTTTCTTATCCCAAATCTCTGATCAAAGCTTACTTACTAATAGATGAAAATCCAGTCTCTACTCTATATGACTCAATTAGATCCTTTCCTCTACTTTCATTTTCTTTCTCCATTTTCACTTAAATAAACTTCAACTCCAGTAATAACCATCTCTTTTTCCTTTTCTACCCCTGTATTGAGCAAACTAGGCCAGCTAGGCCAGCCGCCAGTCATACTACTTACTGATCCAATCGTTATCCAACAACATGATTCATATCTCATTTGGAGAAGAGAAAATAGAACGGCTTTTTTTGGGCACCATGGCTTTTTCATGGGGACCATCATTTTAGTTTTAGCAGGATAGGATATTTAGAATTAAACTGAAATCACCACTTATCCATATATTTTAGTTTAAGGCGCGCGGGTTATAACCCCAATGAGGTTATAACCCATCCAAATAAAAATGACACAAAAACCCCAAATATCATAAACTGTCTAAACTACCTCCCATAATTCAACCCAAAAGAACCGACAAAACCACCTCCATTGATTTATTGCTTTATAACGTTTCATAACGGAAAAAAAAAAACACAAAAACCTCCACTCTCTTTCGTATCTCCTTCAAAACTAACCCAAAAAATTCTCAGATCTACTATAACTCCTTCATCCCGTAGCGAAAGTGAAAACTGATTCTCGATTTCAACTTCTTATCTTCTTCGATGGTTACGTATTTCAACCATTGACGCAAAATCTGACCTAAATCAATTCATTTTTCTGACCTAAAATTGTTTAAAAATAACAAAAATGGCGAAGAAAAAAAATCAACTGGAAAAAAAGAAAGATGATAAGCTTAGGAAAACTGCGAAACCAGCTACAAAAGGTAAGAAATCTTATCATTATTCTTCAATGGTTTCTGTTTCACTTTTTTGATGTAACCATATTCTTTGGGTTTAGGTTTCATTTGTTTTTTTTGGTTTTCAGTTTGATTTTAGGTTTCATCATTTTTTGGGTTTTCAGTTTGATTTTAGGTTTCATCTGTTAGTTTTAGATTTCATTTGTTAGGTTTAGATTTCAATTGAAAACTAATTTCAATTTTGGGTGTGTTTATTTTGTGTGTATTCTGTTGGCCTTGTTTATTTCTTATTTCTTTTTGATGAAACCAAATTCGAGTTACATCATCTTCTGTTAATGGTGAAAAACAGTTTTCTATTGTTGTTGGAGTAATCAGATTTTTGATGAAACCACATTTCATTTTTTGTTTCTTGATGAAACCAAAATTGGTTTCATCATTTTTTAGTTATTGGTTTACTTCTAGAGACCTAATTATGCTTATGGTTTCATCACCTATAATTGATTATGGTTTCATCATTTTTGAAGTGTATATCTTATGGTTTCATCATTACAAGTGTATATCTTATGGTTTCATCATTACAAGTGTATATCTTATGGTTTCATCACTTTTCAATTATGCACAGTTTCATTACTTTGTTTGTGCTTATGGTTTCATCATTTTTCAAGTGTAATCTTATGGTTTCATCATTTCTATTTATTATTCTCTTATGGTTTACTTTTGGTTTCACAATAGGTAAAAAAAGAGATACAGAACCGTACAGGTGTTCATTGCATCATTTGTGCGAGCTAGTAGTGGAAATTAAGGCGTTGATAAAAAAACAAGCAACTGCATTTGAAAGCTCTCAAATCGTGTCCATTATGGCGATTCTTTGAGCCGTTCTATGATGGCGTAATAAACGAAGAAGAGCTCATCAAAAAGACAAAACCAGTAACGATATTTTTAAGTTCAATTGAAAACAGACTTGATGGTAAGCTCCCATATTGTTTCAAACTATCAAGATCAAGGAAAATGACTCTGCGGACCATTCCCGAACACTTTGCTGTGACTTTTGGTCTACAAATGGTGAATTATGTAGAAGCAGATGACATTGATGAAGAGCTAGTTAAAAGGGTTAACATCTTCGTGGTTACGTATTTTCGTGGAAATAAAAAGACGAGAAAAATTGATATTAAAAATCGTATGCTAGAAGCCGCAAAGGATGAAACCAGAGTGGATGACTTTGTCAAGTTTTTCGTAATGTTTCTTTTAGTTTCAGTATTTTTCCCCAACAAATGTGGGAAAACTCTGGCAGCAAAGTACTTGTACCTGGTGTTTGATATGCACAAGGTGTGTTGGCCGGAAGTCTTCCATGACTATCTACTTGATTCGATAATGACAAACATAAAAGACGTTGAAAATGTAGTTGGTTGCGTGATCTACCCGCTGGTAAGTTAAGATTTGTTCTTTTTGATTCATAAGTTAAGTATTTTTTTCCAGTATTGAATGTTGATTAATAAGTGACTTGTTTTTGATGATTAATTTGAATATTGGTTGTTTTTTTTTTCTTCAGTATTGGTTGGCAGAGATGGCAAAGATCGCACCAAGAAAGGATGGGCTTGACAAGTATCCGAGGTTTGCTAGATGGAACCTTAGCAACATCTGCCAACAAGTATTGTCTAACTTCGAGAATTTGAAGAAAAAACAGAACTTTGGTCTAAGGTAAATATTTACTTAGAAGATTTACTTTTTTGATGAAACCAATTTTGGTTTCATCATAAAATTTCCACTGATTGATATATAGATAGATGGGATATTGTGTTTTTCCAAACCATTATTGTGGTGTCCCAAGTACGTCGTAATTGGCTTTGTTTTTCTTTTGGCATGTTATGAATTATTGCTATGACTTGTTACCATTACTTGTTACAATTCAAATGCTATGCTTGGTATGTCGTCTGTTTTATTTAAAACCAATTTTGGTAAATATTTACTTAGAAGATTTACTTTTTTCGAAAATTCTAGCTGAAACCAATTTTTCTTGTGTACTGCAGGAGAATCTTGGTCACCGAAAGGGATCATTCTTGCTTCAGTATGACAAAGTGGAAATGTGCTTAGCTGAGCCCATAGATGAAGTGGATATTGCTGTTGAAGATTATGTTGAACCAGAACTGCCGACTGGTGATACTGAAAATGAAGTGCCGTTTGGTGATACTGAAAATGAAGTTCCTGCGCCAGTTGAACAAAATGTTGGTGCTAGCAGTGAAGAAAATGTTGGTGCTATAAATCGAGAAGCTAACTCCTACAAAGCCAAATACCAATTTGCGCGAGCATTGATTGAAAAACTTAAGACCAATTCTACAAATGTTCTTTCTGAAGAAGAAGAATCACTGCTGGCAAAATATAATGCCGAGGAGCACAACAGCTGGTACAAAGCACTTATTTGAGACGTAAAAGAAAACAAGCGGATGTTCTAATAGTACCTGAAGCGGTTTCGAACCGTGAAGAAGATGTTGAGGTAATATGTTAGATCTAGTTTTATTAGGTTGCTTTCATAAAGAAACTTGTTTGCTATAAAAATTCTTCTTTGATGGAACCAAAAAGTGTTTCATTGCCTATGAATAACATTGTTGACTCTTAAATTCAAGAAACTTGTATGAGTTAAATTAATGAGAAAGGTTAAATTTCTAACTTCTTTCATAAATTTCAGTTTATTTGTAGTCTTTCATAAACTTGTGTGGTATTGTAGTTGTAGGAATTCCCACAATACATCCCTCACTAGAATTCATAATATTCAACACATCTTTAAGATCAACAATCACACTTTTTATTAATTGAGTTAGAAGTTTTACAAGTAGGAAATGAAATCAAAAATACAACTACTACTCTAGACTCCCTCTCTCCTCAAGCCTGTTCGGCTCTTTATATAGGGTATTACATTGTGGATGACAGCTAAGGTATCCTTTATTTTCGGATCTGACTTGCGATATTCTCGCAAGCATACAAGTGTTGAACTTCGCGACACTCCTAAATCTCGCTAGGTCTCCACATCTTTCTCGTGTTTAGGCTTTCGTCATCTGTTGCGTCATTTCTGTAATCAGTCTGCGATATTCTCGCAGTGTGTTGAATAAAGATTTCGCAAAGGTACTGATGTTGCGATATTCTGATCCTACATCTTGCCTCTTCTCATGTCTTCTCTGTGAAGGAGAGAATGTCATGAGAATTAATGTTTCAAATTGCGCAACTATCCATTTTTTTCCTTAAACTTTCAACCGACAAGATTCCATGAATTAAGCATAACCGCTTACACGTGTTAAATATTCCCCTATCCACCGGCACATTAAATGCTAACCGGTTATCACTTTTTTGTCTATTTAAGAAGAGATTTATCATAAAAATATTTTCTTTCTTGTACTTCGTCTTCTTCATCTCCACATTCTCTGTAAATCTTTTTGTCGTCTGCAACTTTTTACAAATTCATCTTTCTGTTACTGTTCTTATGGAGCCATCAAGGTTTGTCGACTTTGCTGAAACTGATCTTTCTGAAATTGATCTCATCTACTGAAATTGTTTTATTTTATTTTGTTCATCTTCGTATAATTCCCATACTATTTATGTTTCAGCAAAAACACCTCTAGTACCAAGTTTACGGTTCTAAACCCTAATGTTCCCAAGAGTTCTCAGCAAAAGATCGATGTAAACAAAAGGAAGCATGCGAATAACAAGGTATTAAGAAACGTTATTCTTTTAATAACAATATTGTTTCCTCTGTTTCTTATTTGAATTGTGATTCGCAGGGTGATGAAAATGTCGATAAGCCCCGCAAAAAACCTCGCCACCTTAAAAATGTTGAAACTTCTGTCCAATTTCCTATGTTTAAGCCTTCAACATTGCCTGCGATATCTTCGGAAGCTGACTCCTTACTTCTTGTTCATGAAGGTATCACCACAGAATTCTCCTCTGTAACTGATCTTTCTGTAGTTGAAATTCCTGGTGATAACCCTAATGCGAATGAACGCTTCTCTTCGTCTGCTGTCAATACCTCTTCTCTTGACACTGCCTCAACCCCAGTCATTAATCTTCATCAAATTTCATCTTCGAATGACGCATCTATGCAAAGGATGATTCAACTCTTCAACCTTCTGTCATCACTACTTCTTCATCCGAATCTCTCCCTCTTACTAAACAAACCCTGGAAGGAATAGATATTGCTTTTAAGGTTTTATCAATGTTTTAGCTGATGCCAAGAAATCTTCCGTTGATCCTATCAAATCTGGTGTCTGCGAAATTTTAAGTAAGTATTTTGGCTCTGACAGAATGATTTCGCAAACATCCTTTGAGAAAGAAGTTGAAACTTTAAAGGAGAATCTCCAAGCCATGACCTTGAAATGTGACACTCTTCATCTTGAAAATCAAAAGCTTCAAAATGTCTCACTAGATCGTGACAATCTTCGCAAGAAGAATGAAGAATTAAAAGGTACAATTTTCACATTTTTTTTTTTTTTTTTTTTTTTTTTTTTAAGATCAATTGTTCGCCCTTTAAGTTTTACATCAGAAACGAGTAACGGAGATATATCAGCTTGAATCCGTCACTGAGGAAGCCCATGTAAATAGAGATGCTTGGATGGATCAACATAACCAATTAGATAACCTTCATACATACTATGTCGATCAAATAGATAACCTTACCAAGGAGAATACTCAATTAATTCAGAAGCAAAATTTGTTAAGTAATGAATTATCTCTCCTCACTTATGCTTTGACTAAAGCTAATTTGGAGTTGGAAACTTTGTCAGATAAGAATAAGACTCTGTCTCAAGAGAAGCGAAATCTTTTGAATAAGGTGGCGATCTCTTCGCAACAACTTAACATTTGCCAAAAAGTATGTAACGATCAAGAACAATCTCTCTCGCTCATTGAGAAATAAACTTAACGAAGTAACCGAATCATCTACTGCTGAGAGAGATAAACTTATTCAGGGTAGAATAACTTTAAGTGTAAAGGAAAGTCAACTCAAAGATAAATATTCCAAGCTTGAAGAATCCTACACTTCTCTTGTGAAGAAAAACACCTTACTTATTTTTAACGAAAAGAATCTTCGATCTCGCATGAAAGGTTTAATTGGAGATAAGTTTGACGATGCAATAGACCAATTGGAGAATAGTTGCATGGCTTTAACCCAATTTCTTATCTCGCAAAAGGAAGGTAGTCATAAAATTTGACTGCCTCAACCATTTTTTCTTTGATGAATCTTTTTATGATTTCTTTTTCACGAATCCTTCGTCTGAATAACTTTCTATATTTTTTGTTTTCGCAGAATCTGAGAAAAATCTTCATTCCTCCATTTCTGTTCTAGAGACTAAACTTGCCAAAATTCGCAAAGAATGCATTGCTTGCCTCTACCCTTGCTTGTTCTCGCGATCGGGAAGAAAGAAGATTTGATTACCTCGCCTATTCCAAAGATATACAAAGTAGGAATCACCAGACAACACTCCTTCGCCAAGTTCATCTCAGGGCTGAAGTTCTTGTGAATGATATCTTATTGTCCAAATCTCTTCCTCCTATATCTATCGAACCTTTGGAAGTGGATGACGATGAAGTACCTTGTTTTCCTGATAGTGATTGTCATTATGAAAGTGGCGAAGATTTCGCAAATGAAGAAGAAGTTCCTCCTAATGATGCAACTGGTGATAACAACCTAAATGAAGAAGAAGCTAGAGTAAACCAGAATGAAGAGAAGACTGGCGAAAATGAAAAAGCTGGCGAAGAACGTCTAATATCTCCTTCTGGCGAAAAAACTGATGAAAATATTTCATCTTCTCCTAGCAAAATTAACATTGAAGGTTGAACTTCTTATGTAATTTTACTTCTTTGGGTTGTTTCATCTTTATAACTTCTTGCAAATGGTGTACTTCAGTCAACTTTGAAGTATATTTACGCATTTATTATTGCGCTTACAGGTGAGAAAGATAATGCTTGTTATTTAATGATTCCCATATTGCCTCTCATTATCTTTCTTGCGATGAATGATGTGCATAAGTAATAGTTGATTCTTTTAAATTTTTTGTTGCATCATGTGGTCTTATTTTGTCTTCCTAGTAAGAGGTCTTATTTCGCCACCTCTTGTCATTGCGACAAAATCGCAGAACGTCTTTACACTTTCATTTAATGACCCATTGATCTTGTCTTATCATTTCTCTAGTATTATTGCCTCTGCAGGATATTTTTCATGCGACAATATGATAGGCCTAAATATTCTTGCGAACATAAAGCCCCATGACATTGCCATCTTGCGACGAAATCGCAGGACGTCTTTGCACTTTCATGTATTGACCCATTGATCTCGTCTTATCTTTCTCTTTTGTATTATTGCCTCTTCAGGATTGTCGCACAAATATGACAAGCCTAAATTTTCTTGCGAAAATAGAGCCTCATGACATTTGCGTCTTAAGACACTTATCAGCTCCCTAATGGAGGGTGCCGCCCTTATCTTCACCCTGGTTGCCCCTTCAAGGAGACGTACCTCTACCATACAAGGTTTGATCCTCCCATCCGGTCTTAACAACAACCAGATGTTTTCATAGCCTCTTATCCCTTTTACCTATAGGGCTTATGGTTACGAGACTGCACCCTAAGTGGGGTTTTCTTCGGGCCGAGTGCAGCATAAGTCAAGACTTTCCAAGAATGCCCGAGACGCTTCAAACGCCCTAGGAACTCTTGGTTCAACCGTGTACCTCGGCGCCTTGATCACATGCCGCACTCCTTATAGAAGAGACCCTCGGTCGTCCAACCTAAGTCTTAAGCTTAGGTTGAAAATCCAAGGTACCTCTCCTGGATGGGCTTTATTGACCCCAAATCTCCATGACTCAGGCTCCAGGGGCGGTGTAACCTTTTCTCTGAGCCATGCAACATGTACCCCCTTCTATGACGCACTTTAGGTCTTACATTTGCCTCTTGTGAAATTTTGATGTCGCGAACTAGGGTGTACGCCATAGTAGGTTCGCCCCTTTCTAGTATGTCATTGATCTTTGATTATCTCTTGTCATTATCTGTGCGAAATTTTCGCATCTTCTTTCTTTGTTTTTGATATGTACAATCTCGCAGTTCTTTTTTCACAAGATTTTCTTATGGATTCATTTTGTTTCAAACATACATCATTTCGCAGTCTACTCTTTCCCAAAGTCTCTTATGGGTAATATCTCTTTAAGTATAATCTGTTCCACGGTATATCAAGTCTATGACCCACATCTTTACCCTCAGGATCCATCAATCTGTATGCCCATGTTCCAACTATATCCTTAATGATGTAAGGTCCATCCCATTTTCTTGCTAGTTTTCCACCATTTCTCGCTGATATATTGGTGTTTCTCGCAGCACTAAGTCACCTGGTTGGAACTCGCGTGTTTTAAGACGTTTATTATATTCTCTAGCTAATCTTCGCTTGTAGTTTTCCATATGTTTTAAATCCCTTTCTATTTTTTCTTCTAATTCATCTAGCTTTGTTAAAATCATACCCGCACTAAGATTTTTCTCCCAAGCTTCTCTCTTTGTTGTGGGAATAATAACTTCTGTTGGTAGCATAGCCTCAACTCCATATGTTAAACAGAAAGGTGACATTCCAGTAGCTTCTCGCCTGGTTGTGTTATAAGCCCATACTGCATTATGCACCTGTTCGCACCATGCCCTATTATGCCCTTCTAATTTATTCTTCAATATATCTGCGATTGTCTTATTTGTTGCTTCTGCATGTCCATTGGCCTGCGGATATAGAGGAGTTGATTTCCCACATTTTATCTTAAATGCATTAAGTAACAGTTCTATGTTCTGCCCTTCAAACTGTTTCCCATTATCCGATACCAATTGCGCGGGAATGCCAAATCTACATATGATATTCTCAAATATGAATGTAAAAATGTCGCGAATGTGTTGTACTGCCTTTACTTCTTCCCATTTTGTGAAATAGTCTGTAGCGACAATCAGATATCTTCTTTGCTCAGATCCCGATAAAAACGGTCCCACAATGTCTAAACCCCATTTTCCTAAAGGCCATACACTTGTTTAGGATGTTAATGGTGCTCCAGTGCATTATTTTCTTTCCGTGCCTGTGACAATCTTCGCAACGTCTTGATACTCGTTTCGCATCTTCATGCATATATGGCCAGTAATAACCTTGCATTTTCGCTTTGTATGCCAAAGATCTTCCGCCGCTGTGATTGCCAGCATCCCCACAATGTAACGCCTTTAACACTTCTTCTCCTTCTTTTCGTGTCAAACATCTGAGTGAGGGTCCGTTAAAGGATCTCTGGTACAATACCCCATCTCTTAGTTCATAATTTGTCGCACGACTTTTCAATTTGTGTGCCTCCAATCTGTTCCTTGGTGTTTCTCCTCTCATCATATATGCATGAAGTTCTGCTCTCCAATCTTCGATATTGGGTATTTGTTCTCCATTTTCTATTATCATTACATCTACCTCTTGTTTTTCTTCTTTATTGATTGATGGTGATAGAAGTGTCTGTATCTTTATGCATCTCGCAGTTGGGTCTGTCATCATGCTTGAGATAAAAGCAAAAGCATCTGCGAGTCTGTTATCTTTTCTTGATATATGTCTCCATTTTATTTTTGGGATTCTCGCTGACAATTCTTCAACAAGTTTTTTGTATTTTTTCATGCAGACCAAATGGCATTTTTGTATAACAATATAATCCTCTTGGAGCGAAAAAAACGGTATGCTCCTGATCTTCTTCAGCGAGAGGGATTTGATTGTAGCCTTTATATCCGTCTAGAGAAGATATTCCATCATTTCCTGCTGCTGATTCGACCATTTGTGGAATATTTGGTAACGGAAAACTATCTTTCGGACAAGCTTTATTTAGATCAGTAAAGTCTATACAAATTCTTATCCCCTTTTTCTTCTTTGGAACCACAACCATGTTTGCTATCCACTCCGGATATTTTGCTTGTCTTATAATTCCCGCTTCAAGCATCTTTTGCAATTCTTATTCTATTTGGGGATGATACGTTGTTGCGATTTTTTCTGATTCTTTGTTTGAATGGACTCGAATTTTTGTCAATCTCCAACCTATGACACACCAAAGATGGATCTATTCCAGGCATCTCATCCATGTTTCACGCGAAAATATCTTATAATCTCGCAGCAGACCAATAGTTCTTTCTTCTTCATCTGCCTCCATCTTAGTCCCAATTTTTTATATTTTGGGTTCTTCTTCGGTTCCAACATTCACTTCCTTTGTTGGTTCTGCCGCAGTGTAACTGGTCATAGGTTCTCCCATAGGTGTTGGTTCTTTTACCTCCTTTGCAAGCTCATTCCCTTCTCCTGAAATTTCGCTGGGTATTCCTTTTCCTTCCTCTGCTCTTATCATATAAGTTCTAAATTCTTCTTCTTTCTTTTCCTCCTTCTCCATTTTCCTGCGATTTTTTCGCTTCTTTGCACATCCTTCATACTGTTTCACTTCAATTTGATAACATAATTTCGCTTTATCAGTCTCCCCTCTAATTTCACCAATCCCACTCGGCATAGGAAATTTAATGCATTGATGTAATTTTGATGCTACAACTTTAATTGCATGTATCGATGGCCTTCTCAACAACATGTTGTACGGCGACTCCATATCCACCACACATAGTGTCACCTGTGTTGCAATCTCTCCTAGCAAAATTCGCATCTCTATTTCCCCTTTTGGTTTCGTTGTAGATTTTCCAAAACCATGAATATGATATGTTGAAGGAGACATCTCTTCATCTTTGTACCCCAATCCTTTGTATGCATGGTAAAACATTATATCTGTCGAACTCCCTGTATCAACCAAAGTTCTGTTTATCGTCCATTCTTCCATAGTTTTTGTTGATTTCCCCTCTTCTTTCCGTGTAGTTATTGTGATTACCAAAGGAGATGTGTGGCCCAAATTTTCTCTTGGTATCTCTGCTGTTGTGAATGTAATCTTCTGTTTTTCCCAATCTTTCAAGGGTGATACCTTCTCCATTGTCATGATTTCCTTTCCTTCAAAATCTCGTTTATGTATTTTCCCTCTGATGTTTTCATGAAATTCATTAATCATTGTTTTGGTAATCAAACTACACTCCAACCTTCTATTGCATTCCTTGATTTTAATTTTCTCTTCCTTAACTGATTTATCGATTTGTTTCATCATTTTCTTGATTTGAACAATCTTAATAAGAATCTTTAATCTCATACGACAATCCCTGTTTCTAGCGCCATTATGTAGTTGCAGGAATTCCCACAATACATCCCTCACTAGAATTCATAATATTCAACACATCTTTAAGATCAAAAATCACACTTTTTATTAATTGAGTTAGAAGTTTTACAAGTAGGAAATGAAATCAAAAATACAACTACTACTCTAGACTCCCTCTCTCCTCAAGCCTATTCGGCTCTTTATATAGGGTATTACATAGTGGATGACAGCTAAGCTGTCCTTTATTTTCGGATCTAACTTGCGATATTCTCGCAGGCATACAAGTGTTGAACTTCGCGACACTCCTAAATATCGCTAGGTCTCCACATCTTTCTCGTGTTTAGGCTGTCGTCATCTGTTGCGTCATTTCTGTAATCAGTCTGCGATATTCTCGCAGTGTGTTGAATAAATATTTCACAAAGGTACTGATGTTGCGATATTCTGATCCTACAGGTATTATGTACCATTTCTGCCAGATTTGGTTTGTTGTGGCCAGATCTTTCATAAACTTGTTTGATATCTAAGTTAATGTTTGTTTCATCATTTTTTGATAAAACCAGATTTGGTTTCATCATTTCAAGTTAATGTTTGTTTGATGAATTGGCCAGTTCCTTCTTTTCTTATTTCTTTCAGAAGTTTTAGATTTTGAAACACAGGAAGATGAAAAATAAAATGACTTAGATATCTTAATATTGCAGGTGATAACAAGGGATGTTAACATGATAAATGCAGCGGTGGTGGATCGCGTGATAGAACAAGAAACACTTTCGCTCTATGGAGAAAGGCTACTACATGATGACAATGCTGTGATGGAACAAGGTGGGGTTTTGCTGCATGGAGAAAAGGTTTCAAGATTTGAAACACGGGAAGATGCTGATCAAACTCTTGAAGATTTTCTGATGGAACCAGAAAAGGATATGACATGCTCAGAAAATGATTCAACCCATGGAGAAACACAACAAGATGCGGAACATCAACATTAATATGCAAAAGGTGAAGATCCCAGTACTCTAGATAATGTCTTTTCAGATATTTACCTTACAAATTTGTTAAAACAAACAGAAGGAGTAGCAAAAAAGCAGGTCATATCTTCTTTGTCGAAGCCAGTCACCGATGATGAACAAGAAGGAGAGGGTACTGAGTTGACTCCGAATACTATCGAGGATATCAAGGTGGCCGAGCGGGTTGAATCTGAAATGGAGAAAGCTACTTCATCGAAGCCAGTCACCGAGGAAGAACAAGAAGGAGATGGTACTGAGTTGACTCCGAAGATCATCGAGGATATCAAGGTGGCCGATCGGGTCGAATATGAAATGGAGAAAGCTTCTTCTTCGAAGAAAAATGTTTAGCAAGAAGACAGTGAAACTCAATTTGTAATTGATGAAGATGTAATTCAGCAAATGGAAGCCGAATACGCTAAGAAATCTGAGGCCAAGAGATGTTCTTCGTCAAAGCCAAATGTTGAAAGCGTATACTACTACTCAGCCGTAAAAATGGCAGGGGATTTAATTGATTTTGAAAATGAAGAACCTGGTTTCATTTTAGGACTGTCTCAAAGTGACAACGAATAGAAAATATATTGAGACGTCAGTGCTACACCTGAACAGAGGATGAGTAACATGATTACAAGAATGAGGGATGACAGAAGGAACTTGCAACCTCCTATTAGAATGAGGGATTACGTACACACCTAGGAAAAGAAGAAAGATTACAAGTAGTAAGAGCAATAATAAGGTGGTGCAGCAAGTCCAGGGGGTGAAGCTGAAAGCAGTTGATAACTTGTAGATCATGAAGGTACTCAAAGAAAATGAGAGACCCCTTGTGAGCAGATTTTTCAGAAATAATAATGGCAGGTAAGTGGAAAATCAATGATGAAACCAAAACTGGTGTCATCAAAAATGTGTTCCCATTTATGCATTGTTTTTCCTTCTTTTGATCCAGTATTCATTAGCTTTTAAAAAACAAAATTAACAGGTCCACGGAGTGGGAGCATTTAAATCTTCAATTGTTGACATCATCAGGGGGGATGATGGATAATTTGATGAGAAAGGGTGACGTCGCAAAAGACATCATCGAGTTCTACATTTTGAAATTGCAAAAGAACATCCTAAAAAAAGAGCTGAAACAAGATGGTTCTCCAAAGTACAAGACAGCTGTTTTTCTAAACACATTTGCCTTTGTAAGTTTCCTCTAAAGAAGTTCTATCATTTATTTTTTTTTTGGAAGAAAAAAGTGTTGTTGGTTATATGGTTAATTTTGATGGAACCAAGTTTGGTTTCATTCTTTAGGATGAAACAAAACAATTGCATGTTTGTCACTCATTAAGGAGTGTTTTTCGTATTGTTTCAGACATGTCACTCATTAGGAAAAAGATGTTTCTTTGTAATAGAGAAGTTCATCGACAACATGGATTACAATGTGCAATTTTTATTCGTTCCGTTGCTGACAACACTTGGAAATGTAAACCATTGGACGCTGATTGCTTTTGATATGAAGACGGCAGAATTTTATCACTACAACTCCTTGGCTTCCACCGAAAAAGAATGCAGAAAAAGTGTTAAAAGCATGAGACATCGAATAATATCATCATTTGCACAGCACGACGCAAAGCTCCCACGTGACGAGCATACTAGTCAACCGACACCGTACACTCTACACACCCCTTCATATTGTCAACAAATGGGGTAAGCTATGTTTGGAAGTTTATTAGTCACATATGCTTGAAACCATTTCCTGTTGGTGTGTTTACTTAATATTTTTTTGATTTAACCAGATTTGGTTTGATCATTTCAATGTCAGAACACTTTCAGATCGTCACTCGTGACCATTTTTGATACATTGTTTTGGTTTTTCAGGAATGATTGTGGCCTTCATAATTGCTATTACATGAAGAGCCTCTTGAAGGGGAACATGTCTCGTGAAGATGATGTACGAGAAAAGGTGCATAAAATGAGACCAAAGTTGGCGTTGAAGATACTCCTTGACGATATAGAATAACACTCGCATATCGCGCCTATGTTTTTGCAGATTCAGTTTTAGTCGAAGTTTAAACTACTTGTGAAATGTTTATCAAGTAATTGCAATGATGATATACAATTCTTCTTGCAGATTCAAGTTTTAGTTGAAGTTTAAAGTACTTGTGAAATGGTTACAGTTTATATAAAAAACGATTTCGTGCGATTTCAGTTGTGTTCCCTTAAAAGCTTATGTCTACAGAAATATGATGTCTCATTTTTATAAAACATTATCCATAAATTTTGTATCATATATTTGCGACACCAATAAACAGTAGACAAAATATCATCTACTGTGTTGTCAAAAGATGCGGAAGAAAAGTGACAGTAAAACAATGGTGAAACCAAAAAGGGTTCCATCAAAATATGATGAAACCTATTGTGGTTCCATTGAAAAATAATGAAACCTAATTCGGTTACACCAAATTATAAAGGCCTGCAAAAATTCTGACAAACTTAATTGAACAAAAAATCTGACAAACTTAATTAATCAAACTTATTTATTCTTAGAAAAATTATAAAATGAAAACACATGCAGCACATTAACTTCTAAAACAAAAATCTGAAATAGTAGATGAAACACATATTGTAGTCTAAAAACGAAACTAAAAGTGAAATTCAGTTCCCAAGTACTCATGAAATCTGACGAGAAGGGCATGTCCGTTTATTATGGGTGGTCAAAACCTTGCAGGAACCACAAGTTCTCATCTTCTTATTGGGAACTGAACCTGTATTAGGAATCCTCTTCTTATTCGATGGACGTCCTGGCTGTGGTCCATTAGTCGGTCCAAAAACCATCGATTTCGGAGACACTGTCACAGGCTTTTCGACTGTGAGAACATGATTGATTGCACGTTTATATGATTCTTGGTAAAACCTTACTGTAAAGTAGTGTTCAACATACTTTTAAGGATCTTCTCTATTCACCATGATACAAAGGACAGCATGGGAACATGGGAAACCGTCAATACGCCAACGGTTGCAAGAACATTGATAGGTGTTGAATACACCGTATTTATTATCTAGTATTTACGCTTTCTTTGCTATTTTTCGTGTGAATTATGTATCTTATGTGTGAATTTGAGTTATTAGGTGCTTTGGAGTCGCACGAACGAAAAGAAGGAGAAAAGGTCCATTTGGAGCGTAAAGAGCAAAAGGCTCAACTCGCAGACGATATTCGGAGCATGCTAGGTTGCACAAGAGGAATTAAGCTGGAAATTAAGTACATCGAGTCCCGTAGAACTGACAATTGAACCGAGAATTAGGGCTGTCGGTTTTACGAAATCGACAAGCCAAGTTTGATTTGGTCATCCCTTATCCCATGTAGTGGGGTGTGTGAAGATCGCCCCAATTATCCAACATAACCCTAAAATCAAGAGAGGTTCTCTCGTTCTTAACACTACACCCTGAAATTGAGAAACTATTTCTCAGATGTTTTCTTTCCCCAAAACAACAGAACTGATCCATAGGGTTAGCCAGAAATCGAGAAATTGAGAGATGATAGGATTTAAAGATGGAGAAGACGGGTATTACCGATTTGCTGTTGGTAGCTGAGATGAATTTGTGAAGACGAAGATGAACTCGAGTCTGTCAGTAATGAGTATGGGGTTGATCTGTGATGATGCTGCAAATGAATAATTAAGGAGATGGAATTTGAAGAGGGGAAATAAGGGCTTCGATGAAATTTAGACGAAATCGAATATGTGTTTCGATCTGAGGTTGTTGCAGACGAGATTCGATGGATTTGGGATGTTGATATCGATCTCAGTAGATTGAGAAAAGCAGACAGGGTTTGAATTTGTGTGATATTGCTGTAAAATCAAGAGAGGAGCAGATGAATCTGGGATGGGTTTGTTGCTAAAATGGGTTTGTGGCTGTTGCTGTCGAAAGTGGTAGCTCAGATCGAAAATGGAATCTGCTGTTGGTGTTGAGAATTAAACTTGAAGAACTGAGATGTGAAGCTGTTGTTACTGATGGTGTTGAAAGAAAGTAATTGGGTTTGCTGGAATTGGTGAGAAATCGTCAACAACAGGTGGAATTAGAGATGTTGATGATACTGCGATGTGCAATTGTTGGTGGTCGTTATTCAAGAATGGGTTCTCTCTGAGAGTGAATTGTGGTATTGAGAAGAGGAGTCCGTATTGGCAGCTGGCTCGTAATGAGAAGACAATGGAGAATTATAGCCACGAGACACCATGGTATTCTGTAACAGGGAGTTGGTGGTGCTCGAGTTTGCAGCTATTGACAGAGGTGGAGTCGAGAGTAATGGCAGGGTTCTAAGGATTGCAGATGGTGCTGTTGTTATGGTTTAAGATGCAGGTGATGGGACTGGAAGTGAAGTGCTTGTGGATTCAAAGGGCTGCTGGTAGAGTTGGGATGTCAGTGAATGAAAGATTGCAGGGTGTTAGAGATGGTGAGAGTATTGGGTTGGCTCAGCTGCTTTGCTGCTGTGTATGTTGAGCTGAATTGCAATACAGGGAAGCTATAGGCTAGGAGATGCTACAAGGAAGTTGAATGAAGAGTGAAAGAAGCAGCTCGAGTTACAAGATGGCTAAGGCTCGAGAAAGATTGCAGGGAAGAAAAGATGATTAGTATTGCAAGGATGGAGTTATAGGCTAGGTTGTTGGCAAGGTATTTGAGCACTGAACTGGAATTTGAGATGAAGGTCAAGTGGAAAAAATGGTGATTTTGTTGTTGGCCCGAGACTCTGCAATGGTTGGTTTGAAGAGCGGTGGTGTTGGCATAAGCTTTGAATTGACCGAAATTTGGTTGCGGGTGTTGTGCGGTCTGAGCAGAGCACCAATATGAACTGAGGTTGTGTTCTTGCCGTGGGAGATTACCAAGATGAAGTGGAGAGTTACAGGTGCTGTGAAAATGAGCTGTGAAAGTGAGCTACAATGATTGTGTTGCAGGCAGGGAAGAAGCTTGTCTTTGTTGATGTTCGATTCGCAAAGAATGATGCGATGATGGGATTTGATGTCACAGAGGTTGCACTAATGGTTTGTGGTTGTGAGAATGTGGTCTTTGTGTGTGTTATTGGAAATGCGGTAGTGGAATGGTTGTGCATGGCGAGAGATGAGCATGTGTACCGATCTTTGTAAAAGAGCGGGGAAGAAGTGATCGAGAGTCTAAACGAGGGAGATATGGAGTTTGTGAGATGTTGTGTCGAGCTTCAGTGCGATTTACGGTGGCTTGGTTCGTTGGTACTTTGGAAATCGAGAGTCGCCAAGGAATGGAATGTGCGGAGTTCGCAATGACTATGATGTTGGTTGTATGGCGAAGAGTGGTACACTTGATGAATGAAGCTTGTGCACTTGCGGGCAATGGTAGTACTTTTGGTTGCAGCCGTGCTGGTAGCCGTGGCCGATTTGTCTTTGAAATCTTGTGAAGAAGTCTTGCAGGGTGATAGCCATCATGGCTGGGAGAGATGCAGGGAAGGCATGGCCATCTTGGCCGTGACTATTTTGGCCTGTGCAAAGTGGCCTGGCTAGGACCAGTCAGCCGAGTTAGCTAGCTGACTCGGTTCTGACTCAGTGACTTAGACCTTGACCCGGTCAACAGTTAACGACCGTTAGTCAACAGTTAAGTATAACGGAATCTTGACGGAATATTCCATCAACAGAGGTGTATTTTCAGGTGGTCGGCGACGACATTTTCCGGCGACTTTCCGGCCAAGTTCCGGCCACAATCCCAGTTTTCCGGCGAGCGTTTTTTTTTGGGACAGAATTTCTACACGGGTTTCTCTTACTTGTGGGCTTGGTGGACTTCTAACTAATGAACTTTGAAGACAAAACCTAATTTTGGAAGGAGTGGAGTTATAAAAAGAGAAGACTTTTCTCAAAACACATATCATATCTAATATCTTTTATCTTTGATCTTTTATTATCTCTATCGATTATTCTTTGCCTCTACTTTATTCTAGGGTTTAGAAACATGAGACTTCTCTTTCTTCTTGTTATGAACTCCATGCATATGAGCTAGAGTTTTATTATTGGTTATGGAATAAGTTGGATTTCCAAATATGGGTTTTAATTCAATAAATTAGTTTTCTCTCATATTATCGTTTATGATTTACCGTTAATATTGTTACATGATTTGAATGCTTGTTAGTCGAGTCGCGAATCGATTGAGTTTGTTTTCATCTCTATTGCTAGATTAGGGTTATTATACGCAAAAGTGATAATTCCGGATTGCAAGTAGCATAATTATGATTATAGTTTGTAGTGATATATTCTTATGATCATATGTGAACCATAACCTTTGTTAAATCGGATTAGCGCGCTTTCCACGTTCGATTGCTTTGATTGGCCTGATTTCATAGAACCTAATGCATATTGGGAATTAAACTTGATTAGTGCTTTTACACGTTAGGTTGTTCCTTTAGGTAGAATTCATATTCGCATCTTTTAATGTGTTTGTTGATGACATGAGGAGATTTGCGGGATATTCTTGCGATCAAGGTATTCTAGGGTTTTTGATAAAAGTTGAGATTAAAATATCAATTCTAGTTATTATGTTGAAAACATGTTTGTGAATGAAAACGAAATCCATGACCAATACTTTCTTATCCTTGATTTGATTTGTTTTCTTATTTCTTTATTTGCTTTTATTTAGTTTATTATAATCACAAATCCTCGGTGTTTTATATAGGAAACCATAACATATTGACAACCAAGACCTCTCTCAGTGGGATCGATCCTTTCTTGCCCTTGCTCTATTTATATTTTGAGTAGTAAGAAAGTGTAATTATATTTGTGTCGGTGGCTTAGGTCAAATTTTTGGCCTTTTGCATGCCGGGGGGAGGCAGCGTGGTTGTTAATTGTTTTTGGTTTCTTATTTTTGTATTTAGTTTTTGTTTTATTTGTTTTCATATTTTCTGGGTTTTAACCTTAGTTTGAGAATTATTTCAGGTGCTTATTTCTATGGAAGGAGCATATTGGAGCAATCAATACGGGTTACAACCTCAACAATACGAAAACTACCAATTCCATGGGTATAATCAAAACCAATTCATTGGGTATGACCAATACTCCATGGAACCTTGTGGTTTTCCTCAACAACCTTATGGCGGGGAACAACAACAAGGATGGGAGGATTCTTATGCTCGTGAACAAAAAGTCTCTAACTTTATAGACAAAGTTTTCACCTTTTTACAAGAGGAATTTCAAAAAGCTAAAGAGACTACAAACGAGCAACTCCAAGAACTTCGTGAAGGTATTTCTAGCTTGCGAAGAGGCATTGATCAATACAAGGAAGATATGGATAATTCTAATGTGCATATGGTTTGTGATGAATATTTGATTGATGCTAATTAATAGATATTATATTATCATGTTGCCTTATTTTCCGTTAGGAGATTATCTTTACTTTGGTTGTAATGACAAAAGATATTATGAAGGTTTTATATATTTGTCCCGGGAGTAGTTAATCAAATCCAACTCTTATTTTCTCTAAACCATTAAAATCAATGGCGACGGAACAATAATGATCATTCACATCTTCAAAAGGATGCTTTCTACATGGATTAGCATCTCAGTTTAGCTTTAATAACTCCAACTCTGGAACGAGATATTATCAAGAATCTGATAATCGTGTGTCTGTTGAGTTTAAGTTCTGGATCTTTACCCTATTACCAACTCGCCTATGCCTTTCCCCCATTTCTCTTGTCTGTTTTTCGCCAGATATTTGGCATAGCCGCCTTGGTCACCCCGGCAAGCTGTTTTAGATGTACCAATAATTCTATTCATTGTAATAAGAATCAACATTCAAACTTTGTCATTCATGTCAAGTTAGTAAACATGTTGATTCCATGATACATTTATTATCTTATCTTACCGATGATTTCACCAACTATCTTTGCATGGTACTAATGGTTTATCTTCATAATATTCTTCCCACAAAAGTTTTGGATCAAGATGAAGACGAAAATGAATTTAGGAATATGTTGATCTCTTGTGTAGATTATGCTTCCACTCTACCTCCTCACCAGCACAGCAGAAGGCACCGTCCACCTTGATCTATAAATCGCCTTAATCTTCATGTCCAAACCCCTTCGTCATATCTCTCCTCTTCCTCGTTCTCACCTATATGCTCTTAGAGACATAAACTGGAATGCTTTTTGCCATGAAAGACAAGTACAATGCTATGTTGAAAACTAATACTTGGGAACTTGTACCACGACCACATGATAATATGGGGCTCCCGGCATGGTTTGTGATGATCTTGGGGACATTTTTTGTTGATTTATATGTAGTTAACTCAACTCTTGATCGTAATAATGATCATTCACCTATTCATTTAAAAGGATGAGTTAGAGTTTAGCAACACTAAATTCATCCGGCTTTTTGTGTTTTTCTTGGTGCGAGGAACAATCTTATGTTGACTATGATAGTGACGGTGATTGGAGATTGATACATTGCTTGAAACAACTCATGGTGACAAGATCTGGAGTCTTTTTGTATAATAGATATTATATTAGCCTTATTTTGAGGAGATTATCTCCTTTACTTTGGTTGTAAGGATGACTGGGGACTTTTGTATTACTTGATCGTAATAATGATCATTCACCTATTCAAAAGGATGATTGATCTTTAATTCGGTGATTATGATAATTGCTTGATGGTGACATCTCAGGAGTCTTTTTTGGATTCAAATGTTGGGTGGAGATCTTAATAATGAGAGTGATGCATTTTAAAAGTGTTCTAAAAAAGTTTCTTATGATAAAATTTGGATCCGCAAAAGAGTATGTGCCTTACAACAAAGAGGAGTATGTTGAGAATGAGACCGTTATAACCAATATTGTGGAAGACCCAATTGAGCTTGCAAATAATTGTAATGATGATGTTTATGTCGATACTTTGGTTAAGGCAGAAACGGACGAAGAATGGTTGCAAGGTTTGATAGAGGACCATGATATAAAAGAGGTGAATAATTCACTTGAGTTTTTCAAGGATGAAGAGGATTCCATAATACAAGAGATTGTGAAAGGTTTATCTAACCCTTTGCCTATTGTTTCTTCTCCTTTACCTCTTATTGGTTTGAATGTATGTGCTTCGAGAATATTGTTGACTGACTGTGTTTCTCGTTTTCCTCCATTAGAGATGCTTGATTCTCATACTATGCAGGTTTGTGAACAAGAAACCGTGGAAGTACCCGACTCCTATATTCTTTATGCACTTCCATGTGTGGACAAGAATAAGTGTGGGGGAAGCTTTTATCGGTAAATAGCTTCGTTTCTATTTTATATTACTAATATTTGTGTGAAGCTAGTGTTTGAAAATCAGGTGCTATGGGTGGATCCCCAACTTTTCCGATTATTGGTGTATGGGGAATGAATCTTACAAGAAGCTAAGTCGGGCCGTCGACTTTAAAACAAGCGCTAAGTGGGAGGCAACCCACCGGTTTTGTATCTCTTATCCTTTTGCATTTTATTTTTGTTTCGTTTTTTTTTTTTTTTTTTACTGTTTTCATATCATATTTGCATCCCCATGTTTAATTTCATTGAGTCCGTAATTTATCTTAGAAGAGAATTATGACGAATACCTTTTCGTCAGAAAATTTCAGACTGCGCGTAGTTCAGTCCAGAGACCATAAATGTCAGACCATTTATCAAAACACTGTGAAATTTTGAGACTGTGTAGAAAACACGTAGGTGAACAACTTTTGTGAAATGGAGTTTTTCCAAATTCCTTACCAATTTGCACAGTTTTTGCGTTTTATCTGCTGTTATGTCAGAATTCAGAACTTTCGGTTTTACACATTGAGGACAATGTGAAGTTTAAGTGTGGGGAGCATTTATATGTTTGTATAGTTTGTTTTAGTTTGTTTTATGCTTTTTTTTTTTTTTAAAAAAAAAATAGAAAAAAACCAAGAACAAATTGTGCTTTTTGAACTCCGAAATCTAGAAACTTGTGCCTTTAGGATGACACCATTAGTGGATGGAACCATTTTGAATGCAGGAGTTGAGGAACCAATTAACTAAAAGGGAAGAATATAGCTCAGAAATCACAAATTAACATGATAGTTGTTACCATATCTCGGAATATCACCATATCACATTCTATTTTTATTTTTCCATATTTATCTATTGTTCTCTAAGTGCTTTGGTGGGTCACTAAACATCGACGTGTTATTACTGCTAGGATGAAATAGAGTGATTGAGTTACTAGAAAAAAAAAAAAAAAAAAAAAAAAAAAAAAAGAGACCGACCAATTAGACCAAAACGGAATAAAAAGACACTTGGGAATAACAGTATGTGTGAAACGTAGTCCCTGTCTCCGTCGCCTAAACAAGCGTGGAATGTAGGATCCAAGGCAACTATCATATACGTGTTGACAAGGAAGCATGCGCTTGGATCCAAAAGATCTAATCATGCCGTCTAAAAAAAAGAGAAATTGGATCCGAGTTTGATCCAATCAAATAAAAAAAAAAAGAGAAGAAATTATTATTGTGTTGAATAAAGTCACTATTGGTTCCCTTGTATACGCCAATTGATTTGATGTAGCATTCAGCACAAAGTAGCTCAATCCAATAGGATTAGGTTCATCTTAGCAAAGTGACCTTCGTGAGATATGGGAAACATCGAACACTTGTGAATATTCGCCAACATCTACATCTATATCCATCTTCTTAATCTTTTCATTGTGATTGTGGTTTGTTAGTTTCGAGTATTGTGGCTTGTTCGACTATCTAATTAGAGTTTATTTACTAATAATTGAATTGAATTTGCAAGGTACCTCCTCCTGTAGTCATTTTGGATTCGTTCATTGATTTGTCACGAATAGACGGAGTTTGAAATATAGGTTTTGTAGGTATATCTCTAGTAAACCTTCACGAGACTATAACTCGTCCACTAGGGACACCTAGGGGTTTAAAGGCTTGTTATTTATGCTAAAATTAACCGTAGCCTCGACGTCACGGAGTTGTTGTATTTTTATTTTTATTTTGTTTGATTTGCTCGAGGACTAGCAAAGTCTAAGTGTGGGGGAATTTGATAGGTGTAGAATACACCGTATTTATTATCTAGTATTTACGCTTTGTTTGCTATTTTTCGTGTGAATTATGTATCTTATGTGTGAATTTGAGTTATTAGGTGCTTTGGAGTCGCACGAACGAAAAGAAGGAGAAAAGGTCCATTTGGAGCGTAAAGAGCAAAAGGCTCAACTCGCAGACGATATTCGGAGCATGCTAGGTTGCACAAGAGGAATTAAGCTGGAAATTAAGCTGTCAGTTCCGTAGAACTGACAATTGAACCGAGAATTAGGCTGTCGGTTTTCTGAAACCGACAAGCCAAGTTTGATTTGGTCATCCCTTATCCCATGTAGTGGGGTGTCTGAATCCTGCCCCAATTATCCAACATAACCCTAAAATCAAGAGAGGTTCTCTCGTTCTTACACTACACCCTGAAATTGAGAAACTATTTCTCAGATGTTTTCTTTCCCCAAAACAACAGAACTGATCCATAGGGTTAGCCAGAAATCGAGAAATTGAGAGATGATAGGATTTAAAGATGGAGAAGACGGGTATTACCGATTTGCTGTTGGTAGCTGAGACGAATTTGTGAAGACGAAGATGAACTCGAGTCTGTCAGTAATGAGTATGGGGTTGATCTCTGATGATGCAGCAAATGAATAATTAAGGAGATGGAATTTGAAGAGGGGAAATAAGGGCTTCGAAGAAATTTAGACGAAATCGAATATGTGTTTCGATCTGAGGTTGTTGCAGACGAGATTCGATGGATTTGGGATGTTGATATCGATCTCAGTAGATTGAGAAAAGCAGACAGGGTTTGAATTTGTGTGATATTCTTTGTAAAATCAAGAGAGGAGCAGATGAATCTGGGATGGGTTTGTTGCTAAAATGGGTTTGTGGTCATTCTTTGTCGAAAGTGGTAGCTCGGATCGAAAATGGAATCTGCTTTGTTGGTGTTGAGAATTAAACTTGAAGAACCGAGATGTGAAAGTGTTGTTTCTTGATGGTGTTGAAAGAAAGTAATTGGGTTTCTTTGGAATTGGTGAGAAATCGTCAACAACAGGTGGAATTAGAGATGTTGATGATACTGCGATGTGCAATTGTTGGTGGTCGTTATTCAAGAATGGGTTCTCTCTGAGAGTGAATTGTGGTATTGAGAAGAGGAGTCCGTATTGGCATCTGGCTCGTAATGAGAAGACAATGGAGAATTATAGCCACGAGACACCATGGTATTCTGTAACAGGGAGTTGGTGGTGCTCGAGTTTGCAGCTATTGACAGAGGTGGAGTCGAGAGTAATGGCAGGGTTCTGAGGATTGCAGATGGTGCTGTTGTTATGGTTTAAGATGCAGGTGATGGGACTGGAAGTGAAGTGCTTGTGGATTCAAAGGGCTGCTGGTAGAGTTGGGATGGCAGTGAATGAAAGATTGCAGGGTGTCAGAGATGGTGAGAGTATTGGGTTGGCTCAGCTGCTTTGCTGCTGTGTATGTTGAGCTGAATTGCAATACAGGGAAGCTATAGGCTAGGAGATGCTACAAGGAAGTTGAATGAAGAGTGAAAGAAGCAGGTCGAGTTACAAGATGGCTAAGGCTCGAGAAAGATTGCAGGGAACAAAAGATGATTAGTATTGCAGGGATGGAGTTATAGGCTAGGTTGCTGGAAAGGTATTTGAGCAAATTGAATCAGGAGTGAGATGAAGGTCGTGTGGAAGAAATGGTGATTTTTTGTTGTTGGCCCGAGACCGCAATGGTCAATTTGAAGAAGAGAGGTGGTGTTGGCATAAGCTTTGAATTGACTGAGCTGGTTGCGGGTGTTGTGCAGTGCAGTGCAGCAATATGAACTGAGGTTGTGTTCTTGCCGTGGGAGATTACCAAGATGAAGTGGAGAGTTACAGGTGCTGTGAAAATGAGCTGTGAAAGTGAGCTGCAATGATTGTGTTGCAGGCAGGGAAGAAGCTTGTCTTTGTTGAAGTTCGATTACGCAAAGAATGATGCGATGATGGGATTTGATGTCACAGAGGTTGCACTAATGGTTTGTGGTTGTGAGAATGTGGTGTTGTGTGTGTTATTGGAAATGCAGTAGTGGAATGGTTCAGCAGGGCAGAGATGAGCATGTGTACTGATGCTGTAAAGAGCAGGAAGAAGTGACTGAGAGTCTAAACAGGGAGATATGGAGTTTGTGAGATGTTGCTGTCGAGCTTCGGCTGCAGTTTCTGGTGGCTTGGTTTCGTTGGTACTGGAAATCGAGAGTCGCCAAGGAATGGAATGTGCAGGTTCGCAATGACTATGATGTTGGTTGTCTGGCAGAAGCTGGTACATTTGATGAATGAAGCTTGTGCACTTGGCAGCAATGAATCGGGTACTTTTGGTTGCCGTAGAGTGATGAGTTGTGGACCGATTTGTCTTTGAAATCTTTTGTGAAGAAGTCTTGCGGGGTGATAGCCATCATGGTCGGGAGAGATGCAGGGGAAGGCATGGCCATCTTGGCCGTGACTATTTTGGCTTTGTGCAAAGTGGTTTGGCTAGGACCGGCCACCGAGTTAGCTAGCCGACTCGGTTCGACTCGACTGACTTAGACCTTGACCCGGTCAACGGTTAACGACCGTTAGTCAACAATTAAGTATAACGGAATCTTGACGGAATATTCCATCAACAGAGGTGTATTTTCAGGTGGTCGGCGGCGACATTTTCCGGCGACTTTCCGGCCAAGTTCCGGCCACAATCCCAGTTTTCCGGCGAGCGTTTTTTTTTGGGACAGAATTTCTACACGGGTTTCTCTCACTTGTGGGCTTGGTGGACTTCTAACTAATGAACTTTGAAGACAAAACCTAATTTTGGGAGGAGTGGAGTTATAAAAAGAGAAGACTTTTCTCAAAACACATATCATATCTAATATCTTTTATCTTTGATCTTTTATTATCTCTATCGATTATTCTTTGCCTCTACTTTATTCTAGGGTTTAGAAACATGAGACTTCTCTTTCTTCTTGTTATGAACTCCATGAATATGAGCTAGAGTTTTATTATTGGTTATGGAATAAGTTGGATTTCCAAATATGGGTTTTAATTCAATAAATTAGTTTTCTCTCATATTATCGTTTATGATTTACCGTTAATATTGTTACATGATTTGAATGCTTGTTAGTCGAGTCGCGAATCGATTGAGTTTGTTTTCATCTCTATTGCTAGATTAGGGTTATTATACGCAAAAGTGATAATTCCGGATTGCAAGTAGCATAATTATGATTATAGTTTGTAGTGATATATTCTTATGATCATATGTGAACCATAACCTTTGTTAAATCGGATTAGTGCGCTTTCCACGTTCGATTGCTTTGATTGGCCTGATTTCATAGAACCTAATGCATCTAGGGAATTAAACTTGATTAGTGCTTTTACACGTTAGGTTGTTCCTTTAGGTAGAATTCATATTCGCATCTTTTAATGTGTTTGTTGATGACATGAGGAGATTTGCGGGATATTCTTGCTATCAAGGAATTCTAGGGTCTTTGATAAAAGTTGAGATTAAAATATCAATTCTAGTTATTGTGTTGAAAACATGTTTGTGAATGAAAACGAAATCCATGACCAATACTTTCTTATCCTTGATTTGATTTGTTTACTTATTTCTTTATTTGCTTTTATTTAGTTTATTATAATCACAAATCCTCGGTGTTTTATATAGGAAACCATAACATATTGACAACCAAGACCTCTCTGTGGGATCGATCCTTTCTTGCCCTTGCTATATTTATATTTTGAGTAGTAAGAAAGTGTAATTATATTTGTGTCGGCTGACAACCGGTCAAACATGTTCTTCTTTTCAAATCGACTGTCTGTGTTAATGAAGCATGAACTTCAAACACATATTCCGACGACTTGGTGACTTGGTAGTTACAGCCATGCATCTTGTTGTCTTGGAGCAGAGCTTCATGTTCTGGACATAGAGTTTGATGCCAATTCATTAAGTTAGCAGAGTCCTCGCGGCGTTTACACATTTGGTCCATAAGCTTGACCCTAATCTCATCAACCATGATGACTATAGGCTTCTCTCTCTCTTCAACAACTGAACCATTGAAACTCTCAGCAATATTTGAACACAACCTACCATATCGTCTACCATTGAAGGAAAAACTTGCCCATTTATCAACAGGAGCTCTACTTAGATAGTCTTGTAACTTCTGATTTTCAACCTTCCTCAACTTAACCCAATCTCTGTAAATTCTTTATGAGTAGAAGCATACACATATTTCTTAAACAGTCCCAATACATATTTGTTATAAACCTTGCAATTCTTTGGTAAGCATGTATTGATATTACATTCCATATGCCAGTAGCACCAACCATGAAAAGCCTTAGGAAATACAACAGAAATTTGAGTTACCAATCCAATACCTCGATCACTCACAAAAGTAAGCTTTGGTCGCAAAGGAGAAAGGACTTTCTTCAAATTATCCAAAAACCATTTCCAGTTCGCTTCATTCTCCGATGATACCACACCATAAGCAAGAGGGTAGATTTCTGTAACATGAACAAAAAACATAACACAAGCATAAGATGCGATGAAAACCAAACATAAAAATGATGAAACCAAAAATAAAAATGATGAAACCAAACATAAAAAAATGATGAAAACCTTACCATCATTTAGGTTAGACTATTCTTTGCCATCATATAACCACGGTACTTGCTTTTCAAGTGAGCCGCATCAACGTATAATACAGGACGGCAGAAATTGAATCCACGACTACAAGCTTCAAAACAGATAAACATCCTCTGAAATTTTTGAGTCCCTTTTTCAACTTCCAAAACCACGTGAGATCCAGGATTGGTTTCAATCAACTTGTTTTTATACCAGTTCAAGAACATAAAAGATTTCTCGTTCTCTCCCCATGTAGTATTCAGTGCATGCTTCTTCCCTGAGTATGCATAATAACGACTAATGTCAAAGCCATATTCTCTCGTAAACTGTTCCATAATATGCTTAGTTTTCTTATTAGGATCCTGTTTAATTTCATCAATAATCAAGCTACTAACTAGTTTCTTCGATATCTGTGGTCTGTTAACAAATCCACCAACACAAGTATGCTGATTATTTAGTTCCTTGCTAATAAAAGGACTTCCTACAACACCATCAACATACACAACATATAAATCCTAGTTACATTTCTCCTCTTTCTTATTAGCACAACATGCACCAATCCTAAAATTCTCATTCCTATATACCTTGAATTCATAACCAGTTGTTGCGTGATACTTCTGTAAATCACAACGAACTTGTTGAACACCTCCCGGAAACAATTGTTCAACTCCTTGAAAAAGATGTAACCAGTGAGAAGACTTCAACGGTTCCTTAATTTTATCTGGAACATCATAATCAATTCGTGGCTTCTCAAAAGGTATAATTCCAGAACTCCGTGGCTGGTCATCAAAAGCTATAATTCCTGAACTTATTAAACCAGAATACTCAGCTTTGTGATTTACGTGTAACTCCATAATTCCTTCTTTATTATACAGACTAAATAGAGCCAAAGATTGAAGATCAAAATCAGAATGAATGACCTTTTTCTGATCATCAACCATGTGAAAAATTTCCATAGAAGGAGGAGAGAATTTACACCAACTTGAGAATATACTAGTCTTCAAATTAGAAAAACACTCTTGGAGGCCAATACGAAAATTTAAACAATCTTCTTTGTGACAAACAAATGCGAGAACAGAATCCATAATCTACAGAACAAAGCGATGAAACCAAAAACAGTTTCACTAGATGTGTATATCAACAACAACAAAAAATTGAAAAACAGTTCCAAAGAGATGGAATCCTTCATAAGAACATCAACACAAACATAAAAAATCATATGCTAACATCAATTCAGTTTATTCGACAAGAGTGACTAGCAAATTCACAAAAATAAATCAAAAATCAACACAAAAATGAGAATTGAATACCTGAAAAGTTGATTGATTCCTTGATAAATAATATGAATACTACACAGATTAATATGAAGACGAAGTTGATTGATTGTTTAGCTGGATTCTTTAATTCGAGATTCAATTTCAACTTGAAAAGCGGAAATATGATTTCAGCTAAACTGAATTGCAACCAGATCTCGAATAAAACAGCTATGTTTATCTTCTCTTCTTCGAATAAACAACTGAATTGGATTCTTTTACGTATCTCGAATAAACAGATCTCAAAACTTGTAGCTTCTCTTCCGGTTCTTTAATCAAACCTAAAATTGCTCTCTGAATCTTTGAATTGAAACTGGGAGAAGACGATGACGAATCTTTGAATTGAAACAAGATCTGGAACTGAAAAAAACGAAGAAAACTAGGAAAGAAGAATCATAATTTTTCTGAATCTGATTTGTTTGGATTCAGAGAGAACAAATATCGTTTTTACTATTTTCTTCCGCCAAACTTTCCTTTGAAAGTGTTTTTATATACGGAAGGTCAGTTTTGGAATTTAGAAATCAAATAAAAACTGAATTTTAAAATTTTTATTTGAACTGGGGTTTTTGTCCCAGTTTTATTTGAAACGGTTTTTATTTGTTAAAAATAATATGACCGATTTTTTTGTATCAGGAGTTTGTTCACCTAGGGGTTTTGTAACTAGTTTTGTTTAGTTAATAGCCAAAATATCCTTATATTATTTTAATTATTAACTATTTATTTTTGTTTTATTTTATTTTTTCTCTCAAATAATACAACTTCACCAGCTGTATTTATTTATTTTTTATATTTTGAAGAAAAAAAAATGTTTTACACATCGGTGACAGGCAACCGAGCAACAAACTGGGCTCTACACCTTTCTGAATCACAATACCAAGTCCATGAAAAAGAGAATTACCAAACTTATAATTAGCATCTAGCTTAACAAGGCAATATTTTAGTCTCTTCAAGAAAGAAATCAGTTCGTCACCCAGTTCGCCCAAAGTTGTCAAGGCCAAACACCAAACCCATATCCATGTAGTGAGCACATCTCCATATTGTTTTTATAATTTTTTTTAATTGAATTTAAGAATTTATCAAGATAAAGAATTACAATTATTTTTTGGTTGGTAACCTAGCAACAAGCTGGGCTCCAACTCCCATTTGAATAGCAATGCCTAATCTATGAAAAATAAAACTACCAAAGCCGCTACTGGCATCATTGCTAATTAAGCATTTTTTAATTTTTAGTTTTTTTTTTAATAATATTATTTTATTATGTTTTGTTTCCCGATTCTAGCAATACGCAAATTCGCAGGTATTTTTCACACAAACCTACTTTTAATTCGTTTTTGATTGAAAAAATTGAGTAGTAATTGTAGTTGCGGGAAATCCCACACTACACCCCTTACTCGGTTTTTGCTTGATTAATCCATTGAAAGATGTGTGATCAAGAATATTTATTAATTGATTCCATGAAATGTTTACACAAGTACAATAGAATTACACTTGGAAATTAAAGCGCTCTTAAACTTTCTCTCTCCTAATGACTTGCTTCACAATTCAAAAGATCTCTCCCTTGTGAGACTCATTTAGCCCTTTATATAGGGTAATACATAGTGGATGACAACTAAGCTATCCTTTATTTTGGGAATGTCTCGCGAAGTGTCGCAAGTGTACGAATATTCATTCTCGCGACACTTCTTAACCCTCGCTAGGTTTCATGTCTTCCAATTGTTTTGTTTGTCGTTATTCATCGCGTCGTTTATTTTAGCTCCCTGCGACTCCCTCGCGACACCGTCGTTTATTAATCCCGCGAACCTTGTCCGTTGCGATATTATGATCCTACATCTTGCCTTTTTTTCCTTGAATATTGCTTGAAGAGCGATTTGAAGGAAAAATTCATTGTTGTAATAATCCCCTGTTTCAATTGGTGAAGGAACGAGCGAAAGAATACTTTTCTTGAAAAGTACGTACTTGCCTCTATTCTTTTAGCGAAGTTCCGAAGCTTCTTTGTAGTATATATATGAAGTTCCGTCTCCTGTCTCTCCTTACATCTCCTCTGCGAGAATTGAGAATCAATATTTTGATTTGCCGCAACTACTTATCTTTATCATTTGACTCCGTACCATTACCAGATTTTGACCATTAAAGTATTTTCTTGACACGTCTCTTCCAACTGTTTATTCTCGACCGTTCGTGTCTCTTCTCGCATTAAATGCCCTCGTTTTTCTCAAGAATCTTTTTTTTTGATTTTTCTATATATAGCTTTCTTTTCCTCCTCTTTTCTTCCTTTAATTTCTCTCTGCAACTTTTCTTGACTCTCTTCTTCCGCAATTTGCGCTCCTGCCTCCTGTAACTCTTTTCTTCATCCCTTCTAACGCTGATCCTAATCTCCAACCTCCCATCCATTCCCATACTGATAATGGCTTTCATTAGTCGTGCATACAAATCTTCTTTTGATGAAGTTCAACGAAGTTGCTCGAGAAGGGTTTTACTCTATCAACCATTCCCGATCAAGAATCTTCATCTATTCTTTCGCAAAGTTGTTTTCGATCATCAATGTGATGATCAAAAAATTATAGTCTCGCTAGGTCAAAGCAGGACTTCCCATTCCCTTATACAATCCCGAGATGCCTTTATTTTATGAAATCTTGGCCCATGAAAAATTCTCTCGGGATGTTTATCAATTATGTGGCGATTGCATTCGCCTAATGCTTGAGTTCGCGAACCGTGGTGCTGGCAAAGGATCTTTATACCCTAATACTGTTAGAAACCCCGATTTATGAGACTTGGAAATAGCTTCTTTGAGAAGTACACTTCGTAGAGAACTTTTTGAAAATTATTCAGTGATAAAGATGAGGAATGCGAAATCTCATTTGGGGCATTCTTTGAAAAAGAAGGATAATGTCCCCGAGGATAAATTACTCATGCAAGATATTGACGGCACGGGCAATAATACTACTCCTCGCCACTCCAAGGATGAGAAGTGGTGGGTTGTACCCTTGATTTTAAATGGCCCTTACATCGCGGGCTCGCATATTCTTCCTGCGAATCTCGCAGGATATCATCCTTGGGAATTCAAATGGCCTGATAAGGCAAAAGAGGTATGTTTTCCACTTCAAATCTTGCCTTCGCAACTTTCTTTTTATATTTGTTGAGTTTGTGGAATTTTTGGATCGCCAAATTGAGAAGAAGCTACAAGGATAATCCGTTGGAGAGTACTCTGACGATACTTCGATCGCTTACGGGTGAAGTAAGAAACATTTCCTTTGTTACTTGAAACAATATTGTTGCCTCTGTTTCTTATCTTTAACCGTATGCGAAGGTTGGAGTTGAAGAAACTGTAGCCGCGAAGATTAGAAGTAAGGGTAAAACCGTCGTTCGCAAAGATAAATCCTCTGCTCCATTAACTAAGAAGCGAAAGACTCAGTCTTCTTCTCGCCTTAGTTCAAGCTCCGAATCTTCTGACGAGGATAACCATGATTCGAATCCCTCTCTCACTAAAGAGATTCCATTGGCCGGTTCTCCATGGATCGGTTATTTAGCATCTTCTCGGACTCTTTCCAAGGAATGGGAGATGCTCCCTAGCTTCCCTTTGCGGGGTTCTAGCAAATGTGTGTAATGCTGCTTTACTAGAGGGCAATAATTCTTTCAATGGAGCCTCTAGAATTGTGTCTCCTGACTTCTTGAACGCACTTGGGTCTTTGGTATGCATGTAGTCATATTTCCCTGTTAATTTTAATTTTTTTTTTTTTTTTTTTTTTTTTTTTTTTTTTTTTAAATATATATGTATTAACGGTTTTTCTATCTTCTTTCATAGGTTGGAAAAACTTCTTTTGTAGTTGCCTCAGATCTCGAGAGAAGACGCAATAATCTTGAAAAGAGAAATTTACAATTGAACAAGAAGACCCAAGAGATGGAAGTTGAAGCCGCGTCATCTCGCGATAAGATTCAAAAATTAGAAGCCGATCTGGACTCCCAAAAGGAGAGAGTAATCACTCTTCAGAATTCAAATCAAGCAACTTTATGGTATAGTAATTTTCAATTCTCAAATCCTTTTCATGCTATCTTTTATTTTTCTTTGTCGACTATTATTCTCGCATGAGACGTATATAATCTCTCAGAAGAATCCATTCTTCTCCATTCATTAACCGAGCCTATGAATGATGATGTCCTTCTTACTCACCTCAATCAATCTCTAAGTAGTTTCTCAAATAAAATTAACCTCCTTTCATTAAAGGATCTTCAATCCAAATATCATCTCTTAGAGATCGAACACGGATCTAGTTTAAATTTAACTAATCGCTTTAAACGAATGTACCTTGATTAGAAGAAAATCAAGACTTTAAGGAAGAAAATTAGTGATCTCATAGATGAGAACGATCGCATTACTAATGAGAGGTGCACAGGCGTTAGAGAATTCCACAAATCTCTTCTTGGTGTGCAAGTTGAACGAGATGAACTCCTTCATCGAATACCATACTTAAGCAAGCGCGAGAAGAGCAAGTTCGATTTCTCTTCTTGTTATTAATAGTGATGATGAATTCGCACGGGCTGCGAAAGTTTTAGATAATGCCAGGAATAACCTAGGTGTTGATGTTAGTCTTCATGCCGAGCATACTTCCTTGATTAAAGATATGATATACGATAGAGAAGGTTACTTATTATACCTTCGCTTCTTATCGTAGTATTGCTTGTAAATTATTAACTTGTTGTTACTTATTTGTAGAATCCGAGAAGAGACTTCAAGTTAGAATTAGAGAGCTTGAATCGAAAAAAAGAACAACTCGCCAGAATTTTCCAATGAGAATTGAAGAACTTGAAACCGAAAAAAGAACATTTCGCAAAGAGTCTCTCCTTCGCGAGAATAAATATTTCAAGTTGAAGAAACAATTTCTAACGGCAGTGGCGAATTTTAATAATGATGCCGTTCGTTTTCGCAATGGAGCCATGGAGTATGTTTGTAAGGACCACAATATCCCTCTGCATTCATATCCCCGGCTTTCGAAAAGGTTCCCGAGAATCGCTGTCTCGGAGGCGTTTCGATAGTGAGGCTAGCGAAGAAGAAAATGCGGCGATGAGAATAATAGGATCGAGGAATCGGATGAAGGGGAAGAATCACCAAAGAGATAATTCTTTTTGTTTTCTTTTACGCTGTAATATCTGTACATTTCGTATCTCTTTATTATAGTGTACTTCTTGGATTGTACCCCTCTAAATTCAATCTTCACTCCCCTTTTTGGTAGTTCTTCTTTGTAATATAATTGGCTAACATTATTGATGTATAACTTTTTCATCAGAAGATGAATAACAATATTCCACTTTTCCATTCCCATACTTGCCTCTCGTTATTTATCTTGGATGGAAGATTTTAGTTGTCATCATGTATTTGATGGATAATAATTTTATCGTTATTGAAATGTATCGTTGCGACGAGGTCGCGGGTATCTTCATAACTCAAGAATCCTACTTGTCTCGCCTTACCATTTCGGTAGTCTTTGTTTTATCTCTTCTTGTTGCGACAAGGTCGCAGTCTGCCTTTACATTTTCATGCAGTGACCCATTGACCTTGCCTTATCATTTTCGTGTGGTCTTCCAAGTCAGACCTCCCTAATTAGAGGTCTTTCCTGCCACCTTTTATTGCGACAAAATCGCAGGACGTCTTTACACTTGCATGTAAAGACCCATTGATCTTGCCTTATCATTTTCCAAATATTTTTGCCTCTGCAGATGTTTTAGTTGCGGCAATATGACAAGCCTAGATATCCTTGCGAACATAAAGCCTCATGACATTGCCGTCTTGCGACGAAATCGCGGGGACGTCCGTACACTTTCGTGTAAAGACCCATTGATCTCGCCTTACCCTCGCGTTAGTATTATTGCCTCTGCAGGATCATTGCACAAATATGACAAGCCTAAATTCTCTTGCGAAAACATAGCCTCATGACATTTGCGTCTGTTTTGACACTCCCCCTAATGGAGAGCGTCGCCCTTATAATCTCCCGGTTGCCCCTTCAAGGAGGCGAAACATCGGCCATACAAGACTAGCTCCTCCCATCCGGTCTTAACAACAACCAGTTGTTTTCGCAGCCTCTTATCCCTTATACCTATAGGGTTTATGGTTACGAGACCGCACCCTAAGTGGAGTTTTCTTGGAGCGAGTGCAACATATGCCAAGACTTGCCAAGAATGGCGGGGTAGGTTCATCCATCCGGGCACTCGCTCAACCGTGTACCTCGGCGCCTTGAGCATACATCGACTCCTTGGAAGAGACCCTCGGTCGCCCAACCAGGGTATAACCTTATATATATAGTTGGGAATCCAAGGTACCTCTTCCGGTAGGCTTTCATGGGCCCCAAATTTTCATGACTCGAAGCTTCGGGAGCGGTGTAACCTTCCCCGAGCCATGTCGAGAGATACCCCCTTATATGACGCACTTTAGGTCTTACATTTGCCTCTTACGAAATGTTATTCGCGAACTAGGTGTACGCCATAAAGGTTCGTCCCATTCTTTTACTAATTCATCTTTGTTAAATCATTCAATTATTCATGTTTCATTATTTGCCGATATTTGTTTACGAAGTATTCGCAAAATTCCATTTCATTTGTTGTATTTTCATTTTTCTTTCTTAACCGAATTCTCATGTACTCTTGGCTGCGAGATTCTCGCACATCATTACTTCAATTGCTACTTTTTCTCCTGTTTTTGTTGATTATTCACTTCTTATGCCTTTTGTTCCTCATATCCTTCGCTTCTTTATTATCATAATATTCGCTTTGTCTCTAGGCATTCACCTCGCGAGGTATGTTCGATCCCTTACTTCTATAGCATCCACCATGATTTTTCCTTTCTCTGCTCATCTCTCACATGTTGCTTCCAACCCTTTCTTTTGGCATTTCTTTCTTTCGTGACTTTCTACATCAACCTCGTGACATTGTTGTGACTCCTTCCAATCTCCCCGTATAATACCAATGCCATTTGGATGTGGAAATTTTATACATTGGTGGTATGTTGATCGACCCCAAGATTTCATGCAGCCATGGCCTCCCAATCAGCGCATTAGACGGAGATTCCACGTCAACCACACAGAATAAAACATCAGTTGATAATCCTTGTAGAGGTATTCTCATGTGAACCTCTCCCTTTGGCTTGTTTGCAGTGCCATTAAAGCCATATATCTTGTATGTCGAGGGATCAAATCCTCATCCTTTCCTCCCATCGTCTTGTAAGTATGGTAAAAAGAATATTCACCGAACTTAGGTATCGATTAGGATTCGGTTGATCGCCCAACAATCTTACGCTTCATCATCTTCTCCATCAATTGGTTTTGGGTTAATCTCTAGTTTCACAACCAACGGGCTATCATGTGTTTCTCTTCCTTTTGGCACTTCATCTGCAGAGAAAGAAATAGTCTTCAAGCGCCACTTTTCTAAGCTGCGTCGTTCTCGCCGGACTCATTATTTCTTTATCATTAGCATCTCGCAAAGACTCTACCGAGCACGCTGTCATGAAAATCTTCGATTGTGCGATAGGAGTGGACGATAGAGTTGCAATTCAAATTTTGGCTTTTGTTCCAACTTCTATCACAAATGTTTCCTTTCCTTTTGCCGACACTCATTACGTGCATCTCTGGGGTGGTGGCGGTAATGTCCGGCCTTTTTCTTCTCCCTTTAGAAAGTGATTGACTTTCCCGATCAATCATCCCGAGAATAATTCTCTTTATGTTTCTACAATCGTTTGTTTGATGCCCATGGAAGCGATGGTAAGAGCAAAACTCATGACTTCTATCGCCGGTGGTGGTTCCATTCCCACGTTCCAAGGTCTTTGGTACATCTTCCATTACAAGTATAGCTTCCCAGATCTTTTCCACACTAGCATTCAGTGGAGGCATCTTAATCTCTTCCCATACTATTCTGCGACTTCTCTTCCTTGCATGATTATTTTGCCTTCGTCCACCGTAAGTTTCTTGTACATGATCTAGCCTCTGAATCTTATTATTCTTTATTACGGTTGTAGTAGTTCCTTTCTCGTTCAAACTCTTCTTGGTCGTGGCTTCCCATGGCTACTATCTTCCGCTGTCCCTCATCAGCCTTCTTTGCGTGCTGTCCTTGCGAAGTGCTCGCCACTGTATTTATGAATTGAGGCAACAAGCTTGCGTTCGCAGCATTCGAGCTTGTGTTCGCGACTGGATAAGAATTCATTTCATTCTGTCTTTCTTCTAAGGCAATATATTCTTCCTGTAACTCTCGCAGTTCTGCCATTGTGATTGTATTTTTGATTCTAAAAATTTGAATGTATAACAAGTTAGTCGCGAAGAGAGCATTCACAAATGAGAGGATGAGATATCTTTCCTCAACCCAAATCCTGCCATTTCGCTACACATGGTTCTCCATCTTATTGTCAATGCCTTAAGCTCTCGCCAACCCTTTGTTTCAACCCGAATACATCTTCAATACACGGGTCGTGAAGAGTTGTTACTTATGTATGCTCCCAGGAATGTGGCTTGTAAATGGTTAAATGATGTGATTGTGTTCCTTGGCAGACCTTCAAACCATTTTAGTGCTTCTCCTATTAGGCTTGATGCGAAATATTTGCACAGTATAGCATCATGATTCTCCCACATGCAACATACATCTCATATAATCCTTGATATGTTGTACCGCATGAGTTGTTCCATCAAAGATGTTGGTTAATGCGGGTAGATTGCACTTAGGAGGGATTCCTCCCATCTGTACTTCTAGCGTGAAGGGATTCTTCGCAGCCTTCTCGCGATGGCTTCGTCCAATTGTTTCCTTCCTCCTTCCCTTCTATTGTTCGGTAATCCTCTCATTTCAGCCGAGTTCTCTTAAGATTTGTTCATTTGCCTCGAATTTGATTCTACCGGGTCTTTTTAGCTCTGCCTCTCTCCTTCTACGCTCGTGCTGTTTTGACCTTCTTGCTCGTTATTTTCTTCTCTCCTTTCCTCTGCGACGCTCTTCTTCGTTTCTTTCTTGATTCGCACGCCATTATATCGGTTGTTCTCTCTTCTTGGTTGTCTCTCGGCTCTCATCTCGCCCTCTCATATTCTTCATTAATATTTCTATTGGTACGATTTTGTTCCCTCCTTCTTTCCGGTTGTCATGGTTATTCTCACGGATTGCCTCTTCCATCTCTTAATTTTCCATTTCTGCTCTTATCCTTTCTCTCTCGCGAGCTAGCCGTGCTTGTTCAATGTAGTGCCTCTCAATGTCATCCTCAATCTCTCGGTTTCTTCTCAATTCTTCTCTCCGTGCAAGATTATTCTCCCTTGAGAACTGGGTCATTCGGCCCTTGGAGTTGCATGTTTCCTTGATTTTCCCTATTCCGCTCATCTTGAAGATTTTTGGTGAGGAATATAACGATCTTCCATTTCCCTCTCTCTCGCCATGCTCTGTGCTTGGATTTTGTGTTTCTTGTTGGTTTTCTTCTTCGGTACTTTTGTTGGTAAAACTCTCCTTCTTTCTTCCCTAATCGATCTTGAACTTGATCTCACACTACTTCTTGATCTTCTATTTTGCAATCTCATATTTTCCATCCTCAATTCATGATTCTGTCTTGTCAAGTTTGCTCGTTCTCTCGCCTCTAGTCGTCTCTATTCATGTATTGTTTGTCTCAATCTTTTCTAACGCCTGCGATTTCGTCGTTTCTGGATTCATTTCTCCATTCATTCCTTGCTCTCCTCCTCCTTGTCCATTGTTCACCATCTGCTGCTCCTCTTCCCTCTCGTCTTGAATCGAGACCTCCAAGTATGTACACTTACTCTATCATAATCCACGGTAGCGTTTGCTCTTGGGGAGATCGGTGGCTGATTTTGATTTTCTCCATCATTTCTCATATTCATCCTTGACGATTCTCCTGTTTCATTCCTCCTTTCTCCAGCAAGTCTCCCACTTCTTCTTACAATCGTTGGTTGCCCTTGTACGTTTCTTCTTCTAGCCATTTTTCTTTTTCAATGAATTCTTGAGTATCTCTCCAAACCTTTTCTCTGTTAATCCAAATTCTTTCCAATTTCTACGTCAATCTCTGCTCTCTCCATGTTTCTAGCGCATATGTAGTTGCAGGAAATCCCACACTACACCCCTTACTCAGTTTTGCTTGATTAATCCATTGAAAGATGTGTGATCAAGAATATTTATTAATTGATTCCATGAAATGTTTACACAGTACAATAGAATTACACTTGGAAATTAAAGCGCTCTTAAACTTTCTCTCTCCTAATGACTTGCTTCACAATTCAAAAGATCTCTCCCTTCAACAGAGACTCATTTAGCCCTTTATATAGGGTAATACATAGTGGATGATGACTAAGCTATCCTTTATTTTGGGAATGTCTCGCGAAGTGTCGCAAGTGTACGAATATTCATTCTCGCGACACTTCTTAACCCTCGCTTGGGTTTCATGTCTTCCAATTGTTTTGTTTGTCGTTATTCATCGCGTCGTTTATTTTAGCTCCCTGCGACTCCCTCGCGACACCGTCGTTTATTAATCCCGCGAACCTTGTCCGTTGCGATATTATGATCCTACAGTAATCATGAAAATAAGGTGAAAATAGAAGTTACAATAGCAAGTTCGGTTAGTATAAATTTTAAAAAACCCTAGTTTGGTAACTGAACTTTCTGAAACCAAAAACACGAAGAACACTTCCGCTAAAACGAAATTCCTTGATGTAGCCGAACTTTTTTGTAAAACACCAAATACAGGGTTCGGTTAGTTCGCAAAAAAAAATAAAAAATCCTTAGCCGAACTCCTCTCTGTATATTCATATACTGTGTTCGGTTAGCTTGCATTTCTTTTTTCCTTGGCCGAACTTTTCTATTCATATAGTTTGGCACTTTTTATTAATTTTCTCATTGCCAATCTCATGTTCGACTAATTTATTTTTTTTCCTAACCGAACCAAATAAAAAATAAACAAAATCTTAAGAAAATTAAAAAAAAAAAAAAAAAAAAGTTAAGAAAAAAAAAATGAAAGGGTAACTTAGTCATTTCCATCCTTTAAGACACCCCTTATAACTATAGGATAGATATTCTTATCAAATAATGGTCCCCCACCAAAAAAGAGTGGTGCCCAAAAAATCATTCAGAAAATAGGGATCCAACCCTTCCTGATGGAATCAATCTCTTATATATTTATTATTTGTGCGGAAATACTAACCACCAATTTGGGAATACTCACTACACGAAATCAGGGATTTTGTAACGTTGAAAAAACGTTAGTATCTATATATTATAACAGTCAGAAAAACGTTGGAAAAGTGCCGTTGGTATTAGTGTTACCGTAACTGTAGCGCCCCCTAAGTTAGCAGCTGACTAATCCAAGAGATTGGCTAGAAAACTGAGGCACTAACGATCTAAATATTTATTTAAAACACTAAGAAAGAAGTTATAAACAAAGATTAACCCGAATCTAAACCCTCTCTGAAATAAATACAAGAATTCCTCTCAAGGGATACATATTTAATAATGAGTTGGTTTACAAATAGAATATAAATACAAAAATAAACATATGCGGAAGCTAACCAACTAACGAAACCAACTCCTCGAAGCTTTCGACGCCACGTGCACATCTTGATCTGTCTCTAAAAACTGAAAATGGGTATGGGTGAGCACATCATCCCGAAGGGTGCCTAGTAGAAATAACAACTAACTTTCGAGTAATCATTAGAATGATTTAAAAATAATGCAGGTTTTGCTAAAAATGATAAAACGCGGAAAAAAAGATAAAGCATATTAAAATAATAAGTTGTACGGAAATATAAAGTTCTACCAACCAATCTTTCGGCACAGATTCACAACATAAATTATAGTTAAGCGGCCCAGATCCTCTTCTGAGTAGTAAGACGTGACTCTTGCGGATTCTTCAATGATCGTTAAAGCGCCCGAGGTTTGGACGACCCGTAGTCATATAAGATTTGTACCTTACCAGTACTTTATTATACGCGCACTCTACATAGCAAGTATCTCAAGAGATCTAATGGTGTTAACGTTATAGCCGACATAAGAACTTTAACATGAAGAACCATATACCTCTCGCATGTCAAATCCAAAAATCAGACATAAGATTCTCAACATCATTCTCTCTAAACACCAAAACATAATATAATAGCCTTTGAAAGTAATTTAAAAGAAATAATAAACATCCACGTATGAAACATGCGTTGCCCGTACAGAAATAGGGAAAATAATATTCGGTGACACGAGTACACACCTAGATAGTTTATTAGTTGGCAGCAATTTTCACTCCTTTAGCGCATAAATATAGATATAACTTTTGGGTAACCACATCACACACCAGTCAAAAGGAAAAGGTTTCCTTACATGCTAACAACAAGTAAAGTTTGTAACTACTTTCCAGTCAATGGAAAGAATCACATTTTGAAGATAAGTAAATACTCCCAAAACACGGATATTAGTTGTTTCTAAAGATCCAAGCCCATCCCAAAATGTAAAAGAAAAGTAGTTTGTATAACACACAAATAATACATGCATACACATATCATATACTAGCAAAGATATGCATGCCTTTTGCAATATAAATATATTTATAAAACAATAATGAATACAAGAGAGTTCGTTATCAATTCCCACCTCTTTTGATGACAAGCCTCGCATACCTTGAGATCCATAATCCACTGGTTCATTCTTTAGATCGTTCGTTGTTAATAAAGATTAACTGTTAATCACACAAGCACTCTAATGATTAGCCAAAAGGCTCACACATGGCTAATAACATAATCTCATACAATTCTCTAGTTATAGGCTAAGTGAACTATGTAATTGTTCTAAGCCCATTTATGGTTCTACACATTTTCATTATCTATCTTTATCATACAAAGGTTTAATAATCCAATTAGGTTGGTTCTATAGTCCATCGGATATGTCTTATGAATATCTACAACTTTGTAGAAGGAACCAAAGGCTAGTTTGGACCATAAAGGGTCCAAAGTATCAAAGTAGAAAAACTATGCCCAAGCCCAAGTCCACTAAACCAAACCATTACACAAGCCCGGTCAAACTGGTCAACTAACAGTCTCTAACGATCAATGGGATCGTCTAACAGTAAACGTCAGTCAAAAATCAAGTCAAGGTCCAATGGTCAAAGGAGTCAAAGGTCAACTGGTCAAACAAAAAGGTTAACTCGGTCAAATCAGATTCAAATATGAATCAGGTCAAATGGTTCAACACATTCATATAGACTGATTCAGATGAGTTGACTCAGTCAGACAAACTGATTCAGACAAAGCAAGATCTAAGTTAAACATCTAACTCAGCTAACAAGAGCAGAACAGAGCCAAACACTTTAATGCATAATCAAAACACAAAAGCAAACATGTAATCTCTATAATCCTTCTAACTGTAATCTCCAACTATAACATCATTTATATCACTTTTCATTACAAAGCTAATGGCAGAAACTCATTGCCATATCCACTGCATACTTGCAATAATACACATATCTCTTGAATTCTAACAACACTGCCATCTTAGCTTCAACTGCAACACTCCCAAACTGCAGTTCAGCATTTCTATTTCTTCTCAGCATCACATGGCCACTAGCATCAACACAAACTAACCTTGGTTAACTCTAGTTGTAACATATAACATTAATCACCAATTACCTTAGCCACAGCTACAACCCCAAATCATCTGGCATTGCATACTCAGAGCATAAACCAAATGCACTTGAAATTACCCTTACAATCAATACTACATTATCTTCATATTTGAAACTTCAATTCAACCTCAGCAGCCCATTCATATCACCCACAAAATCCATAATTCATCTTATATCTTAAACACAACCAATTTCCACTGTATCTACGTGCAATTCCACACCATGTCCACCTATTCTTCCAGTAGCAGACAACCATTACAAACCTTCACCGAATACAGCTACACTCCCCTCTACAGACTAAGACATCTTCATACTTCTTAAACTTCAGTTCAGGTAACTCTATACCATTAACCTAAGTTTCTTCCAGTTCAATTAAACTCAGTTTCCCCCATTCCTATCACTGCCATTTCAACTCAACAGTTAAACATCACCAGAACTCAACCCATCTTCATTACCAACATCAAAGCAAAACCCATTTCATCTTCTGCTCATTCTCTCAATTCAAACACACACACATTCAAACCACCATCACCATTACAATCTGTATCTCCACTGGTAACTTCCACAAATTCACCACCACCAACATCACAGCTCAGCAGAATCACAACACACCCCCTTCACGGCCTCAAGCCAATACAACAACCTGCAGAACTGCAAGCTTCCTCAAATCCCAATACCACCATTTACAAGCCCACCATCTAATTCTTCTTGATACTCTGTAATTCAACTTACAACCTTAACTTCTCAAATTCACAGACCACCAAAATCATCATCATTTTCTTATCACAGAATTCTAATTCTGAATACTTAACAACAACCCCAATTCAGCAAACCATCTTCCATCCAATAACTGTTCAATTGATTCCCTAATTATAAACCAAAACCGTAATATCTATTTCTTCATTGTAGAACCCTAAATCAATGACTCAACTTCAATCACACTTCTCAGTTCATTATCATCATCTAAAATACCCAATCTAGAACCCTAATTTTGATCCAACAACATCCAGCTCTTTTCCCTGTAACTCAAATCAAACAGGAGAAACCCAATTTCCATCTTCGATTTACCAAAACCCTAATTCTCAAATTTGGGGAAGAACAAAAACCTAACTTTCTATGAAACTAAAATTAAACTTCACACAACCATTCATAAACCAATTAACAACAAACCCACTCGGTAATCGATCAAAATGAAATGCTTTCATAAAATAATCAATCAATTACAAGACCCTAAATTAAATTACCCTTTTTATCTTCTTCATGAGATCCAACAGCTTCAGTACCATCACCTTCGTCTTCTATCAATAGACTAACAAGTTTACAAAGAACTGCTTGCAAGATTTAACCCAACTCTCGGTATTGAATTCGACAGAGAGAAAAAAGAGAAGAATCGGAGAAGAAGAACAGAGAGAAGAATGAAAAAGAAGAAAGAAGAAAGAACGATACTTCTGTCGATTTTGGTGATGATAAGGCCAAAAAAATGATAAAGGCACCCAAATAAATGATAAGGGCAGCCAGGCGGTTTAGATGAGTCATTTTGCCCCTCATACTAATCCAGTGATATCTTCTTCGTCCGGTGGCTGAATGACTGGAAAGTAGTTACAAACTTTACTTGTTGTTAGCATGTAAGGAAACCTTTTCCTTTTGACTGGTATGTAAGTGGTTGCCCAAAAGTTATATCTACATTTATCCGCTAAAGGAGTGAAAATTGCTTCCAACTAATAAACTATCTAGGTGTGTACTCGTGTCACCGAATATTATTTTCCCTATTTCTTTACGGGCAACGCATGTCTCATACGTGGATGTTTATTATTTCTTTTAAATTACTTTCAAAGGCTATTATATTATGTTTTAGTGCTTAGAGAGAATGATGTTGAGAATCTTATGTCTGATTGTTGGATTTGACATGCGAGAGGTATAGGGTTCTTCATGTTAAAGTTCTTCCGTCGGCTATAACGTTAACACCATTAGATCTCTTGAGATACTTGCTATGTAGAGTGCGCGTATAATAAGCTACTGGTAAGGTACAAATCTTATATGACTACGGGGTCGTCAAACCTCAGGGCGCTTTAATGATCATTGAAGAATCGCAAGAGTCACGCCTTAATACTCCGAAGGACTGCGTCGCTTAACTATTATTTATGTTGTGAATCTGTGCCGCACGATTGGTTGGTAGAACTTTATATTTCCGTACAACTTATTATTTTAATATGCTTTATCTGTTTTTCCGCATTTTATCGTTTTTAGCAAAACCTTCATTATCTTTAAATCATTCTAATGATTACTCGAAAGTTAGTTGTTATTTATACATAAAATTTTATTAAATAACGGTTTCATTCGTTGAAATAAATACACCAACGATTATCTAGTCAGCACAAGATTTATCTGATGAAATTTTGTTGTAACGGATAGCCGTTATTGTGCAGATCGTAGCGGTTAGACTATAATGATTGGTGTAATGAATCTTTAACGGTGACTTTGTGTGTAACGGTTGGATTAATGACACCTGTCCTTTCTTGTAACAGCTACAACAACGATTTTAATCGTTGCTTAGTTGATTGTAACTGATTTGATGTAACAATTATTGTAACAATTTAGAACCGTGATAGCTCAGTGTAACGGTTGTCGTCCGACACGTGTCAATTGTTCTTTAACGTTTAAAGTAACGGCTTCAAACGTTAATGTTTCATTGTAACATTTTGGATATAACAACTTGCTGTAACGATTCGATTCGTAACAGCTGATTGTAACGTTTAGCGTCTGCCACGTGTCTATCGCTTGTAACATATAGACTAACGGCTTTAGACGTTGACGATTGATTATAACAGTAATGGATTTATCAGGTGTGCTAATTACTAACAGATTTTATAACGTTGATTCGACGTTGGTAAAAAAAAATAGTTTTCAAAAAAAAACAACAACTTTTTTTTCTGTTATAAATAAGCTCCCATAATTGGAAATTAATAAGATTTATACTTTAAAAACAAATACATGTCGTTCAAAAAATATTTCAATATTTTTTTTATCTTTTTCTATATTTTCCACTGGGAAAATCTACTTCGGTATTTATCCTAAGATACTTTAATTTTATTTTTTAATACGGAAATTCTTATTTTTTCCAAGGACATTCTTAAAATTAAGAATTATTTTTAAAAATAATATATTGTTATTAGGCGAATACATTGCTAGTGCCCCTTTTGTCTATCTCTGTGGTTGTCAAACTTTGGTTGGATGGTAAATGTCCCAGCGAAATTAGGCGAATACATTGCTAGTGCCCCTTTGACACCATTGATCAAGCCAGGAGGAGGTCTTAGGCCCATTGCAGTCGGTACAGTTAGGTGTAGGTTGGTTTCCAAGGTGGCTGCTTTTGCTGTTGGCAAGGACATGACCTCTTATCTAGGGAATTATCAATTCGGGGTTGGTGTTCCTGTAGGATGGGAAGGTATTTTACATGATGTAATCGCCTTTTAGAGGTGAAGGGCCATTCGGACAACATGTCAATGTTGCTAATTGACTTTTCTAATGCTTTCAACATGGTGAGCAGATCTCAGCTCATCAAGGAAGTCCTCCTTCATTGTCCAGGTATTTCTCGGTGGGTAGAAATTTGCTACTTACGTCCGGCTAAGCTTTATTATGCCCAATATATTTTGTATTCTGCTCTTGGTGTACAACAAGGGGACCCCCTTGGTCCCTTGTTATTTGCATTGACTCTTCACCCCTTAGTGAAGACTATTGCTTCACGCTGCAAACTCGATTTGCACGCATGGTACCTTGATGATGGTACAATTGTTGGTGATACTTTGGAGGTGGCTAAGGCTTTGCGTATAATTGAAACGGAAGGACCAGGCAGGGGGTTACACCTCAATATAAAGAAAACGAAAGTCTTTTGGCCTTCCCTTGATCCCAGGAGCATGATAGATGGTGTATTCCCGCCTGATATTGGTAGACCTTCTAAAGGTGTTAAACTTTTGGGTGGCCTAGTGAGTTTAGATATGGACTTCATTAGCGATATGTTGTTGAACATGGTGCACAAAACTGTACAACTCATGGATGCGATCAAAAAACTTAGGGATCCTCAAAGTGAGATGCTTTTACTTCGCAATTTGACTGGTGTGTCTAGACTTTATTTTGCATTGCGAACTACCAATCCTGCTGCCCTACAATCTGCCACTGATATTTTTGATGACCAGTTATACCAGTATTTGAGGCTTCTAATTACTGTGGATGGTGTGGATTTTAGTCCTTTACATAAGAGATTAGTTACCTTACCCATCAAGGATGGTGGACTTGGCATTTATGCCATGGCTGACACTCGTGCTTACTGCTATCTTGCTTCTCAGAGCCAGAGTGCTTCAGTGCAGAAAGTGATCCTTGGTAATTTATTCTCTACGAACAAAGGCTCAGCTTATCAGTTGGCTCTTCAGACCTTTATCCAGGTATGTGGATTACCGTCTACTTACTGTGTTGATAATTCTGCCCCCCCTTCCATGCATTCTCTGGCAGTAGTCTATTTTGATGCAGTTAAGAAGCAAATCCCATACCAAATTCATATGTCTGAAAGAGATTATGTCCTATGGCAATAGACTATATTTTGGCGGTACCCATTAGTGGGCTTAATCAATGCCTCGGACCAAGACAATTTAGAGATGTACTTTGTTATCGTCTTGGTATTCCTTTGTTTGCTGAGAATAGTTTATGCCCAAGTTGTAACAAGTCTATGGACATTTTTGGAGATCACGCGCTTCACTGTGCCAAAGATATTGGATATAAGTTTCGCCATGATGTTGTTCGAGATGCTATCACGGACATTTGTTACAAAGCCAATGTACCTGCGCGTAAGGAGGTTTCTCTCGGGCTTCGGTCGGATGATGACAGAGATCTTAAGCCTGCTGACATCCTTGTTCTTAACTGGGAAAATGGGCAAGATGTGTGTATGGATCTCTCCATTCACTGGTGATGGTGTCCGCTCATTTGTCCCTATACTTGGACAAGTGTGCTACACATGGATATGGATTGGGTGTTCTAGCTTTCTCTACCTTAGGGGAACTTGGTGAAGATACTTTGTTTTTTTTTTCCAAGCGTCTAAAGAGTTGTTTAGTTAGCAACGACGCTAGTAGTGGTGTAGGTAGTTTCATTTTTCATAGATTAGGTGTTGCCATCCAAAGAGGAGTTGAAGCCCAACTTGTCGCTAGGTTACCAACCAAAAGCTTTGTATGAATTATTATTATAATTTTAATTAGTCAATATAAAATAATTTATTATATTATAGATCATTAGTATTACATGAAACTAGTTGGAAGCCTAACAAGCTAAGCTCCAACGACATACTACTACATTAATTGAACAGGTTGATGTGCTAGTCTACCAGCGGGCCTCATGGGAAACCTTGCCAAGGGGCAGAAACGGTGGGAGGGCGAGATTGTGTCACAAGGGGGCAAATTAACACTACCTTCCATGTTAATTCCTGCAATATTACGTCATTGGGGACTCGAACCAGGACCTCCTGGAACGCATTAAACTTTGGGGAACGGGGATGACCAGCTGAGCTAGGGGCCCGAAATACAGGTTAAGATTCCTCGAGATACAGGTTAAGACTAGATTAACCAGCGAAAAACAAAAAAAAAAAAACATCCCGTAAATTTTTTAATCATTTATGAACAGCAGATCTCGGTCGTCACTGATACTGAACAAAGAAAGAACCTCAGAGAGATACGAGATACAGCTTTGTAGTGAAAGACACTAATCGAAGACAAGTAAAATGGTGCCGGCTGGAAATTTCCGGCCATGTTTACATAGCCTAACAACAATTTTAGTCGCCATTTTTGTTGTCATTTCTGTTTATCTGATAAGCGAAAGTAGCCGGCCGTTCTTTGAAGGTATCAGCACAATGTCAAGAACTACAATGAAGAGTTACAACGAGACGACGATGAACAATGCACCGTCAAGTTGTGATCTCTTTTCAGGTAAATGGGTCTACGATAATTCGACAAATCCTTTGTATTCTTGGAAACAGTGCTCATTCTTGATGGATGAGTTTGCCTGTGAGAAGTTTGGAAGAAAGGATTTAAGATATCAGGATTGGAGATGGCAACCCAACCAGTGTGACTTGCCAAGGTATGTTTTTCAATTTGAGCTTTAATTTGATTAACATTTCATTAATTGGCCTGTTGGTTTCTATTTTTGAAAAGATATGCAAACCGAAACATGTCTAAAATTGAGAATTGGCTATATTCTAGGTTCAATGCCAAAGCATTGCTAGAGAGATTGAGAGGGAAAAGGATGGTCTATGTTGGAATCCGTAATCCCACGAGCATTCAAGTCTGTCAATATCAGCGGTTCTCTCAGAATCTTCAATGCCATTGTAAGTTCTCTGCTTCAAATTCTAAGGCATAAATGCATGGTTTTAAGTCCAGCCTAGATTGTAACCAAGGAAACATAATATGTGTAGGAATATAATGCAACCATTGAATTTTACTGGGCACCATTGATGCTTGAATCAAATTCGGATAATCCGTTCGACCATCGAACACCACATCGAATAGTCAGAGCTGGAGCTATTGAAAAACACGCGATTCATTGGACTGATGCTGACATACTTCTCTTTGATTCCTTGATTTGGTGGAGAGTGACAAACCTGGATGTCTTGTAAGTTTCCCAAACCAATTCTTGTAAAAACCATACTGAAAGCATTGGAATTCTTGACTTAAGCAGCTAAGCTGATGGAAATCATGTTTGTGGACAGATGGGGCTCCTTTGAAAAACCAACAAAAATTTGGGAATGGTGGGTAACTTTGAAATGGCTCTGAAAACATGGTCAGATTGGGTTGAGAATCATATCAACCGGACAAGGACACAATTGTTTTTCAACAGCATGTCACCAACACATGATTGGTATAATCTCTAATTCTCTACAATGTCATCTATTCAACTCTTAACAGCATGCAAACACATTCAAATTTACAGACTCCCAATCATCAAAATGTCGCAGGGCAGGTGAATGGGGAACGAGAAAACAAGGAAATTGCTACAGCGAAACAGAAGCGATATTACAAGAACATTACTGGGGTCAAGCAACATATCCGGACATTATGAAGGTCGTGGAGAGTACAGTCAGTGAATTGAAAATTAAAGGTGTTGATGTGCAAATACTGAATATTACATAACTATCAGAATACAGAAAAGATGCACATCCTTCTATGTATAAAAGACTATGGGTTCCTTTAACTCCAGAACAAATATCAAACCTCATTTGATTGGGGGCCAGACATTTTAATTGGGGGCCAAGCACTAGAGGACAAAAAAGGTCACCCAATCCTAATTTGGGTCATCCCTTATAAAAATATTTTCTAAATGGCTAAAATGCCCCTGAGTGATTAGTATTAAGGTTTAATTAAGTTGATTAGTGTGCTAATTTTGTTTAGATAAAAATCGGGTTTGGGATTAAAATTTGGGGAAATTTTAGTTTTTGGGTTTATTTTTTTGAGAAGAAGAAGAGTAGTTTTGAGAGGAAAAAACTAGGGGTTTTAGAAATGAATGATTCAAGTGAAGGGCATGAGGTTGGTGAAGGTTCAAACAATAACCATGATTGTGTTGATGGTGAGATTGTCTCTAATAATCCTATGGATTGGATGTTTGATGAAGAGATGTTAATGGAGGAAGCCATGAATAATGGTGGAAATGAAGATCCTACTGCTCAAAATGAAGGAACCGATACTCCAAATGAAGAACCCGCACCTCAAAACAATCAGGTAAACCTCATATACTCTTGAAATTGTCTGAATGGTGCTCCAAGGGGGTCGATTATTAAATCCTTTGTTTAAGTCGTTAGTGTGAGAGTCGTTATAGTCGGGTTTGGATTCATTAACGACTCTTCAAAGTAAATCGATGAATTGGAATTACCAATGACGACTTAAACCTGCAACTTTTCCAGGCTATGAAAAATCGTTAGGGGCGTGTGATAAACACTGACGACTCTTGATGCTAGGTCAAAAAGGGTCGTTAGTTTTGTTTGTTTAGAGATAAACGACTCTAAACCCAGAACTCTCAGTAAATAAAAAACTTAGAGTCGTCATATATGTATTCGTATAAGATGACGACCCTATCCCGCCATTTCAACTTTTATGTAGAGTCGTTCGGTGTTTTATTTAATATACTAACGACCCTTGCGCTAGATTATCATAACTTTTGATTTCATAGAATCATTTCATTGAATCATAAAAGGCATACATCTTTCATAGCGATACATTAAAGGAAATGAATTACAATAGATAATAATGGTGCACTGATACACTTAATCATAAATGACGTAATTATACATAGTGCCTTCCAAGATAAAGTAGCAATCGTCGAACTCAAACTTTTTCCCACGAAGCTCCTCGTAATAGCCATTCGCTTTCCTCAACTGAAAACGCAAACATACTCGGTTAGTATTGTTGAAAGCTTTGGATAAGTTTTACCTCTTGTTTAAATACTTACTCTTATAGCACCCAACATATTGGGCATGGCTTCCCTTGCGGCCTTGATTTCTCTTTTGAAAACTTCACACTCGAAGAATATCTCCTCGAACCGTTCCTTGACGAGTTTCAAAGACCTTGAGTTGCAATTTCCGTCTAACGCCACAAAAACAATGAATACACGGTTCCACCAAGCATCCGATGTTTGATCAATGTCTTTTCCTAGATCTTCAAAGTGGTTTGTGACTGTTTTCCAAGCTCTCACAATAGCGCAATTCTCTTCCGAAGTGTACGTACTAGTCATGGTGTTTCCTCTTCTTTTTCCACTTGGATAATAAATGAATGAGAATGAATGTGAAGTTTGAGAATTATGGTTTGGGTGAAGAAGGGGTGAGATATGGGTCTCTATTTATAGAGATTAATGACCCAACAGTCACTTTTTTGAATTTTTAACCGTTGCCCGACTCAACCACATTTGGTGAATTCAAAATTCACATTAACTTCTCTAAGGATCGTCATGATATATATTATCCAAGTGACGACTCTTGATGATGAAAAGAGTCGTCCATGTGTTTTGTTTACTGACTGACGACTCTAACGTCAAAGAGTCTCTGTGCTAATTGACCTTTAGAGTCGTTAATATGTTTTCTCCGAGTGTGACTCACGCCAAAATTTCAAACAATCTATAGAGTCGTCAATTGTGTTTTTACAAACCATGACGACCCTTTCTGAGCTATAGTTATTGAACCAATATTTGAAGTCACTCATTTTATTGAATCGAAAAAACATACATGTAGTTGAAATTAAAAAGAAGGAAAACACATAAAATTGTTCAATACATCGCGCTAGAAAATCTCTACGAGTTTAATTATATTGGGAGAATTTCCATTCAACTTCCTCCAAGAGAGTGTAGCAGTCCTCGTGCGAAACTCATGGCCAAGTACCTTAATTCGTATTGAGTCCGACCCAAAGAACACTTTGGAAAAATAATTATTTTAATAAGTCAGCGTTGTTGAATAATCATAACCAAATAAATAATTTTTGATGAACGGCCTATTGATTCACAAACTTACTCTACTCATGCGGTCTTCGTTTGGCATAGCGTCCTTACGAGCTTTCAATTCGTTTCTCAGCAGTATACATTCATTGTATAAATAAGCGTACCTTTCCCTTATCTGCGTGAGTGTCCTCCTTGAACGATTTCCGTTTAGTGCTTTGAAAACCTTAAACACACGTTTCCACCAAGCATTGGTGTTTTGATCATGCCCAAGGTAAGGCCCTATGGTTGGGTCTTCGTTACTGGCCACCCATTGCGCTTCCTCAACAGAGTGCTTTGTGAGAGTGGTGTGTGCTCTGACAACAACAACATCTTCTACATAATTGAACGGAGTTGGAGCCATTTTTTAGTGTCTGAAAGTGATGGGTGACTGATTTAGGAAGATTGAAAGTGATGGGTGAATAAGTTTGGTAGAGATAGCTCTCTATTTATAGCAAAAATGTACCCAACGACTAGTTTTTTTTCTTCAATAAAAACGGTTACTTCTGCAATAACTGCTCTTACTAGTCAAAGTTACCGTTGATTTTCAAAATCTGCAATAACTTCGTTAAGTGTCGTCAAATTTGTTATATAAACATTAACGACCCAAGGTGAAAACTGAGAAACATCGTTTATGTTTTTGAATATAGAGTCGTCTTTGTGTAAAGAGGGTCGTCATTTATCGAGGAATGGGTCGTTATTCTGCAAAATTATTGTTGACGACTGTTAGTGTCGTCAACCTGTAAATAAAGATGACGACTGTTAGGGTCGTCATGTCGACATCTCAAAAATTGACGACTGCTGAATGAATTTTTTTTCTTTTGTCTGTAGTTGGTTGACCCATCTCCATTATCGGTCCAGATACCTCCCAACAATATATGACCGATTTGGTACGTTTTTAATGTTTGAATTGAAGTATATCTTTATGAAAATTGTTTAATTAGTGTTGAATCATGAACGTGTCATTGGTTTTAATGTAGAAGTGGAAAACAAAGGCTGAGGTCAAGGAATGGATTATTTCAAATGCAAAAGAGAAGATGTGCGTAGTTGTTCAAAGCAAACACGTTGATTATAAGCAAATGGAGATGGTATGCGAGAGAGCGGGGGATAAGGAAGAAAGTCACAAAGGGAAGAACTACAAGTATGAGAAGAAGACGACGAGGGTCTACAAAACTTCGTCGAAGAAGATACAATTCCCCTTCAGGATTGTTTTCAAAAGGCATCCTGAAACTAATCTATGGAGGTTGTATAGTATTCCGGATAGTCCTCACAACCATCCTCCACCTAGTACTCTTTTAGGACACCCAGCATATGCCAGATTGAAACCACATGAAATGGAAAAGGTACGACAGATGAAGCGATGTAGGCCCCTTCAGATCCTAAATGCAATAAGGGCGGAAGTTAAGACAAACTTGTCTATTATTTCCACAATCTACGCTGCCAAAGCAACGATCAAGAGAACTGAATGGGATGGTAGATTAATTATGCAACAATCAGAGTGGTTGGCAGAAAAAATTAACTACGCCATGCAAACAAGGGTGGGTCCGGGAGACAAAGTGACTCATATTTTTCTTGCCCATCCTAGGATGGTGGATTTGGATCAGTATTTTTACCAGGTCTTGTTCATAGATTGCACCTATAAGACCAACAAGTATAACATGCCGTTGTTGAACGTGGTTAGTCATACTTCGGATAAGCAATCATTCACCATGGCATGGTGCTTTATGGAAAAGGAAGAAATAGAGGACTATGTTTGGGCTTTGGAACAAGTTCGGTTGATTTAACGAGGCGAAGAGACACCGCGGGTTATATTTATGGATAGGGATTTTGCAGTAATGAGTGTCGTTCGTCAAGTTTTTCCACATGCTCAACATTTTCTTTGTACGTGGCACATGCAAATGAATATTTTTTCTAATTGCAAGAATCATATCCAAAAGATCAAGCCTGCAAAGGGTAATCAACGTTCCAAGGAGGAAGACGAGCGTCTAAGTAAACTTTCAAAAAAAGAGATAGCCGAAGAGAAAATGAAAGAAAAGGAAAAATATCTTCAAGATGGTGATCTATGGGAGGATTTTGCAAAGATTGGGACCATTTGGCTCATTTGAAGACCAAAGTAAAGTACTATGCAAATCTTCAAAAGTTTATTGATGATTGGAGTACGGATCATAAGAAGGTTGTCGATTATTGCCTAGATACATGGTTGAATCACAGGAAGGAAAAGTTTTTTATGCATGGACCAATAAGTACAAGCACTACAAAAATGAGTCCACGAGTATTGCAGAGCAGGCCCATGGACGTTTGAAAAAAATTCTTCAAGAAAACTCTTGGTGGGGTAGTTACGGACAGAAGCTATTCACGAGCACGCCGAGGATGACCTTAGAAATATAGTGACTCAGATGGAGTATAGTAAGGACCGTTTTTTGAAGCAATACATGGAAGACAAAGAATTGCTACGTGGGGTTTCGCACCAAGTATCATGGTGGGCAATAAAGCATATGATGACTGAACTTAACAAATTTCGAGCGAAAGCTTCCGATGGAAAAGTCATTAAATGTAATTGTACAACTGAGACGTGGCTTGGCCTCCCCTGTAAACATAAGCTCGGTGGGTACAAGGGGATCATTCCCATTGAAGATATCGATCCTTTTTGGAAGAAACTTTCGTTCACCCCAAATCCCACAGGAGCCGCTGATGAACAATTTGGAGACCTTGAGATTGGCAAGTATATCAATGAGAAATATCGAAAAACGAACTATGCAGGAAGATAGATACTGGTTTCTAATTTGTGGCCGGCTTCCCGTAAGAGCTTGGGAGTATAAGAAGAGCTAATTAAAAAAAAAACCACCGGGTAGACCCACAACTAAAAAGTCTTTTAGAGAAACCGTGAAAGCGGCAAAGAGTTGCAAAAGTGACCTGTCACGTCATCAGTATGTCCAGGCGGAATATACGGAGTATGAGAACTCTTTCGTACCCAAGGCAAGGGGTCCGCCAAAGGAAGACATGGATGTTGTAGACCATGTGGTCGGTACCCAGCAAAGCCAAATGAGCGGAATGGTTACGATAAGAGGAATAAAAGGTAATCCGCGCACCCCTAGAGATTCCCAAGGAAGACCACATCGTGTTGCTTACACTTTGTATAAATAGTATACCGACCAACTTCCCCACGTCATCTTGGATCACCTTCTATCCACCGACGACGTTGACGGCGATGGAAATTGTGGTTACCATGTTGCAACGAAACAATTAGGGCATTTCGACGAGGCTGACGAACTTAAGCTCACCCAAATCGAATATGCAAGAAAAAAATGGCGAGAAAAAAACTAGTTCGGGACCAACAACTATATTTGAAAATACTCATGGAAGGAGATCAAAAAGAGAGGGAATTGAAGTTTAGGGAGTTGGTTTCAAACGTGAAATGGAGGAAGGGGTCGAAGAAGGCCGGTTATAAGTTTTGGATGCAAATGCCTTTTGGTGGCCAACTTTTGGCGGACACATTCACTTGTGTTGTAATTGTATTCAGCAAAGGCTTCCCTAGAGCTTCTTGTATGTACGTACCCTCCAAAACTAGGTGCGAGGCGGCGACAAAGAAAAGAAGAATTGTAATGGCACATGTCAATGATAACCATTACATAGGCTTGAAGATTTCCGAAGAATGCCCTCTACCACGGGTGTATGGTGATTGGGGAGAGTACACCAAGGAGTGGACAAACCAGTATGAGTATGGAATGAACATTTGGAATGCTATGGACCCAACCCAGGTTTACTTAGACTTGGGAAATGAATTGTGAGAGAAGATGTTTATTCTAAACAATGCATTGCATTTTGAAGCATACTTTTTGATAATGCTTGTATCTTCTACCCAGATATTTGTATTTTGAAGAATGCTTAATGAATACAATGCGTTTTATCCTAGTTGGATTAAACCACCAACGACCCTCATAGGTAATTTGAATTATGTTACAGAGTCGTCAGCCATATATACATACACCCTAACGACACTAACTGTAAATTTTGCTAGTCCCCTGGATGTTTTTACGCCTAAGAGTCGTTATTCATATATACATACAAGTTAACGACTCTAACCTTAAAAATGTGACAGACTCCTGGATGTTTTTCAACAATACAGTCGTCATACATATATACATAACATTTAACGACTCTAACATTAAAAATTTGACAGTCTCCTGGATGTTTTCCAACTAAGAGTCGTCATCCATATTTACATAAACATTAACGACGGTAACCGTAAAAATTTGATGGTATCCTGGATGTTTATATACTAAGAGTCGATTCATATATACATACAAAGTAACGACTCTAGTTATGCGCCTGAGAGTCGTAATCATTATAGTGTATACATGGACGACTCTATTAAGAAAACCCCCAACGGATTTTTTTGTATACACTTTTTCCCAAAAAAAAATAGCCGTTGGTAATTATTGTATATATAGAGGAACACTTCCAGGAGCAAATTCAATTGAAAACCACCTCAAGAATTTTAGTTTGTAAATGGCAAATCCTTCATCAACCCCCAATTCAATTGATAACATACTTAGAAGATGCAAGCGACCAACCAAATCAATATTGGCGATGGAAGAAGAGATACGCAAAAAAAACATGCGACCTACTAAAAAACCACCCACTTTCACGCCATATCCTACGAAGGAAGAAGAAGAGTTTCGCGAGGCTAAAAAACGAGACCAAGAACAATCCCAACTCCGTGAAAGATTCAAGCAAGTCGAGGAAGAGACGGAATGGGTTAAAAATTATTACATCGTCAAGGATCTCCACGAAGAACATGAACATGATAGTATATTTTGGATCCAAGTTGGTTCGGGTCCTTTCGTTAATAACAACAACAAACTACGATAGCCGTACTTGCCGTCCCACATTAGTCATAGGACGATTCTTGTTATAAAATGGAGCACCAAGTACAACGAGTTTCTCGCGAGGCACAAAGGGGATAGGCGTGCTTTGCTCGGGCCGCATATACCAAATGGAGAGGAGAGCCTTTTATCATATTGAAGCCGCCATGCTAGTTGAATCTCGCTTTTGAGAAACATGAATAACATGTAATGTGTTCAAAGGAATTTCCACTTTCTAATTAATATTTAATATGCTACTATTCCAAGTTTCCTTTCAATCGAGATTCAATTTATTTTAATAAGCAGTCGTTATCTCTGTTTGTTAATTCAGTGACGACTATACCAAAGTCGTCATATGACTAATTTTGAAACAACCTGCTATTGAGTCGTCAACACCTTTAATCACGTAGCTAACGACCCACGTTGTGATTTTCAAAAAAAAAAACGACCGTTGGGAATTTCTTCTATATAATACCACCCAATCCTCTAGAGAAAATATCCCAAAACCATTCTTTTTTTCCACCAAACTACGCAATATTTCAATTGCGATGGCTGAATGGGAACCGTATGAAGGTTTGTGTCTCGTTAAATCGTTTGCTAATACCTTTCGTGAACGTCCAAATGAAATCTATTCAATGTTTTGGAAGAGAGTTAAGGAGTTCTTCTACGGGCGTACCGCGAATCCTAATAACCGAAAATGGAGAGACTTGGCATTTCGATTCAACTACATTAAAAGTGCAATGAGAGAGTATGTAAAAGTTAGAAATATGGTGTACGACCATCATCCACGAGCTCCTCTTAAGGAAAAAGTGAGTAATTCCTTAATATTTATACTTTCCTCATGCTTCAAAGTTACTAACATATAACATTCCTCGTTAAATTTCAGCTGGAACGTTTCAATGGGTTGTGGACAATACGTAATGGGGATACTAAGTTCATTCACCACAAAGAATATACAACGTTGTATCGTCGAGCGAGAAGGTTCATTGACGAACATTTGATGTGTCAAATTCAAGAATACCCATATTAACTATTATGTAATTCGAGATTGATGGAATGTTAACTAGAATGACTCTATTATAAACATAACGACTCTATTATAAACCCATGTTGGACTTTCTCCTGGTTGTTATTTTAACTAAGAGTCGTCAGTATATCCCATATAAAAGCAACGACTCTGTATACCTAAAAGGGGTATTTTCCGGATTTAATACACATATAAAAGTCGTTAACCTGCTTTATGATCCCGTTAACGAATCTATCCATAGAAAATATTGTTCATCTCCTGGATATTTTTGCTAACATAGAGTCGTCATTTGTTTATACATAATAAATAACGACTCTAGACATATAAAATGTCGTTCATCTCCTGGAAGTTTTTCTGATCTAGAGTCGTCATTGATTACCATATAATCGATAACGACTCTATCCATAGAAAGTATGGTTCATCTCCTGTGTTTAGCAAACAAAGAGTCGTCATTGTTTTCAATATAACCATTAACGACTCTCTATGCAGGAAAAAAAGGGTCATCACTGTGTTCATTTCCCTCTGAGTCGTTAGACTTCTAATTGAAACACTTAACGACTATGTGTATCACAAATAGGGTCGTTAATCATTCTGAGAACAAAGCCGACGACCCTAACTCTATCACGAGTGTATAATCTTGACTCGCATTAGAGTACTACATTATTCTAACAAACATACTAGTAAACATCCTTCCGAAAACCAAGTAGTTTCAACAAACCATCCAAACCAAACACATAAGTAGTTTCAACAAACACATAAGTTCAAGTCATAAAGTAAAATAAACATAAGTTCAAGTAGACGGTAACATCTCCTCACTCCAAGACCACCATCTCGACCTCGACCTCCTCCTTACTTCCGACCAGGAAACTTTCCGGCTTTTCTTAGGAGGAGGACCACGAGTATCACTGCCCCCCGGGGAACCACCATCTTCTCGGTACCTTGTTCATCATGATGTTGGCTACTTTGCCCCTGTTCACCACGTTGTTGTGCTCGGCTACGTGTTTTCCGGGTCCTCTTACCTTCGTTGGCCAGCTCAGCAAACATCTTCTTTGCATTAGGATTTTCAATGTGTGTTCAATAATCAGCGTACCGACGTTGCTTCGCAGGATCAAGCACTTCCCCTTTGTCAGCCGAGCAACAAAAAGCCTTGACAAAAAGCTTCATTCGTTCCCTCTATATACATTAAAAAAATAATTCTAATGAATCGACGTATATTTGTATGTAAATGAATAACACAATTACACAAATAAATACTCACCACTAGTTTAAGAATGGTAGTATCATCTCTACCGTCAGCTTGAGAAGCAGATGTGGATGCTCTGTTGGTCCTCCTACCCGTAGTTTGATCGATCCGTATTACCCTACCATGGGAGAAGCCTTCGTACCATTGATAGTAATCCGTTGTTGCCTCGTAACCTTCATCCACATGCACCCAAAATGTGATGTCTACGAGGCTAGAGTGTCTATTATTCCAATGCTTGACATCAGTTGCAGGTTCAAAAACCACTTTTATGTCATCCTTGTCGGCCTCACATTTGTTCAACTTGTGCTTGAATGTAGGTACATATCCTTCATCGGGTGAATCTTGAACAAACCCAAGTTGACGCATGATTCTCATAGGATGGTACATTGAAAAACCGTTAGGGTGAAACAAAGGGCCATGGTAGTACACGACATCTTCCATTGCGCCAACTCTAGCATCCTTGTAAGGAGTAAAGATTACCTCTTCCGCCGTGATGTTGTCAAGTTTTTTACGCATTTCTATCAAGGCATCAGTTTGTTCCCTATCCTGAGAACCGAGTACAACCAACGGGTTCTGTTGGACTACCTGGGCTCCATTTTGAGTTGATTTTTACATCTTCATTGTTTTTGAACGATTGTAGGAAATGATCATAAATCCAGACCTACAACAACCGAAGTTAAAAATTTTTAAACAATCAAATAAACATAAAAATATATCAAAGGAAAAAAAACATACTAAAAAAGACAACTTTCATCAATCCCAATACCTGGATTAGAGACAAATTCCCATTAATTTGAGAAGTTCGTTCGCGAGATCCCTGGGAAAGCTGACCATTCAGATGTGCAAATATGGCAGTCCCAAGAGTACTTGTTCACATCTTCTAAGGGGTCCAAAAGTGAAGAAGGTTGGCGCTGACCCTGTTACCTTTGCTGTCGGGAAATACAACCGACGCAAGGACGTACAACAAATAAGCAGCCGCCGCATAACGACATTCCATATCAGAGATACCTCCTTTTTTTTTCCTTCTCTTCAGTACCAGCAAACATCTGCCTAATGTCCACAAGTTTGAACTCTTTCTTCGGGTACTTAGCTCCCGGCACGAAAAGCCCATCAGTCTTCTCTTTATCCCAGCCAAACAAGTTCTTGGTCCATGTATAAATTTCATCCCAACTAGGCCTTCTCTTGAAATTCTCCTTTGGTTGATTTACCTTGAACTGCACCCTAATACATTACGCATCATCAGGAGTCAATGCCATCTCGCCAAAAGGAAGTTGGAATGTGTCGACTTCAGGGTAATACCTTTCACAGAAACTAGATACTGCAACCTTGTCATACGCAATCACAGAGTTCACAACGGCATTGTACAAACCGGAGTTTTCAACATATTCTCTAACTGTTGCACATTCACCTGTTAGCGGCCATAACTCCATTTTCTTAAAAGAAGATTGGTGCCTGAAAAGACGTGCGGCATTCTTATGATCCTGCAAAAAATAAACAAATAAATATTAAAAAACATATTAGAAAAGTAATATCAACCAGCTAATCAAATAGCAAGCAAAGTTGGGATTGTTACGATTGTCTCATAGATGGTATGAGCCCACGATCCAGAATATCCAAATAGAACTTTGCCCCCATCTCTAGGTTCTCCTCTCGGTTTACCGCTTCGAAGAGGCTCCAACATCAAATGAGGCGCGGGAATGTGTCTGGCGCTAGGTGCAATATTAGTTCCATCCTTCTTAACCCTCTTTACCGGCTTCGACTTTGCATTCTGTTCTTCAGCTTCTACATCTTGTTTACCATCATCCTCTTCATCATCCTTACCACCAGCATCATCCCCTTCATCCTCTTCCTCCTCATGACCACCATTATTACCTCCATCCCCTTCCTGCTCATCGTCATCACCATTACCATCATCAGAATCATCACCACTAACATTATCTTCATCATCATTGTCACTCTCTACTTCCTCTTCACCTCGTATGGGAGGATCTTCTTGTATCTCCTCTTCTTGGATTTCTTCTTCTTCACAACTATTGCTAGCGGAAATAACATGAGAGACTGATTCTGATGAATCCGACAACTCATTACCTTTGTCTCTTGGTTCGGTGATAGAAAATGATACCTCACTCGGCTTCTTACCGCGTAATGGACCGGCAAGTAAGTATTTATCATGGCGTTGAGCTTTGGAAGGTGGAGTTATCGTCATTGGAACCTTGCCTTTGGTTCTGCATTTGGTTTCGAAACAAAAAAAAAAACCCAATAAGACATCAACTTTATGGTTATCAGAAAAAGAGTCGGCAACCCGATAATTTAAAACACAACCGACCCTTGTATATCATGTGACGAAAAAAATCATTTGATGACGACCCTTCCAAAAAACAAAGGGTCGTCAAATAATTATTAACGATCCTACAATTTGGGTTGACGAATCTGGGGCATATACTTAAGTGACGACTCAAGGGGAAATGAGATGACGACACTATCAATTTTTGGAACAGAGGGCTGTTCGAGTTCCATCTAGAGTCGTTAAGAAATTAAAAAGGGTCGGCAGTCGAGAGTCGTCACCTAGAACCTAAAGGTATAACGACTCTTTTCTAGGGCAAAAAAAGACGAAGTAGCAGAATTAGGGTCGTCATCTGCAACCTAATACACTAACGATTTTTCATGAAATAAGCATGCAAATGAAAAGTCGTTAAGGGTATCTACTACGATACTAACGACCCTTAAACTGAAACCGCTAAATTTCAGTTACCAGACTCAATTTCACAATCAAAACACAACAAAAAACGCATAGAAGGTGGGTTTAACTTCACATACCTTCTAATTGGACCCATATCTTCTTTGGGTTTCGATTTTTTGGGTTTTAGAGTTCGTCCCTCGATAACCTTTCCTTTGACGGCGTCGAGGAGATTGGGGATTTGAAGTGCTTTGCGAGCGGTCTGCTTTGTACGAGCCATGTTTGAAGAAGAAGTTAATCATAGATTATTTTCTAACATCGACGATGAAACGATGAATCGGTCAAGAAAAAAAAATCGTTTGGGGGTCGTTAATGGCGGTGGTGGAGAGGAAGAGGAAAGGAAGAGGAGAGGAAGAGGAGAAGAAAAAAAAGAGAAATTGATTTTCTCTTTTGGTTTAGTTTAGGGTATATGAATTGGGGGCCTAATTATGATTTCAAATTAGTGTTAATTGATTTTTAAGATTTGTGTTTAGTAAAGGGTAAAACAGTCTTTTCAATATCGGATTAATACGCCCCTCAAAAATTTGGGGTGGAAATAAAATATCATGGCCCCAATTAAAATGTCTTGCCCCCAATCAAATTAGGATATCAAACCCTGCTCCCAATTCTTGGAATGAACTCCTTTATGCTTACATAATATAAGTTTTTAAGCTTAAAATTAAAGAGTGTGTTTCATATATTCAGTTATGTTTTAATAGTAGCTTTTTTATGCCCGAGAAATGCAAGGGCTAGCTCCCAGGCTCCCAATTCTTTAAGCTAGTTGGCACTTGTCACAGTCAAGGAGTCTCTCTATTTTTCCACCTCTCCGAGGACGGCAATAGTTAAAAATAAAGTAATACACTAGACTTGGTCCTAATTTACACCCCAAGAAACTGTACAGGATTAGCTTCTAGTCTCTTGAATTGCGACTATTCAAATTATTAAGAGTTCTTTCCACAGAAAAATTATTAACAACTCAATTTATAATCATTAAGGTTGATATCATACTAGGTTTCATATTGTTGGTCGGTTTCAAAGTCAAATATTTCATTTAAAAACATTAGTTTTTGTCTTTCTGATGATGTATGTGGATGGAAAATGCAAAATGAGTCGTATAAAATGGGTGGATATATATATGCTAGGACTTAAACATGGGATACCACCTAGTTGTATGAAATTCGGGATGTGTTATAATTTTCATTATCTCTGAAAAATCAATCAGCAATGGAGGTCAATAAGTGTAGGAGGCTCTTACTGATCATCTGTGTTACCCTTGTTGTATTTACAATGGCATTATTACCTACATCCCGATCAGCCATCACTTCTGGAAATGAAACGGATAGACTTTCTTTAGTTGCATTCAAAGAAAGAATTACAGGTGATCCGTTCGAAACACTAAGCTCGTGGAATGACTCTTTTCATCATTGCAATTGGATTGGAATTACGTGTAGTCGTCGTCATCCAGGTAGAGTCACGGTCCTTAATCTAGTTTCTCAGAGTTTGGCAGGTTCTATATCTCCACATATAGGAAATCTTACCTTTTTAAAACTTTTTGATCTGAGTAATAATAACTTCAATGGAAAAATTCCACAAGAAATTGGCCATTTGCGCCGGCTCCGGTTTCTTTATTTGTCAAATAATTCTCTAACTGGAGAAATCCCAAACAATCTAACATCTTGTACTGAACTCAGATTATTCCTTGCCGAGAGGAATAAGCTTGTAGGGAGAATTCCTATCCAGCTTGGTTCCCTGTCTAAGCTTGTTATTCTAGAAATATCGGCTAACTACTTAGAAGGAAGCATCCCCATCTCTGTGTCGAATATTTCCACTCTTGCTTCACTTTCTCTAGCATCCAATAACCTATCCGGCAACATTCCTTCAGATATTGGCAAGTTATCTAGATTACAATTTTTCCAAATATGTGTGAATAACATATCTGGTACTATTCCTCCCCAACTTTATAACATCTCCTCAATCTACTATTTTTCGGTGCTCAACAATCAACTTCATGGAACCATTCCATCATACATTGGAAATACTCTCCCTAATCTCGAAATGCTTGGTTTAGGTGGAAACATGTTTTCTGGACGGCTGCCACATTCGTTATCCAATCTTTCCAGATTACAAGTGTTGCATGTGCCTAAAAATCAATTCACAGGACGTGTACCTCCGAATTTGGGATTCTTACAAGGTCTTACCATAGTTTCTATGGGTGTGAATCAACTTGGAACTGGTGAAGCAGATGACTTGAACTTCTTTGATTCATTAACGAATTGTAGTCGCTTAAAATTCCTTGGTATAATGGCTAATAATTTCACTGGACCACTGCCTAACTCCATAGCCAACCTCTCCACCAAGCTTACCAAATTATACGTTGGCATGAATCCAATATCCGGTGAAATTCCAACCGGAATTGACAACCTTGTCAGCCTAAACGGATTAGACATGGAGGATAATCTACTCACCGGAAGTATTCCTGTTTCCATAGGAAATCTTCCAAATCTGGTATTTGTGATGATGTCAGGAAATCAACTCTCTGGACAAATTCCACCAAACATTTGCAATAACAGTGCTCAGTTGGATGGAATTTATTTTCAAGAAAATAGATTAGAAGGCGAAATTCCATTAGCCCTCAGCAACTGTCGTAAACTGACAGAATTGAACCTTACACAAAACCAGCTTAGTGGCTCTATAACAAAACCACTTATGGGTCTTTCTTCACTGTTGCTTATCCTGGCATTATCTAGAAATTTCCTCACTGGCACTTTACCTTCCGAGGTTGGTAATTTCGAAAAGATTTTCCACCTTCGCTTGTCAGAAAATCAATTATCTGGTACAATTCCAAGCTCTCTGGAGAAATGTCTTTACTTAGAAACCCTTCATCTGCAAGGTAACCTATTTGAAGGTTCCATTCCTCCATCCTTAAAAACTTTGAAGGGAATGCGAGTCTTAGATGTATCGCGTAATAGCTTGTCTGGTAGGATTCCAGTTTTTCTGGAGACATTTGCTTCCCTCAGATACCTAAATCTGTCTTCCAATGATTTCGAAGGTGAAGTGCCAAAACAAGGCATTTTCAAGAATGCAGGTGCATTCTCAATCGCCGGGAACAAGAAGCTTTGTGGAGGAATCTCTTCGCTTCAGTTACCAAGTTGCCTGAGTGAAGGCGCTAAGAAACAAGTCGAACATTACCCTCTCAAGAGACTGCTTCTCATAATATTTGGAGCCGTCATTTTTGCTATTTTTCTCGGTTTGCTTTTCATATTCATTTGGAGGGGAAAATTAGCAAAAACTCTTCATTCTTTTGAATCTCCTTCTGATGGTAGTGGTATGTTTCAAAAGGTCTCTTACAAAGAGCTTCTGAAAGCAACAAATGAGTTCTCTGCGGAAAATTTAGTCGGAGTGGGAAGTTATGGTTCTGTATACAAAGGTTTATTAACACTAAGCCAGGAGATAACAGAAACAATTGTTGCAGTAAAAGTTGTGGATCTAAATAGACGCGGAGCCTCGAAAAGTTTCACTGCTGAATGTGAAGCGTTGAGGTGCATTCGTCATCGAAATCTTGTGAAGATATATACTTCTTGTTCTAGTGTTGATTTCAGGGGAAATGAATTCAAAGCTCTAGTCTTCGAGTTCATGCCAAACGGGAGTCTAGAGAACTGGTTACACCCAACAACAGCAAATGACAGAATTTCAGATATCACTTGGAAGGAGCTCATTGAGTTTTATGGAGAGATTAAATGTGGCAATTGATGTTGCTTCTGCATTAGATTATCTTCATCACCATTGCCAATCACCAATAGTTCATTGTGATTTAAAGCCAAGTAACGTCTTACTTGATGATTATATGAACGCTCATGTTGGCGACTTTGGATTAGCAAAGTTTCTTGGTGGAGTCATCACCAATGTTGAATCTGAATATCATACCAATAGTACTTCAATCGGTATAAGGGGCTCAGTAGGATATGCTGCTCCAGGTAAGAAAATATCTCACTATGGTAAGCCCGTAAAAATCATAGCATTTCAAAAAAAAAAAAAATATATACTAAATGTTTAATGCAAGTCTTTTTCAATCGAAATTCAGAGTAAATGGGTCATTTGTCCAAAAAAATTTAAAACACGGTTCAAATGGACGAGTAAAAAAAAGTACGGGTGAAATAGCCAAAAAAAAATAGCAAGGATGAAACTGGATTTCATCCTGGCTTATACTTAAAAAATAGCAAGGATGAAACTGGATGCATCCTGTGTAAAATAAAAAATAAGAAAAAAATATTTGAAAATGGACAAGGATGAAACCTGGTTACATCCTTTTTATTTTAAATTTTTGTCTATTTAAACAGTATCTTTTTAATTTTTGGCTATTTAAACAGTATCAAAACCTAAGTGTCTCTTTCACCCAGAAATTGTTGATTTTGGTCTTTTTGACCAATTTTGTGAGTACGGAATGGGTAGTGAAGTATCAACAAATGGAGACGTTTACAGCTACGGTATCATGTTGCTAGAAATGTTTACAGGAAGGAGACCTACGGATGACATTTTTGAAGATGGCTTTAATCTTCACAGCTTTGCTACGACGGCTCTTGTTACTGATGGAATTTTACAGATTGTTGATCCTACGCTACTTGTTCATATACATCTCCAAGACATTAAAATCAATGGTGAGGCAGAAGCTAAGATGTCCAAGGCTTTGAGAGGTGTTTTGAAACTTGGCGTTGGATGTTCAAATGACTCACCCACGGAACGATTGGAGATGGTACATGTCGTGAATATGTTGCAGTCAATCAAGAACATGTATCTCCTGGATTCGAATATGGAACTGTAGAAAACATTATACCGAGAAAAAGCAGACAAATGATGGTGCACCCTGTTAAATATTATTTTGTATTAATATGCTAAAGATATTATTGCCGTATTAGTATTAATTGATTATCTTTCGGTAATCTTGGATACTTGGTATATCTTCTTCGAATTGCGTAAAAATGATAGGCATCCATTGGCATAGATAAACTGGCAAGAGAATTTCCCTGAGACTTTAAAGAGGTCACCAACAATCAGCCTAGGGTTCTAAAGTCCTCCAACAAGATTTGGCATAAATCTTCCGGTGTTTAACTGTTTAGTTTTCCAGAGTGTAGTTCCTAGTAAATAGCAGGAAATATGCAGTTATGAAGATTAACTGACCTAAGGTTGCAAGCTTTCAAAAATCTAATTTTGCCGAGCAGCATAAATCTAATTTTGCCGAGCAGCATTTGTACTTAGAGGTCTTACTCTTAGTTAGATGTTCGAGTGCCAAAGACACCCTAAGTCATGAACATGTTATGCACGTACATGTTTAACGGAGATAATAATATCTTTCATTGAAACAATTGTTTCTCATTTTCTGTTTTACAAACTTAGTTCTTCTTTTGAAATTCGCAGGTTGCTACACAATAAATTCTGATGGTTGAATTTTGAGAATATTACCAAATTTCGAAGTCTAAAAACAAATACAATTTCTAACTCCAAGGAACAAGCATCCATCTAAAAGTCTTAGGCGAAGAACTCAAATACACAACTTTCTGAGAGTCTTGGAAGACTAGTTAAATCCATAGCGAGCTGTTCTTCCCTTCTTACGTCCCAATAGTGAGGAAATATCATTGTTTCCAAATCTGCTGCATTTTGCAAAATTATTCTTACCCACTTCATCTCACTAGGGTTACGGTAATATTTCTTGAAGCAAACCGACTTCAGGTGTAGAAACAAACCCCTAGCAGTTGTCATCAAACGGTTGTAGCCATAATCGCCTTCGCCATCGTATATCTAACATTGAGAAAAATAAAGACAAGAAAGCGTCAAAAGAATAGCTTCTGCAACGACATAATATATATGTAACCTTTTCCATTGACTGATATGCAGAATATGCAGAAAATGATAAGTTTGATGCACTTGCCTCGCAAAATACAAGGGACTCCAGATTAGGTGTTGATTGCAACAAAGCAATTACTGCTTTTATATCCACTCCTTTATATGTCAGATTCAGCTTTTTCAAATTGTGAAATGTAGGAAAATTGTACGCGAGATCGTCTTGACCAAAAAACGAGAGAAGTACCTATTCATCATAAGGCAATCGGGAATGACTGTATCAGCTTCAAGGGAGTTAGATCAGCTATAGAACGACATAACAACACCATAAAAATAGTATGTACCAGTAAGGCAGTAACCAAACATACCTGTAGGGTTCGATCAGAAACTGTTAGGCACTTTATATGTGATGGTGCTTGAAGAAACTTACTTAACTTGGCACCCTGGTCGGTCCACGACTTCATTGAAGTTTTATAATGTGCGTAGCCAAAGCGAACATCTACTTCAACTACGGCTAAAAAGTTAGACATGACATATTCCTTTGCAAGATCACCCCAGTAGGTGAGAGACACTAGATTTGGTGCTTGAATTTCAAATGCACAATATCGTAAACCATCTCTCCTGTTGCAATCCTTCTCTTCAGGATCATAATTACGAATATTCAGAACTTTCAGTGAAGGAGTTGACAAACAGAAATTCTTTATATCTAACCATTCACATTTTTCCAGGGTTAAATTCTCAAGGACAGGACAACTAGAAAAGAATAGCTCATTGTTGTACTTATCGCTAAATGTGACTCGAGAGAGTTTAAAGTGCTTGAGTTTTGGAAAAGACATATATTTAGGTAGATAAAGATTAGGGAAGATATCTAGCTCCAAAGTAACCAATGATTGACAAGTACAAAGAGACAAAGGAGTACAAAAGGTTGAATTTACGCATAAGGTGAGACTAAGCTCTTCAACACTGCGCCTTATTGCCGCCGAGATCCATAAATTAACCCGAGTGTCATTCAACTGGTGATTCCAACGAAGAGACAACTTCTGTATACTTGACATATCATGAAGATGCAATATTCTATCCACAGTATCCATGAATTTACTACTCTCCCGGTAAATGGGAGGATTGGCCAAGCTTCGTAAATCAAGGGTTGGGGTAGAGGTCCATATGTAGTGCCATCTTTTTGATAATATGCTAGTACGAGCAGCCTCCTTGATATCTAGCAAAGCCAAAGATAGTATATAATGCAGAAGTGAGTCAGGTAAATTGGTGATCCTATCTTCTTCTACCTGCTCACTCATGCTATTTTGTCCCTTTGGATTAATTAATTCGGTTACAATATTGTTTCTGTACAGAAAATAAAACTTAGGTCAAATTTTCATGTCCAAAAAGTAAAAATAAAATAAAAATCTCATGTAACCAGGGTTATTCTTTCTACTTAATAACAACACTTGACAACAATCTGATGGTGCAGTGAGACATACAGAAATATTCAGCCTAGTATTTTCACATTCATCCCCAAAAGGATTCAGCATGCAGGGTTTAGACAGTAATATATCGCTATAACTAATCAGCTGTTAAGAAAACTAATTAGGGTTTTGGAATAAAGCTCGTAGAAGGGAGCAGTAAATTAAAGAATTACCTCAAACTATCAAGATTCCAACAGTGATAATGATTTCAAAAGAGTGCCAAGATCAGAATGTCATGAGGTAGAGAATATGAAGCATTAGGCTATATAAATATATGTTTGATATGCCATATTTAGGAGATTAAATTGGAGCATTGGATTTGGATCTTTGCTGGGTGAGTTTTGACCAAGTTAGTCAATCACCGTCGACCAGAGTCAACATAGACCAAAACACCAATCTCCGGTAGTCTAGATAAACTGGCAAGAGAATTTCCCTGAAACTTAAAAGAGGTCACCAACAACAAGCGTCTTGGAAACTTGACGAACCAGTGTCATGATAGCGGTAGGCTTGGAATGAAGCCTTTGGGACTGGTTTGGATTGACCAGCAACTTGCTGTGAACTTGGTCATAAAAAATGTCAGCAAGTAGGTGAAGAAATGATCAGCAATTCTAATGATGCCTAAAGGGGTACAATGATGGTTCATTGATGCACAAATATACCATGGTTCGACTGGAAACAAAATTCAAATGTTTGTTGTTCACTTACAAATGATAGAAATGCCGAAAACAAGGCCTAACTAGAATCACATCTTACTCTCAACCACTTTTGCAGCTTCTCAACACAGAATTTGCATTTCCTGACCTTATAATACCACACTAAGTCTTAAACATAACTAACCTTAGAAAACCTTTAGAGCTTTAACACCTAAAAATCTTCTTACGCTAGCTATCATATGGAGAAAAGAAGGCTGCAGCTATTCAGGGGTGAATCAGTTTTTCAACACCCGTATGTTTTCTTAATTACAGTGATATTGAGTATTATCTTCATAGACCCTTTTCGTATAGGACCATTAGGGGATCACGACTATAAGCCTGTTAAACACGATGTTGCATCGTATAAAAAAGTCATGGAGAATTGGCCTGCTGATAATCGAAGCCGGTTAGGATATGGGAAATTGGAATTTGTAGACCAAGTTTATGGACCAGAGTCTTTAGAGTTTGATCGTTCAGGACGAGGACCTTACACTGGTTTAGCAGACGGTCGTGTTGTTCGATGGATGGGTGATGGTTTTGGATGGGAGACTTTCGCCGTAGTTACGCCAAATTGGTGTGTGCCATAAATTCTATCTACGTTAAATGTATATGGTTTTTGTTGATATTTGTATAATGCGACTGACTGTTTTAATTATGAGTTTGACAGGTCTGAGAAGCTTTGCGCAAATGGCAACAAATCAACAACACCAACGCAATCAAAGTTCGAACATCGTTGCGGCCGTCCCTTGGGCTTAAGGTTTGATACCAAGACCGGAGATTTATACATTGCGGATGCTTATTACGGACTCTTGGTTGTTGGACCAGAAGGTGGTCTTGCAACTCCTTTGGCAACTCATGATGTAGAAGGAAACCCCATTTTGTTTGCAAATGACTTAGATATCCATTCAAATGGATCTATATTCTTCACTGATACAAGCAAGAGATACAACAGATTGTAAGTTTCTTCACCAAGTCATTTCGAAACAAATAAACACTCAATAATCTGAGATTAATTAACATTTTTCTTTTTGGTGTAGGAACCATTTCTTGATCTTGTTGGAAGGAGAAGCAACAGGAAGACTACTTAGATATGACCCTAATACTAAAGAAACTCATGTCGTCAAGGATGGTTTAGCATTTCCTAATGGAGTTCAATTGTCTAAAGATGAGTCATTTCTCCTCTTCACTGAGACAACCAATTGTAGGTAATATAATCGCTCGCTTTCTGACTTTCCCTAAGTATCTCATTCCATAGTCAGCGCAGGGACTCAAACTACTAACCTACATGTCCTTACCATCTGATTAACATGTTCATTACAGGGTGATTAAGTACTGGTTGGAAGGTCCTCTAAAGGGAAAGGACTACATTTTTGCAAATTTACCAGGATTTCCAGATAACGTAAGATTAAACGATAAAGGGCAATTTTGGGTTGCAATAGATTGTTGCAGAACCCCAGCTCAAGAAGTTTTATCAAATAATCCTTTGATAAGAAGCATCTATTTTCGGTTACCGTTTAAGATGAGCTTTTTGGCGCGGTTGATGGGAATGGACATGTACACAGTGATTTCTCTGTTCAATGAGAATGGAGAAATTTTAGAAGTTCTTGAAGATAAAAAAGGTGTAGTTATGAAACTGGTTAGTGAAGTTAGAGAAGTAAATGGGAAGTTGTGGATTGGTACTGTTGTTCATAACCACATTGCAACTCTTCCTTACCCTTAATCAGTTAGATAGATAGCTAGAAATGATGAATTTGTAATCCTCTTGTTGTTCTTGAATATGAATTTAATTGGGTTTTGTTGGTTCATTTTAAAGACTTCGAGTCGATCTTACGGGTAAACTTGAAAGAAAATAATGTGTGAAAATGATGTAAAAGTTTTACAATTGGAAGGGCAGAAATCTAGCCTGAGTAGTTTGTTTAGTCGGGTAAAGTCTAAACAAATGTCTCGGGCAGGATTTCCCACAAAAAATATACTCTAGTTGATGAAGAATTACTGAAAGAAAAAACATCTGATTATGACTACGTTAAAGAACAAACATCTGGTTACAACTTTATGTTTAAAAATTACGGAAACGGGTTGTGTACCTCTGTGCCTAGTAATCAAAACCTGTTTATTCTCATAGTACTAATAAAGTTCTAGCTTTTTTTACTTCATTTTCGCCTCTGTAAACAGGACATGTTTGTTTACACGAGGATCGTATTTCCTAAATTCAAGCTTTTCTACCATCTTTCGTGGGTTCTTTCGCTTCACGTAAAAGAATCCAGTCCCAGCAGCCGAGACTAGCCTGATGAAAACTGAGCCCCCTTTCGCCTTACCCATCCTTACTTACGGATAAACTGATAACAAGCAACAAGAAAAGAAATGTACTCAGCAAAAAATTCAACAACAACAAAAGTAAGAACATTGAATTTGCCTGAATTTGGAAAAGACAAATTTCAGCTGCATAAGTGGAAGATGACAGGAAATTGTTATCTCCTAGTCCCTAGTAATATACTAATCGAAGGCAATCTTCTAAACTCTAACAAATAAATGAACAAGTCGCACTTGACATAAAGTTGATGCAGGGGAGTTTGATTGTGTTATTCTACTGTTTGAATTTTATGAAACCCATCACAGATTTTAGATGTAGGGCATGGAATTGGAACAAATATCAATGGCGTGCAAGTATGCCTCACGACATGAGTTAGCCCAAGTTGACAGATACAATCAGAAGCAATTAACAATAAAAAATATACATAAATATATATGTGGATATGAAGTATACATAAATATGAAAATAGAAAGAATATGTGGATACAAAAATAGCAATTAACCTAAAAAGGAGCTCTGCCCTGTCTCCACAGTGATGTAGTAGATTGCAGCATTACCAGGGATCAAAAGATAGGGGCAAAAGACTAGTAATCACAAACTGAGCAAGCATCATATCGAAGGACTTGTGCAAGGAAGAAAGAAGAACACAAGAACTCTAAGATATTCCGGTGAGTGCAAGATTATCACAAGGATGTGAACAGGACTACGGGTGACACCCAAACAGGATGTACAGCACTGGAGGAGGCTCTGCTCTGGGCTAAGTTCTGCGGTTCTCAACAAAGTGACGCTGGATTGGATCTCTCTAACACTAACAACAGAAACCACAGTATTGAATGGAAGGGACAAACCATTTCAGAAGACCTTTTAAGTTCAAGCAAAATCTATTTCAATTCCAGTCTAGTAAGTTTCATTCTGTTAAATGTAAGGCAAACCAGGTTTGTAATTTTGCAAACCTGACTTTATTTTTGGCAAGGCATCTCACATATAATGACAGGAACAACAATATGTATTGGCCTCAGGCCACTAGTTTATTTCATTAATGGATTTTCAATTTTGATAAGAAGAATTGAAAAAATAAAAAATTCTTTTACGAACCACAAACCAAAACCCATTGATATGATTACACAACAAAGGCTTCTAATCCAACTATCCTAACACCGCCCGAGACAACAGAAAACACTCACATTGACATTTACCGTGACCATTTCTACAGTAATTATTCTTCACTTCAAAAATGTGATGAACACTGGATTAAACATCACTCTAATGAGTATGCAATACCTGATTCCACATATCGCAGTCTCTATTCAAGATTTCATGGTCAAATGAGGTGACATACCTAAATTCGTCTCTGGAGCTAATCTTAGAGTGATGAAAGCTTCCTCCAGTACAATTTCAATGAGACATTTCCAGAATCAAATTTAAAATAATCAACACAACATCCAGTTTGATTTTCTCTAATGATACGATTATTTTATACAATAGATTCCATTTCGTCCAAATCCAGTAAGAAATACAAACCCTAGAAATCAATTAATCGACAAAAAGATTCACACAGAAACCAATTTTCCACTAACATGAACAAATTCAAAGTTTCCATTTCATCATCAAACCAACTAAGTTGCAATAAAAAAAAAGAATCTTACCTCTATGATTTCGCTGTTGATGCGAAAAGCCCTAAACCTCCCGGTGAGTCGGAGAATGAAGTCCTCTTCTTGTTTTCTACATACAGATCCAAATGGTATCCCCAAACAAAACTTAAGAAAAGACTATTACAATGACTCCTTTACCCATCAAAGTTTCATATACACCTAACTTTAGAGCAGTGCTAAGAGCAAGGGCTGTATTTAGAATCCTATTACCGGGGCTTAAAAATTCTTGGTCTTTGGGGGCTTTTTAGGAACACCAAATAGTAATTGGGACACCCCATCAAATATTTATATAATGACTAATATGACCCCTCACTGATTTTAGATAATAAACTTGATTAACATTATTAATCATGATTAGCAGATCAATTAAGACTAATTCATTTCTTTAAGTTAAGTGTTGAAGATGAAAATCAAAACCAAAAAATCAGAGGGAACAGAAGAAGAAGCAAAAGAGGAAAAAAAAATGGAGAAAAAAATGAAAATCAGTGATTCAAGCAAAACTTTTGATGTAGATGAACCCTCATCTTCAAAATACGATAACATATTATTACCCATCAACAACGATCAGTTCTTTGCTGATTTTTCATAAAATCATGAATTTTTTTTCTCAAACTCAAAATAACCCTTATGAACCTTACTATGATTTCCTCAAGGACCAACCCAAGAAGAAGAAGAAGAAATCGAAGAAACAATTGCTCAAGATTACTGTGTATACCTCTATTCTAACTCTTATTTTGGTTTTTAAGCTCGTAGTTGCAAGAAGTTTCGATTTTTCCTTCCGAAAACCCTAGGTTTCCAGCTCGCTTGTGTCCAAATACGCCTGGGAAACCATGAACTCCTATCCGTTATTATTATTACGGCTCACTATTGATGAACTCTCAGCCGTAATTAAAATGTTACAGATGGGACGATGAATACTCATGGCCCTAACTAATTATTACAAAAAGTGTTTTTTCTACGTGCATGGGAAGCATTTAATACCGGCTTGCGGCGGTTAGGTTTCCTGTCCGAACATATTAAATGTTATTTAATATTTTGGCGCTTATTAGTTACCTAGCCGTGAATCGGTTTTACGACTCGTTTTTTAGGCCGTAAGTCGACTCATCCGATTAGGGCGATTTATGTCCTGGAATTCCTGGACCTAACCAATTTACGGTTTGGAAAAATACTTTTCGACCCAGCCGTTTATGTTATGACGACTGGAATATCACTTGTCGAATCAGCCGTATACTCATTGACGGCTGGAATATCACTTGTCGATCCAGCCGTTTCTGTGTGTTTAAATTTCTTTTGTGAATAATTATGTGACATATGTCATTCTATTATAGATTGTATCGTACGTTCCGGTGGAAGACCAAGAGGTGGTTATGGAAGATCAAGAGGTGGTTATTGAAGAGCAAGAGGAGGTTATGGAAGATCAACCCCAACCTGTGCAAGTTTCCGAGGACACAAGTGCTCACTATGCAAACAACTTTGAGTGTAAAGATAAGGAAGATGCAAAGAAGTGGGCTCATCATCCTTCACTGGATTATGCAACTCCTGAAGCCTGAGAATCAGTGTTCTTTGTTCCTGGAAATCCAAATATAAAACCTCCTCAATGTTACGTCTCGGTCCCCTGGCAATCCACTTAGCTCTCTTGACCATCATCGTAGCAATATCACACATTGGTAGTTGCTGGGTTCTTTCTCCTTTTCAGGGTTCCTAAAAATGATGAAAAACATATCAGAAGATAGGACCAATTCACACGGAGTGATATAATTACGGTTAGGAAATAACAGATAACCCATCCATAATACAAATTACCGGCTGGGATAAGAGAGATAACCAAACCGTAAACACATTATCGGCTAGAAATTACAGATAACGGTTAGGAAACCCAATTCACGGTTAGGAACCTCCCAGTTGAAACACTCATCACTCAATTTTACTCTGCAAACACATGACTACTTACGACTGAGACTTTTCCCAGCCGTAAATGTATTTCACGGTTGGGATCTCAAATTTTCCTAACCGCATGAGACATTAACTACCGGGAGTTCTTGATGTCCCAACCGTTAGGTATACATTATGGCCGTGACGATATGATATCCGGTACCAGAACGCTTCGTGTAAAAACCATTTTTGAAAACCATAAAACCATCAATCGAACCTATTTTTTCAATCTAATGGTAAAATAATTGGTGGATTTTTCGATTCTTTCCTAGTAGGAGTCATTTGTGGAGGATTCACAGGTGTTTGAACAGATTGGTTCACCACATGAGGATTTGAAGGTGTTTGAAGATATTGGTTCACCACATCTCCATGAAAAGGAACATCAATAACTTGCCCTGATTCAGAATCAGGGTTCAATCGGGTAGGATCTTGTCACTCTTGATCTTCTTGCCATATTGAGAATCAATGGAGAAGAGAGGGAGATATTATTAGGTTTTTGAGTGTTTTTTTGAGAAGAAGAAGAAGAATAGAGAAAAATGAATGGATTTTGATGTTTTGTTTTGATTTAAAATTAATATTAGGATTAAGTTTTGATTTTAAATTATTTATTTACAAAGGGTAAATCTGACTTTTCAATCACTTGAATCTCCCCTTATCTATAATTTTCCTACTCAAAGCAATTAAGCCCCCAAAATGGTCAACCGTTTAAGCCCCAATAATATGATTCTATATTTAACACTCATTCACTAGTAAATTGAACGATGGACCAGCGTGAAGAGTGAAAATCTGATCATAGATAAAATAATTGAGAGACTAAGAGGTCGATGTTGCGGAGCCAAGATATCTGGGTTGGGGGTGCAACAATTTTGCTTACCTATTGAGCAAGTTGAGCTAGGGGTGCAAAAAAACAAAAATGGGTTTGTAGATGGGCTTCAACGCAAAAAAAATCATAAAATTAGGCTTAGGAGCCAGTTGAGCAGGAGTGGAAGTGCACACCTTTGCAATGGGCTGGTTTCTCCCCTCGCTTGGAGAGTATTTTGCTCTCCAAGTTTATCTTTTAATTTTTTTAATAATAAAATTGTCATGAAATCCACGAAAAAAAGTTTAAATTAAATAAAATACTAAAAATATTCCTAGGAGGCTGAAGATAAGCCGCTTAAGGAGACTGAACATCTGCCTCTTAGTGAAGACTGTACGTTGAGCACTCTTTCATTCCAGTGAGTGTATGAATGATTTTGGGTGAAAGTGGTCCTTTCCACGACCCATAGTTGCACCAAATTTGATCAACTTCATTCATTTTGAATGATAACCCTCACTCCATAGCCCTTGATCTAATCCACACTTAATGCGTTTCTGGTTAAAGTGGTTAAGAATATGATTCTCAGAAAGTAAGGATATTCAAACCCTATAAACTGATGTAAACCTGGTGTAATTTCAAGACCATAAGCCCAGGCTACTATCTTGAGAAAAGCACTGAAAGCTCCTTATTACGCTATTATCCCTGCGTCACTTTATCTCGTTGGGAGAAAAAAAGAAGTGGACAGCTAATGATGAAGTAGATGGCATAGATGAGACGTGTCTTCTGTCAGACATGTCAGGCGCGTTGCCTGGCCATCCATCCAGCATTAAATGCGACATCACGAGAAAAAATACGAGAACGATCAAGGATGAAGTAGCTGGCATAATTGAGACGTGTCTTCTGTCAGACTTTTCAGGCGCATTTAAAACTCATTCATGGAAAAAGCATGACAACCCTTACATCATCTTACAAGTGGGACTTGTGGAGGTAGAGGCCTAGTTAGCAATTCGTGAGCACTGATAAGTAGTTCGGACAGCATACGCATTTTAATTTTACGGATTCGTATAGGTCGGATTCGGTCAAAAATACGGTCAACGGTTCGTTGTTCTGACGATAGTTCGGAACGGCATACGTACGTGCATATTCGTTTTATAAATGTGAGTTCGGCACTTAAAAATTCGGCCACATATATGATAAATTGATGAGTATTATGACCTTATTACGAGACTAATTTTATTTGTATATGATTATAAGATGGAAAAAACATTTTAGCGTGATTATTTAACTTGAAGTGAACAATTTAATCGCATAAATGTATTATAAAACGAGCTTATAGACTTTTAAACAAAAATTAACACATAAAACACCGGTTAAACAACTACCCATAGAAAATTTTAATTTGAATAATTGTATTTAAATATAAAGTATATACAAAATCAAACAAAAACCAATCAATAGAACTCGGTCGAGAATTGCCTATGAGAGAGCAGAGGTTTGGCGCGAACCAGTTCAAAATTCTAGTTAGGAAATATCATTTGATTCTGGTTTGTTCGGATACGTTAGCGAATCATTCGTGAGGTCCATATAATCCGGAACTAGGTTGGGTTCAAATAGTTCGGAAGTATCATTCGGATTCGGTCAGTTCGGATACGTTCGCGAATCATTCGGGAATGATTCGGAGAATTACTAACTAGGGGTAGAGGTGCACAATAGCACCCCCAAATAGTCTATAAGAGCATCTCCAATGCTAGAGGTCAAGGTCATCCTATGTGGCTGTCTTATTCCATCTCCAATGCCAAGGGTCTTATTTAACACTTTTTATTTAAATTTAGAGACAAAAGATGATGTGGACTTATGACCCAAGGTCATAAAGAAAGTCTTATTTAGACTTTCTCCTTTACCCCAACTTTAGTTATGTCATCTTTTCTATGACCCTCACCTTTGCATTGTAGATGAAATTTTGGTGAAAAAGTTATTAAATCCTATGTGTCATACTAATTTAAGACCTCTACCCCTTGCATTAAAGATGCTCTAAAAAGTGGGACTTGTGGAGGTGCTCGAGTGCAGAAAAGCATCCCCAAATAGTCTATCAATAAGGTGTCCGTAAACAATCATACCATGTATAGAAAGAAAAAGAGACATAACACTAATTATATCCAAGCATTCTTGTATTTCCCTTGAGTATTTCTCATTATCTTCTACCAAATAATAATAAGATCATCAACTCAATATCCCAGTGGATGCAAATAATGTGTTGTAGAAGTGATAAGAAAGTGTTCGATTCTCGGACTTAGAAATATTTTGATTTTAAACTAAATTTTTAAAACTAAATAAATAAAACTCAATTAAAAGTTGGTATCAAGATTACAATGTCTCGTCGAAGTCACTATTATATTGGGAAACGATAGTCTCCCTGACTAGCTCTGGAAAGTCTTATTCTTCGTGTTCTTCCCTTCAACAACAACATAAAACTTTTTCCCGCAACTCAATCTTTCTCTCTGTTCTTGCCCTCTATAGCTCTCCAAACCATGGATAATCCTCTCTGACCTGCCAAGGACTCATTTTATACACAACAGGTCCCAAAATCTTCAGTAATCAATCCAAAATAAAAAAATTTACTCGTGAATATTATCTACCATATTAACGTGATTATTTCCTTATGTATCGATCTGTTGTAGCTCAACACACTCAATACACGTTACATACACAATTTAGACAAAGTTGAACTCTTGGCAACTCAAGCAATCCAAAGAAAATCTAGTGAAAACCTCCTCACGCAAATAACCTCTCTGTTTTATCTCCAATCAGATTATCTAGTCAATTTTAACCAAATTGAATGACCATACCATCCCTGTTATGTTCTTACAAGTCATCCTAACAAAAATCAGTGATTGAATCTCATCTGAAACCCTTCCAAATCTGGAACCCTCTTGAGCTTTAATTCTGGTCAGTGCCTTCAACTATTTTCCCGCCAACTTCGAATTCAAATGGGAAGAAGATGGGTGCCCCTTATCCACTGCTGGGGTCGCTTTAGCACATGCCTTGGGGTACAAATAGTAATTTTGGGGTATAAATAGTAAATTTCCTAGGTGCCTCTATCAACTCCTCCGTGTGCCGTTAACACTTTTCTGGGGTGCTTTTAGTAATTTTCTCCGGTGGTTCAAGTACCACTTTTCGAGCAACTTTTTTCGCAAGAGTTTTATTTCTCCAAAAACACCTACATACACATAAAACACCATAATAAGTACAAAAATAAGCACTATCACTATATAGAATTGAGATAAATCAGACGCAAAAATGTGTCTATCATATCGATGAAATGATGAGTCGAACCACGTAAATTTGATGTGTTAAGTGTGACAATTTAATTTCTTAGTCGGATATTACTTAATTACATCTGCATAACTTACTTACATGCATATATTTCTTATTAGCACCGCATCTACATCTCTTATAACGTAATCAATAATCGCTTAAGATAATTCTCTGCACTGTATCTGGACACTGTAACATACTTGGTCTTTACCTAGATCAATTACACGGAAACTATAGGAAAAATAATAGTTGCTCTCATGAGGCATTTACAATGTCTTTTTTACACCTACACGTGGATGAACAAACCTGATTCTCCGCTGTAGAAAATCACCCCAAAATGAACAAACTTAGAGCATCTCCAATGGGTTGTGATGTGATTCCTACGTGGTTGATGTTGGAAAACATCCTTACAAAATATGAAATCCAAAATTCCCTACATTGTAGGAATTTGAAAGAGATCATCTCCAACCAGTAGATGTTAAGATTATAAGTAAAATCTACTTGTATTCATCTAATTGGTTAAATTATTATTTTTTGTTACATATATTTTTTTCGGTTATTTAACATTAATTTGATTGGTCAAAGCTTTTGACTAGATTTACAACATCGTCTACAAGAACCTCTAAAACTAGAGGATGCACTAAAGGATGTCTAAATAACTAACTCAACACGTCATAGATTAGGTATAGTTATTTAAAAAGGTGTTGGAGCCCAGCTTGTTGTTAGGTTGCCAAAAAAAAGCTTTGTGTAATCACTTTATTTATCATTAATTATTTCACATCTCAGTTGGAAAAGTTTTTTTTTTGCAAAAAGTGTGTAAATCCTAAGTGGCCTTACATTTAGGATTTTTGAAACCTCTCATTGGAGATGCTCTTAGTCGCATTATGTGTTTTAGATTTTGTCAAACACTAAAAAAACAAATCCAAGTAGGGATGGTCATGGGACGGATATGGGGCGGGTATGCCAATCCCAGTCACTGCCCCGTTCGTAAAAAAAAATACCCATCCCCGACCCGTTACCCATATAAATTGGGGCGGGGCGGGTATTTGGAATACCCATATGGGGCAGATTTTCCATGGGTTATCCGTAACACTGATTTGATTATAATGAAAACTTAAATATGATTCAAAAAAAAAATAATAATAACGTAAGAACAATGCATTCTGAAATCTTAAATTCAGTAATTTATCTTAAAGTGAACAAAAGAATCTCTTAATGACTTATTAGTTTTTTCTGTTTTTTCCTTTCTCATTCTATCTTCGTCCACGTTAACCATTTCAATATCTGCTTCATTTTCTCTATTTTAACTTTTAGAGAATGTGTATGATCACAACAAAAGAACGAAGGTGATGAATGTACAAGAACGATCAAGAATATGATAAATGAAAAAAAGCTCGACTAAGTGGTGGAAGTATAAAATTTATACACATTGTTGCATAAAAGTCGAAACCCTTAAGTTATGAAAGGTACGGGGCGGGTATGGGACGGGGACCTTGAATCCCATCCACACCCCATCCCCGTAGCTTAAGTTTCGGGTATTACCCATCCCGACCCCATCCCCATTTGTGCGGATAAAACCTACCCAAACGGGGCGGGTACCCACGGGAATGGGTTTGGGTGGGGCAAATGACCATCCCTAAATCCAATGCAATACATATTTTTTTTTTAATTTTTAAATGCGGTACCTTTGGATGTATGGAGCGAAAATACTTATGTCTTGCAACCATATGTCGCTCGTCAATTTCTCGTCTCCATGTACTAACCCTCAAATCTGAAGGTTTGCCCGTCTGTTTTGTTCTTTCATTGAGTCCATCCATAGTAGACTCAAAATGAACAAATCGAGGATTTGTATGAGTAATCTCATAAGTTTTTGGTTTAGCCTACTCGTAGTTCGACAAGTGTCCATAATTAGTTGTAAAATTATAACATCTTGGTCCTAATTAGGGGTGGGACTTGGGTTGGGTCAACCCACCCAACCCATGCCCAACCCGAACATTGGGCGGACATGGACAACGTATTTTAAAACTTTGGGCAAGTTTGGGCATAAATTTTATGAACCCGAGTTAAATTTGGGCAAGCATGGACACAAATAATTTTTACCCAAATAACCCGCCCAACCCGAAGAAATATATATAAGATATTTTTTATAATTGGTATTATCATCTATCTAGAGAAATTTTAGATATTATCTTCAAATCTATTAATGAAAATATAAATTATATCTATCTCATTAATCATTCAATATAAAAAGAATTTATATTACTGTAAATAATCTTCAATTATTTGAAAATTTTAAATAAATGTAGCAATTAAATTTTATTATTACTAAATTTATTATCGTCATATTAACAAACTTGTATATCTAGTGGAACTTGGGCCAACCCGAGGAACCCGAGAAACATAATTTGGGCGGACTTGGGCAACAACTCAATGGGTTCCACGGGTTCGATGGGCAATCTGGGCAAAGAATTCCTAGCTCGGGTCTTCCTCGGCCAAGCCTTCGAACCCGCCCAACCAACCCAAGTCCCACCCCTAGTCCTAATCTATGCTTTTGCTGCTTTCTTTGCTTCGCATGCAGTAGAAAGTCTTCGTTTATTCCCTTAAATCCCTCATATGTAATATTTTCTCCATTAGTTTGTACGCTTAAAATTATTTCTAACCCTCTAAAAATTTGTCATTTCTAACCCTCTAAAAATTTGTCGTGGCCTTCGACCGCTTAGTGATTGCCTTACCTTATGAACTAGCCCTACCCAATAAATAATCATGAGTCCGTCCCTGATTTGATCTTTCCGTAGGGATTATCCCGAGGGCAATTTATTGATCATAAGAAATTGCAGACGGGTACAAGACTTATCCTCTGGAAGAAAAAGAAAAAAAAGTCCCCACAAGTTGCTTCAAGTTGGATAATTTAACAAATCATGCGTGTAAAACGTCCACATTTTCTTGTTAATAAATCAAATAGCAGTTTCTCATCTTATCTTATCTTATCTTACTAATATAAAGAAAAGAGGTGATTGTTTGGTGAAGCCTTATTTTGGTGAAGCCTTTTTACATGACAATAATACCCCCATTAACTAAGCTTTTAGTTAATATTTGTATATTTATAGGAATGTCATTGTTTTAAAAATAGATCAAAAAAATTAAAACTTAGATATCTTTAAAAATACACATCGGATTTTTGCAAAATTAATATATTTGGAAAGCTCTTTAAATTATCTACATAATGAGTACAAACAAGGATATTAAATTTTTATTTTAAGATTTTTTTTTCCATTGTTATCAAATTTGGTGTTGTTAAATAAATTCAATTCAAGCATGTGCATCGCACATGTAGCCTTACTAGTACACTATTTAGGACATATAGATGTTGTTATTATTTTGAACGGTAAAAAAGATATATTTATCAAAACTTAAAAGGGGAAAAAACCAACTGCACAGGAAAATACAAATTACACAGTTTTCCGGCAAGGGAAGGACCAAAAAGAAAAAACAAACCAAACATCATATATAGAACATAAACGAGAAACAAACACAAAAAAAGCATGCAAAAGCGAAATGCAAAACTAACAGCACAAACCAGCTAGAGCAAGAGGACCTCTTCAAGGTGTTTCAGGAAACGAGCGGTAGAACTAAATAAGCTTGTTCTTGTAAATGCTAACAGAAATCCATCTCGTGCATCAGAATGACACTCGAATTCCAAGAACTTCCATCAATTGAGAAATGAAGTTTGAGTTTCCAGGCCAAGCCGCTCCACTCACCAATTTATCATCTGTAACGCAGAAATCTATTGGATCAGGCTCGATCCATGACCCCCCTGCCAATTCCACATTCAACTTCAGCCATGGGTGGGCGGTACACTTTTTTCCCTGCAACACGCATAAAACTATGTAATTATTTCATCCGTTGACAAAGTGGAGCTTTAGTTTGTATTGGGCATCGTTTATCATAGGATGTATCAAGGGGATCCTAAATTCTTCAACAAATATTGGGACAAGGTACGCCTGCGCTGTATATATGGTCGAACTATAGAAGTTTCAATGCTGTATATGTGTACCTGCAGAGCATCTGTAAAAGATAGAATCATTTGTCCATGACCCATGGAGCCAACTGGCTTTTCTGCATCAATGAATGTTTTTACTAAACTAAGTACATCTTCGTTCAATGATAAATACTCTGGAGCTTGGCCACCGGGAACAACGAGTGCATCGTAGCTCGAAGGATCTAGACCTTCAAAGGTTTCTGTGAGAGGGAAATTATAACCCGGCCTGGCACTATATGTTTGAGCCCCCGAATCATACTCGTGAATAATTGTTATGCAGGTTTCATCTGCTTTCTTATTAGGGCACACTGCGTCAACATGACATCCAAGAGCTTGAAGAGATTGAAATGGCACCATTAATTCCAATTGCTCGGTGAAATCCTGGAAACGATTTTTTTTTTTTAAAATGATTACAAACAAGTCAGGCAGAATTGATGATCCATTTACCCCAAAATGTTTAACTTACTCTGACGAGCACTCATTATAGAATGTGGCAGAGTCCGGATATTAATTGATCTACTTACCCCGCAGATGAATAAAATCCTCTTATTATCTGCACCGTGTACTTTGCAACCTAACGTACCCAAGAATAATGAGATAAACTTAGGATGAGCTTCATATGTGACTCCAGATACAAGATTACGGTCCATATAATAATCGGCCATACTCTGTGGTGTGACCCAAGTAGCACCTGCCGCAACTAGTACAGCTTCTAAGCATGGAAAAGCCGTTAACGTTCGATCTCTCACCAAGTCTGCAGCTGTCAAGATCAATGATCCATGGCAAATAGATGCAATTGGATTCCCTGTTTCTGCATATTTTTTGACCAAGTCCACAACAGATTCATTCCTTGAAAGATATTCTGGAGCCCTTCCTCCCGGGATAAGCAGCCCATCGTAGTTGGTTGCATCAACATCATCAAATGTAGCATTCAGTTTGAACTTATGACCATCAGTTTCAGAAGCTGCCTGCATCGAACCACGTCGGCATGCATATATATATATATATTAAGCCTTTGTTCAATGTTTTTGCTAGATGGAAAAAGAAGCAAGAAAGTTGGTGCCGTAATATCTATTGTATTCACTATTTCATTATATTTTGGATTATAGCTTGATCTCTCAATCAACTACTGTTACCTCTCTAAAAAAGACTAATAAAGATTAAAAACTTTTACATACTTGATAGGCGGAAGACTGAAATATAGATGTATACACAAAATCACCAGCTTTCTTTCCAGGGCAAACTGCATGAACTGTGAATCCATAGGCCTGTAGTGCTTGAAATGGTACATTCGCCTACGAAATGCAATCCAATTCGAAAATGTCAGCTGACAGGTTATACGTAATTTATCAAACAGAAATGTGCACGTGCACTGCAAAAATGCAGACTATATCTTAATCTTTAATTCATACAGGACAGTCTACTTTGTAATGGTGCTAAAATGTAAAGACCCATGATCGCTTAAAAGATGGCGGTACCTCAAATTCCTCCATGCGATCCCCACAGATGATCAGAATAGTTTTTTGAGTTGCAGAAATCGCCATTATATGTATCGACAGAGAGATATAGAGAGAAAATGAATGAATTATATGTGAGAAATTGAATTATTGAAGATGAGGAACTGTATGTTTTGAACTACTCGTCGTTGATAGTATTCAAAGCTCTATAAATATGAAAAAAATTAATTTGATGGATTTTTAAATTAAAGAAGCGAAATTTTGCGGAGGTGATAATTTTATTAAAGAAGTTTGAGATCCCACCAACCCGCTGATAATTAATTTAAAGGAAGATAAAGCTAGTTTTCTCAAATGGCTGTCCCCTGTGAATATAAAAATAATATTATGTTTCTGTCACCAGTACCTATACGTCCAGAAAAATACGTTGAAGATTAGGCTACAAACCAGTCTTCATCAAAATAAAATTAATATTGACGTTGAAGATTAGGCTATGAATTAACTAATCTTCATTGTCTTACAGATCAAACACAGTGCATTTGTCTATAACCTCCTTTTGGGATGTGCCGAAAAAGCTTTGGATATTCATTCAGTTTGCTCCCTACTATTCAAGAAAATTGCAATAGGTTCAGAATTTTCAAAACCTAAACAAATCTTACGACCTTACCTATTTTTTAACAGTTGTAAATTGTATTCCTTGCGTCTTAAGCTTAACTGTGATACATCTTATGTTAAGAGAACCAACTCAGCAGGGATTGGATTAATCTTGCGTGATTGTGCAGGTCATTGTTGGGCCTGCATATCAAAAAGCTTTGCAGAAATCGTGAATGAACAAGCAGAATGTTTTGCTTTTCTTGAGGCTGTAAAATGGTGCTGTGAACTGCAGCTCACGGATGTTGTTATTAACTTATTGAGACAGATTTGAAGATCACTATGGAGTATGTCAACAACTATGCACACACCATCACCTCGGAGAATGAAAATATTCTGCTTGATGCATTAGAATCTGTTATCACTACAGGAAAAACATCGATCAACTACACCAAAAAACAGTTGTCATACGATATACGACGACGGATATCCATAGGTTGCACAGGGGTGTAGAAAGTCTTCAATTCTTTGCAACTCGTCACTAGTCATAAACACGGTTGTCGTTCCATTGTATACCACGCTTTTTTCAGTTGTGAAAGTGAATCCAAATTACTGGGCAATGTCTCACACACTTCTTCAAGTAGTTGTCATCATTAGTTTCACAACTGAGTTATATGTCTTAGAAATTTCTTACGCAACTCCACTAACAGTTGTGTATACACTCTTCTCCCAACCCTTATTCTAGTTGTATGACATACTCAACTCTTGTTTCACAACCAAAGGTATGTGTAGCAGAAACTCGCATCACAACCTTTGCTAGTGTAGTATAACCTCTTTTCACAATTATAATCTTTGTTGTAATTATATCTTTCACAACAAAAGCCTTTGAAGCAGAAATAAGTATCACAACCTTTGTTAGTGTAGTATAACCTCTTTGTAATTATATTAGTTGTAATTTTTTCTTTCACAACCAAGCCTGTATAGCGTAAAATGTATCACAACAATGTTTTGTGTAGTGTACTTTTAATTTCACAATTCTATTATTATGTAGCACAAGTATGCATCACAACCAGTGTTTATGTAGTATAACTTTATTGTCACAACCCTTAGTTTGGTTATAATTATTTGTTTCAAAATCCTTGTTTGTGTAGTATAACTTTATTTACACAACTCCTAGTTTGGTTATAATCAATTGTTTCACAACCAATACACTGTGTAGCAGAAAAATGTATCACAATCCTTGTTTGTGTAGTATAACTCCAGTGTCACAACTCCAATTTTGGTTGTAATCAATTGCTTGACAACCTATGCTCTGTATAGTATAACCTTTTTTCCAGTTTAGGTATATCCAATTACAACCTCTTTTAGAAGTTGTGATTCATTTACATTGTATAAAAAAAGATATATAAATTCGTTTTCAATTCATTCAAAAGTATATATAAATAGGCTTCCATTAAAATGTAACAGCATTCAAACACTAAAATGTAACAGCATTCAAACACTTGAACCACCTTGAATGATTCATGAAACCCATTGAGAACAACACAAACACATTGTTTCCACAAAAAAAGAACATTGTTGTAAACTGATAAGAGCAACAGAAAAGAACCAAATTGTTTTGTGAACACTCCCCAAACAGAATAACAAGTCAGATGGCAGGCAATATCAGATCCTCGGCCCAAGTGGTATAATTTCCTACAACGTCTATTACACGCTTCAACTGACCGGTTTTCTTCTAGAGAAATCATCAACATAAGACGTAATCACAGTTACTTTGTATGCTGCAAAACCTATTGGCCATCCATAGCACTCCATCTTTGGATCTGTTTCAGCAATAATCGCGTCAGCAACAACCTCGTTCTCATTGTACCAACTGAGTAACCTGCAAGATTTACCCTTCGCTAGCACTTCCTCCACCCTAGGTCTGCTGATTGGACTGTCATTTTCATGGTGGGGAAGAATCCTGATAGTGATAGCAATAACATTGCTAGCATTTCCAGACTACAGGATAAATATAACAACAACATAAGAATTAGCATAATGCAAAGAAATAAATTTGAACTGGCGATGTGCAAGCGTACAAACATATAAACACACCGACCTTTGGACTGATGCTGTGCAAGTGTGAGCCACCACGACAGACACAGCTCGACGTCTTTTCCAATACCAATACCAAACCAGAAGTATGAGAGGCAAGTTTCAATTCATCAACTAAAAAAAAAACTAAATTAATGAATGAGTATGTTCTTACCTCTAACTGTGCAAGTCTCTCATTCACTTCCATCATATTGTCCCGAAACTCTTTGATGATCTTCTTATAATGGGTCTTGACAGCCATCTTTGTCTTTGTCGCTCCATACCCAATTCCTCTCAGTTTCCCTGGTTTTTCGTCACCAAGAGCTTTGGCAAGAAGATCACCTGTCATAGATGATCCAATATCAGCACCATGCTCTTCTGCTGCTCATTGAATTTTTTCCTGTATTAGTGTATATGTAACCCGACTAGTCACATTTTTGCGTCATTCAAACACATGTAAACCAAAGAAAGAAACAAAGAAATGCGATAACTATGAGTTGAGTTCTCACCAAAGCCTCCATAACACCAGGATTAAGTTCCTTTGTTTCCTTCTGTTTGTGACCCACTTTCCAAAGTTCGACTCTATCAATCTCTTCTTGTGTTTTCAGTTCCTTTTGCTGTAAACAATATGTTAATCCAGCTAGTTAACATATGAACAATTTGAATACAATGAACCTATAATGAACATAGGAATAAAAATACAAAACATACCATTTTAGCCTCGAGTCTCGCATAACCTAGTCTACTGATAGTGTGTGGAGTGGTGTGTTTCTGTCTAACTTGTTGCATCCGCAATCTTTTTGTCTGATAAAGTACAGAACGTCGTTAAATAACAAGACATCACCAAGAACAGTGAACGTGCAAGGGCTTAACGCCAAAAAAATTAATTTATTGTGATATAAACACTTACTCTGAATTCCTCCGAGCAAACATGTTTTACGAACTCTTCCCACTCATTGACAGTGTCATTATCTGGTTTCAGTGCTGCCAGCCTCTTCTCTATTTCTTCTTCCTCTAGCTCATCTAAGGCGAGTATCTTACCGGCTTTCCCTGACCTAGCCTCTTTAAGATAACATCACATCTTCCCAAGATAGTAATCTTTGTAAAACTCATCGATAATAAACCTTTGCTGCAAATAAAAGCAAAAGAGTTAAAAGAGTTATACAGAGAATATATAAATTTTCTTGATACATTATAAAAGTAAAAGATTTTAAAATTTGAAGAGTTAAGAAATTACCATGACAATCGCCCATATGTTATCTTTGGATTCTTTAAAGACAATTCTCCAATCCTTGTGTTTTAATGGTATATGTTTCGCCTAACTAAAACTCCCAACACACTTGCAAGATGCACCTAAGGATCACCAATGGTCTGATCCTTATTCTTAAAGCTAACAACTTCCTTGCCATTCTTATCAGCAGTTAGCCCTAGTGCACTCATCCTTGTTGGGCCACGTGGAACGTACTTTGTTTTGGGTTTTGTAGGCAAAACCCAAGTGTTTTTGCAGTTAGTAAGCAAAAGAATGAAGGATGGAAAAACTAACATAAAGATACAAATGAAAATCTTGGATGACAGTCATACTACAAAGTCATGACTTATTTTCATTTCCCACGTCATGATCCTCTCCATCGTTCTCATTTTCCTTGTCTTCAGTTTCCACCTCTTAATTTTCCTTCCCTTCTTGTTCATCATCTTCATCTTCTTCGTCGTCTTGAAGATCTGAGAAAGTATCATTCAAATTCCTGACTTGCACATTCGGACATGGCCTTGTGTATAATTTCAGCTTTGCACTTTTCTGCTTGTTAACAACTTCAGTAGAGGGTTCAGCTTGAGATGCTCCTGATGTGGACTATAATGGTTTAGATTGTTCTGGTTCAAATGAACTTTTCCTTTTCCTAAGTGATGATCGTGTTGGAGTTGTCTTTTCAGCGGCTGGTTCAACTGCACTTTTAGTTTTCCGAGGCGATGATCGTGTTGGAGTAGTCTTTTCAGCAACATGTGGTTCCTCTGAAATGTTCTGAGTAGTCTTTTTATCATTATGAGGTTCCTATGGAGTGTTCTTAAACCTAGGGGATGATCGTGTTGGACTTTTTCCGCTATCAGGATGCCCCGAACTCTTCTTCTTATTCTTAGGAGTTTGTTTGGCATGAGACTATTTACTCTTTTCTTTTAAAATGATATGCAAGATAAACTAAACTAGGTTAATCAAAAGGAGATGGTAAATAAAATAATTGATACAAGTAAAAAGAAACTGAATCATACGAGATTTGTTACTACCTTGAAAGGAGACAAACGGACGCTATTGGCTTGCTTGTTTACTATCTTTTTGGGAGTTGGGACTGACTTGTTGCTCTTTGCTTCATTGTCAACTTGTATGCATAAAGTAAAGTAAGTTAATCAAAAGGAGAGAAGGAACATCATTTACACTTGTTTATGGGTAAAAATCGTTTCCGCCGATTTTGGTAAATTCGGTAGGTGAGTGAGAAACTGGTTTAAACCCTAAACAAATGTGCTGCACGTGAGCACTTTCTAGATTCGAGATCAATGCATACAAGTCCGGCCTAAACCAAGAAATGGCCGTTCCGGACTTGCTTCGGTCACAAAGTGGAGGAGAAGGGTTGATTTGGGGAGGGAAGCAAAGAAAGGTGTTGAGACCAGAATAATTCTGGAAGAGTAGTGTCTCGACTTGTATCAGAAAGTGAAAGCTTCAGAAGCTTGCAAGAGATGAAAGCTTTTTGGAGAGCTTGCAAAGTGGCCTTTTCTGAGAGTGTTGTGTTTTTTCTCTTGACCGAGACTTGTTGTCTAGTGGAAATAGGTAGACCTATTTATACAAGTCGAGATTGAAACGTACCCTGGCCTCATGAAGGAAGAGAGTAAAGGGTGAAATAATGAGAGGAGGTGGCAACCGCATGGTTTTTATGGGTGCAAACGTTTTCACCATTATTTCCTCATTTATTTGACCGCTTTATTCCTATTCATGCTTTCTTAATGTGAGCGTAGTGTACGCTGCATGCTGTGACCGCCAAACCAAGACCCTGGAAAGCATCCCCCAGTTTGTATTGATGTCTCGAGTGTTGGTTTCACCTTGAGTGCAAGTGGCGCTGCTATGGGCGCATGTGGCATGTGCCAATGGCATGTGCGGAGTGCCTTTGTTGCGGTTTGCACCTCGAGCGCAAGTGGCAATGCCAGAGCTGCTAGTGGCGTGTGTGGCATGTGCCAATGGCATGTGTGGAATGCCTTGGTGGTAGGTTAAACATTGAATGTAAGTGGCAATGCCAGAGCTGCTAGTGGCGTGTGTGGCATGTGCCAATGGCATGTGCGCAATGCCTTGGTGGTAGGTTAACTTTGCACGGTTTGCAAGTTAGGCTACCAGCGTGGGTTTTGGCATGTGCCAATGGCGCGTACGGCCAAGTTGGCCTAGGTTACACAGCTTGCAAGTTGGGCTACCAGCGTGCATGTTTGGCATGTGTCAATGGGACGCACGACCATTAGGGCCACGGATAGGTAATGAAAGCTACCAGCAAGCGTGTTGACATGTGCCGATGGCATGCTCGGCCATTAGTGTCGCGTCCTGGTAAGAAAAGCTACCAGCGATGCGTGTTGGCATGTGCCAATGGCATGCGTGGCCAATTTGGATCACGGCCTGGTAAGAAAAGCTACCAGCGATGCGTGTTGGCATGTGCCAATGGCATGCTCGGCGGCCATTAGGGCCACGTCCTGGTGAGAAAAGCTACCAGCGAGCGTGTTGGCATGTGCCAATGGTATGCTCGGCCATTAGGGACACGTCCTGGTAAGAAAAGCTACCAGCGATGCGTGTTAGCATGTGCCAATGGCATGCTCGGCCATTAGGGCCACGTCCTGGTGAGAAAAGCTACCAGCGAGCGTGTTGGCATGTGCCAATGGCATGTTCGGCCATTAGGGCCACGTCCTGGTAAGAAAAGCTACCAGCGATGCGTGTTGGCATGTGCCAATGGCATGCGTGGCCAATTTGGGCCACGGTTTGGTAAGAAAAGCTACCAGCGAGCGTGTTGGCATGTGCCAATGGCATGCTTGGCCAATTTGGCATAGGTTGCACGGTTTGCAAGCCTAGGCACGGGCGCTACTTTGGCATGGCGCGGATAGGGCCAAGGTAAGGGTGTTTGGCTTAGCGTGGCGTGACCAGCGTAGCAAGGGCCAAGGCAGAGTGCGTTTGGCATGACGTGGCTAGCTTGGGCTAGGTATGGCTGACATCATTTGCCATTGGCACGGAGGTGCGGCTAGCATGGTTGGCATGCTTTGGTGCGTTTGGTGTGACTAGCATATCTAGGCCAAGGCAGAGTGTGTTTGGCATGGCGCTGCTAGCTTGGGCTAGGTGTGGTTGGCATGATTTGCCATTGGCACGGAGGTGCGGCTAGCATGGTTGGCATGTTTTGGCGCGTTTGGTGTGACTAGCATAGCTATGGCCAAGGCAAAGTTCGTTTGGCATGGCGCGGCTAGCTTGGGATAGGTGTGGCTGACATGATTTGCCATTGGCACAGAGGTGCGGCTAGCATAGTTGGCATGCTTTGGCGTGTTTGGTGTGACTAGCATAGCTAGGGCCAAGGCAGAGTGCGTTTGGCATGGCGCGGCTATCTTGGGCTAGGTGTGGCTGGCATGATTTGCCATTGGCACGGTGTTGCGGCTAGCATGGTTGGCATGCTTTGACGCGTTTGGTGTGACTAGCATAGCTAAGGCCAAGGAAGAGTGTGTTTGGCATGGCGCGGCTAGCTTGGGCTAGCTGTGGCTGGCATGATTTGTCATTGGAACGGTGGTGCGGCTAGCATGGTTGGCATGCTTTGGCGCGTTTGGTGTGACTAGCATAGCTAGGGCTAAGGCAAAGTTCGTTTGGCATGGCGTGGCTAGCTTGGGCTAGGTGTGGCTGGCATGATTTGCCATTGGCACGGAGGGGAATTAGGGTTTTGTTCGTTGTAACCCTAATTTGAAAAAATACCCCCTATTAATTCATGACTACATGCATTGAATGTTCTAATAAATGTATCTCCGATGACATTAGGTTATTCGGGGTTTTACAATTTTACCCTTTGTCTAAAAACCACCATCAACATTAACTCCCCGCTTTTAGCTGGAGCAGGAGCTTTGTTGCGAGGTAAGCATAAGATGGTGACAAACTATCGACAGTAAATCGTAAAGAGAATTGAGGAGGCTTGTCTGACCTTTTTATAAATAAGATTTGGAATCCTTGCCTCTAGCAGTTTTGCACAAATCGGGAGGCTGGCACAATTGGGAAGTCAACATCATTGAGAGACAGGAAGCAGGCGGCATTGAGAAGTTGACGCGAGTTGGGAAACTGAGCGTGCTAGGCCGGTGGGACCAAGGCGCAAGGTAGGAAGCCGAGTGTGCTAGCTAAGCGCGACTTGGGCGATCTAGGAAGTTGGCGCAATTGGTGGGACAGTGCAACTTGGGCGACTTTGGGAAGTTGGGCGCAATTGGTGCGACCGGTGTGGCTTGGGCGGTACTGGGGAGTTAGCGCAGCTGGCGGGACCGGTGCAACTTGGGTGACGTTGGGAAGTTGGGCGCTCTTGTGGGCCCGCACGATTTTTGGTAAAGGGAAATCCTTCCCTATTTCAGAATCTTCAGGCCCATATATATAAAATCCCTTTCTCTCATCTTGCACCTTATTCCTTTCCTACTAGCGGCAGAGTCACAAAGAAAAACCGGTTTCCAGGTATGTCTTCCAGTACTTCTCTTGTTTCCCTTTTTATGTAGGTGCAAACCCTAAGAGTAGGCGTTTTTCTTTATAATCCTTGCAATGATATTGCGCATATGATTTCTTGGCGTGCTTCTTGTAGAAAATATTATCTACCGTAGACGCATTCGAGCCCGTAGAAAATACTGCGTACATAGTTTTGAACCCGAAGAAGGATACCACAGACGCACTTGAGCCCGTATAAAATACTGCGTATATAATTTTGAACCCTGAAGAAAATACTGCGTGTGCAGTTTTGAACCCGTAGAGAATACTGTATATGAATCCCGAAGAAGAATACTGTATATGTGCTTCATATGACTTCGAACCCATAAGAAATATTGCATATATGAATTTCGGACCTGAACAAAATACTGCACGTGCAGTTTTGAACCCATAGAAAAATGCTCCATATATAATTTTGAACCCGAAGAAGGATACCATAGACGCATTCGAGCTTGTAGAAAATACTGCGTATATAGTTTTGAACCCGAAGAAGGATACTGCAGACGCACTTGAGCCCGTATAAAATATTGTGTATATAATTTTGAACCCTGAAGAAAATACTGCGTGCGCAGTTTTGCATCCCTATTTTTTTTTTTTTTCCAGGTTTTCCTTTTGTTGGGTGCGGTTGTGTGTCAGGGAGATACTTTCGTCTTTCTCTGTTTGTTTTGTGCAGATATCTTGTTACCAAATTGTTATGAAGAAATCCGATAAGATGTTACCTGAACAAAATTTCGCTTCATCGAAGGATGTTCATAGTTCCAAACCAAACACGGATGATGAATTCTTTGCCAAACCCCTCACCCATGCTCGGAAGAATCACCCAGGTTTCGTGCCAATTTTGTTAACCGGTGGTGAAGATGAAAAGAAGACATGTTCGGCTCGCCCAGAGAACACCATACGGTTCTGTCTTCATAAAGGGGTATATTCTTCTTCCAACATTGATTTCAGGATGTGTCAAAGTCCATTGCGTTCTTTTGATAGATGGGTTGAGTTACGTGAGTAAGGAGCACATAAATACCAACTTGACTCGAGCGCAGATTATTGATGCCGTCAGAGCTTCAGTAAATCTCCAGATTATGAAGGATATCCCGGGCTTGGTTGCTTTCATCTCCAGATGGTGTTCGGACACCCATACGATCATATGTAGGTGGGATGAAATAACTTTCTTCTTGGACAATATTGCCCTCTTGCTGACTCTTCCGCTAACCGGGAATCTTAATATCCAATTGTCTGAAGGTGAGGAGAAGATGCGGGATGACCTTGCCGCTAAGTTGGGAGATTTCGCTCGAAAAGACTCCACTACGAAGTCGAAGGATTCTATCCGGAAAGAGGATGAAAGGTGCTTTTACAGCTGGTGGATATCTCAATGGTTTCCGGATGAGCTGGAACCTAAAAAGAAAAGCATTGATCTTCACGTTGCAGCATTTTTGGCTCTCTGGTTGTCTAGAGACATTTTTGATGACGGTTCTGGCAAGAAGGAAATAAGACCAGAGTTGCTAGTGATTGTTGTGAAGTTTGAAAAAGGTGAAGTTCTTCCCATTGGCAAGCTATTCCTTGGTTCCATGTATGTGCATCTGAATCACCTAGTTGCGAACATGCGAGTTTCGAATGGTTTCATGAAAGTGGATTCATATGTGCACGTTGCTTTTCTGCAAGCCTAGTTATGGGAGCACTTTGAGAAGTACGCTCCAAAACCGTTGCCTTCGATTCCCGAGAGTTGGGGCGGCTCCCGAATTCTTCGATGGGTGAACAGGCGTCCAAGAGTTGGCATGAGCTTGGTTAGTCTTCTCGATAAGTCGCATGAAATCAGTTTTCGCCCATGGGAGCCGGTCCATAGATCGGTGACTCAAATTGAAACCTTTGCTTCTGCTCCGCTCATGTCTTTGTCTTCTGATGACAGCTTGAGTGTTGGTGAAAACTTGTTTATTCAAAGCTGCATGTTCGGTTATATGTCGTCTTTCTTCATGGGATCTTTCCGAATAGCTTCTTACAATATTGACTGTGCTGCTCGTCACATGGGTTTCGATCAAGGGGTGCCCCTTGCTTACCAGCTGGTGGTTCCTAAGGATTCATTGCGTGCCACCCTCAATGCCAGTTCCCTGAGACGGTATCCGCCTTCCCTTCTTTCAAACGGGAAGAGTAACCCGACGACTTTTGGCTATAATGAGTTCTGTACGATGAGTTCATTATGATCCAAGATTTTGTAAATAACGTGGTGGAGAATGTTTGTTATAAACCTTCCCCAGCAGTTTTGAAGAAGTATCCAATGTTGAGAGATCTCAAGCGAAAGTTGCCACGGGCAACTTGAAAGTCCCCAGGCAAAGGAACGGAGAACGAAGAATTGTGTTGGCGGGTTCCAGGCGGTGATCCTCCCGCAGCTCTCGTGTCTTTCAGTTCTTCCAATAACCAGGTATGTGTCGCCTCCTTGTTGGTTTGTCTCAAAACACGTGAATTTCTGCTGAAAACATGCGTCTCGTTTCTTCCAAGGCTTCGGTAGTGTTAATGGTTTCGCTGCCCTTGCACATTGCCAGGAGACGGAAATTTCTTCGAAGAATTCCGGCGGAATTGAGCCTTCTCATAACGATGATGAGTCAGAGAAGGAAGAAAATTCGACAAGTGAGAGTGATTCTTCTGACAGATCTTGGTTTTTTTCGGGAAGTGGTTCGGTGAGTTTCGCGCTTCTTTTTCTTTCTTCTTCTATTTCTTCTTTTGAAAAATGTCTAACTCAAGTTCGCAGGAGGAATCCGGTTCGGAAGACGATTCTGGGGTGGAGCCACACGAAAACTTGCCTTTGGTGACCACCGCCGGTGACTTGGTGATGGGAGTTAGCCAATTGCTGGGCACAGATATGGTTTAGACGGTGGATGATTCCTTAATGGTTGCTGCCGTAGACATATAAAAAGACCCTTTACGAGTCGTGAGGCCAGTTGCAGGCGCCATTTTCGATCCCCCGTACTTGGTTCCTTACTATGAAGAGAGCGACTCTTGAAGATGCAAAGTTGACTTTCTCCAAGAAGAGCAGACCTCTGTCGGATGATTTTCCTTGAATGTTTCTCTGTTAAACTTTCATTTAGGTTCTTCTTCTTTTCTTTTTTTTTTGAAAAACAAACTCGGATTTCTCGGTTCAAAGTTCGACTAGGTTTTGATAGACAGCTGGTAGCTTTTGAGGATATTAGATTATTTACGGGGATGAATGGTTTTGCTAATACAACTTGATTATGTTTTGTGAAAGGAATATTGCTTTTATGAAAGTGTGTGCTAGCAATAGGCACAAGACGCAATAGTATGACGGTTTTACTAAGAACCTAAAAACAGATCGTATATCTTGCCCAGTCTAAATTTACTCACTTCATAGGGTTTTTTTTTTTTTGCGAACACGCCCCTCTCCATGTAAAAGGCGGTTTTCTAGTGTAGTCTTTACAACTGGTAACCGGATTGTCTAGTAGTTGAGTCGGATTGAGTCGCCTTCCCCTACCATCTTGACATCTGGGTCAAAAAACGAGATCGACAGTCTGACATTGTAGCCGATAGATCAATCCTCCCGCTGTGGTCGCCAATTGTTTGTGGGTAAAAATCGTTTCCGCCGATTTTGGTAAATTCGGTAGGTGAGTGAGAAACTGGTTTAAACCCTAAACAAATGTGCTGCATGTGAGCACTTTCTAGATTCGAGAGATCAATCTGTACAAGTCCGGCCTGAACCAAGAAATGGTCGTTCCAGAATCGCTTCGGTCACAAAGTGGAGGAGAAGGGTTGATTTGGGGAGGGAAGCAAAGAAAGGTGTTGAGACCAGAATAATTCTGGGAGAGTAGTGTCTTGACTTGTATCAGAAAGTGAAAGCTTCGGAAGCTTGCAAGAGATGAAAGCTTTTTGGAGAGCTTGCAAAGTTTCCTTTTCTGAGAGTGTTGTGTTTTTCTCCTGACCGAGACTTGTTGTCTGGTGGAAATAGGTAAGACCTATTTATACAAGTCGAGATTGAAACGTACCCTGGCCTCATGAAGGAAGAGAGTAAAGGGTGAAATAATGGGAGGAGGTGGTAACCGCATGGTGTTTATGGGTGAAAATGTTTTCACCATTATTTCCTCATTTATTTGACCGCTTTATTCCTATTCACGCTTTCTTAATGTGAGCGTAGTGTACGCTCGCATGCTTGTGACCGCCAAACCAATACCCCGGGAAAGCATCTCCCGTTTGTCTTGATGTCTCGAGTGTTGGTTGCACCTTGAGTGCAAGTGGAGCTGCTAGGGGCGCATGTGGCATGTGCCAATGGAATGTGCGGAATGCCTTTGTTACGGGTTGCACCTCGAGCGCAAGTGGCAATGCCAGACCTGCTAGTGGCGTGTGTGGCATGTGCCAATGGCATGTGTGGAATACCTTGGTGGTAGGTTGCACGTTGAATGTAAGTGTCAATGGCAGAGCTGCTAGTGGCGTGTGTGGCATGTGCCAATGGCATGTGCGGAATGCCTTGGTGGTAGGTTGCACGGTTTGCAAGTTAGGCTACCAGCGTGGGTTTTGGCATGTGCCAATGGCGCGTACGGCCAAGTTGGCCTAGGTTGCACAGCTTGCAAGTTGGGCTACCAGCGAGCGTGTTAACATGTGTCGATGGCATGCTCTGCCATTAGGGTCGCGGCCTGGTAAGAAAAGCTACCAGCGATGCGTGTTGGCATGTGCCAATGGCATGCGTGGCCAATTTGGATCACGGCCGGGTAAGAAAAGCTACCAGCGATGCGTGTTGGCATGTGCCAATGGCATGCTCGGCCATTAGGGACACGTCCTGGTAAGAAAAGCTACCAGCGAGCGTGTTGGCATGTGCCAATGGCATGCTCGGCCATTAGGGCCACGTCCTGGTAAGAAAAGCTACCAGCGATGCGTGTTGGCATGTGCCAATGGAATGCTCGGCCATTAGGGCCACGTCCTGGTGAGAAAAGCTACCAGCGAGCGTGTTGGCATGTGCCAATGGCATGCTCGGCCATTAGGGCCACTTCCTGGTAAGCAAAGCTACCATCGATGTGTGTTGGCATGTGCCAATGGCATGCGTGGCCAATTTGGGCCACGGTTTGGTAAGAAAAGCTAACAACGAGCGTGTTGGCATGTGCCAATGGCATGCGTGGTCAATTTGGCCTGGGTTGCACGGTTTGCAAGCCTAGGCGTGGGCGCTACTTTGGCATGGCGCAACTAGGGCCAAGGTAAGGGTGTTTGGCTTGGCGTGGCGTAACCAGCGTAGCTAGGGCCAAGGTAGAGTGCGTTTGGCATGGCGCAGCTAGCTTGGGCTAGGTGTGGCTGGCATGATTTGCCATTGGCACGGAGGTGCGGATAGCATGGTTGGCATGCTTTGGTGCGTTTGGTGTGACTATCATAGCTAGGCCAAGGCAAAGTGTGTTTGGCATGGCGCTGCAAGCTTGGGCTAGGTATGGATGGCATGATTTGCCATTGGGACGGAGGTGCGGCTAGCATGGTTGGCATGCTTTGGCGCGTTTGGTATGACTAACATAGCTAGGGCCAAGGAAGAGTGTGTTTGGTATGGCGCGGCTAGCTTGGGCTAGGTGTGGCTGACATGATTTGCCATTGGCACAGAGGTGCGGCTAGCATGGTTGGCATGCTTTGGCGCATTTGGTGTGACTAGCATAGATAGGGCCAAGGCAGAGTGCGTTTGGCATGGCGCGGCTAGCTTGGGCTAGGTGTGGCTGGCATGATTTGCCATTGGCATGGTGGTGCGGCTAGCATGGTTGGCATGCTTTGGCGCGTTTGGTGTGACTAGCATAGCTAGGGCCAAGGCAGAGTGCGTTTGGCATGGCGCGGCTAGCTTGGGCTAGGTGTGGCTGGCATGATTTGCCATTGGCACGGAGGGGAATTAGGGTTTTGTTCGTTGTGATCCTAATTTGAAAAAATACCCCCTATTAATTACTGACTACATGCATTGAATGTTCTAATAAATGTGTTGCCGATGACATTAGGTTATTCGAGGTTTTACGATTTTACCCTTTGTCTAAAAACCACCATCAACAACACTAAATACATAAACTGAACCATAAGATATATAAGTCTTTACCTTTTTGTTTACCATTGCAGACAAATTGGTCTTCACCTCCTTCCACACGTACGCAACTACTATAAAAACAGAACCAAAAAGTCAAAACTACAAACATTCCACCGTAGCTCATCAGATAAGAAATAACCACAACACGAACATTGTACAATAAAAAATAACACATGTGAGTCACTGAAGCTATGCGACAACTTTACTTACACTAGCAATTTTCAAACCAAAACAAAACAAAATCAAGCAACCACCAAGAAAAATCTGACCACATATTGCATTCAAACATCAAGAAAATATTGTACTGATACCAAATTAGAAGGATTTCTAAATGAGCTGGTGCACTCACTATCTTATGAGTAAGTCCATTGCTTAAGAACAAATTAAGCAATTGCTTCGCTTATAAGATAAAGAGTTCTCTAGATCTCATCAAACCTTGCAAGAAGATATAAGACTTTGGCAAAATCAATCCACATACTGCATCAACCTAGCATGTTATTAAGAAATCATCAACCTAAAATATAGCTTTCATGTTACAAACAATATTGACAATAGTCTACAACTTAGAAATAGAAAGCAACCTATAACCACCAATCAACTGACACACGTTGGTTGGAATACAGAAACCCTACACAATTCTCAATTGAGAATGAGCCAGGGGTTCTGTAATCCCTTGACAGTCTTACAGATTCACTTGATATCTATCATGTTAAGAATATTAACCCTAAAATATTACACATATGAATCAAGCTTAAAAAATCAAACTATCATGTTACAAATCAAACTTAAAATAACCACCAAGCAACTGACAACTGCTGGTTGGAATACCGAAGCCCTGCGCAATTCTCAGTTGAGAATGAGCTAGGAATTCGGTACTCCTACCAGCAGAAATTACAAATTCACTTGATGACTAATCATATTGCAAAAATCAAATTCTAGAGAGAAGAATGTATTAAGAAAAACTGTATTACTTGTTATTGAAAGCTTAACAGACATGGCTACATATATAGCCTTACAAGAACTGAAAAATAGGATCATATATAGCCTTATTGAAAGCTTAACAGACATGTCTACATATAGGATTATTTAGTGCTAAAGACTCGACTAACAAACTTGACTGATAAACACGACTAAGAACTTCAACAAATCCACATATGAATCGGTTTGTCGAGAATCAAACTATAAATCAAAACACAGATGAATCGGTTTTGTACAAAACTCTAACTCGGCTCAGAAAATAACTCTAAATCAAATTCTAAATCATACCCAATGAAAATGAAAAACTCTAAAACAAACTCTGTATCATCAACAATTCGGTTCTGTAAAAAACCCTAACTCGGGTACGAAAATAAAACCCTAATCAATCAAACCCTAAATCAGACACAAAGAAAATGAAAAACTCTAAATGAAACTCTAAATCATACTTTTCGAATCAAAACTAATCAGAAATGAAACACAAAATGAAAAATAAAATCCTAATCAGGTGAGATTTATACCTGAGGGTAAAGCTGAGAAATCTGAGTTTGTGATACGAACTCTTCTTCTATGAAGTTGGAGTTTAATTTATGGATTTGAGGTGTGAGTTTGAGGTTTATTTTCCTTCTACACAGATGAAGTTGCAGAGCAAAAGCTTCTAAGAGACGGAGATAAAAAACATGGAGAGAAAGAGAAAGAGAAAGAAAAGAAATGAGAGAAAATTTTTGGTGTATGGTCAAAAGTCTTCTCATTAGGGGGCTGTTTGGGTGGGAAACCAAATTTTGTTCAAAATTTAGAAGGATGTGCCCAAATTTAGGCGGGCTATTTGGGTGGGAAACACACAATCCGCATGATATTGTTTGTATTCGTTAGATTAAAATTTGGACAATCCCATTGGTTTAAACAAAGCATAAAGATTAAGAAGAAGAAAAAAAAAATTGGTAAACCAGACAAGGCTTCCCACCATTGGATTGACTTGTGATTTGATTTCCTTAAATTTGGTTCGTTGGATTACAAAAAATTACAATAAAACCATTATAGGTATAAACTCTAAATTCTAGTGACTTCGGCTTCAAACCTGACCACGAAATGGGTTCTGACTTTCAATTTAGCAGGAGTGGACTACTATAAGTCTGGAAATTCGTAAGAACGATGAATCTTTAGAAGTTTCCGAGTAAGATTCCATGGGAATATTTTCATAAACCTTAAACACACACAAATTCGTCAACTTCGAGAAAGAAACTGGCTCCGATATCGAAACCTGGCCAGGAGAGGACTACTATGAGACTGAAACTTGGTAAGAACGATAGATCATTAGCAGTTTTCGGGTAAGATTCCATGGGAGTATTCTCATAAACCTTAAACACACACGAATTCGTCAACTTCGAGAAAGAAACTGGCTCCGATATCGAAACCTGGCCAGGAGAGGACTACTATAAGACTGAAACTTCGTAAGAACGATGGATATTTAGCAGTTTTTGGGTAAGATTCCATGGGAATATTCTCATAAACCTTAAACACACATAAATTTGTCAACTTCGAGAAAGAAACTGGCTTCGAGATCGAAACCTGGCCAGGAGAGGACTACTATGAGACTGATCCTGTTTTCTACAAAGTCATGACTTGTTGACAAGTAGTTTCCTACAAAGTCATGACTTGTTGACTTGGTCTTGATCCTGTTTTCTAATATTAAGAAAATAAAAAAAAATAAAAAAATCAATATTGATTTTTAGAAATTAAATAAAATTGTTATTTTGTATAAATGTTACGAAAGTAGTGACAAGCAAAATCCTAAGTGTTACTAATTTGGGGTTGTTTTAGATGTGGTGAAATTTTTGGGTGGAAACATCATTTTAGATTATAATTGTGATTGTCTGGATAATTGTCAACAAATATTATTGTTACTAATAAAAAAAGTTTAATATTCCTAATCATTATCACGGATACAAAATTTAACAACAGTTATAATTGTTGCAGGACTTATCACAGGTGTATCAGTGACTCAAAAATAAACTGTAACAGGTTACACTGTGAGAAAATCCTGGTTTTGGTGTAGTGCAATCAACATGATTCCACACCGGCAGGGCGTCCTCTTTCTAAAGGTGTTCAAGTGTATAGTGGTAGTGATATGATGAAGATCGCTCATAGATATGTGCTTTTTGACACAACAGTAATTGACCCATATAGAATGTAAGTATGACGCTATATGTTCAGTTCTAATTGTTATCAGTTAATACCTTTATGGGTCTTTTTCATATTATTTTTTTTCTTATTAGAATGCATATGGATGAGTTAAGATCTTTCGATACTGGCACTGAAGACCAACTCCTTTTCATACACTCAGACACATTTGCAGATTGGATACGATAAAAGGTACGTGCACGACCACTTGGTCATTTGTTAGATGTTTGCAGTTTAGATTCATTTTTCCTGAGTAGTATCTCTTTTTTGCATTACCCACAAAACAAGTTATATTTCAGTATTAGAGATTATTTCTGTCAAAACATAGAGCTTGCGTCCATTACTGTGGTCACTTTTTAGCTTTTACCAAGCCAAAACATAGAGCTTGCGCTCATTACTGTGGTCACTTGTGTTATGCTAACTAAATTATATTTATATAGGTTAAAATGCAAATTAATCAAGGCATATCAATATCATATATAGTAGAGCGGTTGGCATATGGTCCTTTAATTAGAAAAATGTGTATCATATAAAGGCTTGCAAATAAATGGGTCAAGGTTTATCACGAAGGATATTCAAACAGTTAGACAAAACAGTGGTGTTTCAATAGAGTCAAAATATTTAGTTGCAGCATCACAAATAAGCTGTGGTTTCTATGGTGTTTTAGAACAAATTCTCGTGTTGGACTACCAGCATATGTTTCAAATTCCCGTATTCAAATGTGACTGGGCTCACACCTATTTTGGTGTCAAGCTAGAAAAAGGCTTTACATTAGTCAACTTACGTCGGCATAAGAACCAATATCAGAATGATCCATTCATTTTAGCGTCACAATCCCGGCAAGTTTTGTATTCTCGAGAGTCAGATGCATCTAATTGTTTTGTGATGTTGAAACCACCACCTAGGGGTTTCCATGAATTACAGGAATACAATGAACATGAAGACACAAGTTTCCAACCAGTGGATCCTTCAACTCTTGGCTTACAAATGGATGACGAGACTGAGATTTATGCAAGAACTGATGCTGAACCTATCTTAGTGGTTCCGACAAAGAAGAAGAACAAGAAGAAAAGGAAAGAAAAAGAAAAAGAAGTGCCACTGATGGTGGGTTTACTCTTTTCATTTCTATTGAATTTGGGTATTTTTTTCCTTTCATTTTTCTTCAGATTGTATTTTTTCTTTTAAAATAACATGTTATTTGTTTCTCTTTAATTATGCTTGCAATATTGTTGGTATGATATGCTATCTATTTCTCTTGAGATGAACCCCCCTTTATAACTCCGCCATCGAAATGATATATCATTTCATTGCTGATCTCAAGCCCGGATAAATGAGGAGAAAAAAGGTGATTTATTGAGTTCTAAATGCAGATTTTCTGAAGTAATGTGCAGAAATTGGTTACTTGAATCATGCACTGGTCTCTAGTTCTGTAGTTGCCTTTTTTTTGCAGTCAATTTCTTGCTTTTTTTGCAGTCAATATACTTCAGTACTTTGAGCATTTGCAGCTTCTTCAGGACTTGTGTTTGCTTCACAAAAACTTGCATGAATTTGGTACTGTGTGTGTTGATTGAAATGTGATTGCATGCCTTGTATAAATCAGAGAATGCCTTATATGTTTCAGGCAAAGTGATGCATTTGCTGCTCTCTTTTTTAAGGCTCAGTTGAATTTTTTTAAATACATAAGTAAATGTAAAATATAATCACACGTGTAAATGTGGAAGAATGGTTTGAATCTTAGACTTGGATAGAGGAGGCTCAGGTTCGACTCACCTGAGCTTTATTTTTTTTTCAAAGTTATTTTTTAATTTTACAACTCTTATAAAGGTTGCAGAAGGTCTATTTATCCTCTTCTTATTATCTATTCAATCTACCCATCAATTATTCTCCTCCACTTATCTTCTTTTCCTTCATTTTTTCCTCCTTCATCTCCCGCAGAACCTCCTCCTTCATCTTCTGAACCACGAAATTTTAAAAACCAATCAATAGATCGAGCTTAAGATTTCTTCACCACCAACTCGATTTGTTAAGGAAAAGAAGGTTAATTTATTCACTTACACATGTCTGATTCTATAACCCATTTTAGGGTTTTATTATTTTTTTAATTTTCTGTTCTGTTTAACTGCTAGTATACTGAGAATGATGATACAGTTAAAATTAGTCCTAGCTAACAAGATTAGCCAACACTGAATTAGGCTTTAAAAACACTTAGGATTTTAAGTGAATCAGTGGGAATATGTGTAGATTTCAGAAATTTTCTTCAATTATCCTTTAAAAACATTGAATTAGTCATGGGTAGAGGTGTGAAAGACTCTCCAAGTAGAAGTAGTAGCAGCAACAATAGCAACTGTAATATGAGAATGAACAAAATCCTAACTGAGTGTGCTATGTGTGAACAAGGGAATCATGAGACAAAAGTGTGTCCTTGGCTCTATTCTAGGTGCAAGCATATTCCTTGTAATGGTGTGAGAGCATTTCTACGATCTAAAATAACTGAAACCTATGGAAAAATGTTTTTCAAGTGCACTATACCTAGCTACCTGCACCTACTTTGAATGGTTTAGTGATGCTTCTGACCCTTTCAAAGCCAAGTTGTTGTTGTTGCCATCAGAGAAAAGTTGTGATGCTTGTGGAGAAGATGATCACTCTTATAAAAATTATCCATTGCACAATCAGTTGTGCTTCTCTTCAACCTGCAATTACAAACTTAACCTGAAAATATGCAACAATCAACACAATAAGCACATAGCTTACCTTGTATGTGAACAATGTGGAGATTTTACATGGGCTTTAGATGCTATCTTCATTGCTGCAAAAGAAAAAGTTAGAGTTTCTACAAAGCAAATGGCTGATCTAGTTACAAATATAGGGAAATGTCTTCATATGTAATAACATTTCATTTTATGTGTAAAACCTGATTTCATTTTATCTGTTTCAATTTCATTTGTATGACTTATAATATTCTTGGTATGATATGCTATCTGTTTCTCTTGAGATGATCCCCCCTTTTTAACTCCGCCATTGAAATGATATCTTATTTCATTGCCGGTCTCAAGCCCGGATAAAGGAGGAGAGAAAAGGTTATTGATCTGGTCTCTAATTCTGCACTTGGAGAGAAAAACAGGTAACACATTCCTATAAAGTCTAAAACTTTGAGCATTTGCAGCTTCTTCATGATTGGTGTTTGCTTCACCAAAACTTGCATAGATATACACCTCCACTTGTTTCATTCATTTATAGTTTGAGATATAGAATCTGGTACTATGTGTGTTGATTAAAATGTGATTGCAGGCCTTATATAATTCAAAGAATGCCTTGTATGTTTCAGGCAGAATGGCGTATTTGCTGGACTTTTTTTGAAGGCTCGGTTGAAATTTTTGATGAATATAGATATACATGTACAATATAATCAGACATGTAAATCTGGAAGGGTGGTTGGAATCCTAGTCTTAGACCGAGGAGGTTCAGGTGCGATTCACCGTAGCCTCATTTTTTTTCAAAGTCAATTTTTCATTTTACAACCCTTGTAAAGGTTGTGAATATTGATCAGAAAAAAACCACAAATATACCAATATTGAGAAGCCGGAAGGATGGTTGATGAGTTGTATTAACACACAATAGGCTTGGGTTTGAATCTCTACAAGAACATTTTTCAAAATCAATTTTTTTTTTAATCTTTAAGATATGAGTTTTAAAGTCCAAAGGTGGTAACTTCTCTCTGCAACCCTTTTCACACAAAGCGTTGTGGTTTTTGATTCTCGTCACTACTCTTTGGACATCTCTGGTCCTAAGAGTTGGACATTTTTTACTTTCACAACTTTTTGTTTGGAAAAGGTTGTAAAACATGCCGCCTTTTACAACTTTAAAAATACGAGTTGTCAATCTACAATTGTAGATTACTAATTTCCTCGTAGTGTATGTAGTCTCAGTTGGACGTGTTTTAATAAAAGAGAATGTAATTATAAGGCAGCTTATTTTCTAGCTAGCCAAGTATATTGTAGACGACACAACATATCAGACACCTGGTATGATAAACAACCTGCTATGTTAGAATCTCAATTTTTGTTGGACAAAAGCTCTATTTTGAATTAAGAATACTAGCTTTCTTTCAGGGGCACACTGCATGAACTGTGAATCCATAGGCCTGTAGTGCTTGAAATAGTACATTCGCCTACGAAATGCAATACAATTCGAAAATATTAGCTGACAGGTTATTTTATCAAACAGAAATGTGCACGTGCACTACAAAATCATACGCAGAGTCTATCTTAATCTTCAATTCATACAAGACAGTCTACTTTGTAAAGGTGCTAAAATGAAAAGAACCATGATCGCTTAATTATAAGATGGTGGTACCTCAAATTCCTCCATGCGATCCCTACATATGATCAGAATATTTTTTTGAGTTGCAGAAATCTCCATTATATGTATCCACAGAGAGATATAGTGAGAAAATGAATGAATTATATGTGAGTATAATGATAGTCTGATTGGGCTTCGCGAACCCCTTAGTGAAGTCTTTTAAAGTCGTAACCGAATACATATTTACCAGAGGAAACCTAAGTTTTATAGGACTGACTATAGTCGCAACTAGGACACAAAAATGCCAGGATTGAGTTTCTAGTGTGCAGGGAGTCCTCTATTTATATTGATGAACAATTCTAAACAAAGAGAGAGTTTGTGAAATAGTTTCCATGTTTACGAATTACTTTTCATTCAACAAAGCTAAACCTCTCCATATAGAATGTGCATGAAAGCATGTGGGAAGTTTGCTTTGAATCACAACGAAGATGTATGCAAACGTAAGCATACGTAATGCATCAAGTGGTTTGCCAGAGAGCCATGGTTAAGTGGTAATGTAACCTCCAAGCATAATTAGAGTAATGTATCACAATACCGAATCAGTTCATGAACTCTAAGTAGTCTCGTAACTCAAGAACCTCATGATTTTGGCAAGTTCGTGAACTATCAAAATAGTTTGTGTTCTTGGAATCAAAAGGTGTATAGGAAACATCAAAATCAATTATTTGGCGAACTGTATAGATATGTTCATGTACCTTTGAATTAAATAGTGTTCAGTACAATCTCAAAATTGAATTAAATAGTGAGCATTTGCAGCTTCTTCATGACTGGTGTTTGCTTCACCAAAACTTGCATAGATATACACCTCCACTTGTTTCATTCATTTATATTTTGAGATTTAGAATCTGGTATAGTGTGTGTTGATTAAAATGTGATTGCATGCGTTGTATAATTAAGAGAATGCCTTGTATGTTTCAGGCAGAATGGCGCATTTGCTGGCCTTTTTTTTAACGCTCAGTTGAAAGTTTTGATGAATATATATATGTACATGTACAATATAATCAGACATGTAAATCTGGAAGTGGTTGGAATCCTAGTCTTAGACCGAGGAGGTTCAGGTTCGATTCACCGTAGCCTCATTTTTTTTTTTAAAGTCAATTTTTCATTTTACAACCCTTGTAAAGGTTGTGAATATTGATCAGAAAAAAAAACACAAATATACTAATATTGAGAAGCCGGAAGGATGGTTGATGACTTGTACTAACACACAGTAAGCTTGGGTTCGAATCTCTACAAGAACATTTTTCAAAATTATTTTTTTTATCTTTAAGATATGAGTTGTAAAGTCTAAAGGTGGTCACTTCTCTCTGCAACCCTTTTCACACAAAGTGTTGTGGTTTTTGATTCTCGTCACTACTCTTTGGGCATCTCTGGTCCTAAGAGTTGGACGTTTTTTACTTTGACAACTTTTTGTTTGGAAAAGGTTGTAAAACATGCCGCCTTTTACAACTTTAAAAATACGAGTTGTCAATCTACAGTTGTAGATTACTATTTTTGTCGTAGTGTATGTAGTCTCAGTTGGACGTGTTTTAATAAAAAAGAATGTAATTATAAGGCAGTTGATTTGCTAGCTAGCCAAGTATATTGTAGACGGCACAACATATCAAACACCTTGTATGATAAACAACCTGCTATGTTAGAGTCTCAATTTCTGTTTGACAAAAGCTCTATTTTGAATTAATAATACTAGCTTTCTTTCCAGGGAAAACTGCATGAACTGTGAATCCATAGGCCTGTAGTGCTTGAAATGGTACATTTGACTACGAAATGCAATACAATTCGAAAATATCAGCTAACAGGTTATTTTATCAAACAGAAATGTGCACGTGCACTGTAAAATCATACGCAGAGTCTATCTTAATCTTCAATTCATACAGGTCAGTATACTTTGTAATGGTGCTAAAATGTAAAGAACCATGATCTCTTATAAGATGGCGGTACCTCAAATTCCTCCATGCGATCCCCATATATGATCAAAATATTTTTTTTGAGTTGCAGAAATCGCCATTATATGTATCGATAGAGAGATATAAAGAGAAATTGAATGAATTATATGTGAGGATAAAGATAGTCTGATTGGGCTTCACGAAACCCTTAGTGAAGTCTTTTAAAGTCGTAACCAAATCCATATTTACCAGAGGAAACCTAAGTTTTATAGGACTGACTCTAGTCACAACTAAGACACAAAAATGCCAGGATTGGGTTTCTAGTGTGCAGGGAGTCCTCTATTTATATTGATGAACAATTCTAAACAAGGCGAGTTTCTGAAATAGTTTCCATGTTTACAAATTACTTTTCATTCAACCAAGCTAAACCTCTCCATATAGAATGTGCATGAAAGCATATGGGAAGTTTGCTTTGAATCGCAACGAAGTTGTATGCAATCGTAAGCATACATAATGCATCAAGTGGTTTGCCAGAGAGCCATGGTTAAGTGGTAATGTAACCGCCAAGCGTAATTAGAGTAATATATCACAATATTGAATCAGTTCGTGAATTGTCAAAACAGTTCGTGAACTCTAAGTAGTCTAGTAACTCAAGAACCTCATGACTTTGGCAAGTTCGTGAACTGTCAAAATAGTTTGTGTTCTTGGTATCAAAATGTGTATAGGAAACATCAAAATCAATTAGTTGGAAAACGGTATAAATATGTTCATGTACCTTTGAATTAAATAGTGTTCAGTACAATCTCAAAATTGATTATTTCACGAACTGAGCAAATCAATTCCTTTACTCGGATTAATGGAGGTTTAAAAACCAAGTCTTTATATTTATAAGCTCAAGTTCATGAACTGGCAAATCAACCCCTATTTCATCTAGATCTTGGTTTCCCATCCTCATCTGGAATCCACTTGTATTTCTGGAGGTGAACCATTTTGTCATTTCCTATTTCCCAAATGTTGAAATCTTTGAGAATCATTAGCCCCTTGTGAACTCCCTTCCAGGACCAAGAAGACCCACCATTACATGTGGCATGGAAGGGATTTGTGTTAGGGAAATATTTCTCTTTCATAGTTATGGAAAAGGTGGAATTGGGATGTTGGAAGAGTCTCCACCCATTTTTAGCAATGAGGGACAAATTCATTAAGTCCAACTTCTTAAGGCCATTCCCTCCCTTATCTTTACTTTTGCATAGACCTCTCCAACCTTTTATATACATGCCTTTTTTTTTGGGTCCAATCATACCCCACCATAAATCTCTTATGGTGTTTTCGGTTTTCCTAATGGTAGTTTTAGTTCGAATAAAGTTGGACATATTGTAAACCGGTAAAGATTCTAGAACCGTTTTGTCCATAATCCCTCTACCCGGTGGAGATATAGATTCACTCTTCCACCCCTTTAGTCTTCCTCTCATTTTATCAGTCAAGTTACCAAAGCAAGTAACTTTAGACTTATTAGTAAACAAAGGACCTCCTAGATATTTATCATCAAGTCTAATTTTTTTTCACTTTAAATTTTTTTATGATGTCTCTGCCTGAACAATTAGGGATGTGAGGTGTGAAGAAGATACCTCTTATTTTAAAAAAATAAAATTATCATCTGTCCGGAGGTGTTACCATAGTCCTCTAAGAGTCTTAGAAGGTTTTTACTCTGATTAATGTTTTCTTTAGAAAAAAAAAATCAAACAATAAGTGGCTAATGGAAGGACGATTTTTATTAATTTTAAAGCCAGGTATAAGACCTCTATTTTAAACATCAGAAAAAGTCCTTGAAAAGGACTCCATACAGAGAATGAACAGATAAGGGGACCCTCTACAGGGCTTAAATGGTTTTCATGACACCCCATTGTCAAGGATAGCAAATATACACAGAGCTTGTATTCCTTTTACTTTTATCGCTCAACTTATCCTATGAGGTTGGGACACAAAAGTGTATGTGTCATTTTTCTTTTCCGGAAAATGGGTCATTTGTCCAAAAAAATTTAAAACACAGTTCAAATGGACGAGTAAAAAATTTTATGGGTGAAATTGACAAAAAAAATAGCAAGGATGAAACTGGATTCATCCTGGATTAAACTTAAAAAATAGTAAGGATGAAACTGGATGCATCCTGTGTAAAATAAAAATAAGAAAAATATTTGAAAATGGACGAGGATGAAACTGGTTACATCCTTTTTATTTTAAAATTTTTGTCCATTTAAACAATATCTAAATCTGACTGTCTTTTTTACCCAGAAAGTTTTGATTTTGGTCTTTTTAACCCATTTTGTGTTTCTTTTTTGAGAAAGAGGTTTGAGATTTAAATCTAGATGCAAAAGAACAAAGAGGAAAAGAGGGAGTGTGTGTGTATAATTGACTCAGTGAGAAGCCACTGCTGATTATAGAAATTACATTGATGATATTAAATTTGTAATCAGTAACTCAAGTTCCAACAGAGTTGTACAGTTATGAGAACTGTCATTATTCGATTAATCTCCTAGTCATCCATAAATATCAAGCACAATAACACATAATGAAGTCTGCAAAAGCAAATTATTTCGGCATACGTCTGTAGCCACAATCATGTGGGTATTATTTTATTCATCAGTTACTCACATCCTCATGCAGTCAAGAAATGATTTTCCATCGAGCTTCTTTGAAAAATTTTCAGTCAAAAGATCCTCAAATCTACCTCTTTTGAACAAAGCAGGTGTTTCTGGAGTAACCAAGCTCGATATTGGGCCTATTTCCGCCTCCAATCTAGGATCATGAAATGTTGCGATAGTGAGCCTCTCCTTTATTGAGTTTACTACTGCCCGGTGGTCGACGCTGCGGTAAATTCCATTAGTCATTATCTGCAACAAAGAAAACTAAGCAATTAAGAAATTTTTGGGTATAGTCAAAACCAGTTCTCAAAACAAGGACCAGTAGGCACTATATACCTCCAAAATGTCTCCAACATTCACTATGAATGCATCAGGTAGAGGTTTGATTGAAATCCATCTTTCTTCTTTTTTTATTTGCAAACCTTCAACTTCACTGAGTTGAAGGAGAATCGTCAACCCGTCAAAATCAGAGTGCGACGTAAGACCAAATACAAGCTCTGGTTGAGGACAAGGAGGATAATGGTTCATTCTTATTTGTTGCGCCCCATCTTCAAACAACTCTGTTATACCCTTCATCTCAGCTACTTGTAGAGCTTTTCCCATCATCTCAAAGACAACCATGGATAGTTTTTTCATCTCTGATGAGTAGGATTCCATTGTCTCCCTGCATAAACAACTTTAAATTAAGGAAAGAAGACTGAAATGTCATGCGTCCAAAATCGGATTCGAAATAATAACCTGAGAGGAAGAGGAAGTTCTGGAAATAAATGCGGCTTCCTTGAATGGAGCGGAAGAGTTGACATATAAAACACGTCTGCCCAATCAAGTTTTTGGTCCTCTGATATAATAAAGAATTGTCCAAACCCTTCATCATCTCCGTCTTTCTGTCCATATTTAGTTTTCTCATTCAACGGAAGGTTAAAGAAACCTTGAACTTCAGATTTCACATTATCCACCAATAAAGCGTCGACTCCATGGTTTACCAGCTGAAACATTAAGCAAGTTACACAATTCAAAAAATAAAGCATATTAACACTAACCAGTAACACACAAACTATACCCAGACTACTAGTACTAGTACATACAATCAAAATTAACATGCCTGAAAGAATCCCCATTCTTTGCAAGCAGAATGAAGCCTATCCAATTCTAACTTTCCAATTACGGGTTCCGGGGATAGTAAACTTTGCAAATCGATGACTGGAATTGTCTCATTATCTATTGTAGATGCACTCATGGTTAACAGATGTTCATCGGTGCATATGTATCGAGATGGAATTTCTGCGAGCGTGAGTTTAGCCAATTCCTGAACACTTGGTACTGATAAACCATTACCTAGCTTCATAAGTGTTGGTGTCTCCATGAATTCTCTAAATTAATGAATCTCTTTTTTATCAGAAATTTAGAATATTTCGTGCTTCTCTTTCTTTCTTTCTTTCTTTCCAGTAAATGTATACTTATATATGACTCTCTATTATGGCTATCAAGTGCTTTTCGTTCTTTCTTTCTTTCTTTCCTAGGTGAGGAACTGTATGTCTTGAACTACTCGTCGTTGATAGTATTCAAAGCTCTATAAATATGTAAAAAAATAATTTGATGGATTTTTAAATTAAAGAAGGGAAATTTTGCGGAGGTGATAATTTTATTAAAGAAGTTTGAGATCCCACCAATCCGCTGATAATTAGTTTAAAGGAAGTTTAAACTAGTTTTCTCAAATGGCTGTCCCCTGTGAATGATCGAAGAACGTGGAGAGGCCACGATAATAAAAATATACGTGGAGTATTATGTTTCTGTTACCAGTACCTATACGTCCAGAAAAATACGTTGAAGATTAGGCTACAAACCAGTCTTCATCAAAATAAGATTAATATTAACGTTGAAGATTAGGCTATGAATTAACTAATCTTCATTGTCTTACAGATGAAACACGGTGCACTTGTCTATAAACTTCCTTTTGGGATGTGTCGAAAAAGCTTTGGATGTTCATTCAGTTTGCTCCCTACTATTCAAGAAAATTGCAAGGTTCCGAATTTTCAAAACCTAAACAAATCTTACGACCTTACCTATTTTTTAACAGTTGTAAATTGTATTCCTTATGTCTTAAGCTTAACTGTGATGCATCTTATGTTAAGAGAACCAACTCAGCAGGGATTGGATTAATCTTGCGTGATTGTGCAGGTCATTGTTGGGCCTGCATATCAAAAAGCTTTGCAGATGTAGGGGCGAAATATCGCACAAGGCAAAACATGCAACCTCGCCCTAGACGAAACAATCTCAACCACGAAGATACAATAATCATTAAGGAAGAAGGTGAAGAGCAGCCACGCGATAAATACAAGGCGACATTTAGAACATGAAGTAGCAACGCGAGAAGACAGCGACATCTCCCCAAAGCCTGGCGAATACGACAAATTGAAATAAGATCAGCTAACAAAGATCTTGCATGTGATCTTCAATTGTCTTCTACTGATACGTTTGCCTATATAAGGATTCAAATGATAAAGAGAGAGGTGCGATAGAATTCAGTCAAGTAAGAGAGCTAAGAAACACTCATAGAGAAAAGAGAGAAGCCATTAAAGTTCACTCCAAGCTTTACTTCTTCCACCGTTGTATATCAAATACCCTTGTAATCGCTGTAAGAACATCATACATTCAATAAAAAGTGTTTGAGAAAGATCATACTAGTGTCAAAGTGGTGTATAATCTCATTAATGTTTAAGTTGATTCTTATGACTTAGGCTTTGTGTTATTATCATCTAAAATGTGGGGGCAAAATATCGCACAGAGCAAGTCCGCAACCTCGCCCTGGCTAAGACAACCCCCGACACGAAGAAGAAAGAAATTAGGAGAAGAGTGATTACGCGATATCAAGAAAGAAGCACGAAGAGCAGCCATGCGACAAATACAAGGCGACATTTACCAAGAAGAACATGAAGTAGCAACGCGAGAAGACATCGAAATCTTCCCAAAGCCTGGTGAATAAGACAAACTGAAATAAGATCAGCTAACAGAGATCTTGCATGTGATCTTCAATTGTCTTCTACTGATACGTTTGCCTATATAAGGATTCAAATGATGAAGAGAGAGGTGCGATAGAATTCAGTCAAGTAAGAGAGCTAAGAAACACTCATAGAGAAAAGAGAGAAGCCATTAAAGTTCACTCCAAGCTTTACTTCTTCTATTGTTGTATATCAAATACCCTTGTAATCGTTTTAAGAACATCATACATTCAATACAAAGTGTTTGCGAAAGATCATACTAGTGTTAAAGTGGTGTATAATCTCATTAATGTTTAAGTTGATTCTCATGACTTAGGCTTTGTGTTATTATCATCTAAAATGTGGGGGAGAAATATCGCACAGAGCAAGTCCATAACCTCTCCCTGTCTAGGACAACCCCCGACACGAAGAAGAAAGAAACTAGGAGAAGAGTGATTACGCGATAACAAGAAAGAAGCACGAAGAGCATCCATGCGATAAATACAAGGCGACATTTACCAAGAAGAACACGAAGTAGCAACACAAGAAGACATCGACATCTCCCCAAAGCCTGGTGAATAAGACAAACTGAAATAAGATCAACTAACAGAGATCTTGCATGTGATCTTCAGTTGTCTTCTACTGATACGTTTGCCTATATAAGGATCCAAATGATAAAGAGATAGGTGCGATAGAATTCAGTCAAGTAAGAAAGCTAAGAAACACTCATAGAGAAAAGAGAGAAGCCATTAAAGTTCACTCTAATCTTTACTGCTTCCATTGTTGTAGATCAAATACCCTTGTAATCGTTGTAAGAGCATCATACATTCAATAGAAAGTGTTTGAGAAAGATCATACTAGTGTCAAAGTGGTGTATAATCTCATTAATGTTTAAGTTGATTCTCATGACTTAGGCTTTGTATTATTATCATCTCATTGGATGTAGTTGTGGGATTTTCCGAAACTACATTTTGGCGCTAGAAGTAGGGAGGATTTATCCTCGCTTGCTAGTATTCAGCTAGAAATCATCATTAATCTAAGTTCATTTGTTATTCCTACTACCACCATCTTTTTGTTCATCATGAGAACTCGTTTATTTATTATTTGAAGTCATCATTGCTTTAAAGATTCATACCACCCATTCCACCATGAAGATTTAGTAGACAATACACAAAAAACCCATACCCTTCACTCTACTCGGAGGAGTCTTCCTCAAAAGTCTCCCCATTTTCAAAACCCCAAAGAAACTCTCCCTATTGACGACTTTGGCCAGATCTCTCGGACGACATAATGATGGTAAGTGTACCACAAAGTAGAAATCCAATGGCAACACAAAAAAGAATAACTAACATAGAAAGGAGTGAAGAAACGACAAGGAAATCATCTGTCATAAAAAAATATGCAGTGGGTCAGGAAAAGCGACAAGAAAGAATTTGGGCGAACTGGAACCCCAAACGAACAAGAAGAAGCTAGCATTACCATGCGAGAACATGAAAGAAAACTCACACAATGGAAAGAAATAGAAAAGGCACTAATTGCAGAGCGGGGAACCTTGCAGTCAAGTATGGGCGACTATGGATAGAAAATCACAACCTGAAGAGAAAAGTGCGAGAATATGAATTGGAGATAGAATATAGGGAAAGCTATAAAATATATCGAAGAGAAAAGGAAATTGATGAAAGGGAACAAATGAGCAGTGCGACTAAATGAGCAAATATGGAATGGCGCACGAAGGCGGGAAAAAATAAAACAACTAAACGCGAGAAGAACATCGCGAAATAACCGTTGTGAAAACTGGAGAAAAGCAACTTAGCACCGAGTATGGATAAGAAGAAATGGTGAAGGGCGTCAGCAATGTAATACCATAGTATCAACCACGAGAGACGTCAAAGAATTTCATGACAAAGTGTTAAGGCGAGTGTACAAGCGCGACTTCAACGAGGCATAGATATATCCCAAAGAGAAGAATGCACCCTTGGAAGATTGACAAAAGCATCCAATCACGTTCTGTGCTGAGGATGCCCCCGAAGATGGAGAACCACACAAAGAAAGCTTGATCGTAATCCTGATAATACAATCAGATCTCAGATATGAAGACAATGTGATACCCCCTATGGTAGTTGGCAGGATCCTAGTTGACAGTGGGAGCTCAGTGGACGTGTTATTCTATCACACATTCAAAGAAATGTGGTACAACGACTAAAATCTCGCACCAACAGAATACAATATCTTCGGTTTCAACGGAGTAGCGACGAAACCAAAGGGAGAAATCACGGTAACAATACCTGCGAACTCGTTCGAAAAATTATAACATTTAGCGTCGTGGATGTATACACCCCGTATAACGCGATTATTGGGAGGCCCTGGATACACGGAGTCGAAGGAATCGCGTACACCTTCCACCAATGTATATGCTTTCCTATTCCCAATGGCATAAGAGAAATCAAAGGAGATATCATACAAGCGAAGAAGTGCCAAGACCTTAATGTACGACATCAAGAAGGGCGAAAACAAAGAAAGAGGGATAGGAAGAAGAAGGCGAAGGAAACTAAGAAAGAAAAAGAGTTCCAGATCTACATGGTAAGCGCAACCGAAGGCAGAGGAATCCCTAGCGAAATCCCTGAAAAAGAAGGAGAACCAATGCACCAGATAAGGAAACCAACACCGCAAGGAGAACCCATACCAGATTTCACAACTGAAGAGCCCACAAATGATGTCAATCTGGGAACAGAGGTTGAACCAAAGATGATAAAGATAATACCGCAATGGAGTAAGAGGAAGAAAAGAACCTCATACAACTGCTAAAAAGTTATCACAAAATCTTCGCATGGAGTATCGGCGAAATGCCTGGTATAGATCCTTCTCTGGCCTGCCACAGATTAGACATCAACCCAGCAGTGAGGCCAGTCAGGAAAAGGATACGAAAGATAGTAAAATATACCATGAGAAAATTGAGGCTGAACTGCAAAAAATGATCGACTCAGGAATTATAAGGCCGACGAAGTATGCAGAATGGGTCGCGAACATGGTGGTAGTCCATAAAAAGAATAAGAAGATCCGCATTTGCATCGACTTCACCGATCTGAACAAAGCATGCCCGAAGGACATCTACCCACTTCCATATATTCCCCAGACAGTAGAGTTCGTTATCGGGTGCGAAAGAATATCACTAATGTATGGTTATTCGGGGTACAATCAAATACCTTTAGCAAAGGAATATCAGGAGAACACAACATTCTTCGCACAAAGAGGACTATACTGTTACACCAGAATGCCATTTGGGTTGTGAAACGCTAGAGCCACTTACCAGCGGATGGTGGAAGAAGTATTCAAACCATGGATACCCACCACTTTGGCGGTCTATGTCGACGACATGCTAGTAAAAAGAAAAAAAATCGATTGATCACGTGAAAGATCTAAAAGAGATATCCGAGTAAATGCGAAAGCCGGCAAAGTGTATTTTTGGGGTTGCATCCGGGAAATTCCTGGGCTATATCGTTTCCAAGGAAGGAATTCAAGTTGATACTATTAAATTACAAGCTATACGCTAAATGCCCTCACCAGCCACCATCAAAGGACGTACAAAAATTAAATGGCTTGATCGTGTCATTGGGAAGATTTGCATCGCGTTCATCCGACAAATGCAGGAATTTCTTCAATATTTTAAAGAAAGAAAGTAAATTCTCATGGACGCAGGAGTGCGAAGTCGCCCTACAGAGCATAAAAGATTATTTGGGCAACCTGTCAATGTTGCAGAAACCCGATCCGGGCGAGGAGTTGTTGATATACCTCGCTACGACACCATACACTCTCAACGCTGTGTTTCTATGATCGGATCACGGGGTGGAGAAACCAATCTATTACATCAGCAAAACTTTCAACTCTGCGGAACGTAATTACACAAAAATAGAAAAGCTACTCCACGCGTTAGTTTATGCAACCCAGAAACTCCGCATCTACTTCCATGCACACAAAGTCAAAGTATTGACAAGAACACCCATTGAATCTGTATTAAAGTCCTCTAAGATAATGGGAAGAATAGAAAGATGGAATGCACAGATTGAGTAGTTTGGAATAAGTTATGAAGTCTTATCCTCATCAAAGTCCCAAGTAATAGCTGACTTCATCGCGGAATTCCCTTTGGAAGAAGATGATCCCGTGAATGAAATGATGGATGTCGACGACGAACGCCCTAACCCAGGAGACTTGCTCAAGGTAGATAATCCAAGAAGATGGGAAATATTCGTAGATGGGTCATTGGGATTCTGAAGCCAGGACGATACTACTTTCTTGTAGTTGTGTGATCCGATCTTGTTGTTTCTATCGTATTGAGTACAATCATAACGATTGGCTTGAGATTGATATCTCCGATAGGCAAGATATAAAAGTAGTCACAAACACCTTCGTCTCATCGTTTGTGATTCCAAAATATCTTATTTCGCCTTGTCGATTAAGATTATTGTGAGGTGATTGATAATACTAGGCTGTTCTTCAAGAATATAAGTCTGGGTTATCAATTGGTTCCTGTCCACCTTGATTTATCAAAAGACGGAACAAAACTCGTAGGTATTTTTGTGGGAGACAGATTTATCTATTAACGTAGACTTTTCTATGTGATACAAATTTTTTTATAAATTTTTTCGATTTTGGGTCATAGCAACTCAGTTGTGGTGAGATCAGCTAAGGGAATCAAGTGTGTAGTATCCTACTGGGATCATAGACGTAAGGAGCGCAACTGTACCTTGGATCAGCGTGAGATTGATTGGGGTTCAATTACAGTCCAGATCAAAGTTAATTTGTAGTAGGCTAGTGTCCTATGCGGCCACCAACAAACGAAAGCATGCGATGATCAACGACTACCTGTCCTCTTAAGATGCAAAATCTCGACCGTCGAAGGTCACCAAGCTAGCAAGTCTCTCAAGCTCGACTTGCCAGGAAACAACAATATACTACATGTTTTCCACAAAAAACATTCGAGACATCAACACATATCACAAACTGGGGATCCTCTTTGGGTATTGGTTTGGTGGTTTACGGCGTCTATGCGTACACTACGCCTGGGCCATAAGGAAGTGTCATAAGGATGAGGCGGTTAGTAAATACAGGGAGTTAATGGTGAAACACTCTTTTATGGGACATCAATTCCATGCTTTAACGGTTTTATGGAACATTAATTCCATGCGTTAATGGTTTTAGGGAACATCAATTCCATGCGTTAACTGTTACCACCTCCTCCCGTTTACTCACCCATTTTTTCCACCGAACAACAAGTTCAGTCAGGAGGATGCACCACTCAGAAAACGTTGGCTAGCTTTCCCATTTGTTATCTTCCCACTTTCTGATACAATTCATAACACAACTAATCTTCCAGAATCAACTATTCTGGTCTCATCACTTTCCTTGCATCCCTCCCCAAAACCAACCCTTCTCCTCCATTTTGTGACCGAAGCAAGTCTGGAATGGCCATTTCTTGGTTTAGGCCGGACTTGTACAGATTGATCTCTCGAATCTAAAGTACTCCCTTGCAGTACATTGTTTAGGGTTTAAATTTGTTTCTCACCCACACACCCGAAATTACCGAAATCAGCAGAAACCATTTTCACCCACAAAAAATTGGCGACCACAGTGAGAGATTGATCTTTCAGTTATAATGTCAATCTTCGACCATCGATATCATGCTTCGACCCAGACGTTAAGATGGTAGAAGCAGGCGAACCACTCAAGGATCGACGACTCAGTTACCAGACGACTCGATTATCAGTCATGACACGACATGGATGACTGGGGACTTCCCAGAAAACTGAAGCAAACGATCCGTCCGAGAATCAGCGACTCGGTTATCAGGCAACTCAGTAACGACTGGGGACTTTCTGCAATCACGGCGGCGCTTCCCATAAAACTCAGTATTACACCCGGAAGGTTCCCTTTTCATCAGGAGACCTGAGAAACCGAGTAAGTCTTACTTAGACAAGATACGTGGTTTGCTATTTCAAGTTTTCATGAGAATGGAAAAACCGATAGTTATATTATATTTCATCCCATCTACAACACATGGTTCCAGGTTTTTTCTGGGATGCCCGCGTCACTATCAGTCATAACCAAGATAATTTCATTTCCTAAACAATTCATTCCAAAATAAAAATCCAAAACCTTCGAGATAACACTTTTCTATCAACCCAAAAAATCAATAAAATCAAAACCATAAACTAGGCGTTTCACTTTCCTTTCAAAAAAAAACTGAAAAATAAGAAGTTCCAAAGATAGAAATGTATTCAAGGAAAGTCTTCTAGCAGCAGCTTTCTCCTCTTAGCAAAGACCTCCCTCGTGCTCTGGAGATCCACCCTTTTCAACTTCAGCTTCCTGCATAACTTTTTGAATTCCGCTTCCTGCTTCTTCACCATGTCTGCGGAAGGACCTTCGACTGTTTGTTCCAGCAGCTTTTCAACCTCGGAGAAACCTTCGACGAACCAAGGAGCATTGAACTCGAACTCTATGCACATGTCGCGATGGAACCTCCAGCTTGAGATTACATCCCGAGAAACCGTGTGACCAGTCACGTTATGCATGTCGTCAATCGAAGACAATGCTTCCTCCACACGCTTGACCAGCGCGTATCGACTAGTTATTTTCTTGGTCGTGACAATATGACCGTAACTTTCTCATATCTTGGTATATAACGCCGCATGTTTAGCTGGCACGCTAAATCCCCCAATCAACACGTGATCCGGATAATGAACCAGGTATGGAGGAACAAAGGTGGCGCCTGTGACTGCATCAATAACTGGCAAAGGATTCCTAACAACAATTGCGCCAACATTCACATGAGCAATCTCCATTGTCTGAGTCACAACAACGCATCCTCCTTGATCGGCCTCTGTTTCAAAGCTACCAGGCTTGGCTGACACGGCTGGAGACGAATCCGTGTCTTCACCAGTTTCCGTCTCAAGTTCATCTTCAGAATCGGCTTCACTTTGTGATATCGCAGCTTAGACAATCTTCAAAAAAAAAAATGAAGAACAAGAACCTGGAGAAGACTCACTGATCCGCTTTCTGACCGACTAGAGGAAGATTCAGCACTACTATCAGAAGAACTACTCTCGCCATCTCTGGACTCTGAGCTTTCATCCTCTTGGGTTCTCCATCGCGGTGGACAGGCTCAGCACCGCCACCCTCCGTCTCGGGAAGGGTCATTTTCTGATAACTTGCAAGCTTGGTAAAGGCATTCACGCTGCCGAGACCCTGGACGAGATGCAAAGGCGTATACTAAGAAAGGAAAACAAGGACATGCACGATCTAACTAAAGTCAAGAGGAAAATCATACGTACCCGCATATTGGAAGAACTGAAAGTCGGGTAGAGCCGCATTGGAATGATCGGAAACTGCCCGCACGATTTTTAGACCCTCGCTCCTTCGCTTGGGATCAGGTGTCCGATGACGGATTTTATTTTGGCTAAAGAAGTATCCTCAACAACGGATGCTTTGCTAAAATCACGGCAGAAGGCCTACCACGGGTGTTCTCACTACGAGCTTCGCAAATTCTGGATGACAAGGAATTCACTCGCTTAGAACGTGTTATACTCGGAGGTAGTCGAAGGATTTCGTTCCGAAAGCAAGAAGAGAGACTTTTTGACACGAGAACACTAGCATCGAGAACGTCCGGAAGTGAGTCCTCTGGAGTTACCACCTGACGAACGAGAGGGATCCTTGGTCGAAACCCATATCTTTGCCGAGCTGCCCGATCAATATTGTAGAGACTGCCTCGCACGATCCTCGGAAGAAAGATGGTATATAACCAGACGTACAACTTCGCATGAATACAACCTTGCCGACGCCTGTGTTCCCTTCGTCGAGAAAGCAAAGACATGTTTGGATCAGAGCAAAAGTATTAACCTAGACTATGGATGTACACACTGGGGCCCATGGACGAAAATTAACAGCGCACAAATTATCAAGGAAATCAGCCAGGTTTGATCTAGCTCTTGGGCGCCTATTCGACCAGCGAGGTATTCTCGAGCCACCCCAAGATGCGGGGAGTGAAGCCAACGGTTTAGGAGCGTATTTTTCAAAATGCTCCCATAGCCACGCCTGGAGAAAAGCAATGTGAACATACAATTCCAATTTCATGGAACCATTTGAAGTGCGCATGTCCATAGCCAGATGATCCAATTGTGTGTACAGAGAACCGAGAAACAAGCCACCAATGGGGATAACGACTCCTTTCGCCAATCTTATAGCAAAATTGATGAGTTCCGGCCTTATCTCCTTCTAACCATAGCCATCATCGAAAACATCCCAGGAAAACCAAAGAGCCAAGAATGCCGCGACGTGGAGTGTACTATTCTTTTGATCCGGTGCCAGCTCATCGGGAAACCATTGAGACATACACTAGATATAGAAACACTTCATCTCGTTCTCTTTTCAAACAAACCCTTTCGACTTCGCAACTAGGGCGATACGCATTTTTTCTTCATCCTCTGACAACTTGATGTTAAGGTTTCCTGTCATGGGAAGATTCAGCAGGATGGACACACTTTATAAGGATATAGTCATTTCTCCCCACCTGCATATATCCGTGTGAGTATCCGGACATCACCTGGAGATGAAAGCAACCAAGCCCGAGATGTCTTTCCTAATTTGAAGTGATGCAGAAGCCGCGACAGCATCAATGATTTGCACCTTGGTCAAACTATCTCTTACACAATCTTGACTTATCATAAATTGCATCCATTCATCAAAGGAACGCAATGGACTCACGAAGATTTTGAAATCAATAAGAGAGGCGGCATACTCTTTCCTCTGAAGACAAAACTGTATTACATTTCCAGGCGGAACCGACCGATCCCCTTCCTCACTCTCCGGACCGGTCAGAAGGATCGACGCATGTTTAAGATGACTTCTCCTGGCAGAAACTATCGTGAAGAATTCATCAGCCACGTTTGGCTTGGAATTACCAACATCCTTTGGTACGGCAGAAATTGTTGACATCCTAACAAAAATTCTCTTACGCTACTTTCGTCCTCCGAGATAACTACAATGGAGCGATACGAGGAGAAATTATTACGAAAAGTGCATGGAAATTATTTTATCAGACGCAGGGGAGCCGTCTCGGACGCAAACCAATTGGTTCAAAAATCATCTTACACATACGCGAAGAAATGGGGACTGACAGACTCTGCATCGCCACTTTATGAAGTGGGAAATTCGCGCCCGAACAAGTAGGCGCGCCTCACCACGGGAACCATGCACACGGCCACACTAAAAAAAAAAAAAAGGGAAACCCTAAAAGCTAAATTTTCGCAAGAAGGGAGTAACAATGCTCGTGCACACCTACTTCGCACAGTAATTGAGGCGGTCAACATTGTTACGGTATTCACGCCTAAATACTACTATGAGCTCATGCAAAACATAACTACGACCCGAATTCACGCCAACACAGAAGGACAACATTTTATACAAGGTCGTGAAAAAGGTACGCCCACAACTAAGGTTCGCACCAACACAAGAAAGCAAAAGTAAGCAAGTTAAAGAGGAAGTGTCGGAAGACATACCTAGTCCGCTCGTCCGCTTCAACATTACCACACAACAAGAGAAAAAAAAATATATGATGGAGGCGTGAAGTAAAGGGAGAGGCCGGCCCCCCTTTTATAGACATGATGCTTGGGAGTTTGAATAAGGAAAGGTCTTCCTATTTGAGTCAAGTAAGGAAAAGAGGCAATTGGGCCCGTGAAAATAAATCACCAAGCCGTCCGCGCCATGCCTTGGCCCCACCACGCCAAGCCGTCCGCGCCATGCCTTGGCCCCACCACGCCAAGCCGTCCGTACACGCCTCGCCTTACCAAACCACGCCTCACCTTGGCCCACCGCGCCAAGCAGTCCATGCACGCCTTGCCTCACCGAACCGCTCCTTACCGTGACCGCACCACGCCGAGTTGACTGTTCCATTTCCGTGTCCCCATCATCCCAAGATGTTCGTGCCATGACTTGTCGCACCAGCACAAACTCGCCGAGTCGGCGTTATGACGTTTTCCTAACCCAACCAAGATGATGAGTAACCAGACTAAACCGACGATTCTCATCCCACCACTTCACGGTCTAAACCACAAATAGAAACTATACAAGGCCGCCAACACGGGAACCACAAACTCTCTTCACCTCTAGAAAAAGGTTAGTCGGACCTTCCTGACCATCTTATCACGGTTTTTTGTTTCGATTTCCTGTCCTAGCCTGTCACCATCTTATGCTTACCTCGCAACGAAGCTCCCGTTCCGAGCTAAGCAGGGGACTTAATGTTGATGGTGGTTTTTAGCCTAGGGCTAAAATCGTAAAACCGCACATCTGACATGACGTCATTATGACCATAAGCACATTTATTGAGCCCTTTAATATGTCTTCGAGAAAATTACCAGGGTACCATTTTTTTTTAATACTGATTAGGGTTCCGATAGCCCAAACCCTAATTCCCACACCAGATGTGCTAATGGCAAACCATGCCAGCCACGTCTACCGCGCCAAGGCATGTCAACCATGCTAGCCGCACCCCTGTGTCAATGGCAAGCCATGTCAGCCACACCTACCGTGCCAAGGCATGCCAACCATGCTAGCCAAGTCGTGACACAACTACCCTTCCAGAATCAACTATTCTGGTCTCATCACTTTCCTTGCTTCCCTCTCCAAAACCAACCCATTCTCCTCCACTTTGTGACCGAAGCAAGTCTGGAACGACCATTTCCTGGTTTAGGCCGGAATTGTACAGATTGATCTCTTGAATCTAAAGTACTCCCTTGCATTACATTATTTAGGGTTTAAATTCGTTTCTCACCCACACACCCGAAATTACCGAAATCAGCAGAAACTATTTTCACCCACAAACAACAGGTACGAGGACTTTAGTTCCGGTTATCTTGAGCAGCAAAGTACGCATACTTTGGTTCAAGGATTTTGGACTTACACGAGTATGAGTTCACATACAATGTTTATATCCATTCATGGTTATATATTCTAAACTCTCATTTCATTCATTGAAACATTCTTAGAGGATGTTAAATAGAGGTTATTCACACACTATTTTTCATCAAAGCAATTTTCAAGATATTGAAATAATCAATATGACTTTCGTCACTAGGTAAAGATGAACTTGGCCAAAGCGAAAGCTTACCAACAAATATTTCGAGAAATAGATAAGCGAGATAAACTCGACTCGAAATAACAAATGTGTATAATTGAAGTCTATATAGCAATACGACTTTTGTCTCAAGATAGGAGATAGAGTAGATAGACTTTTGAGTGATAGATAAGTTCAAGTCTCCACATACCTTTTAGTCGATGAAGTTCCACCTGTTCCTTGAGTAGTTCTTCGTCTTGTATGATGAACGTCGTGGAGTCTAGATCTCAACTACACTCTCTATCGCTACACCAATTCCCGGATTAGTAACAGAAATTCGTAGCGGCTTACTAGCCGTTACGAAATCCCGTTACAAATGGTCGTTACGAAAAAATTTGTAACAGGCTGTGGCCGTTACAAATTTTTAAAAATATTGTAACAGCGTCTAATCGTTACGAATTTTTTTATGGGCGTGCAAGCCACACGTTTCGTCATACCTGGTTCGTAACGCCTAGAGCCTGTACGTGTGCCATTCACACGCATACCATTGTGTTTCCACCCAAACTGAAAAACATTGGAGGATATTTCCTACCATGCGTGTGTGATTCACATGCCTGATATTGGTATACCCTAATGAAAGCAGATCGAATTTTCCCATGACTCGACCCAAATTCCATTATATCTTTCTTTCTTCTTTCCTTCTTCCTCTTTTGTTCCCTGGACTACCAGCACCATCAACAACAATCGCCTCTGTACTACCACCACCATCAACAACAACGTCAAAAACAACCAAATCTCTTTCACAATCAATAAACCATCTATTAGATTTCATACCTTCCTTCATGAAACAAGGTTCAGTAAACTTTGAGTTCTAGATATAGGTTTTTTAATGGGTTCTCTAAAGTATTGAAGTTAGTAATTTCGAGTGAAATGATGATACATCAGGTGGATTTTAAGCATTTTTGGAGATGATTAGATATTATTGAAGGAATAACACAAATTTCAGAGAAATTGAATTTCTTTCTCCATCAAAAAAGCTTAAATAAAGATCATGGTGATTCAAAACGATAAGTTCTTCCCAGTTCCATTATTCATTGCATAGTCACATCTATTAAACCAAGTTCTTTCAACACAGTTCTTTAAACGAAAAGTTCTGAAGATATAATTGATTAAAATGTGGAGCTATCTTACCTTCTTCACTCAAATCCGAATGATTTGTTACCAAAATTTGACGAAGGCGCTTGTCAAGATCAGGTTCAAAAGCCCTAACTTTCTAATCTGTATCATTTAGTGTTTGTTTGATCAATTTTTTCTGAATTTTAAGTTTGTTTTTGTGATTTTTTTTGAATTTCAGAGGGTTATTTTGGATGTTAAAAAACTAGGAGGTTTAAAGGAATTGGTTCATGTTCGGATTTATATCGATGGTCATATTATGAAGAATCCAGGTTTGAACTCTGTAATTCTCCAAAATTCTTTGAATTTTACTCGTTTATTGATTGATTAATTGGGTGATTATTTTTGGTTTTGTAGACGCTTGTCCAATTATTGGAAAAATTAGAGTGAAACATAGGGGAAAGCTTCACTCTCAAAGGTACTGTTATTAGGAGTGGATGTATTAAGATGATTGAAGGTAAAAGATATTATTTGAGTCAGGTGATTATTTGATTTAGATACGTTTTTGTTTTTGTTTTGTTATAAGTAATTTGTTGTATTGATGAGTATGGTTGTTCAGGTTCGCGTTTATACCTGAACTTGAAATTGGAAATTCTATTCGGCTTCCATCTTTGTGTGGCTCTCAGGTATTATACATTTACGCTACACATCTAACTGAGCTTGGTGATGTTGATATAACTTGGCATTTCTTGAGTTTTTGTTTTCAAAGTGTTATATAGCTGATCCTGATGTTGTTCACGCTGTCCGATCTTTCATCAGGAAGCATCTTGCTTATGAACTCAAAGCAGAATTTCTCAGGACGGTAGGACTTATTATGACTGCATCAATTTTTTTTCTTGACCAGTCCAGAGATTAAGTTACAGTTTAGAAGCTTTGCTCCATATGTCTTTGATCATTCCAATATGTCAAGACGCGCTTTGAAGAACATCGCACTTGGTGAGAATCTTACTATATTTTTTCTATTTAGGAAGAAAAGTATCTATATATATGACTATATGAGCCACTGATGTGCTTTATTTACTCCTTTTGATTTCATTTATTCTGGTCTTCTCACACAGCCTATCTAGCCTCTCTTGAGGATACCTAGATCACCGAACTTGCTCTGAATGAGTACAGGACTGCTACAAATATCGCCGACCAGTTTGCAGCTCTAGCAGCCTTGGTCCAAAATCCTGGCAAAACCCGTGATGATGTTCTTGCTGATTTCTATGGCAAGTGGAAACATTACTATTTGGTGATTATATGTCAATTACTTATTCATCTATTTAGGTTTGTTCTTTTGGTATATAGGAACTTGATCAAGTTAGGCAATTAAAAATACATATTTTTAAGGACCTTTCTTTTTTTGCAGGTTGTGAATAAATGGTTTGGTCTTCAAGACATGTCGAGACATTCTCGGAAATGTTGAAAATGTCCGCAAGTCCGTATCATCCACGGCTTTGAGTCTTTGACTTGCACAATCCAAACAAGGTGAAGTATCCTGATAGAAATAACGTTAATTAATTAAACATAACGTTATATTTATAACAGAAGGTAGAATATAACACATCTTTGTTAAATGAACTCAGCCCCATGTTCACGCAAAGTAAGGACAAATTCTTTCCTTGCTTTTATCATCTGAAAAGTGGAGAGTGGTTTTGCTTTGAGCTAGTATTGATAAGTGTGCTCTGCACCTCTGCAACATATTTTTTTTCAATGAAGATTTTCCGCCTGAGTAGGATCACTGGAGAACTAATGGAAATAATGATTTTAAGTAATGAATTATCTTGATTCATTGCGATCAGTGAAGCTGAATTATGATGCATATGCTTTGATCAAGTATGCACATTTGAAGTCCACCAGCTGATACGGATATATATTGGTGTAGCAACACCTTCTTTGTTTTACTTTTGACAATATTATTTCTGAGATTGATCCAGAGTTAAATGCAGTTATCCCGAACTTTCATTTTTTGTGACAGAGAATGAATGTAAAAGAGTGTTTAGGTAATTATTAGAATTTGTTACCACTACACCATATCCTGGTTTTAGCAACGCTTCATTTTCGGAAGTGCGCAACGGATATAGACGTTGCGTAGTTAACAACGTTAATATCCGTTGCGCACTAGATTATCCGTTGCACAAATTATTTTTAGTTCATTTACTAAAATAATTTAGTGGTGCAACGTACAGTCAACTCCTACAACCGTTGTACATCATAAGGTTTTTTTGTAATATACAGTATGTTCACGGGCTTTTACTTCTTTAATTAATTTTCTAATTTTTGTTTTTCTTAAATTTTTTTCGTCAAATAAAAATCTTATTTCACTGACGTATCTCTCTCTTCCTCGCTCTTTATTTTTCTTTCTCTCTCTTTCTACTTCTCAGTTTTAGTCGAGAGAAGAGTGAAACTGTTCTCTTCTTCTTCAACAAATCTGATTAGATTTTAGGTTTTGCATTAATACCCTCGTTTCAACAAATCTTCAATCTAATCAAAACCCTTCCAAATCTGAAATCAAATCTATACTTTTTTCTAAACCTAATTTTTCCCTGAAATCAAAAATCAAATCATTCAACCTCTGATTTTGGTGGATTATCATCAGGTATAAACTAGTTTGTTGTGAATTTTATTTTTATCTGAAATCATTTGATAAAGTTAGGGTTTTGGATTTTGAGCTAACTAGTATCTGAAAAAGTTAGGGTTTTTGATTGTTGTGTTCTTTTTTTTGTAATATGTAGATTGAAGTCTTGGGGGTATGTTTTGTTTCAGTTGAAGATGAATTTTTTGTGAATGACTCAGTTGTGTGTTGGAATGACGAGAGAAGAACTCATTGATCGCCTGGAACTATCTTTCGTAGTGGAACGTCTAAATTCTTGAAAGATTTAAAGGTCTTTTGTTACTAAAGCTCTCATGTTTTTAACCATGATAATTAGTAATCTATGTTTTGGTGTAGGTTAAGTTTCTTTGTCAGATTACCTTGTGGAATCTTATGCAGGAAAATAAGGATTCTGGTGCAGACAATGGTTTGATTGGGCAGTTCGGTGTTGGATTTTACTCAGCTTTCCTTGTTGCCGACAGGGTATGTTTTTTGTATAGTTGATTTCATTGCACTCATATTCATAGGAAGGTTTCAGGGGATTCACTGGTGTTGATTTCCTGATATTCTTGAACTGGAAATAGGTGGTTGTATCAACCAAAAGCCCAAAATCAGACAAACAATACGTCTGGGAAGCATTAGCTGATACTAGCTCTTATGTCATTAGGGAAGACACGGATCCAGGAAAGATAATTAATCGTGGAACACAAATTACCTTGCACCTCAGGGTATTTACAATCTTCCTTGTATACTTAATTTAAGATTCTGGGTATTTACTAATTCTATTTTTTGTAGGAGGATGACAAGTATGAATTTGCAGAGCCAATAAGAATCCAAGGCCTGGTGAAGAACTACTCGCAGTTCGTCTCATTCCCCATTTACGCAAGGAAAGAGAAGTCGAGGACTGTTGAAGTGGAATTTCTTTACAAGTAGAGGAAGAAGAGCCAAAAGAGGGTGAGGAACCAAAACCAAAGGTAATGGTTTTGTATTTTTAAATCAATGCATGATGTATTCTCTGTTTGAACAGAATATTGAAGCTATCAATCTTGTTTCAGGATGAAAAGAAGACGAAGACCGTAACTGAAAAATATTTTGACTGGGATTTAGCAAATGAAACAAAACCAATTTGGGTAAGTTCACTACTGATCACTTTGATCAATAAATAGTTACTGTTATAGTTCTCATTTTTTTTTATTCATGTGTAGATGCGGAACACAAAGGAAGTTGAGAAAAAAGAGTATCAGGAATTCTACAAGAAGACGTTTAATGAGTTTTTAGGAAAGAAGAGTATCAGGAATACTACAAGAAGACGTTTAATGAGTTTTTGAAACATCTTGCATACACCAGTTCAACACTGAGGTATGTGGTCGCATTTAGGTTTCCTTTTATCTTTACTTTATGTTTTTTTTTTCTATTTTGAAGTCTAAGTCATTCTCGATTTCCCCTTGACGGTTAACAAAGTGAGGTGGAGTTCAGGAGTGTTTTACATTCCTGGCATGGCTCCTCTTAACAATGAGAACGTTGTTAATGAAAAAACAAAGAACATTCGTCTATATGTGAAAAGAGTGTTCATCTCGGTTGATTTTGATGGTCAGCTGATAAGTATTTTTGTTTAGTTTTTCTATCTTTTGTCAGTATTTTTTCCTAGCACAAATATCTACATTATGGTTACCGACCTGATACTCTGTTCGCAGTTCCCAAGGTATTTGAGATTTGTAAAGGGTGTGCTGGACTCAAAGGACCTTCCTCTTAATGTTTCTCGTGAGATACTTCAAGAAAGCAGAATTGTAAGTTAGATGTTGGTTTATCTATTTTTAGTGAAGAATTCGTTCTCTTATGTTTGGTACTTTTAAGAATTACTATTTATACATCTCGGGAATGCCATAGATTAATAAAAAAAAAGGACGCCCTCCATCAAGATCGTCACTGAGTATGCTAAGTCTAGCTGCTCTTCTTGCAAGAAATGCATTGTGGAAATTCCTGCTAAGTCGTTGAGATTAGGTTCAATTAGCAAAGAACGAGGGCATGACATGATAAGATGGTATCATCCAGCTTGATTTCCTACTGATTCGCAGCCCAGATGTGTTGATGAGATTGATGTTTTTCATCACTTGAGGTTTCTGTGGCTTAGAGTTATGACTATTTTCTAAGTTCACATTTAAGTTTTTGTGCATTTTTTTCCCGCTTTCATCTTTGCAAAGTTTTATATGTTTGCTTTTGGTTTCAGATTGTTGACCAAGAAGCACTGCAGAAGGTAATGGATGGATGTGATCAGTTGCCTAAAGAGGTGAGGACTTGAGCTAAAGTGTTGCAATCTTCTAGTCTTACATTATCTTGGGACCTTTTAGAATTTGAACCAGTTAAATTAGTTATCTTGCCTTATGAGTTTGCATCCCACTAAACAAATTCTGCATGGACATGTTGTGGACCTTGTGGTCGAAGGAAGCGATGGTCAAAGCTTGAGAGAATTTGAAGTGCGGAATTGTTTGTAAATGAATCTATATGTATGATGGCGTTAATTTTTGTTTTTGATTTTCATCTATCTTATCATTTTATTCATCAGGTTCGTAAAACAAATGAAACTATGTTGGACGAAGGCAAGGAAGGAAGTTCCAAGGTAGCTTTCTCTACTTCCGATGTACAGAAACAGTACAAGGTTTGTGATATGAAGTCTGAGATCCTATTTTCACTGTAATGTTCTTAAAGATTTGTGCTAGTTTTAGACTCCAATGTCAGGACTCCAACAATTAATGAGATCATTGGGATGGATTATTTTGAATGTTTTGGTTCTTATAATTACTTTATATATTGTGGGTTATACATGGGGTGCCTTTGAAATTAAGAATTAAATGGTAAGAGTCGTAAGACTTGGTGTCGTGCTTTTTGGGTAAGCTCTTGACAGGTGGTGTTAAATCTCATTTTATCGTATTAATTTTAAGACTTGGAGGTTTTGTTCCTTTTTTCCTAAGATGCTCATTGAGGCAAGACATCATTTAACCTACAACAAGGGCCCGATACGGAGTGTATGTTTCAGGGACAAGTAAATACGTCACTAGAACTCTATTTGTGTGGTAATCCTTTTACTAGCTAACTTGTTGTCTTACGTATATTAGAATTGTGTTCTAATATCTTTTGTAGTTAGCTAACGATCACTTAATTTATTTAGATTGATTTTGAATGACCTGTTAATGGATTGCTAGTCTTAGGTTTGTTGTTGCTATTTTGTTTGTATTCAGTCTTTTAAGCTCTAGTACACGGTTCGAGTGTCGTGTTGATAAAAAGGGTCTTGGCTCTTATATATAATGTATTGTATATTCCTGATTTTATAGTTTTTTGGTGGTTCAAGTATGGCAAGACATCCATTAAGATCCTATCTTGATCACGTTGCTTACCTCTTCCAAATGACGGACCCACTTCCCAAACAAGAACGTTTTCTGGTGGTTCAGGTATGGCAAGACATCCAGCGTGGTTTCTGGTGTTGTTTGAGAATTACCTAGCTAATTCATTATTTTTTTCTTCTTGGTAGCTGGCACACTCTGGGAAAGTGACGGAGAAATGAATTTACTTGGTTCCGAGAGAGAGAATACAGTTTTTGACGTGTCTCCTCCATCGATATTGGTATTTGTTGAGCATCATCACATTACAGTAACACCAAAATTCCAGGTGTGTTTCTGTAATTTCAGAATTGCTTCGACGTAATATTTATATATGTCATATCTGTCATGGCAGCGTTTGACCTTTGTTGTTCGCTCAGGTCATTGAGTTTTCCGTTGTGGCCGCGTGATTCACTATGGGGTAGCAGTTGATGGTATTACAATTACAGTGGATGGCCAAGAAAGAGCAACATTTTGGTAGAATGGTCACTCTGTTTTTTCAGTTTAGTGTTCACATTTTTTTAGTTGGCAGTTCTATATTTTTGGTTTGTCTACAAGGATGTCCTATATACATATATGTATACAATATTTACTATGAACTAATGTTTTTATATATTACAAAATGTAAACAACTGAAGATTATTTTTTCTATAAATTTTTTGACTTGTTAGTTTCAGAAACTTGGATTCTTGTGGATTCAGATGATCAACCATATGTTTGTGATGGTCTATAATATGTTCATTGAGATTATTTCGAATGGTATACGCTTGCAGGTGCAGAATCAGTGTATATTCAGGTTCAGAAAACTGCCGGAATTACAGCCGGCGGCATCTTTTTTTTACCTGAAAATAATTTTGCAACATCCGTTGCACAAATCCACCAAAAATAACCAACGGATATAACTGAAACCAAACAAATAAAACTTTGACAAAAAACCAAAACGGACCCACATAAGTGTTATTCTATTAATTATAACTGTTGCACAAATTAGTATATCCGTTGCACAAATAGGAAAAATAAAGCGTTGCACCATATATTGTACAACGTTTATAAGCATTGCTCAATATAATTTGTGCAATGGATAACTTGCGTTGCACAACAATGCGCAACGCCGTTTTGCCAACAGTTATTTCCGTTGCACAAATTAAGCGCAACGTTTATAAACGCCACAAAAAGGCTATTTTGGTGTAGTGTACTTAACATGATTTTTTTCGTACTTAGAAGAATTTGTGTTCTTTCTTGATATGAATTGATTTAATTTTAATATGAAGTGAATAAATGTTGATATGAATTAATAGTATCGTTGAATGTGGATGGAATGAAAGATTTATGTAGGTAATTTTTTTTTTTGAGTTCGAAGCATATTTCTATTTGAAAATGAACCTGAGGTCAATATTGACCTGGTTAAAATTGACCAAGTCAATGTTGACTGGCAGTAATTTTTTTGTTGTTACAAAAAAATTCGTAACAGCTAGTTACGACCCTGTTGTTACGAAAATTTCGTAACGGCTCTGATCTGTTACCACGTGGCAAAATAGTAACGGCTCAAACTCGTTACGAGGACGTTACAACCAAAATCCGTAACGGCTCCATTGCCGTTACAAAAAATGTAACACCCACTTTGCAACCCAAGGAAAGAGCCGTTACAACCCGCTTTTTAACGGCCTGGTTCATATCGATCCCCGAGAATTTGGTGTAGTGTATCCTAGTCCAAGACTTAGCTATAAGTAGACTAGAAATCAAGACTTATAGTTTTGGCAACTAAACTTGACAAACAAGCTTGAGATAGCAACGCTTGCGAGTTCGACCGAGCATTGCTCTAACAGTATATAAGGAATTAATGCCCATACTAAATTCTGAAGAAAAAAAACTGAGTTCATTAACTTATTTTTAACTCAGAAAAGCTTAAAATTTTATTAAGAAAGGAAAAATATATAAAAACCATCTTAGTGCAAGCATTATCAGGCCCAATACAACAAGCCCAAACACTAATTCTTATTCCTTACATCCTCCAGTTAGTGATTACTTCTCTAAATGTGATACATTGAAACAAATTTAGCAGTAATTCCCATTGGAAAATCCGTGTTTTCACCTCGTTGATAATTGTATTTTTGTCTCTACTCCTTTTCTTTTTCATCAGTTGATAGTTTTGGGTTGTTGGATCATTATTTTTCAACTGTCAAACAAAAGTAAAATCCATAATTAACATTTTTTTTTTTGATCGGTAATCCATAATTAACATTATATATATAATCTATGTGCATTTAATTAGGTGCACTTACATATTAACTAAAATGTAAACTACGTATTACAGAGAAAACACTACAAAAACCGAGTCAGCTGTGCTGGCTTTTTCGTGGATTATAGCCGTAGAATAACCCAACTTTGAAGCCAATTTCTCTATTTCGACTTAGGCCAGTTTCGCCAGGAAATTATGGATTACCAATAACTTGAGGACGAAGTCACTCGACCAGCGGGAGAGGAACCCGAAAATTATCTAATGTGACACATCAACATAACCCCACTCAAAACTAGCGTGTAGCCGGTTTCATGGGATCCTGCGGTGGTGAGCATTATTTAAATGCTCCCTCCATACCATATATATAGGTGGAGAGAGATAATTCTCTTAGATTAAGAAAATTGGATGGGATTCATAATTTATGTGTTTTTTCTTGTTTTACCTTTCGTGTTATCTCCAACACAATTACTTTTGTATAATAAATATGGGTATATATGGAAAAATTCATCTTGGAAAGCAAAGTCCGCCAATTTAGTGGGACAAGCAAAACCAAAATTCCTCCTATTATATAATAGGGACGGAGGGAGTAGAAATTAAAGCCTGATCCGGAAGTGGAGCACCCATGGCACGTCCTCCCGAATGAAACGGACCTATCGTTTGAAATGAACGGTTAAAACATTAAGAATGAACGAATGCAATGTTGAGATTATTAGTCTCACATTATTGGACAATCTAAGATCCTGCGGTTTATAATCTTTTAGGGCCTCTCCACTCATTGCCAATAGGTTTTGAGTTGGATGTCCGTATTCTAACATGGTATCAAAGTAGGCTATTTGCGACGAATCTTTGACCGCGCCTTTATTCTGCATCACCCGATTTAATTGTCCACGTGTTAGACCCAACGAGGCTACATGTGAGGGGGCGTGTTGAGATTATTAATCCCACATTGATGAGCAATCTCAGATCCTGCGGTTTATAATAGGGGTGAGCATTTGGCTCGTAATCCGCGGATTTAACCGGGACCAACCGTTCTTTTGCGGATGGATGTCCGGACCGTTCGTTAATGGGTTGGATGCGGATGGAATTTTTGAAATCCAACGGATAACGGATCGGGCCCGGATGCAACCATGAAAATCCGTTGGACATCCATATCCGTTAAATTAAGGACATTTATATAAAAAAATACTATGGATCATTTAAGAATTTTTAAAATATTTGCTTGCGGTGTTGTACATGGAATTTTTATATTTGTATACATATATAGGATACTCAGGTTTTATAAGGAGTCATTTGTGTTAGCTTTTTTTTTTTTTACTATAAATTTTAACTAAAACAAATCCATTGGATTATCCGCATCCAATCCGTCCATCCGTGCATCCATTGGATGCACATCCGTTGGATCTGGATTGGATGTGGATGCCAAATTTGAGATCCGTAGTGCAATGGATTGGATGCGGATGAGGTGAAAACCGGTCCATACCGGCCCATGCTCACCCCTAGTTTATAATCTCTTAAGTCCTCTCCACTCATTTCCAATTGATTTTGAGTTGGAGGCCAATTTTCTAACAATCCCGTCATCAGTTTTTGAGTTTAAGAAAAAAACCTCGAGAACGTAAAGAGAATCTTGTTTCTGATCTCGTTTTTGTCCAAATACTCAGATTACTGCAACCATCTCATTGGAAAATGTTTGCCGACCTAGTTGTCGGGCTGGAAAGTTGTATTGTAGTTAATAAAGAATTTTGAGATCCACACCCCAACCCAAAGATAAAGTATCATCAGTCCATCACCCTCCCATGGCTATCACGTACTCAATCAGAATCAAGAAAGATCGTGTTTCAGAATCATTGATACGCGTAACAACCAAATTAAACAGAATAATCTATAAAAAGATGATAAATCTGAGACCATCTCACATATTCCCCATCTCCAATGGAATCAATTTGGTTCATAATCATAATCACACTCTCCTTTTGTGCAACACTAAAAGCTCTATTCAATCTTCTTCATCGAACTCCTAGTAAAAAATATCCGCCTGGTCCTGTTTCAATCCCAATCCTAACAAGTTTCAAATGGCTTAGAAAATCATCTGCGGATTTAGAACCAGCTCTTAGAAATCTCAAAACAAAGTATGGACCAATCCTAACTCTATCAATTGGTCATCGTAAATCTATTTTCATCACAACTTCAAGTTTAGCTCATCAAGCTTTAATTCAAAAAGGAGCAATCTTTGCTGATCGTCCACCGGCTCTAGCAATATCCAACATTCTATCAAGTAATCAACATAATATTAATGGAGCTTCTTATGGGCCTTTATGGAGATTGCTCCGGAGAAATCTCACTCTTCAGATTCTACATCCATCAAAGATCAAATCATTTTCACCTGCTCGGAAATGGGTCTTGAATATAATCAAGGAGAGTATAAACAAAGAATCGGAATCAGGGCGAAACCCAGTTCTTGTTGTTGATCATTTTCAGTTTGGTATGTTTTGTTTACTTGTTTTTATGTGTTTTGGTGAAAGACTTGATGAGAAAAAGATTAGAGAAATTGAATCTGTTCAGAGAAATTTAATATTGCGGTTTAGCAGCTTTCAGATTCTAAATTATTTTCCAAGATTGAGTAAAATAGTTTTTAAGAAAAAATGGGACGAGTTTTATGAGTTGAGAAGTGATCAGAAAAAGGTACTAGTTCCTTTAATCAGATCAAGAAAAGAAGAACAAATGAAGAAAACTAGTGAAGAAAATCACGATGAGAAATCTTTAGGGTTATGTTATGTTGATTCATTATTGAATCTTGAATTACCAGATGGAGAAGGTAGAACAAGAAAATTGACTGAGAATGAAATGGTTAGTTTGTGTTCTGAGTTTTTGAATGGAGGTACTGATACTACATCAACAACTTTACAGTGGGTTAAATGAAGAAGATGGTAGTGTGAACGAAGAATTAGCAGATGTTACGGGGAACAAAGAGGTTAAGATGATACCATTTGGAGCTGGTAGAAGAATGTGTCCTGCTTATGGTTTGGCAATGCTTCATCTTGAGTACTTTGTTGCTAATTTTATCAAGGAATTCAAGTGGACTGCTAAGGTTGGAGATGACATTGATTTGTCAGAGAAACAAGAGTTTACTAATGTAATGAAGAATCCGTTGTGGGCTCATGTTTCTCCAAGGCAACAAGAAGATTAGTCAAATAAGTTTTCTATTTTGGAGTTTCTGTTTAGATCATTGGAGATTAGATTGAAAATTTGGCCATGTTGTATTTGAAATTGTAGTTCTTTCTGTTTTAAGACTGAAATATATGGACAAAAGCTTCTTTATATCAACACTAGCCCTTAACCCGTGCGGTAACGGCACGGGCCTTGATGTTGGTTCATTTTTAATATCGTATAAAATGTGTCCCCAATATTTATCAACTCCTTCTGGTCTGATGTATGGCTTGGTTATTGATATCGTAGGGATATCCCCTATTTTGTTTTCTCTGTTCTATCGGGTAAACAACTAATATTGTTAACACACTCCATTAAATCAGAAATATTTTCCAAAATTATACGCGTTGTCAGAGAAACAAGAATTTACTAATGTAATGAAGAATCCATGAGCGACTTTGCTACAAATAATTCAGAAAAATATATACTACAAATAATTTTACAAATAATTTTGAAGGGAGTTTGTAAGCAATTAATATCTTAATTAAAAAAATGAGTTCACCTCCATGATTCTTTATTTCCTTCCCCCATTTTCGGTTTAAAAAATCTGTACGTAATTTGTACTTTCTCGAACCTTATTTTTTTACTTATTGGAATAATGCTTTTGAAATTTTACTTGTGAAAATATATCTCTCGATTTGCAAGACCATATATATATACTCTTATGTTGCGAAGTCTCTTTGGCAGATAAGACACCTCCAGAATCGTCAGCCTCTTTGGCAGCCGTTTTCTGTAACCATGCATGGGTTTTTATGGTCGAGGGGTTTATTTTTATTTTGGAGAGAAAGAAAATTTTAAACCGACTAATATGTAATTGGGGAGGCAAGATCAAAGTTCCCTTATTGTCATGCATCTTTCAATGATCGAGTATATTTTTTTGTTACTGAGCTGATTTGTAAGACCATATACTTACCTTGCAAAGTCGCTCATACAATCCAGTCATCTCTTACACATGACAATAAGTGCCCATTGTCTCCTCTAGAATCGTCAACCTCTTTGGTAGGCGTATGGCATAATAATCTTCTGTCTTTTTAATGTGCAGCAATCTGGTAACCAATTGGTGCGGTCTCGCTTCTTTTAATTTATACTACCTCCGGTATTTTTGTACATTCAGAAAGAACAAATTAAAAATAACCTGATCAGCCAGCGTTCGTGATGGTCATCGTAATGGCATATGCATTGTTTGATTTTTCTTTACCGCATATCAATCCGAAGAATTTCTATCAATTAGAAGAGTAGAACACGGAAACATTATAACCTATTCAAGAAAACCGAACAATTATAGAGTAAAACACAAAAGTCAGGGTGCATTATCCGAAACCATAACATTTGCTGGCGTCTTTGATTTATTTATTTGTTTGCCAAAAGTGCAATCTTATTGATTTATTTTTTGCCAAAAGCGAAATCATCTTCTTAGTAAGTTGAAATATTTTAGCTTGGTGATGCCAGTGTCAGAAAATTTCCTTCAAAACCACTATAACAAAATTAACATTCCAACTTTGGGATTCAAATCAAGATTGGGAACATAAATTAGATTATCATATCAGCACGGTTACACAGGGGATACATCAGATCCACCAATGCCACTGTAGATCATGACCAGAGGGACTAATACTGAAATGCAAAAAAAAAAAGAGGAATTTACACGTCAACAAAATGCAATAAGGGAGACACACCAGAATAAAATGCTGAAAGGGAAACACGCCAAAAATAAAATGTAAAAAATGTAGACATATAAAGAAACATGATATACTATTCCCAAGTATTTTTTTTATTTGGTGGAAGGCTTCATAATGCTTAATCTTCGGCAATGGTAGATGCCGAGAAATCTTCGGGCATCTTCTGAAGGAAGGGTTTCTTGCGAGGTGGATCATTATCGGTAACAGACTCATCTTCAGCGCGGATGATTCCGGTATTCTGGGAAAATATGGTTGGAGTTGGTGTTGCAGGGAGCGAAGGCAGCTTTGCTACAGTGGAGCTTGGGGTATCAAAATTTCTAGGATAAAGGATTTTGGGTACCTGTACAAAACGATTGAGCACCCACGGTGACTCATCGATCTCCCTAAATCCTAAGTACCTAACGCACACGTGCAGAAAATGGGTATGATCTGGATAACCATGGTCATTGATTTATCTTTCCCCAGGAAAAATCTGGACCACCACTAACACAGGCATAGTTAACCAAATTATGGTTGTTAGTATATTCAAATAAAATATAGTATTAGATTTCAATATAAAAGAGAATATTACAACAACAAAAAATAGAAAAAATTAATTGAAGACTTATTAAGTTTGATCAATTTAAGCTTTATATATGACGTTTGTGATTAAAAATTAAAAGCACGCCTAGCTGCGGGGGTGACAACAGTGGTATCAGGTGATTTTGTTGTGGTGGCGTGTGACAACCCGGATTTTCAGACTTCTAGCGGACACAGATTCGACCTTGTGGGTCGGGTCCCATTCATCTAGCAAATCCAAATTTCCGGACAACCACTTCTATAAGACCAATTTTATTTTAAAAGATTTCAATAATTTTTGCTCAATTAAATTTACTAAATGAAATTTAATCTTAATTTTAAAATTACAAAACTTTTAAATAATAATTACAAAATCAAAAGTATCAAATTAAAACAAAATAACGGTTCGATTAAATTTAAAACGCGATACCCAAATCCACGTGATATATAATAATTTCTTGTCAGGTAGTCTTTCTTCGTTATCCATGGAAAGGGAGGAAAATGGGTGATCAACCACAGCCCGATAGGAATTTTCCAAAAATAATAGAGTGCATCGAAAAACAAACAAATGCAACAGATAACCACTACTTACGCCACAAATACTTAACATTTTCTTACTCAAACTCTTGAATCTCAAATTCTAGATCCTTAATCTAAAATTATTTATTTATGGAGATACAAATCTATTAATTTAATTAAGAAAAAATTTCTATTGAAAAAAAATTAATAGATCATTTATTATAAGCAATTAGTGAAAAAAATTATTATGAGGAATTAATAAATCATTTATCATCATCCATTAGCGTGAAACACTAATTAGTTATGCATTTACTATATTATTCATCATTAATAGATTTCCCTTAATGGGTAATTAAATGATAGTTTATGGGAGAAATTACAGCCATAGATTTATATATTGGGAGAGTAAATCTCAACCACCACTTACATATGCTAACTTAGCCAAACTGTGCTTTATACTCTTGATGAGCTACCTAAAATGCTGACGCTTAAACTCGTCATTGATGTCTTCACTCAATATAACTTGAGTTAACACAACGCAAGTTACCCACTCTTAAACTTAGCAACATGGATTGGAAGTGAACACCCCGAGCAAAACAAAGCAAGAAGATGATTAAAAGAGGACTTGAAAGTAATCGTTTCTAGTATATTGTGTAAAACAATTTCGAGTTGTATTTATAGAAGAATCTTTGTTTGAATATCAAGTTAGGTTTAGGTTTAAAACCAATTAAAAGAGGAATTGGTTAAAAGAGGACTTGAAAGTAATTTTTGTTCTTTCTTGTAAAACAATTAAAACCAGAAAAGGAATTCTCCCATAAATCCTGTCTATCTAAAATAAAACAAAAATAAATCCGAGTACATATAGATAGATATATGACTTGGTGCATGGTATAGATATATATATATATGACTTGGTGCATGGTATACGCATATAATATATAGATAGACATAGGACTTGGTGCATGGTATACGCGTATAACAGATATAGATAGATATGGGAATACACGTTTAATAAATATAGATAGACATGAGACTTGGTGCATAGTATACGCGCATATTCATGGGTTGGAACATGTATTGTTTTCCCCACGAGTACTTTCCACCCTCGTTTTTCATATATCCATAAGAAAAAGGTTGTACAATACACAACCTTCTCTAGTATGTCCAATGTGAAACTAAAAAAATTTATTCACTCAAAGAAAACGAGTGAACGGTATCATGATGAAACCTTAAGTTCTAAGATCAAACCACACCAAGATCAAAAGCATTTTAGTTAAAACTCATTTTTCTCCAACAAGATGATAAGAAAAAAACCTACATGCATGCGTCTTAGGGGCATGCAATTTTTGCACCTCACTTCAGAATTTCTTTATGTACAGTGCACACTTTTTCAAAGAAAATCAATTTAGGGGATAAATTTGCTCATGAACATTTTTCGGTCTGGCGGCATGATTTGCAAACCAACAACTGAAACCATTATTAGACATCTTTTGATCTAGCATCGTAATAACCAATCATTTTTTTTTTTTATGTTTAGTTGTTCTCATAAATAAAAAATATTATAAGAACGTGCAACTAATATTTTTCATGTTATTTTGACATGTTCATTCAGTTATGTCAAAAAAATTTTTTTTTGGATTTAACTCGTCTTGATCAGACTAAATCACCTGATTCATTTGAATCTGACTCAATATTTTTGTTATTTGAATCAGATCTAACTCAACTGACTCAAAAAATATGTGAGTCATTCATTTATCACAAAATTGATTAAAAAGACAAAAATCAAAATTTCCTGGGTGAAAAGGACAATCAGATTTAGATACTGTTTAAATGGACAAAAATTTTAAAAATAGGCAGGATGTAACCAGTTTCATCCTGTCCATTTTCAAATATTTTTTCTTATTTTTATTTTACACAGGATGCATCCAGTTTCATCCTTGGCTTCCTTGCTATTTTTTTTGTCCATTTCACCCATAAAATATTTTACTTGTCCATTTGAACTGTGTTTTAATTTTTTTTTTTAACAAATAACCCATTTTTTGTTCATTTATTCCCACGAATAAGGGCATCTTAATTCGTAACTCAAACGGGTATGAGTCGACTAGCAAATTATATCTGGCTCAAACTAAAAAAAAAAAAAAACAATCTGACATCAAGTTATAGCCGAGTCAGATCCAGACGATGCTTCGTCAGAAAACAAACACGAAATGTTTAAGCAATGCAGCTTTGACCGAAAAAGTTGCGTCGAGTATTCCTTAAATATCGACAAACGTGGTCGATAAAATGATTTGGATAGGTACGAACAAAACTGAGTTCGGTACGTGCACGTAAATCCACCTGTTGATCTCATCCAACCGAACAATCTTCATTGTATAACAAAACCCATCAAGACGCTAAACCACGCTACGTGTCGGACTTTCATTAGTTAAAAAAAACTTACATTGACTCAACTCGCACAATAATTAAGACTCATTTCCCCCTCCACCTGAGAAACCAAGAACTTGTTCACTTCTCTCAAATCATGCAAAGATTTCTCTCAATTTCCTCAAAATCAATCAAAAATGTCACAAAATTACACAAATTCTCCACTCCAATCACACAACCCACAACTTCTTCTGTGGGTTTTGGGGTTAAATTTTTATATGGAGGAGTCAGAAATTACAGTAGTGAGGAATCAAATAGAGAATCAATAAATTATGATGTGGTTATAGTAGGAGCAGGACCAGCTGGATTATCAGCTGCAATCAGATTCAAACAAATGTGTATTGAGAAAGATGTTGATTTATCTGTTTGTGTTGTTGAGAAAGGAGCTGAAGTTGGTGCGCATATCTTATCTGGGAATGTTTTTGAACCTAGAGCACTTGATGAACTAATCCCACAATGGAAACAACAACAGGTATTTCAGTCTTTGCTCTTCAAGTAGTACTCTTCAATTGCTTTTCAATTTTTGGATGGAATCATAAGTATATGAGAATAATCCTCAGTTCAAATTACAAACACTAATTCTAGGATCTCTATAAAATGATGTTCAAGAGCCAGTGGGGGCAACTGCCCCTATTGGCAAACTAGCTCCTCAAGGTCTTGTATGCCTCTATTTGCATAAACCCCCTAGATTTTGAGGGTTTTTTCTTCATGACTCTTAGGTGAAGTACATGATTAATCCTCACTTCATATTGCAATCATTGATCCTAGGATTCAAGGGCCAGTGGGGAAACTGCCCCCACTGACCCCTCAGCTTCAATCTTGGCTCCTAGCCACTGATCTTGATGACATTGCCTAAATGATGAAAATGTTGATGGTTTTAGTCATGCTTATAGGGTCAAGTTTATGTGCTTGGTAGGACATACATGAGTGATGGTTTAGGTGTGCTTTAATGTACTGAATTGGCTTTGAAATTGTCTTAATAATGTAATGGGTATTGTTGGTTTTGATGCTTGATTTTTTCTTTTGTTTTGCGTAATTTGCAGGCACCAATTACTGTTCCGGTGACATCTGACAAGTTTCTGTTACTTACAAAGAAACATGCATTTTCACTTCCTTCGCCCTTCGACAACAAAGGGAATTACGTCATAAGGTAGTTGTTGCTATATAGTGCAATTTGGATAGAACTTGATATTTAAAGAAGTTTTTGGTTTTGATATGAAGGAAAGCTGTATCATAAGTTGGTCTCTGCACCATTATATGTGTATTTGGGATTAGAATCACACTCTTTACATGGAAGTAGTGCAGTATCTGTGACTTCTAGTTACGATATGTATTACACCACTAAGCTGTATTAGTGAATTTTATATAGTTGTCGACTTTGTGATGCAGTTTGAGTCAGTTAGTACGTTGGATGGGAAGCAAAGCTGAAGAATTGGGAGTTGAAATATACCCGGGATTTGCAGCTAGTGAGGTACTTTAGTTTTGGTTTGTTGGTATGGAGTAATCCGGGCTTACATTATTCGTAGCGAGTCCTTTTTTATAAGTTTGGTGGCTGCGCAGATTTTATATGATGCCAGTGGAAGTGTTATTGGCATTGGAACTAATGATATGGGAATTGCTAAAGACGGCTCAAAGAAGGAAAACTTTCAGCGTGGTGTGGAATTAAAAGGCAAGGTTTCTTGACTTCTTTCCTTGAAAATTCGCGTTAGCAGCTGGTGATCTGTCCTCTAATTTTTATATCTCTCGCCAAATAGCCAATTCATTCTGAACTGAGAACATGTGAAAATAATGATGCAGGTCGTATAACGCTTCTTGCTGAAGGATGCCGAGGATCGTTATCAGAGGTCTGTCAAAAAATGTGACTGTTGGTGATGCTTATTGGTTCTTATAAATGCCTTCCTCCTTCATTTTCTGGTCAACATCACAGCTGAAGTATTCGAACTTTTCTTCATTTTACGAGCAGAAAATAATAAGAGATTACAAACTAAGAGAGAAAGTTCAAGCACAACACCAGACATATGCTCTTGGAATTAAAGAGGTAAACTCTATATTCCAACAATTGAGATGTGTTCTCTAATCCAGCCTGTCCCCTTTGGTTGTTCTGCTAGTACTGCATTTTTGCACCCTGTAACAAGAAGTTAAAACATAGCTTCTTCTCTTCTTCTTTTTTTCCGAAATTGCCCCCAGAGTAGTTGTGATGTTACTCTCGTCTTAGTTGATGCAGTAACACACTGATACTATTCTGTTTCAAAGTTTGTGTGGCACTAGCAACCGTCAGCTGCAGGGTTATCAATGCTAAAACACCCAGATAATTCTGGATTGTATCTTTGTAATGTGTGTTCCAATGTTTCATGCACATGCTTGTATTATGTTATTAAAAGTGGCCCAATCACAGATATTCAATCTGTATAACCAGTGTTGATAGCTTCCTTCAGATTAATGACATGATGTGAATTTGAATTTCCAGGTGTGGGAGATTGATGAAACTAAGCATAAGCCTGGTGCAGTTCTTCATACATTGGGTTGGCCACTGGATAATAAGACTTATGGGGGATCATTCCTGTACCACATGCAAGATAGGCAGGTGTTTGAATTATCTCTGGCTTTTGTTATCCCTGGATAAGATACTTCTATTAACACTTCTCTTGGTTTTGCACATGTGGGTGAACCTATTCAATATTCATTCTCTGTTTTGTAATAAATTTCAACAATCTGAACAGCTGTTTTCGAGGAACTCAGCGACTTTTGCATGTGCCTTTATTTGTTTCCTTTGTTTTGCAATTAAAGCTACAGTGTTCTTGTTTGGCATTTTTGCAGGTTTCTCTTGGCCTTGTCATTGCATTGGATTATAAGAACCCTTTCCTAAACCCATATGAGGAGTTCCAGGTAAACTAAATTCCTATATCATCACCATCCATCCCAACAATCTTCATTTTCATGAACCGAACCTCTGAAATTGATAGAAAAAAATTCCCCTGCTATTCTTGTAGAAACTCAAACACCATCCTGCTATCAAACCCCTTTTGGAAGGTGGATCTGTTCTCCAATATGGTGCTCGGACTTTAAATGAAGGCGGTTTTCAGGTCCATACTCTTTTTCTAATTTGATATAAGTTTTTATTATCTTTTTCTTTTTAATTTCACTGTAAACTATGCACCAAGGATATGATACTAGTTAAGTTTCAGTCTATTCCACATCCAGTGTTTCCTGGAGGAGCAATTATCGGATGCTCAGCTGGCTTCCTAAACGTGCCAAAAATCAAGGGAACACATACAGCGATGAAATCAGGTAATAATCATTTTCATTATGCTCAAGGATATAGTTCCTCCTACTTTATGTGACTTTTTGTAAGACTTAGGTAGACAGAACAATAGAATGCTGCAACTTAAGGTCATCCCATCTGATAGGAGGTGGGACCATCGAGCCGTGGCATTATCATCTGGAAAATACTCTTAAATTAGGTCACTTCTTTCAGGAATGCTGGCTGCAGAATCTGCTTTTGGGGCATTGCACGAAGGCTCTAATATGGATACATATTGGGATAACTTAAAGAAGTCGTGGGTCTGGGAAGAACTACGTAAAGCTCGGAATTACCGCCCGGTTAGTGTTGATATTCTCTGTCATCTAGTTAATCTCTTAATGATATCACTTTAACTGTAAAACTGTGTTTCCTTCTCATTTACCTTTTTTGTTTAATAATAAATTTACTCCTCTTCGTTAGTTTTCTTAATGAAAATATAAAACGAATAATCTCTTAGGCCTTAGTAGGAAGGAGTTCTTCCTTCCTAACTGATGCCTATTTCTTTACAGAGATTATCCTTCGTTAAGTCACCATTTCACAATATTATGCTTGTCTTGCAGGCATTCGAGTATGGATTGGTCCCAGGATTGGCTGTATCTGCAGTAGAACAGTAAGATCTTGCCACATTATGGTGTTTTTCTCCTTAAAAGCTGCACATAATTAAGTTTCACTGGATAAGATGGTTAGCGAGTCTGCTCTAACGGCTAAGTTCTCTCTCTCTCACACAGCTATATCCTGAAGGGAAGATCTCCTGTGACACTGAAGCACGGCAAACCTGATCATGAAGCAACAGAAGTAAGGACGCTTATCCCAAATTATAAATCTATGCATCATAATTCACTCTAGAATTTCCTCTATGAATTTTGTTTTATTTGCTGGTTTAAAATTATCTGCATCCAGATACTGACTAGTCTGCTCTTTCACTGCAGCCTGCTAACTTGCACACTCCAATAGCATACCCTAAGCCAGATGGTGTGCTGTCTTTTGATGTACCGACTTCTCTATACAGGTAATGTTTACCCAGAACACTTTCATCTCGGTGGATCTATAATTAGAATTTATGAGTCAGTTAAATAATGCGAACTATCAAATTTAGATCTAACTTTTGGGGGAGGCGAGGAGATAAATATGCCAAATAAGTGATCCACTTAACTCCTCCAGGAGGGGGGAAATATTTCATTCTCATTTGTGAATTATAATTTTGTTTTCGTTTTTGCTTTTGTAGGAGCAACACGAATCATGAACATGACCAGCCTGCTCATCTTCGTCTACAGGACAAAAATATACCTGAACTTGTAAACCTACCAAAATACGCTGGTCCTGAATCAAGATACTGCCCTGCACGTGTTTACGAGTAAGTTCCATTTTACTTATGGATAGTGATTCCGGAAGTGCTATATCGTTAGATTTTTGTTGATAAATTTATCATTTATGCCCTCAAATCAAGGTATGTTCCAAACGAGGAAGGCCAACAAAAGCTCCACATCAACGCTCAAAACTGCCTCCATTGCAAGGTAACTTCTAGAGAATGTTATCATTGTTTTTAAAGTTTATATGCCTTTTTCTGGTTATACATGCAACTACGTGCATCTGAAGTCATCCATACAGTCTCCTTTATGACCCTTCTCTACTTGCTGTTCTTTAATAAATTCAATCACTTGATACTTGGTGCTGTTGTCCTCGATAATTTTCCAGGCCTGTGACATCAAAGATCCTAAGCAGAACATAAAATGGACAGTTCCTGAAGGCGGAGGTGGCCCTGGATATTCAGTCATGTAGATTTCTCCCCCACCCCTACACTTCTTCTCATTCATCGGTGTATATCTGTAGATACCCCTTGGCCGTGGGGATGTAATAAGTTAATGAGGAATTAGAATTATAGCACTTTTAGGAAAACTGATGCTGCAATTTCATGACAACTTGTCTACTGAAAATCCTAGTTCTTGATACCTACAAGAATTTCCTGGAGTAATCAAGTTCTTAATTTTTCATATAATCTTCTCTCTTAATTGTCATATCAAAAGAGGTATACTTGGCTAATCAACTGCTCCGGTGAGCTTTTGGATCATAATTGTACTGGAAGCATTGCCAATCTTTAGTAGTGAGGTGACGAGTTTTTAATATAATTCAGTTCTTGAATGATGAATGAAATTTAAACTGGTTCTTTCTTCGTTGTGAGAATGCGAAAACATTATGTGGGATTCCTAGGAATTGTATGAATGCCAATCTTTTGTTTGAATAGGTACAAAAAGTATATGTGCGCTCATCTCTTTTTGGAAATCTTAGGGATGATTTACATATGATTGAAAGTTTCTGATCGTATTATGTCTTGTATTTGCATTTCTGCCTTTTGGAGAAGACAAGCCAGTACAGATAATGCAGCAAGGCGCATTCTCGACCTTCCAAGAGTCAAGAGTGGTAAAGTTATCCATGTACGTAGAAGCCTGGATGGAACTTTCACCAAAAAAAAATAAAAAAAGGCGTGATATCAAAACTTCAGAACTTTCTCCTCAGTCTACAACGACACCTAAAACCAAAAAAGACTTTTACACGCACTCAAACCTATGGAACCTTCTCCCAGTCAATAATCTGTACTATACGAAAGCAAAAAGAAAATTTCCACGAAACAACGTATTCGAGTCCACCTCAAAGGTTGAAAAAAGTATTTACATATAAATATAACCAAATCTTCTCCTTCTCTTCATCTCTCACACAACCCAAACATTCACCAAAATTCAGTTTCTCTCATCTCTAACCATTCCATATTTGATACTTCTACCTCGTATTCCAATTATTAGTAGTTGTTAATCAGAAAATTATGAATTCATCAGCTAGATCTCAAGCTCTATGTTTAGTTGGATTGGTTTTGTTGGCGATTATGAATTTCAGTCAAGTTCATGGAGTCACTCCTTTACCAGCTCCTGCAGAAGGTCCGAGTAGTGATGGGACATCGCTGGATCAAGGGATTGCGTACTTCCTCATGCTTGCAGCCTTGGCAATTACATACCTCATGCATTGATTCAATTTTGGTCTTACATAATTTCCATTTTTTTTTAATTAATTTTTAACGTTCGTGGTGGATATTATTCTTCATTAATTGCTACATCTCCCTTTAACTCTTTTACTTAGAATTATAATCTCTCCATCCCACTTAATTAACAACTTACTAACATTGCGAGTGTAAGCGCCATCTCCATGTTTGATAGGCGTACCGCGTACGTAGTAGCTTTTGCAATGAAAATAACAAAATTTTAATTTCTTGAATTAATATGTCTGATCATAAAACATTTGCCGAACATATAAAACTTTTAATGGCTTCAAAAAGAAAAACAATTAACTACCACGATGGATGTTCACTATTTAAAATTTTTCATAAAATTGGTTAAAAAGACCAAAATCAATAATTCATGGGTGAAAAAGACATTTAGATTTTGATATTGTTTAAATGGACAAAAATATAAAAATATCTAGGATGTAACCAGTTTAATTTCAAACTTTTTTTCTTATTTTTAATTTACATCAGGATGCATCCAGTTTCATCCTCGCTATTTTTTAAGTTTAACCCAGGATGAATCCAGTTTCATCCTTGCTATTTTGTTTTTGTCCATTTCACCCATAATAATTTTTACTCGTCCATTTGAACCATGTTTTAAAATTTTTTGGACAAACGACCCATTTTCCGTAAAATTTTCTGACTTATCAACGAGTATAAGTCAACCCCGAAAGCCAATGACAATAAAAATTTATTTTAAAAAAGTAACTTCTTATGTTCGGACTTTTTAGTTTTTAAACACCAAAAAATAACTTCTTAAGTGATAATCCAACCACCCTATAAGTTGACCTCTTCCTTTTTCTTGAAATTGGTGGTGTTTTCTTAGATGTCTCACCAAGATCTTTCAGGGAAACAAGGGTATTCATGTGTGGAGTTCCTTTGAACGTCGACCAGGATAGAGAACCTCTGCCGACGATAACAGTAAAAGATTTGGTTACCAGGTCATAACGTTTGAGAATAGATTCGTGACAAATCAAAATTTCATTGTTTTTTGTGAGTGCGAAGGGTCGTTCATCACCGCGTCTACCATTTTTTCCCCAATCTATGATAAAATCCTTGCTCCAACTCCAATCATTGTAGTATTCTTGTTCGCAAGTACTTTTGTTTGCCTGATTCTTGTTCATTCTAAATGACCAAATATCTATACAATCGTAGTCTGACTCATCTACAAGACACAGATACCCACCCAGCATTATAAGCCAAAATAATGTGTCATCATCTACTTGGGAATACTTTTTTTGTTTTGTATTTGAAACGGGCTTTCTCGGAGATTGGATGCATGGTGGTGGTGGATATAAGATTTAATTTTATAGATCGTTAATTAGGATCGTTGAACTTCATGATAATCACACAATAAATATACATAAAATGATTTATGAGAAATACCTTATAACGTTATTCCGTAGCTCGTCGTTGATCAACTGGTGGTAGCCGTAATACCTTGTGGAGGTCATGGTTTCTCTCTCTTGACCTTAGCCGTAATGAGTAATTCCTTAGACCCAACATCGATGGTTGTTGTGTCTCTTTTATAGGTAGAGAGAGGACCAAGTTCCTAGGATTTTAGTTTCAACTTTAGATCTCGACCTTCCATCAAGGAAGAGGGTAATTAGGAAATAACTCCTTAATGAAACCTAATAAGTTTAGCAACATCTCAATTAGCCCAAAGTTATCACATGGGCCCAATGAGATATTTCCATGTTATGGAAATTATCTTACATTCTCCCACTGGTCCATGAGATAATTTGTATACTGGTTAATTGTAGAAAACATAAGGCGCGCATAATTGCTAAACCAAATTTAATGGTTATCATAATACCTTGATCAAGCAAACTCGCTCATGCGAGTCATAGCGGTGGCACATTGTCCTCGTTATCAATATGTTCCCTTCCATGTACCACAACATGAGTACCTTGCTCAACTAGGCCTTACATAGGAGTATCATAATGGTCCAGTGATGTCTTTATGAAAGACAATTTCTGTTAATATTCATCCATTCCCATAAGTGTATACTAAATATGGATACAGAAATAAATTCAGAAATACATTATTAAGAGCTCAATAAGTGTTCAAAAATAAGCACATAAATTAGTCAATTCAATAATCAATTACTCCCACAGACCTAAGATTTTAATCTTTTCTTAAGGGGTCTTAAAGGTAATTGTTCATTAAGTGCATCTCCGAATGCAATTGTGCTTAAGCGGTAAATGAACAACTATTGTTTCGAATTTCCTAATTCACGCATATATACTCAAGGTTCATGTGTTTTGTTCCTTTTGTATCATATCGTGCTTTAATGCCGCGAAGCTAAGACAAGAAATTTCAAAGAATGTAGAGACAAACCTTAAGTCTCTAAGTATCGTGATCATAAATATTCAAACTCAATTGTGGGACTAGTATTAATGGATTCTTCCTTTATAGAATCCATACATCCACAAAAATTGAAGTCTCGAAACCCAATCAACTCTTGTTGGGTTTGCTAACTAATTATAAGACATAAGTTAAAATAGTATCTCAAAATTCTTGATAGCTTTCCGTAATTTGTTCTTCGATTCTTTAGGCAATTAGTTGACATATTAACAACTTGTCATAAGTTTCATATCAGAATTAAGACGTAATAAAGATTAAATTTATATCTTCTATCCAACATGAAATAAAGTCTGTTATTATCTCAAAATTCCTTGAATATTCGATATATACCTTATATGAGAGCTTTAGTAATCCCATATGATATTACTATCACATGGTAAGCTTCATTGATATCCTTTATTTCAAAAAAAATATAGAGATATGCATAAAGTCAAGATCACTACTCGTAGGTAGTATGTCTTAACATACAAGACCAAGAGTATGAATTTCTCCCACTGATCTTGAGGTATATGCATAAACCTGTAATAATTTCATCCAAAACTTGAAACATTTATAGTTTTGTTGAATTTCATATACCATTATGGGAGGCTGCTTAAATTTCATACTTTGATTACTAAAATTTGTAGACTAAAATTTATCATTAATAAAGGCTATTTCACATTTAATTAATGCAACTCTTAGGTCATACTGAGCTACTAATAATACTATGATAATTCTGAATAAGTCTTTCTTTGACACGAGAGAAAAACTTATTTATAATCAATGCATCGTTTCGAGTAAAATCTTTGGCAATAAGTCTTGCTTTATACCGTTTAAAATTGTTATTACAGCATTTATTAGGTCGTAAAGGCCCACTTTCATACAACCGATTTGTGTCTTTCGAGCAATTAAACAATATCCGAGACTTGACTTTCAACCAATGATTTTTTCTCACATAGCATCAATCCATTAATCAAAATTATTACACATAATATTTGTGAACCGAAAACCGAGTCTTTGCCATTCCATATCAAAATGTAATAAATTCTTGTAATAAAATCACTAAAACAACATGAATAACTTTCTTTCAATCTCTGTTGAGACCTTCTTAATGCTAGTTTATGTTGTTATCAAAAAAATTCTTTATTGGCAGTAGTTATATTATGGAGTATTGGATCAGTAATTTGTGGTCTTTCATTATCTAACATTCAGATAATGAGAAGATCCACAATATCTGTATAAATCTTAAATAAAGGGATCATTATCATGATTTCTTGAACAAATATATCCATGTACTCCCACTGATTATGCCATCATTAAAGAATATTTTTTTCGGTTTCAATAAGTCTCATACAACGGTTAGAACGTTAAAGAATACCATTTGGATCATTTAGGAAAACCAATGAACCAATAATAGTTTCCAAATCCAATTTTCATTCTTTGAAATGTAAGTCCTCACCTCCAACTGAACAACCATAACATAAAGGTGATTTAAACTAGGTTTCCAACCATTCTAGTCCAAAGTGTGTCTTTGAAACTGCTTTACTCGGAAATCTATTTAAATTACACAGTTGTTGAAAGAACATACATTCACTGATATGTGGTCATTAAGCATAGCTCATCATGATTCTAACCATTTTCATAAAAGTATGATTTAGCCTTTTGATATACACTATTATGCCAAGGATAAGTTGTCCATGTGTATTGATCAACAATTCCAAACTTTTGAAGATATTATGCAAAAGATTTAGGATATTATCCTGTTTTGTCATACCTTTCACAATATTCACCACCTTTGTCAGACTTTATGATTTTCACTTTATCTATAATTGCCTCTCAATTTCAATAATGAATGTTCGATAAAACATCCATGGATTGAGATTCATAATGCAATCGATAGATTTACACAGTAACGCGAAAAATAATCAGGTGCTAAACAATTTTATCTTCCAAAAAACTGGACCATTAAAAGTCTACAGAATAATCATAATATACAATTAATAAGAACAAAAGCTGAAATTTATAATAGAGATAAATGACAATTAAGCTTACAATAGTTACATACCTTCAATAAGATTCTCCTGTGGGTAAAAACTTATCAAGGAACAATGTGAGACATGAAAAATATCCGTGGATATTTTACATTCTCATAATTCAACATTATGTCTCCAAATACTACAACTAGAATCACTCGTGGGCAACTCACGTCCTAAAATGTATTAACAAACTCCAATAATTCTAAATATGTTCAACCTAATATAATGTGAATTGTAGTCACCTGCGGGTGGCTATTATTTCACATGTATATGAAACATTTAGATAACCTTAATGCTTGTTTAACGTGTGAAGAAAAACTACTTGTGAGCAGACATTGTTCTAATCGTTAAATCAAACTAAGAGGACTCAAAATATACAACACTTACCAGATAAGAGCATAGCATCACCGTGGTGATAACTAAACTATCCAAAGAGACATGTACAATTGCAAATATCACACTAACTTTTCTTGTGATATTGCAGTCCCACTCAATGATATGGACATACTTGATCTCGATCATAAATTTAGTCGCTTATAAACAATAATGAGTAACCCTAAAACATCAATCACGAACATTTATTCAAAAGCATGCCATACATAAATTGTGAAAAAATATCAACACCCTATAATCGAAAAATATCCAAACATAATGAACTTTTTCTTAAACAAAAATCGAGCATGAAGCAAGTCTCTAAATATAATTCAATAATAAAATTTCTTTGAAGAAAAAAATTCTTTGATGCATCGCTCATTTAAATATGATACAAACTTAAAGATCATGATAAATAACGGATATACGATGAATTAATATGAAAGGTGTTAAATAGTCAATGTATATCATTTTCAGAAATATGGAGAAATTTATCAAAATAAAACCTCAATTTCATAGAGGATGCAATAAGTTTTTGGACAACATAATAAAAATATTCATGAAAATATGAAAAATTTATAATAGGTTACTCAACTTGATAATGAATTAATTTATGTAAATTTTCTTTTATGCACTTTTAAGAAATAACGTAAAATCATGTGCCAATTATTTAATTACCATAATGTATGATCATATATTGTACACTTCAGTGTTATCTTAAACATGTGAACTCAAATTACCTGTGGGTAATTGTTGTTCTAATACATTTAAGAAAAACAATATTATAAGCACTTGACATGATAACGATTATGACTGGAAAAATTATTTGACATCACTGTAGTGATATCCAAACAACTCAAATAATGCCATAATAACTACTAAACCTTGCCTTTACGGCTTGGTGTATTCGTGCTTACAATAAAATTATTATTATTGCTAAGATAAAACACTCTAGTATCACTGTGGTGATAACTAAAGAATTATGACCTAAGAATCTTAAGCACAATAATTTTATACGTACAATTGAAATTATCATCAACATTGGGAGAAAAGTGAAACATAATGACACAAGACACCCTCAAGATTCAAATCAGTTCATATCCATAATGTATGATCAACAATCATATCAGTCAATGTTTTCTTAAATAAATGAACTCCAATTTCCTGTGGGTAAATTTTGTTCTGATATATGTAAGAAAAACAAGATTAGAAGCATTTGTCAAAATTGTGATCATGACCAAAAGTGATTTGACATTACTGTGGTGATAGCCAATCAACTAAAATAATGTCATTATCACAGGATGTCGATAACTGCAAAACCTACACTTTACGGTTTGCATATTCATGCTTATAATAACATTATGATTATACTGAGATATAACACTCTAGTATCACTGTGGTGATAACTAAAGAGTCCCATAATAATTTGAAGTATAATCCCATAAAATTTAAAGAAAAAAAACAATAATGAGAGAGAAACTATACCATAACGTATAAGCACACAAACCATATCATAATGCACACACAAATTTAATGGTGTTAAAAAATGGTTTTGATCATAAAATTTACAATGAAACTCGTTTTAGTGTTTCGATAAAGCGGAAGCGTAAATTAATTTACAATAAAATTGGTTTCATTAGTTTTACAATTAATATTGTCTCACCTTTTTTTTTTTTTTTTTTTTTTTTTTGTAATGTCTTGATAACCACTCACGTGACTACGAAAATATTCTATTTATCTTCATTTTCTTTCGAGCACTAATTGATTCATGCCATAAAAATATAATGCCTAATAAATATTTCTTCATTTATATATATCTCCAATTTACCTCCCTTTCACATACAAGGTAAGTAATATATGGACTTTAGTGAAACAATAATGCATGCTCATGATTACATGATGTCGACATTATTCCATTTCATTTATCATCATTATTACGTTCATTATTACCTCATATGCTCATTATATGCCAGAAATAAACTCATTAGGACAAAAATTAATTCATTAGGCAAGAAATGTTAATTTATTTACATGAAATAAATGATAGGACATTAGTATTAAATTAAAATATATTTTCCTTCAAAATTAAGTAGGTCATTAATGTCGAAATATATTTTCTTCCAAAATTAAGTAGGTCAATAATGTTGAAATATATTTTCTTTCCAAATTACGAGAGAGTAATATAAAAGAAAATAATAAGCAATAATGGCCACAGGATCTTAAATTGTAAAGTATAACATAATTTTCAACAGATTTGATTTTGATGAGATAATGGAAAATCACACATGATTTTAATGAAATAGTAGTAAATCAAACATGGACACGAAGTGTGAGCATGATATGGGTCATCATAGTTAGATGCAAAAAGTAATGCAATTCCATAAGAACAATTATGTTCACATGAGGAAAAAAAAAGAGAACAAATATTGAACCCAATTTTATTTTATTATTGCATACGATTAGCGGACGATCATGAGTTCTAAACACAAGCTCTAGATGCCAACTATAAGATTTAATTTTATAGATCGTTAATTAGGATCGTTGAACTTCATGATAATCACACAATAAATATACATAAAATGATTTATGAGAAATACCTTATAACGTTATTAAAGTAGCTCGTCGTTGATCACTGGTGGTAGCCGTAATACCTTGTGGAGGTCATGGTTTCTCTTTCTTGACCTTAGCTGTAATGAGTAATTCCTTAGACCCAACATCGATGGTTGTTGTGTCTCTTTTATAGGTAGAGAGAGGACCAAGTTCCTAGGATTTTAGTTTCAACTTTAGATCTCGACCTTCCATCAAGGAAGAGGGTAATTAGGAAATAACTCCTTAATGAAACCTAATAAGTTTAGCAACATCTCAATTATCCCAAAGTTATCACATGGGCCCAATGAGATATTCTTGGTAGTATTCAACTTATCTGCACCACGATACAAGATCCTTACAACTTTGTACTCGTTGGTAGAAGGAAGGTAACCGAATCTGCTCATTACATCCCAAGTACACAAAGGTTCGTTGTTGCTTATTTTTGGGAGAAGTCACAATCTTATTCTGGTTAAGAGTCCGTATATGTTATAGGAAAGCTAGTTACACACTCTAAAGCTGCTTCCACAGTAACACCTTCTTAAGGAAAATTGTTTCACAATGCCAAATAGTGTTAGAATACGGGAATCCAACTCAAAACCAATTGGCAATGAGTGGAGAGGCCCTAAGGGATTATAAACCGCAAGATATTAAATGCCCAGACAATGTGGGACTAATAATCTCAACAAATAGGGTTTGTGATCGGTTGTTATAAGGGTTTTTAACTGCTTGTTCAGCCCATTGGAAGATTTTTCGTTCAAGGGGATGTCCACGGTTGATGGTGAGAGTTTAGTGAAGATTTTACAACTGTAGACATTATTCCAACGCTCATTGAAAGATATTTCGTTCCTAACGATTGCAGCACTAACATTAATTTACATACCTCATGCATTGATGCATAATCTCATATAATAACGTTTGTGGTAGATATTATTCCAACGCCCATAATTATTGTAACTCTGAACTCAATTTTTAATTGCATTATGTTGGAAACAATGCACAAAACAGATTACAGAATAATGAATCTCAAACAGCTGAGTCGCGGACTAGGTCGCTATTTTTAAGGTGTTTCGCGACTCTGCCTCTTGATTGTGCTAGCAGTCAGTTCTTTGTCGAAAACCCTATGGGATAAAACAGCTGATACTCTCTTGTTCGATTTCTCTGCACCTTGAGAAATCGAACCAACTATCACTCTTTCTTACACTTGCTCAGAACTCAATAGATGTAAAAACTATATGTGTTTTTCATCCTCTGTAAAAACTGGTCTTATAAAACTCAAGAGAATCAATCAACTTTAATGAAAATAAATTCAGAGTAACTGCACTCAATTAACCTTCCGTAATGTGATAAAACGGTAACAATATAATTACCAAAAATTAAAGACAATTGATTAGAGAATAATTACCTTAAAACGTTTTTCAAAACCAAGTCAAATCTGCAAAAAATAAGTTTTTTTGAATCACTGACCTCCCAAGGCCACGCTCTCCCGGATTTTATTAAATACTCCCTCCGTTCCACTTTAGATGATATTTTTGGAGTTTTCACGCAGAATAAGATTTGGAGGGAGATATGAAGATTTTCCATCTATACCCCTGAGAAAAGTCTTCAAACATTAATTGCTATTAGTGTATTTAAAGAAAAACTTATTGTTCCAAGACAAAATGTAAGGATGTAATTGGTAGTTTTGTGGAAAAATATGAAAACTTTCAAGTATTGTGGAACAAAAATATAACCCTAAAACATCATCTAAAATGGAACGGATGGAGTACATATAGATACATAAATATACCTAGACAAATGCATGGGGTGAGACTTGAACACAGGTCTATAGTGTGGGAGCCCAAAATAATACCACCACACTATATATCTCTCTAAGTTTGATACAATATTACAAAACTATGTTTTTAAATATATGAGATGTGATAGGTCAAATAAATTTACATCAATGATCTATCCAACTCAGAACTATGAAAGCTACTGAGGGAATTACAAGAGCTACAACAAGAGGAAGTTACTTGCATTCCCTCATCGGGGTGATACCTGATTGTAATCTATTCTTGCTCTTCTGTAACCTGCACATCTGCTTCCCACTTTGAAGTTGATTCTTCGTAGTATTCCTGATTACCCAGATGTCTATTCTCTTTGAAGAGGTTAGGTGGAAAGAGCAAAGGACTGAGAAAGCAAGAAGAAGACCCTGTACATGCCGTTCTCTTCCTCTTCGTTGTTTTTCTCTAGACTGATGGTTATACGTGCGAGGTTCTCTTCATTCTTAGTTAGAGCTGTGGCATTAAGATCTTAAGTTGGATCCCGTTGAGGAGCACCAAAACCCAACCCCAAGTACTTCCACCCACAAGATGAGTTTGCTGCAACTTTATAATGGGGAGAAACGTAACTCAGAGCAGGTTCCTAAGCATCGATAGGCAAACCCAACTCCAAGATCACTAGTCTCATGTTCTTGCTCTTCAAGTTGCATCTGTTGACAGCCATTGGATTGTGACTCCTCGACTCTTCAAGTTGCAACCTTCAACCCATCAGTAGGAAGTTTGACAACAAGAGCTCGGGTTTTGAGAGGATTCACCGCTGGTTTGACATTAGAGCCTATTGAGAATCTTGGCCGGGAAAGCTTTCTTGTCTGCAGATAAGAGAGGATACAATCTGTGATCGATTGCGAGCATATCGCTGGGAATTAGAGAGGGAGTCCTTGGATTCGTAAAAGATCCTCTCTTTGACACGGATTCCTAGCCGTTCTTGCTAGAATGAAAGAAACCCCAGATGGTACAATAGGGAAGAGGCGAAGAGCGAGAAGAAGGGCTCATCTTTGATAGGAAAGGCGGTTTAATCACAAGGCTTTCTAACCTTACTTGAGAAAGCAGGCTTAAGCCCCGATCTTCCTGTCTCCCTTATACATCTTGGACCTTCTTGCGACGAGCTCTTTACCCTTTCATCCGTTTACGCGACCGAGGAGTCCACAGTGAGGAAAATGAATCAATCCATTGGATGAAACCGCGACGACAAAATCGAATCAAGTTCCAGAAAAAGCGAAAGCGGGATCTCGAAGATTCTCGATTAACTCGACTTCTCGGTCTTTTCGGTTCAATTCCTTCTCTATACTGATTCGGATAAAATCCCATTAATCGGGTAATGGAACACGCCCGCTCCCTGCTCAAAAGTTACTTGTGCAATAGAAAGGAAAGAAGCCTCAAGATAGTTAATGAGGTTCTACCAGCGATTCGGGTGGATCAAATGGCGTATTGATATATCCGGTACATGACCCGAGATGCTGGAATTTCTCTCCGTTAGGGGACGCGGAGTGAACGGGCCCTAATTGGTCCTTCTATTTCTTTGCCTAGAAGTGGTCTCGGTTAAAGGTACGGATGAAGTCTTTGCGCGAGCATTCTTCTTCTTCATCGCTCTTCCCGAGATAGGCCGATTGCACAGGGAAAGACTAATAAAGAGTTTACGCTTTTGGATACACGGATCTACCTAATTAAGAGGGAACATCTTTGACTATACTTGATGTCTTCATCAGGGATATTGCCCAAGCTAGTTACTCCATAGAATGCCCTAACGCACCGGATTTTGGAGGCCTCTTTCGACCTTAGCCTTTTTGCTCTCAATCCGCCTAGCCGCTTGAAATCGATCAAGCGCCGACCGACACATCAAGAATATCTCGCACTTTTTCTCGAAGCTTTAAACTTGAGTTGGCTGGTGGGTTTAGTCGGCTCGATACGAATGGACGGGTATAGCGAGAAAAGCAGGCTTAGACTTTTTGTTAATTATGCCCTACGAGTTCTCTTGCTTTCTTTATTCTTAAAGTGAAAACTTTGTTAGTAGATCTGTTTGAGCCGATTCTCTGCTGAGTCAAAAGTATAGAAAGCCGGAGAAAGATCTAAGTGGAAGTGAAGAAAGGTCGATCAGTTGGTCCTCTTGAAATGTCGAGTCTCATAGGCTTAGTGAGGAAAATTTCGTTATTGAGTCAGTTTGGGCGGGTCTCGGCTCGCGGTTACTCGCTAGGAACCGGTGATCTTGAGATGTCCAGGTGAAACCGGAGCAAACGTAAAGCCTATTGGATTGTAAAGTGCGGGATTTCTTGGTTTCATTTCTAGGTAGAGTCGGCTTGATAAGTCGAAAAGTGGAAATCTTTAAGATGATACTTCACTCCTCTCTGAGCATTAGTTAGTAAAGGTTGGATCATATCGACTGGTTGGGCAGGAGCCGTTGCTGATGAACATTCAAGGTAGGGCCTAATCACAGATTATAGCATCCTTAGGGATGGGGCAGATCTGAAGTCTTTGTTCTTAGGCTCTTATTCATCTGGTTTAGATTTTGGTGAGGTGCTATTGTCCTTCCCTCCCAGTTGTTGACCAGATTGGACTATAGTCTACCTGCTCTCTCGTTCGTACTATTTAGATCAAACGACCAAGTACTAGAGCGGGGACCAAGTCAGCCTTTGCCTGGGCTTGAAATGACAGCAACGTGGCTTAAGGCATTGGTTTACTAAGTAAAGAGTCCAATGACAATCACTCGCCGGTCTCAGATAGTTTGAATCCAATGTGTGTAGCGATTTCCAATGGAACGTTCTACCTGGGTGTAACCTGTTCTAGGCGCTAATCCATATTATAACTTCTCTATACGAGTTTCGAGCTCATAGAGTCTTTGACAAGTTGTGATCTTATTCGAATAGTCTGCTAATTCCAATATAGGATGAAGGCGACAGGAACCATATGCGGATCTCATATACTCGTATCCCAAATAAATTTGTATGTATAGCCACTTCAGTCGTGCTCGTCGTTTCTCGAATAGAAAAGAAGTATCTTTTTTCTGGGATCCCAACACATTATCCGAACCTTATTCGAATTACATAATAATAATACTAATACATTGTTCAAGAACATTACTACTCCAGTCTAGAAATAGATAGATAAATTTTAAAACTAAGAAGTTTTAATCTTAAAACGTTTGCGGACAAATATGTCCTCCAGTCTCGCCCTTTTTCTTGAGATTAGTTGTGTTTCCCCAGACGCATGCCGAACCCATGTATTTGAATTCACTCCAAGATCTTTCAGTGAAACTAGAGTATTCATGTGTAGAATTCCTTTGAACGTCCCAAAAGAAGAAGAATTACGGTCGTCCATGAAAACTAGAGTATTCATGTGTGGAATTCCTCCGAACGTTGAAAAGGAATGCACGGTAACACTCAAAGATTTGGTAATCAGATCATAACGTTTGAGAGTAGATTTCGTCCAAAGCAAAATGTCATTATTATTTCTGAGTGCAAAGGGTTGATGAAAGACTCCATTTTTTTCCCTTTGAATGCTAAAATCCTTGCGCCAACTCCAACCTTGGTAGTAGTCTTGTTCTGCCACGCCGTAACTACTTTTGTTAGCCGGATGCTTATTCATTCTAAACGACCAAATGTTTATACAATCATAGTCTGGATGATCATCTACTAGACACAGATACCCACCCAACGTTATAAGAGAAAACTCTTTCTTTTGTTCTCTCAGAAGTTGGATACATAATGGCTGTGGGAGCACTCGGAAAATTTCATCCGCCAAATCAAAAGCTACAATCATGCTGCTATTCTCGTTCTTCCAATAAAGTGACTCATTTGCAAGGATACCCACGCTAAATAGGAATGAATGTTCGGTTTCTGTTACGTTTCTCCAACCATTACGACTACCTAGAGTGTATACTTGGACCTGTCCCTTCCTGGTTGTAGAACTTGGGTTATTGGACTTATCTGCACGATACAAGATCCTTACAACTTTGTACTCTTTAGTAGAAGGAAGGTAACCGAATCCGCTCACTACATCCCAGGAATGCGAAGATTTGATGTTGCTTATTCTTGGGAGAATGGTGTATTCAGTTGTGAAAGGATTGCAGATGCAGACAGGATCGTAAACACCAGCATGGGGTAGTGCTAAGCAAACCAAGCCATTGCAAGAACCAATTATGAATTGTTGTTCTTCGCTTCTTCTTTTTACTGGAGGAAGGTTGATCTTAGTTAGTCTTGTCATATAAGAATCCTCCTTATGTTTGGTACTAATAACGTCATAACCTGCATAGTAAAGCCGGATCTTTGAAGCAAGCGGATTCTCTGAAGCACGCGAGACTGAGAAAAGTATACCAAGGCTTCCTTTTCTACCAGCAAGAAGTTTTTGCCATGTTTTACACACTAGTTTGCAGTTTAGGACAGATTCACGGGGAACGTCAGAAAGAATTTTTGATTGAATATCTTCATGAAAGTCTTCCATCTTTCTTTGATATATGATTGAATTGGGAAAAAAAATAAATTATCTCCGCTTAGTTACCTCCATATTTATATTTATATATATATATAATACAAACATATATATGGAAAGAGAGTTTGTACCGATCAGGAACTAATAAGGATTTCTTATTCCGGTTACTACTCGTATATGTTTTAGGAAAGCTACACTTTACCATTATAGACATCGGTAAATTAAGAGACCGCATATCGCAAGTCTGAGCCAGAAAGAATAAAAGAAACCGCCGTGGACTGGTGTATATCTCCCAGCACTCAGCAACTTTGCTTGCTTTCCGCATCTCTACTCTTGTTCTTGTTTTATGGTTTTGGCTGGTTGTTTCATGCTAATTTCTACTCTTTATAACCTCGATTTCTAAAAGATGGGGCTGTTTCAATGAAACTGCGTACAAAACCCTGCATGGGTTATTACTTATCATCTAGAGTGCAAGGCTTCATGTAATGGTTTATTGCCCCATTTGCATGTGCTTAGTTAATCGACATAAAGAGCGAGTAAATCATGCGCTAGCTATTTCTTGTATCAGTATTTGAAATCCTGCCTCAAGGATCTTTCATCCCTTCTCTAGTTTTTGTTCTGTTACGTGCTGGTTCTTGAACCCTTGATTGAGTTTTAGTTACATGTGATGAATGAAAGATATTTTCTCTTCCAGGCATGTCGCTTAGACTTGTAACTCGATCCATGATAAGGAGGTTCTCAAGCTGTCCCGAGGTACCGCATCCACTTTTTTTTTTTTTTTTGGTTCTCTGCATGACTACATACAATTTCCATCCATAAGATGATGATATTTGACAAGATATGTTTTCTTTTCGTTGTTGTTTTCTCTCGCCTCAGATACCAGCCAAAAAAATTGTTACTAAAGAGGATGTGGAGCTTCTTCAGAAAAAAAAATGAACAACTTACTAAACAATATATTAAGGTGTGGGTTTCTTAATTTCAGTAGTACTGTACAAGTTGTTGATATCTATATCTCCATAAAAACTGGAGCAAGAATTATGCATGCATTCATGGGTTTTCCGGTCTGTAAATAAAACTGATGCGTCTTTGTCTTTATTAGGAAAAGCATATCGCTGAGTATGGATCATTCCCCTTCGGGCCTACGTGGTTTGGAGTTGGTAATATTGTGATATTTAGTCTGATTGGCTTCGATAAAGAAGATATCCGTAATTTTCTAGCACTTTAACAGGAAGAAGAAGAGATGATTGAAGTGGACGCCGTGAAAGGCCACTCTCAACGTTTTTTTTTTTTTTTTAATGATTTTTTTAAACAAAAATCGAATACATCCTTATCGGACAAGAAACTTGTCGGTAGCCGAGCAAGCTCCAAATTTACTGATACTACATTCAAACAAAAGTTTGTTGATAGTATTTTTTTTTTTTTTTTTTTGATGGTGTTCTCCATCGTATGTTTTTTTTTTTATTTTGACGACTAATTTAATCTCTTCCTTTTTCTTGAGATTGGTTGTGTTTTCTCAAACGCCGGCCGAACCCAAGTCTTTGATTCCTCTCCAAGATCTTTCAGGGAGACTAGGGTATTCATGTGTAGAACTCCTTTGAACGTCGTCCGGAAGAAAGAATCTCCGCCTTCCACGATAACATTCAAAGAATTGGTTTCCGGGTTATAACTTTGGAGAGTAGATCCGTTCCATCCGGACCAAATCAAAATTTCGTTGTTTGTGAATGCGAAGGGTTGATAGAGGCTACGATCTCTTTCCCATTCTATGCGAAAATGCTTGCTCCAACTCCAATCGTGGTAATAGTCTTGTTCTATCACGTCGTAACTACTTTTGATGTCCTGATGCTGATCCTTTGTGAACAACCAAATATCTAGACAATCACGCGCTGATGAATGATCTACAAGACACAAATACCCACCCAACGTAATAAGCCAAAAGATGGGATATGTTTTTTGGTTTGTTATTGAAAAGTACACTCTGGGAAATTCGATACATGGTGGTGGTGGGAGCTCTCGGAAAATTTCATCCGCCAAATCAAAAGCTACAATATTGCTGTCATTCTTGTCCTTCCAATATAGTGACTCATTTGCAAGGATACCAGCTTCTGTATATGGTAATGAATATTTGGTTTCTGTTATGTTTCTCCAACCACTACGACTACCTAGAGTGTATACTTGGACCTGTCCTTCGGTAGTAGAACCTGGGCAATAGTACCTATCTGTACTATACAAGATCCTTACAACTTTGTACTCGTTGGTGGAAGGAAGGTAACCGAATCCGCTCACTACATCCCATGTATTGTTGCTTATTAATGGGAGAAATTTGTATTCACTTGTGCAAGGATTGCAGATGTAGACAGGATCGTTAACACCGTGATGGGGTAGTGCCATGCAAACTAAGCCATTGCAAGAACCAACTATGACTTGTTTTTCACGGCCGATTTCTTCTATTGGAGGAAGATTGATCTTAGTTATTCTTTTCTTGTAAAAATCCTTCTTGCGTTTGGTATTCTTAATAACGTCATAGTCTGCATAGTAAAGCTGAATCCTAGAAGAACGCGAAATAGAGAAAAGAATACCAAGACTTGCTTTCCTTTTAGAAAGAAGTTGTTGCCACCTTTTACACACTAGTTTGCAGTTTAGGACAGATTCATCAGGAACGAGAGAAAGAATTTTCGATTGAATGTCTTCGTGAAAGTCTCCCATCTTTCTTCAAAATATGATTGAACTGGAGAAAGAAAAAAGAACCACCACCGGCTGCTCCTGTTTCGATAGACAGGCAGCTATTAGACCAACAAGTTGTACTTGTAGTCTTGTACATACACTATTTATAGAGAGACAGGTTTTACCGATTTATTCCAATCAGGAACGAGTAAGGATGTCTTATTATAGTTGCTTGCTACTCTATATATGTTTAGGAAAGCAAACCACGTACTCTAAATTAAGATGTTAATTAGGAATGCTCTAATCATGGTAATACTCTAAAGCTATTGTTAGGAATCTTTAGGATTTCTTATTTTGCTAACTTGTGCTGTTGTTCTCAGTAATTTTCTACGCCTCTTTCTACGTTCTCAGTATTTTTGTAGGCCTCTTTCTTTCTACAGATGACGAGTTTTTACTAAGAGGCCAAATATTGAATATTTGGTTCATCCATTTTGAAAGTCTTAGGGCAAATTTGTAAAATTTTGAAAGGTTGGAGTTATAAATTAGATTATGTCGTGTATTTGCATTCTGGCTTTCGGAGAGGACATGCTAGTATAAAGAGCGGACACAAAGCCAAATTGAGGTTCGTGAGTCTAGGGGTGAGCATGGGCCGGTATGGACCGGTTTTTAGCTCATCCGCATTCAATCCACTTAATTACGGATTTTAAATTTGGAATCCGCATCCAATCCAATACCCACGGATTAATATCCAATGGATGCACGGATGAACGGATTGGGTACGGATAATTCGATGGATTTGTTCCAATAAAAATTTATAATGAAAAAATGAAACCAACATAGACGATTTCTTATAGAACCTACACATTCTATATATGTATATAAATATAAAACTGCCATGAAAAACACTCCAAGCAAACACCTTAAGAATTCCTAAAGTATTTATATATTTTCTAAAACCTATATAAATATCCTTAATCTAACGGTTATGGATGTCCAACGGATTTTCAAGGTTGCATCCGGATCCAATCCTTAATTCGTTGGATTCCAAAAATCCCTTCCGCATCCAACCCATTAGCGAACGGTTTGGCCATCCATCCGCAAAAATGCGGTTGGTCCCGGTTAAATCCGCGGATTACGGGCCAAATGCTCACCCCGATTCGTGACAGTTAATAACCTCGAATTGGAGGAGTAAAATGTACGGGCACAGCAAAGCCCAGCACACGAAGTCACGTGCCTAGCGTGTTGTGTTGTGCCCGAAATTAAGGTTTGTCGTGTCGTGTTGTGTTGTGTTAGATGACTTGTTGTGCTGTGTTGTGCCTGAAAAGTAAATGCAATGTGTCTTGATGTGTTGGGTCGGGCATATTTATTTTGTGTCTTTCAATTTAAATATTTTTCAAATATTTAGGTATTCTATGAGTTGTTATAAAAATAAGTCAATATAACGATGATCAAATGTCAAGCATTGGCTAGAATAAAGAATTTCTTGTGAAATATACACAAAATGTGATGTAATTTGCAGAGTTTTATGCATATTATGACGTGCTTTCTTAACGTGTTGTGTCGTGTTGTACCATGTGCTTATCCGTGCGGGGAGCTGTGCTTGCCACTGCGCCTATTAACTCAGCCAACATATCCCATGGAACTAACGTATTGAGCCGTATTGGGCTAAATCACGTGTTGTGCTAGGCTGTGCTCAAATTTTAATGTGTCGTGTTGTCACTTCCCAATTTACACGCGAATGAACCCTTTTTGGTCAACTGTTTAAATTTTACACATAGTATTATATCATGGGAATTTTGCTAAGGTCTATGGTCCAAAAAAATTTTTTATTTTTTTTCTCTCGAAGCATTACCAGAATCCATAAATTGTGTGTTCTTGGTTGGGTCAAGGGAGTACAACTCTTAAATCCAATATCGTTGTTGGAGCTTCATTGTATCCTAAAAGCATTATTTCGTTGACCTGTTGTACTTGCTATGGAAAGGGTTGAAATATTTGCTGAAAATAATCGTAATGCCTTGAAATCAGTGATGCAAGATTCTTTTCGTTGTTAGATGTTTTTCATACTTTGGTACCCAATTTCCTACACTTAATTCATAATCACCACTTTTCTCTTTTCTTGATACGAAGAAATTTTTTTTTAAGATTGAACCACTTCATGTCTGTTAGAAATTGATAACTGATACAATCATGCGAATTACGTTGGGCAGTGATCAGAGGAGTCTCTAGGTAGATTATTGACATGAAGTTTAGGAAATAAAACTTCAGCAGATTGATTAATAAGACATATGTCCAATCTTTCGAGAATAAGATCGGGACCTTGTTGCATATTAGACCAAGCAAACCTAGGACCAGAAAAACCAGGATCCTGCAAGTTAAATACAAAGGAAAAATTCCTATGATATTCAAAATATGAATCATCGACTTCTAGACCACCATTCTTATCTTCGGTGCCTAAGAGAACATTAAAATCTCCTTCAAAGAAAACTGGATCATCCTGTGGTATTGGTGGTAGCTGACATTGATATTCCCAAAAGGATTGTCTAAGAATACTATAAGGTTCACCATATATAAAATGTATGTGACAAAGTTTAGAGTGAATGATGTCAGTAGATGTGACATAGATACCCTTCAAGCTGGATGAAATAATGTTCAGGTGGATCTCTTTTTTCCAAGCATGCACAAGACCACCACTCATAATATTTGGGACATTAAAAGTGCAAGGAAAACCCATGTTTCTTAATCTTCTAGCAGACAAATATTTATTCATTTTTGTTTCCGACAGAAAAATGATATCAGGGTTTATGTTTCTACATAGCAGACTAAGTTCTTTATTAACGGCTTTCTTTCCAAATCCTCTAATGTTCCATAAAACTAAGTTGACATTGTTGACAGGGAAATGATTGATAGGACTAGAAATGTTAAGATTGTCAATCACATGGGGAGAAGGATTTGAGTTTACCTGAGTGGTAAGAGCACAACTATCACCAAGATGAGAATTGCTAGATCCACCCATTTGAGAAATATCTTGAGTAGAATTAAGACTTAGAGTAGCGACATTGTGAAGAGAATTATTACTTGAGACACCATTGTTACTTGGGGATTATAAGCCGGGAACATTATAAATACCATAAGGATCAACCAGTGAATGGGTGTTAAGGGTACAATTTGATAAGTTGATGGTGGGTAAATCTCCCAATTTAGTGATAGTAGGACAAAGTTGAGCATAATCTGGTTTAGACACTTCAAGTTGTTCAAGAATAACCATTATGCTAGCTAAAGTAGAAGAAGTATCTCTAGTGCGTTTCCTCAGATCGGCTCTTGGGTTAGTCTTCCTTTTCAGATTTGATAAAGCATCATGCTTGGCAGCTGCACAAATAACTTCTCCTCTAGTGATAGTAGGAGTCTGAGTTGGTCTACCTGCAATTGTTTTGAATCTCCTTAAAAGTTAGAGGTACAAATAGGACCACGATTTACCGATTCAGGGATCGGAACAGAGGCTTCAACAGTAATATTCTGAGTCGTAACTTGTTTGAAGATAACTGGTAACCCATTGTTTATTTGATTTGAGTTATATTGAATCGTACCAACATCAAAAGATTTCCAGTGCAGTAGATCGATCGACAAAAGGACCCATTTGAAGGTTACTCATTAATCCTTTTTGGACAGTTTACTCATGGTGGTAAACCTTCTCATTTGCTTTACCTTTATCATTCCCAGGAACATCTGATGATTCATCCTGAGTATCTGGAACTATATCACTTTGTAACATGATGGTATCTTTTGATTGATTAGAAGAGGTAGAAGTTGGTTTTTCTGCAACTTTTGGTGGCATCATAAGCTTGGATACGGCTGGAAGAGAGTATTTGTCGTTAGAAGAAGATGTCTCCTTAATAGCTTTCTGCTTTAACTTCCATGTAGGACAATTTGCATCCTTATGATCCAACACTCGAAAAGAATTGCAGAAGTATTGCGGAACATTAACATATCTACATTCAATCAAGAAAGGTTGATTTCTTCCACTGGTAAAGAGAGGGATGCCAGAAGGGAGAGCCTTTTGAACTGGAACTCTAACATAGGCTTTAACATTCTTCTTTAGAGGATGGTTTCCAAACAGATTTTAATCTTTAATCAATTCTCCCATCTTGAAAGTGAGCTTCTGGATATCTTCAAACTCAGTGCATTCCTTTGGGATGTTACATAAAATAAACCACATGAGTTCTTTAGTGAAGGAAACTTGATAATTTGCAGGCCAACCAGTTGGAGGAACAACTTTGAGAACCATTAAGTAACCACAAACGAACCATGGTCTTTGAGAATTAACTCTGTTGAAGTCGTCTTCTGCTATAAACCTTATGAGTACTTTATTCCTTATTCCACTGAAGGTTGTGACAGTAGGTGTTTGAGCAAGGGGCCATTGATTACAGATGTAATAACGGATCGAAGAGGTGGGTACAAGGGTTTCACAACAAAGATTACCAACCATGCACCACTTCCAATTGTTATCTGATTCAGCTAAGATGATTGTTTTATCAATGAGGAATGGCTCAGAAAGAGATGAAGTTAGAGTTAATTTTCTTTCCATTCAGGTAGTAAGGTTTTGAATATCCAAGTTTGGAGTATGAGTATTATCTGGTCATCCAGAGCTATCCATGTAATTTATAAATTGGACAAGAATAGAGATATAGATAGAAGAGGATGGAGTAAAAAATATTATATGGAGATGGATAGAAAGGAATCTAGTATTAGTGCCTCTCTGATGGTACTGACAAACTGTTATGATGTAGAGATGAGAGCAAAGGGCATTTTTTAGTGGGGTTTAAACCTTAAAAAGAGGGTCCTGGGATTATTGAACATGATTTGAAAAGTGTTCATAAGGAATTTGGTGTAACATTCTTGGTATTTTTCATTCTTACTTTTGAGTTGAAAGCCTTTATATTTCGATTTGTCCCTTTCCCCCACGTTTATTTGAGATAATGATAGGGATTAAAGCTTCTTTCGCATGTGGGATAGGTAATACCAGTACAAATTTACACTGAATTTGATAATCCAAGAAAATATTACTGTTCATAAGTATATTTGGTGCATAAGCATGATGGGGTACAAAGTTGGTAAGCAATAATTTGGCTTGTCTTTTCTCTTGTATATACGAGGATATATGTATAAGAGGCCAAATGTGATTAAAGCACATGTTTGGGAAAATTGTTGTTCGTGGTATGAGATAGTAGGTTTGATTTTGTTACTTTGAGGTTTCGGGTTTTGATAGAAGGTTTGATTTTTTTTAAGGGAAATTTGGTACGAGGGCTAGGTTTGTTATGGAGATAACCCAACTGATAGACATACCCCAGGTGCCAATCGTGCCTCTTGACATGTGTTGCTTACTCCGAATCTGCATAAAATCAAAAATTTAATTAAAACCCAAGAAAATTTCTCAAAATTAGATGACCTACCAATACTCCTTTTAATGACAGTTCCAAAAGGAGTAATGGCTAATGAAGCGATTAGGTTTTGAAAGTAGGGTTTTATAGGGTGATTATGGTTTTGAAGTTGAAAAAAATACGCATGGCTTTGAAGGGACGTGAATAACCAAGCGACAAGACTGTTAACCAAAAGCCATAAATGGCAGTTAATAGGCACATTGTGGTATTTAAAAAGGAGGTTGGTGAAGAAATTAGCAGAGCCATTACCAATTTTATTAGAAGAGGAAAAATTTAGAGAGATTAGAAGGAAAGATGGCAAACTCCAGTAACCCCATTCTGGTTGATCCTTCCAATTCCGAGGAGTACAACCAAGCCAATGCAAGAACCTTTATTTTCACTAGGAGGAGAAGATTTAGAGATTGAGGAATGAGATTCAAGGTGAGATAAACAGACGTGCATAGGAATTGGCCCTTCGTCAGAGAGATGAGGAGGAAAGGAAAAGAAGGAAGAAGAACTTGATGCTTTGTTTGCTTCTTCGAATCCAAATCATTTTGTAAGGGTTAATCTAAAGGAAGAAGGGAGATCTCAAAGGTCAGAGAAGTGTAAAAGGTATGGTAGTGCGACTGAGAGTGATTCTAAAGCAGATGGTTCTGACGATGGATTTGAGTATCCGGTTGAAGAAGTTGATACCAGTGATGAGGATTTGGATGTTGCAGAGGAGAAGAAGAGGATGATGATGAGATAGCCAATCGAAGATCTTCGCCAGGACCATGCGTGAGGGAGAACCCAATGATGATGATGAAGATCTTTTGGATGATGCGCAAGTGATGAGGATGATGAGGATGAAGATAGCGATGAGAGTACTTCATCTGGAAATGATCAAACTTCTCCTGCTTTATCAGGCAGTGATTACAACGCACAATATGAGGAGGACGAGGACTGGAGCTACGACGAAGAGGACTTCTAAGGTTCTTTTTTTGGGTATCGAAAGCAGCCAAATTTTCAGGCTTTGAGAAAAGCTTAAAAATGATCAACAGTTTTTTTTTTCAAAATGGCTTTCTCGATACTTGCTCCGGTTCTTCCTGATTTTTCTTTAGATGGTGGTAAATTTGATCTTAGTTTCTCTTTTCGGAAGGCTTTTTTTCAATGTTCTTTTGTCTTGTTGTTGATGGAAAATGGTACTAGTTGGAACAATGAAATAGGTAATGGGGGGTCTTTGTATATCGAACTCAGTGATGTCTGTAAGATGATGTTCAGGTTGGTAGTGACGGTAATATGTTATGATATTTTGGTTTGTAAGAAAAGTAAACTGCTTGTTGTTATGTTTGAAACTTTGAATGTTGTCTTTAGTACTATTGTTAATGTTCTTTTTCCTATGAATGTAATTGGTACTGGAATTTGTGATGTAGGTGTACAGATTGATGAAGAATTGGATGAAGAAACTCAGTAGATTAATGATTGTATAACTAGAATTACTAGGCTTACTATGAAAAACACCAAACGCATCGAAAAAAAAATACCTTAAGGCTTCTACGATGTCGGGGGTCGTAATGTCATCCCCCCCACCACCCCTCCTTAATGAGCGCAACGGATCTACCAAAAACGCTAACCAACTTGGTGTATGCACGTATTTTTCGTCGTCGTTTCTTTGGTTGGTGAACGTACTTTTGGTAAACCCGTTTTTAAAGCAGTCCCGTTGGATTTTGTCAAATACCAGTTACAACCGTTGGATTAAATCAAACACGGAATTCTTCATAAACAGAACCACTACCTTTCCACTTCGACATTGTTCTTCTTCCTGAACTCTCTCTCTCTCTCTCTTCTACACGGATGAAATTCATTCACGCATCTGAATCTTCAGCTAGGTTTCAAGCAATTTTAAAACACCAATGAAGGAGATGAAGATTTTCATCAATTGTTCTTCTCTTCTACGATTAGGTATGCAAATTTTCGTTTGATCTGTGTAATCTGAAATTTTAGGGTTTTATATATTTAGTAATTGAAGAAGATGAAGATTTTTTATCAAAGTGTATGTCGATTAGGTCAGTTATATAGACTCTGTTGTTTTTATTTTCGCTTTACCTTTTTATTAATGAAACTATGAAAATGTCAATGTATGATTAATTGTTTTATGTTTATAGTGTAGCCCATTTAGTAGATAGCGTGCACTTAATTCATGATAATATCCATCCCATGTACGATATAAACTGGATTTTAGATACACCCCTGCCGTAGAAGCAAAAGTACCTAGATGCCAAAATGTGTTTCAGTATGTTATCAGATGAATTTCTCATCAAAAACTTTTAAGTTCATATTTACCAATTTTTTAGCAAGGATTCAGAAGTGATGTTAAAGCTGTGTTGTAGCATGCCAGACAAGCGCGAGCATTGTAGATCAACGAGAAATGCAGTGGAGAAAAGGTTTATCAGAGTAGGTTCAATAGTAATGCATGTCAACCACTGCATGTTACAGTGTACAAAATCTACTTGCTGAGAAGTGTTGTGTGCATGATTCTTATAATATGTGGCAGCTGATGTTCAGCTACTACTTCCGCAGTCGGCCTAATCATGACAGGTCCCATTTAGTGGCGCACGAGAAAAATGATGTTGGGTTCTGTTTTAGGCACTGCAGTTGGATTCCCTCTCGGTTGGGATCATTTAGATCTTATGTAGAATGGGAAAGGCTAACTTACGATCTATGCTGCCAGATAGGAGAGGAAAAGGGTGGGGTGGGGTGGGGGTGCCGCTGATAGTCTTGAGACATCAAAAGATCAAAATAACAGATGGAAGTAAAAGGTTATATCCAGGGAAAGAAATGAAATAGAGAAGTGAAACAACTTGGCAACATTTTGAAGAAACAATATAGCTCTAGATTATGGAATCTAAGAGCATAATTTTGATTAAAGTCATTCATTTTTTTATGTATTTTTTCTATTTGTTTGATATGTAAAGTTATCCGGCGGGTGTTGTAGAGAAACCATGACAAGTTCTACCACAAAAGTTGTTTTAATGGTTATTTGTTCTATTGTTGGTCTCAATATAGAGAAATTAAGTTTTCAGATTTGTTGTTTGTCTTGCACTATTATTGTATCTGCAGACCTCATCCTATTCAATTACAAATTACCACCACAGCTAAATCCTAAAGTCATTCGCAACAAAATTTTTAGACAACTCACATTTGCGCGGTGTGTCATAATTTTGGAAGAATGGAAAATATGCATAACAAGAAGGAAGAACCAGTAATTGCCGGCGTGCAAAGCACGTGCACTCCACTTGTTTTTTAAGTGAGCTTTTGAGTTCCTGCCATTTTAGAAAAAATGTCCGCCACATTATAACACCAATGGATGCACCCAAAAAGTCCAAAAGACTATATGGAACTTTCTCCTCGGCCGACAACGAAATCCTGAAGTCAATTATTCTCCTCCCAGTCAAAAGTCCGTGTCCGTAACGTGTTACAATTGCAAAAAGTAATTTCCACGAAACACCATCGAATTAGAATCCACGAGTCAAAAACCGAAAAAAAAGGTATTTATATTTTTCTCTTCATCTCTCATATACAAACTCCCAAATCTCAGTTTCTCTCTGGATCCAACCGTTCCGCCGTCCGTCCGTGTCCGTCTACCTCTTTTCCAGATTGTTATCAGAAAATCATGAATTCATCAGGTAGATCATCTCAAGCTTTAAGTTTATTCGGATTGCTTTTGTTGGTAATCATGAATTTCATTCAAGTCAATGGATTCACTCCTACGCCAGCTCCGGCGGAAGGTCCGACTAGCGACGGGACAGCGCTGGATCAAGGGATTGCGTGTTTCCTGATGCTTGCGGCCTTGGCAATTACATATCTCATGCATTGATTCCATCAATCAATCTCTAATGTTATTTTTATTTTATTTTTACCATTCGTAGTAATTATTGTAAATCTGAGATCGATTACATGATATTTATTTTAATTTTCGAATTTGAGAAGCAAGTTTCATAGATCTGGTGATTTACCATCGGTAATTTGTGAAATTCTTGGTTCATCATCGTTCTCCCAGATCTGATGGTTCATTTTAGGAACGCTTGAGGATCGGATTAATTACTCGGAGGAACACTTGAGAAATTTCGATGTTTCAAAATTCTAATAGCACTGTGTTAATTTCTTTGTTGTTCTGCTCCATGATATTCCGACGCCGGCGATTAGGTTAACAGACAGCCGTCCGGGTTTACAAACTGGCATATGTGAAGCCAAGCTTTTTAGAGCTAGCCAAAAACTTGGACTATAGTGGCCAAATAGCAAAATTTTGAACAGCCTGTTCTATAACCCAAAAGAAAAATTCATAATGGAGTCGGCACAACAGTTGCTCAATTAAGGTGAGCGACTGCTCACTTGCATGAGCTAGCATTATGAATGAATGTTCCTGCGGCCATATTTGTCGCAAAACGAATGGTCAAACAAAAACGTCTCAAAGTATGGCGTTCTTGTTCCTGGCTTTCACATGCCCATTTAATCACCTAAAATTTTCATGGGACATGACCGGCAATGATTGTAGTTCAGTGAATCAACTTCACCCAAAATCATTGAGCCTTCACTCACAAGGCCTTACGCAACGGAAGTCTTCTCTTCTTTCTCTCTAACTCTTCATGCCCCCATAAGCATAAGAGGTTCTGCCATGCACTTAAACAATTCTCACACCAAACCAGCAACATAATGAACACAAAGAATACTGCAACAAACCCATTTTATTGCACTAAAGGAAGATTACACAACTCGTCCATCACATGGACCAAAACAGGCCATTCACCCTCTTGGTGAATGCCTTATTTTCTCAAGTATGAGACTACATGTCTACAAAACTCTCTCCTATGTAAGCCTACTTGATTTTCCCACTCCTTAGGACTATTTATCTGACAAACTCACTAGCCAAAACCGTGCACAACACTTGCACCCGCATGGAGCGACCATGTGTCCCATCAAGTAGTTTCCATAACCATGACTTGCTTTTCATTTTGACTTTTGTGTTGTCACGCCCCGGGTGCCACACCTGTTTTTGGTGGTTATGAACACTCACAAATGGTTATAAACTTCTTGTAAAACCGTTCTACTTCGTCTCGCGTCATTGGCATGCTTGTGAAGCCCGTAACCAACTCCTAACCGTCACTTGAGTTGTATTGCACCTTTGTTGTGCTTCATTTGAGATTACGCCTCGCTCCAACGCTCGACCATCTTGGCCCTGCATGCTTATCACTCTAAACTAATGCGTGGACAATCCTTGTGCTTCGATCATCGAGGCCAACTCCTTAAGCTCATTCTGGTTGCTTATGCGTCATATGCTTCACTTAGCCAATTTGCTTGACAATAGCAATGTCACTCTTGCATTACTATATTGTTTGCCTTTGTCCAAGCTTTGGCGACCTTGAACTAATGCCATAGACCAACTCCTGGCCTATTCTTCACTCTTGCATCATCCTTGAGTTTGGGCCAACTCAATTCCACAGATATGCATCAATGCCAACATCGCATGTTGCATCTGTCAACTTTGGCCATGTCTTTCCAATCCCTCAATGAAGCTTCATTGTGTCGGCCAATAAGCTTCATTCCTTAGCCAAATGTCTTTATAGTGTAGTGCTACCTTTGCGCTTCACTGGCCCTGCAGGGTGCCACTATCTTAGTGCTTGACAGTCTATACAGTATACCGCTATTATGGCTTTGCATTGCGCCATTACGGCGGAGTACTGACTTGGACTGCAACACTGTAACACGCAATCATTGTGCGACACTTGCAGCCATGTCATAGACCTCCCCCACCTAATCCGTTCAACGCCCTCGTTGAAAGCAACAAAGTATACTCGTTATACTTGATCTCTGGACTTGTACGCTCCTGAGCCTAACTCAGAAATCGCAATTTTGTTTGACCTTTTCCTTGCAAAAATTTTTATGCCTGGTACCAAATGCCATCACTTAGGTTCTTGCCTTGCCATTGATCTTCTTGACTTGCATTGTTGTTGTCACGTTGTCCTACGCTCGACTCCCACTACAATCGCATATCAATACCCAAATGCACTTGCGATCCGTTCCTATGCACTTTCAGAACCTTTTTATGAAATTCGGAAGTACTCTCCTTTAGCTAAACCCTAAGCTAATTTTCCACCTCCGATTGCATCAGCATCAAAAATCTTTTCTCCTGCCATTCCGTGCCTAAATGTACACGCCAAACAGCCAACATATCACCCCGATATGCATAACTTAGCTTACTGCCTTCAATTCCGACTGACATTGCACTCTTTCAATTCAACAGGCCTTACTGTAGACTATGTGTTCTTCAATCATATGCTCCTACGCAAAAACATGCCATGCCTTAAGGTATGCATGCTATGATTCTATACCACTCTGGTATGCGCCACAATCCATAGCCTTTGTTGTCTTCAGTAATGCAACAATACTTACACTAGATTTGGCCTTCAAATCATATTGTATATTACGGCTCCTAGGTTTGCACCATATGTATGCAAAGGAACCAGCACCTTGTTGTTCTTTGCTTGCATTGTCACTACATCTTGATTATAATGCATGACTTTGGTATAGTCATGACTTAGGATACCCGGGGTTTCACATCACCTCATTGGACAGGGTTCCTCTTCACGCGCCTTTGAAACCAGGACTTTAAGCATCACTTGCTCTTTCAAACTGCTACGCTTTAACGTGGCGGAAAAACAACATCATGTTCTTCCTAACAATGAGTTACTCTTAACTCATATACTTGATGGACTTACATCTTCATTCTTGATGCGTTACTCCATGCATTCGCTGCCAAATGCCTTCGGACTTCCACATAACTCTCAACAACAAACTCGACTATGCCACCAACTCCTTTATTTGCTTCTTTCACTTTCAGCATCTTCTATTGCATATTTGGGCTTAATATACTGTGTAGAATCTTCCACGCGAACTAGCTTTACTTTGAATGAAAGAGGGAAGATCTTTCACTTCAAATACCCGCATTCACTACTACCTTACATAGAGAGACTAAATTCCAACACTAAGGTCCACTCGACCCAAACTGAAAGTATAATCAAACTTGAGCAAATACTCATTCCAAGCGATTGCAACTTGTAAGACCTAACAAGCCTTGCAATACCGACTTCAACTTCGCTTCTAAGCAACAAATGAAGCGAGAGACGAGCACCCTCTTGTCCCCAATATAGCAATTCGCTTTGCCACATGCACTCTTCCAACTATCAACTTTAAGTATGCCACTCCCATAACAAAGCACACTATAATTGACAATTAGTTGAATACTCTTTCAAATTGTTGTCATCATGTTGCTTTATCTTTCATGAAGATTTCTTCAATAATGGCCACATGCCATCTTTATGCATCACCACTACTTTGTCATTATCTTTCCCGCATCCACAATTTGGCCTAACTTACATCTCTAGCCGCATCATGCATTCTGTCCATGCCCAAATCCCATTTGGCGCATGCTACTGTTGCATACATGCCATGCAAATTAGCACCCAAATCTTGACACAAACTTTTGCACCTTTGCACAACTGGAACGGACATAACTTGGTAATTCTGAGCATCACCATAGAGCTCAGCAAAGTCATATCACTCAAGAACTTCCGTAGATAAACACTTTAGACAGTTGCAAACTAGGCCATAACCCTTGCAAATGAGGCGCCACTGCCTACGTTCCATGAAGCAAGAATGCCGCATTTTTCTTCAAACTTGGAACTCATTTTTACTTCCCATGCACAACTGGCAACTCTTGTCTTTCCCCTTCTCCAAAATCAACTTCAGTAGCAATAATTATTGATTTGCAGCCGACAAGAACATCCACTTGTGGTTATGATCAAATGTAGGTCTTTGGACACCCTTGTCCAAACATACTGATCCCACTCATAAACTAGGTGCAAGCACACTCCTTGTGCTCATCTAGCATCAACTAAGAACACTTTGCAAACGCAAGATCATGGTGTATCGGTTTTCCCTTAACTTGAGCTTCTGTCTTCATCCTTTCCATAAGCTTTATGCTAGATAAGAATTGGCCATCAAATTCTTCCTTCTATGGCATCACATTGCCACAAACATGCTGGTTCGCAACCATGCTTTGCATTACCACCAAGGTACATGTATTCGAGAAAGATAACTATAATCTTCCATCAACTGGCTACGATGAAAACACCTTCAATCTATCACATAGGCATGTTCTTCATCTACTTTTCCACTGCAAAGGCCATCAACTTCTTTGAGTTCAGGAATTTTCGCAAAATTCCCATTACTACTTGTAATGTACTCGCTACTGATAACACTACGAAAGAATGCATTCCAAATGCATAATCTTCGCATACTTGTGAGAAACATGGAATTTAACACCTGACTTTCACCATAGAAGTCAGCATACTCCTTAGTTCCGTCATGCCATCACTTGAAAACCTAGTTTTCAATGACTCTTGCACGTTCGTCTAATACTTTGGGATGGAATTCAGGTACCTTTGCCATAAACTCTCTTGGCATGTTGCTACTTCAAGCTTCAAATTTCATTCCAATTGATCTTTCCACATAAGACCAACTTCTTCTAGTCTCCATACTAGTGAAACTCAAACAATTTTTCACTGAATTTGACAAAAAAATAACACCAACTTGCATAAAAAGTGATAAAAATAAGCGATCGTGTCCCCTAACACAGCTCTGATACCTGCTGTCACATGCCCATTTAATCGCCTAAAATTTTCATGGGACATGACCGACAATGATTATGGTTCAATAAATCAACTTCAACCATTGAGCCTTGCATACTTGCATCAAAGTACACATCTGCCTTCACTCATAAGGCCTTACGTAACGAAAGTCTTCTCTTCTTTCTCTCTAACTCTTTATGCCCCCATAAGCATAAGAGGTTTTGTTGGAACAATTGCCGAATTATGACTGCACAACAAATAAAATCAAACACGAAACAAATTGTTATCATTTGAGTCACGGACTAAGTCGCTTTCTTTAAGACGTTTCGCGGTTACGCCAAGATTGTGCAAGCGGTTCTTGATGGCGCGTCGTCCCCAGGATAAAACAGCCGAGATCGATCTCTTACACAATCGCTCTTGCACGGTGAGAGGATGTGAAACTTCTACACTTCCTTATTGCTAAGAAAATCTTTTAGAAAAGCTAAGGATCATCACACACTTGATTTTTCTTTCTCACAAATACACTTTTCTTGAAAACTCAAAAGACATAAAATGAAAAGCTCTCACACAAGAGAAAGTTTTATTTTCATAACTCTTAAAAGACTTTTTCATTAAAAAACTGATTTTTCTAGTCAAGGTTTTAATAGAAATTATTAAAGTGCAACTAACACCATTAACACAACAAAGTATGAAACGGTCAAAATCAATTATAACAAAAATTAGTTTTCATTTAAGAAAAACTTTATTGTTACCAAAAATATTTTATTAGGAAATAAAATTATGTTTTAAATATATATTCCCAACAATCCCCCACTTATATTTTTAAAACATTGAGCAAGAATGTATAGAGTTATGCATAATCAAAGGTGTCTCGCGACTTGAACCTCTACGTAGTGTTAATATGCTCTCTTAAAATCTGACCGTAAAGTGAACATAAGTCTTGAAATTTAGGAGATAAAAAGATTGCTTAACACACACGACTATACTAGTGTAAATTCTAAAGCCAGCACATTACGGCCCCGTGCTTGTATCCCAGTTAATGAATGATCTAGAGAACTGCCCGTATTCTCATAGAAAGCGGCCAAACTTTCACATTCATATAGGTGAGTTTATCAAGAGTACTCCTGAAAGTACCCCACTCTAAATAGAGATATAAACATCATTAAGAGTTTAGAAATTAAAAAATTTAAAATTAAACTCAACCTCTACTCGCTTCAGGATATCATGTTGTGGGATGAATTCTTCAAAAGCATGACTCTCGCATCTATATATTATCTATGACTTGGTGTCCATTTGAACCTATATTTTGGGATCTCACTCCATAGGTAAGGTTACCCTTTTGAACCTACTTTTGAGACCTTGAGTTATAGGTTGGTAACCGCATCATAAATAACTCAATCTCAATAATGCATATCATCCATGACTTCGTCTAGTCCCTTTGAACCTATTTTTAGGTTGGGTATCCATCATAGATGACTCAATCTCAATAGGCATCAACCTCATCCCATAAGATGTATTTACATCTTCTTATCAATCCTTTCGTCAAAGGACTAATGAAAACTCTTTTCAGACACTATATAATCCATTCTCATAATATCAACTCTTATAGTTGTCGTTGCATGCATTCTCAATTCTTGCAATAGCCGCGTACTATCACATTGGATTAATATGTATGTTCCTCTATCTATTAGAGGATCGAATCGCTACATCCCTTAAAGGATTCAACTGAAAGGATGTCCAATCAGCTTCGCAGTATCCTTAAAGGATTGCGGTAACCATTTAGATAGTGTATTTCTAGGCGTAAGATGTGTTTGAAACACCTCGTAACCTTCTCAATATTTTACCAATTTTCCATACCAGGATTGGTAAATCTGAATATAAAACCCCCACTATGGAAGCAATATATTACACCCCCACTACAAAAAATACTTATATATATATATAGTCAATCACGTAGAAAAGAAGCATACTGACCTACCATACTCATGTCTAGTGCAATCACACACAATCTCAAAATCATTAGCACTAAACCAAATGAGTGAAAACTTATTTGATCGGACTATATATATTTCAGTCTCTTTTGAAAATTATATTTTCATTGAAATGAAAATTGATCCAAAGAAAGAAAAAGTTCGTTTCAAAAATATACACCATCTTCACTCAAGTCTTTCATGTCAAATAGCAAACTAAGCATGTTCTCGAGTTTAATTTTCATCCTATAAGTTGGAATAAAAAATCAACAAATGACTTATGCATACAAAACAAAGAGTATTGTGCATTTCACTTTCATCAATTCTGAAATAATTCGAATGAATCAAGTAAACAATTTTTATTTTATAAATTGTTTTAAAGTTCTTTTTCAGAATATAAATGATAACTTATCTAACTTATAAGATTTCTTTTATTGTAGAAACTACACAGTTTTCCATGCTTGGTTTACATAGATTCTCATCCTTAACTTACACAAAAGTATATATTTCTACTTATGACTATAACAAATCATACATTGTAGAAACAACATCAACAAAACAAGCATGTAAGTTATTTATCAACATGAATGCAAGAGTCAACAATTTTTCTGTTTGCTTGTCTAAAAATAATAGGCTCATAAAAACTTTTTTCCAAAGATTTAATAGTTTGAAGAACAAAGTTACTCTCTATAAGAAGTTATTTTCCAGCAACAAAATATTCATGACTAACTTTTAGTCTCACTATAGTTATGCATTTCTAGGTTCATTCTTAGTAAATTATTTGTCACCTTCATTTTTCAAGTTCCTCTAATTTAAATCAAAGCTGTTAAAACATAGGGTATGGTACCCGCACTATTTTTTGACTCAAACAAGAATTTCAAAACAATATCCAAAGATCCCAAAAATTGTGAAAAAAATAATAAACCAATGATCTAACCCCAAAACGGTTTCCACAATATAGAGAAAAATTCAAACAATTTTCTTGAAAGCAACATTGCCTAATATTCACTACTCAAAAATCATATTTGATATCAAGACAAGTTACTCGAAGCACTTTATAAAATTCTCAAATACTTTATTTCATCCAATCCCATTGAAAGTTGCGTAAGATTTGAAAATGTACATGCTTTTATGAGTTAGGTAAGATTATTACATACTTGTTACTCAAAAAATCACCAAGTTCATAAGAAAATATAACATGCTCATATTCATCACTAACTCATTGATTTCCCAAAAAGCATGACAAAATCTCATATTTCAAATATTCAAAATTCAATTTATGTTATGATAAAATTGTAATATAATATTCAAACATTTTATTCATAACTTATCATTTGTACTTGATGCAATGATCAAATTCAACAAATATCTTATCTCACTCTTGTTTATAACAAGATATGAACATCTTGTTATTAACAAGTTGAACATCTTGGAAACTAGATATATCTTTAACAAGATTAATCTAACCAAAGTAAACTTTTAGGCTATACCAATACCGAAAGTCCTAGTGATGTGAGTATATCTCAACGCCACTTTCTTTTAAAACGTTTTGGTTCAACTTTTGAACCATAACCTATCAAAACAAATATGGTGCAAAACACCAATATATATCAACCTCTGACCGTATCCATAGTTCACATTAACTAAGCTTGAAAAGCATTGTTAATAACATTTAATATCCTTCCAATGTCGTGCAAGAATAGCAAATAATCTCATAATCAATATTATGTTCATTTCTTTGTGAGAGTTGATATTCACATTTGTTTTGACTAGGTTTCTAATTATTTCGGTTTTGGGTTCGTATAAAATTTCATCTCATAAGTTCAAAACTTATATGAGTCACATGTTTATTGTCATACACAATAATTCTCAATATCTTGTTTTCCTAAAATTTATTCTAAGATTGAACAATCAATTTATTCAATTTAGAATGCCATTATTTGATCACTACAATAACTACAAATAGTTCAACAAACATACCTCAATTGCTTTTAAAGCTCAATTGGTTACAAACCATTTCCCATTCTTTGCACACCAACAAACAAGTCAGCAGCCTCATTGCTCCACACATCCATTAGTCTCCCGCAATTTTTATTTCATTGGTAAATAAAGCTTGCTCAAGTAAGTGAATTTTCACCTGTCATAATCATTTACATGTGAGCATTTGAAACCAAAAATAAGCAAGGTATGCACTTACATAATTACTTCAAGACCATTCACAAAATTAGTACTCCAAGATGTTCTTAAATATCAAACAAATATATAAAGTTCTTTAGTTATAACATCATGTATTTACAACTTTTCTAATAAGCATATTATCAAACACATGTGGCACATTAGTTTGATTTCTAACAATAATCTTATTTTTCATTACCAAAACAAGAGTATGAAGTACTAGAATCAAAACATGATTTGTAATATAATTTCATACATCTCTAATCTCTAAACTCAAGTATCATATCTAATGTTTTCGACATACATACAAAACGATTTATTTTTAAAGCACCACATCTCTTAAACCAAAAATCCAATTGGAGAATTTCAAAATGGGTTTTGAAGATAATTTATTCATCTAAAATATTCATGTCACACAAGTCCAAAATAGATGCACAAAGATTGGGACAAACAAATTCAATCGGGACTAAATTTCTGCTCGTCGAAATTTTTAAAGAACGTTATGCAGTTTTTGTAAAATACCTTAGAAATACTTTTCGGTGTCCAAAAATTATGAAATTAAACATGCACAATCTTAGGTATGTTTAACATCTCTAGTAAAAATTTATACATCAAATTAAACTCCATGTAGGAGATAAAAATAAAACTCTACAACATATTAAAAACAATTTGTTTGTTATCAAAAATATTTTTTCTATGCTAAATATTAATGAAGAAAAATATTTAACCATGATATCCCTAGTCCATCAAAAATACTTTAGGTACCAAGTAACCTAACTCCAAGCATCATGCTAAATCGCTAAAGAAAAATTATACCGTTCATATAATTCTAAAAAACATATTAAACAATGATACTTATCGCGTTTGAGAAATTGTTTTCTTTTGATATCCATGGCAGAATAAAACGTCTTAAAATTGTTGGAACAATTGCCGAATTATGCCTGCACAACAAATAATATCAAACACGAAACAAATTGTTATGGATGAGTCGCGGACTAGGTCGCTTTCTTTAAGACGTTTCGCGGCTCTGCCCAAGATTGCGCAAGAAGTTCTTCAATGGCGCGTCGTCCCCAGGATAAAACAGCCGAGATCAATCTCTTACACAATCGCTCTTGCACGGTGAGAGGATGTGAAACTTCTACACTTCATTATTGCTCAGAAACTCTTTTAGAAAAGCCAAGGTTGATCACACACTTGATTTTTCTTTCTCACAAAAAAATACATTTTTTCTTGAAAACTCAAAAGACATAAAATGAAAAGCTCTCACAGAAGAGAAAATTTTATTTTCATAACTCTTAAAAGACTTTTTCATTAGAAAACTGATTTTTCTAGTCAAGGTTTTAATAGAAATTATTAAAGTGCAGTTAACACCATTAACACAACAAAGTATGAAACGGCCAAAATCAATTATAACAAAAATTAGTTTTCATTTAAGAAAAACTTTATTGTTACCAAAAATATTTTATTGGGAAATAAATTTATGTTTTAAATATATATTCCCAACAGGTTCTGCCATGAACTTAAAAAATTCTAACACCACACAATGAACACAAAGAATACTGCAACAAACCCATTTTATTGCACTAAAGGAAAATTACACAACTCGTCCATCACATGGACCAAAACAGGCCATTCACCCGCTTGGTGAATGCCTTATTTTCTCAAGTATGAGACTACATGTCTACAAAACTCTCTCATACGTAAGCTTACTGATTTTCCCACTCCTTAGGACTATTTATACAGCAAACTCACTATCCAAAACCGTGCACAACACTTGCACACGCATGGAACAGTCATGTGTCCCATCAGGTAGTTTCCATAACCACCAGCTTGCATGCTTTTCAACTGCCACCTTTTGTGTTGTCACGCCAACTAGTGCCACACCTGTTCTTGGTGGTTATGAACACTCACAAATGGTTATAAACTTCTTATATAACCGTTCTACTTCGTATCGTGTCATTGGCATGCTTGTGTAGCCCGTAACCAACTCCTAACCGTCACTTGAGCCGTATTGCACCACTGTTGTGCTTCACTGAATTCTGCCTCGCTCCAACGCTCAGCCATCTTGGCCTTGCATGCTTATCACTCTAAACTAATGCACGGACAATCCTTGTGCTTCGATCATCGAGGCCAACTCCTTAAGCTCATTCTGGTTGCTTATGCATCATATGCTTCACTTAGCCAATTTGCTTGACAATAGCAATGCCACTCTTGCATTACTAGATTGTTTGCACTGTCCAAGATTTGGCCAGCCTTGAACTAATGCCATAGACCAACTCCTGGCCTATTCTTCACTCTTGCATCATCCGTGAGTTTGGGCCAACTCAATTCCATGGATATGCATCAATGCTAACATCGCATGTTGCATCTGTAAACTTTGGCCATGTCTTGCCAATCCCTCAATGAAGCCTCATTGTGTCATCCAATAAGCTTCATTCCTTAGCCAAATGTCTTTATAGTGTAGTGCTACCTTTGCGCTTCACTGGCCCTGTAGGGTGCCACTATTTTAGTGCTTTACAGTCTATACAGTATACCGCTATTATGGCTTTGCATTACGCCATTACGGCGGAGTACTGACTTGGACTGCAACACTGTAACGCGCAATCATTGTGCGACACTTGCATTCATGTCATAGACCTCCCCACCTAATCCGTTCAATGCCCTCATTGAAAGCAACAAAGTATACTCGTTATACTTGATCTCCGTCCCTGTACGCTCTCCCGAGCCTAATCGAGAAATTAGCAATTTTGCTTGGCCTTTTTCCTTGCCAAAATTTTTATGCCTTATACCAAATGCCATTACTTAGCTTAGTGCCTTGCCATTGATCCTACTGACTTGCATTGTTGTTGTGACGTTGGCCTACGCTTCAACTCCCACTACAATCACATATCAATACCCCAATGCACTTGCGATCTGTTGCTATGCACTTTCAGAACCTTTTCTGAAATTTGGCAGTACTCTCCTTTAGCTAAAACCTAAGCTAATTTTCCACCTCTGATTGCATCAGCATTACAAATCTTTTCTCCTGTCATTCCGTACCTAAGTTTACACGCCAAACAGCCAACAAATCACCCTGATATGCATAACTTAGCTTACTGCCTTCAATTCCAACTGACATTGCACTCTTGCAATTCAACAGGCCTTACTGTAGACAATGTGTTCTTCAATCATATGCACCTACGCAAAATCATGCCATTCCTTAAGGTATGCATGCTATGATTCCATACCACTCTGGTATGCGCCACAATCCATAGCCTTTGTTGTCTCCAGTAATGCAACAAAACTTACACAAGATTTGGCCTTCAAATCATATTGTATATTGATGCGTGTCGTAGGTGCAATCAAATTAATTAATGTTTCCACTCAATTAAAAAGAATATAATGGAAGTCAAGTTCGTTCCCACGAGGAGCAAGAGATTCTAGTTGTAAAAATTGTCACAAAAAGGGGGGTGTAAAAAGCAAGAGAAAATAAACAAAGCAATTAAAATCGAAAGTTGAAAGCAATAAGAGAGACAAGATCAAGGAATCCTTCTTCTGAAACAATGAATCAAGTTATGTTCTTTTCTACTTGTTATTAGTCACAAATTATCACCAACCGTAGGTAAAGCGCCTAGATCGATTGCTAAACCCCTAAATCCCTTATATCACCTGGGACACGGAAGTTCTCGACTACCGGATTCTATTTACCAAACCACCTAGTAGTAGATCACTCTAGATGTAATTTAAATAAACGCATTAAGATTCATGAACTTATTAGGTCAATATTAGTAGTTAGACTCTTAGATCAAGGTCTACTTGCTAACGTTGTTTTCACACACAATTGCTCCACGGAATCCCTCCGCAAGGTCTCGTGTTTGCTACTTATGTAAAGAGTCAAGAAACGATTACTTATCCCCTAACTTTCACTAGCTTTAGATCAAATTAACAAATCAATTTAGCGTGCACTCTAAACAATCTATCAATCAATCATGAATGTCATTAAGATCATTCCTATTAGTAAAAACAAATGATAATTATGTGAAAAACCTCAAGATAGAATTGAAAACAAAAACTTAAATCATATGTTAAGAACTAGGAATTCATCCTCAATCAATAAGAAAATTAGCTACTCATGCTTTTGAAATTCACACAAATAATAATTATTAAAAGAAGAATTTTCAAGTTCACACAAATAATTAAAAAGAAGAATCTTAGAAAAGCAAGCAAAAACACAAGTGATGTGTGTGTAGAGAGGTGTGTAAAGATGTAGAGAACTTCTCTATTTATAAGCTTCAATATTCTCCAAATCTTCCAAGGAATAGAATCCTTTTCCTTTAGCAATTCAATTTCGAAATCCAAGCTTTTCTCAACTCTTCCACCTTCTCTTTCCAAATTTGAGCCCAATTCTCCATCCAATTCCTAGTCCAAGTCTTCACACCCATGAGAGAAGTCCATAGAAAATTCTGGAATTTTTGGCTCGCCGGAAAACTGGTATTGTGGCCGGAATTCGGCCGGAAAACGTCACCGCCGGCCACCTGAGAATTTTCTCCGTCGACGAATATTCCGTTGGTCAACCGTCAAAGATTAACGGTCAAAGGGGTCAAACTAACGGTCAGTCGTCAGTCAATAGTCAAGGGAAAGGAATGAGTCAGCAGCGAGTCAGCTGCTTAGTTAGCTGAATAGTTGGCTTCTGAGTTAGCTGATTCGCTGGGTCGGATCGGCTCTTCGAACTCGTTCTGGATCGGTCACCGGGATCGTCTGGATCGGTCATCGCCGGTACTGAGTCGACTCGCCGGAGCATAAAAATGGCCAGAGTTTCCTCTGATTTTACGACACCCGCAAGCCAATTTCAGCCGATTCTTCCCCACTGTGCAAATCCTAACATTCATCTATTCAACTCATTCCATTTATCAATGGGCTTCAATCACCGGCTTCAACCCATTAATCTTCCCCGTAATAGAAATGAAGACTATAGCAAAGAACACAAATTCTTTCCTCTGGTTTTCAAATTGAGCTCAAACCCACTCTGTAATTCAATTTCTTCACTCGATCTCTTCTTCCCTGCTTCATTTAATTCATCTTCTCAGCCACAGCCTTCAACAACAATCGAACCCAGAACCGAAAGTAAAAAACCCCCAATTCCAACTACAACCCATCTGTTCTTCATCTGAACCCATTACAGCGATCGTTCTTTACCATCTCGACCTTGTCTTGATTCTCTCGATCTCGACTGCATCTCCCTGAGCTTCACAACAAATGGCAAGTTCATCCATCGCAAACCCATTTGTATTCGATTTTAACAGCATCAACAGTTCTCTCTCGGATTCATCTTCATCTGCTCATCTTCAATTCAGCGCAAAACCCAGTCTCTGTTCCCTTGATTGATTGCGCGAGAAGAAAAACCAATTCCCATCTTCTTCCCAATCGATCGATTCAACAGATGAGACATCAAACCCATCTTTGATTCAAACTCAACTTCACAGTGAAACCTTAAGTCAGCACCTCCCTCATCGTTCTAACTCAATCCAATCTCCCCTGTAAATCTCGATATCTTCACAAACCCATTCGAACCCTAGCTTTTCTTTCATGGCAGTAATAACTCACAGCACCAGATCCCAATCGGTTTATTTTGCAGCAGCCCTGTTTGTTTTTTTTTCCTTCTTCAATTGCACGAACCCTAACCTGAATTCATCAATCCCATTTTCCTCACAGCGATTGTACTCGATGTCGATTTCCTCCATCTGCTAAGCTGTGCCTCTCTTTCTCAATTTCGAATGGGAAGAATGAAATGAAGAGTGAGACGAGTTCTCTCGATTTAGGGTTTAGGTTTATAATTGGGTTCGGACTCGGGCATGGATCCGGGTACGGTTAGGGTATGGAGCAGGGTATGGATGGGCTTAGGTTAGGGTATGGGTGGATTCAGACATGTGGGCTTGGGTATGGGTCAGAGTTTAAGGTGTGGGTGGATTCAAACACCCACCATAAGTACATCCCAATTGTGCTATTCTCACTCCCTTCTTTTGGATAAGGGACACCTCTTTGACCTCCCCTTAACTATTATTGTCCTTCCTTCAGTAATTTGAGTCACCCCTTAACCTTGGCTGGGCTCCATATAGTATTCCCTCCTTGGTGAAATGACAATTTTACCCTTTTGCTAAAATATGGTGATTTCTTCTCCTTTTCCTCCGTGTGACTCCATAGTAGCTATAAAACTCAAAACAAGCGTAAAATACATAATTTACAAGAAAAATAGCAAAGAAAGCATAAACAATAGATAGTAAATAGGATGTATTCTACACCCTATCAAATTCCCCCACACTTAGACTTTGCTAGTCCTCGAGCAAATCAAACTAAAAACTCACAACTTCAAAGCGTTCAAGCGTCCTAAGCATCCAAAGAGTCATGAGGACATAGAGTTTCTGCATTCTAGTAATAAGAAGTTAGAAATACTAAAGAACATATTCTCATTCTTAAATGTTGAGTGAGAAATAACCACACCATAATGAGAGAACGTGTGTTTGAGAAACGATCAATAAGCATTTCGCCTCGACTTCTGCCTCACCAAAAAGGATTTTATGATAATTGCACTCAAAAAGACGGCTTTGTTTTATGGTTCTCACATGTGCAGGTAGGAATGAAGAGAGAAATCTGCAACACGTTGAATGGTGGGAAGGACAACTTCCGAAATATTTTTAAAAACCCACATCTTTTAATATTTTGAAAAACCATTTTTCTGACGATCTCTAAGAAAGGAAATCAACCATATTACCGAGGATGAGATTACTTACTCACCTTCACATCCGATCGCCAATTATGATAACACCACTCTCACGGCATCCATAGAAACGTCTTCCGCTCCTCGTCTTGATCTTCTTGGTCTTCGTCTTCAGTTTCAACTATTGATGATAAACTCTCGAATTTCATAAATTCTTAACAATTTGTAACTCTTTTTACCTTAAATCCTTGTCGCTTGAAACTTCCTTATAGATTTTTCCTTCCTCACGGCTTATAAAAACAAAACAAATATTTCTCTTTTTTTTTTTTTTTTTTTTTTTTTTTTTGAAACAAGAGAAATAAAATACAAAACAAAAAAGTAAACCATGGCCGTGGGAGAAATATTTTACCGCTTGATTCTTCACAACTTGTGTCGCCTCAAAATCATAAACTTCAATAATTCTCACCTTTTACTTTTCTTTGCTCTTATAAATAAGTCTTCATACTTGGATATAAAATTACCTCATTGTATTGTAAGTCCTCAACACATATGTAAAATCCGCTCATTTGTATGTTGCTTTACTTGAGTTTGAAATTTGCTCTTTTTCTCGTTCCGTTGCTTGTAAACCTTAAACTTTTCCATCTTTCCTTGTAGATTTTGATGTCGCTCCTTGTTGATGATGAATGTGTTTCTATGGATCCGTTGTTGTCGAGAGAGAGAATGGTGCTAACTGCAAATCGAACTACAAGAAGGTGGCTTTCATCTATAGACGTCACCCTTATGATTGACAAAATTAGCACTCAAGAGATGAAAGAGTAGTGCTTCTATTGGTGGGAGGTTGGGTAGCTCACCATTCTACCCGGAATTAACGTATGGTGACACACACTCAAAAGAAGCTCTTTAGTAGATGGAAAATTTCTGGTCGGTGCCTCACATGATATGAATACGGGTAGTCTCCACTAATGATTGATCAGCAACTCTAATAATGCATTTCTCCCTGCACCAAATTCGCATCACCGGCATGATTAAATCCATTATTTAACACTCTAACAAACAAGAAATCCGAACGTAGTTCTCTAACATTTCCAAGTTCAATTATGTCGGTCAAAATCTCTATGTAAACATACCTAGAAGTATGCTAGTGACTCTAAAATCTTTAAAAGTTGGAGTTTTTATGAAAAACTTTTTTTTTTTTTTTTTAATTTTTTTGTAATTTTTGTTTTAAAAACATGCTTAACCACTCCCCCACACTTAAACCTTACATTGTCCTCAATGTAATTGAATCCTCCTAGTAAAGTCAAGGTGGGAAATTTTAACATGATAAGAAACAAGAAAAAGAAATAACAAAAATAAAAAAACAAAAGGATAAGAAATACAAAACCTATGGGTTGCCTCCCATTAAGCGCTTGTTTTAAAGTCGACGGCCCGACTTAGCTCTTGCGGCACATTACTCCTCCAGAGGGAGTGCATCTCCAAATGAAAGTTCATCAAAATTCACATAAGCGATGTTCTCATAGTATGGCTTTAATCTATGGCCGTTGACTTTGGAAACCGAATTGTCTCTAAGACTAGTAATTTCAACTGCACCATGAGGAAAAACATTAGTAACAACATATGGTCCAATCCATCGGGACCTTAACTTTCCAGGAAATAATTTAAGGCGAGAATGATATAAAATGACTTTTTGTCCCACAATAAAGCTTTTACGAGAAATCATCTTGTCATGAAAAAGCTTGGTCTTTTCCTTGTAAATACGGGCACTCTCGTAAGCATCATTACGTATCTCCTCTAACTCATGTAGTTGTAACTTCCTTTGTTTCGCTTCATCATACTCCATGTTGAATTTCTTTATCGCCCAATAAGCCTTATGTTCAAGTTCAACTAGGAAGATGACAAGCCTTACCATAAACCAACCTATATGGAGACATACCAATCGGTGTCTTATACGCCGTTCTATACGCCCAAAGTGCATCGTTGAGCTTAAAGCTGCAATCTTTCCTTGTGGTATTCACCGTTTTCTCAAGAATGGACTTGATCTCACGATTTGAAATTTCCGCTTGTCCACTAGTTTGTGGATGGTAAGGCGTACCAATTTTGTGTGTTATGTTGTACTTCTTGAGGAGAGCGTGGAAAGCCTTCTTGAAATGTGAGCCTCCATCGCTTATCACCACTCTTGGTGTACCATGCCTATTGAAAATGTTTTCCCTTACAAAATCACAAACAACTTGAGAGTCATTAGTTTTGGTGGCTCTAGCTTCCACCCATTTCGAAACATAATCAACGGCAAGAAGTATATAAAAGTTTCCATTCGAATTGACAAAAGGGCCCATAAAATCAATACCCCACACATCAAAAATCTCAACGGCGAGAATTGGTGTGAGTGGCATTTGATTTCGAGCACCTAGATTGCCCGTTCGTTGACATCTATCACACGATTTACAAAAAACATATGAATCTTCAAACAAGGTGGGCCAATAAAATCCACTCTCGAGAACTTTGAGAGCGGTACGTTTCGAACCAAAGTGGCCACCACAAGCAAAAGTGTGGCAAAAGGAGAGAATGGATTGAAATTCGGAATTAGGCACGCACCTTCGCATTATTTGATCAACCCCATATTTCCATAAGTATGGTTCATCCCACACATATTGCTTAGCTACCTTCTTAAGTTTCATCTTTTGGAAGTTGGACATTGTATTAGGTACTTTCCTTGTCACCAAGTAATTCACTATATCCGCATACCAAGGTGTTGATTCATCCATGGAGAAAAGTTGTTCGTCCGGAAAGCGGTCATGTAATGGAAGTTCTTTATGAGACATAACAAGTCTACTAAGATGATCCGCAACGGTATTCTCCACACCCTCTTATCACGAATTTCTATGTCGAACTCTTGTAACAATAGGATCCACCGGATTAATCTTGGCTTAGCTTCTTTCTTCTTTATTAAGTGTCTTAGTGCGGCATGATCGGAATACACAATAACCTTTGTACCCACCAAGTATGATCGAAATTTTTCCAACGCAAAAACTATAGCCAATAACTCCTTTTCCGTGGTAGAATAATTGATTTGTGCATCATTAAGGGTCCTAGATGCATAATAGATAACATGGGACAACTTGTCCACTCTTTGACCCAAAACGGCTCCAACCGCATAATCACTAGCATCACACATTAATTCAAATGGAAGATTCTAATCCGGTGATTTGATAATTGGCGCACTTGTCAACATTTCCTTCAATTTGTCAAAAGCATCCTCGCATTCCTTGTTGAAGTCAAAAGGCACCTCCTTTTGTAATAACTTGCACATCGGCATGGAGATTTTGGAGAAATCCTTGATAAACCGCCTATAGAAACCTGCATGGCCAAGAAAAGAACGAATTTCCCTCACCGAAGTGGGATATTGTAAGTTTCTTATTAAATCTATCTTTGACTTGTCCACTTCGAGCCCTCGAGAAGACACAATGTGACCAAGTACTATGCCGTGGTTTACCATAAAGTGACATTTCTCCCAATTAAGGACAAGGTTTGTGTCTATGCATCGTTTAAGAACTAGTTCAAGGTTGTTTAAACAACCATCAAAAGAATTGCCATAAACACTAAAGTCATCCATAAATACCTCGATGATGCGCTCCACATAATCCGAGAATATACTTACCATGCATCTTTGAAAAGTAGCCGGCGCATTGCAAAGACCAAACGGTATCCGTCTATATGCAAACGTTCCAAACGGACAAGTGAAAGTGGTCTTCTCTTGGTCCTCCGGTGCAATAACAATTTGGTTGTATCCCGAATAACCATCCAAGAAACAATAATAAGAATGCCCCGCTAACCTCTCCAACATTTGATCAATGAAAGGTAAAGGAAAGTGATCCTTTCGGGTTGCGGAATTAAGCTTTCTATAATCAATGCACACTCTCCAACCGGTTTGAACTCTTGTAGGAACAAGTTCATCGTCTTGATTTCGAACAACCGTGACTCCGGATTTCTTGGGTACCACTTGAACCGGACTAACCCACTTGCTATCGGAAATTGGGTAGATTACCCCCACACTTAGCAATTTGAGTATCTCTTTTTCACAACCTCCATCATGGGAGGATTAAGCCGACGTTGAGCATCACGTACCGGCTTCACGTTTTCTTCCATTAGAATCCTATGCATGCACATGGATGGACTAATGCCTTTGATGTCCGCAATTGTCCACCCAATAGCCGTTTTGTGCTCTCTCAAGACTCTAAGCAAACGGTCTTCTTGTACCGGTGTGAGGTTCTTAGAAATAATCACCGGAAGCTCATCTCCATCTCCCAAGAAAGCATACTTCAAATGGTCCGGAAGCGGCTTCAATTCTAGTTTGGGCGCCTTCACAATAGATGGTACAAGTACTTCATCATTCACGGGTAAAGAAATATATGAAACATTACCCTTTTTAGCTTCTTGCAATGTCGCCAACGCACCACACATCTCCACCAACTCCTTGGAGATTTCAACATCCAAGTTAGACAAGCCATGGACGTCCAATTCAATGCTCTTTTGCAACACCACATCAAGTTCATCCTCTTGGTTCAATTCCACCATTTGTTGCGCTAATGAATCAACCACATCAATGGAGTAAACGGAATGCACATCACTTGGGTAACGCATGGCTTCAAATATGTTAAAGTGTATTATCTCCTTGTCGAATTCCATAGTGAGTGTACCCTTATCAACATCAATCTTCGTCTTTGCGGTCTTCATGAATGGCCTCCCAAGAAGTAAAGAAGTAGATGCTCGGTTCTCATTGTTGTCCATATCCACCACGAAGAAATCCATAGGAAAAATAAGCTCATTTACTTGCACTAGCACGTCTTCTACAAGCCCCTTTGGATATATGTTAGACTTGTTCGCTAATTGGATAATAACTCTTGTCTCTTTCAAAGGTCCAAGATTCAAGGAGTCATATATTTCGGCCGACATCACACTAATGGAAGCACCCAAGTCAAGTAAAGCATGTTCAAACCTTTGCTTACCAATAGTAATTGGCACCGTGAAACCACCGGGATCCGTGCACTTTGTAGGCATCTTCTTCAATAGCATAGCCGACGCACTCTCACCAACTTTAGTAATTTCATTATCAAGCAACCTATCCTTCTTTGTGCATAATTCCTTCATGAACTTCGCATACCGTGGCATTGTCTTAATGGCCTCAATGAATGGGATGTTGATTTCAATCTTCTTGAAAATATCCATAAGTGCCTTGTCTTGAGCTTCTTTCTTGGATTTAGCAAAACGACTAGGAAAAGGAGGTGGAGTAGTGAAAGTAGGCACCGGTTCCTTGGATTGGTCGGTTGGTGTTGAATTCTCCTTTGGTGCGACTTCCTCCTTGTCTTTGACTACCTCTTCAATAGTTTCTTCATGATGACTTGGACTATCCACTTGTCTTCCACTTCTTAAAGTAACCGCATTAACATTCTCTCTTGGATTCACAAATGGTTGTGAAGGAAGTTTTGTGGATGCTTGAGATTTTAATAGGTTCACATCGGTCGCCAATTGTCCCATTTGAGTTTGTAAATCCTTGATGGCCGAATCGGTCTTTTGTTGGCTTTGTTGGAACATAGAAGTAAGACCTTTCACACCTTGCATTAACGCATTGAGCTTGTCATCATTCAAAGAATCACGCTCCTTGACTTGTTGTGGTTGGAATTGTTGAGAACCACCTTGTTGTTGAGTTTGAAAGCGTGATTGTTGGAAACCACCTTGTTGCGCATATGGATTAGGAGCCGCCGCTTGCTTGTTTGCATAACTAAAGTTGGGATGATCCTTCCAACCGGGATTATAGGTATTGGAGTATGGATCGTACCTTGGCCTTTGATTTGGATATAAAGCATTCACTTGTTCGGTCTCACCATCCGGAATAATTACCGCGGCCATCCTTTGCATCATTATCTCCATGTTACTCATACTTTGATCAAGATGTGATGATGAATCACTAACTTCATGCACTCGCCTAACCATTGGTTCATCCCTTGTGTAGAATTGTTGCGAGTTCGCAGCCATACTTTCAATCAACTCGGTAGCTTGGGTCACCGTCTTGTTCACTAGTGCACCACCACCCGCGGCGTCAAGAAGAGACCTATTGCTTGGGTTGAGAGCTTCGTAGAAGTATTGGAGTATCATAACCTCACTAAATTGATGGTGTGGACAGCTTGCCACCAACCTCTTATATCGCTCCCAACATTCATACAATGATTCTCCCACTTGTTGTTTCAATCCACAAATCTCCTTGCGAATTTGAGTAGCTTTGGATGCGGGAAAATATCTCTCGAGGAAAAGTTTCTTCATCCCATTCCATGTTGTGATACTTAGGAAGGCAAATAATATAACCATTCCTTAGCATTGCCGCCAAAGAAATCGGGAAAGCTTTCAACATTGCTCCATCCGCATTAGTCTCCGGTGGAAGCATAGCCATAACTATGGTATAGAAGTCCATAAGATGTTTGTTTGGGTCCTCATTCACCATGCCATGGAACTTTGGTAACTCTCTAATCAACCCCGTCTTGATCTCGAAGTTTGAGTTAGTTTGGATACACCATTGTTGTGTATCAAGCCTGTGAGAAGCTAGGTCCTTGAGTGTACAATCAGCCATCGTTTCTTCCTCTTTGTCTGAATCACTTGATGAAGAAGGAGGAAGTGGAGTGTTAATCGCACGAATGAAATCCTTTAGTTGAGTACCCGATCGAAGACGTATTGGACTCGGTCTGCCCTCTTTAAGCATTCACCAAAGGTATAGCACCTGAAATAAGATTCTCGAAAACTAAGTTAGATATGGTATAGAATCTAACAAAGCAAGAATAAAGCAAAAACAAAAACAAAAACAACTAAAAATCGCCCGTTGCTCCCCGGCAGCGGCGCCAAAATTTGATGCGTGTCGTAGGTGCAATCAAATTAATTAATGTTTCCACTCAATTAAAAAGAATATAATGGAAGTCAAGTTCGTTCCCACGAGGAGCAAGAGATTCTAGTTGTAAAAATTGTCACAAAAAAGGGGGTGTAAAAAGCAAGAGAAAATAAACAAAGCAATTAAAATCGAAAGTTGAAAGCAATAAGAGAGACAAGATCAAGGAATCCTTATTCGTTACGAAACAATGAATCAAGTTATGTTCTTTTCTACTTATTAGTCACAAATTATCACCAACCGTAGGTAAAGCAGCTAGATCAGTGCTAAACCCCTAAATCCCTTATATCACCGGACACGGAAGTTCTCGACTACTGGGATTCTATTTACCAAACCACCTAGTAGTAGATCACTCTAGATGTAATTTAAATAAACGCATTAAGATTCATGAACTTATTAGGTCAATATTAGTAGTTAGACTCTTAGATCAAGGTCTACTTGCTAATGTTGTTTTCACACACAATTGCTCCACGGAATCCCTCCGCAAGGTCTCGTGTTTGCTACTTATGTAAAGAGTCAAGAAACGATTACTTATCCCCTAACTTTCACTAGCTTTAGATCAAATTAACAAATCAATTTAGCGTGCACTCTAAACAATCTATCAATCAATCATGAATGTCATTAAGATCATTCCTATTAGTAAAAATAAACGATAATTATGTGAAAAACCTCAAGATAGAATTGAAAACAAAAACTTAAATCATATGTTAAGAACTAGGAATTCATCCTCAATCAATAAGAAAATTAGCTACTCATGCTTTTGAAATTCACACAAATAATAATTATTAAAAGAAGAATTTTCAAGTTCACACAAATAATTAAAAAGAAGAATCTTAGAAAAGCAAGCAAAAACACAAGTGATGTGTGTGTAGAGAGGTGTGTAAAAGATGTAGAGAACTTCTCTATTTATAGGCTTCAATATTCTCCAAATCTTCCAAGGAATAGAATCCTTTTCCTTTAGCAATTCAATTTCCAAATCCAAGCTTTTCTCAACTCTTCCACCTTCTCTTTCCAAATTTGAGCCCAATTCTCCATCCAATTCCTAGTCCAAGTCTTCACACCCATGAGAGAAGTCCATAGAAAATTCTGGAATTTTTGGCTCGCAGGGGAAAACTGGTATTGTGGCGGAATTTGGTAGGAAACGTCATGCGCCGGCCACCTGAGAATTTTCTCCGTCGACGAATATTCCGTTGGTCAACCGTCAAAGATTAACGGTCAAAGGGGTCAAACTAACGGTCAGTCGTCAGTCAATAGTCAAGGGAAAGGAATGAGTCAGCAGCGAGTCAGCTGCTTAGTTAGCTGAATAGTTGGCTTCTGAGTTAGCTGATTCGCTGGGTCGGATCGGCTCTTCGAACTCGTTCTGGATCGGTCACCGTGATCGTCTGGATCGGTCATCGCCGGTACTAAGTTGACTCGCCGGAGCATAAAAATGGCCAGAGTTTCCTCTGATTTGACGACAATTCGCAAGCCAATTTCAGGCTGATTCTTCCCCCTGTGCAAATCCTAACATTCATCTATTCAATTCATTCCATTTATCAACAGGGCTTCAATCACCAGCTTCAACCCATTAATCTTCCCTGTAATAGAAACAGCACTATAGCAGCAACACAAATTCTTTCCTCTGGTTTTCAAATTGAGCTCAAACCCACTCTGTAATTCAATTTCTTCACTCGATCTCTTCTTCCCTGCTTCATTCAATTCATCTTCTCGACCCATGGCCTTCAACAACAATCGAACCTTAACAAGAAAGTAAAAAACCCCCAATTCCAACTACAACCCATATGTTCTTCATCTGAACCCATTACAGCGATCGTTCTTTACCATCTCGACCTTGTCTTGATTCTCTCGATCTCGACTGCATCTCCCTGAGCTTCACAACAGCGGCAAGTTCATCCATCGCAAACCCATTTGTATTCGATTTTAACAGCATCAACAGTTCTCTCTCAGATTCATCTTCATCTGCTCATCTTCAATTCAGCGCAAACCCAGTCTCTGTTCCCTTCAATTGACGGCAGAAGAAAAACCAATTCCCATCTTCTTCCCAATCGATCGATTCAACAGATGAGACATCAAACCCATCTTTGATTCAAACTCAACTTCACAGTGAAACCTTAAGTCAGCACCTCCCTCATCGTTCTAACTCAATCCAATCTCCCCTGTAAATCTCGATATCTTCACAAACCCATTCGAACCCTAGCTTTTCTTTCATGGCAGTAATAACTCACAAAAGCACCGAGATCCCAATCGGTTTATTTTACAGCTCGTTTGACCACTTTTTGTTTTTTTCCTTCTTCAATTGCACGAACCCTAACCTGAATTCATCAATCCCATTTTCCTCACAGCGATTGTACTCGATGTCGATTTCCTCCATCTGCTAAGCTGTGCCTCTCTTTCTCAATTTCGAATGGGAAGAATGAAATGAAGAGTGAGACGAGTTCTCTCGATTTAGGGTTTAGGTTTATAATTGGGTTCGGACTCGGGCATGGATCCGGGTACGGTTAGGGTATGGAGCAGGGTATGGATGGGCTTAGGTTAGGGTATGGGTGGATTCAGACATGTGGGCTTGGGTATGGGTCAGAGTTTAGGGTGTGGGTGGATTCAAACACCCACCATAAGTACATCCCAATTGTCTTATTCTCACTCCCTTCTTTTGGATAAGGGACACCTCTTTGACCTCCCCTTAACTATTATTGTCCTTCCTTCAGTAATTTGAGTCACCCCTTAACCTTGGCTGGGCTCCATATAGTATTCCCTCCTTGGTGAAATGACAATTTTACCCTTTTGCTAAAATATGGTGATTTCTTCTCCTTTTCCTCCGTGTGACTCCATAGTAGCTATAAAACTCAAAACAAGCGTAAAATACATAATTTACAAGAAAAATAGCAAAGAAAACATAAACAATAGATAGTAAATAGGATGTATTCTACACCCTATCATATATTACGGCTCCTAGGTTTGCACCATTTGTATGCAAAGGAACCAGCACCTTGTTGTTCTTTGCTTGCATTGTCACTACATCTTGATTGAAATGCATGACTTTAGTATAGTCATGACTTAGGATACCCGGGGTTTCACATCACATCATTGGACAGGGTTCTTCTTCACGCGCCTTTGAAACCAGGACTTTAAGCATCACTTGCTCTTTCAAACTGCCACGTTAAAAACTGCCACGCTTTAACGTGGCGGAAAAACAACATCATGTTCTTCCTAACGATGAGTTACTCTTAACTCATATACTTGATGTACTTACATCTTCATTCTTGACTTAGGATACTTGATGTACTTACTCTTAACTCATCATGTTCTTCGCTACCAAATTCCTTCGCACTTCCACATAACTCTCAACAGCAAACTCGACTATCCCACCAACTCCTCTATTTGCTTTTTTCACTTTCAGCATCTTCTATTGCATATTTAGGCTTAATATACTAGCTTTACTTTGAATTAAAGAGGCAAGATCTTTCACTTCAAATACCCGCATTCACTACTACCTTACATAGAGAGACTTCATTCCAACACTAAGGTCCACTCGACCCAAACTGAAAGTATAATCAAACTTGAGCAAATACTCGCGCCAACTGATTGCAACTTTTAAGACCTAATAAGCCTTGCAATACTGACTTCAACTTCTCTTCTAAGCAACAAAGGAAGCGAGACAACACCTACTGTCCCTAATGTAGCATTTCACTTTGCCACATGCACTCTTCCAACTATCAACGTTCGTATGCCACTCCCATAACGAATCACACTATAATTGACAATTAGTTGAATACTCCTTCAAACTGATGCCATCATGTTGCTTTAGCTGTCATGAAGATTTCTTCAATAATGGCCACATGCCATCTTTATGCATCGCCACTTGCTTTTCCTTATCTTTCCCGCATCCACAATTTGGCCTAACTTGTATCTCTAGCCGCATCATGCATTCTGGCCATGCCCAAATCCCATTTGGCGCATGCTACTGTTGCATACACGCTATGCCAATTAGCACCCAAATCTTGACACAAACTTGTGCACCTTTGCACAACTGGAACGGACTTAACTTGGTAATTCTGAGCATCACCATAGAGCTCAGCAAAGTCATATCACTCAATGACTTCCGCGGATAAACACTTTAGACAGTTGCAAACAAGGCCATAATCCTTGAAAATGAGGCGTCACTGCCTACGTTCCATGAAGCAAGAATGCCGCATTCTTCTTCAAACTTGGAACTTATTTTTACTGCCCATGCACAACTGGCAACTCTTGTCTTTCCCCTTCTCCAAAATCAAATTCAGTAGCAACAATTGTTGATTTGCAGTCGACAAGAACATCCGCTTGTGGTTATGATCAAATGCATGTCTTTGGACACCCTTGTCCAAACATACTGATCCCACTCATAAACCAGGTGCAAGCACACTCTTTGTGCTCATCTAGCATAAACGAAGAACACTTTGCAAACGCAAGATCGTGGTGTATCGGTTTTCCCCTAACTTGCGCTTCTGTCTTCATCCTTTCCATAAGCTTTATGCTAGATAAGAATTGGCCTTCAAATTCTTCCTTCTATGGCATCACATTGCCACAAACATGTTGTTTCGCAACCAGGCTTTGCATTACCAACAAAGTACATGCATTGGAGAGAGATAACTATAATCTTCCATCAACTGGCTACGATGAAAACACCTTCAATCTATCACATAGACATGTTCTTCATCTACTTTTCCACGGCAAAGGCCATCAACTTCTTTGAGTTCAGGAATTTTCGCAAAATTCCCATTACTACTTGTAATGTACTCGCTAGTGATAACACTACGAAAGAATGCATTCCAAATGCATAATCTTCGCATACTTGTGAGAAACATGGACTTTAACACCTGACTTGCACCATAGAAATCAGCATACTCCTTAGTTCTGTCATGCCATCACTTGAAAACCTGGTTTTCAATGACTCTTGCACGTTCGTCTAACACTTTGGGATGGAATTTAGGCACCTTTTCCATAAACTCTCTTGGCATGTTGCTACTTCAAGCTTCAAATTTCATTCCAATTGATCTTTCCACATAAGACCAACTTCTTCTAGTCTCCATACTAGTGAATCTCAAACAATTTTTCACTGAATTTGACAAACAAATGACACCAACTTGCGTAAAAAGAGAGAAAAATCAGCAACCGTGTCCCCTAACACAGCTCTGATACCTTCTGTCACATGCCCATTTAATTGCCTAAAATTTTCATGGGACATGACCGGCAATGATTGTGGTTCAGTGAATCAACTTCACCCAAAATTATTGAGCCTTGCATACTTGCATCAAAGTACGCATCTGCCTTCACTCATAAGGCCTTATGCAACGGAAGTCTTCTCTTCTTTCTCTCTAACTCTTCATGCCCCCATAAGCATAAGAGGTTCTGCCATGCACGTAAAAGATTCTCACACCAAACCAGCAACACAATGAACACAAATAATACTGCAACAAACCCATTTTATTGCACTAAAGGAAAATTACCCAACTCGTCCATCACATGGACCAAAACATGCCATTCACCCCTTGGTGAATGCCTTATTTTCTCAAGTATGAGACTACACTTCTACAAAACTCTCTCCTATGTAAGCCTACTGATTTTCCTACTCCTTAGGACTATTTATACAGCAAACTCACTAGCCAAAACCATGCAAAACACTTGCACACGCATGGAACAGCCATGTGTCCCATCATGTAGTTTTCATAACCGCCAGCTTGCTTTTCAACTGCCACCTTTTGTGTTGTCACGCCAACTGGTGCCACACCTGGTATTGGTGGTTATGAACACTCACAAATGGTTATAAAATTCTTCTACAACCGTTTTACTTCGTCTCGCGTCATTGGCATGCTTTTGAAGTCCGTAACCAACTCCTAACTGTCACTTGATCCGTATTGCACCATTGTTGTGCTTCATTGAATTCTTCCTCGCTCCAACGCTCAGCCATTTTGGCCCTCCATGCTTATCACTCTAAGCTAATACATTGATAATCCTTGTGCTTCAATCATCGAGATCAACTCCTTAAGCTCATTCTGGTTGCTTATACATCATATGCTTAGCTTAGCCAATTTGCTTGACAATAGCAATGTCACTCTTGCATTACTATCTTGTTTGCACTGTCCAAGCTTTGGCCAGCCTTGAAATAATGTCATAGACCAACTCCTGGCATATTCTTCACTCTTGCATCATCCTTGATTTTGGGCCAACTCAATTCCGCAGATATGCATCAATGCCAACATCGCATGTTGCATCTGTCAACTTTAGCCATGTCTTGCCAATCCCTTAATGAAGCTTCATTGTGTCGGCCAATAATCTTTTTTCCTTAGCCAAATGTCTTTATAGTGTAGTGCTACCTTTGCGCTTCACTGGACCTGTAGGGTGCCACTATCTTAGTGCTTTACAGTCTATATAATATACCGCTATTATGGCTTTGCATTACGCCATTACGGCGGAGTACTGACTTAGCCTGCAACACTGTAACGCGCAATCATTGTGTGACACTTGCAGCCATGTCATAGACCTGCCCCACCTAATCCATTCAACGCCCTCGTTAAATGCGACCCAGTATGAGCACCATACTTGTCTTAACTTTTCTTCACTTGCTTTCAGAACCTTTTCCGAAAATCGGCAGTACTTTTTTGGATAAACCCTAAGCCAATGATCCCCCTCTGATTGCATCCGCATCACTTAGATTTACTGCTTTGCCATTGATCTCATATACTTGAGCCACTTCTCGGCGTCGTGCACTATGCTTACGCTGCTACTCAAATCACGTATCAATACCCAAATGCAAACCTGAAATTCTTCTTAGACAACTCTCTTTAGGCATGAATTTCGCCTTGAATCATTTACGCCTATACGCATAAAATGATTCTTCTTAATCTTATCACCACGATCATTTCTATAGTCTTTCGCCTCCCGACTTTTCCTTTTGCATCTAACTCAACATGACAAGGACTTACAAACGACTTAGCTTCATTTTCAATCAGTTTTGCCGGCACATTCCTTGAACTGTAGTTCTCCATGACCCTCATTAAGCATGTCACAAAGTGCATAGTGGTTCTCATAAGACACCCAAATTCCACACTCCATGCCTCTCTAAACTCTAATTATGCAGTCTTCATTCAAGAACTCATTTTTCTGAATGTGGCCACCAAGTATAAACTCTTTATACTTATGCCATTTTGCATACCCGAGCTGGAATGGAAATTTTCTTTTCCTAACAAGTTAAAACCAAAACTATTGAGTTGCACAACCCATCTACGCAACTATGACTAACTATCTCTTTGGACATAACATAGCTAACCCGTTAGCTGTCCATGCGCCATGCCTTCAAAGACAATATGTTTACAAATACTTCTTTGAACTGCATTGCTTGTTGCCTGGAAAGTATGTGTCTTTCGCTAAGGCCATGAGTTCTACCCAACTCATGTTTGCTGATTATGTGATTTCTAACTTTTTGTATTGCTTGCAGTGTCGCCGCCCATCTGCTGTCGTGCCATTTTGAATCCCCAAACAACAAAATCACTTACGCATCAACTAGGACCCTTGTCCTATGCTTTGCTTATTAGCTTTTAACTTGACTTTCTACTGCATACGTTAGGCTAAGTATGCTACTACAATATCTCCCCATGAACTAGATTTACATCGTAAATAAAGAGGCAAGACTTTATAAGAGAAAACACCTTCATTCATTACTGCTCTTATATAACAAGACCATGTACCATTACATGATTGATCCACTGATCACTTTTGTAAAGCTAAAACGTTATTAACAAAGCAACTTGCTTACACCATAGCAAAGTATATACAAACTTGAAGACTCAAATAAAAGTATGTACAACCAAACTCTACACACAGAGTTTGCAACAACCAACAACTAAAGCTACATAAAACAAGGCCAGAAATACTCTTGTTTTTGGCGTCAAAGTGTCGCCAATGGAGACAGCAACACTTACTCTTGTTCTTAGCTTTGTTTCTTTTGTCAAAGTGAGCAACAATCTCGCTACGAGGTCTCTTCCTTGAACCTTCACTTCGGCCTTCACGAGTCTTGCTAGAATGACTCCCATAGTCATCCCCAACTGATGCATTAAGTTGCGCCTTGAGTGGACAGCTTCTAGCGAAGTGTAAACCTTTGCAGATGAAACATCCCCTATACTTCCGGGCTGAAGGGAATAATTTATATTCCTTTGGCTCATGCTTGTGCTTAGTGCTTACAGATTTTTCCTTCGTTTTGGCTTCACCTTCACAACTTTGCACATCTTCAGTCTTTGTGCAACTAGTAAGCCCTCTTACCACTTGAATAACCATCTGGATACTCTGGATTTTGCGCTTCTTGAGTACAACAATCACACTCGAACCTGCGCCAGCCAGAAATTGGAACATCTGATCTTCTTCACTCATGCCACGTACTTCTTGCACCAACGCAAGGAAGTTTTCAACATATGCATGTGGTGTACCCGTCATTTTTAGCCTACGCATGCAAACTCTCTCTAGCGTACCAAACACCATTGCTTGGCCAGAACTGACATCTCAGTCCATCTTTCATGTCATTCCATGACATAGAATTGGCATAACCAGCAGTTTCATCTTCTTGCAGCATAGTTCTCCACCAAACCTTTGCATCATCACCAAGGTAATTGCCTGCGAGAGTTACCTTTTGTCATTCCCTAGTTCCATTCGCCTCAAAGTATGCCTCAACGTTATACAAGAAATTCTCAATTTCTCTAGCATTTCTGGAACCTGCGTAAACTCTTGGCTCGGAGACTCGATTTGAGCTTTCTCCATGCACGTTCGCCCCTGCAAACATGCCGTTACTGATTAACCCTCGAATGCCTGCCCCTTCCTCTAACATTTGCTTCGCATGGCTTGTTAGTATGGTCTTTATGTTACTGAATTGCACCTTCAATTCAGTCATTTCAGCATTGGTTTCACAATTCAAAAGGGTTGCATCGGACACCTTGTCTTCCTTGCACCTACCCTTCCATCGAATTCTTTGAACCAATCTGCCGTTCTTCCTTCAAGTAAATATAGCTTGCCATTATCTTCAGAAACAAGAGGATTTTCAAGGCCATCACAGCCCATGTATATGGTCAGATCACCAAGATCACCATATTCCTCAAGCTGATCAAACGTACCCGGTAGTTCTTCGTCGATCATCATGCCATTAGAAATCATTTCTAATGCGAAACTCTGAAAATAATGCGCCACTTACTTGCTCACAGGAAAATAGATTAAGAGAGAAAGAAGCACCAGCGTATTATCCAACAAATACACTCGAATTGTGTACCAAATTAACACAACTCTGATACCCGAAATGTCACACCTTCAAACACCCCGAAATTTTCTGCGAAAGTGTAACCCATCAAAGACAGTGGTTCCGTGAATAAAACTTCACCCACCTGCACTTCAACCTTATAAGTTCGCACCTATGCAAACAGCCAACTCTTCAGGTCAACAGTGGAAGTCTTTTTAGCCTTCTTTCACTTCTCTAAACTTCTTCAAATACACCCCATAATGCATTTAATCATTGCCATACTTTGCCAACAACAATCAGCCAACCAAGAACACTAAGAACATGACACAATCACTTCATTTTATTGCATCAAAGGGAAGAAATACAAAACTTGCCCACTTAGGGACTTACACAGACTTGTTGACCTTGAACTAAGCCTTAGCCTTACAAAAACTCTCATATTTTGAGTCTCTCACTCACATATGCAAGCCTGCCGAATTTTCCATGCCTTAGGACTATTTATACAGCAGCGTTACTTGGCCAAACCGTGCACAACCGTTGCACACGCCTGGGACATCCATCTGTCCCATGAAGCAGTACTGTAACTAGCAATAACCGTGCTAACTGGCCAGTTCTCTTCCAACTCGCGCCAATCATCAAACACCTGTTCTCTTGCAGTTAGGAACCGTCTCCCATGCTTATAAACTCCTTTATAACCGTTCTACTTCATCACGCGTCACTGGCATGCTTGTGAAGCTCGTAACCAACTTGTAACCGTCACTTGAGCCGTATTGCACCTTTGTTGTGCTTTGCGGGTACGCCTCGCGCCAACGTTCGGCTCTCTTGGCTGATAGACACATTTTTTGTGTCAGAATTGTCCTCAGTGTTGGTATTATTGGAACTCGATTTTTGTACTAATATTGTGTTTTTATGTATTTTTAGGTATTTTTGGAAATAAATATTTTTTGGAAAAATCGGCTCGAAAAGTTGCGCGGAACACTCCCGGAGGACAAGTGTTATTCGGACCCTCGTCTTTGGATAAGGGGTAACCCAATTACTAAGGGGCACCCCAAGGAGGCATTGCTTATTCGCACCCCGAAACAGGATAAGGGGCACCTTCTTCAACCTTTCAAAAAACTGGATTTTGGCGGGAAAAATATGTCACGCCCGGCGGACTTTGGGTCGAGATTTAGGGACGTTTAAGAGAGATTCAATGTTTGAAACTTCATAGTTAGACTTGTTAGAGCATCATAGGCATGGTATGGTCGTCGGAATTGGTTCAATTTGGCTGGATAATTACTTGGGAGCAATCAGGGTTCAACAGGGTTCTTTGAAAACCCGATACTGCTGTTCTGGTTTTGGAAGATCTCTAGGGAGATTAAAACTCTGAAACTAGTTGGATAGGGCCTGTTACACTCTAACAGGACTGGTAAGTCCATCAGAACCGATAAAATTTGGCCATTGGCCCTGTATGCTTATCACTCTAAGCTAATGCACGAACAATCCTTATGCTTCAATCATCAAGGAAAACTCCTTAAGCTCACTCTAGTTACTCATGCGTCATATATGCTTCACTACGCCGATTAGCTTCACAAGCAATGCCGCTCTTGCATTACTGAGTTGTTTCCATTGTTCAAGCTTTGGCCAGCCTTGAACTAATGCCATAGACCAAATATTGATCTATTATACCTTCTTGCATCATCCTTGAGTTTGGGCCAACTCAATTCCATGGATATGCGTCAATGCCAACATCACATGTTGCATTTGTCACTTTGGCCTCGTCTTGCCTTTCCCTTAATGAAGCCTCATTGTGTCGGCCAATAAGCTTCATTCCTTAGCCAAATGTGTTTACAGTGTAGCGCCACTCTTGCGCTTCACTGGCCCTGCAGGGTGCCACTATCTTAGTACTTGACAGTCTATACAGTATACCGCTATTATGGCTTTGCATTGCGCTATTATAGCTTTGCATTGCGCCATTACGGCAGAGTACTGACTTGGCCTGCAACACTATAACGCGCAATCATTGTGCGACACTTACAGCCATGTCATATATACCTACCATCAACTAGAGTTCAAGTATGGTCTTAATTAGAGTTCCATATCAGTCCCAAAGATGGTGCCCGCAGCGAAAGGCGATTAGCAGCTCAGCTAGTGTCATTTGATTGTATGTCGATCTAATCACTTCCCATCTCCCAATATTCTATCCTGATTCCCCGACTAAACATTTATCTCTATTTCCTAGTATTCTACCTGATTTTCTCGACTAAACATTTATGGGATGTGGCATGATCTAAATTGTAAATCCATAAATTATTTGGCCCGGCAATTTTCTACATCATAAAATTGAATTTTCCTTTTGAACTTTTCGAAAAATAGCTAATTGTAAAATCGAATTTTGATATGGAACTTTTCGAGAAATAGCTAATTGGACACATTGCCAGTCAGACTTGTCGAGAAGTATCGGGCCGACCGGAAACAACACCACTCCCTTTCCGAGAAGTAGATGATTGGACATATGCACATACTGCGGATTAGACTCGTCGTGAAGTAGCAGCCGGCCCGGCACAACACCACTCACAGAAAAAGAACAGGGTCACCCCTCATAATATTCACTTTAGCTTTCAGCCTCCCATTAGCTGGGATCCAAAGGCTCACAAAAATCCCACTAAACCATTCAGTCCCTCTTCTTGTTCTTCTTCTTCCCCGTCTGAGTTTCCTCCTCCCTCTCAGCCGCAGCTGAGCTGATAATCCTCATCAACCCTAGTACTGCTACAAGCCAACTATTCTCTCAACTCATACTCACTTTCTTCTTAGGGTTTCACTTCTAAAACCCCCAAATCAAAGTAATCAAAGATTTGATTTTCGTAGTCATGACGAAAGGCGATGACAGCAATGTTCTCATCCTATCAGGGAAGAAAAAGACTAAACCAAAAATCAAAAATCAGGTATACAACATATTTAGTCTGATATTGTTGCTTTTGAACCCAAAGTTTTTTCATTCAGCTTTCATTAATTTTAGTAGGTTAACTGTTTGATGAATTGTATCACTGAATAAGCAAAGACCCATAATTAATCTCCTTTGATATTTGGATTTAGGCAAACGCAACAAAAAAAAACACCCCTTAGTAAATCACAGAAAAGGAAGTTGAGGAAATTGGAGGTATGTAAAGGTTCTCATTCAGTTTGTATTATAATCTTGAACATATTTGCATTTGTCCTGTGTAGTGATTTGTTTTTATGTATTATGAGTATAGGAGGAGAAGGAACAGGAAGCGAAACTATCTGAAAGTGTTCGAATCTTGGAGTATGTTGTGGTTCTTTTGTTTTCCGGTATTCATTTATAACTGTTTGATTGATTTAAGTTAGGAAATATACTTCAAAATGACGATTTTTTTGCAATTATAGGAAATACAAGATTAGAGATGAAGCGTTTTCTCTTCTCAAGTCATCGGGGAATATAGGACAGGTTTGTATAATGAGATGATATTGTGTTTTGCATTACAAAGTAAAGGGTTCTGGGATTTGGGATTATGATGAATGGATATGTTTGTGTAGGCTGAAACTGTGAAGGAAAAGCGGCTACGGGCAGTACAGTTTTTAAGGCAGGGTTAGAAGCTCCGGAGGATGATAGACCTAGTAAAAGAAGGGCAAAAGAGGCTGAGCCCTGTCAAACTGAAGTTAGTTCGGATGACAACTGTGAAGATGTTGTTGAAGATGACATTGTACAACCGATGATGGTAGAACATGAACCTCATGTTAATGCACCTCTTGCTTCTACTACTTCTCAACAGCCACCTTCTTGTAGTACACAGTGTACAGATGTTGGTAATGATAATTGCTTACCAACTAAGGATTTGGCCGTTAGGGATGATAGCAGTAACATGGACAAAGAACAGAAACATCCTCCAACTAAAGCTTCTGAGAATCAAAGAAGCAACACTACCGTCAAGGTTGTATTTTGTTATTTGTATATCTGAAAATTGTTTGTGTTGAATGGCACAAAATGGACGGAAGTGAATGTTAATGTGAGTGTCGATCGGGAATTACTGACATAAGCTGGATTGTTAATTGAATCAGGTTAAGGAGGTTACTGCTCCAAAAGTAGGCGCTAATACGGATAGCACTGTTTCAAATTCTAATGTTACCAGAGCTTTGATAACCCCAACTTTTGTGCCTGTTTCAAGACCTTCCGAGGTCGAAAGAAATAGAAAGGATCTGCCTATAGTTATGATGGAGCAAGAGATAATGGAAGCTATAAATGAAAATTCAGTTATTATTCTCTGTGGAGAAACTGGGTGTGGTAAAACTACTCAAGTCCCTCAGGTATGCATTGCACACATCCTTTCATAGTTTTGAAATTGCAGGCACTTTTCACTCCTTATCTTGGCACTTGACTTACGCTTAGTTTCTGATGCTTGTAGTTCCTGTATGAAGCTGGGTTTGGTTCGACCAAATCTGGTCGGCAAAATGGAATAATTGGTGTTACTCAACCACGTCGTGTTGCAGTTCTTGCCACTGCCAAGCGAGTGGCATATGAACTGGGTCTTACTCTTGGTAAGGAGGTTGGTTTTCAAGTTAGACATGACAGGAGACTCGGAAACAATGCCTCCATCAAATTCATGACTGATGGAATTTTACTTCGAGAAATACAGGTGTGAAAAACAAATAAGATACGTAGATACATTTTATTGATAAATGTGATATGATCTGTGTTGCAACGATACGGATACGGTATCGGATACAAGATACCAATACGCTACTATGATACACCAACTTGAAAAACTAAAATACGGCGATACGGCATACTCAACTAGAAACTTAACAAAATACATACATGTGTTTGCATGATTAAAATATAATCTGTATGATTAACTTCACTGAAGAGAGAAAAAGTCTGGATAAGGAGGAAAGACTAGAGCAAGATCAGTGGACAGATTCGGAACTAATATTTTGTCACTATAGTTAAAACTTCTCATAGAATCTAGTAAAATATCTAAATTTTCTAATATTTGGTCGAAGTTTTCTAACTGAGTTGTATCTTGAAGTATTGGGTGTATTAGTACGCGTATCCGTGTAAATACGAATCGATACGGCTGATTATTTTTTTAGGCGTATCGTTGTAACACAGGATATGATGCTATATGGTATCATTCACATATAATCCTTTGTTTTGCTGACTCACAAGCTTGTATGATCTTATCTTTATTTGCTCAAGTTAGTTTATTGGCACTAACACTGACGTCCAGTTGTTTTGGTGTAGAATGATTTCTTATTGAAGCGATATTCTGTGATCATTCTTGATGAGGCTCACGAGAGAAGTCTGAATACTGACATACTCATCGGATTTCTTTCTCGTATTATAAAGGCTCGCCAGGTGAGAATTAGAATAGAAAGTTGGAACATTTTTCTCTTCCTGTACAGATAACTTAATTTTACCAGTATTGTTATAATCCGACTTGCTAATTATGATCTAATTTTTGTGACAGGAATTATACCAAGACCAACAAAAGATGTTGTTGAATAATAATAAAAAAAAAATGTTGACTATCACCCCTGAAAATATGGTGTCTCCATTGAAAGTCATACTTATGAGTGCCACTTTACGAGTTGAGGACTTTTCAGGAACAAAGATATTCGATCAACCTCCACCTGTAATAGAAGTTCCAACTAGGCAATATCCTGTTACTATTCATTTTTCAAAGAGAACAGATGTTGTAGACTATATTGGTCAAGCTTTTAAGAAGGTCATGGCAATTCACAAGAGGCTTCCGCCTGGAGGTATCCTGGTCTTTGTTACTGGGCAAAGGGAAGTGGAATACTTGTGTAAAAAACTATGTGGAGCTTCAAAAGAGCTAAAGAATAGAAATAAGCTTAAGTGCAAGGAAGATGAAAAGACTGCAGAAAGCTTGGGAGCAAGCAGTATTGATGAGGGGATTGCTATGAAGGACATTAGTGAAGCATGTGAAATGCAAGGTCATTCAGACCAACAGACTGATGGGTTTAGCTCTTACGATGAAGATTATAGGATTCTAAGTGAGGAGGAAGACGAGGATGACTACTCTTCAGGGACAGAGAGTGATCTATCCTATAATAGTGAAGATGATTTTGCATCCTCGGACAAAGATGGTGACCATGTCGATGGTCTAGATGGTGGGAGCCTCGCATCGCTGAAAGCTGCTTTTGAGTCCTTGGCTACAAAAAAGGTACATAACCCTGATTCTGGTGAGCAATTGAGTCTTCCCGTTTCAGATGAAGTGGGTAATGCTAGTCCCATTGCAGATGGTGTAAGCAAATCCTCTTCATCATCAGGGAAAAAACACGGAGATGCACATGATTTCTGTCCTGGTGGGTTGTGTGTCCTGCCTCTTTATGCAATGCTACCTGCAGCGGCCCAACTCCGTGTATTTGAAGAGGTTGAGGAAGGGCAGAGGCTTGTTGTGGTTGCTACAAACGTGGCCGAAACTTCTCTGACTATCCCTGGTATAAAGTATGTGGTTGACACAGGTAGAGAAAAGGTTAAAAACTACAATTCCGCTAATGGCATGGAAACTTATGAAGTACAGTGGATAAGTAAGGCGTCAGCTGCTCAACGTGCAGGAAGGGCCGGAAGAACTGGACCAGGACATTCTTACCGTCTCTATTCTTCTGCGGTCTTCTGTAACATACTCTCTGATTTCTCAGTTCCTGAAATATCTAAAATTCCTGTGGATGGCGTCGTTCTTCTTTTGAAATCTATGGGCATCGAAAAGGTATGTCAAATATTTTGGTTTTAATCACAGTTCTTCTTTATGTGTTTATTTTAATGTTTATGGGATTTATGTTACAGGTTGTGAAATTTCGATTTCCGACTCCTCCTAAAGATACTGCACTAGTTGAAGCTGAGCGTTGCTTAAAAGCTCTGGAGGCACTTGACAGTTCAGGAAAACTCACACCCCTTGGGAAAGCCATGTCACATTATCCCATGAGTGCTCGCCACTCCCGGATGCTCCTGACAGTTATTCAAATCATGAGGAAAGTGAAAGATTATGACAGAGCTAATTTAGTTTTAGGGTACACGGTTGCTGCTGCTGCAGCTTTGAGCTTGTCTAATCCTCTGATGATGCAACTCAATGGAAGCCAAGCTAATAATGATGGACTTAATGAAGATGATGAGTCAGCTACTAAGAATTCAAAGAAAGATCTAGATAAGCAAGAAAAATTGAAGCAGAAGCAACTGAAGCAAGCAGCAAAAGATGCACGTACAAAATTCTGTAATCCTAGCAGTGATGCTCTGACAATAGCTTATGCCCTGCAGTTGTTTGAACTTGCACAAAATCCTTATGAATTCTGTAAAGAAAATGCACTGCACTTGAAAACAATGGAGGAAATGTCCAAGCTTCGAAAGCAGTTACTTCAACTGGTATTTCATCAAGTCTCTGTTGACGAGTCGCAACAGGAGTTTTTATGGGTTCATGGAACTGTTCAAGAGGTAGAACTTGCATGGAGGGTTTCCTCTAATAAACATCCACTGTCACTGAGTGAGGAGACGCTCTTAGGGAAGGCTATCTGTGCTGGTTGGGCTGACAGGGTTGCCAAGCGGATCCGAGTTGTTTCGAAATCGTCAGAATTGAATGGAAGGGGAAATGCAATTTGTTATCAAGCAGCAATGGTTAATGAACCAGTTTTCCTTCATCGTTGGTCAACTGTCGCAGCATCATCCCCAGAATTGTTGGTCTACAATGAACTTATTCAGACGAAGCGGCCATATATGCATGGAGTTACTAGCATAAAGTCTGATTGGCTGGTTGAATATGCTAGTTCTCAGTGTACTTTCTCGGCCCCACTTACAGACCCTAGACCTTCTTATGAACCTCGAACTGACAAGGTGTTGTGCTCGGTAACTCCGTACTTCGGGCCACATCTATGGCAACTTAAGGAACATAGTACTCCCATAAAAGATGACGCTTTTCGAGTATCTGTATTTGCTTGGGCTTTGCTCGAAGGTCATGTTTTGCCATGCTTAGGACAGGTGCAGAAATTCTTGGCAGCTCAACCAACTATTCTTTTGAAACCCGAGGCGTTTGGTCAAAAGCGGGTTGGGAATCTTCTAAACAGATTAAAGGGCAAGTCAAGGACAATAGACAGCCGTGCCATGCTAAGAGAGACTTGGAGTCAGTGTCCCTGGGCACTGAAATCAGAACTTCTAGATTGGTTTCAGGAGAAGCATCGCAACCAGTTTGAGGAACTATGGACAGAAATGCAACGCGAAGTCCTTTTGGAGTACGAGGATCTCTTTCCTCAAAGCAGAAAGAACAAGAAAAAAGGCGCCAAAAAGAGTAAACCGCTAAGAATTGGATGAATGAACTTGGTTTGTAATGGAGTTTTACTTGTAGCTTCCATCAGACTTGTGTGACAAAGAAACAATAGGTTGATAAAAAGTACTAGTCCATTTATGTTCCACATTTTTGACACTAAAGTCTACGCCGTCATCCTTTTGCAGTTACATAGTCTGTTCTCGATTACATCTTATTTATTCATTTCCAGTTCTCCTGTACTGTAATGCAGGCAGCGTTTTAACTTTTAATGCAGTTAAGATGTAAAATTTGCCAATCTTTGGCAGTGGGCAGAGTTCTATAGCCCATTTTTGTAGTAGGCGTTTGCTCCAGGCTTTTAGTTGTTGCATGGCCTTTAATGTGCAGTTCCTTCAAATTGTCGCGGCACAGCCAGGACTGCCACTGTTTCTTTATCAGGTTTAACCAAATGGAAACAAGCTTAAGAAGTAATTCACCAGACAGTTTTTTCAAAATATGAATATATTATTATAAAACTATTATAAGGATGTAGTAGAGTAATGCACTCACACCAACCTTACTCAACTATGCACTACGCAATAGTCGCGATAGAGTTCCTTATATATCTAATAATACAAGTCTGACTGATCAACTCCCAGATATAGTCTGGGCAGACGAGATTGGAAAAACTATATGGCGACAAGCACCACCGATGGAAGATGGAGGATGGCTCAATCGAGAAGACAAAAGCTCCCTAATCTAAGAACAAAAAATTTGACTGCCAAAATCCTAGGCCGTCTGGACAGAGTGAAAAGGCGATTCTCACAACACGCACCACCAAAACCTTGGATGGATCCTTCCTTATCTCCTCAATCTTTCATAGAATGATTGTTGCTGCTGTCTGCGGATGATGATCCACCACCACCATTCCTCTGGCTAGGCAATGACACAGCAGAACCACTACCACCAACGCCACCTTTTATCTTCAATTCCCCAGAACCACTTGATTGCTGCTGTTGGAATTGTTGAATATGCTGCTGCATTTGGATGTGATTCTGAGGCGGCTGCTGCTGCTGCTGCTGAGATTGAATCTGAAGCTGTTGAAACTGGTGAGAAGTTAAAATGCTCTGTTGCATTGAGTGGTTGTTGGAGTAATACGACCCCCCGAAGTTCATCATTGGTCCCCCGCCATTGGAAATGCCTTGCCCTGTCAACACCTTAAGACGCTGCAGTTCATCTTTCAGTGCCTCGTTTAGGGCTACCTCGAGAATAAAGAAAAAACAACATTACCATGAATGAATCACATAACAGACTTTGGAAAAACAAGAGAATCGTATGAATCGATATGGCTAAATTTCAGGTTTATTAGGATGTATCAAATTTAATTCTCGATATGACAACTCAGTCAACGATTTGGACAAATGCAGATTGAGTCGTTGTTCTGATCTCAGAAGTATGGGGAAACTAGTAACAAGCAGTAGAGAATTTGAGTTCAATAATCTGAAGCTTCTTGAGGTGGCAACTAGATGCAATAAGCTCATCCAAATTCCCTCACGAGTCATGAGATGCCAGGAACAGTGATCAAAAAGCTTTACTGGAACAGGAAAAGAATCTTGATTGTTGTAACACACATATTATTACTAAAACTTATTTCTAATCTCATATATGTTCATTTGGGTTTGATCTAGACAACTAAAGAAAGCAACAACCAAAGGAATAAAATGACACTTATCCACATTGTAATAATGCGAAATGAACCTGTAATGGAATTGAAGCACCACAAGAAACAAAAGGTTTATAACATATATCACCGAATTTAAGTAGTCGTATAGATGCTTCCTTAATAGGCTTAATGTATCGGCCTGATAAAATTTTGTAGCATGGTATTGGTACCTTAGGTCGCGGAGAATGCAAGTATAAAGGTGGGCAGATGACAACCAAAAAGATATAACCCAAATGACAGAATTAACTTAAAACGGCGTCATAGGTTCGAATGTGTTTGACCATTATAACAACTGTTATAAAAGCCATGTTATACCATTACTACAGCTGTTAAGACGATTATAAGACTTAAAAAAGGATACGTAAGGTACTAGGATTCCATTACTGAATGTCTGAATGAATAGCTGGATATAACATGTAGTAAAGTAGTGTATGAGATGACTCACATTCTTGCAAGCTTGCCTGTTGTTCGAATGTTTGCAAGCGCAACTTCAGATCACTGTTTTCAGCCGCTAGTCCAGATGTATCCCTCTGTTCATATTTAAGGCCATACACAAAGGACAGTGACATGTTTACATAAACGAAATAGATACCAACCAAGTTCAATTTAGCACAGAGACTAAAGACCGTGTATGTGAAAGTCGAGAAAGATTACAGAGGCTAAGAGCTCGCAAGGCAAGAGGGAGGCAAGATACCTGCAACAGGGCCAATTGAGTAGTCATCGTAGTTGTTTCTGATTGCAGAGACTGAAGTTTTCGTTCAAGCTCAGATATGTAGCGCATCTTCCTTTCCTTTGACCTAGCAGCTGATTGCCTATTCGCCCAAATCCTATTACAACACATTAATAATATAGATACTGTCAGAATATTCTAAGTTGACAGAACAAAGACAAGGGACCAATTCAAAAGTAAATAGATCAAAGAATCTTGGCCACGGCAAAGCCAGTTTTCCAAGTATAATCAGGCATTATCATGCCTAGAATTCAAAAGCACATGTGAATAGTACTGATTCAACGAACAGAAAAGTTGGTAGAGGGAGTATTTAGGATGATAAAATTCCACTAGTGTAATAAACATTATCAGAATCAAGACCATTAAAGGGCGTGAGTTGGCACAGGAATCTCTCTAAAAATTGCAATTAAACGATAAGATTTCCTTTCATTAAAATGCGATTCTAAAAAATGCAATTGAACATTAAAAAAGAAAAATCCCTCTAAAATGCGATTCTATTCCAGCTCGTCTAAGCCATAAAGCATTAAAATTGACCAAGATACACGTAAACACTCTCGAAGAAAGTAGACAAATACATCATTCTTCGTATTCCAATTATTGTTCTCCTCAGTCGACTATGTTCACAGTATCTAAGTCACAGTTAATTGCCGCCGTAAAATACAAATACATATTAATTCAAAGCACCTAACTGTAAAACATCTTTCAAAACACCAAACAAACACAAAATATGTACCTGTATTGCGCGCTAAAACACAACAAAGAGAGAGAACAAACAAACTTAAAAGAAACTATACCTCTTGGCGCGCTTTGGATCAACAAGTGCAAGCTCAGAAAGCTTAGCAGCAGAAAGAGCTTTCTTAGCTTCATTTGAAAGAGGAGCACCACTTTCAGAACCACTACCCATCAACAATTCAGGTTTAATAAAAGTCGAAGAACCATCCATCGAAACACTATGTTGATGTCTACCTCTCATCGGTCTCTCACTCGAACCACCACCACCACCAATCACTAAACTCTCAGAATTCAACGAATTCGACATCGAACTTTGTCCAACATTACTACCACCATTACCATTCTCATTTGATGGTGCTGAATTAAATTTATCAATATCAAGATACATTGAAAAGAAATCATCTTCGGTTTCATCTGAAGGACACCCATCGTTACCAGAACCACCAACAACACCTAATTCACTATCAAAACTTATATCATCTGGTAAACTTAGAATCTCTGAATGTGCTCTTCTATGCCCTAGGTTTTTTCTTGGTAAATCTGACATACCACTTATATCATTACTAAAATTATGATTGTGATGACCCAATTCAGCTGTTTGTTGTAATGGTGCTGAAACTGAAGATGGTGTTGCAGCAGAAGAAGATGAAGGAAATGCAGTATAACGATTCATTGACGGAGGTGGTAGCCCCCCTCCGCCACCACCACCACCGCCATGAATTTGTGAATTTTGAGATTTTTCTTTCTCCATTACACTTTTCTTACTTCAAATTCAAAACCCAATATTTTCTATAAGCTCCTGATGAAAAACAACATTGAGAAAATGCAAATATATAACAGAAAACCCTAAAGATCTGAGGTGGAAACGCGTAAATTTCTTTCCTTTTTTTGCAGAATTGAAATCTTGTACCTTGAATTTGGAATCTAAACAGTGAAATTTTGATTTCTTTGTTTTAAAAGGTATTGAATTACAGAAGGTATAAATATGTAAAACCCTAGAAAATTGAAAAATGGGGAATTTTATAATTTATTTGATGATATGCATAAAAAAAAAGCATAAAGGGATGTCCTCCTCTGGGTTGTTTTTGGGGAAGAGAATTATTGCTGCTGGCCTGAGGATGACGTACTCTTCAGATTTTCTTCGAGATTGCTTAGTGCTACTCGAGGATCTTTTTAACGGCTTAGATTTTAGGAAACCACAGTATTTGGTTAAACATTTAAAACGGGTTTTGGTGCACCGGTGTTGGTACGATTATTGCAAAAGTTAATACATAAGAAAAATAATGTTAAAAATGTGGTTGTTGCATCTGCATTAAAGTGTGATTTTTAATGCAGATGCTGGAAATTGGATTGTGTACAATGAATGTAATTCCGACGAGAATGAGGATAATTAAATTATACACGACGAATGTGAATCCCAATCAGAGAAAATCATAGTCTTAGTGAGATATTTTAATTTTTATGGAACTTAGATATGGAATTGATTACGAATTATACCATGAGAATTATGCTTTTAGAAATGAATCAAGGATAGTTTGTATAATGAAGTCACCGGTGACACATTTATTAGAACATTTAATACATGTAGTCAGTAATTAATAGGGGGTATTTTTTCAAATTAGGGTTACAACGAGCAAAACCCTAATGCACATCCGTGCCAATGGAAAATCATGCCAGCCACACCTAGCCCAAGCTAGCCGCGCCATGCCAAACGCACTCTGCCTTGGCCCTAGCAACGCTAGTCACACCAAACGCGCCAAAGCATGCCAACCATGCTAACCGCACCTCCGTGCCAATGGAAAATCATGCCGACCACACCTAGCCCAAGCTAGCCGCGCCATGCCAAATGCACTCGCCTTGGCCCTAGCTATGCTAGTCACACCAAACGCGCCAAAGCATGCCAACCATGCTAGCCCGCACCTCCGTGCCAATGGCAAATCATGCCAGCCACACCTAGCCCAAGCTAGCCGCGTCATGCCGAACGCACTCTGCCTTGGCCCTAGCTATACTAATCACACCAAACACGCCAAAGCATGCCAACCATGCTAGCCGCACCTCCGTGCCAATGGAAAATCATGCCGCCCACATCTAGCCCAAGCTAGCCGCGCCATGCCAAACGCACTCTTCCTTGGCCCTAGCTATGCTAGTCACACCAAACGCGCCAAAGCATGCCAACCATGCTAGCCGCACCTCCGCGCGTAATGGCAAATCATGCCGACCACACCTAGCCAAGCTAGCCGCGCCATGCCGAACGCACTCCGCCAGGCCCAGCTACGTTGGTCACACCACGACAAGCCAAACACCCTTACCTTGGCCCTAGCCGCGCCATGCCAAAGTAGCGCCCGCGCCTAGGCTTGCAAACCGTGCAACCTAGGCCAATGCCATTGGCACATGCCAACACGCATCGGCCGGTAGCTTTTCTTACTGTGTCGTGGCCCTAATGGCCGAGCGTGCCATTGGCACATGCCAACACGCTTCTGCCGGTAGCTTTTCTTACCAAGCCGTGGCCCTAATGGCCGAGCATGCCATTGGCACATGCCAACACGCATCACTGGTAGCTTTTCTTGCCAGGACGTGGCCCTAATGGCCGAGCGTGCCATTGGCACATGCCAACACACATCATTGGTAGCTTTCCTTACCAGGCCGTGACCCAAATTGGCCACGCATGCCATTGGCACATCCCAACACGCATCGCTGGTAGCTTTCCTTACCAGGTCGTGACCCAAATTGGCCACGCATGCCATTGGCACATGCCAACACGCATCGCTGGTAGCTTTTCTTACCAGGTCGCGATCCTAATGCCCTCGCATGCCATTGGCACATGCCAACACGCATCATTGGTAGCTTTTCTTACCGTGTTGTGGCCCGAATTGGCTACGCATGCCATTGGCACATGCCAACACGCATCGCTGGTAGCTTTTCTTACCAGGTCGTGGCCCTAATGGCCGAGCATGCCATCGGCACATGCCAACACGCTCGCTGGTAGCTTTCATTACCTAGCCGTGGCCCTAATGGCCGTGCGTGCCATTGACACATGCCAAACATGCACGCTGGTAGCCTAACTTGCAAGTCGTGCAACCTAGACCAACTTGGTCGTACGCGCCATTGGCACATAAACCCACGCTAGTAGCCTAACTTGCAAATCGTGCAAGCTACCACCAAGGCATTCCGCACATGCCATTGGCACATGCCACACACGCCACTAGCAGCTCTGGCATTGCCACTTACACTCAACATGCAACCTACCACCAAGGCATGCCACACATGCCATTGGCACATGCCACACATGCCACACACGCCACTAGCAGCTCTGGCATTGCCACTTGTGCTCGAGGTGCAACCCGCAAAAAAGGCATTCCGCACATGCCATTGGCACATGCCACACACGCCCCTAGCAACGCCACTTGCACTCAAGGTGCAACCAACACTCGGGACATCAACACAAACTGGGGGATGCTTTCCAGGGTCTTGGTTTGGCGGTCACAAAGATGCGGCGTACACTACGCTCACATTAAGAAAGCGTGAATAGGAATAAAGCGGTCAAATAAATGAGAAAATAATGGTGAAAACGTTTTCACCCATAAACACCATGCGGTTACCACCTCCTCCCATTATTTCACCCTTTACTCTCTTCCTTCATGAGGCAGAGTACGTTTCAATCTCGACTTGTATAAATAGGTCTTACCTATTTCCACCGCGGACAACAAGTCTCGGTCGGAGAAAAATACAACACTCTCGGAAAAGGCAACTTTGCAAGCTCTCCAAAAGCTCTCATCTCTTGCAAGCTTAAAGCTTTCACTTTACGATACAAGTCGAGACAATACTATCCTGCATTATTTTGGTCTCAACACCTTTCTTTGCTTCCCTCCCCAAATCAACCCTTCTCCTCCACTTTGTGACCGAAGCAAGTCCGGGAACGGCCATTTCTTGGTTTAGGCCGGACTTGTACAGATTGATCTCTCGAATCTAGAAAGTGCTCACGTGCAACACATTTGTTTAAGGTTTAAACCAGTTTCTCACTCACCTCCGAATTTACCAAAATCGGCGGAAACGATTTTTACCCATAAACAATTGGCGACCACGGCGGAGGATTGATCTATCGTCTACAATGTCGATTGTCGATCTCGTTCTTCGACCGGATGTCAAGATGGTAGGGGAAGGCGACTCAATCCGACTCAACTACCGGACAACCGGTTACGTCGTAAAGACTACACAAGAAAACTAGGGACTCGCCGAAGATGCTCGCGATTGGGGACTTCTTGGCGATGCTACTGGCAAAGCCGCCTTTACATGGAGAGGGCGAGTTCGCAAAAAAAAAAAAAAAAAAAAAAAAAAAAAAACCGATGAAGTGAGTAAATTTATGATAGACGCATTTATGTGTCTATATTGATCTCAATTATGTATATTGTTAGTGCTCGATTTTGTACTTATTTTGGTTATTTTATGTCTTTGTAGGTGTTTTCGGAGAAATAAGCTTTTGCGGTGAATTTGGCTCGAAAAGTGGCATTTGGACCACGGGAGGAATTACTAAATGCACCTCGAAGAATTGTTATTGGCCATTGAGAAAGTTATAAAGGCACCCCAAGTTTTGGTTATTTCCACCCCAAAAATTACTATTTCCGCCCCAATTGCTAAAGGGAGACCAGTCACGGATAAGGGGAGGTCATCTTCAAGAATTCAAAATGTTATTTTGGCGGGAAAACTTGACAGTCTCCTGGCAGAGTTTGGATTCGATTTTGAACGTGATTAAAGGAGACTCAATCACGGATTTTGGTTGATTTAGGCCTGTTAGGGATAAACAGGCTTAGTATGGGCATTTGGATCGATTAAATTGGGCTGCGTGATCGAGTTTGGCTCAAACAGGGGAGGATAGTTTTCTCGGGCTTCTTGGGAAAGATTTAAGCCGAGTTTTGATTGGAGTTTTTCACGGGAAGGGACTGTGGTGAGTCTGTTGCGACAAGGCAGGGAGAGTGACGTGTTTTGAGAGTTAAAAGAAGAAGAAAATCTTCGTATATTTGGTAGAAATCTAAAACAGGGAAGCAATATTGTTCTCGGGTATATATATGGAAGTAATGTGTGAGTCGAAAGAAGAGAACCGCAGACAGCATTCGTATCTACTAAATGTAGAGAGTTTTGAATAATTCAGGAAAGTATCAACGGCTGCAGACGCGTACACGAGATGAGAAAGAATAGAAAAGTCCGAAACTTACGAGTGAGGAAAAGATAAATCATTGAAGATATTCTCGTGATATGTGGTGTATAAATAGGACCTTTGGGTCTCAACAGAGAGGAGGGAGAGTTTGGGGTCGATTGGAGGCAGTAACTCAAGCTGCAGAGGAGTTGTAGCAGCAGCAGGAAGAAGAAGAAGAAAAGTTACCTGCTGCTGTAAAAACTCAAGAACACGAAGAACATTGAACTAAAGAATAGCCGTCGTGTATGACGACCTCGAAACAACGGCAAATTGTTAACCCACTATCGTTCTTCGAAGTCTTAAAACACAGACCATCGAGAGACGGTCGTTTATCTCTGGAAATCATTGTAAGCACTTTTATTAATATTTTTAATACAATGATTAATGAAATTTTCTCCAATCTTCGATCTATGAGCAGCTAAATTTCTTTTCTAGGGTTTTGGAGGAAACTATTTTTAATGGGTAATATTTAGTAATTAATTTTTTGGCATATTTACTCCAAAAATTGTGTTTTAATTTGTCTAAAAATTCTCTCTTCTTTACATGCTTCGTGAAAAACTGTTTTTGGGTAGTTTCTACCGTTCTTTTATAAGCGAAGGAGGATTAGGCCTTAGAATAGCGACGTAAGTCATAAAAAAGCATGTAGTGTTATATCTTCCAAAGCATGAGATTGAGTTCGAAAATTGTTTTGAGTAAAGTCGGAGTAATTGGCCAAAGTTTTATTTATTGAGTTTACCATCATTAGAAGTAGTGAAATCCAAAGACCTAGACTCATCTCTCCTTGGTAACAAAAATCAATTGTAATTAGTTTTTCTTAGTATTTTCTTTTAATTAAGTCTAAAATCAAAATCTTAAAAAAGTCCGAGCGAACGATACTCTACTTACCACTTGTAAAACTGCAATCAGTTTTTGGCGCCGCCGACGCGGACTTGTATTTAGGTTTAGGTTTTAGGTTTTGTATATATTTAATTTTTGTTTAATTTTTTTTGTTCTATTTTACGTCTTTGGTGTTTTTGTTTTTTGTTGTGCAGGTTTTGCTTGAAACGGAAAGTGGAAAGTCGAACTTGCCAAAAAAAAAAGAGGAGAAAACCGGAGATATTATTTTTGTTAGTTTTTTCTATATTTCTTTTGGACTTGTATATATTGTTTGTTTATTTTTATTATATTATTTATTTATTAAAAAAAAAAGTATAACACGTGCACACACCAATTGCATCGTCAGACTACCGATTTTAGGAAAACTCGTGGATTAGTAAGCTGAACCCGTGCCTTGGGCCTTATGGGAGTTACCAGCTGAAAGTCCACAAACCTCAGCCTCGTACCTTTGGGTATATTTTGCTGTGGTAACCTGAGCCTACCCATTTTAGTCGACCTTGCATTTGCACGTGCACAAAATAATGTCGAACTAGTATTACAATAGCCAATACAATGAATATCCGACTGATTTTCAGAATGGACACTACTACTTTGACCACAGTATGCATAGTGGTTGGGAAAACCAACCTTTTCAAGGTTATGGGTCATACCATGGTGAGCCCAATTACTATTCTCACGTGCACCGGTCATACGAGCAAGAAAATAAGGAATATTACAGTACTAGTTCCTCGTCTTTGGACGACTTAATTAAACAGTTGAAAACTAGTCCTTATTATGATCCTTCCGTTCCTACTCGTTCTATAGAAGAGTCTCTCAAACTGATGGGTGTTCCTTCTGGTCCTATTCGTCCTATAGAAGAGTCTCTCAAGATTATAGCTGAGAAAACTAGGGTTTTGAAGAACGAAAGAATTGCTCGGAATAATCTTGATTACCAATTTAGCCTTAAAAATGAGAATAGTTATTCGCATAATCAAGATGACGAGGTTAGAATTGGTAACACTACCTGTTTAGAAGAGGTTCAACCATTTTCATGTTATGATGATTACGATGAGGATAGTGTTGATCAAGAATCGATAGGCATAGTAATCGTGAATTTGTTACTCCAATTGAGCTTTATAATGATAATATTTCTAGTTCAAATCCAAATAATTTTAATAATTATTCACCTATTCAAAAGGACGAGGATTTGACTAGAGATACTCCCGTTTTAGACGATGTAGTATTTCCTTTTGATTACGAAGCCGAGATTGGCTTAGAGGAACGAGTTTATTCTAAGAATAATATTTTAGAGTCCATGATTTAGAAACAACGAGTCTTAGACGAAGAAGATGAACTCGTAGAGCTTTTAAACATGTATGGGGATGTGTCACCTGAATATGACCTACAAGAAGCAATTGACCATTTTCAGGATTCCGATGATCTAGAAATTAGGGAAATTGTAGCTAGTCTATCTAGAGACACCCAAAACTCTAAGTTTGGGGGTGATTATCATTCTCCATGTGCCTTACCTTTAGCTCTTACAGAGATCCCTCACTTGGGACTTGATATATGTGCCTCAACCAACGTGCCAGATTGCCTTCATACTAGTTCTCCAGAACCTAATAATGTCCAGGAAGAAGTTCAGTTGTTAGAAACCCATCCTCTGGTTGATGTGGTTTACTCGGCTATGATACCAAGATTGATTTTGTTTTCCCACCAAATATTTTTCTTCCAAATGTGGGAACGTTTGAATTTGAAATGTGTCAATTATTAAGTTCTGAGACTAAACCTAATTATTTTAGGAAAATAGATTTGACACATTTGCTTAAGAATGACCACCACTCTCATTATGGTCAACTCGTGTAAGTCAAATCTGATTGACTTAGAGGATCCTCAATTATTGAGTTATTATTATGTGCTTAAATATTTCCAGACCTTAGCTTTGATATTTCGGATCTTACTTATGAGGAGGTGCAGCCCATGAAAATATTTTATTTAGACCCCTTTATAGAACTCGAACACGAACCACAACTAGATGTAGTTGTCTTAAACAGAAACTAGGCAAGGGTGTGCTATGTTTATTCTTGGTTTGTTGCAGTTTCCTTTTATCTGTGTTAACACTTTTTGATGCAGATGATCCACAGTTGTTTCGGTTATTGCTTTATGATATGAAGGGATTAATTCTTTCTTATGTCTGGCTGAAGATGTTAAACTTAGCACTTCTTGGGAGGTAACCCATGCTCATGCAACACGGTAATATCTTTCCTTAACTCTTTTGCTTCAAATGGTAACAGTTTCTCCTTGTTCATGCTTTTAATTTCATCTTTAGAACATTGAGGACAATGTTAGATTTAAGTTTGGGGGTATGGGAGAAACTTTTTAGTTGCATTGTTAAACTCCAGAGCCTATAAATTTATGCTTATTAAGGATGGCACTAACCAATCTAAGTGGATGGAAGCATTTTGGTTGTAGGAGTTGAGGAACCAATCTGATTAGATGGAAACATCTAAAGAGTCTATTCATAAAAGCACGAGCTCGGGTGTTAGAAATAACATGATAGTTTCACCATATCTCGTTGAGTCCTTTTCACCATTTTTTTATTTTTGTTTTGTTTCTAAACTATGTTTCTCTAAGTGATTCGGTGGGGCTCACGATTCAAGTTGTTACCAATGCCAGGATGAAATAGAGTGATTGAGTTACTAAAAAAAAAAAAAAAAAAAAAAGCAAAATGTGTGTTCGAAAATAAAAATTAACACTTGGATATCAATATGTGTGTGTTCTCCCTGTCTCCGTCGCCTAAACAAGCGTGGAACGCATGATCCACGTGAATTACCATATAATATGCTGACAAGAATCATGTGCTTGGATCCGCAAGATCTAAACATGTTGTTAAAAAAAAAAAAAAAAAAAAAAAAAAAAAAGTGAGACCAGACCATCTGACCAATAGGAATAAATTAAAAAAAGTCGACCCACTTTGGAACCCTTGTATATGCCAGTTGTGTTGACCTAGAGTTAGGATTATTGACCACTTGGTTCCCTTGTATATGCCGGTGTGTTGATATTAGTCGACTAGTATCTCGGTCCATTAGGATAGGTTCATTTTGGCGGAGGCCTTTACAGATATGGGAAACACCGTTCACTTAGTAAACATCAAAATCATCTATGTTTTTCTCTATATCCATCATCTTGATCTATCCATGTGATTAGTTTTGACTCAGGATATTGATGTCCATAGTGAGGCGTATCCGAGTAGAGCTCTGTGACTTATATATGAATTTTAGTATGCTTGAGTGCAAACTCGTGTACAAAGAATTGGAATTTCGCATCGTGGTACTTCCTCCTCCGTAGTCAATAAGTATGCCAACCAAGGAGATTCTTTAGTGCCTTCCAAGGTTCCTCGCATAAATAGCTAGGGTTTGAAGTAAAGGTTTTGTGGGTAAATCTGGTAAACCCTCCCGAGACTATAACTCGGCCACTAGGGCCACCTAGGGGTTTAAAGGCTTATTGCATACGCTAAATGCAATCGACGATGCTGCTGACAAGTGAGTTAGGATTTTATTTTGATTTGCTCGGGACTAGCAAATAATAAGTTTGGGGGTATTTGATAGACGCATTTATATGTCTATATTGATCTCAATTATGTATATTGTTAGTGCTCGATTTTGTACTTATTTTGGTTATTTTATGTCTTTATAGGTGTTTTCGGAGAAATAAGCTTTTGCGGCGAATTTGGCTCGAAAAGTGGCATTTGGACCACCGGGAGGAATTACTAAATGCACCTCGAAGAATTGTTATTGGCCCGCTGAGAAAGTTATAAAGGCACCCCAAGTTTTGGTTATTTCCACCCCAAAAATTACTATTTCCGCCCCAATTGCTAAAGGGAGACCAGTCACGGATAAGGGGAGGTCATCTTCAAGAATTCAAAATGTTATTTTGGCGGGAAAACTTGTGATCTCTGGCGAGTTTGGATTCGATTTTGAACATGATTAAAGGAGACTCAATCACGGATTTTGGTTAATTTAGGCCTGTTAGGGATAAACAGGCTTAGTATGGGCATTTGGATCGATTAAATTGGGCTGCGTGATCGAGTTTGGCTCAAACAGGGGAGGATAGTTTTCTCGGGCTTCCTGGGAAAGATTTAAGCCGAGTTTTGATTGGAGTTTTTCACGGGAAGGGACTTGTGGTGAGTCTGTTGCGACAAGGCAGGGAGAGTGACGTGTTTTGAGAGTTAAAAGAAGAAGAAACTCTTCGTATATTTGGTAGAAATCTAAAACAGGGAAGCAATATTGTTCTCGGGTATATATATGGAAGTAATGTGTGAGTCGAAAGAAGAGAACCGCAGACAACATTTGTATCTACTAAATGTAGAGAGTTTTGAATAATTCAGGAAAGTATCAACGGCTGCAGACGCGTACACGAGATGAGAAAGAATAGAAAAGTCCGAAACTTACGAGTGAGGAAAAGATAAATCATTGAAGATATTCTCGTGATATGTGGTGTATAAATAGGACCTTTGGGTCTCAACAGAGAGGGGGGAGAGTTTGGGGTCGATTGGAGGCAGTAACTCAAGGCGCAGAGGAGTTGTAGCAAAGGGGAAGAAGAAGAAGAAAAGTTACCTGCTGCTGTAAAAACTCAAGAACACAAAGAACATTGAACCAGCAATAGACGTCGCAGAAGCAGCCTCAGAAACAACGACAGTGTTAACCCACTATCGTTCTTCAGGAAGTCTTAAAACACAGACCATCGGAGACGGTCGTTTATCTCTGGAAATCATTGTAAGCACTTTTATTAATATTTTTAATACAATGATTAATGAAATTTTCTCCAATCTTCGATCTATGAGTAAACTAAATTTCTTTTCTAGGGTTTTGGAGGAAACTATTTTTAATGGGTAATATTTAGTAATTAATTTCTTTGGCATATTTACTCCAAAAATTGTGTTTTAATTTGTCTAAAAATTCTCTCTTCTTTACATGCTTCGTGAAAACTGTTTAGGGTAGTTTCTACCGTTCTTTTATAAGCGAAGGAGGATTAGGCCTTAGAATAGCGACGTAAGTCATAAAAAAGCATGTAGTGTTATATCTTCCAAAGCATGAGATTGAGTTCGAAAATTGTTTTGAGTAAAGTCGGAGTAATTGGCCAAAGTTTTATTTATTGAGTTTACCATCATTAGAAGTAGTGAAATCCAAAGACCTAGACTCATCTCTCCTTGGTAACAAAAATCAATTGTAATTAGTTTTTCTTAGTATTTTCTTTTAATTAAGTCTAAAATCAAAATCTTAAAAAAGTCCGAGCGAACGATACTCTACTTACCACTTGTAAAACTGCAATCAATTTAGACTGGACAAGATATACGATCTGTTTTTAGGTTCTTAGTAAAACCGTCATACTATTGCGTCTTGTGCCTATTGCTAGCACACACTTTCATAAAAGCAATATTCCTTTCACAAAACATAATCAAGTTATATTATCAAAACCATTCATCCCAGAAATAATCTAATATCCTCAAAAGCTACATTTGTCTATCAAAACCGGTCGAACTTTGAACCGGACATCCAGTTTGTTTTTCAAAAAAAAAAAAAAGAAGAACCTAAATGAAAGTTTAACGAGAGAAATATTCAAGGAAAATCATCTAATGAGGTCCGCTCTTCTTGGAGAAAGTCAACTTTGCATCTTCAAGAGTCGCTCTCTTCATAATCAACATCTTGGAAAGCTTTTCGAGTTCTACCTCCGTCGTGCAATCTCCTCTGCAGAAAGGCTTTCGATTGCCGCATCTTTCAACTTCTGGATCTCAGCAAGGCCTTCGACAAACCACGAAGCGTTGAACTCCTTTTCTACACACACGTCGCGATGGTGCTCCCACTCGGCAATAACGTCTTCAGAAACGGTATGGCCAGTCACCTCACGCATGTCCTCAATGGAAGATAAAGCCTCTTCCACACGCTTAACTAGCGCAAATCGACTAGTGATCTTCTTGGTTGTGGCCATATGTCCATACTTCTCCCAGTTCGGTGTACAACGCCTCATACTTAGCCAGCACGCTGAAACCGCCAACCAGCACATGACCTGGATAAGGAACTAAGTACGGGGGATCGAAAATGGCGCCTGCAACTGGCCTCACGACTCAGAAAGGGTCCTTTTCCATGTCTACGGCAGCAACCATCAGGGAATCATCCACCATCTGAACCACATCCGTGCCCAACAATTGGCTAACTCCCATCTCTAAGTCACCGGCGGTGGTCGCCAAAGGCAAGTTTTCGTGTGGCTCCACCCCAGAATCGTCTTCCGAACCGGATTCCTCCTGCGAACTTGAGTTAGACATTTTTCAAAAGAAGAAACGGAAGAAGAAAGAAAAAGAAGCGCGAAATTCACCGAACCACTTCCCGAAAAAGAACCAGTACTGTCAGAAGAATCACTCTCACTTGTCGAACTTTCTTCTTTTTCTGACTCATCACCGTTATGAGAAGGCTCGAGTGCCGGAATTCTTCGAAGAAATTGTAGTCTCCGGCAACGTGCAAGGGCAACGAAATCATTAACACTACCGAAGCCCTAAAAGAAACAAGACGCATGTTTTCAGCAGAAATTCACGTGTTTTGAGACAAACAACAAGGAGGCGACACATACCTGGTTATTGGAAGAACTGAAAGACACGAGAGCTGCGGGAGGATCTTTTGAAACCGCCCGGAACCCGCCGGCATGATTCTTCGTTCTCTGTTCATTTGCCTGGGGACTTTCCGAGTTGCCAGGCAACTTTCGCTTGAGATCTCTTAACATTGGATACTTCTTCAAAACTGCTGGGGAAGGTTTACAACGAACATTCTCCACCACGTTATTTACAAAATATTGAATAATAATGAACTCATCGTACCAGAACTCATTATAGCCAAAAGTCGTCGAAGTTACTCTTCCCGTTTGAAAGAAGGGAAGGCGGATACCGGTTCAAGGGCACGCTGGCATTGAGGGCGGCACGCAATGAGTCCTTAGGAACCACCACCTGGTAAGCAAGGGGCACCCTTGATCGAAACCCATGTGACGAGCAAAGACGGTCAATAATATTGTAAGCAGCTATTCAGAAAGATCCCATGAAGAAAGACGGCATATAACCGGACATGCAACTTTAAATAAACAAGTTTTCACCAACACTCAAGCTGCCGTCAAAAGACAAAGACATGAGCGGAGCAGAAGCAAAGGTGTCAATTTGAGTCACCGACCTATGGGACCAGGCTCCCATGGGCGAAAACTGATTTCATGCGACTTATCGAGAAGACTAACCAAGCTCATGCCAACTTGTTGGACGCCCTGCTCACCCATCGAAGAATTCGGGAGCCGCCCCAACTCGCGGGAACCGAAGGCAACGGTTTTGGAGCGTACTTCTCAAAGTGCTCCCATAACCAAAGCTTGCGAGAAAAGCAATGTGCACATATGAATCCACTTTCATGAAACCATTCGAAACTCGCATGTTCGCAACTAGGTGATCCGGATGCACATACGGGGAACCAAGGAATAGCTTTCCAATGGGAAGAACTTCACCTTTTTCTAACTTCACAAAGAATCACTAGCAACTCGGTCTTATTTCCTTCTTGCCGGAACCGTCATCAAAATGTCTCTAGACAACCAGAGAGCCAAAATGCCGCAACGTGAAGATCACTTTTGCTTTCGTTTAGGTTCCGGCTCGTCCGAAAACCATTGAGATATCCACCAGTGTAAAGGCACCTTTCATCCTCTTTCCGGACAGAATCCTTCTACTTCGCAGTGGAGTTTTTTCGAGCGAAATCTCCCAACTTAGCGGCAAGGTCGTCCCGCATCTTCTCCTCACCTTCAGACAATTGGATATTAAGATTCCGATTCCAGGAAGATTGAAGAAGAGATCCACACTCTCCAAGGAGAATGTTATTTCACCCCATCTACATATGATCGTATGGGTGTCCGAACACCATCTGAAGATGAAAGAAACCAAGATCGGGATATCCTTCCTAATCGGAGATTTACTTAAGCTCGACAAAGCATCAATAATCTGCCGCTCGAGTCAAGTTGGTATTTATGTGCTCCTTACTCACCATGAACTCAACCCATCTATCAAAAGAACGCAATGGGCTTTGACACATCCCGAAATCAATGTTGGAAGAAGAATATACCCCTTTATGAAGACGAACCGTATGGTGTTCTCAGGCGAACCGAACGTGTCTTCTTTTCATCTTCACCACCGGTTAACAAAATTGGCAAGAAACCTTGGTGATTCTTCCGAGCAGGGGCGAGGGGTTTGGCTAAGAATTCATCATCCGTGTTTGGTTTGGAACTATGAACATCCTTCGATGAAGCGAAATTTTGTTCAGGTAACATCTTGTCGGATTTCTTCATAACAATTTGGTAACAAGATATCACGCACAAAACAAACGGAGAAAGACGAAATTATCTCCCTGACACACAACCGCACCCAACAAAAGGAAAACCTGGAAAAAAAAAAAAGGATGTATTCTCTACGGGTTCAAAACTGCACACGCAGTATTTTCTTCGGGGTTCAAAATTATATACGTGATATTTTATACGGAGCTCAAGTGCGTGCAATATCCTTCTTTGGGTTCGAACTATATACGCAGCATTTTCTATGAGCTCGAATGCGTACATGGTATCCTTCTTCGGGTTCAAAATTATATATGGAGCATTTTTCTACGGGTTCAAAATCGCACGCGTGATATTTTCTTCAGTCCGAAATTCATATATGTTATATTTCCTATGGGTTCGAAGTCATATGAAGCACATATATAGTATTCTTCTTCGGGATTCATATATAGTATTCTCTACGGGTTCAAAACTGCACATGCAGTATTTTCTTCAGGGTTCAAAATTATATACACAGTATTTTATATGGGCTCAAGTGTGTCTGCAATATCCTTCTTCGGGTTCAAAACTATATACGGAGCATTTTCTACGGGTTCGAATCATACATGCAGTATTTCCCTTGGGTGAATATATACAATATTTTCTACAAGAAGCACGGCAGAAAATCATATGCGCAATATCATTGCAAGGATTATAAAGAAAAACGCATACTCTTAGGGTTTGCACCTACATGAAAAGGGAAACAAGAGCAGTACTGAAGACATACCTCGAAGCCGGTTTTTCTTTGTGACTCTGCCGCTAGTAAGAAAGGATGAAAGGAATAAGGTGCAAGATGAGAGAAAGGGATTTTATATATGGGCGTGAAGATTCTGAAATAGGGAAGGATTTCCCTTTACCAAAATCGTGCGTATAAGGAACGGGCCCACAAGGGCGCCCAACTTCCCAACGTCGCCCAAGTTGCACCGGTCCCGCCAGTTGCGCCAACTCCCCAGTACCGCCCAAGCCACACCAGTCCCACCAATTGCGCTCAACTTCCCAATGTCGCCCAAGTTGTACCGGTCCCACCAATTGCGCCAACTTCCCAAGGACCGCCCAAGTCGCGCTAGCTAGCACACTCAGCTTCCCTACCTTGCGCCGGTCCTACCAGCTAGCATGCTCGGTTCCCAACTCGCGCCAACTTCTCAATGCCGCTTGACTTCTGTCTCTCAATGATGTTGACTTCCCAATTGTGCCGGCCTCCCGATTTGTGCAACATCTGCCAGAGGCAAGGATTCCAAATCCTATTTATAAAAAGGTCAGACAAGCCCCCTCAATTCTCTTTATGATTTACTACTGATAGTTTGTCACCATCTTATGCTTACCTCGCAAAAAAGCTCTTGTTCCGAGCTAAGCAGGGGACTTAATGTTGATGGTGGTTTTTAAACAAAGGGTAAAATCGTAAAACCCTAAATAACCTAATGTCACCGGTGACACATTTATTAGAACATTTAATACATGTAGTCAGTAATTAATAGGGGGTATTTTTTCAAATTAGGGTTACAACGAGCAAAACCCTAATGCACCTCCGTGCCAATGGCAAATCATGCCAGCCACACCTAGCCCAAGCTAGCCGCGCCATGCCAAACGCACTCTGCCTTGGCCCTAGCTATGCTAGTCACACCAAACGCGCCAAAGCATGCCAACCATGCTAGCCGCACCTCCGTGCCAATGGAAAATCATGCCAGCCACACCTAGCCCAAGTTGGCCGCGCCATGACGAACGCACTCTGCCTTGGCCCTAACTATGCTAATCACACCAAACGCGCCAAAGCATGCCAACCATGCTAGCCGCACCTCCGTGCCAATGGCAAATCATGCCAGCCACACCTATCCCAAGCTAGCCGCGCCATGCCAAACGCACTCTGCCTTGGCCCTAGCTATGCTAGTCACACCAAACGCGCCAAAGAATGCCAACCATGCTAGCCGCACCTCCGCGCCAATGGCAAATCATGCCACCACACACCTAGCCCAAGCTAGCCGCGCCATGCCAAACGTACTCCGCCTTGGCCCTAATTGCGCTGGTCACACCACGACAAGCCAAACACCCTTACCTTTCCCCTAGCCGCGCCATGCCAAAGTAGCGCCCGCGCCTAGGCTTGCAAACCGTGCAACCTAGGCCGATTGGCCACGCATGCCATTGGCAGATGCCAACACGCATGTTTGGTAGCTTTTTCTTACCGGCCGTGGCCCTAATGGCCGAGCCTGCCATTGGAACATGCCAACACGCTCGCTGGTAGCTTTTCGTACCAAGCCGTGGCCCTAATGGCCGAGCATGCCATTGGCACATGCCAACACGCATCGCTGATAGCTTTTCTTACCAGGCCGTGGCCCTAATGGCCGAGCGTGCCATTGGCACATGCCAACACACATCGCTGGTAGCTTTCCTTACCAGGCCGTGACCCAAATTGGCCACGCATGCCATTGGCACATCCCAACACGCATCGCTGGTAGCTTTCCTTACCAGGTCGTGACCCAAATTGGCCACGCATGCCATTGGCACATGCCAACACGCATCGCTGGTAGCTTTCCTTACCAGGCCGTGACCCAAATTGTCCACGCATGCCATTGGCACATGCCAACACGCATCGCTGGTAGCTTTTCTTACCAGGCCGCGACCCTAATGGCCACGCATGCCATTGGCACATGCCAACACGCATCGTTGGTAGCTTTTCTTACCAGGTCGTGACCCAAATTGGCCACGCATGCTATTGGCACATGCCAACACGCATCGCTGGTAGCTTTTCTTACAAGGTCGCGGCCCTTATGGCCGAGCATGCCATCGACACATGCCAACACGCTTGCTGGTAGGTTTCATTACCTAGACGTGTCCCTAATGGTCGTGCGTGCCATTGACACATGCCAAACATGCACGCTGGTAGCCTAACTTGCAAGCTGTGCAACCTAGGCCAACTTGGCCGTACGCGCCATTGGCACATGCCAAAACCCACGCCGGTAGCCTAACTTGCAAACCGTGCAACCTACAACCAAGGCATTCCGCACATGCCACACACGCCACTAGCAGCTCTGGCATTACCACTTACACTCAACGTGCAACCTACCACCAAGGCATTCCACACATGCCATTGTCACATGCCACACACGCCACTAGCAACTCTGGCATTGCCACTTGCGCTCGAGGTGCAACCTGCAACAAAGGCATTCCGCACATGCCATTGGCACATGCCACACGCGCCCCTAGCAGCGCCACTTGCACTCAAGGTGCAACCAACACTCGAGACATCAACACAAACTGGGGATGCTTTCCAGGGTCTTGGTTTGGCGGTCACAGCATGCAGCGTACACTACGCTCACATTAAGAAAGCGTGAATAGGAATAATGCGGTCAAATAAATGAGGAAATAATGGTGAAAACGTTTTCACCCATAAACACCTTGCGGTTACCACCTCCTCCCATTATTTCACCCTTTACTCTCTTCCTTCATGAGGCCAGGGTACGTTTCAATCTCGACTTGTATAAATAGGTCTTACCTATTTCCACGAGAAAACAAGTCTCGGTCAGGAGAAAAATACAACACTCTCAGAAAAGGCAACTTTGCAAGCTCTCCAAAAATCTTTCATCTCTTGCAAGCTTCTGAAGCTTTCACTTTCTGATACAAGTCGAGACACTACTCTCCCATAATTATTCTGGTCTCAACACCTTTCTTTTCTTCCCTCCCCAAATCAACCCTTCTCCTCCACTTTGTGACCGAAGCAAGTCTGGAACGCCCATTTCTTGGTTTAGGCCGGACTTGTACAGATTGATCTCTCGAATCTAGAAAGTGCTCACGTGCAGCACATATATTTAGGGTTTAAACCAGTTTCTCACTCACCTACCGAATTTACCAAAATCGGCGGAAACGATTTTTACCCATAAACAGCAGTGATATTTATTATTTATGGCCATTGGATATGTTTTAAATTGTTTAAGGAGTGTTTTCAGAATATACTGAATTCTAGACACATGGTAGTATGTATACCCTAGTGATCTGAGTTCTCGAATTGGGATACATACGCATACTCCATGGTTCTGAGTTCGAGAATAGGGGGAAGGTATGCATATCAAGTACGCGTACCCCTGTGATCTGAGTTTGTGGATGGCTAGGGTACACATACCCGGTACGCCTACCCCAGGAGCCTGATTTCGTAGATTTCCTATATGTATGCATACCCGGTGCGTATACCTACTGGTGTAGGATGTTAGTACATGATCGATTAAAGCACACACATTTAACAAAACTTCTCAATGGGAAGTGATTTCGTTAATCTCTATTTCACTGTCTTAACACATAAATGACGCAACCTTTATGTAAGCTTACAAATTAATTGTCAAACCTATAACATAAAGCAAGATCACTAAAATATCTAAATGAATAAAGGGAAATCTAAACAAAAATAAAGGTGATATCTACAAGTTGTGACATATTATTTAATTCCTAACTGAATTATCTCAAAACTAGCCGAATTTAGATTAAATAACAAAACCGAATTTAGATTAAATAACAAAAACAAGTTGACGATTCTGTGCTCAGAATATTGCCTTCTCGTGTACTACATCATTCTTCCCTGGAAAGAGAAACTTTGCCCTCGAATTAGGCGGGTCGTCGTCACTGTAAGAAACGAAGTTACTTACATTGAACATAATCTCAGTACAAACCTGACTCAAAATTTTCAAACGATAAACCTTGGGATTGATTTCTTCGATGCCTTGAAGATGAGCAACCTTATGGAAATGCTATTTAGTAAGTACTGCTGGAAAAAAATCTCCAACAGAATATTCCATGTTGAAACAATAATGATCCATAGATGACTTAAATTTAGTGAAAGAGGAATCAATTTGCTGGGCAGTAGCAATGGGAACCTCTTGGGACTTCTCCGCAGTTGACATGTACTTGGTAATAGGGTATCCAAGTTCTGGGTAGTAACACTGCAAACTTCATGGGGATTCCGTATTAAACTCTTGTCAGTAGTATGCATTGGTTGCAAGTCAGAAACAAGTTGGAACAAAATTTGATCCCATTGGTTAGTATACAAACCAATACTCACAATATCTGTCCCATAATTACGTATATAAAGCAAGGTGGAATCAACGGTAGAAGCGGTTGCCAGAACTGACTCTTTTGTGGGAAGTAGTATAATGTGCGTAGATGCAAACATAAACGAGTAATAATTTTTCATACCATAATGATTAACTTCCCTATAATAATGTCATGGTCTTACCAATAATAGATGACAGGAATCCATATTTATCACTGTCTAAACCAATTTGGATGCATGACCTTCTTCAGAGATACATTGGTGATGAGAGATCTCAACACCTCATCACACAACTATTTATTTCTCCTACCTCTGTTGCACCATATACTTATACAGCTGAGGTGTTAAGATACAAGTCCAGAATTTACAATGGAGCTAGTAATGGTGTCAGATCCACCATTTTGGGTACTCTCCATTCATCTGCTATGGGTGGCCATTCTGGCATGCATGCCCCTTATGTTAAAGCAAAGAATTACTTTTTCTGGTCAAATATGAAGAAAGAATTTCTTCTTTTTGTTGTTGAATGTGATGTATGTCAGAGAAATAAAGGTGAAACCACATTTCCTTCGGACTTCTCCAACCACTACCTGTTCCTGAGCATGCTTGGAAACACATCACCATGGACTTTATTGAAGGTCTTCCACTAAATGATAGAAAGAGTGTTATCTTAGTAGTTGTGGATAGACTCACTAAGTATAATTAAAGCACTGCAACAGGCAGAGTCAGGATATCTTCTTGAATAATGCATCAACAAAAATATTTTCCGCACCCTTCTTATATATAATTTCATAATCAAATCCTATAAGTTTCATTAACCATATTTGCTGTAATATTGTTGTAATTATTTTCTCCAAGAAATACTTAAGGTTGTTATGATCAGTTTGAATAATAAATTTAGTACCTTGTAAGTAATGTCTCCACTTGTGAACAACTTTAACAATATATAAGAATTCCTTTTCATAAGTGGATCATGCCTTAGCCCTTGGTCCCAAAGCTGAGCTGAAAAAGCAATTGGTCTTCCCTCTCGAGTTAGTACCGCACCAATGTAGTTATCACTAGCATTAATCTCTACAATGAATGGCTTAGAGAATTCTGGTAAGGCAAGGACTGGAGTGGAAGTCATGGCAGACTTGAGCTATTCAAATGCTGTGGTAGCAACTGCAGTCCATGTGAAATAGTTCTTTCTAAGAATATCAGTGAGAGGCTTGATGATTGCACCATAATTCTTGACAAATTTTCTGTAATAACCAGTTAATCCAAGAAAGCCTATATCTTAATTCTCTAACGGAAGTAGGAAGTGGCCAGTTCACCATAGCTATAATCTTGTTTGGGTCAGCACAAACTCCATTAATAGTAATAATGTGTCCCAAATATTCTAACTGAGATTGACCAAAACAACACTTGGAGAAGTTAGCAAAGAGCTGGTACGTGTTGTCTGAGCAAAGAAAAAAAAATCCTCAGATGCTCTTGATGTTCAGACATGGAAGGACTGTAGATGAGAATATCATCAAAGAAAACTAGCACAAACTTTCTCAAATAAGGAGCAAATATTTCATTCATAAGAGCTTGAAAAGTTACAGGTGCATTGGTAAGGCCAAATGGCATGACCTTGAATTCATAATGACCATGATGAGTCTGGAAAGCAGTCTTGAAAATGTCAGAATGAGTAATTAATATCTGATGATAACCAACTCTCAAATCAATCTTAGAAAGTACCATGAATCCCTTTAACTCATTCAACAACTCATCAACAACTGGAAAAGGAAATTTATCTTTAATGGTGATGTTATTGAGTTTCCTGTAATCAACACAGAATCTCCAAGAATCATCTATCTTTTTGACTAGTAGGATTGGAGATGCAAATGGACTGTGACTATGTTGATTGATACCAGTAGAGAGCATTTCATGAACCAATTTTTCAACAACTCATTTATGAATGTATGGACATCTATAGGGTCTTTGATTAGGAGGTTGTGAATCAAGTTTCAGTGGAATGGAATGGTCCAAGCTTCTATGAGGTGGTAATGAAGTTGGCTCAGCAAAAATGTCTTGTTATTCATCTAAAAGAGGAAGTAATGTGGGCAGGAGGATTAGTAGAAGTGGTGACAGCAAAGAAATGTCCAAAAATGCCATGTGTGTTTTTCGTGATTTTTTTTTTTTTTTGACTACTGTACCACTCATCGTTAATAATGAAGGTTGAGTAGCATTGCCCACCAGGGTGATTTAGTTACCATTATAAAGGAAAGAAATACTAGTTTAGAGAGGTTAAAAAAAAAACCTAGCGAGTCAGCTCCTAGAACCATATCAAACCCTCATAATGGTAAGATTTTGAGATCTTCTGTGAACTTATAGTCTTGCATACTCCAAGAAAGTTGTGAGAAAATGCCCGTGCTCACTGTCTTTTCGCCACTTGCAACTGTAACTAATATATGAGTAGTATGTTCTATCTTGCAATTCATCCTAGCTGCTAAAGCACAATCAATGAAGCTTTTAGTGCTTCCAGTGTCAATAAGAATAAATATAGATTGTTTCTTAAGAAGAATGGGGATCATGATAGTATCACCTGTGGCATTACTAGTGATTGTATGCAAAGAAATCTTCATATCTGATTCTACTGGTGATTCAACAACCTCCTCTCTTCCTCTGTATCATTGCCTTGAGAGTCAGATTGTTCACCTTGAACCATAAACAATTGTTGTCTTCCTTTTCATATATGACCCATCTTATAAGACTCATAACAATTGTAACACAAGACTTTGTCTCTTCTCACACACATTTTTTCTTGTGACAACCTTCTAATGATAGGTGTATAGAGAGGTTGTTTAGAAGTGGTGGGAGAATAAGCATTTGGTGTTGTGGGTGCAGATTTAGAAGTAGTGGTGGAAGTTATGTTGGGTTTGGTAGGAAAGTTATAGGTGGAGAATGGTCTGGAGGAGGTAAAAGTTGGCGAGTCCTGCTTTTTAGATTTAGCTAGTAACTGACACTTTTGCTCCTCTATTCTGGCTAATGAGAAGGCTTGACTAAGTGTATCATGGTTAAATATGTGAATTGAATTACGAATTTCTTCCTTAAGACCACTGATAAAACTCTTATGAAATAGTGTTCATCCAGAGATGGGTTATAAGCTAACATTAAGGCTTTCAGAGATTCAAATAGCTCATAATACTCCTCCATTGAATTGACTTGCATTAACTTATTAAAGGAACCCACAAATTTTTCATCTACTGGATTTTCAAACCTAGCACAAATTCCTTGAGCAAAATCATACCAAAACATTTTAGGTCTATCAACTTGAAAATTTAATAACCATTTATCAGCATTTGAGATAGATCGCTGTGATGTCCACCTTGCGGTGGTCCTCAATGTTGTGTAAAAAGAAATATCGGTCATATTTATGGATCCAACCACGATGGTTTTCACTATCAAATCAGGAAAAATCAAGGTTCGGGACTCGATTGAAGGTTGAGAAGGCGCCATAGGGTGAAAGGAACCAAAAACTGGGCTGGTCTCCGGAAAAGGACCACTGGTTTAGCCACCTGCGTCGTGGGACAGTTGATTGCCTTGCCTGAGGTGTAGGTCTGAGGAAAAAAATCAACTTCTCTGTTAGACCCTTAACAACATCAGATGTTTCCTTACAAAGCGTGCTCGTTGCTGTTACCTCCCTTTCTACAACTTTAAGACGATCATTTGTATTTTTCCAATCTATGGTGAACATATCATGAAGATCTTTAACTGTTTTTTGGATCGGAACCCCCCATCGGATTTTTTTTTTTTTTTGAGATAGCTCTGATGCTAAATGTACTATGCTTAGTACAGTTGGATCATAAATCAGATTTGTAACTCTGCTTTCTTAAGGAACGCAACCTCTAAAATAACTAAACTCAGTTTTTTCATTAATGAAACTCAATAAAAGGTTCTTACACAATAAATAACAATGATTGAACCCTAACTCTAACGGTCCGATAGTGCACACCTGTCACTATCTGAATGACTCACTACTAACCTATCAAATCACAAGTTATTACAGCACCAGGTAAAATACTAAAGGCAGACAAGGTGCCCTTAAGGACTTATTGGACTATGACATCATCTTAGAGTTTTTGATTGGAAGATGTTTGGTTGATGTGGTGGTGATAGTGATCATAAATAAATTTCTAAGCTTGATTGATGATTTAATTGGGTTTTCCATTGTATTTCAGTGAGGAGTTCATTATGAAGATGGTGTTTATGGTAGAAGTGGTGCTTCTTTGCTTGTTTTCTTGCAATTCCATCTATCCTTTTATTCTATTTTTTATCAACATCTCTTGGAAATCACTAATTTCATCAATCAAGGTGCATGTTTATGTTATGAAAGAAGTGGCGGCGATTTATTGGTTGGTTGTAGAAGATGGTCAATCTAGTGGATGTGGATTTGCAGGAAGGTTCCGGCAGCGGCGGCAAGGTTAGGAAGAAGGCTGAGTAAGAAGAAGTTAGGGTTTGTGAGGTCTCTCTCTTATGGAGTTCTTCTGGGCTCGTTCATCTATTTGTTTTTGGGTTTTCAACATTTGGTTGGATAAGAGATTTCTTTGTGGTCTTTTTCTTTGGCCCATGGGTTATCTAGATGTGGGGTAATTTGTATGGTGCTGTCACAAGTCTGTTTTACTGTGATGAGCTGCATTTATTTAGCTTTGTAATTTTATTACATTATCTTAGGGTTTCTATGTGTAAAAACGCTATAAACACTTCTTGGGGGATTGTACTTGTACTTACCATTTTATTTTTGATAAAACTTCTATTTACGGAGCAAAAAAGCAACACTGGCAATATGATGACCAGCAATTATATATGTCGTGATTTTTCCTTGCACGGACAACGAATGAATCAACATGAAGGATATATTAGAGTTATTACCATCTTAACCAGGGGCGAAGCCATCCCATTGTAAGGGTGTTCACTTGCACCCTGAGACGGACCGAAAAATTACGCCTTTGGCGCATTGCCCCGCAGGCCGTAAGTTCCCCGATGCGCCATGATGAAGCTACGATCCGGGCCTCAAAGCTAGGAAAATGCACGTTCAATTGCCCTTGCAAGCATGCTCGTGGATCATGATGCAGCTAACTTAGCTTCCACGCCGTTCCAACTTACCCTTGTTCCGCAAAGGGTTTATTAAGGAAAGCAAAAACTTCCTTAATAACTTGAAGAAACCCTCAAAACCAAATGTTTGGAGCCCCTATAATAGGTTTCTAATAAAAACATTTGGGTAGTTGAACCTGAATTAAGTCTCTTCTCATTAATCATTTTTAAAGTATTTTTACTAAAAATGAATCTGTTTCTCCTTTGTGTTTTTCTCTAAACATGTTTCCAAACCTAGATTGAAGAATCAAAATGGAAATCAAATTGGCTTGCTTGTTAGTAACCGATTGGTATCAAAATTAAGTCTTCATTAAGGCTTAAGAAACTCTTAGGCTATAAAGGACGTCAGCGAAGGGAATCAATAAGGGCGTAGAATCTTGCGAGGTTGAAGAGGCGTAAGGAACAAGACTGCACCTGAATTTCTTGGAGGGTTAATTCAGTCTCCAGAATCTCAATTACAGTCCAGTCCGAAGTCTGATAGTAGGCTAATATTTGTAGCGGTTTAATACAGTGTGGTGTTCAAAGCTATAAGGGGTCCCGAGGTTTTTCTGCAGGTGCATTTCTCCTCGTTAACAAAACTTCAGATGCAATGCCTTGTATTTTTCCTTTTCCACATTATATTCTTTTACTTATATGTATAATAGGAATATCACAAGTAGTATGTAATCAATCTAGATTATTTAAGTCCTTAGTAATGGAGATAAAAAATCAGACTCGTTCTTGTTGAATTCGCATCTTCAAAGATTGATTGCAAGTTTCATGGTTGATAAAATTCAGATCCTCTTAATTCAGATACGGCTAGATTGATCTTGGATATTATTTTTTGAGATAGTATAAGAAGTTTTCTATACACTCAGGTCCACAGACTCATAGTATAAACATATTGATTATGGAAGAGAAAGAAAAAAACCCTATATAGAATTCTTTGTTTTGGCCTATTTTATTATATTAGGTTTTGTCCATACAGGTAGCCGAACAATAAATTTAGTGCTGTACTTGGTACCCTCTCATTTTTTATTAAAGGTAGTTATGTAGATGCAGTTCTAGACCCTAAGGCTGGAGAGTATTCGCACTGTGATAAGTATTAATTTCGACAATACCACTCAATATCAACAAAATTCAAAGTGAAGCAAATGCACGAAAAATGTTTTCGGCTATCAATACTTAAACTTCTTCAGTTAGATAGGAGAATAAGAAATTATTAAAGGAAATAAAACATTTGCTTAGGCCAAGTTCCATGGGCTAGATTGAGCTGCTAGATTAGATAAAAATTGTCGCAGTTCAAAAAAAAGTGTTGTGTATTTGTTAACACTAGCTCACTATCCTAGCATCTGCTCGCAGTTGAACTAGTAGCGAGATAGTTGCGCTGAATGGTTCCGCGCAACAAAAATCACCTTTTCGCTGAATGTTCAGCGCTGGAAAAATATTCCAGGGTATCAACGTTGTTTGGTAAAACGCAACTTTTTAGCGCTCAATGGTTCAGCGTTTTATAAATTTTTTTTTTCGTGATATATAAAATACTGTTGAACGTGCACTCACTCAATCAATTAGATCTCTAGGTTCGTAAAACAAGTAGTACAATACACCTAGCTATGAGTTTTGGATAATAAGTTTGCATATGTATATAGGCTGAGCTACAAGCCTACATCTACCTACATAGGTTTTTGACGAATAAAAAATGATACCTGTCAATCAAGGAATCGATATGAAATCCAAGCCATATCCAACAAAGTAAACATATATACAGAGAATCATAGGGTGTCTCCATAGACTATAGAGTTTAGGGTGAATGAATGAAAGTGAGAAAAACGTAAATTAAAAAGAGAATTTGGTTTTTATGAATAACAAATGGTTGGATATTAAGTTTGAGCGCTGAATGAAACAACAAAGTCCATCTAATTGACTAGGTCAAGAGCTGTTTTGTTCAGTGCCCGTCGCTGATTTATTCAGCGACTAGCATGCTAGATTAATAGTACTACCATAGGAATTAGGAGGTTTCCCTGGCTAACGTGGATTGCTAATCTAGCTACTCGATTAACACACCATATGACTAAGCTTTAATAAGTTTGAATAATCGAAAATTTCCAATATTAGGTTCGATTAACTTAAGTTATCCGTTTCCAAGTCACTGTTGAGTATACTCGATATTTGGTACGTACCCAATTTTCTTAACAATTTTAGCTTTGATTAAGTCGTAATTGTTAAGTGGGTGCTTGGATACTAGAAGCATCAAAAAAATCGGAAGCAACAAGATTTTATTGCGCAAACAAAACTAGTACTAAAACAACAAGGTGACCAAATTTGGAGTACAAAAACTCCGTTCAAATGTTAGGATCTATTAAAACTCCATATTAAACGAAATTGATACAAAAACTCCAAATTTTTTAAAAAATATACAAAACCCGAAACAAAATTGGTTTCACCAAATTTTATGATGAAACCAAAGTTGGTTTCAACTTATATGTGTCTATTTTTATCATGAAACCAAATATTTTAATGATGAAACAGTAAGTTTATGATGAAACCAAATTTTTGGTGGTACTGTTTCAGGTTAGTGGTGGTATTGGTTGGTGGTGATAGTGCTAGTATTTGTTGGTGAATGTGGTGTTGGCTGCTAGTAGTGGTGACAAAAATACATTTGGGGGTTTTTGTGTTACCTTTATTATTTGGGATTTTTGTGTTACTTTTGTTTTGATGAGTTTTTTTGTGGATGGATAGTGACACGTACGGGTTATAACTCGCAGCCGTTTCTCAAAAGTATATTTTTCCCTTGTAACCCGACCCGACCGGGTTACTAGTTTATAGCGAACCCGAATAAAACCAATTGCCTCTTTTTCTAGAGTCTTCTTTCTTGCCGCCCCTTCTCCTCTAGAGTTTTCTTGGACACAGACAAAACCATCACCAAAAACCCTAAGTGGTTAAACCTAATTTTCATCTGCAAATTAGAATTTCAAACCCTAAATCCTCATAAACCCAGAAAGGAATCATAAGGAAAACAAGAGATAAAGAATGAATTCAAGTAATAATCCAATTCCTATAACTGATGTAAGATCTGCAGTTGAAGCTGTTTCTGCTGAAGATGATTCACAAACACCCCTTCATCAGATTGAAAGTCTATGTATGCGTTGCCATGAAAATGTAAGAAACCATTATTGATAATTTTCTGTTTTTCCAATTTGAATGTGTTTTAATTGAATGTTTTATTAAAATTTCATGAAGTTTGTGAAATTTCATCTAAAATTTTCCTAATTTTTTTTTTGTTGGTAATTAGGGTTTTAGAAATAATCTTGATATTGATTTTTTTCTTTTTCTTTTTTGGTGTTAAATCTTTAACAGGGTATGACAAGCATTCTGTTAACACGGATTCCGAACTTTAGAGAGGTATGTCGAAGAAACAAATAGACATAGCTAAGAACCATATTTATGTACAATTAACTTATCTGTGTTGATTTCAGGTAGTGTTGATGGCCTTTGAATGCTCACATTGTCACGAGAGGTAGTTCTCTAAATTATTTAGTCTGTGGATACAATAGGTTTTGTCGAAAGCTGTTTTAACTACTGGTTTTGATAGTATCGATATTGAAGGGAGTAAATGCTTATTTGGATTTTTTTTTAATTGGTGAATTATGCTTTTAGGAACAACGAGGTCCAGTTTGCTGGTCAGCTCCAACCTAAAGGGTGTTCTTATAGTCTCAAGGTCCCGGCTGGTGATCAGAAGGTATGTCACCTCAAACAAAAATATGGATCTTGCTGGATACCACTTGTTGCATTTATGTTATTTTTGTCTATCCATTCCAAAGTAGATATTGGCTAGTAATATTTGGAGAGTAGTGTTTGAGAACTTTTTGCTGTGTTCTACATGGTGTTGCACATGCAATGAAAGCGTTATCTATTAGGTTTTTTTTTTTTTTTTTTTTTTAATAAGCATGTGTCTGAGATTTATAGATAACCTAGAAGGTTGCTTCAGTATAATTTTTGTGAATGGGTTTGTTCTTATGAAGGTTAATGCAATTGGTTGCATTCTTTATGCAGATGCTCAACCGGCAGGTGGTCAAATCTGATTCAGCCACCATTAAGGTACTTTATGAATTTCTAAATCACTTGCTACTAGTTTGTCTGTGGATTGGCGATTTATCTTTCACATCGGTTGAATTTTTTAGGCAACATTTTGCACTTAGTTATGAGACGGTATGTAAACTCATGAATACATATTAGAGTCTGTAAGTGTCTTTGGATAGGTAAACCATAAACAAGTTACATGCCTACATAAATGGTTACACACGAAGGTCAAATTTCCAAAACTGGGATGCGGGAAATCAGTTGCTGATGATTTGGCATGATTGTTAATAGGCAACATGTCTTTTCCATTGGTCATTCTGTTTTGGGATAATGCTTTAAGAAGGGTCAGGATAGCTCAGCTGGTAGAGCAGAGGACTGAATATCCTCGTGTCACCAGTTCAAATCTGGTTCCTGATCTAATTCAATGAATAATATCGCTAGTCTAGCTATGAACCTGAGATCTGTTTTTATGCATACACAAATGAGTTGTGGTACATGAACGAGCCAGTTTGGAGATGCTGCTTAGCCAATTTACTGCCTTAAATGCTCTTCCTATATAAACACAGTTCTATGTTTTTCATTGTGCTGTTAGGTAGTTCTGGTTGAAACATGAAGTTAAATTATCTGATGACACAGTGTGGTGGGTGACTTGCCTTAGCCCCACAAAAACACATAGAACTTTGGAAGCTCGTAAAAAAGACCAATATTTAGGATTCTAGAGAGGCACTTGCAATTGCTATTGCAAAGCACTATTAACACTTAAGAAATCGGAAGCTTCCTTTTTTTCAATCAGATGAGCCAGGATCAAGCCAATGTAATGATCTGGCTTTGTTTTTTCAACTTCTTTTTTGGTACAACACTGTAGAGCTTCTTTTTATTTTGCCATGCAATTCTCCCGACTCTATTGTGTTTTCTTATTTTCATTTGCAGATACCAGAACTGGATTTTGAAATTCCAACAGAAGCTCAACGCGGTACATTGTCAACGGTAGATCTTTTTCATCCTGATATGTAGTTATTTTTTTTTTGGACAAATTTTTGTGGTTAGATAATATCATGTACTCTAGAAGCTTCCTACAGTTTTCTTGTTTTCTGGTGGTGCTTCGTAGCTCAATTTATGATATTCAAATATTTTTCTTATATTTTACCAGTTTCTGACACAAGAACAAGTTGGATTCTAAGAAACTAGAGTGATCATCTCTAGCATATATAAAAGAAATACATATGGAATTTATAATCTGTAGTCCAACTAATGCTGCAGAAGAAGTGATTGAAATACCACTCATACAAAGATTTTGTCCTATAGTTCTGTTTCGTATATTTGGTTGTTTATAGATTTGCATTAATACTAAAAATACATATCCTTGAAGATTCTTCGTTCTTGTTTCTGATAGATTGGAATCCCCAAAAGATTCCTATTCCTTTTGGGGACTCGCTAAGGTGTTTTACGAAGAATATCCCCTTTTGTGTGGAACTGTTTTTAATCCAAGTTAAGGAACTTAGAGATCTAAACAAAACAAAGTTTTCTTCTTGAGCTTGTTTGTCCATGACTTGGTGTAGGGTTTCCCCACTTTGCCGTGCACTAATTTATGGTATTCTTCCAGGTTGAGGGCGTATTGTTGCGAGCAGTCAATGAATTGGAAGCTCTTCAAGATGAACGAAAGGTGCATTGATTTGAGAAAACCTATTCCTGTGATGGAACCTAATATCTTCATTTAGACAGCTACTTAATCTTTTGTTTCTTATTTCTCAGAGAGTGGATCCTGAGACAGCTGAAGCTCTAGATCGTTTTTTGGTGAAATTGAATTCCTGTGCAAAAGGAGATGTATCCTTCACCTTCATTCTTGACGATCCATCGGGAAACAGCTTCATCGAGAACCCGTAAGATATTGCTTTTGGTTGAATTACCACTTTAGTTCTTTCGATCATTAATTTTCTTTTAATTTTTTTCAATTTCTTTTTAAACATTTTGATGAGTTCTCTGTTCTGAGTTTTACTTGTCAAAGCATGGAAATTTCTTACATGCCATTTGTTTCTAGGTCTAATTGATGATTGTTTGTATTTGTATGACCCCCACACATGTCAAGGGATTATGACTGCACCTGGTAATTTTGTGTGGGAAAACTGAAATGCATTGAACGCCACACTTTTTGTATTTGAAGTGACGATATTTTTCACAATCAAATATTCATGAAGCTTTCTAATTGAGTCAAATCTTTTGTTTTGGAGGAATGGTGAAACAATAGGCTTCATAACTCATGACTGATAGTGAAGGTTACTGGTCACTTGTTAATTATTGATATTTTGAACAACTGAATTGCTCAAGTGTCCTTTTGCAATCAGAGGGTCTGGATTGGTGTTAATGCAAAGTGTTCTCTACCGGAAGCTATAGGGTGCGGGGATTTAGATTAGTGTCCTGACTAGACACTTAATGATTGCTTATGCTGAAAAACATTTATGGGATCATGAATCCTTTCTGATACTCAGTTCAGTCTCCTTAAGATCATTTTGTACTTTGTAGTTGAGGTTTAAATTGTCAACTGTCAAATTTCATAGGCCTTGGTAATCGTTTGTTTTTGTCATAGTGGATGATAGTCAATATGGTTTTACAGTCGTGAGTTTTCACCGTATTGGTCGATATCAAGTCCTTCGGTTTGTATGTGTGTCTAATATCAAGTTGATGGATCTATTGATTTCTCTAGGTTTGCTCCGTCTGCGGACCCATCGTTGACCCTCAAGTTTTATGAGAGGACTGATGAGCAGCAAGCCATGTTGGGTTTTGTTGTTGACCCATCTTCAGAAGGTCAGACTGGAAGTAATGCATCACAAGGAGAAAGTAATGGTCCTGATGGAACAACAAAAGTGCCACATGGGTCAGTTGGAGCTGTGGCCTTTCAACGGTCTATTGCTCAGGGTAACAGTGAAAATTTTGCTGCATCCTTATTTAGGTATTCAACACCAGATGAGGTAAGTTAAATTTGTAAATGTAATTTGAGTGCTGTTTCAAATCTTAGATTGACGGTATTCTCTGCTAAGCGCTGCACACTTTTCTTGGACAGGTAATGACATTCCCATCGACTTGCGGATCTTGTGCTATCCCATGTGAAACCCGAATGTTTGTCTTCAGTATCCTTTTTTATCTGTTCTTGTTTTATTTCTATTTTTTCTTCTTCTATAGATGGCAATTTTATAGGAGAGTGCTACCTGTTCACGATTTGTCATGGGAATTGATTTCGCAGACTGTCATGTCCAGCCATATAATTTATGAAAGGCTAAAGCCTAAATCTAGATTTTAGAAGATAGCTTCATCAATAAAATTGATCGTGTGCTTGCATGTCGTTCTGGTATGCATTTTGTGCTAGCAACTAGCTATTAGACCAGTTTCTGGCACGCAAAACTCCATTAAAGCAATGATGGGTGCAGGAGTAATATCAAATCCCACATTCATCTACCACGAGTCGCTATATTTTTTTCAAGTTCATGTTGTCATTTTATGAATCTCAGTCGAAACTTTTAGTTAAAATTAGTCATGTTATTTCTTTATGTGAAACCAAAAATGGATACTTGTTGTATCGATTTGCTTTCAGTTGATCCTTAACATGATTCAGATATCCCATACTTCCAACAAGTGATAATCATGGCATCAACTTGTGATGGTTGCGGTTATCGAAATTCTGAGGTTGGTTTGTTTCTAAAATAGGTTTTTATTTCACCATTCCTTTTGGCTTTCTCTAATCATAGTCATCATGTTTTTCTTTTTCTTTTTGCAACAGCTGAAAGCTGGTGGCCACGTCCCTGAAAAAGGAAAGAAGATAACAGTTCTTGTTAAAAACCAGGCTGACCTAAGCCGTGACGTGATAAAGGTTTGTGTTCTCTCTATCTGCTCGATTGCTTTGTACTGAATATTAACCTTAGAAATCTAAAACATGCGTGGTTAAGAGATACAAGTTGATAAATGCTTTTACTTTTTGTCATCCAATTGTTCTTATGAATTTATTTTCTAGGTTTTGCATGTTAGCAATTCTGCTCCGTAACACGATTACGTTAGACTTATAAACACGGCTGTTGTGAAAGCTGTTTTACTTGATGCTTAATCAAATTTAATAGATATTAATCAAATTTAATAGATATTATTATTCTACAACTTCGGTTAAACTACAAGGATCAGTACAAACAGATCATACCTTTAGAGATAGAATTGTTTAGAGATGAGGAAAAATAGTTTTATTCCTACTGAGTTTACGACTTGGACTCTCAAATTGATTTGAATACAGGCTTCGAAAGTTTCAAGTTGGTCCTACTTTTTTGATGCCAGAAAACCTTTTTGTGTATGGAGCTAGAAGAGAGTCCATGTCATGCTTCAGCAGACATGTTTCCTTCGATGTTATCATCTCAAGTTCGAGAGACACTTCGCTGTAGACTTAGATGGACATGTATGTCACTACCCGGTGTCATTTACCTACTTTCGATGTGATGTAGTATTGACCAGATATAAACTTCGGTGCATGACTTAATACTTTTGTTGCACTTTTTTAGTTGAGATTGTTACTTATACGGTTTTACACAAACTAATCTTGATTTGTTGCTAATCCATAAAAACCCAATGTTGCATTATTATCCCGGGAGATATTAGGGACTTCTTGGTGCTGAGAAAGCTTATTTATTCTGGAGAACTGTTTTATACAATTTATAGGATTTTTCTTGATATCGTTTGTTAGTTTCTTATGAATTTATCTTTTTGTCTGATTAGATTTCTTAAGGACTAAATACTTGTACCGGTAGGTGTGAATGAGAACTTAATATCATGCTTTGATCAATTCTTAATCACGAATGTTGTTTTTTTTCTCTTAACGGAGAGGTTTCATGTGTTCTTGACCTTTAAACGTTGTTCTAGGCTAATTTTTTAAACTGGTTCATGTGGCATTTATCAGTCAGATCATGCAAGCGTGTCTGTGCCAGAACTTGACTTGGAGTTGGGGTGTGGCACATTAGGTGGACTTGTGACAACAATCGAAGGATTGATAACAAAAATTTGTGAAAGTAAGTAATTCTCAACTCTTCTTTTTCATTGCTGTGTTTCTGTTTCTACTTCGACATGAAATGTTAATCTGGTGCCTTCATTTGATTGGTTTATCAAGTTATGGGTCAGTTTGACCAACCTGCATTTGCCTTTTGGTACTTAAGTGATTGCATATGTGAAAACGGTTACAGGGTTATCTTATCTGTAGCCGTTGTCTTGGGCCATGAAGGTGCACATGAACTGTAATACCATCATCAAATGAGGGACCAAAGCTCTTGACTTTTTGCAAATTTTAGCATTTAGATGGATTTAATCTGCAACTGCAGCGTCTCAAATAGATAATGTTTTTCAAACCAGTAGTCTCGACTCTCATACAGCCTGTACTTACTATTACATTTGGTTGACTGTGTCATCTTGTTGCAGATCTTGACTGTGTGCAGGGATTTAGCTGTGGTGGCGATAGTTCTGATCCATGGACAAAAACCAAGTGGCAAGAATTCAGTGAAAGGCTACGCAAGGTGAATTGTTGTAATTGCTGTTCTATGATTTCAGTTTTACCCCACGCAAGTATACATGATTTTCTTCAAGTATTTAGAAATAACAAGTTCATGTTCTGAACTTGAAGCTCACATAATTCCGTTCATAATTTGTATACTAGTATACATGATTTCGGCCTACCTTATGACATACGATGTAGAACCGACAGGGCGTAATTTTTTTCTGGCCAAAGTCAACACTGGTACAAATGTGATGTATCAGATGCGGCAGTAGGCACTTGTTTTTGTATTCATGCCTTATATCAGTGCCAAACACCAGACACGAGCAGTGCAGTAGCTGCTTTATAGATTATATCTTTTATATATATTTCCCCTTCCTGACTAGTTTCCCCTTTCGGTATTAAATTATGTGCTCCTTATTAAAAGCTTCTGAATGTGGAGGAGCCTTGGACTTTAATCCTTGATGATGGGTTGGCGCGATCATTTGTATCACCAGTTACAGAGGCCATTGAAGATGATCATCAGCTAATCTGTATGCTTCTTTCTCCTACCTTCATGCATCTTTCTTTTCCTTATACTTGTTTATTGTTTGGGTAACCTGGAAATTGTGGTTGGTCTAAGCAGAGAATATACTTCACTAAAAACATATGTACTTTTGTTTTCTGGGGTTGCCAATTGATAACGGTGGGTGGTTTCATTAACTTTTGGCTGGTGTGTGTTAGTGAGTTTGATTCTGTTCAGTGTAAAGAACAGAATTCACTAGGTGGAGTGGGATTCGTGAAGTTTGTTTTTAAGACAAATAAAAATAAACTGACCTGATTACGAAACAACCAAACAATGCGGTTGTTGTTGGTGTCCTGTGTTTTTCATATCCTCGTATGAGTGGGTGGACACCACTGAACTTATGTTTTTGAAAAGCTTGTGGGATGTGGATCATTGCTTTATAATAGTTGTAGCTATTGCTATGTAGCCTCTGATTTTTTTTTTTCTTTTCATTTTTGTGTATTCTAGTGTCACAGAGATGTTTTTTTTTTCTTTTTTGTTTTTTTGTAATTATATTTTACTGAGACCATCATTTCATACTGTGAATGTAGTTGAGGAGTACGAGAGAAGTTGGGCACAGAATGAAGAGTTAGGCCTGAATGATATAGATACTTCGTCAGCTGATATGTATTACGATACTAATCCTACTACTAATGCTACCACCACGGCGTCAAAGATAAATTAAGATTGACGTGCTCATTGGAGGAGCTTCTTGTTGCATAGTTGGAAAAAGCCTTTGCATTTTTGGATCAGCAACCGGCTTTGTAGTGCTTGTGATAGTTTTATATTTTCTGCTCAAGTTGTTTAAGAATGTATTCATCACTGAGCAGTATCTGTAACATGTTAGTTTAGTATTACATTTCTGTTTTTGCTTAGATCGAGGTACACTCGATCTAAAAATTACTGCTTTGTTGTCGAGAAAGATTTTATCTGGAGTTGGACAATTCCCCATTTTTGTTTTGAAATTTTTCTGGATCACCTTTTCGTCGCTAGCATTTATAGATTTTGGTGCAATAGCCAGTTTCAGTTTCTGGAAGTGGAATGGAATGATGTACGAGTTGATTTTTGGGGTTAGTTGGCGAGATATCTTAATTGAGAGATGGCCTGCTGTCTTCAACTATCATTGTCGCACTGCAAGTACCTTGCTCCCAATCTGAAATTCTGATCATTTATTTAGTGTTTTATGTAGTGGGGATTTGAGACTCAGTGAAGACTTTTGGCTTAATTGCAGTGTGTCATCTGTGATGTCAATTACTGATGTGCAGCTATCGCAAGTTAACATAATCGATACAGTTTGTCATTTCATTTGTGCAGTACAAAATTTAACATAATCATTCCTCTTGCTTATCTATCCATCTAATATGGGACACAGTACCACCACAAAACTAGCATGAGGACATTCTAGCGTGTCTAACAATGATGTTTATTAATCTTTGTTCAACTGTGTTTCAGATGTTGTGCAGTTAGCATTAATTTTTTTGGTTTAGAGTACAAGTACCCGACTATGTGGAAGATTGTTATAATTTCAGCATATGCTGCGGCAGATCAGAACACAGTGTCTGGGACAAGGACAAAGATGGTCGCTCTGGGAATACAGTACTAGGTGCAATGGTATTACCCCTTTCCCTGCCAACGGTTTCTGTCAGCCTCGGATACACGCATTTTGGAGCAGCTCTGGCATATCGTTTCTGTAGCCACATGAAGAAAATTTCCTTGTGTGTACCAACAACAATCTGGGAGCTTTCAGAGCACATTTTCTATCACAGCTGTTCCACTTTTACGAGCAACACTGGCAGCATGATCCATCATTGTCCCTTTTTAATGGTCAACAGATGAATCAAGGACATTTTAATGAATCATAAGCCGGTTCTTCCTTTTAGGAGCCGCGGTGTCTCCTTCGCTGCTACTCGGGTGGCCTTGGACCTTTGACTAATTTAACCCTTTCTCATCTTGGGGTATTTGCGGTATGCTATTTGTTTTAGTATGGTGTGATTGTGCTAGATGGATGTATAAAATCCTAGTTGGCAGCATGTATAATATTTTTTTGTTTATACATGCTTAATTTTCTTTTTTAGAGAAGGCTCAGCAAGATTGTTCATGTCACATGGCCTAAAACTATGAGAAAAACAACTTACGATTTAGTAAGAAAAAGTAAAAGAAGATTATATATAAATATGTTCTTCAAAATTTTAAATTACACAACAAACTTCTTCACTTCAAATTCAGTTAAAACAATGTTTTATAGCATTGATAAACAGCGGCGGAGCCAGGATTTAAATGTTGGAGGGGCCAACAAAAATCAACTTACAACAGCATATATGATAAAAACAAATCATACCAAAAACGCAATATAGAATTGTCGAAACTTTTTAGTGGAAAAGACTATTGTCAAAATTAAGAAGACAAAAATGGGTATCTCTCGAAGTATAATACAACTTGCTACTCTTTTAAATCTCCAAAATCATCTCGGATATAAACTTAGCTAAATGCTTCCCCTATTTATTTTTCAATGTGCACAAATAGAGTCGTTTAGGATATCATTATCCATTTTGTTGTGAAAACGTGCATCGATAATGTGCACGAAAAAAGGTCATTTGGTTACTGAATTTATAATAATTCAGTTTTGGTATATTTTAGTCTGATTTGTATTCAGGTATTGGCGATATGCGTAGTAAAAAATTCTTGATGCATACAAGGCCTAAAGAATCAGCACAGCTGACGATGGGATCCTAATTGAAAAAAAAAAAAGAATTAATTGATCTCAATTCTTTAACTAATAAAGGAAATAAATAAAAACAAATGACGGATGTTAGATGTTTGGAAGTTTGAAAACGTTATGTTGCTCTTGGCTGACAAATTTGCATTTAGTACAACGTTTGGGGGACACCACGTACACTAACCTACAAAACTTAGGATGAAACATAGGTACGGTAATATAAGATTCTCAAAATGTTGGGGTGGCCATGGCTTCCCCAAGACAATACATAGCTCCGCCGCTGTTGATAAACACGATGCCACCAGTAACAAGTTTTAAGCCATTAAAACGGGTCAGGATTCTTATCAATCTTTAACTCAAGTTTTCATCATCACTTGCTTTCACCCATTTAATTATCTTGTAGATCACAAAGAAAAACAGAACAAAGAAGAAGCAACCAAGAATACAAACAGGAATTGCAAGCCCAGGTAAGTGGCCCATGACTGTATAGCTTCCCGTCACAAATGCCACCATCATTGCGAGGATAGCAAGCAGATTGCAGAAAATTGTCACGTAAAGTAGGACTTCGCTCCTGTATGAAGTCATGTAAAGTTGGTATTCAATCCTGTATGCAGGGTTATCTGGCCCCATCGATATCATTTTGCCAACAAATTGGATTAAAATAGCCACGGCAGATATAACCATGGCCAAACTGTTAGAAACTATAAACACGATGAAAGACGGTTTATTAGCTAATACGGCCATGCCTTTGTGCTTCCCGTCGCTGTTGTAACCACCAGGTAATGTGAAATTAGCTGCAAATGCTACAGTAGCTATGAGTGCTGACACCACCACAAGGGTCTGGTTATAATACTCCATCTGTTCTCTCCTCATTTTCTCTTTTTCTTTATCCTCAGCTGCCTCATCTGCTTCGGTTTTCTCAGCTGCTTTTCTATCTTTGACACTCTAGTTTCAAAGTTCTTATTAGTGATTCAATCTTGTTACGAAACGATAGCGGAAGCAAGAAACAAACAAAAAAGAAAAGAAAAACATAGTCTTAAACGAGCTAGTACCTATAGGCTATATCTCAGCAAGCCACAAAGTGTTACTTTAACTTTTTCGATCGAAAAAAGATTTCCGTACCTGTTTGTTAAGAGCACTCTCGTACATGTCCAAGCCAAGACCGAGCCAGTCTCTCCACTGCAGTCTGGGGTTAGATAGGATAATTGAATAGAACGTCTCGCCTATTACACAAGGTGTTTGTCCTTTTTCATCTTTCATTCCTATAATTGCATCCACCATCAAATCTGAGCTAATCTCGTTTAGAACATATTTGAGTACATGGGAATTGTTATTGTGAGCTGCAACATGAAGAAAATTTCTTCCTTGATGGTCTATCACTTCCCAGCAATCAGGGCAATGTTGAAGCATTATTCTCATTATTTTCATTACACTTTTAAACCTATAATCAACATCATTCGCTGCAGCGTGATGGAGAGCTGTCATCCCATCTTTATCAGGCATATAACAAACAGATGGATCGACTTCCATTACCGCATCAACGAACTCAATGTTACCGGAATGTACTGCATAATGAAGTGCAGTACGCCCATTTTTATCGACTACTTTCAGTAAATGTCTCAATAGATGGACTGATTTTGGAAATTCCCCTGTTACAAATATTTTATACACTTCGTTAATTTAACGTACAATCAAGAATACAACCAAATATAAATTGGAGAGTACAGATGTGAAGTTTTTCTATTAGATGGGGGTTTAGAACATATAAATATTACCTTGGAAGGAGTCATAAGATCGAAGCGCTAGTGCATGCAACGCTGTGCGTCCACCCGGGGCTCCATAACTTTGAGATGGGCAAATCTTGAGTATATCTTCCAGCAGCTGGGGATTTCCTTGCGCGACAGCCAGGAAAACTGGGGTCTCACCAGAATCGTTGGCATAATATTCAAAACCTGGGTCTGCACTTGTTATCAACTGTGGTATTCCAGACAAGGTTTGGTATTGCAACGCCTCATGAAGCGCTGTATTATTCTTGTTGTTTGCAATTCTCACAAGTTGCAAATCTTTCGATAGTATCCCTTTTTCGACATCTTCTTCTTGATTTTGGATCGCTTGAGAATCACGGCGTGCGTGATCTATAAACAGTGAAACTATCTCCTTCGACCCTGACCTTGCTGCTACATGCAAAGGAGTATCTCCATTCATGTTTTGCTGCATTAACATCTCCAATGATTTTGATGGACCGCATTGCTTAAATATTTCTTCCACTAAGGATACTGAACTTGACACCTGCACGGCCATGTGTAAGGAATTGTTGTTGAAATTCGTTTGGCGGAGAAGATTGTTATCAACGTCGACCTCATCCAATTTAGGAGCTGTTAGCACCAGTAGTTGTTTCAGGGATTCAATATCCCCTGATTTTATCGCTTCATACAATTGAGAATGAGGATTAGTATTGCCTGTTGTAACTTCCTCGGGAAATCTAAACTTAGAACGGAAGCAATCCATTCTGAATCTCTTGTGGGAGAAGGCTTGCGTTAATTAGATTTGATCAGATAAGAGATATAGAGCAGGTATTGAAAAACACACACCAGTATATATATATAATGAAGAGAGTCTACCAACAACATTCACGTTAGTAAATGATACCAACCCCTAGGCTCAAAGCAAAGAATCTAGAGAATGGTTGAAAGACGCGTTGGACTCCACTAGCTAGTTTGGGATAATACCGAATTGTTTGGGATCGAATAATACTTCTGTCTTCCGATTGCCCCTCGGGAGAAGCAAAAGAGAAACATTGATATCGCATGGCATTGCCTTTTTTTTTTTTCGTTTCTGTTTTCTAATTTAAACTAATATGAAGAGCTGGTCGTTATCTCTTACTGATGCTTTTCGAAAGATTATATAAGACGGGCAGGGAAGCTTACATAAAGAACTGCTATTAGGTCTTCTAATGTCGTTTTAGAATCAAAGCTTTATTATATTTTAATGTTATTTGTGTTAAATGCTCGTATTAGAAGTTTTTTTAATTCAAAGTAAATGACAGAGTGATGCTTGGATAATGTTGTATATCAAAAGGTCGGAATTTTTGCGCTTTTTAGTTTTTCTCTCCACTTTAGGTAGTATATATTTCTCTTATCATGTGTCTTCATCCTTATTCGCTGCTTTTCTAGTGTCGTTATGCAATTACTTTGTTTGTTCATCTCCATTGCTCCTTCTGGCTTTCTCTTATAACTTGTTTGTTTTTTCTTCATCCTTTTCAATGGCATTCCGGACGCTCTAATATGCTTGTTGCCATGCAAAAAGTGTAAACTGATGTCTTAATTGTCTCGTCACTTCATTAGAAGAGTGCACTGCATATATAGGGGAAGTGCAGTGCAATTAATTAACCGTCCTTGTCTAAGTCTCTTGCTATTTGTGGCTTCTTCAGCAACTGCCTCAAAGTGTTAGTGTTGTAAGAGACAAACTGATGTGCCATTTTTAACATTTTACCGGAATATTCGTCATACCGGTCAAGTGCCCCATGCACCACCAGCTTGTTCTCATCTGTGTCATCTCATGATCTTTGCAAATGTCGCAAACCAAACAAGCTCGTAACCTTAACGAATCAAGCCTTCCTCATCAAGCACCATTGATTAGCAAATTATTTTGGTCTTTTCACTTTGTTCAACTAAAGCCAGTTTTTATTTTCTTTAAGCATGCTACTAAAAAGCACTACTGCGATTTCTTCAAATAAAACTATTCAGTATTCCTGAAACGAAAAACACAATAGAAGAAAAAAATGGGAAACCAAATTAATGTGTACTTTTTTTGTATGTTAGTTTGGATTGTATGGTTCGTATCATGCTGTTAGTACTCGTGTTTAGGGAGTAATAACCTCCTATGATATACTAATTTGCTTATACCGAAAGGCTCCGCCATGAAAATATTTCGAGCTCCTCGTATCTCATTTTTACTTCTCAATGTGGTAAGATTCTGGGAACCATTTTGACCACAAGAAGTGCTTCATCCTTATTACTAGTACAAAGACGCCATAGCAGGGGATATGCACAACTCCCACAGCTAAATACCTACATATTTTTGAAATGCAAACAAAATTAGCTTCATTTTTTCTTCAATAAGCAAATACGCATTATAAGCCTACTCTGTGTAAGTGAAACTAAAATGATTTTAATCAGTTCAACAAGGTGGCAGAACTTAAAAGTACGTACCATAATGGGGCATAAGAGGATGATACGTCGAGAAAGGGGTATGGCCACCTATACAAAGAAAATAATTATTGTTATCCAAACTGAAAATTATGTCGTCTACTGAAGTGCGAAAGAGATTAAAAGAGATGAAAGTCTCACCAAAGTGATACGCAAGCATGAATGACCCATTGAAAAATGACATATATCGCTGACAATAAGATGAAATAGGAAATCCGAAACCATGAGAACCGCTGTAACACAGATAAGTTTTCAATTAATCATATGATTATTTTAAATTTTTTTGGTTGAAGTATGGTTGCAACTACCATGCTGTTCAAAGCCGCATCAGCAAGGAAAAAAACAGCATCCATTGAATGCATGATAACCACCATCTGCCGCATAAACATTCAGTTAAAAAGGAGAACTTCAACGTGTCTAAGATTCATATCATGAGGGGAAACTAAATGGTTGGTGTTCTGTTGATACTTACAGGTTTCAGTTTGTAGTCTTTGATGGTAAGAATAGGAACCATGACGAACCAAAAGACGACATTAGTGAGCATTACGGCTCCTGCACTCATCTGCAAAAGATAAATGGAAGACGGTTGATACAAATCATATGTTGAGGATCTATCTTTCGCGTCCCCCCCTGATCCCTGAAGAATATGGAGTGTACCTGAAAAGTAATTTGAAAAGCATAAACCAATATTCCTGCATGTTTTCGGTCAGAATGTTGTTCATGGAGAACGGAACTGTTCATTGCATTGCTTCCATTAACATTTTCTACGTGCCTGGGAGCAATGTAGTTGCCTCGTTCTGCATCTAACGCCTCTACATGAACAGCTACAACTCTATTACGATATTTGTAGCATCCATTAACAGAGATAACAAAACCAAGCTTCAATACAACCCACAAAAGAAAATGTTAAACACAAAGAGGGAGAAGTATGTACACATGCCAATGCCATCATCTAAAACACAAAATACATGAACTTTCTTTCAAAAAGAACAGAAACATCAAGTTAAGTGCATACCCCAAAGTAAATGATAACCAGTGCAAACGTCCACCTGCACATAACCAAACACAATAACAATGCTGAGAACCTCAATCTCTCAAAGCTCAGTACTGAATGCCCCAAAGTAAGCGGAAGTAACATGATATATGGCATCTTCAGACACCAAAATTTTCTATGCCCACAATATAGAAACAACTATCTCGATCGAACTTGATAACCAACTAGGAATACAATGTGAGGATGGCTAAAACTTCCATGGACATAAAAACCGGACCTAGTCAATATTTAAGGATTAAAATGATGTAAAGAAATACAGTTAACTTACTGGGTATAGAAGTAGAATGTGCGACCTCCATCAACAATAGCATTGGCGACGAGCAATGCCAGTAGAACAACAAATCCAATAATCCTAAAAGCCATCAACCAAACAGGATGAAGATCTTTGAAACACGGCCGCCAACCTTCATCTTCATACAATTCTTGAGATTTAACTCTAACTCTATCAGGTCTTGAACTATTTGAACCTTCAAACTTCCAAATCAAATATGATGCTATAACCACAGCAAATGAGATCCAAATTCCACATAGTAAAACCCTCCAATTTAACCAATAAACCAATGCCGCTGTATCCTTAGTCTTGGCTGGATGCCAAATCATTGAGTTTAATTATTACTTTTTATTGTACAGTTTCATAGAAATGAGTTTTGTTTTCTTCCCGATTGAACCAATTTTCAGAGACAAATCTCAAAAGCCTCCAATAAAACCCTCGGAGAAACCTCAGACTTATATACACAATTTAACTCCCATTTACGCTTTTAGTAGTTTAGTAAATTTCATGCTTAAAAAAAAAAAAAAAAAAAAAAAAAAGCACAAGTCAATATTTTGCGTTGAGTTTGTAAAAAGAAAGTATCAAATCCCACCTTGAAGCAAACGGATCTCGCAATTGTTTATCAACAATGAAAATAAGTTTCTACAACACTAATTATTTCTAATACAAAGTCAATTTTTAAATATACATAGCCCAATTCGGGACCAATTTATATTCATATAGTTCTTACATAAAGATGTTACATGTTCATTTAAGGAAATAAAGATATGGTAATTAAGTTCTGTAAGAGAAATAATCATTATGTTCATCTCACGGTGAATTCACAGTCAAGCCTGTATTATTTGTTTCTTTTGGGGATGACTCCATAACGTGTGGGATAAATAAACATAAATCCCACTATCATTTGAAAAATGATTCCCAGAATGTATTATTTGTTTCTTTTGGAGACGTTGTTGCACGTTCGTAATGGGTTTTCCTGGGGCGACCCTTCTTTACTTTGCTTCGAAGCTACAGGTACTTCTAAATTGAAGACGTTGTTGCACGTTACAGTATCTCGCATTTACTTTTACCACTAGCTAGGCCACCTTGGCCAAAGTTGACTATGGTCTAGTAGATGAGCTCTCTCATTCTCTAGCTACTCTATACTTTCAGTGCATATGTTCTTATTTGTTGTTAGATCTGGTTGATGCGATTGTTTTTAGTGGTGTTGCTTGATTTTCTTGTGATATATTATGACACCTGCACATGTCAAGGGATTATATAGAACAGCCAGGAATGTTTTTTGCATTTGTTATACTAATTTGCCTCTTGATGTACCAACATCCATATAAGATAAAATATTCTTCCCTGTTGGATTGGTACGTACACCCCTAAGTAATATGGTACCCCATTAGCAACGTCATTAGCAACTTTTCTCTATTTGAGTCGATAACATTATGTTTTGTAGAAAAATGAAACTATGCTGAAGTGTCCTAACTCCTAATTAGACTCTTGACTTAATGACTGCTTAGGCTGGAAAAGAAGTATTCTTCAAATGATTCAAATTACACAGCAAACATCTACACTTCAAATTCATAATGTTTTGTAGCACGCTAAAAGTATCAAATGACTGAAACAGGCAAGGATCATCGTCAATCTTTAACTGGATCATCGGTGCCGATCATCTGCTTTCACCCATATCACTGTCTTGTAGATCACAAAGAACGCCAAAGCAAAGAAGATGCTACCAAGAGTAGAAACAGGAATCGCAAGTCCAGGTAAGTGGCTTAACACAGTATAGTTTCCTGTCACAAATGCCACCATCATTGCGAGGATAGCAAGCAGATTACAGTAAAGTGTCATCTCAACTAGTCGTAAATTCTTATCGTCGGGGTCATCTGACGCAATTGATGCTAGTTTGCCAACAAATTGGACTAAAATAGCCAGAGCAGAGAGAACCATGGCCAAACTGTTAAAAACTATAAACACCATAAAAGACGGGTTATTAGCTAATACGGCCATGCCTTTGTGCTTTCCGTCGCTGTTGTAACCTCCAGGTAATGTAAAATTAGCTGCAAAAGCGACAGTTGCTATGAGTGCTGACACCACCACAAGGGTTTGGTTATAATACTCCATCTGTTCTCTCCACATCTTATCTTTCTCTTTAGACTCAGCATCCTTTTCAGCATTGTTCTCCTCAGCTGCTTTTCTATCTTCTTCACTCTAGTGTAGTGTTGAAGTTCTTATTAGTGATTAAATCTTGTTATCAAACGCTAACAAAATTAAAGGAAGAAACAAAAAAAAAAACTGTAACATCTGAACACACATAATCCTCAAAACTGAACCTGTAGCTCACAAAAGCCACATTCATAGTACGTTAAATTAGATTAGGATATAGCAGGTTATTCTAATTAGTTCTGCCTACGAGGACTTAAAAACTGGCTTGGAATAAGTGTTGTTATCGCAGAAGAATGAAACTATGATTAGGTTCAAGGTTTGAAGAATGAAATTCTGTCCAGGTCGTGGATATGAGAAGATGACCAACTTAATGGAGAAGTCCTACACACATGGTAAATCTAGCGGTAGAAGAATCGGAGTCGATTGGTATTGGAACTTGATGGTAATACTTTCACCTATGTTTTAAAGGCGAGTTAGGCCCTCCCCTAGGCGCCAAAGTGGGCGCTTCACTAATAAGCGCACAAGGCGCCCAACCACTACCCTGAGTCCCTGACCTATTTTTTTTCTGGTCGCTTGGGAGCCTTAGGCATGCCTATGCGGTAGACGAGGCAAAGGGCTTGGCGCCTGGACTAGCCTAGCGCCTCACACAACATAGAGATGTACTGCTTGCTTTTTTTTTTTTTTTTTTTTTGTTAGATGAGTAATGAGAACCTTTTTTAGAGTAGAGAAAGCAGAGATATCCATACCTGCACAACATTATCGAACCACACAAGTTGATCAGAGTTCCAGGTATGCTGCTTCCCTCTGTTGTGAAGCTTGATAATTTTCAAGAACTCATAGCTCAATTCACAAGGTATTTTTCCGTTTTTGTCCTTCATTCCTGTAATTGAGTCCACCACCAAATCTGAGCTAATCTCGTTAAGAACATATTTCAGTACCTCGGGATTCTTATCGTACGCAGCAACATGAAGAAAATTTCTTCCCTCATTGTCTAGGACTTGCCAGCAATCCGTGCAATGTCGAAGCATTGTTTTCATCATTTCTTTATTTTCCCAAGGAGCATGTTTACTCCAAGGAGCATGTTTTGATGCGTGATGGAGAGCTGTCATGCCATCTTTATCAGGCATATAGCAAACGGATGGATCGACTTTCATCACAGCATCAACGAACCCATTATTCATACTATATGCGGCATAATGAAGTGCAGTACGCCCATTTTTATCGACTTCTTTCACTAAATGTCTCAATAGATAGACTGATTTTGAAAATGCCCCTGTAACAAACATTTTATCCACTTGCTAATTTAAAATCAAATAATCGAATCAATATTAAAGTTATAGTATCTAATAATCTAAATCAGGATGTTTTACCATGCACGGAAAGATGCCAACTTTCATCATACAACTATTCAGATGTTTATAAACCTCGGGAGGTTTTGTCATCTGATTTCGTGTTTCTCAGTAAAAGAATTAAGGTATGTTGATTAAGACGGAGTCTCCACACCGTTCTGGAAAGTCAATCATAGGGATAGCTTGGGGTACTGTTTTGGCAATCATCGACCAATGTCTATAATATAACTTGGAGAGTGAAGATGCATGTGAAGTTTCTCTATTAGATGGGGACTAAGAAATGTATATATTACCTTTATTGGATTCGTAAACTCGCACTGCTAGTGCATGTAACACTGTACGTCCACCCGGGGCACCATAACTTTGAGATGGACGAATATTGAGTATATGTTCCACAAGATCAATAATTCCGAACTTGACAGCCAGGTAAAGTGGGGTCTCGTCGTAATCGTTGGCGGGATATTCAAAACCTGGGTCTGCACTTAGTAACAACTGCGGTATCCCAGAGTCAGGTTGATAGCACAGCGCCTCGTGTAGCGCTGTATTATTCAATTTGTTTGCGATTCTCACAAGTTTCTGGGCGTTGATTTTAGTTGCACTATATTCAGCTGCCGGTACTAATTCTGTCGCTGCTATCCCCTTTTCGACATCAACATTGACACAATCTTCGTCTCTCCTTTGATTATAGTGATTGATCAGTTGCGAGTTTTGGGCGTGATTCAGAAATAGCCTCACTATTTCGGTTGACCCCGCCCTCGCTGCCATATGTAAAGGAGTATCTCCATTTATGTTTTGTTGCATTAACATCGCTATCGATTTTGATGAACCGCATTGCTTAAATATATCTTCCACCAAGGTTACTGATTTTGACAACTGCACGGAAATGTGTAGGGAGTTATTGTTGATATCGGTTTGGCGGAGAAGATGGTTATCAACATCGTCCTCATCTGACTTGGAAGCTGTAATCACCAGTAGTTGTTTCAGGGAATCAATATCCCCTGATTTTATTGCTTCATACAAATCAAAATGATCTATTCTTGTACGCTCGGGAGATCCAAAAATAGAAAGAAAACGATCCATTCCAAGTCTTGCTCTGCGTTAGATTTGATCAGATGGGAGATGTAGAGCAGGTATCTAAAAACACACCGATCTATACCAATGGAGAGAGTCTACCGACATTCACTTAGTATATGATAAATCAAACCTCCCCGTCTAAGCAAGGAATCTAGAAAATGGTTGAATGGGGAGTCGGATTCCACTACTAGCTACTTAGCTGTATCATTGGCGATACCACCGAATTGTTTGAGATCGAATATAATACTTCCGTCGTCTGATTGCACCTCGGGAAAAGAAAAAGAGCAACATTGATGTCGCGTGACATTGCTTTCCGAAAGAATAAATAAGACGGGCAGGAACGTTACATAAAGAACTGTTTATTTAATATCGTTTTAGAATCAAAGCTTTATAATTGTTACTCGTATTATATAATGTTATTTGTGCTAAATGCTCGTAGTAGAAACTCTTTTATTTCTAAAGTAACTGATGACCATGAGAGGTCGACTTACTTCTATATACAACCGAAGGGGAGATAGGCGATTTTGAGGCGAATTTTCTCGCGACGTTAACTTAGTCAACCTTGAAATCTTATTCGATTTCTACTTCATTCCTGGATCTTAATCTACGATTCATGGCTAAAATCATGTTTTTCTTTTAATTCTGATCTATTTTCAACTAATTTTCTTTTTAAATGATATATTTTCGAATATGCTGAGTTCCTCTAATTTTTTACCTAATTTTTAATTTTGACCTAATTTTGAGTTCGTCCTGATTTCAATCTTTTTAATCTGCTAGGCTTTAATCATGATGATTCTTATTGTTTTTTAATTTGAGTCTCTTTTTGTTTTAATCATCTGACTATTGTGATTGTTGTAATTTTCTTTCTTCTCTTTCTATCTTAGGTCTTGAGCTAATAATGGAGGTGCAGTCGTAGAGTTGCAGGGGCATCATCATGAGATTAGAAATATCAAGAGTGGTTACTGAGAAGACGGGGTTTTGCAATAAGGGGTATGGTTCATTGATTAATTTTCTGTCCCTTCATATCTCTTTAAAAGATTAGGAAATTTTTCTTGAAGAAATGGTTGAAGTTTAGTCATTCTGACATTTATTGGGGAGATTGAGATCCTACTGACGGTAGGGATTTGATTATATTCTTTTCCGTTAAAGATTCTTATTCTCTTACAAGTTCTGCAAATTTGGTTTGGTTCGGTGTTTTAAGTCATGTTAATGATGGTCTTGGTGTGATAATTCAGTAGGATATTAGCCTTTAATCGACTGGAGGTTTGTCGCTGGAATTAAATTGCATCTCCATTCCATTAAAAGTGGTGTTTAATTTTTTATTTCCTCAGCAAGAGGTTAATTAAATATTAAGCTGGTAGAATTTATTTATTGGTTATCCAATATTCTCTCTGGTAAGGGTGGCTGTCTCAGACCTTTTCTTACACTTGGCATCACTTGGATAATATCTACCAATCTTTGATCTTCGGTGTAGAGAGAATTTGCTTTGGGTCTTTTCATTTACCTCATAATTATGGCTAATTCAATAGAGTGTTCTTTCAGACATTATTACAGGTCTTATCTCTTATAGTTCATAGGAGGATTTTAAGGCTTTAGTTTTATTTATACTTCATTAGCTTCTTGTTCATTCATTCCATTTCCAGTGCTTAGAGAACTACTAGTTGAATTCTTGTTTTTTCTTGTTGAATTTGTAATGGCTCTTCCTGTTGATCAACTTAGGGGACTGGATTTAGATGAAGATGTTGAGGAATTTCCTCATAGATTTGCTGCTCTCTTGTGTGATAAAACTCGAAATTACTACAAAACCTCAGCCAAACATCACCTTAATAGAATTTGGACTATTCTAGATGCAGATTTTAAACTAGCTAAACCATATGTCCAAGGCATGGATATCCAGAATTTGTTTGTAGTCATGTGCAAGAAGAGTCAAGATAAGGAGTTGGCTATCTTGCTTCGGCCTTCCTTATTGTTTGGCCAACTTTTGCGATTGACCTTTAGGTGATCTCGAGTCGATATTTGATCGATTTGGTATGGGATACTACACTAATGCCGGTTCAAATTACCATTCCTACAGATCTTAGTTAATCAAGGAAAAGCTCTGGGAACTTCCTCGGATCAGTTAGGAACTTTTGTTACTATGGATACTCCTGCTGGAAATCAATATGAAGCCAAACTCATGGTCCCTCTGAACTCTCCTATGGCAAGAAAGGTAGTTCTCAACACTAAACGAAAAACTTACTAAATGACAGCCTTTTATCCAAAATTGTCGTTTCGTGCTTGCAAGAAGTGTTTTGTCCTCTATCATGATGCTGATAAATGCAAGGAGATTCAGTCGAGAATCTTTGTCAGAGCACTGCCTGCTCCATCTCCTAGGACTACACATGTTGTTGTTACTAATGTGAGGATACATCATGAAGTTGGGGAGAGCTCTCAGTCACCTAGTACTGCAAATGCTGGTGTTGTTGATGCCTTTACTCAGAACCAATCCAAGCCGTCAGCCTTCGGGTTGTATCGGTAACAGGGGTTCTGCTTTCTCCGCTCAGGTTTTTTCATCAGTTTTGCCTGCAGTGTCTTCTTTGGCTATTATGGAACCTACTAATCCTGTTCAATCATCTTTAAATCTCCCTCAAGCTCATTTGAATTCTTCTCGCTATTTATCGTATTTTGATAATGTCTCACTTGGAAATATTAGGGTTGTGCATTATCGAAAAGGTAAAAGGCCTAGAACTGTCTATGAATCTGTTTCCCTAGGTTCGAGTTTAATGATTACTCATATTCCATGATTCCTACTCCTCGTTGTCCTCCTTTATCTTCTGTGCCTCCCTTTAATCCTCCTTCTGATTCTTCTTTCAATGTTGGTGGTTTGGTATTCTCCCCTAGTCTGAGTTCGTCTGATAATAATATTTTCTTGGCTACTTCATGCTCTTCTTTTACTCAGACTGTTGTATCTTCATCTGCTTTTATGTTTAGTTCTGCCTCAGAAATGAACTATTCCTCGGAAGTTTTTATGTCTCTTAGCTCAGAGAGTGAATTTATGAATGTCCCTTCTCAGAATGATGATTTAAGGATACTATCCTACTTGAACCTATGCCATTAGCTACTATTCCTCCGGAGTCGGTCATCACCGATGAGGAATTTGAAAAGGAAGTTGATCTAATGATGGACCCAGACTCTATGGCTGTTGAACCCTCCTTGGCTCATGACCTTGTAAGTTCCCTTATTGACTAATTATCGCTTTTCGCTTTTCCTTCTTATTATTTCTGTTTGTTTGCTTGATCTTTTGATCTGGTTTAATTTCTTCATTATGAAGTTCTTAAGTTGGAATATCAATGGGTGTTGTTCTGACAAAAAAATGGAGACACTTGTTTAGCCTTTTTAGGAAATACAAATTAGATGGTGTTTGCATTTTAGAAACAATAGTCGATGCTGATACAGTTAGAAATATACACATCATTTAGCTTTTGATTCCTGGACTATCATTCCTGCTGTTGGTAAATCTGGTGGTTTGGATTTTGGGTACTTTGAAAAATCGAACGTTGAAGTGTTAGGTTATAGTCTGAACATGATTCATATTCTGTGTGATATTTCGCCTGCAATTAAGAATTGTGTGATCTCTTTTATTTATGGCTCTTTAAATCTGGCTGGTATGAGAAACCAATGGAATTTTCTTAGTAACATGAATGACAACAATAGTAACCCTTGGCTTTTAGTCGGTGACTTTAATTTTATCCTGCACAGTTCGGAAAAATAAGGTGGTAAACCGAACATCTCTTTTCCTCCCAATTTTGTTAGAGATAATTTGTTAAAGATGAATATGAATGAAGTCTTCTCCTATGGTAGCCCTTTTACTTGGTGTAATAGAAGATTTAAAAACCCGATTGAGTTGATTTTTGAAAAGTTGGATAGGGCCTTTATGAATGAAAAATGGGTCACAGTCCTTGTTCAAACTAGAGTCACTAATTTAGGAAGGATCTACTCTGATCACAGTCCTGTTTTGGTTAAATGCTTTCACTGGGAAAGGAACATTAATATTTCATACAAGTTCTTCAAATGATGGCAACTTAACATGGAATTCAATAGTATTTTGAATAATTTTTGGACTAAAAAGGTTATTGGGTCTCCTGCGTTTGTGGTTAATAAACTCAAGAATGTGAAATTTGATTTGGTTGAATGGAACATTAATTCCTTTGGGCATATTAAAACTACAATTGGTAGGCTTAATTCTGAGTTAGAAAAGCTTCAAGCTCTGCCCTATTCTTCTTCGATTCACCCGATCAATAGACTGGAATAAATAATTCTCCGCCTTCAAATCTTTCAACTTTGCATCATTGGCCTCCTTCACCCGAGCTTCAGTAGGTTTAACTCCTTCTGCTATAGTTGGAATCCCATCTTCAACTAGACTCTAATACTCTTGTGATCTAAGAAAATTCTCCATTAACATAGACTAATGGACATAATATAGCCATCAAATTTTGGAATTGACGGTTGCACAAAATTTCTCTACACACCCATCATTTTAATTCCCCACTCAAAGAAAAGTTCCTGCTTCTCACAAAGAAGTTCTTGATCCGGCTCAGATGCCAAATCTAGAGAACTGAATGCAACAAAAGGATTCTCTATTACTGAAGAAAACAAGGATGGCTACATAAAGCCCTACACTTAATAAGAATTAGGAAAAAAACTAGGAACAAACTAACCACTTTACAGTGGTATCAACTAGAATGAGTCAACAGACTAACATATCTCCTACTTCCCTGCACAATAGGGATTATTCTACAATACTCGATTTACAGATTAACTACTACTGACTACTTCAACAAACACTTCTCTTTTTTCTATCCATAGTTCTTCTATTTCTTTTTCTCCAAATAATCAACATATTGCGAAAAACAATCCTGGCGTCATTAGGGGAGACCCGGAAAGAATTAGAGGCGACATATAAGACAAAATACGGTCACCGAAAACTAAAATAAAGCCACCCCTTATCTCTGACTTTTTGAAATGGCAAATATACCCTTCACAATCGGTAGATAAAACTACAATCGGTAGTTTATTTACGTAATCGGTAGATGTTAGGATAATCAGAGGTTATTGTGTACATATGTAGTTTGAAAGTTTTGTTATTTTGAAGAAAACCTACAATTGGAAGGTATTTATTTACCATGTCTCCCGATTATGAAGTTGCCCCAAAATTGATATTTGAAAAAATCTTAAGTTTTTTGAATTTGGGAACTACCATAATCGGTATACAATACTACAATCGGTAGTTTATATTAATGTATTGGTTTGTGTTACGAAAATTATAATCGGTAGTTAAAATGGTAATTTCGTGATGTTAATTTTCTACCGATTATGGTAGTAGGCCCAAATTAAAATTTTTCAAAAACCAATGGAATTTGAATTTCTCTATTTGCACAATCGGTAGTTTCGTGATGTTTATTATCTACCGATTGTACAATCGGTAGTCTCGTGATGTTTATTATCTACCGATTGTACAATCGGTAGTCTCGTGATGTTCTTTTATCTACCGATTGTGGTAGTTGCCCCAAATTCGAAATTTTCAAAAACCAATGGAATTTTGAGTTTATTTATTTTCACAATCGGTAGACTCGTGATGTTTATTATCTACCGATTGTACAATCGGTAGTATCATGATGTTTTTTTATCTACCGATTGTGGTAGTTCCCCAAATTCGAAATTTTCAAAAACCAATAAAATTTTGAATTTCTCTATTTGCACAATCGGTAGTTTCGTGATATTTATTATCTATCGTGGTGTTATTTATCTACCGCTTGTGGTAGTGGCCCCAAGTTCATTTTTTTTTCAAAACCAATGGAATTTTGGATTTCTCAAAGAAGAGAAGAACATAGCCACAATCGGTAGATAAAAAAAAACACACTAAACTACCGATTATGAAGGGATATATAAGTATTTTCAACCTATTTTGTCTTATTATGTCGCCCCTAATTCTTTTCGGGTCGCCCCTAATGTGGTAGGCTATGAAAAGATGTTTTCTCAGCGGAGATCATATCGGATTAGCACAATAAAAAGAAGACTCAACCGAATCAAGATAGAAAATTTAACAAGTCCTACTGGATTATATACAATGAAAATTCACCATACACCAACAATCTAAAGAGTTGAGGATCAACCCGGAAGATATCTTAGAGACATCAATGACCTTACACAAATATAACATGAGAGTGCAGGTAAGGCTACACAAGTGAATGATTTTCCCCCAAACCTAAACTTGTCAACAGATGTGTTTGTGAGCACAAAATCTTGCAAATTTAAAGGTACATCATGCACAAGGTCTAACTCAAAATGAGTTTTGCTAAGAACATGCAGACATACACATTCCAACTGTGGTTCCCTAAAGGTGTTATACTTTGATGCAAAATAGTCCAAGAGGACTTGGGAAGCACAAAGCTCTAGGCCTAAATTAGGCATTTTCAGAAAAGTTGGTTTTGCAATTTTGTTACAAACTACACCTAGGTTTGGTGGAGGAGTTTCAATCGGTGACTTAGGAAAGAGATTAGGTACATCTAAGTTATTTTCATGTATAAGATCATTTGCACCATTACACACTTCCCTAAAGTCAGAAGAAGGTGAAACATGTTCACTTGCATAGAACAATTCATCAATCTCCATGTCATAATCATCAGAGGAGGCAACATATTGTGACATGGGCAGGGAATCAGACACAAAAATAATATCATGATCCATAAGAATATTAGTGTCAACAGAAGATTCATCCTTTCTTAAGTCACAAACAAGTTGTGTAGCATGCTCATTTTCAGCGAACAATTGCTCAAACCTCAATTCAAAATTAGCATCACATGTATGTATGGATTGAATATTAGAAGAAACATCACTCATAAGGTTCACAGTAGAGACGCTTAACGTCTCTGAACCTAAAGATTCCACTACATTTAAAAAGTACACATGCTCTTCATATTCATCATCATCCTCATCATCATAACACTGCATTTCCCTATTCAAAATTGTAGCATTTTTAGTGCACTCATCTACCTCTAGATTAGGTTCATATTCAGTGTCATTTGCATGAGTAGGAATAGAAGCACACATCCTATCATGAACTTCCTTCCATTCTTCATTTTGTAACTGAGTCAGATTCATTTGAAGCATCATAGTGAGCTGTTCAATTGAAGGGGAGTCTTCACTAGTGGGTATCCAGACACTATTATGATGCATGATCATCCTATCATGCATCATAATAATATTCATTGCATGGTTGTGCACAAGGTTCACTACACAAGGGAAATTCAGACATGTTGCTATATGGATGATCATGCATTGCATTCAATTCAAACCTAGCATTGTTTTGCTCTATGAGTTTGAGATTCTCCATTATCAACTGCATACTTGGGTTCATTGGAGGATAGCATTGTTCAACCTCCCATGGTGATTGATGATACATGTGCTCATAATGATTAGGGTAGGTGCATTCAAGGTCAGGCCCATGAGAAGGTTCATAATATTCCCTAAAATCACTATGGTTTGTGGGGGTTTCATAACATGAATCATGCCCGTAAGCAAGTTCTCTGATGGATTTGTTTTCATCCCCAGTTGAAGACCAAAATCCTGACATGATCTAACAACTCAATTTGAACTCAAAAAGAAGCAACCATGGCCTAGCACAAATCAAGCATGTATAACACTCAAACAACCAATGATTTCTCAAAACAGGGAAACTAAGCCCACAAGGGTGACATACCAATTACCAGTTCTTGGAATTCAAACACACAGAAGTGCTGGTAGCTGCTGTAAATGTGCAGCCCAAGTTATGCGGGCTTCATCCCAGGTTATGTAAAGCCCAGGTTGTGTGCAGATGCACAGCCCAGTTTATGTGGGCTTCAAGTTTGTGCAGAGCCCAGTTTATGTGGGCTTCAGGTTATGTGCAGTCCAGGTCATGTGCAAATGCACAGCCCAGTGGTTATGCAAAGCCCAGTGGTTATGCAAAGCCCAGTTTGACAAGTTTATATGGCAGGGCTTATGCACACAGCTTATGAGCACAGAACAACACAGAGCATCACAAAATGACACCCAATTTCTAGCACAGAGGAATGCTTCTTCTTGCTGCTGTTTCAAGAGAGACACAGCACAGCTTAGTATGTGCACAAGAAGAGCAAAAATTTTGTGAGGTGCACAGGGCATTGGGTTGTGCTCACTCAATGGTGAAGCATGTGCCGGGTTAGTGTGTTTGAAAAACAGACTAACTGCTAATCACAAACTCTGCTACTCAACATTCACTCCAATGCCACAAGATGATCCACAGATTGGTACCAGTTCAAAGATGTAACAGATGAAAAGTTCATTCAAGTATTAATGCACAGAGTGGTAATGCACATAGCACAGGAGAGCTCAAGATTTTTGGCAGGTGATCAAGCTATTCAAGGCTTCATTAATCAAATCCAAAGATGCAGGGCAGATGCAGCAAATGAACAGCTGAACAAGTTAAGCACTCTACAACAGTTTTAACATGCCGCAGAGTGTCAACTGATTCAGTTGATCTCAAATTTCAGAGATCAAGCTCACAAGTATGCATGTATTAGCAGGGCATATCATTCACAGCATCTTATAGTTAATAGTTAATAGTTTAGCACAATATAGATATGTAAATGCACAGATGCAAGAGGTGAAACAGCAGATGAACAGTTCAGCACTATCACAGGGCACTTGACTTGAAGCAGAATGTCAACTGTGTTGGTTGATGTTATAATTTTCAGAGATTATGCAATTGGGTGACAGGGTCAACAGGGTCTCACATATGTGGTTGACAGAGCAAAATTTTTTTTATAAAGGTGCAGGGCTAACAGCTAACCAGTTTAGCCAGATTGAAACTCAAGCTCCACAGCTATAGGGGCTGGGGCTGAGTACAGGTGAAGTCTAGGAGTTAAAGTGAAAAGGCAACTGGTTCGGTTGACTCCACTTTTCACAGACCAAGCTCAGGTCACACAAGTACAGGCTTCAAAATATCACAGTGGTGATTGCTTAGCAAGGTGGCTAGTGCATTATGCAAGCATGGTTCACAGATTCAAGATGCAGCACAAGGTGAAGCATGTATTTCAGAGATTCCAAGGGTTGTGTGATTTAGCACAAGTTCAAGGTTGAGCACCACTGACAATCAGCCAAGGCAGAGCAGCCACAGGGTCAGATGGGTTATGCTCAGGGTTGTCAAAATCAACTAGGTTAGTTGATATCAACCAGCCCAGTTGATGTCACACAAGGCTTTTAGCAGACTTGGATATCTAAGTTGTAGTTCAAACTCACAGCTTCAGGGGCTGGAGTTGAACACAAAGCAGAAGGAAGCTAAGGCCAGAGAACACACAAGCTAAGGGCTGATCTATCATGCATTCAGGGTGTAATGATTCACAGATAAGCTTCAAAGGTCATCATACAAGCAAACATGCTATATCATTCATTCACATAAGCAAGGTTTGAGACACAATACCGCCAGTATAAAACTGGGTTTAAGCAAATCCACAGTGGTTCTGCTCCTTTGTGTTCTCCTGTTCCTTGGTTGCACAGCAGCACCACAAGTACCTGCTAACTCAACAGATCAAACTCAGTTCTCAATATTGCACAATTAAGGCAAGAAAGCACTAGTGCTACAATGACAAAGTTCAGAGTTATGCCTAAGGCAGAAGTTGAGCCACAAGAATCAATAACTGACACAAAGTTCAGTGATGCTATGGAGCTGAAATAACAAACACTAAGATACAATTTATGTGAATGCAAACTATAGATGAGTTGTGCTAGTACAAAGACAGAGTTTTTGAATGAAATGAAAGTTTTAATGAAACTGAGGAAGTCAGTTGCAGGTTCTCAATCTCAGCCACAGCAGGTGCAAATCAATGACTAAGAGAAAAACAAGTTACAAACAAGAGATAATGAGCTAAAATAAGCACAAAAGAAAACTAGCACTAACAGATGCAGATATATACAGAGTTGAGCTAAGTTACACTAATATGCAGCTTATGTAATGAAACAGAGATGCAGAAGTGACATTTAGACTAAGCTACAAATTGCAATGGCAGGACAACAAGAGAGAATCTAACACATATATACGGGGCTAAAATGGAAATCATTAAAGAGAGTGAGCTATCAACACAGCACACTACCAAATCCCCGGCAGCGGCGCCAAAAACTTGGTAGGCTATGAAAAGATGTTTTCCTACGTTAAACTGCAAGTGCACAGTGTTGTTTTGCAACACAGGGCAAACACGAGTCGATCACGGGGAAATGGAGTGGCTTAAGTTGATCTAAGGCTTTGCTAGGGCGAATTCAAGGAAAGTGTAACACATTTGTAAGTTGGTTTTGTTTGTCGATACGACTAATTGGTATTCAAGTGACACGAAATAGAAAGCAAGAATACAAATTAAAGAGCACCAGGGTAATCGAATCCCCCACCTAATCTTAGCTAAGTCAGTCCAATTTATGTTCTTGTTCTTTCCCAAGGAAGATTTTAGAGAATGAATTATCAACTAATCTAACTAATTCCCCCTAGTATCAACTGTCTTTTTACAGTACAATTGATCACAGTTCCTTAGTCAACTTGCTAAGCATCATTCCTATCTTATTAAGCACATATCTTCTTCCATGGAAGCCTCAAATGGAGAAATTATTAACCATTATCACTAGTTTTCCCCTAGCATTGGCTGTCTTCTTACAGTACAACCAATCACAGGCTAATTAAATCAATTAGATAATTATTACTCTTATCTCAATTAAGCACAACAATAACAACAACATGAATATGAATTAACCTAGCATACAATTAAGGGTTTCATCAAGACCCTAGCAGAGTGATTTAGAACATAATTAGAACAATCAAAATACAATTTAAACTAAATTGGTGCACTGGCTAATCCAGGCATGAGATTTTACAAACACTCCTCAGACCTATTTATACATGCAAACCCTAATTCTCTCTCTAACGCTCCAATTCGAAAAATAAATACAAACCCACTCACCCATAACTCTGAATTTGTTGTTCCCTCTGTTATTACGGCTCTGGTACTCCATTGATGTGATGCTAGAGAAAACCCTAGATCCATCTATCTCTAATTTAGCTTCTAGGGTTATGGGAGAAGCTAAGAAAGAGATAGCTAGACCTAGAGAGGTGGTGAAGGTGGTTGTTGGTGCTGTTGCAGTTGCTGTCAGAGGAGGGAGATGGAGGTGGTGAGGTTGGTCTGCCATGGTATGGGTGAAGGAGGTGGAGGTATGGGTTTTCTCTGAAAGTCGGGGGAAGAAGAAAGAGAAAAGAAAAGAGAAATGGAGAAGGGTGCGTTTGGTTTGGGTGGTTAAGGGGTTGATGGCTTCGCTATTGAGCAGGTGCAGCGAAGTTTGATGAGCGAGCTGTAGCGACCAATGGATTCAGGGGAACCCGATGCGAGGGCCGATGCGGCCGTAAGATGTAGATGGGTGAAATCTAACGGCTCAAATGGTGCGGGCTTGGATCCGGGTCTTGGGTCTTGGACTGCTCAAGCCCATATCTTGTAAATGGGTTGCTCCTTGTTGGGTTGCAAGCGATGCGCAATGAGCTTTGGCTTTCTGCTCCATAGACGCTTGTCTCCAATTTTTCGCTCTTTTGGCTCCTCAACTTCTCGAACTTTATTTACTACCTAAAAACACAAAATTAATTAGTACAAATATTTATTCTTGAAAACAAAGAAAATACAGAATCTGGGATAATATCTGATTTCTGAGCACAAAAGATGAGTTAAATGCCAATAAAAAGGTGTAGAAATATGGAATATTTGGCACTCATCATAATGACGCCAGGAAAACAATAAAGTTCTGATATAAAAGAAAAAGAAAAAAAAGCATATGTGTTAGTGGATTTGGTTGTGCCATTTCAAGTTAAATATTTTAAGAAAACAGTTCCATATCTTGGTTGAAAATCTGAAATGCAATAGTGACCAACTCCTTGCTCTTGCTGATACATAAACCACTGTGTTTGTAGAATTTCAAATTCTCCAATAAAGGTTGTCGATAGTGGGGATCGAATTGCGCATGCTGCGCCAAATGAAGAATTGTCAAATCTACCGAGTTATTTAACCTAAAATATTCTATCATAGTTATAAAAAGGTATGAGGTTTGTGTCCATGATAGCCAGGGCTATCAGACGGACGTCATTTAATGGGGACCCTGATCCGAAGGTCGGGAAGCTCCGGATTGGGTTTTTACATGGACGACTAAGAAAGAAACCAATTTCTTCTGTAGATTTTGGGTGGAAAAAAAAAATGTAATTCGGGAGACATAGCCACCGTCGGATCGAGCGATCCTGTGGCCTGGAAAGAAATGCCGCGAGAGTCATTCGTGTCCGCCAGATCCTCAGGCATTCGGAGCCGTCCGATTGTCTCTTCGAATTCTTATTGTTTCTATCTCGGACAGTTTACGGTCTTCACTTTTTTTTTTCGTTAAAACCCCTGTCTCTGCAAATCTATTTTTTTCGTTAAAACCCCTGTCTCTGCAAATCTACAGAAATCTTTGATCTTTATTCCTAAAAAGAAATATTTGTTCCGTTCTACGAAATAGATAAACTTCTTCGTTATTCACTCGCTTCTGAATTCTCTCCTCTGCAACCTGTACGAACCCTAATATTTTTCTCCTCTTTTCTCTTTAACCTTGCGTCAATCTCAAACTCTATAAAGAAGTAGTTGTTTCGAGGAGGATTAATCTATAGCTGCTGCTAATAGGGATTGTCGGATCCCGAATCTGATGTATTTGATCGTAATAGTGGTGAGAAATGTGTTTACTTCTTCATCGAAATTGCATATGAAACTGAAGTGGAATCGGAGCGGAAATTGATTGGGTTTGTCTAGGAAACTGAGAATTCTAGCCCTATCAATTTTTATTCTTGATTTTGTCCTGATTTCTTTGTCTAATTGATTTATCGGTTGATCATGCAGGTGTGAACCCTAATATACTTTTATTGTTTATTTCGTTCAATTTATTTTACTGAATTCATCAACGAGTTTCAGAATTCTATTTAGTACACAGTAATTGCTTATGGTTTTGAGTTTTGGGTTTAACATCACTATCCTAAATCGACATGTTAAACCCTTATTTTTGGTTTTGGATTCTTTAGTGTAAAACAAAAGCCATGATGGATAGTTGTGGCTGCACTTCAGAGCCTCTCATATTCTCATGGATCGCTCATAGGTTGTAATCAAAATCTTGGGTTTCAAGAGAGACAAAGATGATTTTTTGTTCGATTTTTCCAATAGCAGAACGTCCTATATGGTGATTTCACAGGTAATATATCCCTTCTTAGAATTGCAAGAAAAATTCATGGGAATCAGACGTTGATTTATATAACAAAATTCCATCTTCTTAAAAAGTTTACTGCCATAAGCTAAGCCTAATTTGAATAATTGGTGCTAGTTTATTTCCATGGATAGCTGTAGCTGCACTTCAGAGCCTCTCATATTCTCATGGATTGTTCATAAGTTGCAATCAAAATCTTGGGTTTCAAGAGAGACAAAGCTGATTTTTTGTTCGATTTTTCCAATAGCTGAACATCCTATATGGTGATTTCATAGGTAATATATCCCTTCTTATAATTGCAGGAAAAATTCACGGGAATCAGATCGTTGATTTATATAACAAAATTCCATCTGCTTAAAAAGTTTACTGCCATAAGCTAATCCTAATTTTAATAATTGGTGTTAGAAGTTTATTGCCATGTTTCTATATTTCAGATGTGCAACAGATACAAGACTTAAGCATTCAATGGTACTATGATTCGAGAATATGAAACAGAAATTGCAAGAGAGTTCAGTCATTCGGAGCTTTGAGATCGATAATATGTGTGTTTAATTGTACACATGCTGATTCCTAATATATACATATTTGTACACCTTTTGATCGTTAATATGTACATAGTTGTACACCTTTTGATCCTAGGTAGCTCTCCTGGTCTTAGCTTATGGACTTTTGATCAACTTACTGTTTTTATAAATTTTTGATTGGTGATGACAGGTTAACACGCACTATATACGATGGATCTGGCAAGGTCATAGGCAGGGCTTGCAAGGAAGATCAGGTAATGGTGTTTCATTTTGTTTATTAATTCGTTGTTTGCTTTCATGTTTGGTTTAGTTGATGCCTTTATTTTGTTTTCTTGCTACCAAACTTTTTTTTTTTGATACATTTCCAAAGACCAAATTTATGTTGTTTTTCGTTTTTATCTTCCAAGGTTCTCTGTTTCTGTTGATTGGAGTTACTGATGATTACTTAACCAATTTGAGTTCTAAATACTTACTTTCATTTTATGTTTTTGTTTTTTTTGGTGTATAGTATTATTAAGGATTGTCCTCATCCAGATGAGAAACAAAGGATGCAATTAAGTAGAGATTTAGGTCTCGAACCTTGCCAGATTAATTCTGGTTTCAGAACATAAGGAACCAGATGAAGGTAAACCATGCTCACTCAGTTTGATACAAATTTTCTTCTTTCACTTTTTAGCTAAGAATTACTGAACCTTAAGTTCCCATTATAAGGCACAACATGAATGAGCATATAATAGTGTACAAAATTGTACGTAAGAATTAACCGTTGTATTTTCTTGTACACTAGTTAGATGGATGCATACAAAAGTGCACTTCTTAATTTTGTGCTTGTTATACCAGGTTTATATGCTTATACACCTTGCTCTTTCTCTTAGAGCTTTGATGGAGGAATTCTTTTGAAAGGTTAAATACCGGTATAATCTTTATGTGCATTTTTTTTTTATACCGGATGTACGAGGTGTGCTTGTTTGTATACCAGTTATGCGCAGTGTACTTTTTAGTGCACTAGGTTATCATAGATGCTTGATGTAAACAGGATCACCTCTGTCATTCACATGATTCTTGTTAAGCACATATGCATGTTTTGAAGCGGTGTACGTATTGGTGCACCTCTGTCTTTCCCATGTAAAAGTAGGTTTGTGTGTGGTTATGAATGATCCTTTTTCTACATGTTTTGCATGGGTGTACACATTCTTTGCACTCTGTATAATTCCCATGAAAAAGTATGCCCAAATGTGAATATGAATGATCGATTTTATGCATGTTTTGTAGGGGTGTACATATTGGTGCACCAGTGTATTTTCAATGAAAAAGTAGGTTTGTTTGTGTCTATGAAGGATTGGTTTTAGGAATGTTTCACATGGATGAATATATTGATGCACCAATATACTTCTCATGAAAAAGTAGGTGCAGGTGTGAGTATGATTGATCTCGTTGTGCATGTTAGTAATCTCTTTTCGGTAAAGTGCAATGAATCACATCTTTGGGATATTTTGAAGCCATATTAAGTTTGTGTAGTAATGCCCACATGGATTGTGTCTCTGACCATAAACTAACTTTGTATTTTGATCTTTTTTTTGCTTTGTTTTCTTATGTGGATGTTGGTGAAAGGATAATCACTTTCTTTTCAAGCTGTGATTTCTTATGTTCATTGTTTTGTCCTCGATGCAGTCCGGCTATTATGGATGTTATCTAACTGAAGCTTGGCATGGCTAATATTTTTCTCAGTCTGTGTGGACTAGGGTGGCAGTCTGGCTATCATGGATTTTGGATATTTTGGATCTTTGCAGCGGTGTACATAATTGTACACACAAATATAAATTAAATTTTTTTAAAAATGAAAACTTTATAGTCATATGGGTACTCTTTTTGTAGCTCTCGGAAAATGCTTTCCAAATATACAAAGTTTGTCGATTTTGGACGAGCGGTTTATAAGATAAATTGTTTTTAATTATTTTTTATTTTATTTAAAATTGCTGACGTGTCACATCCACGTTGAATGTGTCAGTTACAAAACAGTTTCCACTCGCTGCACGTGTGCTTTATGAAACAGGTGTGGAGGTCAGCAGCGTCTTTATACATTTTCTGGACTAATCTGTTCCTAGTTGGAACGGGGTGGACTAATCTGTTCTTTTTCGGGGGGGTTTGGACTGAACCGTTTTTTTCCCTTCTCCTAATTTTAAAAATTAGATGTCCAAAGCCTAATTTTGCCTTCCTTGCCTACCCCTAAAAAATTGCCTCCCCTTTAGATGATTTTCTGGCTCAGCCCCTGGTCCAAACCCATGTTAATTACTAAAATCTCTAGCACGAGTAAAAGTAAATTTTTTTTTTTATTCCCTGTAATCTTTGCTGAGTAAGAAGGAGCGCAATTAATGGAATTAAGATCACCAGAATCAATGACATAAAAAGCATGCATTTATTCAATTCCCCTATAGTAGGATATGCACAACAAATAGATGCAAAATCTGATGACGGGCAATAGGCGGTGCATACTCATGTTATGCATGGATTTGGTCCAAGTTAATTATTTCTTTTCCTTCTTTTTTATGTGATTCCATAAGTTTAGGGAGATCTGATAGGCTTTTAAGATTCTAGGGTTTTATGTTTAAGTACTTTAGTCTCCTCTCACAAGTATTCCCTTCATCTCTCTATTACCCCTGCACCCTCTCAACTCATTTCTTTTCTCCTCATCACTCACACCCCAAGTCTTCGTTCATCTCTTTCTCCGTCTCTTCTGAGCACAATTCGATCAAAATGGATTCAAGAGATGTATTGCCTATTTTAGCAATGATTTTGCTTCAATTTGTATCTGCGGGTAATAATATATTAGGCAAGCTGGCTCTTGATACTGGCATGCACCCGAATGTCATGGTTGCCTATCGACAAATCTTTGCTACTGTCATCCTCGCTCCATTTGCTTTTTTCTTCGAAAGGTAATAAACTAACTAGTTTCAATTTGCTCATTTAACATTGTTTTGCCTTGATTGATTTTTTGTTGATGATTATGAATGTAGGTCATATATACGCTCTGATTTCGATTACTGCTTTCTGTTCCTGCGAAAGATTTCATTAAATTTGTGCGTGTTTTGCCAACAAAAATGAACAATCTTTATTTTTGTTGCATAAAATCTCTGATATTGTTTTGCTTTTTTATTTTTCACAGCTATATCGCGTGTACCATTAATGGAAGATTAAGGGTGTATATATCATTATGTAGTACATTTTGATATTAATGCAAATCAACTATTGACATATACAGAAGAACATTTTACTTTGATCCATGCCCCCAAGGCAACTGGAACCACAACAACCTACACTAGGAGTTTATTTGAATTTATATTTTCTTCAAAATTAAATAAAATATACAAATGGCTATATTGAGTTGCAGACCATTCTGTATATCGCCACACTTCTTTTTTTATCAGTCTCGCCCTGACCCGAACTCGTTTTCTGTCAATGTGTTCTTATGGAAAGGTTTTAAGTTTTTGATATCTGTATATTGCATCAAGTATTTGCTTCTAGAGGTTTGGAGTGTTGGATTCAAAATCAAATGGTGGAGGCTTGCTGATTCAAAAAGAAAATGTTTTCAGTATTACTCAGTTTTCCCAGAACCGGACTTGGTCCGGTCCGGTTCTGATAACATTGACGGAAATGTTGTTGTTCTTGTCTATAACAGGAAAAAATTGCCAAAGTTCACAAAACATATGGCCTTCCAGCTCTTCCTGTGTTCCTTGTTCGGTGAGCTGAATAATTTTTCATGAATTTCTTATTATCTATTTGTACTGTGTAGATTATTCAACTAAAATGGAAGTTGTATTTGAATGGTGAGCAGGGGAACCTTGCATCAATGCTTCTATTTCGCAGGTCTCAAAAATTCGACGCCAACCATTGCCTGTGCATTACTTAATTTATCACCAGCAATTACTTTCATAATAGCTATCCCATTCCGGTACATTGATATGCAATACCTTTCTCATTTTCTTATTTTATTTTTTAACCTTTTGTAGTGTCATTACTGTCGAATAGTGGCTAATTTATTATTTATTGTGGTTGCGTAGAATGGAGACAATCCGTATAAAGAGGCTTTCAGGGATTGCGAAGGTATTAGCAACGGTTGTCTGTGTAGGAGGAGCCATGCTAATGTCATTTTACAAAGGGAGCCTTATTAACTTGGGAAAATCAACTCTGCATTGGAGGTTTGCAGAGAAAATAATCTCAGAACATAACTCTGCTGCCGGTAAATCTAGCAGTCTCATTGGTCCAGTACTTGTTTTGATAGCTGTTCTTTGTTGGTCTATCTGGTTTATCATACAAGTAAGTATTTGTTGTTGTGATATCATTTTTCTTATTCAACAATCACTAGATTAATCGCTAATGTCAATCAGCGATTCAATTGTTTCGCCAGACAAAAATGAATGCAACATTTGTAGCACCATATTCCACAGCAACTATAATGTGTGGCATGGCTAGTATTCAGTGTGTGCTTTTTGGATTATATAAAGATCACACTGTTGCAGCATGGTCACTCGCATCTACAACTAGAATCGTTGCTTGTTTGTACAGTGTAAGTTCATTAATCATTTTCATAATTATCAGCATACTGAATTCATCATTGATTATTTCAACTGAATTGGTTGATAAAAATTTCAGGCAGCTTTTGCATCAGCACTAGCATTCATCGTAATACCATGGTGTATATCTAAACGAGGCCCTCTCTATGTGTCTATGTTTAACCCGTTGGCATTAGCCGTGGTTGCTTTTCTTGGTTGGGCTATACTAGACGAAAAATTATACGTGGGAAGGTATTTAAAATTCCAATAAATCATCAATTTCTTGGATTGAATCAGAGAACTAAAATGCTTGTATTGTTGGTGTGTGCAGTGCTGTTGGAACTGCTATGATACTATTAGGACTATATGTTGTTTTGTGGAGTAAACACGAAGAGATGAAAAATCAAATTGTGAAAACTTCTGATAATGAAAACGGTCACTTGCATGGTGGAGAATCTGGAGATGTCGAGAAAGGTGACAGGGATACTGAATTACCAGAGATACATCAACCCACTATAGGAGTTGTGAATACTCATTAGGAAGAACAGAGGGACAATATGAGAGTAAATGTAGATGATCCTCTGACGCATATGCTCTCTTCGTTCTTTTCTTTTAAAGAACCAAAAAATAAGGGTTATTTTGTTTTTTGTTGTGTTAGGCCCTTCGCCTCGCCTAGGCGCCCAGAAAAAAAATTATTGCTCGCCTTGGGCCGTTTTATTAGCTAGGTGCCCCTTGGGCGACTTATGCCCCTAGGGCTCCTTTGAAAACATTGCATTTGAGTACTTGACACAAGTACATTCAGTATGTCCAATTTATTGTTTCGATATTGATGTCAATAACACCATAATCAAATTGTAGCGACAATATTCCCAACCGTACATAAAGTTGGAATGAGAACAGCAGGACATGGGTGAAGCAATGGCTCCACAAGTCAAAGCCAGCTTTGATTAAGAAAAGTTGTGTAGATTACAATACAAAATTTAATTATGAACTCTCATTTAAAAGGAGAAGAAATCAAAAGCTCAAATGTAACTCACTTGCAATCTGTTTAAGAGATGTATAAGTACCTATAATTACAACTGAAATACCCATCAAAATAATCCCAATGATAATCACCAACTCGTATCCGCATCTTCGATGTGTTCCCATGATCTTCAAGTAACACAAACAAGGAATAATAATTGAAGCTGTTGCACTTAGAAACGCTCCAACAAGAGACATTAGATACCCGAAAAATGGAATAGCTAAAGCTACGATAACGGAGCTAATTAAAAACATGGTTCTGATTATAAGACTCATGGTCTTGTTGTTGTAGTTAAACCCCGAAGAGCTTTCAATGGCGTTTACGATTGGTGTTGCCATTAATGCATATTTTGCAATGGGAGTGACTAAAGTTGTGTAGATTGCAATCTTCGAACTGAGTTTGTCAATTGGTAGGTTCAGTGTGACTTGAGATTTTATATATTCACCGAACATTAAATAACCCATAACAGCCATTGTAGCATAGCTTATCGTACATAGAGCAAAGCAAAGCAGCAAAACCTGCAAGAAATACAGACCAGGTAAAAGTTAGTATTTTCTTCACCTAAGCAGTATCTTCTACTATTAAAAAAAAAAATAGTTAGATTTTCATGTCATACCTTGGAGAATTGTCTTTTGTCTTTCATTGAAGTATATAATGTTGGAAACACCGGATGAGCACAGAAGCAGAAGGTATATAAACTAACACCAGAAGGAATTCCATTTAAATTAAAAAACCTTCCCTTTGCTCGAAAACCAGTATCTTCAGCACCAACCCAAAAGACAGAAAGAATGATGAGTACAGAAGCTAAAACTCCGGTTGCAGATATATAAGAAATTTTTCTCAAGTCAGTCAACCACATTGATGGGAGAATTATAAGGGCTACCAGCATAACGAATCCCTGTTGTCCGTATACTTTAACACCAGCTAATGTGTAACTCAGGTTTGGAAACAGGTTATTTAAGTTATCACCTTCTAGTATCAAAAATCCTGTTGCAACCACATACAGTTCTAAGTACATAAAACTAGATGCTATCATTCTTCCTTTCTTCCCAAAAGCATACTCTCCGATATCCGGATATGTTTTTATCTTTGAACTTACATCCATACATCTCCTCATTAGTAACCCTGTGTAGAATGTTGCAGCCGCAACAACAAAAAGAAGTATCAAAGTTAACCATCCTCCTGATGCTAGCGCATATGGTACTGATAGTATCCCTACTCCTGAAATCAATACATTGCACACAGACTACTGTTAACTTCGTCATAATATTTCAAACAATCATTTAATTACTACTCCCTCTGTTCCAATTTAGATGATGTTTTAGGAGTTTTCACCCGAGATTAAGAAATGGAGAGAGATAAAAAAATTCTATCTATGCCCTTGAGAAAAGTCTTCAAATATTAATTGTTATTAGTGTATTTAAAAATAAACTTATGGTTCCAAGACAAATTGTGAGGGTATTGTTGGTAGTTTTGTGGGAAAATATGAAAACTATCGAGTAATGTGGAACAAAAAAATAACCCTAAACACTCATCTAAAGTGGAACGGAGGGAGTATAATATTGCAGTCCCGCTTCGTTGGGAAGTAGCGCTAGGTGCCACTTACCAGGGTACAACACTAGCAATGATGGCACCTGGTAGCAAGATACCTGGGGACGTACCGTCCTATTTATACATATCTGAGCTGGCCTAAGGGCTAAGAAAAGTGACCTCCTAATACTAGCCAAAACCCTAATGGAGTTTCCTGGGTCAATCAAAATCACTCATCTTTAGGAGAAAACTAAGGGATATCATTTCTAATCATTCTTCTTTGCATGGACATGTAAACAGTTTTAGTTATGATAATTTCAGAAGGGAAAAAGAATAAAAACAAATCGGAGCAAATCAAATCACATAATTGAAATCTAAACAAAAAAAATAAATAAAACTCACCAGATAAAGCATTGATTCCATTGAAACAGGTTTTAAAGAAGGTAGAAGTTCCTAGAATTTCCTTATCATCCAATGCCGATTCTTCATCCGACTGCTTTGTGTTAATCGGAATACATATATGCTCCTCCTTGACGTTGATTAGAAGCGGAGTCGTCAATGGATCGTGATATTCTCCCATTTTTATTAACGAGATCTAAAATATGATATAGCAATTAATTTGAGAATAACGAATAAGAAGAGAAAGGATGGTAACTATGATGATGAGAATCTAGAAAACTGGCATCCCGTGAGAGACCTTCAAATTTGTCGTACCAAAGTTTTTTTGTTTTTAGATCTTGTATACTGAGTAGTTTTCTTTATATAGTTCACAATAACTTAGTGATGATACAATTTTAGTCTGATTCAATCTAAGAAGGTTGGTCTAGTTTAGGATTATAATAACAATTAAACCCGTTTAATAGTCTTTTTTCTCTAGAAAACTGCCGAATCCTATGAAACTTAGAATTCAAAAGAAAAAAGGATTGTTAAATACAACCTTCTTTTTAATTAAATACAACCCTCAATCAAAGAAAAATATTTTTGATAACCAATACTAGATTTAAAAAAAAAATTACAATAATTTAAGAAAGAACAGTATTACATGCGGTGCATTGCACCATGTTTGTTATTACTAATTCAAAAGAAAATCACAACTTCTTTTCACAAAATCTCATTTTTTATGCTTAGAATCCTTACGAAGTGTCATTCCAGAGAGTTCTTTTTGCGCCGAAATTAAGAAGAATCCAGTCACTTATGTCCACTTTCATTGTCTCACTACTCAACTAATGTTCAGAACTGATAGATTTTCCTAGTACTTGTCAAAAAAGAAGAAGATAGATTTTCCTAGTACGTACCGTCCAATCACCTTCTTCCAAAATCCACAATACATGATACTGTATAATATTTTGAGACTTAGTTGAGTGACAGTGAATTTACCTACATTTACAATTAAATGCCAAAACATAATTCTTTATTGGAAACCCTTTCATGGTTCATGATTACAGGTTTTGGACATACTTCGTTGTGGTTTTAAAGATAACCATATGCTTACAAGATGTTAATGGTAACTGCAAATTGCAAGTAAAGATGATGCTGTTTAACCAGAACACCTATTAAGGGGAAGTGAATCTAGCTTATTTCCCAAAACCTATATATTAATTCCCACGAGTACTCGTTTTCGATGGCACCAAGTAGTTGTTAAAAGGCATATGTATGCTTAGGATGTCCAATATTCCCTTCGTTACTTTTTGCGTAATCACATATCTCTGGCACCGAAAAGTTAGGATTTTGGTATCGGGATTTATGTTCCCACACTATGTGCATGTTTCTATTGCCTCCTCCATTTTTCCATTCTTGCAGTACCCCATCAAACTTTTAGAGATAACCCAAAAGTTTGCATCTCATCAAACAAATATTTTGCAGTGTTAACTCTACCATCTCGGTAAAGTCCTGCTAATAGTATATCGTAAGTAATTGTTGTGGGTTCTAATCCGTTTCGTTTCATTTTCTCAAATAACTGCATTGCTTCATTTTTTTTTTGATAGAAAAGAATATTATTGATTATTAAGAGAAAGCACTGAGGTCTTTTGCCAGAAGACTACAGGTGTTGGCACTAAAATTCTCATAGAGTTCAACACCAAGCTCAGAAGTTCTGACTGACCTAGCAACTTCATCTGCTACTTGATTGTCGTCTCTATTGATAAAAGTAAAATTGCATAAACTAAAACTAGAAGATAAATGTTTTATCTCTTTTAAGATATTCCTATTCTCCCATTGTATTAACGAAATAGTTCCAGTGATTGATTGGATGACGAGTTTTGCATCTGCTTCAATGTGTATTCTGTTGAATGATTTTCCTTTGCCCAAACTAGTGCCTCTCGTCTTTGCCATACATTCTCCCTCTTCTGGATTTAGTGCTCCATTTGTGAAATTTCCTTTGATCCCAACACATGCTTTTGTTTCATCACGAATAATTAGACCAGTGCCTAACTTTTTAGAGTTGTAATCAAATGATGCATCTACATTTATCTTAATAATGCCTGGTAAGGGTGGGAGCCAGTGAGAAGTAATGCATTGTGTGGATGCAGATGCAATGTTATAAACCTTTAAATGAGAATACAAGTGATAGTTGATCTTATGCACAGAGTTAAATGGATTTAAGGATACTTCCTGGAATATTGAATCACATCTGTCTTTCCAGATGATCCAAGCACCAATCATCAGTGTGTATAACCATTGTTCAGTTGAATTACTATCTGTGGAGAACCAACTTGTGCACCATTCTGACACACTTGTGCAGTTATTTCTTACTGCATCAATGTTGATGTTAACTCCTCTCCACACAGCTCTGGCATGTCTGCATTCCAGTAACAGATGTTCTATTGTTTCAAGTTCAGTGCCACAACAACCACATTGAGTTTCCTGCTCAACATTGTAGATTGATAATTTATCTCTTGTCTGATTAATCTCCCTAATACACTTCCAGATAAAGAGTTTAACTCTATGAGCAGCTCCAGTTTTCCAAAGAGTTTTCCAAACCATAGGATCAATAGCTCTGCCATTGACAACAACATCTCTTCTGCAATTAGAGAGCTTGTTGTAAGTGCTTTTGACAGAGAACTTACCATCTTTGGAAGGCATCCAGACCATCTTGTCTTCTTTAGTAACATCAAGAAACATTCTCTGAATTCTAGAGCTTGTATCTGGATCAAATAATTGTTCTAGTAGAGAGAAGTTCCAGTTACTAGTACAGGGATAATGAGCTCAAAGAACATCTTCATAAAATCTGAATAAATCATTCACAGGAACTGGAGGAGTTGTCATACCTGGAATCCATCTGTCTTGCCATATTTTTGTTCCTTTTCCATTGTTGATTTCCATGAAAAAATTCTGTTGGACCATAATGAGACCCTTAGTGATACCATTCCAGGTGTATGAGCAATTTTTGGCCTCAATCTTTCTATGAAGTATATCACCATTTCTGAAATATTTACTTCTAAGGATTTGAACCATGAGATTATTTGATTCAGTGCATATTCTCCATGTCATCTTTGTAAGAAGAGCAAGATTGAGCTTCTCTAAATCTCTGAATGCAAGTCCACCAATATCTTTTGGCTTACACATCTTGAGCCAAGCTAGAGGATTAGAACCCCTATTTGTTTTATGTCCCCAAAAGAAGTGTCTTTCAATGGCGGTAAGTTTCTTTGATCGAATTGATTAGGGAGCTTGAAAGTGCTCATTTGATAAGTAGGAACTGCATTTAAGACATGCTTAATCATTGTTGATCTTCCTGCCTGGGTAAGGGAAATTGAATTATAAATGGATAATCTTTGCTCAAAATTTTCTTGAATTGACTTGAAAGCCTCTTGTTTGGAGTGTCCTAGGATCGGAGGAGACCCCAAATACTTCTCTTTTGAGTTCATAGCTTTAACTCCAAGTATCTTTGGTAAGACATTCAACGACCTTCCGGGTTTAGTGTTCTTCTTTGAAATGCACTGCAGATTTGTCAAAGTTAATGACTTGTCCGATTGTGAGCTAAAATCATTGAGAAGATTAAGAAGATTGTTAACAGAAGAGAGATTTGCCTGAGTGAAAATCAGTGGTCATCGCAAATAACAGATGATTGATGGCTGGTGCATTACTAGCCACTTTAATACCTTGAATTGTTTTGTTTTGTTGAGCAGCAACAAGATGTCTTGAAAGAAATTCCATAGCAAGAATAAACAGATAAGGTGATAGTGGATCACCTTGTCTTATGCCTCTTGTAGGTTGATATTCATCACTAGGAGATCCATTAAGAAGTACTGAGAGGGTGGAGGTACTTATGCACTGTTGGATTAATGCACAGAAGTCATCACTGAATCCAAAATAATTGAGTACTTTGAGAAGGAAACTCCACTCTAATCTGTCAAATGCTTTTGACATGTCAAGCTTGAGTGCCAACCAGCCTATTTGCCCCCTTTTTTTCTTCATAGAATGAATAATTTCTTGAGCTATCACTGTGTTATCACTAATGAGCCTGCCAGAGACATATGCAGCTTGATAAGGGGATATGATCTTCTCCATTAAATTTTTCATTCTGTTGACCAGAATTTTTGAGATAATTTTATAAGAAGTATTGCACAATCCTATAGGTCTATAATCTGCTGCACAAGTTGACTTTTTCTTCTTTGGTATAAGAGAGATGTAAGTTTTATTAACTTGTCTTGACAGATACTTAGTCTCAAAAAACTTCTTGACCATGAGACAGACATCTTCACCTATAATGTTCCACCGACTTTTGTAAAAGCTTGACTTGAAATCCGACAGTCTGGTGAGCTCCAATTTTCCATACTCTTCAGAGTTGCAAAAATATCATCTGAAGAGGGAACACTTGTAAGTTGTACATTATCTTCTGCAGTAATACTGGTAGGAATTATAGAGAAGAGGTGTTCCTCAAGAGCTGGATTAGTGGTGGAGCTTATACTGCTGAAGTGATGAGTGAGATGTGATGAAATATCTTCTCTAGACTGCAGCCAATTACCATTGTAATCCTGAATGGAATCAATATTATTTCTGCTCCTTCTTCTATTGCATTTTGAATGGAAGTACTTGGTGTTATTGTCCATATCTTTGATAAAGCTGTCTCTTGACTTCTGTTGGTAGAATTCATTCTGCACCTTATGCCATCTATTGAGATCATTGTTAACTGCCAGAATTTGTGCATTTGCCTGAGAGCTGTGTGGTTGAGCTTGCAATGTAGAAAGTTGTTGTTGCAGAGCATTAACCTGTTGATGAATATTACCAAAATACTCTCTATTCCACTTAGAAAGGAATTTTCTAGTTATGCTCATTTTATTTGTAAACTGGAAAGCAGGTGATCCATTAAATTCAGTTTTCCAAGCATTAGCAATAACATTAGAACAAGAATCATCATTAAGCCAAGTGAGAAAGAACTTAAAGGGTTTCCAGCAGTTAGGAATGTAGGAGTCAGTCACAAACATTATAGGACTGTGGTCACTACCCACTTGATTTAGATGGTACAATTTAGAGTTTGGAAAAGAAATATTCCACTCACTATTACCTAGTGCCATATCTATTCTTGATTTCCTATCTCCTGTACCTAAGTTATTGCTAGTCCAAGTGTGACTCTTACCAGAATAACCTAAGTCTTCTAAACCACAGTCTGCTACAATCTTATTGACCCAACCATCAGTAGAGGATGAGACATTGTTATTGCTTTCTGTTATGTGGAAATTAAGATCTCCTAGTAGGATCCAAGGACTGCTGTTGTTCTTGCTAATCTCTAGAACATAATTCCACTGAGATTTTTTCCTATGATAATTGGTGTGCCCATACATACAAGTCAGCAGAAATTCAGGCTTACTGTTATCAGCTTGAACCAGAATGTTAAACATGTTGTTGCTTTTATCAACAACATCACAAGAGAAACCATCTTTCCAGAGAAGTACAAGCCCTCCAGATAAACCAATAGGATCAATAAAAGCATAATTTGGGTATTGATAATATTGAAGGATTGGTTTACTTTTATCTTGATTAATTTTGGTTTCACATAGAAATATTATGTCGTGGTTTCGACATCCGATGAGGTCACTGAGGTGGTTTCTCAAAGTGGCTGAGGTTTTGAGCCCTTGAACATTCCAAGATATTATCTTCATGTTGTGCACCTGTTTCGAGTCAACTAAGATGCAGTGTAACAGGAAAAAGCTGATGAACAAATGAAAAATTATATGGGAAATGAACTTGTGAATATTAATAAGGTGCGAGTGTGTTGAGTTTAAAATCTAAATGCAATGAGGAACAAATGGCAATGAGTAAATAACCGATTGTAAAAATAGATAAAAATTGAATTGGAAATATTTAGAAATACCTGACTCTCCAGTAGTGTGCTCATAGTTTTCTTATCCTTAGCAGTGATAGATGAGGGAGTTTGAAAGTCTTTGTTAGTTTCAGTGGTTTCACAGGAGTGAGCACCATTTGATAGACCTTCAGAAGTGCTGCTATCTGCCATTCTGATTCTCTTTCCAAGCCTGCTGTCTTCACTAACTTCTTCTTGATCTCCTTTGTTGACTAAGAAATTCATGTTGATGATTTCACCATCTTTAGGTGGGACAAACACAGCATTCTTCACAAATTTCTTTTGAGTACTCTTGATAGCGAGAACAGAATTTTTTGAGACAGTGAGGTTATGTTCTTCCTAATCATTTTTGGATTACCAAAAAGTATGGCTTTTCATGAGCTTTCGAAGGAAAGTATTTGCATCTTTGCAAGCAATTCCGCAATGCTTGACAACATAGCATTCGGGCGAGATACTTGGTGGTCTGTCTCTCATAGAAAAACTTGATCCATTTGCTAACTCCAGCATTTGTGATTGCCTTAACACCTCTCCTCATGGGATTGCAAAGATCCACATTAACACAAACCTTTACAGTTCTCCATCGTTGGCTTCGCATCTTTGGGTTCAATTGCTACCACATCTCCCATGATACTGCCAATTCTTGTCACAGCAGAGACATTCATGTGCTCTGGGAGTACCCATTTAAGGTGAATCCAAAAATGTTGAAAACCCCAATGCTTCTCAGTGTAGATCATCTCTGGTATATAGTCATGCACAACTAATAAGTGCCTATTGATGTTCCAAGGCCTTTCATTGATCACCTTATTCAAAAATCCCATTTCTTTGAACTTGAAAATCATGATGTTTGGTTCTGCCTCCACTATCTTGACATCTTCCTCAGTTAGAAAAGGCCATGTAAATTTGATAAACTTTTTCACAGCTTCATAACCCATTTTTCCTTCAATAATAACCTTTCCAATGGCACTAGCCTCCCAGTTACTTTCTTCCTCCACCACTTCATCACTTTCTGAACTAAACACCACTACTTGATTTGTGTCTCCCAAATCCAAAGTAGCTTGTTTGAACTTGTTGACAAGATCTCCCATTTGACTAGAGCTCCCAGCTTCCATTTTTGAAGAGAACACAATTGAGAGTTTGTTTGATTTCAATGAAAATATTGAATTTTTATGGTGAATATATAGAAAAGCATTAGATTTAGGATTAGCAGGATATATATTGTGAGTATTTTCAGCAGAATTGTAGCTCAGATTATGGTAACAGAGTGATTGACTGGGGGTAACTGAAAGGAAAGAAAATATAGCAATAATTAACCAATAGAGGATAATCCGGAGATTGGTTTTCAGTTTCCATTTGTAACTGAAAAAGCGAGTTTGGGGGGAATTTGAATTCGAAATTTTTCCAAGACGAACAGTGTTGAAGTTTTGACTCACTTCGTTGATACGATCCAGAACTCTTTGACAATGGAAACCACTGATACTAACAAGGACAATTCTTGCTACCAAACGATTAGCGAACTCCCTAGCAAACGCTTTGATCACTTGCACAAACGTTAAGGCAAACGCCATGATGGATAAACAAACCTGCGCACACATGATGGAGAGAAACAGAAAAGATTAGTTCTTCATTGTTTTGAAAAAACAAGAAAAATTTCTGAAACTTATTAAATGAAAAATCAGAAATAAAACTAAATAGAAATGATGAAAGGAGTAAAAGATTAGTTCTCAAAACAGTTTAATGAGATTTAGAGAATGGATGCATTGTTGTAAAACTTAAGATTTGATGTAGTTTTTTGAGAAAAATTCATCTGAGTTGACTCATGGCGTCGCCCGATTCATCGTCCCCTTGTGTGTGTGATTTGCAAATTCATTAAGGAGTTCTCAAATGCTGCATGAGTATTGCAAATTCATTAAGGACTTCACCTACACTGTGTTAATCGATGGGTATTGCAAAATTAGTAGGTTTGATGAACTGCATTGCTTCATCAAACCTACTAATTTTGCAATACCCATCGATTAACACAGTGTAGGTGAAGTCATTTGGCTCGAGGCCCTTATCCACCATCCAGTCAAACAACTTATTCGCTTCTTGCAGCCGACCTGACAAACACAGACCTTTGATCATTGAATTATAAGTCATCTGATTTGGTTTTATGTTTATGTTCTCCATCAATTCTAATAACCCCCAAGCATCTCTCATAAACCCAACTTTACAATGTGAATCTATTAATATATTAAAGGTTATTGTATCTGGTAATATCCCCCGATCCTTCATTTCATCAAAATATCTTCTTGCTTCTTTCCATTGACCATGTAAGCAATGACCATGAATCATACAGCTATAAGTCATTACATTCGCAAAGATACCTCTACTATCCATCTCTTTAAATAGTCTCTTTGACTCATTTAACCATCCTGAATTGCAAAGTCCATTAATCAAAGAACCATAAACAACAACATTTGGGACAACATAGGAATCTCGATGCATTTCAGAGAAGAGAACCAGAGCTTCATCAATTAAACCTCTTTTACAAAGAGTATCTAAAATCAGACAATATGAAACAACATTAGGTCTGCAGTTCCATTTCACCGTATTGTTTTTTAGCTGAAGAGCAAGACCCAATTCACCAGTTCTACATAGCCCATGTATAAGAGTATTACATGTAAAGGCATTAGGTTGAATACCTGCCTGAGTAACTTTAGCAAACAGTTCAAAGGCTTGTTCAATCTCATCCTTGATACACAACCCTTTAATCAGTGTATTGTAAGTGACTATATCAATATGATGACCTCTCTTTATAATTTCTCCAAGCAAACAAAACCCATGACTAACTTTTCCTAATTCACAACAGCAATTAATTAATATGCTCAATGTATAAACATTTGGTTGTACCCCAATCAGATTCATCTTCTTATACAACATAATCACATCTGAATAAAATTTAATCTTTGTTAGGGAACTCAATACATGACAGAATGTATCATTAGATGGCAATGGCTTTTCCATAATCAAATGATTGAAGTATATCAAACCGTCTTCAAGCTTCTTAATCTTACCAGATTTACACTCATCCCTTACAAAACGCTCAAGTTCTGATATTCTAGTTCTATTTCTATTATAACCTCTTGAACCATAATAACAATTTCTCACAATTATCTTAGTACTATGGTGCAGTAGATATGAGTTACTAAAGATTGCTCCTATATGAAACTGCAGTAATCTTTGACCTAAATTCATCTTGTTCAAAATCTTGGAGAAAAAGAAAGAATGTATACCTTGGGAAATTTTAAGTAACGTTTCAGACACAATGTATACTCGTATGTGTGCTGGATATTTTGTTGTGGGTGTCTTCATAAATTTGTCTCCACTATATACCGTTGATGATGTTCTTTGAGTCTTATTTCAGCCATTTATTTTATTTACAGCATTTTGTGTTAGAGACTTTGAGTGATGTTAAATTTAGGTTTATAATGTTAATTTAAAGTGTTATTAATAGTACTAAAACTAAATGAAACCTAAAAATAAAAATATATATTGTAGTTCTAGCATATACATATTTTTTTTTCCATAGCCGTTCTAGCATATACATGTAATATTTTTCTATAAAAAAGGCAATAATTACTCTACAATACCTTATAAATACCAAGAAGAAATCTGTAAATGCCAAAAAAATCAATATCATCAATGACTTCCTTGAGGCAGTTCTCCGTCACACATATTGTTATCGTTCTCATCTTTGGTTTTATTTTGGTTTCTTCATGTGTGACGGCTGCTAGAGTTATGGGTTAGTATTTATTCGGTTGTGTATGTATAACTAAGTTCTCATATGTTTGTCTATTTTACTTATTGGATTATTAATGTTTACTAACATTGATATACGAATGCATGAACGCAGATATTGGTGGAATTGATTGTCACTTATTGGATAACCAACAGTGCGGTAACAAGAAGGACTGTGCTTCTCAATGCGAGCAGGCAGGTTACACTGCTGGTAGTGGAATCTGTATTCCTGATCCAAGTACTGGTATTCATAAACCAATTGTGAATCGTTGCTGTTGCTTATATTAACCGGGAGAGCAAAAAAAGATTATATTTCTTAGGCATACATTCTCTAGAAGAGAAGTTTTTTTGTTCTGGATTTTATTAATTTTTTTCTTCTTATTTTTATTATTAGTATATTAAATACAATTATTAGTTTGTGTTAAAGATACAATGTTTAGGTGATGGAATTTTAAGGCAATTAAAAAAGATGATTTTATGTTCTATTGTTAGATTAATGGGTTTGGTATGCAGGCATCAAGCTTTGCTCTCCAGGTTTTGCCTATATTTTCATGGTGGTTATGTTAGTTTTTTTCTTTTTTTAAGACCAGCACACAGGCGTCACTGCCAGAGAAACGTGCCACCCTCACAATCAACCACTAACAATAGATCAGAATAATGGTGGATTATCAACCTTCTCCAAAGGAAAGGGTTTGATTATTTTTTGGATATTTGTACCTGATAGAAATCTAATATATGCCTCTTCTCGTCCTAATAAACTGAAAAATTAAGTCCTTTCTGTGCTGCCTTTAAATACATCAAGCATATTAGATTAAATATAGTGATTCACAGAAAATCTTGAATCATTAAGGATTGGATTGTACCGTGACTTACTAACGCGACAGCGAACTGCTAGATTCCGAGCTGGTAATCTCGTCAGAATACTTTCAATTATCATTTCCTCCAGTAGTGCATGCAGTGAAAACTTTCAAAAAGAACCGTGGCATGCCGCTTTAACAAGCTGCTTTAGAAGAAACACTTTTCTATGATGTTTGGTTGCTTAACATCAGAGACTTCGGGTATATAAATACATATGAAGAAGGGTGTGACTGATAAAAAGGTTGGAACCATGTGTTCATGCATATTGATCAAATAAATTCGGAAACCTATAGTAATATTCATTCTATCTTGATATTTTAAACGGTATTTTTCTCTAAGAATGGTAGTTCCTATCAACACTGATTAGGAAGAATAGAGAGGCAACAATGAGACTCCACTGACGCGTATATGCTTTAATTGCTTTTACTTTTAAAAGGGTTATGTTGTGTTTTGGTACCAGATTCCGGGGAGCTGCAAGGTCAGAATTTTGTTTATGGTGCCGGATTGCCAGATACTGTGCTGTGGTCCGTGCATGAAATATATTTAGAAAAACCAATTTACAATCCATGGGGATGATTAGATGATGATGTCAAGGACAGCAAGTAGTTGTAAAATTTTCATGGTCGTTGGAGGTCGAGTCCATAAAGTCCTAAATAAACTTTGCCCGACTTGCACCCAAATGTGCCACAATTAGGTTCAAATTCCCCACCTAGTTAGGATCATGAGTTTGTTACACACACAATCAAGATATATTGGTTGTTGCATTTGCCAATTTGCATTTCTTACCTAAGGGTTTTTAGGTGGAACATGCACAACACACATTTTACTTCTGAGAAAGAGGGAGTTTCTCTTCTTATAAATTGGTAATTTGTTGTTGTCACAATATCGAATGGATTGTACTAATTTCAGATCTTTATTGTCAGGAGGATATACATTGAGACATTGGAGAAAACTAAAATTGTTATGGGTGGTGGTCTGAAGCTCCACATGGTGTTTCTTATATTGGACCTGGTACCATTTCTTTAATGTTTTTTCTGGTGCTACTAGGTTTCCTAGACGTACTGGCTTACTGCTGCCTCTTTCTATGACTCTCTTTTATACCACTGCACAGGTACTCCCATCATTCTTTATTCAGTTCTTAGTTTTTGGTTAGAATTCTTTTAATTGTTTTGGTTTCAATCATTGGGCTTTTGTCAATGTGAATCAGATTTGTTTATTACGGGATGCACTGGATCATATTTGTTAATCTTATTGCTATGGAAGGTTGTAGTACTCTTCATAGTGATGGTCATGTACCTGTTATTTGTGGGTTAGCTAGATGTAATTAGAATGACATAGATACTGCTTGGGAAGCTTTCGAATATGCTAAGAAGCCGCAAATTCATACTTTTATCCTAAAATGGCTCCTTTCCTAGTTGTACAGATTGCGCCTCAAGCATTAGCCAACAAAGGAATTCTCTCAGTGGGGGTTTTCTTCTCGGTGCGCTCTACATTGTGGGGTATTCTTCGTGGAGCTTAAATTTCACCTGGTTATGATGTCACTATCTCGTGATATCGAGTCTCAAGTTACACTTCCAATTGAGCGCAATCTTGTAGCAGCATGATTTGACAACCACGACAAGAATTAATAATAAATTTAAACTTTGTGTTACCGTTATCTCGAATTATTAAACTAGTAAATAAATTTGCTCAAGCAACCGATTGTGAGGGCAATGATGTTATCCAAAAATGATATTATTAAACATATACTCTCTCCGTTTCAAAATAAAAGGCTGGTTTCATGCTCTTTTTTTTTTTTTTTTTTTTTTTTTCCGTTAGTCTTGTCTGGAAAGTGTTCCATGGTGTACAATGATCACATGGGTTTTTGGAAAGATTAAAACCTTTTTGTGTTCTAAGCTTAAATTCTGTGATATTTTGTACTGTATGTTTCAAGCATTAGCCAACAAAAGAATTCTGTCAGTTTGTTTTCGTCCTCTAGAATTGTAGAATCTTAATTTGGCAGCCGAACAAAGGAATGAACCAACAAAAGCATCACCAGCTCCTGTAGTATCCACCGGGTTCACCGAGAATCCTTTCACAGCTCCTCTGAAGTTCTTGGTGAAGTATCTGCACCCTTTCTCCCCATCAGTTACTAACAGCAACTTCAAACAGTCGTACCAGAGTGACAAAACGTTCTTCTAAAAGCAACTTTATACAAAATCAGCGGTAACAGTTAGGATTTTCCAGATTGCAGGGGGAGCCCGGAGCGGCAAGGTCCTCATTTTTTCACCGAGCAACAAAAAAAAAAAAAGGTCAGCATTTTGGTGATGATGTTTGGCACTGTGCTGAGGTCGGTGCAACAAATTTCTGTTATGCATATAATTCGTGCAAGAAACATATTGAGAGTAACTGGTTTACGATCCATGAGGATGACGAATTGATGGTGTCAATGACACGAAGGAGTTGTGAATGGTATATATGCGTTCAGGATGTACAATATGCCTTAACAATTTTCATGGTCTGGATTATCGAAGTAATTACCAAGAAAGGAGTCATCTGGCATCCGCAAAAACTTCTACATCATCAGAGTGAATAAGACGCTGGAGAGTAGCTAGGGAGTGCTGGCTTTTTCTGTTCAAAGGGCGGTTGTGGCTTCCTCAGGTAAAAGCTAGCTAGATCCCAAGTGACAATTCTTAGCACATGATAGTTTGTTTAATTGAGATAACAGAGGAACCAAAGCGAAGCACCATGGTCAAGAACAGGATCTCGGAATTGATAGTTTGACATGCTCATTCATCCGGAAAGAGTAGGGAATTAATGAACAACAAAGTGTGTAATGCTATATCTCCTAAACACATTAGAACCACACAAAAGTGATTTAATATTGAAAACAGCTACTACATATTTACAGAAAAATTACACCGGAATACATGCAAATTGGGCAAAAAAAAAAAAAAAATTGTTACATTTTTTTGGAACTGAACCGTGCCTAAAAAATAACTTACACGGCTGCCTACGTACCCATAACGGGATCAAGCCCAACGTAGTTCTTTTACAAATAGCTTGACAGCGACAGCATTTACAATATCTTTGTGACATCATCAGGTCTTCATATCTTCACCAATCGCTTAGAGAACTCGAGCTCTTTATCGGCTTTAGGTCTTCACATATTCACCAAAAGTTGTGAGCACTCCATAACTTGAGATTCACAGAAACCCGTATAATGCTGAAGGGTTGCACTCCAAAGAGTGGTCTTTTTGAGGATACAATTTGCTGCGTAGACACAAGATGCTGCTATGATAGAGGGGGTATACGACTTCATCACTGTGTATTGCATCAGACCAGACTTCGCAAAGTAAATTATTGTGTTCTCCATCTCTTTATCAGCTTCAGCAGCCTTGATAAAACGCACGAGTAAGTGATATGTAGTAGGAATGGCTAAAGTCCATCCAAGCTTCCTCAAGATTAATTTCTCCATATCCAATATCTGCTTTTTGCTATAAACCCCTTCTGCCACATTAACATAGTCTCCCACTGGTATCGCAGAATCTTCTTCATATTTACCAGCTATAACTAAAGCAGTTAACCCAACCAATGGGAATTCTTTTCTTGCGACTAGATTAACGGAAAGGTATTGATCCATAATATGAACTGCTAGAAAAATAACTTCTGTCGTAAGTTTTAACTTGATATGAAATTGAAGCAAGCAACCCACAACACCCATCCTAATATCCTCGTCAATCTCGGTTTGCATGTTCATGTAATCACCAATCTGACTTGATCTTTCTGCCAGTTTATAGAACTTGTATAAGTCTTCAACGTACTCTACTACTGCCAGAGGATTCTTAACATCTTGTTTATCGATATCGATTACTGAATCTTTATTAACTTTACGCTGCTGCTTTACAGCAAAAATTGCTTTTCTTGGACCTAGAACGGATGCTTTCTTTAACTCCATCTTAATCATCTCCGTCTTATCACACAACTTTTAATTTCTCTGCGAATGTTATAACCAGCTTCTCTCTTGATGGTTCCTTACCAGCTTCTCTAGCTCTCTCTGAATGATACCTGAATTTCTAACCCTAAACCATGACGATAGAGCTGTATATATATACAGAGAGAGGGGGTTGGGAAAGGAAACACTCTAGACGGTGCTGTCTGTGTACGCAACTAAAAGCTTCCTAAGCAAGCAAAGGGCCGCTATTGCTTATTTGTGTACAGGTGATTGGCCTAATCTAAGTAATCCTTCTTTAAGAAAATTCAGTTATTAGACTTGTAACATACCCGAGTTACATATGAGTTAAAATTACTTTCCAGTTATGACTATCCTTCATTGATCCTGTTCCTAATAGGATTGGATTCTATTCTATTACTTGCCAATAACGCATAGGAAAGAAAATCCTACTGTGTTAGGATTTTTCTAAAGTCCGGTACTGGGTCACTAGTGAAGACCCAAGCAATGGGTTCAGTAGAAGTCACTTCAAAGATCAGTACAGCATGAAAGCAGGAGTCGTAGGCATGGGATAATTGCAAATGGGCTACAATGGCAACCTTTTACCTACAAAAAGTTTATGGGGAGCATCTGGAAATTACCACGGCACCCCTTTTCAGGAGACAAACCTAAAATGATTGATTAACTAACTCAATATTCTTTGGTTGACAAATAACAATTACTAGACTAATCTGCAAGCTTCCCCGTGCATACGATTTTAGGATAGGTTTTATGGACTGCAACTAGCCGGCACTCTGTTAGAACTGTAATAGGATGCTTGCTCATTTTGGGGCATATCTCATTATCTCTTCATGCATGACATGCATCCTGATCGCTTTTGAGGGAAGAAATCTCCGATACGTAGTGAGAGTATAAAGGTGATGATGATCCTGAATTACCAGACATACAAAAAATTCAAGCCCTTAAATCTAATGGAAATGTCAATGTTGATTAGGAAGAATAGAAAGACAATAAGGAAAGTGAACTTAAGATGATGTATCCTGCTACTCTAATTGCTTGAACTTTAAATTTTAAACAGTTATTTTGTGTTTGGGTGCTAAATTTTTGTTTTGTTTTTCTAACTTTATCTCACGTACAGTCAGTTTGTCCATTATATATTAGTGTTTATATTTTCCTGCAGAGCAAAAAATATTTCATAGACTTCATACAAAATCAGCAGTAACAGTTACTAGCTAGGATCTTCCAGATTGAATGGACTGCAAGGTTAAGAGTTTGTTTGATAGTGTCTGGTAGTTTGTTATGGCCCGTGAAAGAAATATCTGTCATGCATATCGTGTAATAAAAATACTGAGAGTACCTGCAGTAAACTGCATGGCTTCATCTAACCTATGATTCTTGCAATACCCGTTGATTAAACTCATTTGGCTTAAGGTTCTATCCACCTGTTGATGGTGGTTTTTAGATAAAGGATAAAATCGTAAAACCCCATGACCTAATGTTACCCGCAACACATTAACTAAGAGCATTTAACTCAGGTGTAAACAATTAATAGGGGTATTTTTTCAAAATACCAGATTAGGGTTTTCAACGCAGAACCCTATTCCAAAACCAAGCCGCACCCTGCGCACCATGGCAACAATGCCAAACCAAGCCGCACCCTGCGCACCATGGCAACAATGCCAAACCAAGCCGCATCTTGCGCACCATGGAAACAATGCCAAACCAAGCCGCATCATGCGCACCATGGAAACAATGCCAAACCAAGCCGCATATCGTGCGCCATGGCAACAATGCCAAACCAAGCGCATATCTGCGCGCCATGGCAACAATGCCAAACCAAGCCGCATATTGCGCCATGGCAACAATGCCAAACCAAGCCGCATACTTTGCGCGCCATGGCAACAATGCCAAACCAAGCCGTGATATCTTTGCGCACCATGGCAACAATGCCAAACCAAGCCGCACCTGCGCACCATGGCAACAATGCCAAACCAAGCCGCATCTGCGCACCATGGCAACAATGCCAAACCAAGCCGCATATCTGCGCACCATGGCAACAATGCCAAACCAAGCCGCATATCTTGCGCGCCATGGCAACAATGCCAAACCAAGCGCATATTGCGCGCCATGGCAACAATGCCAAACCAAGCCGCATATTTGCGCACCATGGCAACAATGCCAAACCAAGCCGCATATTTGCGCACCATGGCAACAATGCCAAACCAAGCCGCACCACTGCGCACCATGGCAACAATGCCAAACCAAGCCGCACCCGCGCACCATGGCAACAAGGCCATATTTCCAAGCCGCTATGCCTTTGGCCCACGCCAAATATAGCGCCCTAGGCTTGCAAGACTTGCAACTAGGTCAACATGGCCGTACGTGCCATTGGCACATGCCAACACGTATCGCAGGCCATATTTCCAAGCCGCTATGCCTTTGGCCCACGCCAAATATAGCGCCCTAGGCTTGCAAGACTTGCAACTAGGTCAACATGGCCGTACGTGCCATTGGCACATGCCAACACGTATCGCAGGCCATATTTCCAAGCCGCTATGCCTTTGGCCCACGCCAAATATAGCGCCCTAGGCTTGCAAGACTTGGAACTAGGTCAACATGGCCGTACGTGCCATTGGCACATGCCAACACGTATCGCAGGCCATATTTCCAAGCCGCTATGCCTTTGGCCCACGCCAAATATAGCGCCCTAGGCTTGCAAGACTTGCAACTAGGTCAACATGGCCGTACGTGCCATTGGCACATGCCAACACGTATCGCAGGCCATATTTCCAAGCCGTTAGGCCTTTGGCCCACGCCAAATATAGCGCCCTAGGCTTGCAAGACTTGCAACTAGGTCAACATGGCCGTACATGTCATTGGCACATGCCAAACACACACGCTGGTAGCCTAACTTGCAAACCGTGCAACCTACCAACAAGGCATTCCGCACATGCCATTGGCACATGCCAAACACACACGCTGGTAGCCTAACTTGCAAACCGTGCAACCTACCAACAAGGCATTCCGCACATGCCAAACACACACGCTGGTAGCCTAACTTGCGAACCGTGCAACCTACCACTAAGGCATTCCGCACATGCCGTTGGCACATGCCACACACGCCACTAGCGGTGTGTGGCATTACCACTTACGCTCGAGGTGCAACTCGCAACGAAGGCATTCCGCACATGCCACATGCGTCCCTAGCAGCACCACTTGCACGCAAGATGCAACCAACACTCGAGACATCAACACAAGGCGGGGATGCTTTCTAGGGTTTTGGTTTGGCGGTCCTGACATGCGGCGTACACTACGCTCACATTAAGAAAGTGTGAAAAGGAATAAAGCGGTCAAATAAAAGAGGAAATAATGGTGAAAACGTTTTCACCCATTAACACCATGCGGTTACCACCTCCTCCCATTATTTCACCCTTTACTCTCTTCCTTCATGAGGTCGGGGTACGTTTCAAATCTCGACTTGTATAAATAGGTCTTACCTATTTCCACCGAGACAACAAGTCTCGGTCGGGGAGAAAAATACTACACTCTCGAGAAGGCAACTTTGCAAGCTCTCCCAAAAGCTTCCATCTCTTGCAAGCTTCCTAAGCTTTCACTTTACGATACAAGTCGAGATACTACTCTCCTCAACACCTTTCTTTGCTTCCCTCCCCAAATCAACCCTTCTCCTCCACTTTGTGACCGAAGCAAGTCCGGAACGGCCATTTCTTTGTTTAGGCCGGACTTTATGCAGATTGATCTCTCGAATATATAAAGTGCTCACGTGCAGCACATTTGTTTAGGGTTTGAACCAGTTTCTCACTCACCTACCGAATTTACAAGGAAATCGGCGAAACGATTTTTACCCATAAACAATTGGCGACCACAGCGGGAGGATTGATCTTTCGGTTACAATATCAAATTATAGCTTCCATCCTCAAATTTTCGCGCAAGCATGGTCGGCTATCAGGCGATCTCCACAAACATTGATCCCGCTCAAGGTCATGATAACTCCTCAATTTCTGGAAGCACTACCACCAATGAAGAGGTCCCAAGACTGGTTGACCTGATGCGTGCTCAGGAGATCCACGCCAAAAACATGGACCTAATGAAGGATGCGATTAACAGCATACTCGACTTCCTCATCAATCTAACATCGGGGCTAAGTGATTCATGTTCCCAGGAGATCAAGAGCAGGGGACTAACATCCCGAATGAGCATTCTCAAATCAACGGTTTCGTCACTGACTGGAAGCCAGCGGACCAGGAGGCGACCATGTTGGTAGAAAACTTATGTGAATTGCTGCACCTCTCCAAGGACCAAATGGATAAAAACATTCTCTGCTATCAACCGAATAGCACTCAACGCATCACTAGTTCTCGCACCCACGGGGACTCCAAGGATCCCCGGAAGATCCGCCAACAATATTGTTTTCACCGATGACGACATGATGGTAGAAGACGGTCACAACCGGGCCTTGCATGTTACGGCTCTCGTCAAGAACATAGAGTTTCAAAGAGCACTCATTGACACGGGTGCATCTTCCAATGTCATCACTCTCAAGACACTCAAAGCTGCCAGGGTGTGACCTAATGAGATCGTACGACAACCCACTACGATGACGGATTTCGAAGGCAACCAAACTAGCACATACGGCTACATCAACTTGGAGCTGGCAGTAGGGCCAATCCAATCAAGCGTGAAGTTTGAAGTGATTGAAAAAGAACCAGACTACCACATGATACTGGGAAGGCCGTGGCTGCACAATCTCAAAATCGTCCCTTCAACATACCACCAATGCCTGAAAACAGTATTGAACGGAGAAGTTGTTCGCATTCCCGCGTCACTGTCCCCCTATGTACCAGTCTACTGCGTAGAAGCACATGGGCCGAAGGAGGGTTCAAAAGGCGTGGCGACCAAGATTCACAGTTTTCTGCTACCAAAATGGACATCGCTCAGAGATAGCGACAAACTGGAGATGCCCCGCAGAGGAGACCGTCCTTCCACCATCTCCTCAGAAGGAAGACCCGCAAGTCTCTCGCCACCGGGCGTAACCCGTGCCCGCACCAAGCGAGAGTGCACCCTTACCGCAAGACGAAGCAAAAGGTGAAAGCTCACACATTATCACCGCTGTTAGCAATTAGCAGGGAAGACCATGACCCGGTCTCTCGCCCGAAAGAATGTCTTCACACTAACCGGGAGGAAGTTCGGACGCCCCTCGGAAAGCTACAATATGGGACCGACTTAACCACCGACGAACTCGAAAGCTGTCAATATAGGGAATGAGGAATTTCCGCGACCCATTACGATCGGTTCGACTCTACATCTGCAGAACGCTCAAAGCTAGTCGACTTACTCAAAGAATACCGGGACGTCTTCGCATGGACTTACGAATAAATGCCTCGGCTTGGATGGGAAACTGGTCACCCACCATCCGCATGTGATACCCGGATCCAAACCAGGTCAAGAAGCCTCCAAGACAATTCGAGACACGACGTAAGAAGAACAAATCAAGGCGGAGGTCCAAATTACTAGCCATGGCTTTGTCAAACCTATTCACCATCCTACTTGGTTGGCCAATATCGTTCCCGTTAAAAAGAAAAATGGTCGATCGGATCTGCGTGTCGATTTCGGAGATCCGAACAAGTCTTTGCCCTAAAGACGATTTCCGCTACCTAACATCGACATCTTTGGTAGACGCTACCCAGTGGACATGGTATGTTCTCTTTCATGGATGGATATAGAGGTTACAACCAGATAAAGATGTATGAGCACGACGCGAGTAAGACTGCTTTCCGAACCCCTCTTGGAAACTTCTATTACACCGTAATGCCCTTCGGTCTGAAGAACGCTGGCGCTACTTACCAACGCGCCATGACTACCATCTTCCACGATATGATGCACAAGCAAGTCGAAGATTACGTAGATGATGTGGTGGTTAAATTGAAGACTAGAGCGGATCATCCAGAAACGGTGCGACAAGTATTCGAAAGATGCCGCGAATACAAGTTGAAGATGAATCCTTTGAAATGCGCCTTTGGTGTCTCTTCGGGGAAATTCTTGGGATTCCAAGTAACGGCCGCAGGAATAAAAGTTGATCCAGTCAAAACGCAAGCTATCCTCACGATGCCGCCACCACGAACCATGAAGGAGCTCCGAGTTTCATGGGCAAGGTAAAATACATTCGTCGCTTCATACCGGGGGGACTCACCACTACGTTTACTCCTCTGCTAAAAAAAAGAGCAAATTTCACATGGACTACGTCTCAGCAAAAAGTGTACCAGAAGATCCAGCAAATACTGTCCTCCCCAACCGTCATGAAGCCCCCTATGCGAGGGAGACCACTATGTCTCTACACGGCCTTTAGCGATACTGCCATCGGAGCTCTCCTCGCGCAAGAGGATGACAAAGGAATGGAATACCCCATATACTATTTCAGTCGAACGTTGAGAGACGCTGAACTCAGATACCCCAAGGCGGAAAAGGCGTATTTAGCACTGATTCATTCCATCCAGAAGTTCAGGCACTACCTCCTCTCCAATAAGGTGGTGCTAGTGTCCAAATCATACCCTGTAAAGTTTCTCCTCTCGAAAACCCGCCCGATAGGGAGGCCGGCTAAGTGGCTCTGAAGATGTCAGAGTTCGACATAACGTGTGTCTCCCCAAGGGCCATAAAAGGACAGGCTGTTGCAGACCTGTTAGCAGCATTCCCAGGAGAAAACACCGCAGAATTACGAGAAGATCTCCCGGGAGACCTTCCAGATATCTTTTTAGTCAAAGAAGAAACATGGCTGCTATTCTTCGATGGCTCTTCCACCCCCAGCACTAATACCGGAGGAGCGGGTGTTGTACTAGTATCTCCTGCTGGAGAAGTCTTCTCGCACTCTTTCAAGCTAGACTTTCCGTGCACCAATAACTCAGCCGAATACGAAGCCTTCCTCATTGGACTATCACTAGCTAAACAAGCCGGGGCCATACGTTTGGAGATAAGAGGAGATTCCAAATTACTCATCAACCAGGTAAACGGGATCTATGCATTGAAAGAACTAACGCCGGCACCATACTGGCTGAAGCACAAAAACTACTAAATTATTTCGCCGAAGCAACCATCACACATGTCGGCCGTAGCGACAGCAAACAAGCATGCCGACTGCTTAGCTACATTAGCCTCAAAGCTACAGTTCGAAGGAACTGAGGAAACCCTGACAGTAAAATGGCGAACCATAGCTTCAACATGGCTTTCACAACCTGAGAAAGCCGCAGACGATGACTGGAGAACTCCTATCATTCAAGAACTCAACAACTCACTTTTCCAAGGGAAGGTCGACCTCAAGACTTTGCGGAATTTCTTTATGCTTCAAGGTGTTCTGTATCATCGAAATCCAGACAGCTCTCTGTCAAGGTGTCTCCGGAAAGAGGAAGCACAACAACGACTTGAACATGTTCATACCGAAGTCTGTGGAATAACATCAGTAGTAACCCTCTACCGTCGTTTACAACGATTGGGATACTATTGGCCGGAGATGGAAACCCAATCATGATTACTCCAGAAAGCGTATCCAAATTGCCAGGCGCCCCCATGTCAGATAGAAGTCCTCAACATCGGTCACACTGGGATCGGCGGGAGCCGTACATCGTTTTCCTTCGCGATGGCATTCTTCCTACTAACAAAGAGGATGCGTCCAAGCTAAGGCGAAGTCCAAAAGATTCGTGTTCCATGATGGGGTTTTATATCGCAAGAGTTTCGGGGAAGTCTACTAAGGTGTTTGAGCGGTACGAAATACCGGTTATGTTAAGAGAAATGCACGAAGGCGAACACCAAGGGAAACAGAAACTATTCCTGCAGATACACGAGAGGTACTACTGGCCTACCATGGAAGACGACGCGCTACCTTCGTTCGTAAATGCCGAGAATGCAGATTCACGGAAACCTCATCCACGTGCCTCCAACACCCTTGCACGCGATAAGTAGCCCGTGACCCTTTTACAGATGGGGACTCGACATCATTGGGAAGATCAACCCACCGTCCTCAAAACAGCATGAGTACATAATAACCGCGACCGAGTACTTTACCAAGTGGGTTGAAGCTGTCCCGCTGAAAGGGACCACTGGAGCCACAATCGCGGCATTCATCAAGGAACACATCATCTGCCGTTTTAGCGTACCTAAACACATCATCACTGACAATGGCACGCCTTTTGCTAACAAGCAAGTACAGGAACTGCTTGAGAGGTACGGGATCAAACAAGTCTTCTCTACCGTCTATTATCCCCAAGGAAATGGGCAAGCCGAAAGTACCAACAAGACTCTGATCCGAATCCTCAGCCGGACAGTACACGACAATCCCGAGGAATCCGCACGAGCAATTTCCAATGGCACTGGGGCGTCTGAGAACATCTCCTAGAAGCTCCACCTTCATGTCTCCTTATTCCCTCGTCTACAGTACGTGACGCGATCCTCCCCGCAGAAATCAAGATCCCGTCGGCCCAATTGCCGCGCAAGCGGACCCCAGTGGAATGAAGCCGAATCACTCAATGCCGAGTGCGGAACTAGACACTCGGACTCCAGAAGATCCCGGGCAGAGGAACATGCACAAGCATACGAAATAGGATTTCCGGGCGTAACAGCCATGTAAAACCCGGGGTTTTCAAGGAAGGAGATCTCGGTGCTAAAAACCGCCAAACACATCCGGCCAAGATGCATCGGCACCAAAGTTTTCTCCCAAATGGGAAGGGCCGTACATAATCACTAAAGCATATAACAGTGGTTACTATAAGATTATCAAAGAAGATGGGGGAAAACTAGAGGCGGTCATCAACGGAAAGTGGCTTAAGGCATACTACGCCTAATCATTTCCCTGCAACATGCTACATCAAAAGTGTGAATGACCAGGCACTCTCTTTGCTTTTACTTTCTTACCAGTTATTGAATTTCAATACAATCCAACAGATTAACAGAATCTCTTTATTCCTTCAACAAAAAAAAAAAAAAAAAAAAAAGAGGAGCCTTTAAATCTCATAATACAAATCAGAAAAGCCCATCTAGCAAATTATAATCCCTACAAAATATCATCTTCAATCGACCATGATATCTTTCAGTCCTACTCTTCAAATCTTGAGTTAACTCTTCAATCCTCCGAGACTCCAGGGCCAAAATTTCCTCCTCTTCAAAGCATGGCTTTTGTGGGGGAATCACACCAAAGAAGAATACCAGCCTGTCGACCTTCACAATATTGAGGCGATGCCGCAACCGCCTAACGTTAAACTCCAAGGATTCGCAGTGGACACCATATTCTCCCACTTTTGAATGGTGACTCGCAACAGCATGAATGGACACATTCTCCATCTCGGCAATCATTGGCAAAAGATAGTTCACTACGGAAACCAAAGCGGACGAACAAGTACTTCACCACGCTCTGGTAGCAATATGGCCGTATATTTTCCATATCCTCGTATAAAGGGCCACGAATTCTTTCCGCACCAGGAAACCACCAACATTCCGATAATTGGAGGAGAGACACCTCATACGAGTCCCAAATGACAAACCTGCGGAAGGGTATTCATGACAAGAGAGCCCTAAATCAGCATCCTCCAAGTCTGCAGCAGTCAACAAGGTCGGGCTTGAAGGAAGGGGAACGACTAGGTCATCCTCGTCGATAACAAATAACGCATGCTCTAACGGGATATCTCTCGCACAAAAGGGAAATTTTCATTTATACAACAAGCGTTAAAGTGTACGTCGGTCATAAAGAATAAGAAAACATACCGGTATGATTTTCTTAACCCGAATAACCTTTGTTGGGATGCTCATACGAGAGTCGGACCTCGCACCTTCATCGGAGAACCCGATTGGTTAGAAGATGATTCGAACTGCGCGACATGATAAAGAGAGAAATCCAACAAGAAGAACCCTTTTCTCAAACGAGAGACGATGCAATTATTTTTGGATATGAATACGAGAATCTTAAAAAAAGGAAAGGAAGCAATGAGAGACATAACGCTTCCAGATTTTAGCATGAATAATGCTCTAATTGAAGCCGCACGTGAAGGAAAGCAAGATAAGGAAACTTTGCTATCTGAAGAAACTCCCTCCTTGTTTACATCGGTCACGCCAAGCAAGCATCTCCACGGCTTCCACATTGCACACGCCCCACCAGCCCGCACACACGCAACTTCCCAAGTCACGCTCCTAAGTCAAGCACGCACAACCTCCACATAGCGCCCGGTCTCACCCGGCTAGCACACTCGGTTTCCCAACTCACGCCAACTTCCCAACGTCGCCCAAGCTGCACTTTGGCCCCACCAATTGTGCCAGCCTCCCCGATTTGTGCAAAATTCCCGAGAGGCAAGGATTCCAAATCCTATTTATAAAAGGTCGACAAGCCCCTCAATTCTCTTTACGGTTTCTTGTTAATAGTTTGTCACCATCTTATGCTTACCTCGCAACAAAGCCCCCATTCCGAGCTAAGCGGGGGACTTAATGTTGATGGTGGTTTTTAGACAAAGGATAAAATCGTAAAACCCCATGACCTAATGTTACCCGCAACACATTAACTAAGAGCATTTAACTCGGTGTAAACAATTAATAGGGTATTTTTTTCAAAATACCAGATTAGGGTTTTCAACGCGTAACCCTAATTCCAAAACCAAGCCGCACCTGCGCACCATGGCAACAATGCCAAACCAAGCCGCACCACGCACCATGGCAACAATGCCAAACCAAGCCGCATATTGCGCACCATGGCAACAATGCCAAACCAAGCCGCACATCGCGCACCATGGCAACAATGCCAAACCAAGCCGCATCTGCGCACCATGGCAACAATGCCAAACCAAGCCGCATATGCGCTCCATGGCAACAATGCCAAACCAAGCGCATCTGCGCGCCATGGCAACAATGCCAAACCAAGCCGCATATCTGCGCGCCATGGAAACAATGCCAAACCAAGCCGCATATCGCCGCCATGGCAACAATGCCAAACCAAGCCGCATCTTGCGCACCATGGCAACAATGCCAAACCAAAGCCGCACCTGCGCACCATGGCAACAATGCCAAACCAAGCCGCACCCTGCGCACCATGGAAACAATTCCAAACCAAAAGCATCTTTGCGCACCATGGCAACAATGCCAAACCAACCGCATATTGCGCGCCATGGCAACAATGCCAAACCAAGCCATGATATCGCACCATGGCAACAATGCCAAACCAAGCATCATCTCGCACCATGGAAATAATGCCAAACCAAGCCGCACCTGCCGCGCACCATGGCAACAATGCCAAACCAAGCCGCATCTTGCGCACCATGGCAACAAAGCCAAACCAAGCCGCACCCTGCGCACCATGGCAACAATGCCAATTTTCCAAGCCGCTATGCCTTTGGCCCACGCCAAATATAGCGCCCTAGGCTTGCAAGACTTGCAACTAGGTCAACATGGCCGTACGTGCCATTGGCACATGCCAACACGTATCGCAGCCATATTTCCAAGCCGCTATGCCTTTGGCCCACGCCAAATATAGCGCCCTAGGCTTGCAAGACTTGCAACTAGGTCAGCATGGCCGTACGTGCCATTGGCACATACCAACACGTATTGGCCATATTTCCAAGCCGCTATGCCTTTGGCCCACGCCAAATATAGCGCCCTAGGCTTACAAGACTTGCAACTAGGTCAAGCATGGCCGTACGTGCCATTGGCACATGCCAACACGTATCGCAGGCCATATTTCCAAGCCGCTATGCCTTTGGCCCACGCCAAATATAGCGCCTAGGCTTGCAAGACTTGCAACTAGGTCAACATGGCCGTACGTGCCATTGGCACATGGCAACACGTATCGCAGCCATATTTCCAAGACGCTATGCCTCTGGCCCACGCCAAATATAGCGCCCTAGGCTTGCAAGACTTGCAACAAGGTCAACATGGCCGTACGTGCCATTGGCACATGCCAACACGTATCGTAGGCCATATTTCCAAGCCGCTATGCCTTTGGCCCACGCCAAATATAGTGCCCTAGGCTTGCAAGACTTGCAACTAGGTCAACATGGCCGTACGTGCCATTGGCACATGCCAACACGTATCGCAGGCCATATTTCCAAGCCGCTATGCCTTTGGCCCACGCCAAATATAGCGCCCTAGGCTTGCAAGACTTGCAACTAGGTCAACATGGCCGTACGTGCCATTGGCAAATGCCAACACGTATCGCAGGCCATATTTCCAAGCCGCTATGCCTTTGGCCCACGCCAAATATAGCGCCCTAGGCTTGCAAGACTTGCAACTAGGTCAACATGTCCGTACGTGCCATTGGCACATGCCAACACGTATCGCAGGCCATATTTCCAAGCCGTTATGCCTTTGGCCCACGCCAAATATAGCGCCTTAGGCTTGCAAGACTTGCAACTAGGTCAACATGGCCGTACATGTCATTGGCACATGCCAAACACACACGCTGGTAGCCTAACTTGCAAACCGTGCAACCTACCAACAAGGAATTCCGCACATGCCATTGGCACATGCCAAACACACACGCTGGTAGCCTAACTTGCAAACCGTGCAACCTACCAACAAGGCATTCCGCACATGCCAAACACACACGCTGGTAGCCTAACTTGCGAACCGTGCAACCTACCACTAAGGCATTCCGCACATGCGGTTGGCACATGCCACACACGCCACTAGCAGTTGTGGCATTACCACTTACGCTCGAGGTGCAACTCGCAACGAAGGCATTCCGCACATGCCATTGGCACATGCCACATGCGTCCCTAGCAGCACCACTTGCACGCAAGATGCAACCAACACTCGAGACATCAACACAAAGCGAGGGATGCTTTCTAGGGTTTTGGTTTGGCGGTCACTGACATGCGGTGTACACTACGCTCACATTAAGAAAGCGTGAAAAGGAATAAAGCGGTCAAATAAAAGAGGAAATAATGGTGAAAACGTTTTCACCCATTAACACCATGCGGTTACCACCTCCTCCCATTATTTCACCCTTTACTCTCTTCCTTCATGAGGTCGGGGTACGTTTCAAATCTCGACTTGTATAAATAGGTCTTACCTATTTCCACCCGGACAACAAGTCTCGGTCGGGAGAAAAATACTACACTCTCGGAAAGGCAACTTTGCAAGCTCTCCCAAAAGCTTCCATCTCTTGCAAGCTTCCTAAGCTTTCACTATACGATACAAGTCGAGATACTACTCTCCTCAACACCTTTCTTTGCTTCCCTCCCCAAATCAACCCTTCTCCTCCACTTTGTGACCGAAGCAAGTCCTGGAACGGCCATTTCTTGGTTTAGGCCGGACTTGTACAGATTGATCTCTCGAATCTATAAAGTGCTCACGTGCGGCACATTTGTTTAGGGTTTGAACCATTTCTCACTCACCTACCGAATTTACCGAAATCGGCGAACGATTTTTACCCATATACACCACCATCGAGTCAAACAATTTATTCTCTTCTTGCAGCCGACCTGCCAAACACGGACTTTTGATCATTGAATTATAAGTTATCTGATAGGGTATTAGACGTGTATATAGTCTAGGCAATTTGTGACTGCATGCTGCAACACCAGTCCAAGTCTTTAGGAGTATAGTTATTGAAGCTGTTGTAAATCCGAGTCCTCTGTACTTTTGGGTATTGTAACAAGTCCTGTAAACTCGTTCTATCTGTTAGGTCATTCTTCCCTTGTAACTTGTACTGATGCATATAAATACTTAATGAAGTATCAATCTGTCTACACAGTTGTGAGACAATAAACCAATAATCTAGAATCTTTGATGGTATCATCTTGATCCATCCTAGGACCTATCTTTATCTCTTCCGCTAAATTATCAATCTCTGCTTTCTTTCTAACAATGGTGGAAACTTCGGATCAATCATCTCCTTCAAGTCCAGTTCATCCCAACAATGAAACCCAAACCAATAATGAAACCCAATTCAATTCTTCAGGGAATAATCGAACCCTAGACCCTTACATAATTCATCCAGTGACAATCCCTGCTTGATCTTTGTCTTCTCCTCTTTTGCGGGGAATAATTATGGTTCTGGGTTGGGAATAACTAAGGCTCTGAATGCTAAGGGTAAGCTCGGTTTTGTTGACGGATCTCTTCCGCCTCCAAATGATGAATTTCAGTATCAATGTTGGAAGCGATGTGACGATCTCGTCGGCAGTTGGCTTCTCAACTCTTGTCAACCATACATCAGGGCTAGCTGCTTATATGCCCCTTCCTCTCGAGCAATATGGAAGGATTTACAGGTGAGATTCTGTATATCTAATGCTCCTATTTTATTTCGACGCAAGTCTGCTATAGCTGCCATTAGGCAAGAATCAATGTTGGTTTCTATCTATTACACAAAAATAAAAACTCTATGGGATCAATACGATTCCACTGGTTCTTTTGCTGGCCGAAGTATGTATTTGTGGTCTTTGGCAAGTCTCTTCTTGAGAGACTCGAACGTGACAGATCCATGGAGTTTCTTCAGGGTTTGCATGATCGCTTCTCTAATCTAAGAAGCCAAATCCTGATGATGGATCCCCCACTGCTCTCCGTATCTTCAATAGGGTGCAACAGGAGAAAGAACAACAACACATTACGTCCAGTCCTCTTTCAAGCATCGACTCATTTGCTCTCAATACGAATCGATTTTCAAGCATCATATTTTGCTAATCGGGTCTGCTACCATTTGCACAAGAGGCCGAGACCACAACTGCGATTATTATAATCGCCATGGCCATGTTCGAGATCGCTGCTATCGTCTTCATGGTTTCCTTCGCGGTGCATTCTGAAGATGTTACGGACAATACCACTTGTTGTTCCTCCCGATTCACGACCACGCACATCAATACGCACCGCCTACTTTCTCCGCCGGCAAGTACTCTCGTCTGTGGCACTTTGATCAATACTCCATCCGAGGATACTCCAATGGAACCAAGGGTGAACCCATTTTGGTAAGTTATTTAACACTTTTTCTTTGAACCTGGTGTTGATGGTGGTTTTTAAACAAAGGGTAAAATCGTAAAACCCCAAATAACCTAATGTCACCAGGTGACACATTTATTAGAACATTTAATACATGTAGTCAGTAATTAATAGGGGTATTTTTTCAAATTGGGGTTACAACAGGCAAAACCCTAATTCACCTCCGTGCCAATGGCAAATCATGCCGCCCACACCTAGCCCAAGCTAGCCGCCTGCCATGCCAAATGCACTCTGCCTTGGCCCTAGCTATGCTAGTCACACCAAAACGCGCCAAAGCATGCAAACCATGCTAGCCGCACCTCCGTGCCAATGGCAAATCATGCCACCACACCTAGCCCAATCTAGCCAGCGTCATGCCAAACGCAGCTCTTGCCTTGGCCTAGCTATGCTAGTCACACCAAACGCGCCAAAGCATGCCAACCATGCTAGCCGCACCTCCGTGCCAATGGAAAATCATGCCTGCCACACCTAGCCCAAGCTAGCCGCGCATGCCAAACGCACTCTGCCTTGGCCATAGCTATGCTAGTCACACTAAACGCGCCAAAGCATGCCAACCATGCTAGCCGCACCTCCGTGCAAATGGAAAATCATGCCGCCCACACCTAGCCCAAGCTAGTCACGCCATGCCAAACGCACTCTGCCTTGGCCCTAGCTATGCTAGTCACACCAACGCACCAAAGCATGCCAACCATGCTTAGCCGCACCTCCGTGCCAATGGAAAATCATGCCAAGCACACCTAGCCCAAGCTACCCGCGTCATGCCAAACGCACTCTGCCTTGGCCATAGCTATGCTAGTCACACCAAACGCGTCAAAGCATGCCTACCATGCTAGCCGCACCTCTGTGCCAATGGCAAATCATGCCAGCCACACCTAGCCCAAGCTAGCAGCGCCATGCCAAACGCACTCTGCCGTGGCCCTAGCTACGTTAGTCACACCACGCCAAGCCAAGCACCCTTACCTTGGCCCTTTCCACGCCATGCCAAAATGGCGCCCGCGCTTAGGCTTGCAAACCGTGAAACCTAGGCCAAATTGGACACGCATGCCATTGGCACATGCCAACACGTATCGCTGGTAGCTTTCCTTACTAAAAGTCGTGACCTAATGGCCACGCATGCCATTGGCAAATGCCAACACGCATCGCCGGTAGCTTTTCTTACCGTGCCGTGACCTAATGGCCACGCATGCTATTGGCACATACCAACATGCATATTTGGTAGCTTTTCTTACCGTGGTGTGACCCTAATGGCCACGCATGCCATTGGCACATGCCAACACGCATCGCTGGTAGCTTTTCTTACCAGGCCGTGGCCCTAATGGACGAGCATGCCATTGGCACATGCCAACACGCTCGCTGGTAGCTTTCATTACCTAGACGTGGCCCTAATGGCCGTGCGTGCCATTGACACATGCCAAACACGCACGTTGGTAGCCTAACTTGCGGGTCCTCTGGGGACTCCGTGCACGAGACTGTACAATTCATGATGCGACATGTATGCGAAATTCTCTATGTTTCCAAGGTGCAGCGTCAAGATATTTTCGCAGCTCTCAATCGCGTTGTATCCGGCAACCACGCCAGGGGCCCAAGCTTTCCAAACAGCGAGAACCAAAAGGAGGCCGGAGACTGCCGACCACGTCCCGTTTAAGAGGTAACGAGGTTTGACGACACGCTCATCGACACGGCCTCGACCACAACATCATTACTTTCAAGACACTAAATGCGCGGGATTTACAAAACAAGACGCTACCTATTCCCTGTCCGTGATTAAGAACTTGAGAGGAGAAACTTTGAACGCGCATGGCTACATCAACCTAGAGATCAAGATGGGAGACGCTATAACGCATAGCAAATTCCATATTGTCCAATAACTAGATCATGACATGATATTGGGACGCTTATGGGTGCTCGACAACAAAGCGTAATTGGATGTGCACCCTCTGCCGACGTCCACGCCCGAAGGAATTTCCAACAAATCATCCCACTGGTTATCGCATCAACGAACTATTGAAGGAACCCCAGACATCCGGAGAGGACCCGTTGGCGCTAGCTCATGGTTTTCAAATGCAAGTAAGTCTGACCGAGCAACATTTTCTACAACCAGTCTTTCCTTTCCCCATTCCGTCATGGGGACTCGGCGCGATTACTGGCACAAACGCTGTCAAGAAATGTGAATGGGGATCCGGACCATTTGAACACTTTGCAAGAATCTTGGAAACTTCTATTGAAACCAACGAAGCCAAGACTCAAACGGTTGCACGACGTCTGAACCCGTTTTCAATCGGAGATGTAGTGGTTAAGGAAAGCTCGTTTCAAGTTGGGAGGATGACAGTAAAAATGGCTATTCAAACTGATTCGCCCAATGAAAGAGAAGACGAGCTGTATCTGGTTGCGGATACCCTTTTAGGAGGATATTGCAAGCTCATAAATGCAGACACACCTGAAGGCGTGATAATTCACTCGCGATGGCTCAAGGCCTCCAATCCCTAAAATGCTGTACTTCCCAATCACTCCCCCTTTTAGTATTTGCTTTAACAATTCCTCTTAGTAGTTTTACTCCCCCAAGATGAATACACCGTTTATATTTTTTCCCTGGGGATTCCCTTTTCCATCAAAAAAAAAACATAAATACATCTCTTTCCAAGCAAATTCTCCAGATATCAGAGAAATACATCAGATAAACCCAGAAAACCATTGCAGAGCCATCATACCACAACCTCTTTCAAAAAATATATATGAAGCAAAATGTTGACTGATGAAGAAGAAGGTAGAGATGAGTTTACGGGAAAAAAAAAAAAAAAAAAAAACATCAGGGGAACTAAGCAGCTAATAGAAATAACAAAAGGGAGGAACTAGCCCTCGAAGGATGGAGCACAAGTCCCCTCGGGCAAAGCTATCTTCAAGCACTTCCCCCAGCAATCCCTCGGGCAACAAAGGTTCCATTCAACGGTGTTAGCAGCAGCAACCTCAACATCTCATCCCGAAGCAACCACAGCAGCAGCAGTGTCCTCCCCGACGACCGGTCCATCATACGCCACCATGACCCCTCCGGTATCACCAACGACACCTTTGGCATCAACTTCAAAGGCTATTTCGTTTCCATCATATGCTCCTTCGAAGGTTTTCTCATTGACACTTCGAAGAAAGTTTTTTTGATTCATCCGCATCAAAATCAAGAATCATGGCGCTCTCCTCCAAGATCCTCACACGTTCGCTTCGACCTAGAAACAGTCCGATCCGCCCCATACCCGGACCGAGGAAAGGATTTGCCGCACTGAAACTTCTCAATATGCCAAGACTCTTCCTCGTTATCTCGCCCCTCATCCATGCTCACTGAACCCAAGAAAGTCCGAACATGCACCTGTTCTTCATGGGGATAGATGGAAGGGAGATCCTTAATGATTTCACTAGCTTTATGGAGCAGATTCAATCCCAACCAATGCCTCCTCAAGAGAGAAGATCGATCTCCGCCAGTCTCAGAAGTCCTTCTCCGAAGAGTTAAAGGCGCGCCATCCCCGGGAAGGTCCCATCATACACTTTGCAAAAATGGGGAAAATGATCAAGTTCCACCCTATCTATACACATATAAAAAGAGGATAACATGAACAGAGAAGAAGAAGAAAACATACAGGTATGATCTTCTTAGCCCGAATAACCCTAGTCGGGGTGCTTTTGCAAGAGTCGACCTCGCGCCTTCACTTGGAGAATCTGGCTGTTTAGAGGATGATTCGTCTCTAGGCAAAGAAAGAAACTCAACAAGAAGAACCTTTTCTCAAACAAGGGAGACGGTAAAATTGCGTTGGGTATGAATACGGAACCTTAAAAAAGGAAAGGAAGCAATGAGGGACATAATGCTCCCAGATTTTAGCATGGATAATGCCCTGATTGAAGCCGCGCGTGAAGGAAGGCAAAATAAGGAAACTTTGCTATCTGTAGAAACACCTACTCCCTCCTTGTTTACATCGGTCCCATCAAGCTCGCACCAGTTTCCCAATCTCCCAAGCCACACCGGTCCCACCAATTGCGCCAACTTCCCAATGACCGCCCAAGTCGCACCAGCCTAGCACGATCAGATTCCCCACCTTGCGCCGGTCCCACCCAGCTAGCACGCTCGTTTCCCAACTCGCGTCAACTTCTCGATGCCGCTTGACTTCCTGTCTCTCAATGATCTTGACTTCCCAATTGAACCAGACCTCCCGATTTTGTGTAAATCGCGCAGGCAAGGATTCCAAATCCAATTTATAAAAAGGTCGACAAGCCTCCTCAATTCTCTTTACGATTTATCGCGATAGTTTGTCACCATCTTATGCTTACCTCGCAACAAATCTCCAGTTCCGAGCTAAGCAGGGGACTTAATGTTGATGGTGGTTTTTAAACAAAGGGTAAAATCATAAAACCCCAAATAGCCTAATGTCACCGGTGATACATTTATTAGAACATTTAATACATGTAGTCGGTAATTAATAGGGGTATTTTTTCAAATTAGGGTTACAACGAGCAAACCCCTAATTCACCTCTCGTGCCAATGGAAAATCATGCCGCCCACACCTAGCCCAAGCTAGACGCGCCATGCCAAATGCACTCGCCTTGGCCCTAGCTATGCTAGTCACACCAAACGAGCCAAAGCATGCCAACCATGCTAGCCGCACCTCCGTGCCAATGGCAAATCATGCCAGCCACACCTAGCCCAAGCTAGCCGCGCCATGCCAAACGCACTCTGCCTTGGCCCTAGCTATGCTAGTCACACCAAACGCGCTAAAGCATGCCAACCATGCTAGCCGCACCTCCGTGCCAATGGCAAATCATGCCAGCCACACCTAGCCCAAGCTAGCCGCGCCATGCCAAACGCACTCTGCCTTGGCCCTAGCTATGCTAGTCACACCAAACGCGCCAAAGCATGCCAACCATGCTAGCCGCACCTCCGTGCCAATGGAAAATCATGCCAGCCACACCTAGCCCAAGCTACCCGCGCCATGCCAAACGCCCTCTGCCTTGGCCCTAGATACGCTAGTCACACCACGCCAAGCCAAGCACCCTTACCTTGGCCCTAGCCACTCCATGCCAAAATGGCGCCCGCGCCTAGGCTTGCAAACCGTGCAACCTAGGCCAAGTTGGCTGGTCGGTTGTCAATCCGTCAAATATAATTTCACTTTCTCAATCAACTTGATATAAATATAGTATGCGATAAGAAAGAGTTCGTATCCACAGAGAGGCTTTCGTTGTTATAAAATTTCAGTTTCTAAGTAACCACGGGGAATGTTTGTTGTATCTAAGCAAATAAAAATAATTGAAAGCAAAATAAGTAATTTGAGAAATCAATAAGGAGAAGATATTGGTCACGGGATAGTATCATTCACAAACATGTATTTTCATCAATGATTAGAATTTGTATTTTAATCTCGTATTTACTAAAAGTCCTAGGATACCTTGATCGCAAGAATAACCCGTTAATTCCCTGTTTTCATCACAACCACATTAAAAGAAGCATATGTGAATTCTTCCTAGAAAGCAACCTAAAGCGTAAAATCACAATTAAGTTTAACTCCCTACAAGCATTAAGTTTTATGGAATAAGACTCATCAATGCAAACGAATGTGTAAAAGCACTAAACGTTTTAACAAAAGTTATGATTCACTTGTGACTAGTAGGATATATCACTACAAGCACTACCCACAATTATGCTACTTAGAATCAGGGATAAACAACTTTTTCGTATTGAAAACCCTAATATAGCTCTCGAGATGAACGCAAATCGGATTGATTCCGGACTCAACCTAACAAGTATTCAAATCTTATAACACTATTAATTGTGAATCACAAACAATAAATTACTGAGACAAAACTAATTCATTGAATCAAAAGCATGTTGAGAAATCAACTTTTATCCCATAACCAATAAGATGTTTAGCTACTCATAGCTATGGAGTTCATCATAATCAATATTCAATAATAAAATAATGAAGAAGAAAAACAATAGCAAACCCTAGAAGCGTAAACAAAAACGGCACTCCCAAATTCCAAGAATAAGATATCTCGTAAGTTGTAGAAGACCTTCCCTTTATAGCTTTTCTCCAACTTCTAAAATTAGGTCTAGTCTTCAAAGTCCATTAGATGAAAATCCACCAAGCCCATAAGAGGGACAAACCCATGTAGAAAATATGACCCAAAAGTCGTCGCCGGAAAACTGGTATTGTGGCCGGAAATCGACCGGAGAAGTGGCAGGAAATCGGTTCCGGTGACCGGCAAAGTCCGCCCGGTCAACGGGTCAACTCGGATCTGGTCAACGAGTTAACTCACTGAGTCAAACCGGGTCATCAGGTGAGTTAGGATCGTGAGTCAGACCCGAGTCAGCTGTGCATGAGAGCTAATTGGGCCGACTTGGTTCCAGCCTTCAAGGCCATTGGACAGGTCTGTTTCTGTGATGCACCATCCTTGTGCTTCACAAAATGCCTATCCAGCCATGATGGCTACTCTGCCCTACTGCACCTTCATCTCCTCAGGCCATCACTTAATACCCACCAGGCTCACATTGCAAATACCAGCAACTCCAATTTGCTCTTCCCAGCTTAAGTTCCAGTCCAACTGCAGCTCAGCTCAGAGGCAAATCCTCCTATTCTTGCACTTCCACAATCACTGCATCATTCTTGCACTACTTGAGCATTCTCCATTTCAGTCACAGCTGCAATTTTCATGGAAACACAATACCATGCGAACTCCATCAGAACCCATTGCCATTTTGGCTCGAAGCAACAACACCATTAGTAACAGTGCCAAACCCCAAGTACAGTCCATAAAAATCTCAGAGCACACAACAGCACTACCAGTTTGCAGTTCATATCATTTTAGCCCAATACCATCCATCTCTCCTTTGGCAGCACCACATTCAACTCTCACTACACCTGGAATACTCAATCTGCATCTCCCTGCAATACCAGCTCATCTATAGCTCTAATCAGCTTTAAAACATGTACTCCTGCAACAGTCAACACCAGCATAGACCCATAAATCCATTTCAGTCCTTTGCTTCACTGCAAATCTACCCCTGTAACTCAGCATTCCTCACCTCAGCTAAAACCACGGCAACACTACACTTCCCAGGCCAGCATCACTAGGTCCATCCCAACACCACACACACCTGCATTGCACTCTGCCCTGTTACCAACCAATCCACCTACTACTCGGCCGCAACCCTGAAATTTGCATTCACTTCCAGCTTCCAGTTTGAGCTCCACCACCAGTTCACACAGAACAACATCTTACACTGCAACCATCAGGTGTCACATTGGAACAACACCATCTATCCTGCACCAGCTAGCAAATCCTGGCAGCAAATTCTTCCTGTGACACCAGATTTCACCACAATTACCAACTCAGATTACCAGCTGAGTACCACCACTTGCATTTCTAGCACCTGAGCCACAAGAATATCAGCACCACTTGTACCTGCAATTCCATGAGCAACATCAGCACACAATTTCTTCATTGCCACTGCCAATTCCATGTCACAAATTCAGCTGTAACTTCCCAGGCAGAAATCTGAGCAAAAATCTCCACTCCAACATCAGAACCATCTCCTAATTCTCCTCTTCTTCCTTGTATACAACAGGAGCAACAATTGCTCCTCACTGTTCATCACAGATCCCCTTTCTCTTCCTGTACAAACCCCAGTTCCATTTTACTTATCTCTTAAGAAACCCATCTTAGATCCATCGAATCCCATGAACATCTCCATTGATACCACCCTCTTCTTCTCTTCAATTTCTCCATTTGAACAACCACCAAAACCCATTATTCAGCTTCATACATTTCTCAGATCCCTATTTCCCGATCTTTTGAACGGTTTGAACCCCTTCACTCGATCGTAGCGTCACCTTCTCGATCTCCACCTTCTTCTCAACTCATCTCAGATCTCTCTATGAACAGCAAAAACCAAACCCTAACTTCAAATTTCTCTGATGCTTCAACCATAATTCCATTTCATCTTCGAATTGATTCATCAACTGGGACGTTGCTTCTCTTGTCAAGTAAAACCCCTTAATCCTTTCCATCTCTCTAATTTTCTCCATCATCACTTAGCCGGAGCCATTTTCTCTCGTCTTTAATTCAGGTGGAAAGAAATGAGAAAATAATCGAGAAAGAAAACTCTCTTCTCTAGTTTGGGTTGGATAGATAAGGGCATGATCTTTGGTACTCGGGCATTTCTGATAAGGGTTAACCAAGTTTCTAACCCCTTATCCTCAGCTGGTCTGTCTTTAGCACTCCTCCAAAAGAGGGTTGTCCCTTAACCTTGGGTCAGCTCCATATATCATTTGCCTGTGAGATGACAATTTCGCCCTTTTTGCTCAAATTGGATAATTTCTTCTTCTTTTCCTCCGTGCGACTCCAGTACCTAATAACTCAAAAACACACGTAAAGTACATAATTCATAAGAAAAATAGCAAAGAAAGCATAACTACTAGATAGTAAATACGGTGTATTCTACACCTATCGATTCCCCACACTTAGACTTTGCTAGTCCTCGAGCAAATCAAACAAAACAATAAAATACAACAACTCCATGTCGTCGAGGCTACGGTCACTTTTAGCATAAATAACAAGCCTTTAAACCCCTAGGTGTCCCTAGTGGACGAGTTATAGTCTCGTGAGGGTTTACTAGAGATTTACCCACAAAACCTATTTTTCCAACTTACTAGTTCTCCGAAATAATAGTATCCAACGCGCTAAGAAGACATAGAAATTCTGCAGACTAGTCATAAGAAGTTAGACACATAAATGAACACAATCTCATTCTTAAAAGTTGAGAGAGAGATAACCATCCCTTCTCGACTAAAATTCGGGTTCGGAGTGATCAAAAGTCTCGACTCTGCCTCACAAGAAAGGGTTTTATGATATTGCGCTCAATAATAAACAGCTCTTTATGGGTCACACATGTATCCAGGTAGGAATGAAGAGAGAATCCTGCGACACGTTGAATAGTAGGAAGGCTTAACCCTCCGAATGTTTTGGAAACCCACATCTTTTATATATTTTTGAAAACCAATTTTTCTGACGATCTCTTCGAAAGGAAATCAACCATTTAACGAAGGTGGGAATATGCTTACTTACCGTGTATCCGTTCGGCGTGCAGCTAGCACCACTCTCACAGCGTCCATAGAAACGTCTTCGGTCTTCTATCGGTGTCTTCATCTTCGTCTTCGGTCTTCAACTCTTGATGATAACTCTCGAACTTCGTAGAATCTCGACAATGTAATTCTTTCCTCGAATTCCTTGTCGCTTGAAACTTCATTATAAATATTCCTTCTTTCCATTGGCTTTATTGAAAGAATACAAAACTAAAAACAAACTATACAAACCCAAAATAATTTTTTTTCTTTTCATTTTTTTTTTTTTTTTTTTCTTTTTCTGAATAAGAAATAAAACAAATAAAAAATAAAAATAAAACAAAATAAAAACTATTAACAAACCTAAACATTTTCTCTTGTCTCTTTTTTTTTTTTTTTTTTTTTTTTTTTTTTTTTTTTTTTTAAGACAAGAGAAAGTAAAATACAAATAAAATAAAATAAAATAAAATAAAAATGTAAGTACAATGCCATGGTGTAAGTACTTTACCGCTTGAATCTTCACAACTTATATGTCTTGATATCATAGACTTCTCTAATTCTCATCCTTGATAATTTCCACTCTTGTATAATAGTCTTCAACTTATAAAAATTCTGCTCCCTGTTTTGTTGCTTTACTTGAATCTGAAATCTGCCCATTTCTGTACTGTTGCTTGTAAACCTCGTACGTGTTCAACTTTCCTTCAAATTTGTGATGCTCCTCTTGTTGATGATGATGGTGTTTCTATGGACCTGTTGGTGTAGAGAGAGATAAGGTGGATGGTGCTAACTTCGAACAAGATCACAAGTGGTATGTAAGTTAGAAATTCGATGTCACCAACATGGTTGATCAAAATAGCACTCAAGAGATCAAAATAGTGCTTCTATGGTGGGAAATTGGACAGCTCACCATTCTGCCCGGAATTTATGTACGGTGACACACTCTAAAAGCACAAATTTAGACAGGTACAAAGAATTGAAGGTTGGTGCCTCACATTATGTAACATGGGTAGTCTCCATTATAGAGGATCACTATTCTAATACCGAATTCAGTCTGCACCTTATTTTCCACTGGCATGGTTAAATCCAACTTTAACTCTCATACAATTAAGAAACCCGATCATGTTCTCTGTCATCTCTAAGTTCAGTCACTATTGTGAGATTCTCGATGTAATCTTAGCGACATGTATACTATGTGACTCTAAACTAACTACAAGTTGGAGTTTTCTTATTCACTAGTTCACAAAAAAGTTGAAAAATTGCAAAAATTTACTTACAACATAAACCACTCCCCCACACTTAAACTTTACATTGTCCTCAATGTAAATTGAATCGTCCAAAGTAAATCAAGGTGGGAAATCCTAACAAGAAATCAGAAAAAACAAAGTAAAAACAAAACAAGAAAAACTAAAAACAAGAAAAGAAATAAATACAAGACAAGAAATACTCATCCTTTGGGTTGCCTCACAATTAGCGCTTGGTTTAAAGTCGTCAGCCCGACTATCTCCTTGCTTTCTATGACTCCTCCAGAGGGAGTACATCCACAAAGTTAAGTCCTTCCACCACTTCGGAAGTGAAATTCTCATAATATGGTTTCAACCGGTGCCCATTAACTTTAAGTTCTTTCCTGTAGCTATGCTACGAATTTCCTCCGCACCATGAGAAAACACATTAGTAACAATAAAAGGTCCGATCCATCGTGACCTTAATTTACCGGAAATAATTGCAAGCGAGAATTAAACAAAAGCACTTTCTCGCCCAATGCAAAATTGTTTCCTAGAAATCATGTTATCATGAAATTCTTTCGTCTTTTCTTTGTAAATCCGTGAACTTTTAAATGCATCATTGCGAAGCTCCTCTAGCTCTTGGAGTTGTAACTTCCTTTGCTTTCCAGCCCCATCCATCTCCATGTTGCATTGTTTAATAGCCCAAAACGCCTTATGCTCAATTTCCACGGGTAAGTGACAAGGTTTACCATACACAAGCCTAAAAGGAGACATCCCAATAGGTGTTTTATATGCGGTTCTATACGCCCACAAAGCATCATTAAGTCGCATGCTCCAATCTTTCCTTGTTGGGTTCACCGTCTTTTCTAGAATAGATTTCACCTCCCGGTTAGACACCTCGGCTTGTCCATTGGTTTGGGGATGATAAGGTGTTGCAATCTTGTGCGACACATTGTACTTCGTCAACAAGCTTTGTAAAATCCTGTTTTTGAAGTGAGAACCCCATCGCTAATTATGGATCTTGGAATTCCAAACCTTGCAAAAATATTAGCTTGCACAAAATCAAAACCACTTTAAAATCATTAGTAGGGGTGGCCTTAGCTTCCACCCATTTCGAGACATAATCAACCGCAAGTAAGATATAAAAATTCCCATGGGAGTTGACAAAAGGCCCCATAAAATCAATACCCCATACATCAAAAACTTCAATAAATTGAATATAAGTTTGTGGCATTTGATTTCGAGCACCTAGATTGCCGATTCTTTGGCACCTATCACAAGTTGTACAAAATATATGTGCATCCTTAAACAAAGTTGGCCAATAAAAACCACTTTCAAGTACCTTGTGCGCGGTTCTCTTACTCCCAAAATGTCCTCCGCAAGCATAAGAGTGACAAAAAGACAAGATAAAGTTAAATTCGGATTCGGGAACGCACCTTCGTATTACTTGGTCACTACCATGTTTCCATAAGTATGGATCATCCCATATGTATTGATTCCCTAACCTCTTAAGTTTGTCCCTCTCAAAGACGAGACAAGTTCTTTGGGATTTGTTTAGAAACTAAGTAATTGACAATATCGGCATACCATGGTTCTCCAAAGGCAATTGAGAAAAGTTGCTCATCCCAGGAAACTTTCACGCAACAAAGATAGTCTCCTTGTCCACAGCGAAAGTCGGCTCAAATGATCCATAACGGTGTTCTCAATTCCTTTCTTGTCTTTGATTTCAATATCAAACTCTTGCAAGAGTAATATCCATCGTATGAGCCTCGGTTTCGCCTCTTTCTTTGTAAGCAAGTATCTAAGTCTTTGCATGATCAGAAAAGACAACAACTTTTGTACCAATTAGATAAGAGCGAAACTTTTCTAAAGCAAAAACAATGGCTAATAACTCTTTTCAGTGGTTGTGTAGTTTTGTTGAGCCTCATTTAACGTTCTAGAAGCATAATAGATAACATGAGGAAGCTTCCCCACACGTTGCCCAAGCACCGCACCAACCGCATAATCACTAGCATCACACATGAGTTCAAAAGGCTTACTCCAATCCGGTGGTTTAATGATAGGGGCTGAAATCAAAAGTTCTTTCAAACGATTGAATGCCGCCATACATTTTTCATCAAAATTAAAAACCACATCTTTTTGCAATAAGTTACAAAGTGGTGATGCTATCTTGGAAAAGTCCTTGATGAACCTACGATAAAAACCTGCATGACCAAGAAAAGAACGTATCTCCCTCACCGTAGTGGGAGGGGTTAGAGCACGAATAAGGTCTATCTTAGATTTATCGACTTCCAAGCCTTTAGAAGATATTATATGGCCTAAAACTATGCCATGAGTTACCATGAAATGGCACTTCTCCCAATTTAGCACAAGATTTGTTTCAACACATCGTTCAAGGATTAGAGACAAATTGTTCAAGCAAAGGTCAAAAGAATCACCAAAGACACTAAAGTCATCCATGAACACTTCGATTATGTTTTCAACATATTCGAAAAGATACTCACCATACACCTTTGAAAAGTAGCCGGAGCATTGCATAAGCCAAAAGGCATCCTTCTATAAGCAAAAGTACCAAAAGGACAAGTGAAAGTGGTTTTCTCTTGGTCCTCCGGTGCTATCACAACCCGATTATAACCTCGAATAGCCATCAAGAAAGCAATAATAAGAGTGTCCAGCTAAACGTTCAAGCATTTGATCAATAAAAGGTAAAGGAAAGTGATCTTTTCTAGTGGTGGCATTCAATTTTCTATAATCAATACAAACCCTCCAACCCGGTTTGCACACGAGTTGGGACAAGTTCATTCTTATCATTCTCCACCACCTGTCACACACCGATTTCTTTGGTACTACTTGTACCAAACTCACCCACTTGCTATCGGATATGGGGTAGATAACACCCACTTCCAAAAGCTTGAGTATCTCCTTTTTCACAACTTCCATCATGGGAGGATTCAAACGACGTTGCGCTTCCCTAGTAGGCTTTGCATCATCCTCCAAACGAATTTTGTGCATACAAACGGCAAGGCTTATACCCTTGATATCGCCGATTGTCCATCCTATGGCCGTCTTGTACTTCCTTAGCACCCTTAGAAGTTTTTGCTCCCGTAGATCATTAAGCGTATTAGAAACAATCACGAGGTAACTCTTCATTATCACCCAAGTACAAGTACTTAAGGTGGTGGGGAAGAGGTTTCAATTCTAACTTTGGAGATTTAACAATTGAAGGTACAAGCTTTTCATCACTGCATGGTAAATAAATAAAAGAGATATTATGAGTTTCGGGCATCCTTGTAGTGAATTAAGATCACCAAGAGCTTCTTTGACTTCATTACCACACTCTACACCATTATCCATGGATGTAGTTAACACGGTTTCCAAAGCATCATCACCGTTTAATTCAAACATTTGTTGTGCCAATGAATCCATAACATCAATGGAGAAACAAGAGTGGACATCACTATGATATCTCATCGTCTCGAAAATGTTGAAACGTATTGTTTCTCCATCAAACTCCATGGTTAGCATTCCCTTATCCACATCAATTATGGTTTTCGCCGTTTTCATGAAGGGACGCCCAAGTAGCAATGGAAGAGACGAGTCCGGTGAACCTTCATCCATCTCTAACACGCAAAAGTCATTTGGAAATACAAGTTGATTAACCCGCACAAGAACATCCTCAACAATACCCATTGGGTAGACATTAGAGCGATCGGCTAATTGCAATACAATTTCAGCCTTTTTAAGAGGACCAAGATCAAGTGAATTATACATTGACGCAGGCATAACATTAACGGATGCACCTAAATCCAACATAGCTTTGTTAAATGTTTTGTTACCAATCGTGACGGGAATGTCAAAACTATCGGGATCCTTGCACTTAAGTGGGAGTTTGTGTTGCAAGATTGCCGAAGCATTCTCCCCCACACTAAGCACTTCATTACCTTTGAGCCTTTGTTTGTTGGTACACAAGTCCTTCAACACTTTTGCATACTTTGGAACTTGCTTGATAGCATCAATGAGTGGTATGTTCGCATGGATCTTCTTTAGAACGTCTAAAATCTCCTTTTCTAGTTCCGCCTTCTTAGAACTTGCAAATCTGCAAGGAAAAGTTAGAGGAGGAACATAAGTAGAAACCGGAGTTTTAGCGTTAGGAATAGGTACCTCAGAAGTTTGGGGAGAATCCTCATTCTTCTCCTCCAAAACAGGTTCCTTGGGTGTTTCCACCTTGCTCGAATCAGTAACTTCGGGTTGCACAAGTTGTGTACCGCTTCTCAACGTAATAGCATTGACACCCTCCTTTGGGTTAATAGGTTGAGAAGGGAGTTTCCCACTATTTTGCGCCTTCAATTGGTTCAACTCAATAGCCATGGAGCCCATTTGTGTTTGCAACTCCTTAATAGCACTCTTAGTCTCTTGTTGACTCTCTTTAAACATGGTAGAAATACCTTGCATCATTGTTTGAAGCTTTGAATCAATATCGGAACCTTGATTGTGCATCGATTGTTGTGCTTGAGGTTGCTGAAATTGTTGTTGTTGTGGTTGAAATCCACTCGGACGGTTGAAAGTAGGTTGTTGAATTGCACCTTGCTTGTTAGCATAGCTAAAATTGGGGTGATCTCTCCATCCCGGATTGTAAGTTTTTGAGTAGGGATCATACCGTCTTTGTTGATTTGGAAAGATCGCATTAGCTTGCTCGTCCTCATAAGTTTGAGAGGAACTTGGTATCACCGCGGATGCAACTTGTTGCAACATTGCTGTCATGTTACCCATTTGTTGACGAAGTTCCTCCACCTCGCTCACTTCACTCACCCTTCTTAGAATCACATCCGAACCACGACTTAAGAATTGTTGTGAGTTCGCTGCCATGTTTTCAATCAACTCTCTAGCTTGTGCCACCGTTTTGCTAACTAGTGCACCACCACCCGCAGCGTCAATAAGATTCCTATCACTTGATTGGAGTCCTTCATAGAAGTATTGGATTATCATAGCGTCACTGAATTGGTGGTGAGGGCAGCTTGCCACCAATCTCTTGTATCGTTCCCAACATTCATATAATGATTCTCCGACGTTTTGCTTCATCCCACAAATCTCCTTTCGAATTTGAGTAGCCTTTGATGCAGGAAAATATCTTTCTAAAAAGAGTTTCTTCAACCCATTCCATGTTGTGACACTTCCGGGAGGTAAATAGTATAACCAATCCTTAGCACTATCCATTAAAGAGGAACGGAAAACTTTCAACATTGCACCATCCGCCTCAACATTCGCTGGAAGCATAGCCGTGACAATGGTGTGGAAGTCCAAAAGATATTTGTTTGGATCTTCATTCACCATGCCATGGAATTTTGGTAATTCTCTAAGCAACCCCGGCTTTATCTCAAAAGTAGAGTTCGTTTGAATACACCTGTTGTGTATCAAGCCTATGAGAAGCCAAGTCCTTGAGTGAACGATTTGCATCACCCATTGCTTCTTCTTCTTGTTGTTGGAAAATCTCTTCTCCTACTTCCAACTCGTGCTCGTCCGTTGTGTTTCGCCTTGGTTGGAGTATTGTGCCTTTTCGAGTAGCTATCCCGCACCTTGGATAATTCTAATCCAGGGATTAGGTACCTGAAAACAATTCTCGCACACAAGTGAGAAACAAGACAACAAACAAAAAGCAAAGATAAAAGCAGAAATTGTAAAAAGAAACTAAAAACTCAATAACAAGCCGTATGCCTCCCCGCAACGGCGCGCCAAAATTTGGTCGGTTGTCAATCAAGTCAAATATAATTTCACTTTCTCAATCAACTAGATATAAATATAGTATGCGATAAGAAAGAGTTCGTATCCACAGAGAGGCTTTCATTGTTATAAAATTTCAGTTTCTAAGTAACCACGGGGAATGTTTGTTGTATCTAAGCAAATAAAAATAACTGAAAGCAAAATAAGTAATTTGAGAAATCAATAAGGAGAAGATATTGGTCACGGGATAGTATCATTCACAAATATGTATTTTCATCGATGATTAGAATTGGTATTTTAATCTCGTATTTACTAAAAGTCCTAGGATACCTTGATCGCAAGAATAACCCGTTAATTCCCTGTTTTCATCATAACCACATTAAAAGATGCATATGTGAATTCTTCCTAGAAAGCAACCTAAAGCGTAAAAGCACAATTAAGTTTAACTCCCTACAAGCATTAAGTTTTATGGAATAAGACTCATCAATGCAAACGAATGTGTAAAAGCACTAAACGTTTTAACAAAAGTTATGATTCACTTGTGACTAGTAGGATATATCACTACAAGCACTACCCACAATTATGCTACTTAGAATCGGGATAAACAACTTTTTCGTATTGAAAACCCTAATATAGCTCTAGAGATGAACGCAAATCGGATTGATTCCGGACTCAACCTAACAAGTATTCAAATCTTATAACACTATTAATTGTGAATCACAAACAATAAATTACCGAGACAAAACTAATTCATTGAATCAAAAGCATGTTGAGAAATCAACTTTTATCCCATAACCAATAAGATGTTTAGCTACTCATAGCTATGGAGTTCATCATAATCAATATTCAATAATAAAATAATGAAGAAGAAAAACAATAGCAAAACCTAGAAGCGTAAACAAAAACGGCTCTCCCAAATTCCAAGAATAAGATATCTCATAAGTTGTAGAAGACCTTCCCTTTATAGCTTTTCTCCAACTTCTAAAATTAGGTCTAGTCTTCAAAGTCCATTAGATGAAAATCCACCAAGCCCATAAGAGGGACAAACCCATGTAGAAAATATGACCCAAAAGTAAAAAAAAAAGCGGTATTGTGGGTAGGAAATCGGCGGAGAAGTGGCCGGAAATCGGTTCAGTGAGCGGCAAAGTCCGCCCGGTCAATGGGTCAACGGGTCAACTCGGATCGGTCAACGAGTTAACTCACTGAGTCAAACCGGGTCATCAGGTGAGTTAGGATCGTGAGTCAGACCCGAGTCAGCTGTGCATGAGAGCTAATTGGGCCGACTTGGTTCCAGCCTTCAAGGCCATTGGACAGGTCTGTTTCTGTGATGCACCATCCTTGTGCTTCACAAAATGCCTATCCAGCCATGATGGCTACTCTGCCCTACTGCACCTTCATCTCCTCAGGCCATCACTTAATACCCACCAGGCTCACATTGCAAATACCAAAGAACTCCAATTTGCTCTTCCCGACTTAAGTTCCGGTCCAACTGGCTCGGCTCGTGAGGCAAATCCTCCTATTCTTGCACTTCCACAATCACTTTGCATCATTCTTGCACTACTTGAGCATTCTCCATTTCGATCCACGGTTTGCAATTTTCATGGAAACACAATACCATGCGAACTCCATCGAACCCATTGCCATTTTGGCTCGAAGCAACAACACCATTAGTAATAAAGTGCCAAACCCCAATCTGAGTCCATAAAAATCTCAGAGCACACAACAGCACTACCAGTTTGCAGTTCATATCATTTTAGCCCAATACCATCCATCTCTCCTTTGGCAGCACCACATTCAACTCTCACTACACCTGGAATACTCAATCTGCATCTCCCTGCAATACCAGCTCATCTATAGCTCTAATCAGCTTTAAAACATGTACTCCTGCAACAGTCAACACCAAAGATAGACCCATAAATCCATTTCAGTCCTTTGCTTCACTGCAAATCTACCCCCGTAACCAAAGCATTCCTCACCTCGGCTAAAACCACGGCAACACTACACTTCCTGTGCCAGCATCACTAGGTCCATCCCAACACCACACACACCCGCATTGCACTACGCCTGTTACCAACCAATCCACCTACTACTCGGCCGCAACCACAGAAATTTGCATTCACTTGACTTCAGTTTGAGCTCCACCACCAGTTCACACGAACAACATCTTACCGCAACCATCAGGTGTCACATTGGAACAACACCATCTATCCTGCACCAGCTAGCAAATCCTGGCAGCAAATTCTTCCTGTGACACCAGATTTCACCACAATTACCAACTCAGATTACCAGCTGAGTACCACCACTTGCATTTCTAGCACCTGAGCCACAAGAATATCAGCACCACTTGTACCTGCAATTCCATGAGCAACATCGACACACAATTTCTTCATTGCCACCGCCAATTCCATGTCACAAATTCAGTTGTAACTTCCCGAGGGCGTAAACCGAGCAAAAATCTCACTCCAACATCGGAACCATCTCTAATTCTCCTCTTCTTCCTTGTATACAACAATGAGCAACAATTGCTCCTCACTGTTCATCACAGATCCCCTTTCTCTTCCTGTACAAACCCCAGTTCCATTTTACTTATCTCTTAAGAAACCCATCTTAGATCCATCGAATCCCATGAACATCTCCATTGATACCACCCTCTTCTTCTCTTCAATTTCTCCATCTAAACAACCACCAAAACCCATTATTCAGCTTCATACACTTCTCAGATCCCTATTTCCCAGTCTGCAACAGTTTGAACCCCTTCACTCGATCAGTAGCGTCACCTTCTCGATCTCCACCTTCTTCTCAACTCATTTCGGATCTCTCTATGAACAGCAAAAACCAAACCCTAACTTCAAATTTCTCTGATGTTTCAACCATAATTCCATTTCATCTTCGAATTGATTCATCAACTGGGACGTTGCTTCTCTTGTCAAGTAAAACCCCTTAATCCTTTCCATCTCTCTAATTTTCTCCATCATCACTTAGCCGGAGCCATTTTCTCTCGTCTTTAATTCAGGTGGAAAGAAATGAGAAAATAATCGAGAAAGAAAACTCTCTTCTCTAGTTTCGGGTTGGATAGATAAGGGGCATGATACTGGTACTCGGGCATTTCTGATAAGGGTTAACCAAGTTTCTAACCCCTTATCCTCAGCTGGTCTGTCTTTAGCACTCCTCCAAAAGAGGGTTGTCCCATAACCTTGGGTCAGCTCTATATATCATTTGCCTGTGAGATGACAATTTCGCCCTTTTTGCTCAAATTGGATAATTTCTTCTTCTTTTCCTCCGTGCGACTCCAGAGTACCTAATAACTCAAAAACACACGTAAAGTACATAATTCACAAGAAAAATAGCAAAGAAAGCGTAACTACTAGATAGTAAATACGGTGTATTATACACCTATCATTGGCCACGCATGCCATTGGCACATGCCAACACGCATCGCTGGTAGCTTTCCTTACCAGGACGTGACCCAAATTGGCCACGCATGTCATTGGCACATGCCAACACGCATCGCTGGTAGCTTTCCTTACCATGCCGTGACCCTAATGGCCATGCATGCCATTGGCACATGCCAACACGCATCGCTGGTAGCTTTGCTTACCAGGTCGTGACCCTAATGGCCACGTATGCCATTCGCACATGCCAACACGCATCGCTGGTAGCTTTCCTTACAGGGACCGTGACCCTAATGGCCATGCATGCCATTGGCACATGCCAACACGCATCGCTGGTAGCCTTTCTTACCAGGCTCTGACCCTAATGGACATGCATGCCATTGGCACATTGCAACACGCATCGCTGGTAGATTTCCTTACCAAGACGTGACCCTAATGGCCACGCATGCCATTGGCACATGCCAACACGCATCGCTGGTAGCTTTCCTTACCAGGTCGTGACCCTAATGGCCACGCATGCTATTGGCACATGCCAACATGCATCGCTGGTAGCTTTTCTTACCAGGTCGTGACCCTAATGGCCACGCATGCCATTGGCACATGCCAACACGCATCCCTGGTAGATTTTCTTACCAGGCCGTGGCCCTAATGGCCGAGCATGCCATTGGCACATGCCAACACGCTCGCTGGTAGCTTTCATTACCTAGTCGTGGCCCTAATGGCCGTGCGTGCCATTGACACATGCCAAACACGCACGCTGGTAGCCTAACTTGCAAGCCGTGCAACCTAGGCCAACTTGGCCATATGTGTCATTGGCACATGCCAAAACCCACGCTGGTAGCCTAACTTGCAAACCGTGCAACCTACCACCAATGCATTCCGCACATGCCATTAGCACATGCCACACACGCCACTAGCAGCTCTGGCATTGCCACTTACACTCAACGTGCAACCTACCACCAAGGCATTCCGCACATGCCACACATGCCACTAGCAGACTCGGCATTGCCACTTGCACTCAAGGTGCAACCCGCAACAAAGGCATTCCCACATGCCATTGGCACATGCCACACGCGCCTTGGCGGGCGCCACTTGCACTCAAGGTGCAACCAACACTCGAGACATCAACACAAGCGGGGATGCTTTCCGGGGTCTTGGTTTGGCGGTCACAGCATACGCAGCGTACACTACGCTCACATTAAGAAAGCGTGATCAGGAATAAAGCGGTCAAATAAATGAGGAAATAATGGTGAAAACGTTTTCACCCATAAACACCATGCGGTTACCACCTCCTCCCATTATTTCACCCTTTACTCTCTTCCTTCATCAGGCCAGGATACTTTTCAATCTCGACTTGTATAAATAGGTCTTACCTATTTCCACCAGACAACAAGTCTCGGTTAGGAGAAAAACAGAACACTCTCAGAAAAGGCAACTTTGCAAGCTCTCCAAAAAAGCTTTCATCTCTTGCAAGCTTAGAAGCTTTCACTCGATACAATTCGAGACACTACTCTCCCGCAGTATTCTGGTCTCAACACCTTTCTTTGTTTCCCTCCCCAAATCAACCCTTCTCCTCCACTTTGTGACCAAAGCAAGTCTGGAACGGCCATTTCTAGGTTTAGGCCGGACTTGTACAGATTGATCTCTCGAATCTAGAAAGTGCTCACGTGCAACACATTTGTTTAGGGTTCACTCACCTACCGAATTTACCAAAATCGGCGGAAACGATTTTTACCTATAAACACCTGGTTTGTTGATAGTGGTGCTACTCACCACATTTGTAATTCATTGTCTTATTTCACTTCATACTCTCCTGTTACATCTTTGATTCAAATGCAACTCCCTAATGGTACTCTATCTACTGTCAAGCATATTGGTGAAGTAGTTTTCTCACCAACTTTGAAATTATCTAATGTTCATCATATCCCGAATTTTAAGTTTAATCTATTGTCTGTGAGCCAATTAACTCACTCTCTAAATTGTGTTGTTGTTCTTACACATAATTCTTTCACTTTTCAGGACCCGCTCACGACCAAAGTCATTGGTCAGGGTGAACGCACTTCTGGTCTCTATCAGCTACGGGCTTCTACATCACACCAACATCATTTAAAATTCTTTTCAATCATAAGACGTCCGTCGACATTTGGCATTGCCGGCTTGGACACCCTAGTAATTCATATGACTATATTCAGCTCGTTTTCGTTTTCTATGTAATTCATATGACTATATTCAGTCAAATTTTTCTAATTCCTGTGATGTATGTCCAATGGCTAAGCAAACTTGTTTACCTTTTAATAAAAATCGTATTTTCTTCTCATCGTTGTTTTGAACTTATTCATTGTGATATATGGGGGCCATTTTCTACTCCTTCTATGACTGGTGCTAAGTATTTTCTCACCATTGTACACTACGGGAAAATTAGTGATTAACTACACCAGATAATAGTTGTCATACGATATACGACAACTCATATCTATAGGTTGCACAAGGGGGGGTTGTAGAAAGTCCTAAATTCTTTGCAACTCGTCAATACTAGTTGTAAACATGGTTGTCGTTCCATTGTATACTACGCTTCTTTCAGTTGGGAATGTTTTTGAAATTTCCTCTTAATGCCTAACACAACTCATACAGGTTGTGATAATAACTCCTACACTACACTTGTTGGGGTTGTAGAAATTTCTTTGACAATTATGGTTAGAGTTGTACGTCATTTGTTTGACAACTATGGTTTGAGTTGTATGTCATTTCTTTGAACAACTATGGTTTGAGTTGTATGCCATCTCATTGACAACTTCTGCTTTTGTTGTATGTCACTTCTTAGACAACTTTGGTTAGAGTTGTATGTCATCTCATTGACAACTTGCTTTTTTGTTGTATGTCACTTCTTTGACAACTTTGGTTTGAATTGTATGTCATTTCTTTGACAACTATGGGAAGAGTTGCATGTCATTTCTTTGACAACTCTAATTCTGAGTTGTTGTACATATTCGATTTGGAAAAAAAAAAAAATTTGAGAATTTAAATACAAAATTAAATATGCATTACTTTAATAACCATGAAAGAAGATCATATTTCCAATTATTATCACTATTGTTTCTCACTACAGAAGATTATTTTTACAGAACTTGGACACTAAAAAAAAATCTAATAACACTTGTGTTTTAGAAACCCTTCGGCTATTCTTTCTCGACTTCAAAAATCATCTCTTAACCCTTGGAATCCTCTTTGTGGTGAGGCCGTGACGGCAAACTTGACTCAATGGCATAATCTCATGCAAAACAAAAGTGCAAACTTAATTTAGTATACCAAGATCACAACCAAATATGAATAGTAAAGAGTGGCGCGCGGAATGGTGTTATACTAAAGAATAGGATACCTAGAGAACTGATTTGGAACCATGTTATAATCCAATACTACGACTCGGGTAATACAAAGTTCATTCCAGGCATTGACTCACCGAAAAAAAATATTCATCTCATAAGGTGTGATGTATGAAGTCTGCTAAAGCACTGTAGTGGCTGACCTTGCCGAAGCTTTGTCATTGAACCGAGAAGCCATTCGGTGACTAGTGTGATTCTACTTCCATATTGCTATCATCCTCAAAATCTTCTCCAAAATACGAAAGTATCTTGGTATCATTTCATATAATTAACCTGAAAAGAAACCAATTGTCGAACGTAAGATCGAGAAACCAATCAATAAGTACCATATCTTGATTCACAACAAGACAGAGTCAGTTGCCTTGATGTAGTTGCTTTTGAGCGAAGAGATTTACATTCCATGGCGCGAGAGATTTCTCGGCTTTAGATGATTTCATAGGAATTCCCTTGTACATTTGCACTCGTTTATTCAAAGCATCTCTCTACGCGATGCCGGTTTTTGTTAGGATCGAAAAGTAAAACTTCTTCAAAAGCCTTGAGAGCAGACTTTCAAGTCTTTCAAATTGATTGATTCCCTTCTCGAGCTACGCATCACGGATGTAGCTAACACCAAGGGAATTGTGAACCTGCATAATAAAGGTTTAGACACATCCATGTATAGTGCAGACGACAGAAACAAGATAAAAAACGTAAAATGAGTGGCTTCAGAGGTATTAGTGTGACGGTCAAACTTGTATAAGTTTGAAAGCAAACTAAGAGGGAGGAGAGTATAATGGAAATGGTGCACTGTGTGCGAGATCTTGATCATCTCCATCCCATTTCGAGATTGCTTGTTGCAAATATTTAATTGCGGCTGGGTGGAACTTCCTTCAAACATGTTGCAAATATTTAATTGCAGCTGGTAGAACTTCTTTCTCAACATCACAGACCCCAAGTTCAAAACCTTGTTCATCTACCATCCTTGTTGCAAATATTTAAATGTTCATCTACCATCCTTGTTCATCTCAAGAATTCCACCAAAGACAAAGAAAACCTTTAAAATCAAACATGTTACCATACCTATTAAGTGAATCTTGACAAATAGACCACTGTAAAGCTACTCGCCCATGAAGCTCATTGCAAATAAATAAATGTAGAAGATTAAGAAATGTACATCGAAAAGCTGGATAATATTCAAATTCAAGAACTAGACACAAAAAGTATTATCAAAGACTAGGGTTATGAAGAATTAAACTAACGAGTGTAGTATTCCATTTATCCGTTCAAGATACCTCGTGTCATGTTTTTTCTTTTGATTATTTAAGTTTCTCTTAATAGTTGATACTTTTCTCCTTCATGTGGTCAAGTGACTTTTGAACTGGAGAGAAACCGGTGTCTTAACTTTATTGATGAACCTAAGTAGTGGATAAGAACAAATATGCAAATTCAATTGTTCTCATTCTACAAGATTAAACATAGAAATCAAGGAAGTAAGTTGTGTACACTCTCGGTAGTTTCTTAGTCTTGTGTGGCTGTGTCTTTGTATGTATGTATGCGGAACACTTAGCGGTCTGTGAATAAGAAACTCCCAGGAAGGTAACATAAGAATTTTGTAAGGCAAAATTAAAAAGATCATACCATCATGCGGACTCTACTTAACCCATTGTAGTGGTGGCAATACTTAAATCTCTACATGCTTAGGCATTATTACTAAACTTTTATCGGAAGTCCTAATTTCATACACAAAAGCGTAGAAACTTAAAGTCTGCGCTAATTTTATCTACCAAATCAAAGCGGGACTAGACCCATACTTTTCATATACGAAACAAATTACCGAAAGGCCATATCTTTCATTAATTTTTCGAAATAGGGTAATGCTTGTTGAAGTTTACTGTCCATCAAAGCGTCACCTTCTTTCAAAGTCTACAATTTCAAACATTTGAAAAGTTAGTGACAAAGTGATGATAGATATTAACAAATAAGCATACAAAGCAAAGTTAAAATAAATGTTCACTTTGTCACGTAGTTTTCAAATGATAATCTTGAGTCTTATCTCGCATACGGTGGCAACATATTCAAGAAGTGACACTTTAGTTGTTGTATTGTATCTTGGGTGTTTAAAATTTAAAGAGATCCAAGATAGCAAACACGAATTGTTTGTGTAAATGTGGACACGAGAGAAAATGAATTCTTATATCATAGATTGTTTATTACAAGATTAAGGAAGTAATCGGGAATATACACAACCTTTCAAATAGATTGAACTCATACAAAGTAAATCTTACGTCTTGTTTGCTTACTCGATTAAGCATGATCCTAAATGTAATAGGAGACGAAGTGACAATTGATGGATTATTATTGGAACTTGAAAAGGGATACAAGGGAACACTATTTACCCGCAATTCTTTGGCGAGAAAGGTCAAGCTCGAACGAACAATGACTTGACGAATCACAAAGAACGTGAAGCAACAAGTACGATAAGTGAATTCCCAATTCAAATAGCTCCCCAACCTGGTAACCGAGTTAAATCTCATCTCTTCTTCCTCATCCACTGACTTCCTCGGGTTTTAAATATGTAGATGCGAAACCACATCTTCTTCTTCTACTACACCAATCTTCATCATAATAACCACCACCATCTTAATTTCTCATCGGTTCAATCTTCTCAAACCACCAAAATCTAGTGAACCCATCTCCGTAACATCAACATCTCTGCTCAACCACAACGAACAACTCGCACTTCAAGATGATTGAAGGTGGTGTCAATACAAGTATGAGATTTAGAACCGAGAAGAAAAGGTAAATCCGATAATAGAAGATAATAGAAGTTAGGGTTTAGGGATGAGTTCAAGATGAAGTTAAATAGAGAAATCAAAGACGAAATTAACGGTTTCTACTTGAACTAAAGCTAGGGTTTGTGAGGATTACTTATGAAATCGAAAAGAGAATCAAGGATTTGGGAAATCAGTTAATTGGATTTGAAAATATCTTGAGATTTGGTTTTGTTTCTTCAACAATGAGGATGTAGGGTTTCTGATTTGCTTCATACTAAACCCGATTCCTTTGTTAAATCCTTTGGTTAAGCAAATCTTGAGTGAGGGTTTTTCTCGAGGGAAGCGCAAGTTTGGGTTTTTTTTTCCTGAGGGATGGAAAGATGAGAGACGAGAGAAACATGAGTGAAGGCAAGTGAGAGAAAATAATTTCATTTTATGTAAAAGAAGTTGAACGGATAAGATGTGGTATGACGGGTCATACGGATTATGAAAAATCTTTGGGCCAGTACATGATTTAAGTTAAGAGTGTCATACGGATCAAGAAAAGTGTGTTTTCTTTGTGCTTTCTCTTTGTGTTAATAGGAACTCATGTTTTCGGTTTAATTATCAACCTTCGACATGAAAAAAAATCCAAAAAAATTTTTAATAAATTTAGGACATTATTATCAACATTCTGATATAAAAAGATCCAAAAAATGTATAATATTGAATCAGGAAAATGAAAAATGAATTTGATAATTGGTGTGTTTCTTTGTGCTTTCTCTTTGTGTTTTTGTGTGTTTCTCTTTGTGCTTCCGCTTTGAATTTCGACTAGTCGCATAGGTCATGAAGTAATTTTGACAACTCATACATGCCATGAAGTAGCTTTATTATATAATACATCATCGAAATCGATAAAATTCAAGCTTTGTGAGGGTTATGACTTTAAACTTAGCATGATACATCATAGAAATCGATAAATATGAAGCTCAGTGTTGATTCGAACTTCAAATGTAGTATAACGATATACAAACTATGAACCAAGAAGCTCTAGGAGGGTTCTGACTTCAAACTTAGCATAATACATCATCGAAATCGATAAATATGAAGCGCAGTGTTGATTCGAACTTCAAATGTGGTATATCGGCATACAAAATGTGAACCACGAAGCTCCAAGAGAGTTATGACTTTAAACTTAAGATGATACATCATCGAAATCGATAAATATGAAACTCAGTGTTGATTCGAACTTCAAATGTTGTATAACGGTATACAAACTATGAACTAAGAAGCTCTGGGAAGGTTCTGACTTCAAACTTAGCATGATACATCATCGAAATCGATAAATATGAAGCTCAGTGTTGATTCGAACTTCAAATGTGGTTTAACAATATACAAACTATGAACCAGGCCGTCAGTGGACTATCATAAGTCGGAAATTTCGTAAGAACGATGAATCCATCCATTTACAGGCAAGATTCCTTCGAAATATTCCCTGAAACCTTAAATAAACCATATTCTCGCATAATGTACGCATACCCTGGCTCCGAGATCGAAACCTGACCGTGATTGGACTACTATAAGTCCGAAACTTCGTAAGAACGATGAATACATCCATTTACAGGCAAGATTCCTTCGAAATATTCCCTGAAACCTTAAACAAACCATATTCTGGCATAATGTACGCATACCCTGGCTCCGAGATCGAAACCTGACCGTGATTGGACTAATCTATGTCATAAACTTCGTAAGAACGATGAATACATCCATTTACAGGTAAGATTCCTTCGAAATATTCCCTGAAACCTTAAACAAACCATATTCTGGCATAATGTACGTATACCCTGGCTCCGAGATCGAAAACTGGCCGTGATTGGACTACTCTAAGTCCGAAACTTCGTAAGAACGATGAATACATCCATTCTGAGCAAGATTCCTTGAAATATTCCACTGAAACCTTAAATAAACCATATTCGGCATAATGTACGCATACCCCAGCTCCGAGATCGAAACGACCGTGATTGGACTACTATAAGTCCGAAACTTCGTAAGAACGATGAATACATCCATTTACGAGGCAAGATTCCTTGAAATATTCCGAAACCTTAAACAAACCATATTCGGCATAATGTACGCATACCCCGGCTCCGAGATCGAAACCCGACCGTGATTGGACTACTCTATGTCATAAACTTCGTAAGAACGATGAATACATCCATTTACAGGTAAGATTCCTTCGAAATATTCCCTGAAACCTTAAACAAACCATATTCTGGCATAATGTACGTATACCCTAGCTCCGAGATCGAAACCTGGCCGTGATTGGACTACTATAAGTCCGAAACTTCGTAAGAACGATGAATACATCCATTTGCAGGCAAGATTCCTTCGAAATATTCCCTGAAACCTTAAATAAACCATATTCTCGCATACCTGCTCAGAGATCGCAACTTTGACCGTGATTGGACTACTATAAGTCCGAAACTTCGTAAGAACGATGAATACATCCATTTGAGGCAAGATTCCTTTGAAATATTCCCCAAACCTTAAACAAACCATATTCGGCATATTGTATGCATATCGTGGCTCCGAGATCGAAACTCGGCCGTGATTAGACTACTCTAAGTCCGAAACTTCGTAAGAACGATGAATCCATCCATTTACAGGTAATATTCCTTTGGAATATTCCCTGAAACATTAAACAAACCATATTCTGGCATAATGTACGCATACCCTAGCTCCGAGATCGAAACCTGGCCGTGATTGGACTACTCTAAGTCATAAACTTCTTAAGAACGATGAATACATCCATTTACAAGTAAGATTCCTTCGAAATATTGCTTGAAACCTTAAACAAACCATATCCTGGCATAATGTACGCATACCACAGCTCCGAGATCGAAACACTGGCGTGATTGGACTACTATAAGTCCGAAACTTCGTAAGAACGATGAATACATCCATTTGAGGCAAGATTCCTTTGAAATATTCCCTGAAACCTTAAACAAACCATATTCTGGCATAATGTACGCATACCACGGCTCCGAGATCGAAACTCCGACCGTGATTGGACTACTCTAAGTCAAAACTTCGTAAAACGATGAATACATCCATTTATAGGCAAGATTCCTTCGAAATATTCCCTGAAACCTTAAACAAACCATATTCTGGCATAATGTACGCATACCCTGGCTTCGAGATCGAAACCTGACCGTGATTGGACTACTCTATGTCATAAATTTCGTAAGAACGATGAATACATCCATTTACAGGCAAGATTCCTTCGAAATATTCCATGAAACCTTAAACAAACCATATTCTGGCATAAAGTACGCATACCCTGGCTCCGAGATCGAAACCTGGCCGTGATTGGACTACTCTATGTCATAAACTTCGTAAGAACGATGAATACATCCATTTACAGGTAAGATTCCTTCGAAATATTCCCTGAAACCTTAAACAAACCATATTGTGGCATATTGTACGCCTACCCTGGCTCCGAGATCGAAACCTGGCCGTGATTGGACTACTCTAAGTCATAAACTTCGTAAGAACGATGAATACATCCATTTACAGGTAAGATTCCTTCGAAGTATTCCCTGAAACCTTAAACAAACCATATTCTAGCATATTGTACGCATACTCTGGCTCCGAGATCGAAACCTGGCCGTGATTAGACTACTCTAAGTCCGAAACTTCGTAAGAACGATGAATACATCCATTTAGTTAAGATTCCTTCGAAATATTCCCCGAAACCTTAAACAAACCATATTCTGGCATATTTTACGCATACCCTGGCTCCGAGATCGAAACTGACCGTGATTGGACTACTCTAAGTCATAAACTTCGTAAGAACGATGAATACATCCATTTACGGGTAAGATTCCTTGAAATATTCCCGAAACCTTAAACAAACCATATTACGGCATATTGTACGCATACCACGGCTCCGAGATCGAAACCTGGCCGTGATTGGACTACTCTAAGTCATAAACTTCGTAAGAACGATGAATACATCCATTTACGGGTAAGATTCCTTGAAATATTCCCTCAAACCTTAAACAAACCATATTCTAGCATATTGTACGCATATCGTGGCTCCGAGATCGAAACCTGGCCGTGATTAGACTACTCTAAGTCCGAAACTTCGTAAGAACGATGAATACATCCATTTACAGGTAAGATTCCTTCGAAATATTCCCGAAACCTTAAACAAACCATATTCGGCATATTGTACGCATATCGTGGCTCCGAGATCGAAACACGGCCGTGATTAGACTACTCTAAGTCCGAAACCGTAAGAACGATGAATACATCCATTTACGGGTAAGATTCTTTGAAATATTCCCTGAACCTTAAACAAACCATATTCTGGCATATTGTACGCATACCATGGCTCCGAGATCGAAACCTGACCGTGATTGGACTACTATAAGTCCGAAACTTCGTAAGAACGATGAATACATCCATTTACGTGCAAGATTCCTTGAAATATTCCTAAAACCTTAAACAAACCATATTCTCGGCATAAAGTACGCATACCACGGCTCCGAGATCGAAACACGGCCGACAAGTGGACTATTATAAGTCGGAAATTTCGTAAGAACGATAAATCCATCCATTTACAAGTAATATTCTTTTGTAATATTCCCCGAAACATTAAGCAAACCCTATTCTAGCATATTGTATGCAAACCCTGGCTCCGAGATTGAAACCTGGCCGACAGTGGACTACTATAAGTCGGAAATTTCGTAAGAACGATGAATCCATCCATTTACAAGTAATATTCTTTTATAATATTCCCCGAAACATTAAGCAAACCCTATTCTAGCATATTGTATGCAAACCCTGGCTCCGAGATTGAAACCTCGGCCAGAACGGATTTAGTATAAGTCTGAGAGTTCGTAAGAACGATGAATACAACCATTTACGGGTAAGATTCCATGGAAATATTCTCAAAAACCTTCAACACACACGAATTCATCAACTTCGAGAAAGAAACTGGCTTCGAGATCGAAACCTGGCCATGAGCGGACTAATATAAGTCTGAAATTTCGCAAAGACGATGAATCCAACCATTTACGGGTAAGATTCCATGGAATATTCTCAGAAACCTTAAACACACACAGATTCGTCAACTTTGAGAAAGAAACTGGCTCCAGGATCGAAATGTGGCCATGAGCGGACTACTGTAAGTCTGAAAGTTTGCAAAGACGATGAATCCAACCATTTACGGGTAAGATTGCATGGGAATATTCTCATAAACCTTAAACACATACAAATTCGTCAACTTCAAGAAAGAAACTTGCACCAGGATCAAAACTTGGCCATGAGCGGACTACTATAAGTCTGAAAGCTCGGAAAGACGATGAATCCACCCATTTACGGGTAAGATTCCATGGGAATATTCTTAGCGAAGTGAATAAAATTTAGCGAGAAGTGAGAAAATTTAGCATAAGTGTTTATACCTCAACGACAACTCTAATAAAGGTTGTCAATAGCGATGAAAAGAAAATTTAGCGAGAAGTGAGAAGTTTTTGCGAAGTGAATAAAATTTAGCGAAGTGGGAATTTTTTTGCGAAGTGAGAAAAATTTAGCGAAGTGTTTATACCTTCTGACGACTCTTAAGGAGGTTGTAGAAAGGTCTATTTATCGTTTTTCTTCTTATCTTTTCCATTTCCCATCATAACCATCCATTTACATCATAATCGTCCATTTATTTCTTTTCCTTATCATTTTTTATAAAAGTAAATGTAAATATAAGCAGACATGCATGTAAATGTGGAATGGTGGTTGAAATCCAAGTCTTAGACAGCGGAGGTTCAGGTTCGATTCACCTTAGCCTCATTTTTTTTTCAAAGTCAATTTATCATTTTACAACTCTTGTAAAGGTTGTGAATGTTGATTAAAAGAAAAAGCACAAATCTACCCGGTATTGTGAATCCGTGCGGGATGGTTGACATCTTGTGCTAACACCTAGTAAGCTTGGGTTCGATTCTCTACAAGAACATTTTTCAATTTTTTTTCTTTCTTATCTTCAACGACTCTTATTAGTGTTGTTTTAAAATCATTCACTACCTTTAGGATATGAGTCGTAAATTCTAAAGGTGGTCACTTCTCTCTGCAACCCTTTTCACACAACAAGTTGTGGTTCTGATTCTCGTCACTACTCTTAGGAACTCGTTGGTCCTAAGAGTTGGACATATTTTACTTTGACAACGCTTTTGTTGGAAAAAGTTGTAAAACATACTACATTTTACAACTTTTAATTTACGAGTTGTCAATCTACAGTTGTAGATTACTAATTTTCCCGTAGTGGTAGATGATTTCTCCAAATGTACTTGGGTGTATCTTATGCATACCAAGAGTGAAACATTCAAATTTCTCAAGTTTTTTGCTCGACATGTTGTGACTCAGTACTCTAAGCAACTTCATATCATTTCTACAGGTACTTCTTTACCTATTTTGCCAATTTTACAACGTATTCAATCAGATAATGGTACTGATTTTTTATCACACGAGTTTCAGGCATGGATCCATGAAAATGGTATTCACCATCAGCGCAGCTGTACTTATACTCCACAACAAAATGGAGTGGTTGAAAGGAAACATCATCATCTACTGAATGTTGCTAGGGCTTTTCGTTTTAAGGCCAATTTGCCTATCATCTACTGGGGTGAATGCATTTTAACAGCAGCATACCTCATCAATAAAATGCCAACTCCAGTGCTCTCTAAATGATCTCCTCATGAGGTCTTATTAGGTACGAAACCAAATTATCGTCATCTTCATATTTTTGGTTGCTTATGCTATGCTCGTAATACTAAGATAACCAATAAGTTTGATCCGCATGCTACACAAGGAGTATTTCTTGGTTATCCATACAACCATAAAGGTTATATCATCCTCGATCTTTCAACAAAACCTACTTATATATCTCGTGATGTTATTTTCCATGAACATCTCTTTCCATTTAAGGATGCATAGGTTCCTACTGCTGATATTTTTAAACCTGTTATTCAAGATGATTTTTTTTATGAAGATTCACCTACCACTTTAGAATTGCAATCGTCTTATTCCCCTCATGTTTCTAGTTTGGAATGTTCTACTCATAATCCTTCTCAGTCTGTTCATGATTCACCACTACAGTCTACTGGTGACTCTCCGTATAATGCTAATTCTCCGGCACCTTCTTTGCCAAATGTAAACACTGCGGACACTCAAGCCACAGTTTCTTCACCCACTATTGATGCGCCTGATGCTATTTTACGTCGTTCTACATGAGAACATCATCGTCCTTCCCATTTAAAGGATTATATATGTTCCGTTGAGCAATGTAAGTCGACAACTCCTTATCCTCTTACCAACTACATTTCTTTTACTCAATTTACTCCACAACATCGCGCTTTCATTTCATCAATTCTCACTAATGATGAACCACGCAATTTTTCAGAAGCCATTAAAATTCCAGATTGGCGTGATGCCATATTCAAGGAACATACGGCTTTAGAAGACAATGATACTTTCACTATGACTGATCTCCCACCTGGCAAAACTGTCATTGAATGCAAATGGGTTTTTAAAACCAAATATCGACCTGATGGTACGATTGAACGTCGTAATGCGCGTCTTGTTGCTAAGGGTTATACGCAACAAGAATGCATCGATTTTCATGACACCATTGCTCCAGTAGCCAAATTGGTTATTGTTCATGTTATTTTATCTATTGCGGCCATTTATAATTGGCCCCTCCATCAACTTGATGTTAACAATGCGTTTTTACAGGGTGATCTACTAGAAGATATTTATATGAAGATTCCTCCGGGTTTTCACAAGAAGGGAGAAACTTGCGTTTACAAACTGGATAAATCTTTATATGGCCTTAAACAAGCCTCTCGCCAATGGTTTTCTAAGTTTTCCACAGCTCTCCTCAATGCAGGTTTCACACAATCTCGTGCTGACTATTCTCTTTTTTACTTTCCATTCTGGTAAAATCGCAATTTATGTTTTGGTTTATGTTGATGACATTATTATCCCTGTTAATAATGATTCTGCTATTCGGGACCTAAAACAGAAACTCGAATCACAGTTTTCTCTCAAGAACCTTGGTCGCTTACAATATTTCTTGGGCATTGAGGTATCTCGTTATCCAAAAGGTATTTTTCTCTGTCAACACAAATATATTCTTGACAATGTTAAAGACTCTGACCTTTTAGGAGCTAAGCCTTCTCCATCTCCAATGGAGCAACATCTAAAACTACTTCCATCTTCTGGTGACCCCCTGTCTGATCCTAGTATTTATCGACGTCTCATAGGTCGACTTCTCTATCTTCAAGTGACACGTCCTGATATTACTTTTTCTGTTAATTATTTAAGTCAATTCATGCAGCAACCATGTCTGGTCACTTGGATGCTGCACATTGTGTTGTTCGTTACCTTAAAGGTACCGTTGGTCATGGCATTTTTTTATCTGCCTCAAGCACTTTGTCTCTTTCGGGTTACACCGATTCTGATTGGGCAGGCTGCCCTACAACTCGTCGATCAACGACAGGTTATTTTACGATGTTAGCAGATAGTCCTATTTCTTGGAAGTCCAAGAAATAGCCATGATATCTCTTTTAACCTGACGCGAATATCGTGCTCTTGCATGACTCACTTCTGAACTACAATGGTTGCATTATCTTTTCACTGATCTTCGTATCACTATTCCAAAACCTATTCCCATTTATTGTGACAATCAAGCTGCTATTCATATTTTCGAAAATCCGAGTTTTCACGAATGAACTAAACATATTGAAATAGATTGCTACTTAAATACGTGACAAACTACTTTACGGTATAATCAAAGCCTACTTATCTTAAGTCGGCATTACAATTGTTGATCTTTTCGAAACCGGGAGTGGATCATTTTCGCTGACTTGCTAGCAAGTTGGGTCTTCGTGCGAGATGGTCCTCGGCCTCCAACTTGAGGGGGTATTAGACGTGTATATAGTCTAGGCAATTTGTGGCACAGTGCAACGCTAGATCAAGTATAGTCCAAGTCTTTAGGAGTATAGTTATTGAAGTTGTTGTAAATCCGAGTCCTCTGTACTTTTGGTTATTGTAACAAGTCATGTAAACTCGTTCTATCTGTTAGGTCATTCTTCCCTTGTAACTTGTACTGATGCATATAAATACTTAATGAAATATCAATTTGTCTACACGGTTGTGAGACAATAAATCAATAATCTAGAATCTTTGATAGGGTTTCAAGTTTTTCTTCTGCATCAGCATCAGTTCAAATAACCCCCAAGCCTGCGTTACACGGAAACTTCAGATGTATGCTCGTGTCCCGTGTCCATATGTATGGACACATATACTGACACTGACACTCCTTGGACACAGCTTGAGTACTAAGCAATTAAAAATTTATTACTTTGTTCACATAAAACTCTTCTGTGAGTGTAAATAGAAGGCTGAAGTTAGAAAAACAAAAACCCAAGGTAGCTGCCACATATGTGATCCCAATTAAAGCTCAAGCTAGCAAGCCACCACCCACCACAAAATTAATATCTCATAAAAGTCAGATTTAAATCTTTGTTCACGAGCATACTAACCTATGAATGGACAATTAACATTGATTAGGATTGTGTCGTCATTTGTATTTCCGAATATCTTATCAAATCAAATCAGTAATATTTTTATGCATACTTCCGTGTCCTCGTATCATGAATTTTTAGAATTGCTGTATTGGACACACGAATACGTGTCCGTATCAGACACCCGTGGCAGTTTCCATGTAACGCAAGGGTTTTTCATAATCTCATAATCTCAACTTTACAAAGTAAAGTTATTAGTATATTAAATGTTGCTGTATCAGGTTTCTTTTTATAAGAAGAGAAGATGTATCGAAGAAAAGGATTTACAAGTATTCTACCAGAGGTTAAACAAAAAATATATATATCTCTTAAACAAGAAATAAGAGAAGCAAATTATATGGTAAAACTGAGTGTTAAAAACAACATATAAAGAGAGAGCTAGGGTAATATGGTAAAACTGAATGTAAAATAATAGCGAATTCATCATCTACTGAGAATCCGAGATGAGCTTCTGCGCAGCAGCATTGTCTGGGAGTGCTGGAATTGCTCCTTTCCTAGTTGTACAGATTGCGCCACAAGCATTAGCCATCCTAAGAGCTTTTCTCAGCTTGCTTTCGTCTTCCAGAATTGATGAATCTTTGGCAGCCGAACAAAGTAATGATCCAACAAAAGCATCACCAGCTCCTGTAGTATCCACTGTGTTTACCGAGAATCCTTTCACAGCTCCTCTGAAGTTCTTGGTGAAGTATCTGCACCCTTTCTCCCCATCAGTGACTATCAGCAACTTCAAACCGTCGTACCAGAGTGACAAAACGTTCTTCTCATCCGCCGGATCTCCTTGGGTCAAAAATCCTACCTCGTCGTCACTGACCTTGATAACATCAGCACTTGTCCATATGCTCTTGATACCTTCACGGCAAGCTTCAGCAGAAGGCCAGAGTGGTTCCCTTACGTTAGGATCATAAGAAAGTAAAGCACCAGCCTCCCTAGCAGCTTTCATGGAAGCCATGTGAGCGGAACGACAAGGTTCAGTGATCAAACTAATAGAACCGTAGTGAAAGATTTTAGCTTGTTTGATCAAATCCATGTTAAGATCAGATTCTTTTAGCATCATGTCAGCGCTCGGGTTTCTGTAGAACATGAACTCCCGTTCACCGTCTTTCTTCAACGTTACAAAAGCAAGTGCTGTTCTTGCATCCTTATCAAAGCAAACACCTTCGCTGTTCACTCCATTCTCTTTCAATACATCAACCAACATATGTCCAAATTCATCTTCTCCAAACTTTCCGATGAAAGCAGAAGAACCACCAAGCTTAGTAATGGCGCAAGCAACATTGGCAGGAGCACCACCAGGAGCCTTGAGAAAACCAGCTGATTCAGCTAGTGATACACCGGATTCGTTTGGCACGAAATCAATTAACATCTCACCAAAACACACAATCTCCGACTTGGACATGTTTTCAATCTTGCAATAAATTTATATGAGATTCTAGAATAATAAGAGACCAGCTAGAGAGAAAAAAAAAACGATCAAAAAAGATAGCTATAGAGAAAAGACAACGAAAACTCAAGGCGTCTAAAGATGATATGATGATCGGAGGATGGAGTTAGGGGAGTATTTATGTAGGAACTATCCGAGTTACATAAGAGTTGGAATTAATTATTATTCTGTTCCCAATAGTATTGGGATTTTATAACTTGCTAATGACGTCAAGGAAACAAAATCCTATTGTGTTAAGATACTTCTAAAGTCCGTTATCGGGTTCTTGCATTTCCCAATTTGCATTCCTTACCTAAGGGTTTTTAGGTGGACCATGCACAACCCAGACTTACTTCTGAGAAAGAGGGAGTTTCTCTTCATATAAATTGGTAACTTGTTGGTTTCACTATATCGAATGGATTGTACTAATTTCAGATCTTTATTGTCAGGAGGATATACATTGGAGAAGACTTGTGAATGGTAGTCTGAAGCTCAACATGAATGGCTCACTGCTGTTCTACAATTCTCGTTTATGACATATGCACACGCTCGTCTACGCTTTTGGAAAAAATATTTAGAGTACTTCATGATGTCAATGACACCAATACCAAGTGGTTGTGAAAGGCAAATATACGCTCAGGATGTGCAATATACCTCACCAATTTTTAGAGGTCCCATGAATAAAATTTTCCCAACTTGCACACAGATGTGCTCCAATTTTCAAAATTTCCACCTAGCGAGATCTCGAGTTTGTTACCTACACACATTCAAGATATGTTGGTTGTTGCATTTCCAAGTTTGCATTTATTGGTAATAGACATGCGAGCAATGTGAATTGAAGTTTGTGGTTTTCGGTCCTTTTTTTTTTAAGTGCACATGTGTTTATGAATTTTCTGCAATTGGAAATGGATAAACTTCAATTGCAAAATAAAACCTAAAATTGACTAGTAAAAGCTAAAGAAGCAAAACTTGGAACGATACAGAGCTAAAGAAGCAAAAATACTGAGTATATAGTCTTTGATTGGATCTTGTTTGAATGAAAATGAAGATTCAAGACATTGGCAGCTTACAACATCTGGTCATTTCACTGTTAAACAATACACAACCTGAACTGAACATTCTCACCTCTCATCCCGATCTTTAGCTTTCCTCCCCTGACAGCCAATATTGTGCATATGCTGAGAGAACATAATACTCTCTCAGCAGTGTACATGCCGATCATTCAGACTGCAACAATTTGAATCCAATAGGAGGAACCAGGATCTAAGACGTCCCTCGAAAATGGAACCTGGTTGAGCAGCATCACCTGGAGGAGTCTGAAGATCAACTGCAGTGACAATATTCCCGACCAAACATAGAGCTGGAATATGAACAACAGGACATGGTTGAAGCACTAGCTCCACAAATCATGGGGAAGGCACCAACTTCAATAACAGCTTGGGTTTACAAAGAGTCGAGTAAAAAAATCTCATCCAGATATGCTGATCTTGATGGAGACTTTTTAACTGCTTACTACCTCAATAGTTACAATTATTTGGAACAAAAACTACAGATTTTTTAGCCCCTTTGCCGAGAGAGTGTTTGCTAACAAGGAAACAACAGAATCACTCGGTATAATTTCTCTTTCAGGCATCCTGCGAAGAAATTGCAACGCCTTATCAGTCTCCTTTGCTATGAAAAAACCCTTAATGATGGTGTCATACGTTCTAGCATTTGGTACACAACCCTTCTCTTCCATTTCACTAATTAGTTCTTCAGCTTCCAATAGCATCTTGTTATGAAAGAGGCCACTGATCATTGTGTTATATGTTACTACGCTAGGCACTACTCCTCTGTTGGCGATTTCCTTGAATAGTTTTCTTGCATCTTCCAACTTGCCAGCTCGAAACAAGGCATGAATTAAAATATCGTACATCTCAACATCAGCTAAGATACCGGTACCCTCAATGGATTGAAATAATTCTATTGCCTCCTCCATTTTTCCATTCTTACAGTACCCATCCAACACTGTACAGTATGTGACAATATTTGGAGATAGGCCAAAAGTTAACATCGCATTAAACAAATTCATGGCAGACCTAACTCTTCCATTCCGGAATAGTCCCCTTAATAGTATATTGTAAGTAATTGTTCTGGGTTTCAATCCATTTTGTTTCATTTTCTTGAATAACTGCATAGCTTCATCCACCTTACGATTCTTGCAATACCCATTCATTAACGCATTGTAGCTGAACTCATCTGGCTCAAGGCCCCTATCCACCATCAAGTCAAACAGTTTAACTGCTTGTTGCAGTCGACCTGTCAAGCACAAACCATCCATCATTGAATTATAAGTTACCTGATCGGGAATTATGTTTATCTGGTGCATTAGTTTAAATAACCCCCAAGCATCTTCCGTCATCCCATCTTTACAACGTGAATCTATTAATATATTAAAGGTTACTGTACTTGGTAAAATCCCTTGATTCATCATTTCATCAAAATATCTTATTGCTTCTTCCCAATGACCATGTAAGCAATGACCATGAATCATACAGTTATAAGTCATTACTTCTGCAGAGATCCCTCTACTATCCATCTCTTTAAGGAGTCTTTTTGCCTCATTTAACCGGCCTGAATTGCAAAGCCCTCCGATCAAAGAAGTATAAACAACTACATCGAGTACAACATTCAAATCTCTACGCATTTCATTGAAGAGAACCAGAGCTTCATCAACTAAACCTCCTCTGCAAAGTGTATCTATGATTGCAGAATATGAAACAACACTAGGTCTGCAGTTCCATTTCATCATATTGTTTTTCAGCTGAAGAGCACGACCCACTTGACCAGTTTTACAGAGCCCATGTATAAGAGTATTACATGTAAAGGCATTAGGTTGAATACCTGTCTGAGCCATTTTATCAAACACTTGAAAGGCAGGTTCTATCTTTTCTTGGAGACACAACCCTTTGATCAGTGTAGTAAAAGTGACAGTATCAGGATGATAACCTCTCTTTATAATCTCTCCAAGCAAACAAAACCCATGATCAACCTTTCCTAATTGACAACAACAATTAATCAAAATGCTCAATGTATAGATATCAGGTTGCACCCCAGCCAAATTCATCTTCTTATACAACATAATCACATCTGAATAGCAACTGATTTTTGATAGGGAACTCAAAACATGACAGAATGTAACATTAGATGGTAATGGCCTTTCCAAAATCAACTTATCAAAGTATTTCAAACCATCATCAAGCTTCTTAATCTTACCAGACTTACACTCATTCCTCACAATTTGCTCAAGTTGTGTTAATCTTTTATAACCTCCTGAACCATAATATTTTCTCACAGTTATCTCGATATTATTTTGATGTAGTAGAAATGAATGATTAAATTTTGCTCTTCTATGAAGCTGCTGCAATAATTTTTGACCCGAATTCATTTTTGTCAAATCTTTGTTTGAGAGAAACAAAGAATGTAGTTTGTAGTAATATTTTTCAGAGAATTAAGAGCAACTTATTTGGAGTTGTTCTGTATGCAGGCACCCATATGTGTGCTCCTAATTTTATTATTGGTGCCTTCATAAGTTTGTCATAGTAATATTCACATTACAACTGCATCTTCATATTTTAACGGTAAATATCCTCAGAAGTAGGGGTGAGCAGAACACCCAAATAGGTACGTTTCACCCAACCCAAATTGGCAATCCTTTGAAGCTAGACTTAAAAATGTGGTAAGTGTTTCTTTAAACCAGCTGGTAGGTCCACTATGATTAGATCTGTCCATATTCCCTGCCAACTTATCAAATGGGGTGTTTTAAATTCCCGTCTACTATCATAAAGAAATTGGATTCACTTCAGAGGAATTTTTGGTGGGGTCATAGGGCTAATAAGGGAATTAAGTTCATTGCTTGGTCTAATCTGTACAAACCTAAGGATTTAGGAGGCCTTGGCTTTAGAAATCTAGAATTGTTTAACCAAGCTCTTATTTGTAAACTGGCTTGGAAGCTCAGTACTGATAGAGATGAGCTGTGGGTTCAAATTATGGAGGCTAAATATTTCAGAGATATTAGTTTCCTAAATCAAGATAACATGAGTGACACAAGTTCTTGGATCTGGAAGGGTATACATAGATGCAGAGATATTATCAAAAATAATAGTTTTTGGTGTGTTAGATGTGGCACCAAGATTCATATTTGGTTAGACTGTTGGGTTGTTGGGTTAGACTTTCCTCCTATTCCAATTACAGGTTTGGCTATCACTCAATCTCTTATTGTAGTTTCTGACCTTTTTATAGCTGGTACAAGAACTTGGAATGTTGTTTTGATCAGTAATGTTTTTCCTGTTGATACTGCATCTAAAATTATTTCTATACATGTCCCTCAGATGGGTGTTGATACACTCATATGGACTCCAGATAAAAAAGGAGCTTTCTCTGTTAAGAGTGCATATAACATCCTTAGTAGTAGAACTAATGTAATTGTTGGAAATCATCTAATTCCCAGTTCTGTGTGGATTGCTTTATGGAGAACTAATCTCCCACATAAGGTTAAACTGTTTGTTTGGAAATGTTTGAAAGATATTGTTCCCTCTAGAAGTAAGATCTTTAGATATAAAAATGATATTGATCTTCATTGTGAATTTTGTAATTTTCCCTTTGAAACATCTAACCATCTCTTTATGGAATGTCGTTATGCTAAATCTGTATGGATAGGTATTAATGTAAATATGAATAATGTTTTGGCTAGGCATGATAAATTATTGAACTGGATTCTGAGTTGGTTTGATACTGCTTCTCAGCAGCAGGTAGGTGGGAATGGTGATTTTGTGAAAAAGCTTTACCACCTGATGATAACTATCTGGTTTATATGGAAAGATAGGTGTAGCCTTGTTTTTCAAAATGTTAAGCCTAATAGGAATCTCTTTATTGAAGGAATTCTCAATCTAAGTAGTCATTGTTTATCTCTTATTAATGGTAATGTGTCTTCTAGCCCATCTGTTTTGCAGGTACCAGCTTGGAATCCCCCAGTCAGAGATTGCCATAAGATCAACATAGATGCCTCTTTTGTTAAGGAAACTCTTAAGGGTGGCATTGGTCTAATTATGAGAGATTTTGAAGGTGATTGCAAAGGAGCAAAAGGCAAATGCTTTGATGGAGGGTTGATTGAAGACCATGAAATGGAACAACTGAATTGTCTTGCAATGAATGATGCAGTGTGCTGGGCTGTGAGCAAAGGTTTAGCTTCCGTAGTGTTTGAGTCTGATAATGAAGTTGTAGTTAAATCTATCAATGAACAAACTTCATATGTTCATTGGAGAAATTATGGGCTAATTCTCGACATAAAGTTTATTTTGGAAAGTCATGTTGGTTGGTCTTTTAGTCTTATTAGGAGATTTAAAAATGGTGTAGCAGATTTCCTGGCAAAAAAAGCCAGAACTACTATGTCTGGTCTTGAGTATGATGAGGTGGTTCCTCATGATATTGCAGATGTAATCCTTTTGGATAAACCAACTGTAACCATCCATTCTCTATAAATAAATAATTTTCTTGTATCAAAAAAAAAATCCGCATTTTGGCTGGTGGACGCGTGTTCTCTTGGCGGATTGGGCCCGGTGATCTTTGAAACTCACAATTTCACGGGTTAGAACGCAGGTGAAATACCACTCATCTGTTGGACACTCGTCCCTAAAAGTAGTGTTGATTATTGCTCCCACCGTCCTATTTTGGATGTCTAAATTGGGTATTTTTCCTAAATTACTTGCTAGAATTTATATTTTTCCACTTTTTATCATAATCTACCCCTAAGTTGGAATCAGGTCTTAATATGGAGAATTGTGTAGTACACACTCTTAAATACTCTGGTGGAGGATTTGGCAATGGAGTTGGGGTGCAGAATCGAGACTCTACCGGTTACTTACTTAGGTATGCCTATTGGCTCGAGTAGGAGAAGTGAGATAATATGGTAATCATCATTCAGAGGATGCAAAAGAAATTAGAACCTTGGAAAAGAAGATATCTGAATAAAGTAGATAGAGTTGTCTTGATTAGAAGTTCACTTGATAGTTTGGCAGTTTACTTTATGCCTGTGCATCATATTCCTTTTTTAGTTGAGAAGATGTTGAGCACTTTAATGAGGAAGTTTTTGTGGGGAGAGGATGAAGAAAAGAAGAAGATGAGATGGGTCTCATGGAAAAGAATTTGCAAACCAAAAAAGCATGGTGGTTTAGGTATTCGAAACTTGAGACTGGTGAACAAATCTTTATTAGCTAAGTGGCACGTAAGATATTGCAAGGAAAAGACGGCTCTTTGGAGGCGTATTGTTTGCGAGAAATCAAACGCTGATGAGAACTGTCTACTGCCCTTGCAATTTAAATACTCTATAGGCAGAAGCATGTGGTTCAACATTCTTAAGGTTAATGATGTTTTCTTTGATGCAGTGAAGGTTCAGGTTAAAGATGGTACAACAATCAGATTTTGGCACGACTGGTGGAATGAGAAAAGGTCCTTAAAAGAGAAATATCCAAGGTTGTATAAGATTAGTATTCAAAAGACGGCGATTGTGGCTACGATGTATGACAGTAGATGGAACTTGCAGTTCAGTAGAGCTCTAGATCCAGCTGAAAGGATAGACCTGCTAGATATTAAGCATGATCTTGGACAGGTGAACATGACTCAAGAGGAAGAAGATGGCTTGGATGGAAATTGTTCGGCGAGAAGTATTTATCTCAAGTTAACTGAAGCTGAGCCTGATTGGGATGGTCACTATCTATTGTCTAGCAAGTTTGTACCTCCCAAAGTGTTGTTCTTATTTTGCGCTTCTCTTCATGATTTTATTCCAACCAGAAGTATGTTGCAACACAGGAGAGTCACAATTCAATCGAATTAGTGTTTATTTTGTAATGCAACTATGGAAACTTTAGAGCATCTATTCATTCATTGCAGCTAGGCTTCTCAGTTATGGGAGAATTTTATTTTAGCTATGAGGATTCTTTGGGTGATGCCGTATAATTTTAAATCTCTTATGCAAAGCTGGAGGTTAGTTAGAATCTCAGCTAGACTGAGAATGGTTTGGCATCTGATGCCTTTTGCCATTTGTTGGGAATTATGGAATGAACGTGATAGGAGAGTTCATGGTGGAAGATCAAGATCTTTGTACGAGCAGAAGATTGCGGTAAAGCTTTGGATATCCCTTTGGAGTTCATCTACTGACGTTTTAAAGCAATTCTCTATGAACCAAATTCTAAATCATTAGGAGAATATCTTGCATATGTAGTTGTATTCCTTCTCTCTTTTTGAATGTCTTTCAACCATTGTAAATACCTTGTAATTATCTTTTTCTTTCAATATAACCTTCCTTTCTACAAAAAAAAAAAAGAAAAAAAAAAAAAGAAACTCATCTCTCTATATATCCTCTATTCTCTTGAGTCTTGAGTTCTAGTTTATGTTTTGAATTGTTCAAAGTAAAGAACAGAAAACTAGACATATAAACCTAGGTTTAAATACTAGCCTAGGGTAATTGTGGGAAAAAATTACTCTCTCTGTGTTTCTTAATCTTTGTGCAAAATCCTATTTAGGCATCTAAGTTAGGACGAAAGGAGTACATATAAAAGTTGTTATAAGAAATTAGTAGATATTTATATAGCTTCCTAGTCAGATATGTTGAAGGTCCTCCAAAATATTCAAGTATTAATTTTGGATTAATCGGAAGTCTTCATGTTGATGAATATGTTAATTTTGGTTGTTGGAAAGACGTTCTTTTTGTGTTGCAGTTATTTAGATTTCAGTAATTGAAGTTTTAAAATTAAGTTATATTCTCTTGTTAAACATTTACTTACTTCGTTTATTTTTCCTTACAATCCGAAAATTCACCCATATCTGATCCGCTCATCCACTATCCCGTGGGTATCAAATCCGACGGGTAATAAAATGGACGTGTATCTTTTTTAATTAAAAATATCCAGATAGATAATTAAAAAGTATATTTTTTAATTCATGTGTATTTATGTATCAAATTTTACATATCTTTATAGTAATTATTATTGTAGGGCTATTCGACCAAATTTCTGTAGTTTTTAAAGATACTTAGCGACTAGCAAGTTGCCATTATCATATGACAGATAGATAATACACATTAGGACAATTGCAGATGGGCTATGATGCGGTGCTATAATTTGATTTGGGTACATAGAAAAGAGCAGGGACAACACCTAAAGCTAAGTTGCAGCTTATTGATTCTAGGACCCCATATCCATATGGGTGCTAGAACTTGACAAAGTTTAGCTTTTCTGAGCTTTACTGAAGCGATTCTTACTCCAGGACTGTCCAAGAGTTCCTACTGCTATTAAAATTTAAACCTGGGCTACAACCTCATCATGACTGACTGTCCAAGAGGGTTTGGCTAACCATTATGTTTACGGCTTCTTTCGTAAATTTATAGAAGTACATTTTGCAAAGTTCCAGTTGCCATTTGTTGATCAACGGACAGGGAAAGATAAGAGCGAACAAAAGAAATTTTTCTATAAAAAACAAATCGAAACTGATAAGAAAACATAGTTTTTTTTTTGTTTTTTTTTTCAGCCCTTTATCGCTTTTGGCCACCTGAAAGATCCACAGTACTTCCTGTGGGGGGAAAACGTAAAATTTGATCCACAGTACTTCCTGTGGGGGGAAAAGTTACATCTGTATTTGGTAACAGTCTGTATTTGGTAACAGTCGTCGTCTCCTCTGGTTTCCTCTCTGCTTCCCAGGTCGGCGGGTTTTGTGTGGAGCGATGTAGTTTGTAAGAAATATGTACTGGATGGCCATTTTGCATTTATCCATGCCTACAAAATGTAAATTTGGAAGTTCATGTTTCTATCTGGAAATTTTGAGCCATTGATGACTACATAGAAATGTCTAAATGGTAAAGCCAAATAAAAAGTAACTGACAACTGCAGGTTAGAGATGGATGCTGTAAGATCAGGCATACTTGACCCGTGTTCTCTGTTTAGTAGACTCTAAATTTTACAGGCCTATCGCAGACCGATTGTTCACTGTGATCATAAAACCCGAAGTAAAGAGGACCCTGACTAAATTTGTGCAACCTTCATTTGTTTGTTGGCTATAAGATGCCCTGCGTTGTCTAATGATTATACTAAGAGGATACTAGTGCACATTAAGGCGTAAATAGTCGCAGACAAAACAGGACATGCACACACACTTTATGCTTTCGGAAAATTATCTGAAACCTCCACACCGTCTCAACGAAATAGGGAAAGAACCCAGATTTTGTAGGTCAGTCAGTTTCCTCTTTGGAAAAACGCTTGATTCTGCAGTGTGGCAAGTTGGGGGGTTGATCTCAAATAAAAACTAACCCTAGGAAGGCAAATAATATCATGACTGCTGAGAAACGAGATAACCTTGGAAAAATGTGTGCCAGACCACAAAATCAGAATCAAATCTAAGGTAGTGATTTGTTTGGGAAAAAATAACTTGTCAAAAATAACTTGTCACTCCTATGAATGACAGTTGTAGGACAAAAAAAGGCGAAATTTGTAAGCCAAAACTACTGTACATATATTACAGGGGGCCTATAATATACTGCAGAGATGAATTCTGCAACAGTAAGTTTTGGTGCACGAGGAAAAAAAAAGAACTGTGCACGGAATCGACTTTTATTCTGCATCTCTAAACAGAAAGTTCAGGTGCGTGAGGGTTAAAAAAAAAACAGTGCACAGAAACGATTGTTGATGACCAAAGCAGAAGGATAAAAAGTGATGTCGCAATCAGCAATCAAAATTAAAATAAAGTTCAATTATCTTTGTATGGTGATTGCATACACGCACATGAGACTGTTAATTGCTTTTTTTTTTGTTCTACCCTACGAATCAATTTTATTGCGCTTTCTATAGCCACACACGAAACTCTGTATTTGACCATAAGGTAGATTAAGACAAGTTGCACATCTAAACCTAAAAAGAACTCCTACGACCCTCACAATGTGTTTATCTGCAATTAAAGTGGGGATGACATTGACAGTTATAGCTTTTTCAAAAATACGCAAACTGATTGATTCCACTGGGCGGGAGGGGCTCCGAATCGCAGTATGTGTCTTCCCATCAGACAGGATTCCTGAAAAGTGTTCTGAAACCGTCGAGGGGAAAAATAAATGGAAGGGGTGCTTTAGTTCATAGAAATCGGTGATAGTTACTATCTCAATTAAGAATGACTTTCTTCCTTTTGCTGATAGATAGCTTTAGAAATCCCTATAAGGTAAGTTTTGGAGGTGAGGGCTGGCTAATGATTCGCTAAAATTGTAGCCTAAGTTTCAAATTTGTAGCCTAGACCCTTAATTCAATTTGATAAACGTACGGAAAGGCAAAACACCTTTTTTCCAATGAAATCATTTAACACTGACAAACGTACGTATACATGAACTATGCAAGATGTAGACAAAAAAATGGGATGACATCTCATTTATATACTACCACATGGTAACAAATCCTGTACAATAGTCAAGAATCTTGTACAAAAAATAAAGAATGATAAGAACAGCAATACAGAACTTTCTTGGGAGCAAGCAAGAAACCATGACATCATAGCAAATTAGAGGTAAAACATGCTCAGAAAATTCAGGTAAAGCATGTTAGCAACAGAAGTATCATAGCAACAAAAAATAAAATCATCATCATCACTGAAGTATCCCAGAATAACAAGACCCTAAGAGCTAGTTACGAATCTAATTGCCGATTTCTAAAATCAAACTATGACCAGGCCCTTGCATGGTATCCCCTCTCACCCGTTGAACTTTAGGTATCTCAAAAACAACTCAAAATACTAGAACACTTGTAGCACCAGGGACTGAAAAAAACACTCTAAATCAGGTACATGTTGCAAAGCTGACCCACTAATAAGAAAATGGTATTAACACAATAGTCTATTTCCTGCACTTGCAGGTCATAAACAACAGATTGCACCCTAGGCCACCGGGAGTCTAGAAAGAATTAATTTTGCTTAGCAAACGTTCATCAAATTAACAATATGCAATGATGGAACATTCAGATCCTACATTTAGTTTGTACAGAACATGAGACCATGAAAGTATAATTTGCCAATCAGACACACAGCATGACCCACACATCTAAGGGAAAACAGTTGATAAGGTGGACAGCAGAATGCAATCAAGGATGAGGGGTAGGCAAACACATCAACACTAACAATTACAAATGTAAAAACATGCAAGAATAACTCACCCGACATGAAGCAATTCTCATTGATGATTGCCAGGTCCTTGTGCAGCCTGAGAGTTTCCTTGTTGCTGCTGCTGTATCTGAAGAAGAAGGTTTGCAGCAAATTGCAACGTCGATTGATATCTTTGGTTCTTATCAGCATCACCATCCGCTGAACCCTGGCCAGCACTTGATAGAGCTGATTGCAGTTGTTGCACCTGATAGTTGAACAACAAATTCAATTACTATCTAAAAAGAAATTTTGATATGACACTGGAGTGGATGAAGTGACCTGGAGCTTGACTTGTTTAAATGAGAGTCAAATGCCTGAGAGGAGTTAAAGTCTCAAACCTGAGTAGACGAGGTAACTGGAAGCTTGGGCTGCTCAAAGCCAGGTGCACGGAACTGTCCTGCAGCATTGGTTGGGTGTGAACTGCCACCATAGCTTCTCTGAGAAGTCTGTGAGGGATCATACTGGAACTGTTGGTTGACCTGCTGAGGAACAAAATGTGAGCCCTGAGAAGGGTTCGCGAAATTACTCGGTATTCTAGAGGAGACGCCTCCCTGCTGCTGTGGAGTGTTGAGAACGGGATCTTGGATTTGTGTATTGCCATGTATGGTTTGAGCTAAGTTCTCAGATCCATTTGAAACATTTGCATAACCAGGATGATACTGTGAAGATGGTGGCTGATTACCAAACTGATGCACTAATTGTTGGGCTTGCTGAGCTGATTGATCCTCTCGTGGATGATGTAGAGACCCAGTAACATTAGTCGGATGAGTCGGATGATCTTGTCTCCATCCTTGTGATGAAATTAAATTCGATGCAGGCCTCTGCGCAGAGGAGACCACTGGTAACTGAGCACTATTAGTAACTGAAGACTGGAAGTTGGGAGGTAATAGAGAAGTTAAGGTGGCAAGAAGCTCAGGAGGTAGGGACACTCCCCCCTGGGGCATTGATGTAGGATTTCTGGAATAATCTTGAGGCGCAGATGGAATCAAAGGGGATCCTTCACTGTGCTGTTTCTGGTGATGAGCCGTCGAATCAACATGAGGCACCCTATTATTATAAACTTGCTCGTCCTTCTGAGGCAAGCTATAATCATTTCGGGAAGGAAGTAATTGTTGCCTATTAATGTATGGTGATGGAGGAATAGGTTGTTGCGACTGTTGCTGCACCTGGGCAGTGTTACTAGGCAGGTGCTGGGGCAACTTAAGAACCACACCATAAAGGCGTTCAGGACCTGAGACATCAAGAACCTTCGTCAAGAAATCTGACGGGGGCACCAAGAATAATGTGGTCCCATCATCAAATTTTGCAACTCCAGCACGATTTTTTGCCCCCAAATAACGGAGAAATTCAGTGTACGATGCAAAATCTTCTTCACTGTCCGGTAAGAAGTATACGATGTCAAAACCACTAGCCTCCGCATAATGTTTTGCGAGCAAATCCAACCCTGTTCTTGCAGAGCAATTCACAATTTCAGGGCTGCACCAAAAGCAATTAACAATAATATCAGATTTGACCACTACACTAATAACCTATCAAATATATACCGCATAAAAATTCCTTTTTAGAGAAGTCATTTTTTTCGGGTTATTCTAGAGCTCCAAGTACCATGGCTTCTTCATGCACACCAGCTGGAGTTTGATATTCCAGTTAGTTCATAATGGTCATAATTTTTTCACCCCGACCTATCAATTGGGCTATGGAACTCTGAAGAATCTTCATAGAACACAATAGTTATGGAATCAAAGAAGAAAAGCTAGGGAAAAGTCGAACTTACAGCTGAGAGTCTATCCCCTTTCCAATGGGAACACAACGAGCATTACAAACAGGAGTTCCGCCTTTAGCAATGACACCACGCCAACAAAGCTCATTTTCAGATGGGCCCTGCCCAGGATACCGCAAACTTGGACTACTTCCAAATGGGCCCAAAACACCTCGATCATCAATTGGTGAATGACCGTCAATCCTTGATCTCTTAGATTCCCTTTGATAAGGGTCATCTGGTCCATCCCATGTGCTAGACACACCCCTGCCGGATTGACGCATTCCTTTTCCATAAGGAAGCATGCCTGCTCCAGAAGGAGAGTGCCTTCTTGCATTCGAGAAATTTTGGATGAGCCCAGCCAAGTCATTGTACAATTCAGGGTTTGCTGAAAGAGACTCGAACCCACCTTGAGGGCCAAGAGATCTCATCAGCATATTAGCACCTGGCATACCTTTAGCTGCTAGGTGCGCCATAGAACGGCCGTCACCATAGAAGTCCATGGATCCAGCTCCAAACGAAGGTTCATTAAAGAACATATCTGGTCTAGATCCTTTAACTCCAGGGAACATACCAGGAGTATCTTTAGCCGGTGCGAGTCCACTACTTGAAAATAATATCTGTATCCTAGGATCATTAAAAAGACGACCTTGCAAACCTTCTTTCGCACGACGAGCCTCATCCACACTTCTAAACTCTACAAAAGAATAATTCCTTGAGGGGAAACTTTTGATTCTCTCAATTTCACCAAAAAGAATCATAGCATTATGAAGCATCTGCTCATCAATCTTAATCGTGGGAGGGTACCCTATCCATAAAACATTGCTAGGTTGCTGTCCTCTTTTCCCACTTGGTTGTTGCTGCAGCACACAAGAGAGAGATTTAGACAAGATACAAACTCATACATAATTTTTCTTCTTTCATTTATCATACACAAGTATCTAAGCAACTAACAACAAAAGAGAAGATACACTTGAAGATGAAGCAAGAGATAGATGAAAACACGTACCATGTGTCTTTTGGACCCGAATTGGGATGACTCAGACATCAATGAATGATCACTATGTCCCATACCCCTTCTACTGTTGAATTGTCCATCTCTTGAGTCAGGGAACTCGTTCCAGTTTTCCTGTTGCAGAAAAAAAAAATCATGGATACCATTCTTCTTATTGTAAGGAAAACCGAGGGGCATTATGCAGGAGGAACTGAAAAGGTGAAAGAATGCAATAACATAAATGAAACAGTTAACTCACTCTTCTTGGAGGTTGAGACCTCAAGTAATCCACTCGTATCTGATCACCTCCGATGCGCTTCCCATTCATACTTTTTAGGGCAGCAGCAGCATCCTCTGATTTTGAGTAGTCAACAAGTGCGGTGTTTCTGTCTCTGAGAAATTTGAATTCCTCAATTTTTCCGAATTTTGAAAATTCATTTTCTAGGTGGTCCTTTGTGACAGCTGAACTAATTGCGCCCACCCACAGTTGTTTGCCTGGTTTAGCCTGCAAAGTGGAGCAGACAAAATTCATTGAGAATTCAATTCGTTCCACACTGACAGCAAATAAAGCGCTTAGGCAATAAAATAGGTGTAGGAAATGATCTCTGATCATAATTTGTCAAGGTTTTAGCATACTTGAATACGACAATGTAGGGAATAACATCAGATCTTCTTTTTTCTATGCAGAGTAGAGTTGATCAATTGTGAATAGGCATAGCACATATTCATGCATGTTAACAATCTAATGGATACGTGTATAAAAGTACTGGCCAACTGTTGACCACAACAAGCGAAGTTAGGAATAATGAATTTTTTTTCATTGCAGAAATAACTGTTGGATTCATTGCAGCAGTTTCCTATGTTTCATCTGAGGGTTTTTTTTGCACAAGTGTTACTCTCATGATATGTCAAACTATTAGCATCTGGTTTATGATTTTAAGCTTTTAGCTTTTTTGCGAACAAGTGATCTGATAGCTTTCCCAACTTTTGGTGGGAAGGAATATTGCCTAGAATGCAATTCAGTTTAAACTCGGAGCTGTTTTCCATTGTCATGCAAACTAGCGCGTAAACTTTCTAGAATGACTGTCCTTCGTTTCAGAAAAATAAATGCGTAGGTACATAGGTACAGTTTTATTATGTTTTGGACGGTATGTATGCTCGAAAAATAAATGCCAGAACGATCAGCTGTAAAGTGTGTTTTAAGGAGAAGGAACAAAAGATGCTTGAGTGTCGGTGTTATTTGGCGTCTAGGAGATCTTGTGATTTTTGCAAGGTTGTGATTTTTGTAAGGACAGTACTCCACATTATTAAAACTCATGCAACTCCGGGCTTTCAGCAGTATAAATATTTTGAAAACATAAATTCACAGATTGGAACCTCCCAATAACTGCAAGCTTTTCAGGGTTACCTTCCATGGTTTCACAGACTCATTGATATGGTACTGTAAAACAATATGGTACTCATTGATTGTTGCACAAACATAATCAAAGTTTTGAAAGTAAATTTTCTTAGATAACTTGACAAGGCTAATTAGACATTCAAATCTATCCTAGCTCCAAAGAGACGCACCAATAACCCTAAATAACAGATTGTGCAGAACATATAACAACAATTAGTTTAGAGATCACGAGTATTTCACAATTGATCAGATCATGTTTGATAAGCGATTAAGGTGGCTCGAGGTTCTATTAAGGTGGCTCGAGGTTCTATTAAGGTGGCTCGAGCTTCGGTTAAGGTGCCCGCCAAGGCTTAATAAGAAAAACAATGGGTATGATTTTCTACAAATCAACATCTAATGTCACCCCCATTGTTCTATGCATTATCATTATCCAAAAACCTAAGACACTAACTCTCGAAAACACACACAAGGGAGATCCAAAACATGCACAATGTGGACCAGGACCGATATTATACCGCTATTATCACCACTATTTTTTCAGGCATTTGAGTTGAAAATTGCATAAACATAATAAAATTTTAAACTTAACCAAAGAATCAATCTGTACAACAGTATTTACAACAACCAATACAATAACATCTAAAATACAAACAGGAGGGTTAAAAGAACAAGAACAAACCGGACGAGCAAACTCGATCTTCAATGGATTTCCAAGTAAATTAGTTCCTTGTAAAGCCTCTTTCGCCTCTTTAGCATCTTCAATCCGTTTATAATAGATAAACGCAAAATTTCTTGATGCGTAACTAGTCACTGTATCTAAATCACCATGTTTACCAAATAGATCCATTAAATCTTCTTCAGTTGTATCATTCGTTAAATTACCAACCCATAGATTATTTGATTCGTGCGATTCTGTTTCTTTTCCTTGTTTTGAGGGTCTCTCTGAATTCTTTGGCGGTGCCATTGTAAATCAAATTCACCAAGAACAAAAAAACCCTAGAAATTTTTTGTTCTTTTTGTCGGATTTGAGGGATTGAATTAGGGAATCAACGAATTGATTCGATTTTTTTGGAGGAATTTGAGATTTGGGGGAGAAAAGGGGGGGATTTTTTTTACGATTGAAAACCCTAGAAAGATGGAGAGAAGGAGATAAGATTTGAGATCGATACAGATTGACTGAAAGGTGGTAAAATAGATTTGTTTATATATATAGGGGAATTGCTACGAAGTCGGTTGTGTGAGACTGACAGGCGTGGTTTCCGTTTTTAGGTCTGTTTCCTAAAACTTTTCTGGGAAATTCTACAAGATGCCGGTCTTAAAAATTTTACACCCAAATTATAGAGCACACATCTTTACATCCAACTTTTGGAATCGCTGAGAAGCAGAAAACACTTTTATTTCTGGTTACCAAATTACAGTAGAAACTTCCATAAATTAATGATCGATAAATTAATTATATCCCTAAAATAATAAAACAAATTGGTCCCCAACTAGGTTTGGATAAATAAAATTTTAACTCGATAAATTAATAAATTCGTTAAAATAATAATTTTCTTTGGTAATGCTATTAATTTATCGAACTTTTATTGGAGTATGGGAATGAAATATTTTAAGATAAAAATTAATGATAATGTTAATTATATGAGTTTAAAATTCGTCAGTACATAAATACTTATTTATTAAAGAAAACCAGACATTTAAAACTATAAAAAAAAGGAAAAAAATTTAAGGCTGGTTCCCATTCATAACCTGGCGAGATTGGGGTATACCCAAACTAATTGGGGTATACCCAATAAGACAAAATATGGTCATTATGAAGTAAAAGCAAGCCACCCCTTAACCTTGTATTTTCTAAATGGCTAATATGTCCTTGTTTAATTAACACTAAAAATTCTGATTAGGTTAATTAATTGAGTTTAGATCAAAATTTTGAAAATGAGAATTCAGTGTATTAAACCTTTTATATGTCTTATGAGTTCGATTTCGATCAAAAAATTTAGTTTTGAAAATATGAAAGGTCGGCAAGGTCCAGGTTTGAATAAGGTGCCGACTAAGATCCCGTCGAGCAGTCAAGCGTTTGAATAGGATACCGACAAAGTCTAGCTAGCATGGTCCGTGGATGAATAACACGCCGACAATTTTCAATTTAGGAAGGGTCTTTGAATGAATAATATGTCGACTATCTTGGGCCAGCAATCTAACGGTCGGCATGTAAATATTTCCTACCATGCCGGCTATAATGTAGTCGGCATGCACATAATTTCAAACACTGCCGGCTGACCTATAGTCGGCATGGCTAATGATTTATAACATTGCCGGCCTGTAGTTATACCCAACAGAACACAGAATATGGGAAGATGTAATTCACTTTATTCATGCAATTTTGGTTACTACATTGATTGAAACATAAAATACAACTCCTTGTCGGCGGAAAAACGAATGCACTTAGCATGTGCATCAAGCCTTTGAACCCCTAGGCGACCCTAGTGGACGAGTTATAGTCTCGTGAGGGTTTACATAGAGGTCTACCCACAAAACCTATACAAAAACTTCTAAAGCCATTAATCTTCCGAAAGAAGAAGACGATACATCATCCAAGTAATCCTGGTTATCCTCCGGGATTCTTTCTCCCAAGAAGTGATAGCTTGCATCGAACGCGAATGCTTCCCCCTTTTCCTCCAAGTAGCGCGCTTTCACGACTTCGTGCTACAAAAACACAAAAACAAACTTACATTTGTTAGTGTTGTTTCATTGGAAGATAAAACAACATGGGTTACGTAAAAAAAAACCACAAAATTGCTTACAAATTTTGCAATGGACAAGGTGAAGGGGCGAGCGTTAAAAATCCGAGGTTGGAAAGCTAAAAAAGCAAGTATCGTGTTTTCGATGACAAGGTGAAAGGTGTTGAACCACAAATTTGCTTACAAATTTTGCAATGGACAAGGTGAAGGGGCGAGCGTTAAAAATCCGAGGTTGGAAAGCTAAAAAAGCAAGTATCGTGTTTTCGATGACAAGGTGCCTATCGTGCACTTGTTGAATTGGAGAATCAACAAATTGATTTCAAGGAATTTGAGATTTGGGGAATCAAAAAATTGATTTGATTGATTTGAAGGAATTTGAGATTTGGGGGAGGGAAAGGGGGATTTTTTTTACGATGGAAAACCCTAGAGAGATGGAGAGAAGGAGATAAGATTTGAGATCGATAGAGATTGACTGAAAGGTGGTAAAATAGATTTGTGTATATATAAGGGTATTGCTAAAGTATCGGTTTTGTGAGACCGACGGGCGTGGTTTCCGTTTGTAGGTGTGTTTCCTAAAGCCTTTCTGGGAAATTGTATAGATGTCGGTCTTAAAAATTTAGACCTTTGCATCTAACTTTTGGAAGATGTTAATTACATAAGTTTAATGGGTACCAAGAAATTTATTTACTTATAAAAGAAAACCCGAATGACATTTAAAAGTACAAAAATAAGTATCTTTTTCTAGGTCGTCCCAAATTATTTCGCTTGCTATACTGGGTGGTCTAGTAAATTAGCCGCGCCATGAGGGAAAACTGTAGAATGGGGTGAAAGACTTTCTATCGAGCGATCATCTGGAGAGCGCCAGCCATAGAGACTTTATTGTCGGCGATTTACTCTATCCTACCTATGAATGTCATTCATCTTCACACATTGTCTTCTTTATCTTTCTCCAAATTTTCTAATCATAAATCTTTCTGATCCCTAGTTTTTTCTCTCAAAAATTTTGTCGTACAAAAAAACAATTCAAGATGGAGAAACCAAAAACAAAAATGAACAGAAAATTCAAAGAATCAACTAGCAGCCCAATAAGTGGATTGAACTATGAGCAGAATAAAGAATATGAATATCAAAATGATAGACAACTAGTTGGTGATGACAACTCGCGGCAACCATTAAAACCAAGTCATGGCAACAATGCCAAACTAAGCCGCACAAACCATGCCAAACCAATCCGCACACCGCGCACTCTTGTTTATCTTTCTCGCCAGCAACAACGTGCACAAACCAAGCCGCACACCGCGCAATCATAAATCTTTGGCAACCGCCAAATATGTGGCACATTTTCTCTAGGTCAAAAAATATTTCCAAGATCAGTCATTGGCACATGTCAGACTACCGGGCACAAATGAGCGCCCTAGGCTTGCAAAACGCAACGTCAACATGGCCGCACGTGCCAAATTATTTCCAAGACGCGCTTGCCAAATATAGCGCCTAGGCTTGCAAAAAAAACGTGCAACTAGGTCAACATGGTCTGCCATTGGCACATGCCAACGCGCACACAAGCCATATTTCAAGCCGCTATGCCATTGGCATGCCAAAGATAGCTACCTCTAGGCTTGCAAAACGTGCAACTAGGTCAACATGGTCAGTATACATGCCATCAAAAGAGGCTTTGCAACTAGGGTCAACATCACGCGCCATCGGGCATGCCAACGCTGCGCACCACAAGCCATATTTCCAAGACGACGCGCCGGCCCAGGGCAAACCATTTGATTTGGCACATGCCAATACGCCACGCAGAGTCCTATCCTACCTATAGATACCCATTCATCTTCACACATTGTCTTGTTTATCTTTTCCAAATTTTCTAATCATAAATCTAACGAGATATACAAAGAATCAACTAAGATTGATAAGTGGATTGACTTATGAATGAACTGTCTTGAGCCTTTTCTAATCATAAAATAAAGAATATGAATACTCCTTGTGCATGTATGTAGCCATCCAAAGCGAGTTAATTCAATAGGTCGAATAGCTGAGTGATGCGTGTCGTAAGTGCAACAAATTAATTAAGATATTTCCCACTAATTAACTAGTAATATAGTGGTAGTAAGGATAGTTCCCACAGAGAGCTGTGTAATTGATATGTTATTTAGTTTAGAAAAAATAAGATAAAAGACGAATAATCACTTTGGAAAGAAACTTAATAAAAGTACTGTTTATTTCTTGAGAATTTCCATTGTCGTAGTAGAATACAATAAGCTCGCTGCTATCCCCGGAATTCCTATTGCCACTTTGGATACGGAAGCGCTCGACTACCGATTCTATCCATCCGAGCCACCATGAATAAGCTCTCAAGGTGTAACCCAAACGAATGAATTATGTTTTGAAATTAGGTTGATCCTAATTATAAGACTTACTAGTGTCATCTCTATACATGGCATTTGGCTTTTTGCGATTTACTACTTGTGTAAAGAATTGAGTGACAATTACACGTATCACCAACCCAAATACTAGTAGAAGAATAATTATCAGGTTAATTCAAATGGTCAATTGAATAACCCAATAGTAATCTTAAACACTAAAATTAATAGAGACAATCGACAGGAGAATTAAACTCAAAATAAACTTGTAAAAAGAATTAAAGTTTCATAAATCAGGACTTTCAAATCATCCTTAATCAGTAAAATTTAGCTACACATGGATTTACTAAAACCCATGAAAAATATATGAAATAAGAAAAAGTGTAAACCCTAAGATTGAGAATAAAAATATTCTCTCTCTCAAAAGTTGTATCTAACTCTCGGCTTCTCATGCCTTTATATAGGCATCTGTTAGCTCCCGATCCAACAAATCCGTAATGGCAAAGTATTGGAGATTCACCGACTTGGCCAATCATTATCTCAAGTACGGTAGTAGAGAATTCGATCAAGTGTTTCAAGTACTTTTAAAGTGTTTAGAATTTTGACTGTGGCTTTCTTTTTTAAAACTTACTACTGTAGCAAATTCCATATCCTTTTTCTTTCTCGGAAATATCCATATTCATCGTACTTCGGCATCCTCTCGGCTAATTTCTCGGTCAAGTTTTGAGTTTCCAAAGATTATCCAACTTCCACAGAATCGTCCCAAGTGATTCATTGTTTATCCGAGCTTCAAAACAACTGAAAACCCCTAACAACGACACATGCTCGAGCTCCACCATTCCATGTTGGTTTCTATTTTGAGAACCACTTGTCATTATAATAGATTACGGACTCAAAAGTGACAACCCAATGTCAAATACCATCGTCTTCAAAACTCCATCATCATCTTTTGATCATGCCATTAATCAGATGGCATCAACAATGGCAACACCTCACTTCTCGTTTTTGATCGACAACAGCAACAACAACCTTTAACAAAGAACCCGTTCTAACTCTAGTGCTCACAGCATCCATCTTCCACAAATCGTTACTTCCAATCCTCGTTATTTCCTTTCTCAAATTGTTCTCCATTAATTGGATTCGTTAACCGCTCCCATCATCACGATCAAACTTGATCCAACCCATGAGTTAAACTTCATTTTAAGCAAACACTCATTCAAACTCGATAAAAGTCAGTAGTCCATCATCACATCATGATCATCAGCATCGATCATGTCATTGGTATTTCCACGACTTCTCTGTGTTCACCATCACTGCCATTAATCACTCTTCTCGACTGCACCATTCTCCATTGACCATCGAACACCGATCAACCCATCTTCACGAAACTTATTAAGAAGAAGACGCGGGTGCCCTAAGTAAATAGGACGGGTGGCTTTAATAGCCTTTGAATTCCGGCTTCATCCTTTGTAAAATACATGACTGTGTTTAGCAGTCCCTTTGAAAGAGGACACCCCTTAACAGGATGACTTCCCCTTAACTACAAAGTGGGTGCCAATAGCACTTTTCTTTGAAATGACCATTTTGCCCTTCTAGTCTTCCAAGTCTTTGTTTTGCTCATAACTTCTTCGTACTTACTCAGAATGACTTCGTTCTTTCGCCCTTGACTTCATTTTCATGTCATCTACAAAATAATGACTAGAAATCCTCCATTTGAACGAGTTCCACTGGGTCTTTGGTTCTTTCTTCTCTTGTGACTTCACTTTTGTAGCTATTTCCACTTCTTTTGGATGATTCATCTATAAAACACAAATAAGAGAAAACAAGCGTAATATACAATAATTTGCAAGAAAATAAACAAATACTAGCATGGAATTGACACCAAATATATATGAAATATGCACTTATCACTGAGTGGTTTGAGTTCAATACGGTTGTTGATGGTGGTTTTTTAAACAAGGGGTAAAATCGTAAAACCCCATGACCTAGTGTTACCCACAACACATTAACTAAGAGCATTTCATTAGGTTTTCAACACGTAACCCTAATTCCAAAACCAAGCCGCACTCGCGCACCATGGCAAAGAATGCCAAACCAAGACGCACTCTGCGCACCATGGCAAAGACAAAACTGCGCACCATGGCAACCATGCCAAACCAAGCGCATTCTGCGCGCACCATGGCAACAATGCCAAACCAAAGCCGCGCTCTGCGCATCATTGGCAACAATGCCAAACCAAGCCGCACTCTGCGCACCATGGCAACCATGCCAAACCAAGCCGCACTCGCGCATCATTGACAACAATGCCAAACCAAGCATATCGCACACCATGGCAACAATGCCAAATCTCCAAGCCGTTATCATGCCAATACGTGCCACAAGCCATATTCCAAGTCGCTATGCCATTGGCACACGCCAAATATAGCGCCCTAGGCTTGCAAGACTTGCAACTAGGTCAACATGGCCGCGACGTGCCATTGGCACATGCCATGCCATATTCCAAGTCGCTATGCCATTGGCACACGCCAAATATAGCGCCTAGGCTTGCAAGACTTGCAACTAGGTCAACATGGCCGCACATGCCATTGGCACATGCCATTCAATGCCGCAAGCCATATTCCAAGTCGCTATGCCTTTGGCACACGCCAAATATAAGGCTTGCAAGACTTGCAACTAGGGTCAGGTCAACATGGCCGCACGTGCCATTGGCACATGCCAATACGTGCCTTAGCCATATTCCAAGTCGCTATGCCATTGGCACACGCCAAATATAGCGCCCTAGACTTGCAAGACTTGTTCAACATGGCCGCACGTGCCATTGGCACAGTAAGCCATATTCCAAGTCGCTATGCCATTGGCACACGCCAAATATAGCGCCCTAGGTTGCAAGACTTGAAACTAGGTCAACATGGCCGCACATGCCATTGGCACATGCCAAATAAGCCATATTCCAAGTCGCTATGCCATTGGCACACGCCAAATATAGCGCCCATGCAAGACTTGTATAGGTCAACATGGCCGCACATGCCATTGGCACATGCCAATACGTGCCGCAAGCCATACTATGCCATTGGCACACGCCAAATATAGCGCCCTAGGCTTGCAAGACTTGCAACTAGGTCAACATGGCCGCACATGCCAATACGTGCCGCAAGCCATATTCCAAGTCGCTATGCCATTGGCACACGCCAAATATATGCAAGACTTGCAACTAGGTCAACATGGCCGCACATGCCATTGGCACATGCCAATACGTGCAAGCCATATTCCAAGTCGCTATGCCATTGGCACACGAAATACGTGCCATATTCCAAGCCGCTATGCCATTGGCACACGCCAAATATGCCCTTTGCAAGACTTGCAACTAGGTCAACATCGTGCCATTGGCACATGCCAAACACACACCCGGTAGTAATTGCAAAGTTTTCCGCACATGCCATTTTACACGCTGGTAGCCTAACTTGCAAAACCATGCAACCTACCACCAAGGCATTGCACATGCCATTTTGCCACACGCACCATTAGTATCACCACTTGCAACTAACGAGATATCAACACTGGCTCGGGGATGCTTCTTTAGGGTTTTGGTTTGGCGGTCAAGACATACGTACACTACGCTCACAATTAAGAAAGCGTGAATAGGAATAAAGCGGTCAAATAAAAGAGGAAATAATGGTGAAAAACGTTTTCACCCATTTTACCACCTCCTCCCATTATTTCACCCTTTACTCTCTTCCTTTATGAGGCCGGGTACGTTTCAATCTCGACTTGTATAAATAGGTCTTACCTATTTCCACTAGACAACAAGTCTCGGTCGGGAGAAATATACTACACTTACACTCTCAGAAAGGCAACTTTGCAAGCTCTCCAAAAAGCTTTCATCTCTTGCAAGCTTCCTAAGCTTTCACTTTCTGATACAAGTCGAGCTACTACTCTCCTCAACAAGCAAGTCGGAACGGCCATTTCTGGTTTAGGCCGGACTTTTGATCTCTCGAATCTATAAAGTGCTCACGTGCAGCACATTTGTTTAGGGTTTAAACCAGTTTCTCACTCACCTACCGCGTTTACCGAAATCGGCAGAAACGATTTTCACCCATAAACAACGGTGTTCAAGTACCCTCCTCTGGTTGTTCAAAATATAATATGACGAATCCTCTATGGCATTTGTATTTTATACAACCTAGAAACCATAAGACTCAAGTTGTTCAAGTTATATTAGAATAATGGTGGAAGACTGCAAATACGTTCCTTCTTAAGGATTTCGAAGGTGGTAAATTTGTTTCTTCTTGTAATTCAAGTTTTAGATTTAGTTTTGAGTTTTATTTACATTCAACTAAAGTTAATGATGAGTATGTTGTTTGTAGGAGTTACACCGTTAGATTAGTAAATGTTGACGGAAATTATATTATATGAGAGGGAAATTTATATCCACTTGACAAATTAAAATTGGAGTCGGAAGAAAGATATAGAGACCGACTCCAAATGTACTCAAACGATCTAGAAGGAAATCCAGATCGTAGAAAACCAAAAGCCCATGGATTAAGGGTGTCTGGTCTGAAAAGTTTTATATAGCGTACACCCTATTTGTTCCCGAAACATTATGAGGAGCTCGAGCATGCATTTGTGTTTATGACAATAAGCCACTGTATATTTCCAAATGATAGCTCAATGACATTGTTTTGTTTCTCCAATTGTTAGAAGATTTAGAGACCACCAACATATGAATGGGGGTTTGCAATTTTATCGGAACTTTACAATACCTTGGTGAATGCTCGTTTTGAAAGAAATCATGAATGGTTTCTAGAGTGTTGGAGGTAAGGACCACAATATGCTTTCATCATTCATTTATTATCATTACAAATTTTGAAATGGTAAATGTACTAACCAATAGTGTTGTTATATTCATTATTGGTGGTATGCATACTTCTTTGTTTATGAACCTTATCTTCACAATAGTATCGATATTTTTCCAGTGATATAGAAATACAATGTCCATAATTGGACAACATTTAGATTGAAGATGGTCAACATGTTACCTTGGTCCATTGATTCAATAGTTGTGTACAAAAAATAATAACATTGTTGTCACGTCGTACTAATCAATCCCTAAGTAAGAAACTGAAGAAGCCCAAAGATGCTACAGCTAAAACTTAAATGGATTATATTATACAATCCTATTTTTGGGTGCTTGGTAGTATGGAAAAAGAACTCTTATTTAGTAGCTAGGAAGAAAGGAGAAATCCATCAACCCATATCCAAGTAGAGAGATTTCTTATGATGATTGGTTAGTTTTGACAAGGGATGGTCCAGATTGGGAGCAAGATGAAGATTTGATCTTGTAGGATCGTGATGAAGTTACATTTCTTGGTTGAACACGATTTACAAGTCATTTATTGTTGTGCAACCGCGAAATTTTGGGTTGGATGGATTTCCCTGCTTTAGGTGGGATCCTCTTGCTGGTGAATATCTTCATTCCCAACCTCCACCACTGACTGCAGATGTATATATGTTCAGATCCCGGTAGTCGATTAGGTTCACCGTTGGTTATGCCACCATTTACTTGGGAATCATGGACTATATACATCTTCAGAAGGAGAATTTACTATTGTTCCAATTAACTAGTAATGAAGGTTTACAACAGATTTATCCACACTGGGGGGGATACAAGCTACATCGGTGGTGGTTGCTTGAGATTGAAGTAGCTAAGCAATTTATTCTTTATACCCTAATTGCCTCAACCATATTAGCATTTCACCCATTTCAAGATTTTTATCTTGTTCCCCTTCGCATGAATGATCCCCATTAGGTTACTTTTCAAGGTTTTGCAGACGATATTGTTGAGACTCAACCACCAAGTGAGAGTCAAACCGGCGAGATCTCTGCTATGTTGAACAATTACTCTTGATCCAGACAACCTAATGGGATTGATATTTAGTAGTCATGGAAATCGGTAGTGCATGGATGTAATTTAATTTCAATTTTTCTGATGTAATTATTTTATTAATTTCCGAATCCAAACTGGTTTCACATTTCATTAAGTTTTAATTAGACTATACATTTAATTAAAAAAATACAATCGCATTACATAACATTTAATCAAAATTAAATTCTTGCACATGAATTTCATAGGTTTTTCAAGGAACGTTTCTTCCCTATTCATCAGAAGATACATACATATTGGGGTCGTATGAAAACATCGATTTGGGCTATGGTCTTTCATTTGATTTTCGATCACATACCCATTTAATGTTAGAGAATCATATGGTATATTCAAGCTACGAGGTAACTTGTTCACATTACAATTTTTGGGTAACAAGACATATATATATATATATTCAGGTTAACATTGCAAATTTTGAGTCGTGAATTTTATTTAAAGTCATTAAACAAATTCTAAATCATGAGAACTGATAATCTAACTAGAGACATGTTGAGGCATAAAGGAATAAACATCGATATATAGTGACCTATGTGCTCTCTGTAACTCGTAAAAGAAAACTATTGATCATGTGTTCATTCATAACTTACGCTTTTGAGGTGTGGGATATATTTTATCAAGACTTTCAGAATATCATGGCCTTTCCCGGGAATTATGCTGGAGTTGTTTGAAGCTTGAAATTATAATGTGTTGTATGGAATAAGTAAGAAGGTCTGCAACATACTTCATTACACAATAATCTAGTTAAATGGTAGGAGAGGAACAACCGCGTCTTTGGAGCTAGACATAATAATTTTGCTGAAATTATTGAACTTGTTAAACAACTACAAGTTTTATGGTCTCGTGATTCTGTCATTTTTAGATTTGTAAACTATGGTTTTGTTAGAATAATTGGGAGCTACATGAGCAAAGTAATTTTCCCCAAATTCTCTTATATATGGGTTTTTTTCTTAATATAATCTTTTCTTCAATTTATTTTTGAAATAACAAGGTATATTTTGGGTGCCGAGGTAGTTTTAGAGAAAAATAAATCAACAATGTGATCTATTTCAAATGTATATATAAAGAGAAAAATATTTATGCGGAACCCGAAAATAATTTTTTCTAATGTGAATCGTAGTTATGCTGATATCCAGTACATCAAGAATCAAAAGATATCTAAAGAAACCTGATTGTAACGGTACGAAATTGAGATTCTGACAAAAAATGGGATGGAATTCCGAGAAAAGATTTAATACAAGAGTGATAGAACTGATTTAATCGAATAAAAGATAGTCTTCATAACATGTATCGAACATTTGAAAAGTTGCCTTCTTGAGAAAATGATGCTCCAGTGGAAGCGGAGTATTCTGCCCAAAAATTTTGACTGAAAAGGAAGGCAAATAATAATGAACTGAAATGCTAAACACAATATATTTCGTCTAAATTCACTTCAAAAATATTCTAAAATCTCAGCTACATATGCTTTTGTACTATTTATTGCATTTTGGGAATGTGCAACACACTATTAATATTGTCTAAATGGTTGTCTTTTATACAAAGAAAAGTACATTATTTCTATAAAAATTGAAATATTTCAATTTACCCGACCAAAATATATATTAAAACCTTGATTTGTGTACGTACATATACATATGTACATCATCAAAAATGATTATTCCAGCATATGTATCAAAACATGTATTTTAAAATTTGGTAAAGATAAAAGAATATATTATGTTTATATTATGTACCAAACACATGTTAATTTTCTAACTACATATATATTGAGTGGAAATAATCATGCACCGACCATACACCTTAAAAAATTCTCTTGTATTATTTAAAATCCCACGTGAATACATTCGGAAAAAAAAATAACAAAGAGGGGAAATGAATCAGTAAAAAAGTGAAGAAGATGATACCAAAACAACTGACGAAGAATAAAAACAAATATACCAAATAAAAATCCATAAGAGAATTAAAGACTTTTTATATGCATGATGAGGTGATATTGAAAGATGAAGAAGGAACGTGATTTGGTGTTTGAGTGGATTGAATTAAAAGTAAAAAAATAAATTATTTATCTATAGGAAACACTTTTAATTTGAGAATCAAAGGTAGATGATCTGAGAATGCACATGTAGCTTCTTTAGTGTCATGTAGTGTAAGTAGTTTTGGAATACTCATGAAAAGATTAGGATGACTACAATGCCATAAAAGGTAAAATCCATTCAATTCTTGTTCTGAGCTTACTGGTTATACATACTTGTAAAATCAGTGGCCTCCATAAAATCATGCAAATCAGCTTTCTCAATGAAATCATCAAATTCACGTGCAAAGGTAAACATCATCTAACCCATATTTAAATCATTTCTTGACCTTTGGCAAAGAAACATATAGGGATGCAGAGCTTTAACAATAAACTTTACCAATTATTGGATTTGGAATATAAAAGGAAGATAGGAAATTTTAGGGGGGGTTTATTTTGGTTTCGATTTGTTTAACCCAGTTAATCGTGTTTTAAAAAAATAAATAACCGAGTTATTTTTAATTTATTGTGGTCCTATGGATATATATAAAAAAGTTGCTCTACTTAAATCCAGTGTGTTTCTTGTTACTGTGTATTTTCTTTTATATAATATATTAGTAAGAATTAAAAAATATTAAATTAACATTATATATGGGTAAAACACATATTCACGAATTATATATAAAATATATTAGGTGGAAATAATCATGCGCTGACCATGGTACGTTTATATGATCGTAAAACATACCATAATATCGATATAATATCTAGATCTGGTAACTTCTTTCCATCGTTTACTCCCACCTAAATCAATATCAGGAAAAAATAAACTAATTAAAATAGAAGGAACCAAAGAAGAACGAGAAAAATATTATGCCACAACATGAACTAGCAAAGAAAAAAGAAAAGGATATAAAGAAAGTTCGTAAGACATTGAAAACCCTTTTATATGCTAGAAGGTTCATATTCAAAAGATTTGAAAAGGAAAATGGTTTGGTAGTTGAGTGAATTCACTGATTACAAACTCAAAATTATTTATTAAAGGAGTCGCTGGTTTTCATTCTCGATAACTAACGAACTTTGATAATACATTCCTTTGTCTTTGATACTCGGTTTCCATCAAAATCGTAGGTGATGATTTGGTGCAATCTACTCTCCGTCCAATATAGGACACTTTGATGGATAATTATAGTTCATAATACCGTCTCCAAAGCTATTTCATGATGGAAGATTACGCGATGAATTTCCCACAAACATAAATTGAAAGTATATTTTTCAATTTCGGAGCAATTTATTTCCGAATCTTTGTATTAAGATATCCGGAACATGGTGCAATCCGATGAAACTTGGGCAGAAGTTCTACAATTAAATCCATGAAAAATGGCCCCTTTTTGCTGTAATATGGGAAACTTTGAAGGAGAGAAATGCTAAAATTCATGGTAAGAGGCCTAAGACTAAGGAGGAGTTGAAAACACTAGTTAAATTGGTCGTGTAATACGAAGACTTTTAGCTTTTATTCTTTGAATCAGGTGTTATTTCAATGAGAGAAAGTCTTAGGAGTGTAATTTTGTAATGAGGGGTAATTACTGGCTTCTCTGGATCTTTGATCTAGCCTTGTACATTGTATATTTCTTTTTTTCATTATATCCTGGTTAGGTTATCAATTTTCGGTTGTTGAATTTTCTTCCCTTAGAAATTTCAAAGAGTTTTTATCCTTGAACTGCTAGGCTCTTTTCTCGGATTTGAAGTAAGATTTTAAAAACTTACTGGAATAGTCTTTGACTTGGATCTGCCATTTTAGACCGAAAGTATTTGTCTCTATGTGAGTTACTAGAACATTATTTCTTATAATGTCCCCATTGTCTGCATCGGAAACAAGGTTCAGATGTACTCTGATTACAACTCTTAGGTTTGATAGATTTATCTAACCTTTTCTTGTGATAAATTTTTGGTTTATGCACACCAAGAATTGATTTACAAGAACAGACAAGTGTATTCCTCAATTTAGAATTTTCTTCTTTTAACTTCCCGATCTCATCATGACAACAGTTAATGTCTTTGATAAGTTTAGATACATGTTCTTTTTCGGAACATAGTGAGAGTTCGTTTTTTCACAAGACGCTTGTTAAGCTTTTCTTTATCACTCAGATAACATAATTTGATTTGATCAAGAGATGATTTGTTCCTTTGATTTCAGATTCTAGAGATTGAATTGTTTTATCTTGACAGAGAAACTCTTGTTGAAAACCTTAGAGGTGAACTCTTCTTGTATATCTAAAGTTGAAAGTATCTCAGAATTGTAGAATTCTTCAATGGTTGCAACATAATCTGTCTTAAGTCTTGATTTTCCTCGTCAGGAGAATAGTCAAAATTTGCAGCATATGCATTTCTTTTTCATCGAATATCCTTAATAGGACAGTCTGGAGAAATATGACCAAAGCCTTTTCATTTGTAGCATTGAGGAATATTATCATCATCATCCCATGTATCTTTTGTCTTAGGAGTAAAAAAATGATTTCTACTCGATATAGAATGATTTCTCTTACGATGCCTCAATAATTTCTTGCATTGTTGAGTAATAAGAGATAAGTGATGATTTAATTCAACTTCTTCTTCATCATCTAGATCTATATGATCTTTAGAGTTTTCCGGACAAGAAGTCGATGGACTTGCAATGACTTTGAAAGCCGTGAATGTGTATTTTTCCCTTGTAAACAAAAACTCTTGATAAAAAATCTTTAGTTTCCCTACAAGAGTACTTCTTGATAAGGAGGAAAGATCATTAGATTCGATGATAGTTATAGTTATCTAAAACACCTAATTTTATATCTAGTATTTATGCTCTCTTTGCTATTTTTCGTGTGAATTATGTATCTTATGTTCTCTTTTGAGTTTCATAGGTGTTTTGGAGTCATTTACAGGAAAGACATGAATTAGATGCTCAATTTGTTGCTTGGAGTCATTGGCGGTTGATGGATGTGGAGCTGGCTAGGTTGTGCGAGAAGGAGGTGAAGAATGAACTATCGGTTCCTCAAAGCCCGGCGGTTGAGTTGAAAAGGAATTAGGCTATCAGTCCTTCGAAACCGACAAGCCGTGAATGAGCTGGTTACCCACTTGTCTGCCAGACCTAGGTGGCTCTATCCACCTTCATTTCTTACACAACCCTTAAGTCGAGAGAAATCATCTCTCGATCTTTCTCGTCCGAAATTCAGAGAGAAGTAAAAGTTATGGAGGCACAATCAAATCCGAGAGATTGAGAAAATTTGATGGCGAGATGAAGAATAAGATTGAGTCTATTGGCTTTTGTGGCTGTTAAGGAATTAGGTCGTGGTATAGAAGGTTAGGGTTTACGGAAGGTGGAGGAATGAAACACAAAGAAGGGGTTTGTGATGAATTCGAGAGATGAGTAAGCACACAGTGGAGAAATTGATGAAGAGATATGGGGTTTGAAGACGGGTGCCATTGAATCTTGATGTCGTTGGAAGAAGCTGTTAGGAATTGTGGTCAAGAACAATATGATTTTTGGTGAATGATCTTGATTCAAAGGGTTATGAGATGCAATTGGAGATGAAACTGGTGGTGCAATTGGATAGGATGGAGCAGCGTTGCTTCAAGGATTAATGGGTTGTATGAGTTAATGATTACGGGAGCAAGGAGGAACTAAGATGATGTGTTGCCAATGAGTTCTGCTGGAAAGATTTGAGACAAGAAATTGTTGGTGACTGTATGGGTTGTGTATCTTGAGTGTGAAGTTGCAAATTGGAGGTAGAATGGAGTGAGGCTGTTGTTGATTTGTGAATGTATGGAGGCTCTGGAGAGAAGGTTATAAGATTTGCAATACGAGCAGCCATCATGACTGGATAGAGTAGATGCCGGTGGTAGAGCTGAATAAATTTGCAGCTATAGGATGATGCTGAGAGGACTAAAGATTGCAGCTGTTGTAGGTGTTGGTCATGAGACCAAGCACAACAGTCACAGAATGAAATAGAAATGGTGATTGCAGGTGTTGCAGGGTTGCGAGACAAATTTGAAGGGATTTGTGGTGTTGGTAGTTTATGAATTGAATGTGTTGGTGCCATTGAGAACAACTCAGGAAGAGATTGTGGTGATGCTGGTAAGAAGGAAGAGCTGGTGTTGTTGGATATGGTGCAGTGATGTTGTTGCAGGTGAACATGAGAAGCTGTAGAAAGTGGAGATAGAAGTTGGTGGATTGAAATGAAATGGAACTGGGTTGTAGTGGATAAGGCATGAGCTGAATGCTTTCAATAGATGAATGTTATGATGTTCACGGGGAAGAATACAATGGCCTGGAATCGGAAGGAATCACCCAGAAATAGACAAAACTCGGCTGGAATCGGTATACACCGAGTTGACTCACCGGTCCAGGTATCTGACTCATATGGACTTGGACCTATTCTGGCTGGGCTTCACTCATGGGCTTGGCATTGACATCGAACTCTTGGGACTTGGTCGAGATTTAAAAGTCAAGATATAAAAAGCTTATTCACAGGCAGTTCGGGGGGGATCTCCTTTATTATCTAATCTATTATCTCTTCTTCTACTTTTGTTTTAGGGTTTAGAAACATGAAAACCTTTATTTTTCTTCTTGTTACGAACTCCATGAACATGAGTACTTAATTTTCTTTTGGTTATGGATTAGTTGGATTTCACATAACATGATTCTTTGATTCAATATATTAGTTTTGTCTCATATTTATCGTTCACGATTCTCTGAAAATATAGTTGTATGATTGATTGTTTGTTTTGTCAAGTTGCAAATTGGCAGAACTTGTAATCGAATCTATTGCTAGTTTAGGTTTTATTATACATAAAAGTGATAATCCTTGAATACAAGTAGCATAATTGTGAATATTGCTTGTAGTGATACATCCTAGTAATCACAAGTGAATCGTGACCTTTGTTAAATTGTTTGCGCAATGTATTTCAATTGCTTTGATTGGCCTGATTTCATAGAACTTAATGCATCTAGGGAATTAAAATTGATTAGTGCTTTTACACGTTAGGTTGTTCTCTTAGATATAATTCATATTCGCATCTTTTAATGTGTTTGTTGATGACAAGAGGAAATTAGCTGGATATTCTTGCAATCAAGGTATCCTAGGGCCTTTGATAAAAGTTGAGATTAAAAATCTATTCTATTTATTGTGAAAAAAAAAAACATGTTTGTGAATGAAAATGAATCCTTGACCAATTTCTCTTCTACTTGATTTGATTTGCTTTATTTCTTTGTTTTGCTTTTATTTTACTTTTAGTTTATAAAAATCATAAAACCCCCCTTGTTACTTATAGGAAACCGAAACATATTGACAACCCAAGACCTCTCTGTGGGAACGATCATTTCTTGCCCTTGCTTCATTATATATCTTGAGTAGTAAGAAAGTGTAATTATTTTTGATGCCTACGACAACGATCAAATTTTGGCGCTGCTGCCGGGGAGGCAGCGGTTGTCACTTGTTTTCGGTTTCTTATTTTTGTTTTTAGTTTTGTTTTACTTTTTCTTATTCTTTGGTTCTTAACCGAGTTCTGAGAATCTCGTTTCAGGTACCGATTTCTATGGACGGAGCATATTGGAGCAATCAATACGACTTTCAACCTCAACAATATGACAACTATCACCCTTACGGGGAGTATAATCAAAACCAATCATTTGGTTATGGTCAATACTCCACGTACCCTTTTAGTTGTTCTCATACATTCCAACCTTCTTACAGCGGGTATGTAAGTGAGCAAGCACAAAGAGGGGATGGTACTTGTGCTCCTATTCATATTTCCTCTAGTTTGGTAGATGAAATGCAACAATTTATGATCAGCATGGAGTCGGTTCGTATACAACCAAGCATGGAACCAGTTTCATCGACCGAATGTGCTCATAGTATGTTTGGCCCGATTTCTGATCGTAGTTATGATCATTCACCCATTCAAAGGGAAGATAATTGGCCTAGCAGTACTAAGGTAAGTGATACTACTTTTGCCTTGTCGAACGAGCTTTACAACCAAATGGAACATTATATTCAGAATTTGGATGGATCACTCCAAGAGCTTAAAAGAGGTGTTTCCAACATAAGAAAGGGCATTGATGAATACAAAAGAGGAAATGAATAATTATGTTGAAAAAGGTGAACCTTTGGGGACTTTAGTTGATAATTGTGTAGTGAACTCAACTCTTGATCTTAATAATGATCATTCACCTATTCAAAAGGATGAGTTAGAGATTAGAAATACTAAATTCAGCGACAAACAAGATTATGTCAACTATGAAAGTGACGGTGATTATGATACATTACTTGAACCAACTCATGGTGACATCTCCGAGGAGTGTACAATGGAATCTTTTTGGGACCAAGATAAAGACGAAGAGGAATATGATGACACTTTTGTAGAATACTCAAGCATTGATCTTAATAATGATCAAGAGCCTATTCAAAGGGGAGCTTGAGGATGATGCATTTTTGTATATTCTAGAAAAGTTCCTTACAATGAAATTTGGATCCGCAGTGGAGTATGTGCCTTACAACAAGGAGGAATATGTTAAGAATGTGACCGTTATAACCAATATTGTGGAAGACCCAATTGAGCTTGCAAAGGATTGTAATGAAGATGTTGATGTCAAGACTTTGGTTAAGGCAGAAATGGATGAAGAATGGTTGCAAGGTTTGATAGAGGACCATGATATAAAAGAGGTAAATAATTCACTTGAGTTTTTCAAGGATGAAGAGGATTCCGTAATACAAGAGATTGTGATAGGTTTGTCTAACCCTTTGCATATTAACTCTTCTCCTTTACCTCTTTTGGGTTTAAATGTATATGCATCGAGAACATTGTTAGATGACTTTGTTTCTCGATATCCGCCATTAGAGATGCTTGATTCTCAAACTATGCAGGTTTTGGAACAAGAACCTGTGGAAGTTCCCGAATTCTATGTTCTTTATCCACTACCAAGTGTGGACAAGAATAAGTGTGGGGGAAACTTTTATCTGTTAATAGCTTCATTTATGTTCTATATTATTAATATTTGTGTGAAGCTAGTATTTTCAAAACAGGTGCTATGGGTGGATCCCCAACTTTTCCGATTATTGGTGTATGGAGAATTCATCTTGCAAGTCAAGCTGACGACTTTAAACCAAGCGCTAAATGGGAGGCAACCCACTGGTTTTGTGTATCTATCTCTATCTTTTTATTTCTCAAGTCTTTTATCTTTATTTTCTTATTTTGGATATTTGCATATCAAAACTCCAACTTTTAGAGATTTTTGAACAATTTAGAATAAACACTAGCCTTTCTAAGTAGATGGAATTTTATTTTGATGATGAGGTGTATATATTGGTTGAGTTGGGATTAGATGCCAACTAAATAGCTTGTTTAGTGTTTATCCTCTATTGTTCAGAAATAGCTATGAGTTGGAGTATCAGTTTTTATTATGCATTTTCTTTTCTTGTTGTGTATATATATCATGTTATGAATTTCCCATCTTGAACTTTACTTTGATTGACTAAAGTTTACATTGAGGACAATGTAAAGTTTAAGTGTGGGGGAGTGTTCTCATATAGAGTTTTTAGCCTTGTTAGTTTTCCCTTGTGTTCATTAAAAAAAAATTGTTTTATACACTCCGAAACCTAGAAACATGTGCCTTTAGGATGACACTATCAATCTAAATGGATGGAACCATCTTGGCTGCAGGAGTTGAGGAACCCATTAACTAAAAGGACAAAATTATTCAAGTGTTAGAAATAATATGATAGTTGTTACCATATCTCGGAATGTCACCATATCACCTTCTGTTTTTATTTTTGCAAACTTTTTGTTTCTCTTAAGTGATTTGGTGGGTCACTAACATCGAATTGTTATTACTGCTGGGATGAAATAGAGTGATTGAGTTACTAAAAAAAAAAAAAAAAGACCTGACCAATTAGACCAACCAGAATAAAAATATGACACTTGGATAGCAATATGTGTGTGTTCTCCTGTCTCCGTCGCCTAAACAAGCGTGGAACGCAGGATCCATGGGAACTATCATGTAATCTGCTGACAAGAAGCATGCGCTTGGATCCGAAATATCTAATCATGTTGTCAAGTAAAAAAAAAAAAAATTGTTATTATTGTTCAATAAAATCGACTCTCGGTTCCCTTGTATATGCCAGTTGAGTTGATCTAGAATTAAGATTGTTGACTGATGGTTCCCTTGTATATGCCAGTTGTGTTGACACTAGAATTCATACCACTATCTCAATCCAATAGGATTCATAGGTTCATCTTGGCGGTAACCTTCAGACAGATATGGGAAACATCGATCACTTAGTCAACATTCACAAACATCTACCTCTATATCCATCTTCTTAATCTATTCATGTGTGATTGTGGTTAGTCAGATTCCGAGTATTGTGGTTTGTTCAACTTTCTGAGTAGAGCTTAATTTACATGTATATTAATTTGGATTCGCATCAGGGTACCTCCTCCAATAGCCATTTTGGATTCGTTCATAGATTTGTCACATGTAGACCTCTTGTAAACCTTCACGAGACTATAACTCGTCCACTAGGGACACCTATGGGTTTAAAGGCTTGTTATTTATGCTAAGAGTAACCGTAGCCTCGACGACACGGAGTTGTATCTATGTTTTATACTCCCTCCGTCCCACATATATAGGCGGAGAGAGACAATTCTCTTAGATTAAGAAAATTGCATGGGATTCATAATTTTAAATGTTTTTTCTTGTTTTGCCCTTTGTCTTATCTCCAACACAATTACCTATGTACAATAAATATGGGTATATATGGAAAAATTCATCTTGGAAAGCAAAGTCCGCCTATTTAGTGGGACAAAAAAAAACCAAAATTGTTTTATAATTGTTTTGTTTGATTTGTTCGAGGACTAGCAAAGTCTAAGTGTGGGGGAATTTGATAGGTGTCTAAAACACCTAATTTTATATCTAGTATTTATGCTCTCTTTGCTATTTTCGTGTGAATTATGTATCTTATGTTCGCTTTTGAGTTTCATAGGTGTTTTGAAGTCATTTACAGGAAAGACATGAATTAGATGCTCAATTCGTTGCTTGGAGTCATTGGAGGTTGATGGATGTGGAGCTGGCTAGGTTGTGCGAGAAGGAGGTGAAGAATGAACTGCCAGTTCCTAAAAATTGACAGTTGAGTTGAGAAAGGAATTAGGCTGTCAGTCCTTCGAAACCGACAAGCCGTGAATGAGCTGGTTAGCCCTTATCTGCCAGACCTGGGTGGCTGAATCCACCTTCATTTCTTACACAACCCTTAAGTCGAGAGAAATCATCTCTCGATCGTTCTCGTCCGAAATTCAGAGAGAAGTAAAAGTTATGGCGGTACAATCAAATCTGAGAGATTGAGAAAATTTGATGGCAGATGAAGAAGAAGATTGAGTCTACGGGCTTCTATGGCTGTTAAAGAATTAGGTTGTGGTATAGAAGGTTAGGGTTTACGGAAGGTGGAGGAATGAAATACAAAGAAGGGGTTTGTGATGAATTCAGAGATGAGTAAGCTTCTGGTGGAGAAATTGTTGAAGAGATATGGAGTTTGAAGGCTGGTGCCACTGAATCTTGATGTCGTTGGAAGAACTGTTGAGAATTGTGGTCAAGAACAATATGATTTTTGGTGACTGATGCTGATTCAAAGGGTTATGAGAAGCAATTGGAGATGAATCTAGTGGTGCAATTGGCTAGGATGGAACAGCGTTGCTTCAAGGATTAATAGGTTGTATGAGTTAATGATTACAGGAGCAAGGAGGAACTAAGATGGTGCTATTGCCAATGAGTTCTGCTGGACAGATTTGAGACAAGAAATTGTTGGTGACTGTATGCGTGGTGTTGCTTGAGTGTAAAGTTGCAAATTGGAGGTAGAATGGAGTGAGTCTGCTGTTGATTTGTGAATGTATGGAGGATCTGGAGAGAAGGTTGTAAGATTTGCAATACGAGCAACCATCATGACTGGATAGAGTAGGTACTGGTGGTAGAGCTGGATGAATTTGCAGCTGCAGGATGATGCTAGGAGGACTGAAGATTGTAGCTGTTGCAGGTGTTGGAGATGAGACCAAGCACAACAGTCAGTGAATGAAATAGAAATGGTGATTGCAGGTGTTGCAGGGTTGCGAGACAGATTTGAAGGGATTTGAGGTGTTGGCAGTTTATGAATTGAAGGTGTTGGTGCCATAGAGAACAACTCATGAAGAGATTGTGGTGATGTTGGTAAGAAGGCAGAGCTGGTGCTGTTGGATATGGTGCAGTGATGTTGTTGCATGTGAACATGAGAAGCTGCATAAAGTGGAGATAGAAGTTGGTGGATTGAACTGAAATGGAACTGGGTTGCAGTGGATAAGGCATGAGCTGAATGCTTTCAATAGATGAATGTTAGGATGTTCACAGGGAAGAATACAATGGCCTGGAATCGGCAGGAATCACCCAGAAATAGACAAAACTCGGCTGGAATTGGTATACACCGAGTTGACTCACCAGTCCAGGTATCTGACTCAGATGGACTTGGACCTATTCTTGCTGGGCTTCACTCATGGGCTTGGCATTGATATCGAACTCTTGGGAGTTGGTCGAGATTTAAAAGTCAAGATATAAAAAGCTTATTCACAGGCAGTTTGGGGGGATCTCCTTTATTATCTAATCTATTATCTATTCTTCTACTTTTGTTCTAGGGTTTAGAAACATGAAAACCTTTATTTTTCTTCTTGTTATGAACTCCATGAACATGAGTACTTAATTTTCTTTTGGTTATGGATTTGTTGGATTTCACATAACATGATTCTTTGATTCAATATATTAATATTGTCTCATATTTATCGTTCACGATTCTCTGAAAATATAGTTGTATGATTGACGTATTACAACATGATTGATTGTTTGTTTTGTCATGTTGCAAATTGGTAGAACTTGTAATCGCATCTATTGCTAGTTTAGGGTTTATTATATGTAAAAGTGATAATCCTTGAATACAAGTAGCATAATTGTGAATATTGCTTGTAGTGATACATCCTAGTAATCACAAGTGAATCGTGACCTTTGTTAAATTGGTATTTCAACTGCTTTGATTGGCCTGATTTCATAGAACTTAATGCATCTAGGGAATTAAAATTGATTAGTGCTTTTACACGTTAGGTTGTTCTCTTTGATATAATTCATATTTGCATCTTTTAATATGTTTGTTGATGACAAGAGGAAATTAGCGGGATATTCTTGCAATCAAGGTATCTTAGGGCCTTTGATAAAAGTTGAGATTAAAAATCAATTCTAGTTATTGTGAAAAAAAGCATTTTTGTGAATAAAGATGAATCCTTGACCAATTTCTCTTCTACTTGATTTGATTTGCTTTATTTCTTTGTTTTGCTTTTATTTTACTTTTAGTTTATAAAAATCAGAAAACCCCCTTGTTACTTATAGGAAACCGAAAAATATTGACAACCCAATACCTCTCTGAGGGAACGATCCTTTCTTGCCCTTGCTTCATTATATATTTTGAGTAGTAAGAAAGTGTAATTATTTTTGACGCCTACGATAGCGATCAGATAGCATGTTTCTTAGACTCATATCTAGATGGTAATGATATGAGAATCTTGCATACTATATCTTTTTCAGAAATAGTTCTTGCGAAATAGAAAGAAGCATTGGTAATCTCAGAGAGCTTAATATGAAACTCTTCAAAAGTGTCGTTATCATCCATACGAAGATTTTCCTAACCAGAAGTGAGGGTTTGAAGTCTATGTTCCTTTTATGATGCATTACCTTTGAATACAGTCTAAAGAATATTCCAAGCTTTCTCAGAAGTTTGACACGTAGAGACGTGATGCTGAAGATCTCGACTTACAACATGTATGATAGCATTCAAACCATCTAAATTCTGCTTTTGCAAGAATTTTTTCTTTACTTGTATAATCAACTAAGCGTTACACTCAGTTTCCGATCAATCTATTTTCGGACGATTATATTCATTAATGACTAATAACCAAGCATTAAGATCGCGTGATTTAAGAAAAAAATTCATAACATATTTCCACCACAGTTAGTTTGTTCCGTTAATTCTTGGAGGTACGTTAACATAAATCGATTCATGTGAATTCCAATTCGTTCTTATAGGTTGGATCACACCAAACACTGATTGTTAGATCTTTTGGTGTTTGCCTACTCTGATACTAATTGAAAAGATGAGGGTACCCAAATACACCACAATCTCTTAAATATCAGCCTATAAGTCCGGTATCTTAAGTGATCGTCTATAGACAGAGTCGAGACGATACAACTTAAGTCCTATACCTTGTGTGATTGTTTGCGGACAAGGTCCAAATTATACGACAACAAGATATTTACTTGACAATAGTTACGATAATAACCGATAGACTATTAGGATCAATGTCAAGTAATTAGGATTAACGTACGCGTGTAATTTATTGAATTATAATGCGGAAAACAAATTAAATGACACAACAAGATTTTTTTAGCAAGGAAACCGCAAATGCAGAAAAACCATGGAACCTAGTCCATTTTTGAGTATTCTCATAATTAAGCCGCTATACAAAATCTAATACCAACTTCGTATAGTTGTGTAGGATCAGAATATCGCGACATCAATACTTTGCGAGATTAATAAATAACGATATCGCGAGAGAGTCACAGAGAAGTAAAATAAATGACGCAATGAATGACGACAGCCAGAACATGAGAAGAATGTGAAGACGCAGCGAGATTTAGGAGTGTCGCGAGAATTGGCATATGTACACTTGCGATATTTTGCAAGACATTCCCGAAAATAAAGGACTGACTTAGTTTGTCAACCATTTTTGTACTACCCTATATAAAGGGTTGAGTCAGTCTGTTGTGAAGGGGGGTTCTTTTTGAATTGTTAAGCAAGTCATTAGGAGAGAGAAAATTTAGAGTGATTGTAATTTCTTTAGTTCTGTTCTATCCTCCTTTGTAAACATTTGAAGAAAATAATCAATAAAATTTATAGTTATTCATCTTCAAATGGATTAGTTGAGTAAATTCTAGTGAGGGGTGTAGTGTAGGATTTCCTGCAACTACATATGCGCTAGAAACAGGGACAAGAAAATGTTGAACTGAGTGAAGATCAACATTGTGGTTTAGACAAATTTGGAGTAATAAGAAAAGAATTTCATACAATTTACGACAAGTTGCAGAAATTAAGAAATGACTAGAAGAATGAATACATCAGAACAACCAACAACTGTTAGAAGAAGCGGAGATTAGCTGGAGAAAGGAGAAATGAAGTAGGTGAACCCTCAAGAGTAAACACAAGAGATAGAGAAGAAGGCCAAATTCAACCAACATCATATAGAGTAATAGATTATGATAGGGTGAGTGTGCATACATGGAGATCAGATTCTATGGAAAAAAGAGAAGAAATGCAACAATTGATAAATAATGGACAAGAGGAGAGAAATCGAGAAGAGATGGGAGAAACAATTCAAGGAAATGAATAAATCGCAGCATTAGAAACATTGAGACGAACAATACACGAAGAAAGGCGGTTAGAAGCAAAAGAACGCGCAAATTTAACAAGGCAAAACCATGAGTTAAGAATGGAAAATATGAGGTTGCAGGATAGAAGGTCGAGAAGTAATACTAGGTCAAGATCAGGGTCAGTTAGAGAGGATGTGAGAAGAACATTACCTGTAGAAAATATTAATGAAGAAAATTTGGAAAGAGAGCTAGATATTGGTGAAGGAGGTTGCGAAAGAAGAGAAGTGGTAGGAGATCGTCATATTCCACGTCCTGAAATTCTACAGAATGGTCAAAATGACGGAAATCAAGGAAATAGGCAGCGTCAAGGGCAGAATAATCCAATTAATGAAGAAAATCAGGAAGAAGGAAGAAGAATCCACGAAGGAAGAAGAATACTGCATGGGAGAGAAACACGAAGGAAACAAAAGGAAATTGAAGATGACATTGAAAAACATTATATTGAACAAGCGCGACTAGCTTGCGAAAGGGAAAGATTAAGAGCAGAAATGGAAGAACGGGAATTGGAAGAAGCAATACGACAGGACAATCATGACAATAGAGAAAGAAGGCGCGAGCAAAATCGCAACAATGGAAACATCAATGAAGAATATGAAAGAATATAAAGGAGAACTGATAGACAACCAAGAAGACAAAATGACATATATAATGGTGTGAGAATTCGTGAAATAGATGAGGGAGAAAATCGCAGAGAAAGAAGTGAAGAGAATGATGAACCGAGAAAATATAAGTAGACACGAACGTGAGAAGGAGAGGCGAAATTAAAAGACCAATAGGTTCGAATTCTGAGGCAAATGAACAAATTTTGAGAGAATTGGCAGAGATGAGAGGAATATTGAACAACAAAAGAAGGAGGAAGAAGCAGGTTAGATGAAGCCATCGCGAGGCCGCGAAAAATCCTTTTACATTAGAGGTGCGGTTAGGAGGAATACCCCCAAAGTGCAATTTACCCGCATTAACTAAACATTTTTGATGGAACAACTTGTGCAATACAACACATCAAAGCTTATGTGAGATGTATGTTACAATAGGAAAATCATGATGCCATATTGTGCAAATACTTTTCATCAAGTTTAACAGGAGAAGCATTGAAATGGTTTGAGGGTTTACCAAGAAACACAATCACGTCATTTAACCATTTACAAGCTATATTCTTAGGGGCATATATAAGTAACAACTCTTGCGACCAGGTATTGAAGATGTGTTTGGGTGAAACAAAGAGTTGGCGAAAGTTTGAAACATTTAACGGTGAGATGGAAGACAATGTGCGGCGAAATGGCCTGGAAGAGTGGATGAAAGATATCTCATTCTATCGTTCATAAATGCTATGATCGCAACCAATTTGTTATATATTCAAATTTTTAGAGTCAAGAATACAATCACGATGATCGAGTTGCGAGAACTTCCAAGAGGAGTATATTGCTTTAGAGGAAAGGCAAAATGAGATGGAATCATATCCAATTGCAAATACAAATTCAAATGCTGCGAATGCAAGCTTATTACCCAAACTGATAAACACGGTGGCGAGCACTTCGCAAAGTCAGCAAGAAAGGATAATAGATGATGGAAAGCCAAAGATAGTAGCCATGGGAAGCCGTGATCAAGAAGAATTTGAGAGAGAAAAGAACTACTACAACCGTGGCGGCAATAACAAAATTCAAAGACTTGATCATCCGCAAGAAACTTATGGAAGTCAAAGGCAGAATTATCATGGAGGGCGGCTGACGTCAAATGAGTAGTATGGGAAGAAATCAAAATGCCACCACTAAATACTAGTGTGGAAAAAATATGGGAAGCTATACTCTTGATGGAAAACATACCCGCACCATGGAACATGGGGAATGAACCGCCACCAGGTGATAGGAGTCACGAATTCTGCTCTTACCATCGCTTTCATGGACATCTAACAAATGACTGTAGAAACATAAAAAGAATCATCCTCGAATGATTGACCAAGGAAAATTTGAATCACTTTCTAAAAGTGAAGAGAAAGTTCAACCATTACCACCACCACCAGTGATGCACAGGACAAACTCAGCAAAGGGGAAAGAAACATTCGTAATAGAAGTTGGAATGAAAGCCAAAAATTTGTTTTGCAACTCTATTATACATTCATACCGAGCAATTGAAGATTTTCATGATGATGTTCTCAGTAGGGTCTTTGCAAAGGATGCGATGATAGAGAAGTGATGAACATCGCGAAGGCGTCTTGATTAAAAAGAATCGCAAATGCAAATTATTTCTTTCACTACAGAAGAGATTCTGAAGGCGAGAGGCGCATGATAACCCATTGGTCGTAAAATGGGAAATTAATCCAAAACCCGTAGATGGCGAAGATGATGAAGCAGAAAACTCCGGGCGATCAATAGAATATTAATTGATACGGGGAGCTCAGTAAACATTCTTTTCTACCATACTTACAAGACTATGGGTGGGAAGGATGAAGAATTGATACCTTCGACATACAAAATATACGGTTTCAATGGCACAACGAATAAGCCTAAAGGAGAAGTTCATATGAGAATACCCTTGCAAGGATTATCAACCGAAATTTTGTTCGTGTAGTCGATGTGGAGTCCCCTTATAATGCATTGATCGGAAGGCCATGGTTGCACGAAATTCAGGTGTAGCGTCGACGTATCATCAATGTATAAAGTTTCCTCATCCTAGCGGTGTTGGAGTTATAAAGGGAGATTGGATGGAAGGACAAAAATGCTATGAGATTGATGTGGAGAGTTGCGAGGAAAGAGCCGCAAAAAGAAAGGGTTGGAAGCAAAATATAAAAGATGAACAAAGAAGAGAAAGGTTGATGGTGGATACCATAGATACAAGAGGTAAAGATACATCGCGAAGCAAATGCGGAAAACGGTGGAAAATCATGATGGAAAGGAATCATTAAAAGATTTGAATGGTGCAGAGGCGAGAGAAGCGAGCAGGAGAAAAAAGTGTAAGAAATGAATAATCATCAAGAAGAAATACGCGAGAATCTCGCCATCAAGAATGTATGACAATTTGATTGAAGAATTGAAAAATAAAAATGAATAAACAATGTAAGATTGTGCGATAGCTTCGCAAACAAAATGAATGATTGAATGAATTAACAAAAATGAAAGAGTGAGTGAATGGGACGAACCTTTATGGCGTACACCTAGTTCGCGAATGATATTTCGCAAGAGGCAAATGTAAGACCTAAAGTGCGTCATATAAGGGGTATCTCTTGACATGGCTCAGTGAAAAGGTTACACCGCTCCTGGAACCTGAGTCATGTAGATTTGGGGCCCATGAAAGCCTATCCGGGAGAGATACCTTGGATTTCCAACTTTATATATAAGGTTATACCCGGTTGGACGCCCGAGGGTCTCTTCCAAGGAGTCGGTGTATGCTCAAGGCGCAGGGTACGGTTGAGCCAAGAGTGCCTGGGGCATTTGAAGTGTCTCGGCCATTCTTGGCAAGTCTTGGTATATCTTTCGGCCCGAAGAAAACTCCACTTAGGATTTAGTCTCGTAACCATAAACCATATAGGTATAAGGGATAAGAGGCTGCGAAAATAACTGGTTGTTGTTAAGACCGGATGGGAGGAGCTAGTCTTGTATGGCCGATGTACGCCTCCTTGAAGGGGCAACCGGGGAGAAGATAAGGCGGCACCCTCCATTAGGGAGCCGATAAGTGTCAAAAGACGCAAATGTCATGAGGCTTTATTTTCGCAAGGAAATTTAGGCTTGTCATATTTGTGCGATGATCCTGTAGAGGCAATAATACTAACGCAAAGATAAGACGAGATCAATGGGTTTTTGCATGAAAATGTAAAGACGTCATGTGATTTCATCGCGAAGACGGCAATGTCATGGGCTTTTACATTTGCAAGAGTATTTAAGCCTGTCATATTGTCGCAAATAAAATATCCTGCAGAGGCAAAAATACTTAAGAAATGATAAGACAAGGTCAATGGGTCATTACATGAAAATGTAAAGATGTCCTGCGATCTTGTCGCAACGAGGGGTGGCGAAATAAGACCTTTAATTAGGAAGGCAAATAAGACCACACAAGAAATGATAAGGCAAGATCAATAGACATCTTCATCTGAGAAGACGTCCTGCGATCTTGTCGCAATGATGCACTTCAACATAAATAAAGATAAGGAAAATGATTATATTTCTTTATATAGAATTGCCAAATCTCTATAAATAACAGAGGCAAAGCTCAGAGGTTTCATTACTCAGAGATAATTGATCAAATCTCTCATTTGAAAATAAATAACAGAGGCAAGTATGGGAATGTATGAGATCAAATTTTGTTATTCATTTTCATATGATAGATTTATGCATAAAGGAGACAAGGAAATAAAGATTAAAGAGGAACTGCTTGATTAATATGTGCAAATAAAAGAAATAAAGATTGAATTCATATTTAGCAATCCAAGAAATTTACAATAAGGGGCTACAGAAAAAGAAGGTTAAAAGGGTATATATTATAAGAAGCGAAAGAAGAAAAAGAAGTTATTTCTTTGTTGATTCTTCTTCTTTGTCGATTCTTCGATTCCATCATTCTTTTCGTCGAGACTCTTCTTCGCCGGCTTCACTATCGAAACGTCGAGAAAGGCATATCTTCAGAATATCATCAAGAAGACAAGGGTATGAACTAAGAAGAATATGGTGATTATTGCAAAGCTGTTTCAATAGTTTGATTGCGAAACGAAACAAGCATTGTTATTGAAATTGCGTTCAGTAGCTTGCGTTGTTTCTTCAATTTAGAATACTTGTTGTTGCGAAGAGAAAGGCCATTTGCGAGTTGCTTTTTTTTCAGATTCAAGTTCTTCAATCCTTGTCTCGAAATCTCTTCTGGCCAAGTGAAACAAGTGACAATAAGTTAATAACAATACTACGAGAAGAAAGGAGTAATAAAGTAAAAAGGAATAATAAACAACCTTCTCGTCGGATATCATATCTTTATCCAAGGCGGTATGCTCGGCATGAAGGCTAACATCAACACCTAAGTTATTCTGGCATTATCTAGAACCTTCGCAGCCCAAGCGAATTCATCATCATTATTTATAACGAGAATTTAAACAATTTGATCTTATCGCTCATTAAGTATGGCATTCGATGAAGAGATTCATCTCGTTCAATTTGTACTTCGAGAAGAGATTTTTGAAATTTTGCTAATGCTTGTGCACCTTTATTGGCAATGCGGTCTTTGTCATCTATAAGGCCACTAATTTTCTTCCTTAGAGTTTTGGTTTTCTTATGGGAATCAAGATACATTTGTTTAAATCGGTTGGCTAAACCTAAACTAGATCTATGCTCAATCTCTAAGAGATGATATTTGGCTTGAAGTTCATTTAATGGAAAGGAATCAACTTTGTTTGACGAACTACTTAAAGATTCGTTGAGATGAGTGAGAAGAACATCATTATCCATAGGCTCGGGAAATGAATGGAGAAGAATGGCTTCTTCGGAGAGATTATATATGTCTGCGAAAATAATAAATCAGGCAAAGAAAAGCAGATGACAAAATAAAGACGACTTGAAGAGCAAAATTTTTTTACCATAAAGTTGTTGATTTGCACTTTGAAGAGTAGATATTTTATCCTTCTGAGAAGTAGACTCGACTTCCAACCTGTTGAATTTTTTCATCTTTCTTGCGAGACGTCGCAACTTCAGTGTCTAGTTCTTGGATCTTCTCTTTGAGTTGGAGATTTTTCTTTTCAAGGTTGTCGCGTCTTTTCTCGAGATCTGAGGCAACAACAAAGGAAGCTCTCCCGGACTATAAAGGAAAGTAAAGAAATTGTTAAGATAAAGCTTATAATCGAAGTCACGAGAGAAGCAAAGGAATATGAACATACCAAAGCATTGAGAGCATTTAAGAAACTCGGAAGTCAATGTTCGGGAAACTCCGCGAAAAGATTCATTATCCTCTAACAGCGGGGCATCGCAAATTTTAGCAAGAGCTTCGCAAGTAGCAGATAAATGATCATCTCCCAATCCTTGCATAGAATCGGAGAAAACACTAGACAATTGCGCCATAGCAGAAGTAGTCGAGTGATTCTCCTTCGCAGAGGAAGTACCAACCTCATTTTCATCCTCGTCAGAGCTCTCGCTGGTTTGGGAACTAGAATGAGAAGAGGGATGGGTTTTCCGTTTTTTAGAAGATGGAGCAGAAGATTTATCCTTGCGAAGAGTGATTTTATTCTTGCCCTTAATCTTCGCAGCTTCGGGAATGTCTATTTCTTCAACAACCTTCGCACACGAATGAAGATAAGAAACAGAGGCAACAATATTGTTAAAAATAACAAAAGAAAATTATTTCTTACTTCATCCATGATCGATCGGAGTATAGCCAGAGTACTCGCCTTTGGACGTCTTTCATAACTCCTTTTCAATTTGGCAATCTGAAAATTTTACAAGTCTAGTAAATATAAGAAGGAAATATCATATAACAAGCTTTGAAATAGGAAATATACCTCTTTTGCCTTCTCGGGCCACTTAAATTCCCAAGGATGATAGTCTGCGAGATGCTAGGAGTGTATGAGAACCCGCAATATAAGGTCCACTCAAAAACATAGGAACAACCCACCACTTCTCATCCTTGGAGTACCGAGGAACATTATTTTTGCCCGAGTGCCAGTCAACATCTTGCATAAGAAGCTTATCAGCATCAATTTTATCTTTTCTCTTCAATCAAGCACCCCAGCGAGATTTATTATTTCTCATATTTATTACTGCATAATTCGCAAAGAAGTTTTCTACGGTATATTTCTCAAATCTATTTCTAAATCCGCGAATCTAGGATCTTTGACATCATCGGGATATAAAGATCCCTTACCGCCACGGTTGGCGGAATTCAAGCATTAGACGAATACAATCGCCACTTAATTGATAAACAAGCTCGCGAAAATTTCTCATGAGCAAGAATTTCATAGAATAAAGGTATCTCGGGATCGTAGAGAGGAATGGGAAGGCCTGCGAGGATTTGACCTAGCGAGATTATGATCTTCCGATCATTACATTGATGATCGTAAAACAACTTTGCGAAAGTATAGATGAAGACTCTTGATCAGGAATGGTTGATAAGATGAAGCCCTTCTCTTGAAAATTCTTTTGAGCTTCATTAAAAAGGGGTTTATATGTGCGACCAAGTGAATCCATTTTTAGAGTATGGGAATGATTAGAAAATTGAAAATCAAGAGAAAGAAAGAAGGAAAGATTTACAGCAGCAGAAACGCAGATTGCGGAAGAAGAGAAGTCGCGACATCAATACTTTGCGAGATTAATAAATAATGATATCGCGAGAGAGTCACAGAGAAGTAAAATAAATGACGCAATGAATGACGACAGCCAGAACATGAGAAGAATGTGAAGACGCAGCGAGATTTAGGAGTGTCGCGAGAATTGGTATATGTACACTTGCGATATTTCGCAAGACATTCCCGAAAAATAAAGGACAGACTTGTCAACCAACCATTGTGTACTACCCTATATAAAGGGTTGAGTCATCATGTTGTGAAGGGGGTTCTTTTTGAATTGTTAAGCAAGTCATTAGAGAGAGAAAATTTAGAGTGATTGTAATTTCTTTAGTTCAGTTCTATCCTCCTTTGTAAACATTTGAAGAAAATAATCAATAAAATCTATAGTTATTCATCTTCAAATGGATTAGTTGAGTAAATTCTAGTGAGGGGTGTAGTGTAGGATTTCCTGCAACTACAAGTTGAGAACAAATAGACAACCCCTAGCTACTTAGTTTTCTCAGTATCCCTGCGCCTTCGACTTCTAGAGTCACGCACGTGAATCACCAATCCGTTTGATCGTACTGCAAACAGTAAAGGATAAATCTGTTTGGTAACATCTCTATTCAATCTTGGTAATAAGATATTTTGAGTCGTTGACAAAGGCTCTTCTGTTTAACCTGATAACCTCCTTTGTCTAGTTAGATTAATCTAAATTTTGATTACATAAATAATCAAATCCTAGATTTGCAATCGATCGATATAGAACTCAAAGAGTAACTATAAGGTGATACCGATATACTTAGATCCCATTCAATCAAAGTTTGCGCACACAATTCACAATATACGAAAACTAATAAGAAAAAACTTCGTCGTCTTCAGATCTTTGTTTGTCTTCAATAATAACCTGCACAACACAACTTGAATCCTCTTGTGATCAATACGCGAAAAACGGAGTCTGTTAACAATGGATTATCACAAGATGTCTTTAGATCCGAAAATGGTTCTAAAGATCCCATCAATACTTTGATCTAGTTTGAGTGAGCCTTATATCAGAAGAGAAGGTTCTCAAGAATAAACAAACGAGGTGCAATCAAAGTTTCAACAACCGTTAGTCAATCAAATCAATAATCGAAAACTAAAATAATAATGCAATTATCTAGTTTCCCACCAACGGTACTCGTAGAGCTTCTTGATCCCGTAGAAGTCTTTAAATGAGCGGTCGTAAGAGATTTCCCACCAAATAGACGGCTCGAAATATGGCGTGATACAACATAGGCAGCCAAGATGACGCTATACACTAAATAAACTGTTTTGCACTAAGATAACGGGACCCTACAGGGCCAGTGAACCGCGAAGGTGTTTCTACACTATAAATTCAGTGAACAAGTAATAAAGCTTATTGGCCGACACAATGAGGCTTCATTGAGGAAAGGCAAGACAAGGCCAAGTTGACAAATGAAACATGCGATTTTGGCATTAATTAAGGAATATCCATGGAATTGAGTTGGCCCAAACTCAAGGATGATGCGAGAGTGTAAAATAGGAAAAGAGTTTGCCTATGCATTAGTCCAAGGTTGGAAAAAGCTTGGACAGTGTGAACAAGCTAGTAATGCAAGAGTAAGCATTGTTATTGTCGAGCAAGTTGGCTAAGTAAAGCATATGATGCATGTAGAATGAGCTAAGAAAATGGATGAGATAATTGCAGTGCAATGTTAGTTATACATTGGCTTAGGCCAAGATGATTGCAGTGCCATGTCAGATGAGTATTGACTGAAGTCCAAGTTCAGTAAAGCGCAACAGTGGCACATTATGGCTCAAAAGGCGGTTATAAGTTGGTTATTGGCTTTACAAGTGTGCCAAAGGTGCAAGGAAAATGTGAATGGTTATGGAGGGAGTTTGTAACCATGAGGGAGAGTTCATAAGTACTTTGGAACATATGTTAAAGGTTGGCTCAAGTTAGGAAAGCAAGTGGCCGACATGCACAGTTATTGGCAGCTATGGAACATGTGGTTATTCCATACGTTTACAAGTGCTGTGCACCATTTTTGGCCATTGTAACCAGTGTATAAATAGTGTAAGGAATTATGAGAGAGTAGGATACAGAGAGGAGAGTTAGTGAAAAAGCGGGGGTCTAACAACCACACCCAGTATTTCGTTTAGGCAATCTATATGTACAAACTCCAATATAACTCCAAGAGAATCAACTAGACAGTTAGACTCAATCAATGGAAATAATCTAAGAGTTGTATAAATGTTTCTCAATGTAATAAGCAAATCAAACAGATAGAATTCGTGAGCCTGATTATTATGAGAAACAACTTGAATGGTACAAAAGACCAATGTTCAAGTGTTAATCAATTTATATCGACAAAAAGGTTGGATTATCTAATTGATTGAACTACGCACAACCTGTGATATTTCAATTATATAAACGAATATAATGCGGAAAATAAATAACACAGACACCAGAAATTTTGTTAACGAGGAAACCACAAATGTAGAAAAACCCCGGGACCTAGTCAAGATTTGAACACCACACTATATTAAGCCGCTACAGACACTAGCCTACTGCAAGTTAAATTCGGACTGGAATGTAGTTGAGCTCTAACCAATCTCACACTGATCAAGTTACAGTCGCGTTCCTTACGCCTCTGAATCCCAGTAGGACTCTACACACTTGATTCCCTTAGGTGATCTCACCCACAACTAAGAGTTGCTACGACCAAAAGTTGAAGACTTGATAAACAAATCTGTATCACACAGAAAGTCTATTGAATAGATAAATCTGTCTCTCACAGAAATACCTATGAGTTTTGTTCTGTCTTTTGATAAATCAAGGTGAACAGGAACCAATTGATACACCGGACTTATATTCCCGAAGAACGGCTTAGTAATATCAATCACCTCACAATAATCTTAGTCATATGGTAGTGAAACAAGATATTGTGGAATCACAAACGATGAGACGAAGATGTTTGTGACTACTTTTTATCTTGCCTACCGAAGATTAAATCTCGAGCAAATCTTAGAGAAATATTACTCAATACGATAGAACAAAGCAAGATCAGAACACACAACTACAGAGAAAATAGTTGGGTCTGGATTCACATTCCCAATGAAGTCTTTAAGTCATTAACCTATAATAGCTTTAGGAAAAACCTAGATTAAAGGAGAATCGACTCTCGTCTCAAATAATATCACACAAGAGGTGTGGGGATTAGGTTTCCCAGTTGCTAGAGTTCTCCCTTATATAATCTTCAAATCAGGGTTTGCAATCAATGTTACCTTGGTAACAAAGCATTCAATATTCACCGTTAGATGAAAACCTGATTAGACTCAAGATAATATCTTTCAACCGTTAGATCGAACTTAGCTTGTTACATACAAATGAAAAGTGACTTCATTTAGATATGAGTAACCGTACCTAAACGTGTACACCTTGTTGGCTCAACAATAGTTAACCGAAGTTAGCCATATGAACACTTTCATATCAACCTTGTTCATCTTAACACAACTAGTTCAAATGGCTCAAATGAAACTAGTTATAAAGTTTTTCAATTGTTTATATTCTCATAGAAGTATACAAGACACAATTGAAGCAAAGTCGATTTTGATTCACTCGGATCAATTCATGAACATTATAGCCACGGTTTGAGAAAAATTTCATTCCTTAATTTATAAGTGTATTAATTCATGAACAAACCGATTTTAGAACATAACCCACTTGTTTATGGGTAAAAATCGTTTCGCCGATTTCGGTAAATTCGGTAGGTGAGTGAGAAACTGGTTTAAACCCTAAACAAATGTGCTGCACTTTCTAGATTCGAGAGATCAATGCCGTACAAGTCCGGCCTAAACCAAGAAATGGCCGTTCCAGACTTGCTTCGGTCACAAAGTGGAGGAGAAGGGTTGATTTGGGGAGGGAAGCAAAGAAAGGTGTTGAGACCAGAATAATTCTAGGAGAGTAGTGTCTCGAATTGTATTAGAAAGTGAAAGCTTCGGAAGCTTGCAAGAGATGAAAGCTTTTTGGAGAGCTTGCAAAGTTGCCTTTTCTGAGAGTGTTGTATTTTTCTCCTGACCGAGACTTGTTGTCCGGTGGAAATAGGTAAGACCTATTTATACAAGTCGAGGCTAAAACGTACCCTGGCCTCATGAAGGAAGAGAGTAAAGGGTGAAATAATGGGAGGAGGTGGTAACCGCAAGGTGTTTATGGGTGAAAATGTTTTCACCATTATTTCCTCATTTATTTGACCGCTTTATTCCTATTCACGCTTTCTTAATGTGAGCGTAGTGTACGCTGCATGCTGTGACCGCCAAACCAAAACACTAGAAAGCATCCCCCAGTTTGTGTTGATGTCTCGAGTGTTGATTGCATCTTGAGTGCAAGTGGCGCTGCTAGAGGCGCGTGTGGCATGTGCGGAATGCCTTTGTTGCGGGTTGCACCTTGAGTGCAAGTGGCAATGCCAGAGCTGCTAGTGGCGTGTGTGGCATGTGCGGAATGCTTGTACGTTGAGTGTAAGTGGCAATGCCAGAGCTGCTAGTGGCGTGTATAGCGAGTGCCAATGGCGTGTGCGGAATGCCTTGATGGTAGGTTGCACGGTTTGCAAGTTAGGCTACCAGCGTGCGTGTTTGGCATGTGTCAATGGCACGCATGGCCATTGACATGTGTTTGGCATGTGTCAATTCAGCATTACATGCTATCTTTCGTGGATCCACGATCCACACATTCCAGACATCAATCATGTCACAAACTGGGGGATACATACTGGGGTATTGGTCTGGCAGTTTACGAGGCGTGCGGCGTGCAACGCGCCATCACAAGAACGTGTCAGGAAGTCATGGACGGTTAGAGATGAACATGAGAAGTGGGCAAGACTGGTCGTATGGCACCGACGCACAACTCCACTACTCCATCACTCCACTTCCTCCACTTCCCACGAGAGACGTGAATAAGGCTCAATGACTTGTATAAATAGGTTCTCCGCCCTATTTCAAAAAAAAAAAAAAACACAAGTCCAGACGAGACAGAAAACCAAGTGTTAATACAAAAAACATATTCCAACACCCAGAGCTTGCTTGCATCAATCACAAGCCTGCTCACCTTTCTGTTACAAGTCATAAGAAATCCAACACCTTCACAATCTCAACACCTTCTTCGCTTCCCTCCCTAAGATCAACCCCATCTCCTTCATTTTGTGACCGAAACAAGTCTGGAACGGCCATTTCTTGGTTTAGGCCGGACTTGCATAGATTGATCTCTAGAATATACAAGCACTCACCGCGCAGTGCATTTGTTTCAGGTTTAAATTCATTCCTCATCCACACCCCAAATTACCAAATTCTGCAGGAGTAGTTTTCACCCATAAACAACGAGTTAAACTCAGCTCGAAATATCAAATGTGTATTATCGAAGTCTATATAGATATATGACTTTTGTCTCAAATAGGAGATGGAGTAGAAATAGACTTTTGAGTGATAGATGAGTTCAAGTCTCCACATACCTTTTGTTGATGAACTTCCACAAGCTCCCATTAATAGTTCTTCATCTTCAATCGATGAACCCCGTGAAGTCTAAAGCTCAACTACACTTTCTATCCCAATCTAAGACTTAGCTATAAGTAGATTAGAAATCAAGACTTATAGTTTTGGCAACTAAACTTGACAAACAAGCTTGAGATAGCAACACTTGCGAGTTGGACCGAGCAGTGCTCTCAACAATCTCCCCCTTTGTCAATTTTAGTGACAAAACTATCAATACATATGGATTACAAAATAAATAGACTTTGTAGTTTCTCATCCAAATGCTTGATTTCCTTGGTTCTTCGACATTACTCGAAATCTTCGTCACTTCCAAGTACCCCCTTAGTCAATAATTCATCTCACAATAAAAACCACTCCCTCTTATATAATGATGATCCGTAAACCATATGTATTTGTAGTGTGAACTACACAATAATTCCCCCCCTTTTTGTTAATATAAATTGGCAAAGGTACGAAAACTAGCGGGATCATAATGAAATTATCATAGAGATAGTTCATGACTAAAAGAGAACATATCAACTTTTTTTCGATGATTTCACATAGTCGAAACTTAGTGTATTCATCAAGGAGTTTATAAAGCTACAAGATAACTCCTACAATATTCCACAGCCGCACTCCCCACAAAGATTTGGCAATTAAGCACAAGTTCAATTAATAACTTTCCCCTACAAAATGTCATTCCTGAAAGAACAACAAGAGCGACCTTACTATTACAAGAAAAGAAGGATTTATTTTTATACTTTGATCCATAACAGATCTTTTATCTACGTAGAAACAAATACGAAATTGAAACTACACTACACTACGTTCTAAGCAGCTTGATTGCCCAATAGATATAAATGAGTCCAGGGGCAAAAGGATAGAAACCTAATGAACCAAAACAACACTAATAGACTGCCGAAAGTGTTGAAATGTAGCAGTATCTAAATATTTTGTGAGAATATCAGCCAATTGTTATTCGGAAGGCACAAATTCCATATTGATAATACCATTTTCATAGAGAGATCTCTAATAAAATGATACCTTATGTCAATGTGCTTAGTTCTTGAGTGCTCAACAGGTTTTTCAGTGATGCGAATCGCACTTGAGTTGTCATAAAATATCTTCATTACACCAGTGTCAATTCCATAATCAGCAAGCATTTGTTTCATCCATAAAAGTTAAGTATAACAAGAACCTGCAGCAATGTATTCTGCTTCACATGTAGAAATGGATTGTGAGTTTTGTTTCTTTCTATGCCATGCCACAATATTCAACCCAACATAGTAAAATACCCCCGAAGTACTCTTTTTGTCTTCTACACATCCTGCCCAATCTGCATCTGAATAGGCAGTAAGATCTGTGTTAGTATCAAAAGTATAACATAAACCATACTGCGATGGTGTGTTGGATATATCGCATGATCCTATTTGTAGCTGCAAGATGAGATTCCTTTGGATTAGCCTGAAATCTAGCACAACAAGCAACACTAAAAGCAATATCAGGTCTAGCAGCTGTAAGATATAAGAGGTTTCCAATGATAGATCGATAAAGTTTTCGATCCACATTTACTCCTTTCTCATCTCGATGTAGTTTCCCAGTGGTGGACATAGGCGTCAGTTTTGGAGTTGACTTATCAAGACCGAACCTTGTCACAAGATCCTTAGCATATTTTTCTTGAGATAAGTAAATTCCATCCTTATGTTGTTGAATCTGTAATCCTAAAAAGAATTTTAATTCACCAACATTGCTCATTTCAAACTCCTTACCAAGACAGACTTAAAAATATTTTGCAAGTTTCTCAGAAGTCGATCCATAGATGATATCATCTACATGAACTTGAGTAATGACAACATCTTTCCCACTCCATTTGGTAAACAATGTTTTATCAGCTCTACCTCTCGAAAAACCTTTCCTAAGAAGAGAAGTAGTTAGTTTTTCGAACCAGGCACGAGGTGCTTGTTTCAACCCATATAGTGCCTTTTTGAGCTTAAGGACATGATATGGGAAATCAGGATTTTCAAATCCCTTAGGTTGAGCAACATAGACCTCTTCCTTTAAATTTCTGTTTAGGAACGCGGATTTTATGTCCATTTGAAATAGTTAACCTTAAGAAAACAAACATGAGCTAACAACAACCGAATGGACTCAAGGCATGCCACATGAGTAAAGGTTTCGTCAAAGTCGATACCTTCAATCTGTGAATATCCTTGAGCGACAAGTCTGGCTTTGTTTTTGACAATGGTGCCAAATTCATCAGACTTGTTCTTGAATATCCATTTGGTACCAACAATATTGATATTAGAGGGACAAGGTACGATCTCCCATATATCTTGTCTTTGAAATTGATTTAACTCTTCATGCATTTCATTCACCCAAAAGGGATCGCTAAGAGCTTCATCAATATTTCTCGGTTCTACTTGCGAAAGATAACAACCAAAATTGCAAATATTTTGAAGTTGTCCTCTTGTCTTAGCTGTAGAATCTTTTCCTCCAATAATATTGTTAGTATCATGATTCCTTTGAACCCAGAGGTATCGTGGAGGAACACGTTCTTGTTCAAAATGAATAGCCCGATCAGTGCTCTTCTCCTCGTCCCTAGAAATATCAGGATCAACGTCTGTTGGAATAACTTCAACTGATTCTGGGATTTCCTTGACTTTCTCATTTTTCTTAGTTGGAGGCAATTCAACAAGAGGATTATCATGACGAAAATTGCTCAGATCATCGATGATGACATTTGCAGATTCCATCATAACTTGGGTTCTGAGATTAAATACTCGAAAACCACGACTATCATATGCATAGCCAAGAAAGATACCTTCATCGCTTTTAGAATCAAAATTCTCTTTCCGTTCTCGATCTTTCAGAATGTAGCACTTACTTCCAAACACTCTGAGATAGTGTAAGTTGGGCTTCCTACCGTACCAAAATTCATAAGGAGTGTTTATGGTTTTTGACCATAGGTATACACCGTTGATCAAATAACATGTTGTAAAAACAGCTTCTCCCCAAAACCTTAACGGTAAGTTTTTGTTATGGAGCATTAACCTCGCCATTTCCTGAATGTTCATATTCTTCCTTTCTGCAACTCTATTAGCTTGAGGAGTAATGGGTGGTGAGTATTGTTGAATAATCCCCAATTTGTCACAAAATCCAAACACCTTAGTGTCCTTGAATTCAATTCCATGTAAGATCGCTTATAATTTTCTTTAGCTTGCGTACTTGTTCGTTCTGGATTCTATTAACAATAATCTTGAATTCACCAAGGTTTCATTCTTATGAGCTAAAAATGCCACCTAGGTGAATCTGGTGTAATCATCTACCATAACTAAAGCATACTTCTTCCCAGCAACCGTAGGTTGTTGAATAGGACTGAAGAGATCCATATGAATTAAATCAAGTGGAGCTTTAGTGAGAATATGTCGAGATGATTTATGTGGAACTTTCGTTTGTTTACCCTTTTGACAGGCACCACAGACACCATCAATCTTAGTATTGATTTTGGGAACACCTCTAACAAGTTCTTTGTTGATGATCTTAGTTAGAAGGCGATAATTAATGTGACCAAAACGCTCATGCCAAAGATGTGTAGATTCCACCTTATCTATAAGTATACTAGAATTCAAGACTTATAGTTTTGGCAACTAGACTTGACAAACAATCTTGAGATAGCAAAGCTTGCGAGTTTGACCGAGCAATGCTCTAACAGTTAGTCTCGTGTTTTGAGAGAATAAGCAATCACCAAGAGGGTGATGGCATGTTTAGTCCATTAGTTGGACAGAAGTTTTGTAATCTTCCTTTGATATAATAAATGGATTAATTATGTCATGTCTTTGTGTTTATGGTGTTGCTGATTTTGTGGTCAATTGGATTAATGCATGTCAAAACTCTTATGTTTATGGGGCATAAAAAGTTAGAAGAAAAAGAAGATGAAGACTTCCGTTGCGTAAAGCCTTATGAGTGAAGGCAGATGCATACTTTGATGCAAGCGTGCAAGGCTGAGTATTCGTGGGTAAAGTTGATTCACTGAACCACAGAGTGTTGTCGGTCATTTTTCATAGAAATTTTAGGCCGAAAATTGGGCATGTGACATCAGGTATTAGAGCTGTGTTTGGGGAAACAGTTCTTGATATTTTTTCTCTTTTTACTCAAGTTGGTGTAATTTATTTGTCAAATTTTGTGATGAATTGTTTGGGTTTCATTAATAATGAGACTAGAATAAGTTGGCCTTGTGTGGAAAGATTAATTATAATGAACAAGCTTGAGGTAGCAACAGTCCATGAAAGTTTATAACAAAGGTGTCAAAATTCCAACCCAAAGTGTTAGACGAACATGCAAGAATCATTGAAAACCGGGTTGTTCAATTGATTGCATGACAAAACAAAAGAGTATTCTGATTTCTATGGTGCAAGTCAGATGTTTTAAGTCCATCCTTCTCACAAGTATGCGAAGATTAAGCATTTGGAATGCATGTTTTCGTAGTGTTATCAGTACCATGTACATTACATGAGGTAATGAGAATTTTTTGAAAATTCCTGAACTCTAAGATGATGTTTGCCTTTGTAGTAGCAAAAATGATTATTGAGAACCTGTCTATGCGATAAAATTGAAGGTGTATCGTTGTAGCTAGTTTGATGGAAGATTAAATTTTTTCTCTCGATGCATATACCTTGGTAGTATTGCAAATTCTGGTTGTGGACCAGCATTTTTATGGAAATGTCATATGCCATGAAAGAAAAATTGGATAGCCAATTACTATCTAGCATAAAACTTATGGAATGGTTGAAGAAATAGACGTATGTTAGGGAAAACCGATATACCACGGTCTTACGTTTACATAGTGTTCTTCGTTTTTGACATGCGCACAAAGAGTGTGCTTTCACCTGGTTTATAAAAGTGGGATCAATATGCTTGGAAAAGGGTGTCCAAAGACCTTCATTTGATCATAACCACAAGCGGATGTTCTTGTCAACTACAAATCAGTATTGCTACTAAAGCTAATTTTGGAGAAGGGGAAAGACTAAAGTAACCAGATGTGCATGGGAAGTAAAAATGACTTCCAATTTTGAAGAAGATTAAAGTGTTATTGCTTTATGGTACGTAGGCAATAGGTTCCTCATTTACAAGGATTGTATCCTTGTTCGCAACCATCCAAGGGATTTTTCCGTGAAAGTCATTAAGTAATATGGCTTGTTGAGCTCTATGGTGATGCTCAGAATCACCAAGTTAAGTCCGTTCCAATTGTGCAAAGGTGCATAAGTTTGTGTCAAGAATTTGGGTGTTAACTAGCATGGAAGATATGCAACATTAGCATGCGCCAAATAGGATTTGGGTATGGACAAGATGCATAATGTGTTTAGAGATACAAGTTAGGCTGTGTTGTAGATGCATGGAGAAGGAAGGACATAGTAGTGGTGATGCATAAGGATGGCACGAGGTCATTCTTTAAGAAATCTTCATAAAATCTAAATCAACATGAAAGCCGTAGTTTGAAGGAGTATTCAACTAAGTGTTAATTATATTTTGTTTCGTTATGGGAGTTGCATAAGAACGTTGATAGTTAGAAGAATGCATGTGGCAATGTGATTTGAAATATTGGGGACCATATGTGTTGTCTCGCTTTCTTGTTTGTTGCTTAATTGCAAAGGTGAAGTCAGTATTGCAAGGCTTGTCATGTCTTACAAGTTGCAATCAGTTGGTGTGAGTACTTGCTGAAGTTTGAGTATACTTTCAGTTTGGGTCTAATAGACCTAGGTGTTGGGAATTGTCTCTCTATGTAAGATAGTAGTTTGAACCCATCAAGCGTTGGTATGTCAAGTTTGGTTGTCATATTTTAGTGAACCAAAACTCATTTAAAAATTCGCTTGATTATTTACTAGAGTCAACTTCGTATAGGTTAGATTGAAAGTATTAGGATATGAGACATTAAAAGTATTACGTGAAGACTTGAAGAATGTGAAGAAGTAAGGAGCTACAACGATGACATCATCCTTCCACTTGAGGTTAGTAATATTTGACTTGAACTGTTTCATTCCCTAACATATCTTTCAAGTCGTGCATATTGAAAACATAACTACGAAGCTGTGAGTGATTATACTCTAGTTAGACATAGTATTAAGGAATTACAATATGAAGTATAACGTCTATCTACTTCGTATATAAGACATCGAAATAATCGTATGGATGCTATTGTGATTATGTATGGGTATGGGTGAAGATTTCATCCTAGGAAACAATGTTTTTACATTGGTTTAAAGGAAGTACAATTCATAAACTTGTTTTGTGAATCGAAAGGGAAATCACTAGGCTTATTGGTATTGTTATTCATTGCAAATCTTTGGATTACCAATATGTGTGTTTAGTATAACCGCTCATAACTTGTTTATGTATCTTGGTAAAACTATTCACAAGGCCTGACTTTTGTATTGGTATGACATTTATTAGTGAAACTGATCTTAAGTAATCACCTGAAATGGTATGATCGATTTGTTGTAATTGGTATGACCAACTCTAGACATTGGGCAACCAATCCTAGTAAGAGGTGCAACCGATCACAAGCAAAGGGGAATCGATCCTTGTAAGAGGTACAACAAGTCTTACATATTGGTAACTGATCCTATGACTTGTGCAACCGAATACAAGTTAGATACCATAAATATGTGGTAACTGATCCTAGTACCTAGTCAACCAAATTTTGGAAAGCTTGTGTGACTGATCCTAGTACCCACATGGAGGTACAACCAAAACTTGTTTTGGTATAACCGTGAAACCCATGATTGGTGATTTTATAGGATAATCAATCACATAGTTCCTGGAAGTCAGATGAACCAATTCTAAACTTGTTTGGAAGTGTGGAAAATTGGTTCCAAGATTGTAAATATGAAAAAGGATTTACAAAGTAAAGATGTCGACATACTTTGAACATGTGCAGTAACGCTTATCTTTTATTGTTCAAAGATATTCCTTAATAGCTAAAGGAGAATCCAGGATCAAAATAAATTGAGAATCTTTTAATTAAGGTTTTTAGTTTTATATGCTTTTAATTTCCAGCAATTAAAATGCATATCTTTAGAAAATAAAAATTGGTAATGTACATTTACTAATTGGAGATTTTCTACTGAGATTTCGGTCAATATTTGGACAAAGCATTTCAAGGAATTATGGAAACCGAATTTGGAAATATATTGCATATCTTGAGAATATTTTCGGCTTTGGAAATTCCTTGGTGTCCAAACTTTCTTGGTCTATAAATATTGAAGTTTGCATTTCAAGCAAACTAATCCTCATAGCCATCAAAACTACCTTGTTGTGTTGTTACTGGTGGAGCCGTCTATTCGGAGAGGCAGTATTGGTCGAACTGCTGTAATCTGATTTTCACCAAAACTGTTTCAATACAGTTTTCCTCATAACTGCTTCATTTTATGTATAATCACATAAAGATGTACGATCGTGACTACATCAAATACGATTCCGTGACAACCGTCTTCAATCCAGTTTTGATTTAACTAGAGCATTCCCGGTCCCACAGGAAAAATCTAGTTTCTAAGTCGAGGCGAGACGCTAAGGCAACTTTACTAGTCACGGTCGCTGGAAAATATCAACATAGCCAGTGGGCATCCTAATCACTTCATAAACGGAGTCGCAATAACACTTTCAATACGTGAGACACCTACAACGTGGCGAGCATCTCCTCACAAGGAGATGCACACATTTCAATCTTGTGCGCATATGGAATAATGGGATTGTCCCCCCGCGCGAATTCCAGATAGCAGACATCTTCAAAATCCCATGCGCAAGCAAAATGCAGCAAGGAAGTGCACCCTTGTGCGAGCATTGAGCAGCATGACAATCACTATCTTCTGGGGGCGAGTTGCATATCACTTCAATGTGACTGAGTAGCACTTGGGGGCGAGATATGTAACACCTCATGGTCTAAAATGACTCTTTTGGGGCGAGCTGCGTAACACTCCATACTCTTGGGGGCGAGTTACATAGCACCTAATTTCAATGCGGAATTCAGCTTATGAAAATCGAAACTTCAGGTAACCCAAACTTCTTATTCCTCCAACGAGTTATAGGATTAAGAGGGGGCGAGCATACACCCTAATATTTTGACGTAATTATTACAATCAGTAATCGTAAACTGTTATAGTTATGTTGATTGAATTATTGTACTCCAGTTCAAAAGCAACTGCTGCACTCGGTTGGACGCAACCGATGTTGTCCAGTTTTGCTTACGAATTCTGTACTTAGTTGGACGCAACTGATGCAGTCTAGTTGCACTCAATTGAACGCAACTGATGCTGTCTAGTTTTATTGTAACTATTACACCTAGGTTTATCAAACTGTTTAAGTCCAGTCCCTCAGCAGCTGCTGCAATCCAGATGATCGCAGTTGTTGCAGTTCAACTTTGCTCGTCGCTGCTGCAGACCAGCTGATCGAAGCTGCTGCAGTCCAGCTCCGTTCGTCGTTCTCGCAGATCCGCTGACCGCATTCACGCCAATATTGCTCGTCGTTTGTACCATAAGTAAAAATACCACTTAATGAGCCAAATTGATACTTGAATCATATTTTGGTCCTAATCCAAGCCTGCTAACCAGTCAACCAAGGCAGCCCACCAGTCTGCACAGACCGTTCAATGGTCAAAGTCGGTCAACTATCAAAGTCAACGTCCGGTCAATGTCAATGGTCAAAGTCAACGGCCGGTCAACAGTCAAAGTCAACCGTCGGTCAACTATCAAATCGGGCCGCACCCCTAGCCAATTTTCAATCTTGTAGCCAGCAATGCTTCTAACCAATTCCTGACCAAAAACTCTTCCGTGATCACAACTGGGTCTCCAACCATGCCGCCGACCTCCATCCCACTGCCAGACCATCATGCTGGCCAACCATCAAGCCAGTCCCTACCCATGCGATCAACTGCTCCATGGCAAGTGTCTACCAATACGCCAACCATCATTTATGCAGAATTTATCATGGAAGCATAAATGTGCAGTTCATGCAGAATTGAATTCCAGCAGTTTCAGCCATGCGAATTGAGTTCCAGCAGTTTCAGCCATGCAATATTCATTCCAGCAGTTTCATACATGCAATAATAATTTCAGCAGTTTCATGCGGAATTGAAGAGGGAGGTATAAATGAGCACTTAGTGCCATTTAAGTTATATTGAAATTATGTATACAATTGTATAAATAGGAGGAGCAGAAATCATAGAGGGAGGTAGCCAATAGGAGATAAAAGATACACTGTAATTCCACATATCAATAAAATATCACCCCAAGGGGATTCGTCCGTGGATGTAGGCAAACCATGACGAACCACGTTAAACCTTTGTCTCTTTATTTGTTCTTCAATTCGACTCCTAACCCAAAATACACACCAAACTATCCATTCATCGTGTTTCGTGCCCAAAAGTAATTTTGGGTACAAACATTGGCGCCGACTAAGGGGATTATGAGAAAAGGAATCGTGTTTTCCCATTAAGAAAATTTGTGCAAAATACTTCAAAATCATGTCCGTCAAAAGGCAGTTTGGACATCTTGAAAATCACTGGCCGCATCCAGGCCGATCGCAATTGTTGTATCCAAGTGATCGCAATTGCCGCCGACCATGTAATCGCAGATACTGCAGTCAAGTTGATCGCAACTGCTGCAATCCAGATTCGTTGTTCGAGATCTGCTAAAACTATTACCTTCGGTAACTACTAAAGCTGCATCACAAAAAAGACCGATGAAATCTCCCCTAGGACGCTCGGTCCACGGTAAAAGATGGCGAAAAAACATCATCAAAATTGTTGCTAGATGTTCGATCTGCAACATGGCTTGGTCCAGTTTTGTTTTCAATCACTGCAGTCCAGCTGATCACAGCTACTGCAGTCCAGTTAATTACAATTACTACAGTCCAGTTGATCGCAACTGCTGCAGTCCAACATCGCAGTCGGAAGCCACCACAGCTGATTCACTGCAAAAATCACCAAGATTGTTGTCAGGATGTTCGATCCGCAACATGTTCAAATCCGCTGTTGTGGCCGCCGGCTTCGCAAGATTGTCAAGTTGCCTACATCTCAAGGTGCTTGAATACCCCAGGGAAAATCTCCAGAAAAGCATCTCAGAAAGTTCCAGAAAGGGCCACAAAAGTGCAGCAAAACCATGGTGAAAGGTCCGTGAGAAACAACAACAGTCCCTAGAACCGTTGCTAAAAATCCAAAGGGAAATAAGAAAATAGAAAACAGTTACAAAAGTTCAAAATCAATGGCAACAGTCCAGCAAACCGTGACAGAAAATTCAAGACTAAAGAACACGGTTTAGAAAAACCGTTGCGAAAAGTTCTCATGCAAAAAAAAAATAATCTGGAAAAGCCGGCGGCCTCAGATCTGTTCACCCTCTTCAGGGGTTTCGTTCACCTACCTTTGTTTTCACTCACCCACGTCAAAGGTGTCCATCACCCACGTCAGAGTTCTTCGATACTTCCAGGTACATCAAAGTTCGATGCGCAGCAAATGACCACCGTGGATTTTCCGAGGTACATCAAACTTCGATGCTCCGCGATACATCAAAATTCCATTCTCAGCAACAGTTTGATGCAACGGTGGTACATCAATCTTCGATGAGCTGGACACACAGACCGTTGATGCTCCCTGGTACATCCATTTTCGATGCTCTGTAAAACATCAAAATCAAATTATTTTTTTTTTAAAAAAATGGCGCCGAAGCCGGCGGCCATTACGAGCGGCGACGGACAACGGCGGCAAACGGCGGCCAGACCCGGCAGCCAAGGCTGGCGGACATTACGAGCGGCGACGGCCAACGGTGGCAGCGACAGCGGCAACGACAGCGGCGAACGGCGGCAGCGGCAGCAGATGCCTACGAGAAGAGTTAGCGGAGATCGGCAGATAAAATGGCGAGTAATCGTTGGAGGCGATTAATCGGCGGCGGCTGATTTTGTTTCGATGTAGCTCGTTGCAACGTAAATCCATAGTCCCGATTCGGTGTGGCGCGACGCAGATTTAATTTCGTGGCCCTTGGATGATTCCGCCCCTTTTCTCTTGCCTTGCGGATATGTACACCCCACTTGGGCTTGTTCTAAAAATTTGGTTCGTTGATATCTTCTTCGTCTCACGTCCGAATTGGATGATTTTTGGCTCGATGCGATCGCATTTCAATATCCTACGACATGAAGGTAAAATTTTGCAATTGGAGAGTAATATTTTTTGGGTACAATCACGTCATCAACATGTTTGGAGCAAGGCACTAACCAACCAATTTTGTTTCTTCGATAATTTCTTCTTCGTGCATCCAAACTGAGTGATTTTCGGCCCGATGAGATCGTATGCCAATTCCCAACATCGTGAAGGAGAAATTTGAATTTTAGGAGAAAACTGAATTTTAGGAATGTAAAATGGCGGCACCAGAAACGGTCACATTCAATCACCGTCGAAACTGCTATAGTCCAGTGGATCGAACTGCTGTAGTCCTTTTTCACATATTTACTACAGTCTAGTTGATCGAGATGCTATCGTCCAGGTCCTCATCCATACTACAATCCAGTTGATCGAACTACTGCAGTCCTTTTCCACATAACTACTACAGTCAGTTGATCGAACTATCAGTAATCAGCCACAACAACATTCTGGCGATTGATCGAATGTCTTGATCCTTTTTAATTCCTACTGATCCAGTTAATTGAACTAAGCATGTGTCGATTTTCACCAAAACTGTTTTAATACAGTTTTCCTCATAACTGCTTCATTTTATGTATAAATGTTACAGTACAGCCGATCGCAGCTACTGAAATATAGTTCCGTGACAACTGTCTTCAATCCAGTTTTGATTTAACTAGAGCATTCCAGTCCCACAGAAAAATCTAGTTGCTAAGTCGAGGCGAGACGCTAAGGCAACTTTACTAGTCACCGTCGCTGGAAAATATCAACATAGCCAGTGGGCATCCTAATCACTTCATAAATGGAGTCGCAATAACACTTTCAATACGTGAGACACCTACAACGTGGCGAGCATCTCCTCACAAGGAGATGCACACATTTCAATCCTGCGCGCATATGGAATAATGGGATTGGTACCCCGCGTAAATTCCAGATAGCAGACATCTTCAAAATCCCATGCGCAAGCAAAATGCAGCAAGGCAGTGCACCCTTGTGCGAGCATTGAGCAGCATGACAATCACTATCTTCTGGGGGCGAGTTGCATATCACTTCAATGTGACTGAGTAGCACTTGGGTACGAGATATGTAACACCTCATGGTCTAAAATGACTCTTTTGGGGCGAGCTGCGTAACACTCCATACTCTTGGGGGCGAGTTACATAGCACCTAATTTCAATGCGGAATTCAGCTTATGAAAATCGAAACTTCAGGTAACCCAAACTTCTTAATCCTCCAACGAGTTATAGGATTAAGAGGGGGCGAGCATACACCCTAATATTTTGACGCAATTATTACAATCAGTAATGGTAAACTGCTATAGTTATGTTGATTGAATTATTGTACTCCAGTTCAAAAGCAACTGTTGCACTCGTTTGGACGCAACCGATGCAGTCCAGTTTCGCTTACGAATTCTGTACTCAGTTGGACGCAACTGATGCAGTCTGGTTGCACTCAGTTGGACGCAACTGATGCTGTCTAGTTTTATTGTAACTATTACACCTAGGTTTATCGAACTGTTTAAGTCCAGTCCCTCAGCAGCTGCTGCAATCCAGCTGATCGCAGCTGTTGCAGTTCAACTTTGCTCGTCGCCGTACCGACCGATCGAAGTCTGATCATGAATCGGCCGTTCGTCGTTCGCATCCACCTGACCGCAATTTCCCTTTTCTGATGTGCTCGTCATTTCTATAATCCAGCTGATCGCAGCTATTGCAGTTAAACTTTTCTCGTCGCTGCTGCAGACCAGCTGATCAAGCTTTCTTTGCAGTCCGACTCTCCGTTAAATCGTTCCTCGAGTCCGGTGACCGCAGACTCTGCGCAGTATTGCTCGTCGTTTGTACCATAAGTAAAAATACCACTTAATGGGTGATGAGACTCAATAATGTTGTAGTAATAAGGTTCGTTAAGACTTGTGAAAGCAAAAGATTTTAGACTTATAAAAATTAATAAGAAAGAAAAATTAACCCAAAATTGATTCAAGATATGAGAGAATAACCAAGACACTGATTTCACTATTACACATGAATGAATAATGGTAAATAACCCAAAACTCTAATTATCTTTTAAATCCCTTGTTTCTTAATTCACAAATAATAAAGCAAATTCTCAAAAATTAATTGTATCCTCTAAGCATAGATTATCTTAATACAAGCATAACCTATCTAATTGAATCACAACTAATGAAAAGAATTTTGCAAACAATTTTGAAACTCTGCAAAAGCAGTGATTGAGTGAATTATAAATTATAAATTAGAGAAAATAAAATGGTTATCGCTTATTCATGCGTAAATAGCTTCCTCATTGCCTTGGTTGTGGGAGAATTAGCCGCTCATCATGTTGGAAACACGCTCAAAAATCATTTTTATTGCTCAAAAGAGGTGTACAAATGATGAAATGGAGAAAATGATGAAAATCAAGTGTTTGCAACGATTATAAGTGTTGCAACCACTGTTACAAAGAATGATAAAACTGTTACTTTTCTTTTAAGTCTGCCTCCGTATTACGACCCTCGGTTCCGTGTCGTTAACACTGTTGATAAACGACTGTCTTCAGAAGTGTAATGTTCTTCGTGTTCTTCCTTCACAGCAACAGCAGCAGAATTGTGTAACTTGATTTTTATTGCTCTGTTCTTCTCCCAAACTCTCCGTATCCCTTCTATGACCTCCTAGCACCTATTTATAACCCAGCAGAAGCAAAATCTCGCATGTAATTGCAATATATTTTTGATTATTCTCCATGCAAGAAACGGGATATTTTTTTCTTTATTTTCTTCATCACGCGCCCTGCAAAATTTGTTATTTTCTTCCTCATTTACCTTCTACACTCGTCGGGCAACAACCCACACACTCCAAACACGAGCAAAGTGCACGTCTCAAAGCTCACAGTGATTCACGATATCCCGTGAAAAACTCCTCCCTTGCACACGCACCTCTGTTCTCTTCGTTTGAATTATTCACCAAATTTAGTCGAACCAAATACATACACCAAGTCTGTTAAGCCCAAACAGACCATCCCAAGAAGTTTCAGCCATTGAGTCGCCTTCAAAGCACGCCAAAAATCCAAGAAAGAATCGCGTTGAAGAACGATTTTCCGCCAAAACGAAATTTGAAATGGAGAGGATGAAGTGCCCCGATCCAAAACAGGCGCCTTTATCATCCGAGGTGCCCGGGGTGCCCTTATCCAAAATGAGGGTGCCTTTATCACTTTTCTCCAGGGGGTCCAACTAACACTTTTTGAGCAACTTTTTCCACACAAGTGTATTTATCCAAAAACACCTACACAAACATAAAAACACCATAATAAGTACAAAATCGAGTGCCAACAATATATAGTATTGAGATCAAATTAGACACAAAAATGTGTCTATTAATGGGCCAAATTGATACTTGAATCATATTTTGGTCCTCATCCAAGCCTTGCTAACCAGTCAACCAAGGAGGACCACCAGCCTACACAGACTAGGTCAATGGTCAAAGTCGGTCAACTATCAAAGTCAACGTCCGGTCAAGGTCAATGGTCGGTCAACTATCGAAGTCGGGCCGCACCCCTAGCCAATTTTCGGTCTTGTAGCGCAATGCCGCTAACCATTCACCAAAAAACTCTTTCGCACCGCCAACTGATGCCTCCAACTATGCCGCCGGCCGGCCTCCATCCACACTGCCCGACCATCATGCCTGTCAACCATCAAGCCGGTCCCCTACCCATGCAATCCGATGTTCCGCCAAGCAAGTGTCCACCAATACTGCCACCATCATTTTATGCAGAATTTATCATGGAAGCATAAATTTGCGTTTCATGCATAATTGAATTCCAAAGAAGCCAAACCATGCGAATTGAATTCCAGCAGTTTCAGCCATGCAATATTCATTCCAATGATTTCATACATGCAATAATAATTTTAGAAGTTTCATGCGGAATTGAAGAGGGAGGCATAAATGAGAAGTTAGGCCATTTAAGTTATATTGAAATTATGTATACAATTGTATAAATAGGAGGAACAGAAATCATAGAGGGAGGTAGACAATAGGAGATAAAAGATACTTGTAATTCCACATATCAATAGAATATCACCACCAAGGGGATTCGTCCGTGGATATAGGCAAACCACGTCGAACCACGTTAAACCTTTGTCTCTTTATTTGTTCTTCAATACGACTAACCCAAAATACACATCAAAATATCCATTCATCGTGTTTCGTGCCCAAAAGTAATTTTGGGTACAAACAGAGGTATATTTGGGTACCCTCGAATTTTCAATTGGTATTAGAGCAGGAAAACACGAAAAGATCTAACAATCTGTGTTTGGTGCGATCCAACCTATGAGCAGTGAATTCGAGTTCTCATGAATCGACTTCAATTAACGTACCGCCAAGATTTGACGGAACAAACTATCTACGGTGGAAATCTGCTATGAGATCTTTTCTTCAATCACGACACTTTAATATATGGCTATTAGTCATCGATGGTTATAATTTCCCGAAGGTAGAAAATTCAGAAACTGAGTTTAAACACTTAGTGGATTTTTCAAATGAAGAAAAGGCTTTTGCTAAGCAGAATTCAGATGGTTTGAATGCCATTATACATGTCGTAACTCGTGATCTACAACATCATGTATCAACATGTCAAACTTCGAAATAAGCTTGGGATAATCTTCAGATCGTATTCGAAGGAAACACATCAGAGAAAGAAGCTAGACTTCAAACTCTTATGTCCGATTGGGAAAGTCTTGAATGGATGACAACGACACATTTGAAGAATTTCATATTAAACTCTCTGAGATAATCAATACCTATTTCTCTCTTGGAAAGACTATTTCTCAAAAGGATATAGTATGCAAAATTCGCAGATCATTTCCATCTAGATACGATTCTAAAAAGCATGCAATCATTGAAGCTAATGATCTTACCTGTCTATCAAGAAGTTCCTAGTTGGAAAACTAAAGATATTTGATCGGAGTATCTGTCTAAACAAAAAGACAATCTGGCCTACAAAGGAATAAAAAGGGTTAAGACTCAATTTTCGAAAAACTCTCAAGATCTGGAAGATCAAACTGTTGAAGATGAAGCTGAACTAAATCATCATTTGTCTCTTATTACTCAACGATTCAAGACGCTGTTGAGACACCGAAAAAGAGAATCACCTGTGTCAAAAGGAAAACATGTCCATTCACATAAACATGAAGATACTTGGGATGATGATGATATTATTCCTCAATGCTACAAGTGCAGAGGTGATGCGTGTCGTAGGTGCAATCAAATTAATTAATATTTCCACTCAATTAAAAATAATATAATGGAAGTCAAGTTCGTTCCCACGAGGAGCAAGAGATTCTAGTTGTAAAAATTGTCACGAAAAGGGGGGTGTAAAAAGCAAAAGAAAATAAACAAAGCAATTAAAAGATAAAGTTGAAAGCAATAAGAGAGACAAGATCAAGGAATCCTTCTTCGTCGCAAAACAATGAATCAAGTTATGTTCTTTTCTACTTGTTATTAGTCACAAATTATCACCAACCGTAGGTAAAACAGCTAGATCAGTGCTAAACCCCTAAATCCCTTGTATCACCGGATACGGAAGTTCTCGACTACCGGATTCTATTTACCAAACCACCTAGTAGTAGATCACTCTAGATGTAATTTAAATAAACGCATTAAGATTTATGAACTTATTAGGTCAATATTAGTAGTTGGACTCTTAGATCAAGGTCTACTTGCTAACGTTGTTTTCACACACAATTGCTCCACGGAATCCCTCCGTAAGGTCTCGTGTTTGCTACTTATGTAAAAAGTCAAGAAACGATTACTTATCTCCTAACTTTCAATAGCTTTAGATTAAACCGACAAATCAATTTAGTTGGCCACCCAAACAATCTATCAATCAATCATGAATGTCATTAAGATCATTCCTATTAGTAAAAACAAATGATAATTATGTGAAAAACTTCAAGATAGAATTGAAAACAAAAACTTAAATCATATTAAGAACTAGGAATTCATCCTCAATCAATAATAGAATTAGCTACTCATGCTAAAGAGTTCACACAAAGAATAAAGAAAAGAGAATGTTGTGTGTGTAAAGAGGTGTGTAAAAGATGTAGAAAACTTCTCTATTTATAAGCTTCAATATTCTCCAAATCTTCCAAGGAATAGAACCCTTTTCCTTTTGCAATTCAATTTCCAAATTCAAGTCTTTCTCATCTTCCATCTTCTCTTTCCAAATTTGAGCCCAATTCTCCATCCAATTCCTAGTCCAAGTCTTCACACCCATGAGAGAAATCCACACAAAATTCTGCAACTTTTGGCTCACCGGAAAACTGGTATTATGGCCGGAATCCGTCACCGCCGGCCATCTGAAAATTTCACCGTCACTGGTATATTCGACGGAATATTCCGTCAGTCCATCGTTAGGAATAACGGTCAAAAGGGTCAACCGTTAGTCAACCGGGTCAAGGGAATGAGGAGTCAGACAACGAGTCAGCTTCTAACTCGGTCTTCATCAATCTTACTCGCTTGAGTAGGTCGGATCGTTCATCGGCCGCATACGAGTTAACTCACTGAAGTAGAAATCCGACCGAGTTTTATCTATTTCTCCATCGTTTCCAGGCCAACTTCCGGCCTTTTCACAGCTCCTTCTCTGTATCAAATCCTAGCACATACATCTAACAATTCTTCTCTTGCGATTTATTCATTACCCCCAGCAACAGATCGAATCCATTTTCCTTCAATTGCAGCCACCACCATCATCGATAGCAAAGATCAGTCTTCAAACTCCTTCATCAATCAGTTCTTTCGTTCACAACCAAACCCTATTTTCTTCTTCGTCTCTGTAACACAGAAATCCAGCTCCTTGATTTTCTACTTCTCGGCAGTTTATTCCTCTCCCAACTTCTCTGTCTCAATTTCAGATGGGATTTATGAACGAGAAGAATGGGTCTCTCGATTTTAATCTGTTCTCTCTGGTTTCAACAGCAGCCATGACTGCTTTTCAATTTCAGGCGAAAGGGAGGAAAGAGGAGAAGATAATCTTCTCGACAGATTTAGGGTATAAGTATTTGGGTGGATATTTGCACCCAAGTGATAAGGACCACCCTTCTTATTAGATAAGGGCCACCCTTCTTATTAGATAAGGGCCTGGCTTTAGTACTCCTCCAAAAGAGAGTTGCCCCTTAACCTTGGCTGGGCTCCAGATAGTGTTCGCCCCTGAAATGACAATTTTTCCCTTTTTTCTCAAATTGGGTGATTTCTTCTTCTTTTCGTTCGTGCGACTCCAAAATAGCTACAAAACTCAAAACAAGCGTAAAATACATAATTTACAAGAAAAATAGCAAAGAAAGCATAAACAATAGATAGTAAATAGGATGTATTCTACACCCTATCAAATTCCCCCACACTTAGACTCTGCTAGTCCTCGAGCAAATCAAACTAAAAACTCACAACTTCAAAGCGTTCAAGCGTCCCAAGCATCCAAAGAGTTATGAGGACATAGAGTTTCGCATTCTAGTAATAAGAAGTTGGAAATACTAAAGAACATATTCTCATTCTTAAATGTTGAGTGAGAAATAACCACACCATAATGAGAGAACGCGTGTTTGAGAAACGATCAATAAGCATTTCGCCTCGACTTCTGCCTCACCAAAAGGATTTTATGATAATTGCACTCAAAAAGACGGCTTTTTATGGTTCTCACATGTGTGCAGGTAGGAATGAAGATAGAAATCCTGCAACACGTTGAATGGTGGGAAGGACAACTTCCGAAATATATTTAAAAACCCACATCTTTTAATATTTTGAAAAACCATTTTTCTGACGATCTCTACGAAAGGAAATCAACCATTATTATCGAGGATGAGATTACTTACTCACCTTCACATCCGATCGCCAATTATGATAACACCACTCTAACGGCATCCAAAAGAAACATCTTCCGCTCCTCGTCTTGATTACTCTTCTTGGTCTTCGGTTTCGGTTTCAACTATTGGTGATAAACTCTCGAATTTCATAAATCCTTGCCGATTTGTAACTCTTTTTAACTTAAAATCCTTGTCGCTTGAAACTACCTTATAGATTTTCCTTCCCCACGGCTTTTTAAAAAAAACAAATTTTTCTTTTTTTTTTTTTTTTTTTTTTTTTTTTTTGTAACAAAACAAGAGAAATTAAATACAAAATAAACCATGGCCGTGGAAGAAGTATTTTACCGCTTGATTCTTCACAACTTGTATCGTCTCGAAATCATAAACTTCAACAATTCTCACCTTTTGATTTTCTTCGCTCTTGTGAATAAGTCTTCATACTTGGATATAGAATTACCTCATTGTATTGTAAGTCCTCAACATATATGTAAAATCCGCTCATTTGTATGTTGCTTTACTTGAGTTTGAAATTTGCTCTTTTTCTCGTTTTGTTGCTTATAAACCTTGAACTTTTCCAACTTTCCTTGTAGATTTTAATGTCGCTCCTTGTTGATGATGATGGTGTTTCTATGGATCCGTTGTTGTCGAGAGAGAGAATGGTGCTAACTGCAAATCGAACTACAAGAAGGAAGCTTTCATCTATAGACGTCACCCTCATGATTGACAAAATTAGCACTCAAGAGATCAAAGAGTAGTGCTTCTATTGGTGGGAGGTTGGGTAGCTCACCATTCTACCCGGAATTTACGTACGGTGACACACACTCAAAAGAAGCTCTTTAGTAGATGGAAAATTTCTGGTCGGTGCCTCACATGATATGAATACGGGTAGTCTCCACTAATGATTGATCAGCAACTCTAATAATGCATTTCTCCCTGCACCAAATTCGCATCACCGGCATGATTAAATCCATTATTTAACACTCAAACAAGCAAGAAATCCGAATGTAGTTCTCTAACATTTCCAAGTTCAATTATGTCGGTCAAAATCTCTATGTAAACATACCTAGAAGTATGCTAGTGACTCTAAAATCTCTAAAAGTTGGAGGTTTTAAGTAAAACTTTTTTTTTTTTTTTTAAAAATTTTTAAAATTTTTTTGTAATTTTTTTTTTTAAATACATGCTTAACCACTCCCCCACACTTAAACCTTACATTGTCCTCAATGTAATTGAATCCTCCTAGTAAAGTCAAGGTGAGAAATTTTAACATGATAAGAAACAAGAAAAAGAGATAACAAAAAGCAAAAAGATAAGAAATACAAAACCTATGGGTTGCCTCCCATTAAGCGCTTGTTTTAAAGTCGATGACCGACTTAGCTCTTGTAAGATTCACTCCCCATATACTAACAATCGGAAAATTTGAGGATCCACCCATAATACCTGTTTTGAAAACAATAACTCCATACAAATATTAGCACAAGAAAACAATAGTGATGTTATCGCTCGATAGAAATTTCCCCACACTTATTCTCGTCCACACTCGGAAGTGTATAAAGAACATAGAATTTGGGAACTTCCATGTATTCCTCTTGGCAAACCCGCATAGTGTTAGAATCAAGTGTTTCCAATGGTGGATATCTAGAAACAAAATCATCCAAAAATACTTTCGAAGCACATACATTCAAACCAATAAGAGGTACAGGAGAAGAATCAATATGCAAAGGATTAGACAAACCTTGCACAATTTCTTGTATTATAGAATCCTCTTCATCCTTTAAAAATTCAAGTGAATTACTTACTTCTTGTATATTGTGGTCCTCTATTAAACCTTGCAACCATTCTTCGTCGTTTTCTACCTTAACCAAAGTCTTGGCATCATTAAAATCATTGGCAAGTTCAATTGGGTCTTCCACAAAATCAATCAATTTGGTTTCATCCTCTAGTATCATCTCTTCAACATTCTCATCATCGGAATCGGGCCATTCACTAAAATGATTTTCATCGGTATAGATTGTAAGATCTTCATGTGCGGGTGTTACACCGTTTATAACAATAGGTAAGTCACACCCAATCTCCTCCTTTTGAATAGGTGAAGGATCGTTATTATGATCCGGAGTTGGAATAACTTCCTCATTGTTGCAACGCTCATACACTTCCGCGAGACTCATATCTTTCCCTAAGGAATTTTTTCCAAGCACTAATTGCATCTTCCTCAAGCTCTACCTTTTGAATAGGTGCTTGATCATTATTAAGATCAAGGCTCGAGTAAGCTACACTATCGTCATCAAAAGTATCCAAAGGTTGGTCCTTTTCAACACAATCATCTTCATTTTCGGACTCACCATAATAAGAATCTTCATCGGTTTCATAACCTTTATCCCGACGTCGTTTCAGTTCCATATGAATAGTCCTACTAATTTCGCGACAAGATCTTCCGAGTCTCCATCATCTTCCAATTTGTATAATTTCGTGCAAGTTTCCGACGTTCACACGCTTACCACCGTTTATAGAGTTTTTAGATCGTATCTCCTCCTTTGGAAAAAGTGAAGGAAAAACACGATGAAGAGGAGTATATTCCAAATTCTCTGTCTCGCACATTACTAGAAAACAAATTGTTAGATGCATAACTATCCTTCCATCCCCCGTGATTGTCGACTTACATACCCTTCATAAGGTTGTTGATATGTATGAGAATATCCATAAGGTTCTCGTAGGAAATTGATCATAGCCAAAATATTGGTTTTGATTGTATCCTAAGGATGGTTGGAAGTTGTCATAATGTTGAGGTTGAAAACCGTATTGATTGTTGTAATATGCTTGCTCTTGTCCACCATACATGGAAAACCGGTACCGAAATAAGATTCTTTAAACTAAGTTAGATACGATATTGAATCTAACAAAGCAAGAATAAAGCAAAAAGAAAAATAAAAACAACTAAAAATCATCCGCTGCTCCCCGGCAACGGCGCCAAAATTTGATGCGTGTCGTAGGTGCAATCAAATTAATTAATATTTCCACTCAATTAAAAATAATATAATGGAAGTCAAGTTCGTTCCCACGAGGAGCAAGAGATTCTAGTTGTAAAAATTGTCACGAAAAGGGGGGTGTAAAAAGCAAAAGAAAATAAACAAAGCAATTAAAAGATAAAGTTGAAAGCAATAAGAGAGACAAGATCAAGGAATCCTTCTTCGTCGCAAAACAATGAATCAAGTTATGTTCTTTTCTACTTGTTATTAGTCACAAATTATCACCAACCGTAGGTAAAGGTCCTAGATCGGTGCTAAACCCCTAAATCCCTTGTATCATTGGGATACGGAAGTTCTCGACTACCGGATTCTATTTACCAAACCACCTAGTAGTAGATCACTCTAGATGTAATTTAAATAAACGCATTAAGATTTATGAACTTATTAGGTCAATATTAGTAGTTGGACTCTTAGATCAAGGTCTACTTGCTAACGTTGTTTTCACACACAATTCCTCCACGGAATCCCTCCGTAAGGTCTCGTGTTTGCTACTTATGTAAAAAGTCAAGAAACGATTACTTATCTCCTAACTTTCAATAGCTTTAGATTAAACCGACAAATCAATTTAGTTGGCCACCCAAACAATCTATCAATCAATCATGAATGTCATTAAGATCATTCCTATTAGTAAAAACAAACGATAATTATGTGAAAAACTTCAAGATAGAATTGAAAACAAAAACTTAAATCATATTAAGAACTAGGAATTCATCCTCAATCAATAATAGAATTAGCTACTCATGCTAAAGAGTTCACACAAAGAATAAAGAAAAGAGAATGTTGTGTGTGTAAAGAGGTGTGTAAAAGATGTAGAAAACTTCTCTATTTATAAGCTTCAATATTCTCCAAATCTTCCAAGGAATAGAACCCTTTTCCTTTTGCAATTCAATTTCCAAATTCAAGTCTTTCTCATCTTCCATCTTCTCTTTCCAAATTTGAGCCCAATTCTCCATCCAATTCCTAGTCCAAGTCTTCACACCCATGAGAGAAATCCACACAAAATTCTGCAACTTTTGGCTCGCCGGAAAACTGGTATTATGGCCGGAATCCGTCACCGCCGGCCACCTGAAAATCTCACCGTCACTGGTATATTCGACGGAATATTCCGCCAGTCCATCGTTAGGAATAACGGTCAAAAGGGTCAACCGTTAGTCAACCGGGTCAAGGGAATGAGGAGTCAGACAACGAGTCAGCTTCTAACTCGGTCTTACTGAATCTTACTCAGTTGAGTAGGCTGGATCGTTCATCGGCCGGTACGAGTTAACTCGCTGAAGTAGAAATCCGACCGACTTTTATCTATTTCTCCATCGTTTCCAGGCCAACTTCCGGCCTTTTCACAGCTCCTTCTCTGTATCAAATCCTAGCACATACATCTAACAATTCTTCTCTTGCGATTTATTCATTACCCCTAGCAACAGATCGAATCCATTTTCCTTCAATTGCAGCCACCACCATCATCGATAGCAGCATCAGGTCTTCAAACTCCTTCATCAATCAGTTCTTTCGTTCACAACCAAACCCTATTTTCTTCTTCGTCTCTGTAACACAGAAATCCAGCTCCTTGATTTTCTACTTCTCGGCAGTTTATTCCTCTCCCAACTTCTCTGTCTCAATTTCAGATGGGATTTATGAACGAGAAGAATGGGTCTCTCGATTTTAATCTGTTCTCTCTGGTTTCAACAGCAGCCATGACTGCTTTTCAATTTCAGGCGAAAGGGAGGAAAAAGGAGAAGATAATCTTCTCGACAGATTTAGGGTATAAGTATTTGGGTGGATATTTGCACCCAAGTGATAAGGACCACCCTTCTTATTAGATAAGGGCCACCCTTCTTATTAGATAAGGGCCTGGTTTTAGTACTCCTCCAAAAGAGAGTTGCCTCTTAACCTTGGCTGGGCTCCAGATAGTGTTCGCCCCTGAAATGACAATTTTGCCCTTTTTTCTCAAATTGGGTGATTTCTTCTTCTTTTCGTTCGTGCGACTCCAAAATAGCTACAAAACTCAAAACAAGCGTAAAATACATAATTTACAAGAAAAATAGCAAAGAAAGCATAAACAATAGATAGTAAATAGGATGTATTCTACACCCTATCAAGAGGGTTTGGTCATATTTCTCCCGATTGTCCAACTAAGGATACACAGTGGAAGAGAAATGCTTACACTGCCACACTTGATTATTGTCCTAATGAGAATGATCAAGTTAATGTGATAGATCATGTTGCAACCATTGTAGAATTCTATGACTCTGAAATTCTTCCAACTCTAGATATTCAAGAAGAGTTTACCCCTTCGATTTTCAAAGAAATGCTTTTATCTAAAGATAAAAGAACGCACCTTCTTGAATCTGACATCATTGGAATAAAATCATCGCTTGATTAACTCAAACAGAGTTTTTTGAATGATAAAGAAAAATTTAACAAACGAGTGGAGAAAATCGAGGTATCTCAATGTTCCGAAAAGGTACAATTATCTAAACTCATTCTCCACATTAAATGTTGTCAAGATGAGATAAGGAAGTTAAAAGCAGAGAATCAGAAACTAAGAGATAGACTCAATTGCTTTGTAAAGCCATCACCTGGTATGAATGCATCAAAAGGCAAAGATACAAGGATAAATAAATTTGTGCAATCTAGATCCAGAAACCGTAATACTTCTGGTGTTTGTTTCTAGTACAAGCAAATAGGGCATTATCAAAGGCAATGTCTTGATACTAAACAGAGAGGGAGACTGTATAAAACAAAAAAAATTCAAGATCTAAGTCTAGATCGAAAATTTCTTCTAAAAGGGAGAATAAGATTTTCGAACATCAAGAGCTTGCATCAAGATTAAGGGTTTAACCTAAAGTTCAAACATAATGTCTCCTCAAATATGTAAGAATGTTGAAACCTTCAAGGGAAGAAAATTCAACAACCGAAAAATGACAACCTAATCGGTTATCATGGATCCTTACTTGTTACCTTAAAAGTATACAGTATGGATATAAATGTAAATATTTGGATAAAAATATTTCTAAAAATGATTTTTCGGTTAAGAATTTAATTGGAATAATATTCTCCAAGATTTTGAGAAATAGCTCTCGAACTTATAAGAGGGAAGACCTCTTACTTCATTTTATAGAGTTTTGACAGAATGTCTACCTCTAGCTTCAACTCTCGCAAAACCGAAAAAGTGTGGACTATATTGTTTCCTAACAAGCAACTTCATCTCGAGTCTTCTGATGGTGATTCAGATTCATCTCCATAACTTCAGCAAGATGTTCCTAATGAATAAATCTCTTCGATCAATGATAATCTTCTCAAGAATCTTTCACTAAAATTAGATCTAATTTTGTGTGAAGTAAGGAACATGGAGAAGGATTTGCGAAAGGAAGTAAAGGAAGTCAATGCAATGTTATTAGCCTTGAATCAAGACTAGTAATCATAGAAGATGATTGGAATCCTGTGAAATCTTCTGATCCGACTTCAACCTTGAAGGAAACTCTAAAAGGATAAATTTAGAGTCTCAATTTTTTTTAAAGAAAATAGACATCAGTTTTTGATTTCTTTCAATAATTGTATAAGGTCTATTATGAATAAAACTATTTTATTTATAAATAAAATTATTAGCTTATAATTTTTCTTGTGATAGTTTTTCGTTTACATAGCCTGTGCTTGAATGCTTTATCTTATTGTTGTGTATGTTTATGGGATGTTTTATTTTGGTTTTCTTAACCTTGATATTCGATCTCATATGGTGTGAAACCTTATGGTTTGGGTGACTTTTTGGTTTAGCAGGATTAAGTTCTAGCACATGTTGGTAGGCTTTATCAAAGGATCATAAGGGGTTCTGATTGAAACTCATGTGTGAAAAAGTCACAATGTGTGGAATCGTTTGGTTTAGCATAAAAGCAAATGTGTTTCGGGGTTTCAACTTTTGCATTGCATTAGTTAAAACCGGTTTTCAACCTTTCTCTGGTAAAGGTTGGTTTTTGTTGTTGTTATTTTATCTTGCGAGAGGATGACAACAAAATGGGGGAGAGTTCTAACTTGAACTTGCGCTTAATGACATATCTTAAGGGGAGAATAGGATGCGGAATTTGAGGTAACGACTTTGTTAGTTAATCGTTTTCCTGTTTAAGAAAAGCCTGAATTTTAATGCATATATTTATTGCTTTTGCTTAACAAAATTTCGGTACAATTGATGTTTTATTCCATTATTTGTGTATGGATGTGTGTGTGATTCAATTGTTTCCGGTTAAGAAAAACTATTGTTATCTTGTTTTATTGTTTGGTATTAATTGTTTAGGCTTACAAAATTTCGGTGCAATTGCGGTACTTTAATGTCTATGTTGTTTCAATTGTTTCCGGTTGAGGTAAATAATTATGCAAGTTGATTTATTTGGTTTGTATGAATTTTTTATGGATTAACAAAAGGTTTTCTGGATGAATTATTTAGTCTAATTCGATTCTGGATAAGAGAGACTAAGTTAATTCGATCTTAGTTAGACTTATCAAAGTGGAGGTTTCGGTTATTCAAGTCTAATCGAATGCCTTAACAAGAAATGCTACTTAACTAAACTAGTACTTGTATTGTTTAAAAGTGAAAGTTCTAAGTTATTTTATTTGAATAATTAGAACCTGATGAGAAAAATAGAGTTAATTCTGATCTTTATTTTGGTCTTATCGAACAAGCGATTGTATTTGTACAATCGGTTTAACAAAGGAACTAAGGTGCTTAGTCGATTTTTGGTTTGTTAAACTATTAGGGAAAATTGCTTCGGGAAATTGTTTCCTTGGTAACATATCAAAACAAAATTACTTTGTAGTTTCAGTTTTGATATTGATTATCAAAAATGGTCTGTGCAACCGTCGTGCTTAACTCTTATAGGTTTCAAGTCTTTTGAGATTTGTAAGATCCTTTCGGTTTGTCTTTTATTTGCTCGTACCTTTGTCATTTTGTGACAAAAAAGGGGGAGAAATATATGGATTAAACAAGTGATTTGGTATCACTAAGGAAAGGACATTGGTGCTTAAACTATTTATCTAACGAAAGAGTAAAGCATAAACAAAGGGGGAGTAACATATCATATTGATACTTGTAGTTATATGAACTACAAACGGAATAACAAAGATGTGCGGATTGAAAATCTACCTATCTTACCTTTAGGGGAGTATTAGCTTTGTTATTATAATGTTAACAACGGTATTTATGGATTGAATGTATACAGGTTATTGTGCTGTTGAATTTGGGAATCAAGCGTATGTGTAATGAATTCTTGTAATTTGTTTATCCATATGATGTAAGAGTTTTGTCACTAAAATTGACAAAGGGGGAGATTGTTAGAGCATTGCTCGGTTGAACCCACCAAGCATTGGTATGTCAAGTTTGGTTGTCATATTTTAGTGAATCAAAACTCATTTAAAAAGTCGCTTGATTATTTACTAGAGTCAACTTCATATAGGTTATCTTGAAAGTATTAGGATATGAGACATTACAAGTATTACGTGAAGACTTGAAGAATATGAAGAAGTAAGGAGCTACAACAACGATATCATCCTTCCACTTGAGGTTAATAATATTTGACTTGAACTGTTTCATTCCCTAACGTATCTTTCAAGTCGTGCATATTGAAAACATAAATGCGAAGCTGTGAATGATTATTCTCTAGTTATGCATAGTATTAAGGAATTACAATATGAAGTATAACGTCTATCTTTTGAACTTCGTATATAAGACATCGACATAATCGTATGAATGCTATTGTGATTATGTATGGGTATGGGTGCATATTTCGTCCTAGGAAACAATATTTTTACATTCGTTTAAAGGAAGTACAATTCATAAACTTGTTTTGTGAATCGAAAGGGAAATCGCTAGGCTTATTGGTATTGTTATTCATTGCAAATCTTTGGATTACCAATATGTGTATTTAGTATAACCGCTCATAACTTGTTTATGTATCTTAGTAAAACTATTCACAAGGCCTGACTTTTGTATTGGTATGACATTTATTAGTGAAACCTATTCACAAGGCCTGACTTTTGGTCAATATTTAGACAAAGCATTTCAGAATTATGGAAACCGAATTTGGAAATATATTGCATATCTTGAGAATATTTTTGATTTTGGAAATTCCTTGGTGTCCAAACTTCATTGGTCTATAAATATTGAAGTCTGCATTTCAAGCAAACTAATCCTCAGAGCCAGCAAAACTACCTTGTTGTGTTGTTACTGGTGGAGCCGTCTATTCGGAGAGGAAAGTACCCTAATTAGGCGAAATCTCTTACGACCGCTCGTTTTAAAGACTTCTTTGGGAATGGGAAGCTCTACGAGTACCGTTGGTGGGAAACTAGATAATTTCAGTTTATTAATAGTTTTCGATTAATTTGATTGACTAACGGTTGTTGAACTTTGATTGCACCTAGTTTGTTTATGCTTGAGAATATTCTCTTTTGATATAAGATTCACTCAAACTAGATCAAAGTTTCGACATGGATCTTTAGACTGTTTGTAGATCAAAAGACGTCTTGTGATAATCCATTGTTAACAGACTCCGTTCTGTGTGTGATTGATCACAAGAGATTCAAGTTGATTGTGTGCAGGTGTTTATTGAAGATCTAAGAAGATTTGAAGACGAAGAAGATTTCTGATTTGGGTTCATAATCTTTGGTGTGCACAAAACTTGATCGGGTGGGGATCCAACTATAATCAGTTTATCTTTGTGATAATCTTGATTAATTAGTTGAGTATATCGGCATCAATACGATTCTTTGTGATTCGAAGTATTGATTGCATAGTCTTGACAATTACTTTGGTAGTTATTGAAAAGATAGATCTAAGGACCGGACAAAAGAGTTTATTTGGATAAACGGAAGAGCCTTTTGTCAAACTCATATCACTTGTTTGAAAAAAGTTGTTACCGAACATATTTGTTGTTCCTTAACTGTTTGGAATACGAACCAAGTGAATTGTTCCAAGTGCGTGACTTATTGCAAGTTGGAGGCGCAGGGATACAGATGGAACTAGGTGAACTATAGGTTTAGTTGCTTGGTCTCTAATATACGAAGTTGGTTTATAATTTGTATAACGGCTTAATCCTGAGAGTATTTAATTCTGGACAAGGTCCCGGGGTTTTTCTGCATTTGCGGTTTCCTCGTTAACAAAATCTTGCTGTGTCTTTTACTTTTCTATTTCCTAAATTATAATTGTTTTATTATAATTAGAAGTAAAATACACAAACGTTAATTCCTATTTACTTGATAGCAATCTTATTGTGTTTGGTTAAGTCCGAACCTATTATCAAGTAAACATACTTCATTTTTGTATAGTCTCGATCTTGTATCCATAGTCAATCACACGAGTGATCTTGTTGTCGTATTGTCTCGATCTCGTATCCATGGACGATCACACGAAGTGTGAACCGATTAGTTATATTGTCTCGACTCATTCCATAGACAATCACTTTCGGAGAACGGACTTATAGGTGGAAAAGTTTTAGATTGAGGTATATTTGGATACCCTCGTATTTTCAATTGGTATCAGAGTAGGAAAACACGAAAAGATCTAACAATATGTGTTTGGTGCGATCCAACCTATAAGCAATGAATTCGAGTTCTCATGAATCGACTTCAATTAACGTACCACCAAGATTTGACGGAACAAACTATCTATGGTGGAAATCTTCTATGAGATATTTTCTTCAATCACGAGACTTTAATACATGGATATTAGTCGTCGATGGTTATAATTGCTCGAAGGTAGAAAATTCAGAAACTGAGTTTAAACACTTAGTGGATTTTTCAAATGAAGAAAAGGCTTTTGCAAAGCAGAATTCAGATGGTTTGAATTCCATTATACATGCTGTAAGTCGTGACCTACAACATCATGTATCAACATGTCAAACTTCGAAATAAGCTTGGGATAATCTTCAGATCGTATTCGAAATAAACACATCGGAGAAAGAAGCTAGACTTCAAACTCTTATGTCAGATTGGGAAAGTCTTCGAATGGATGACAACGACACGTTTGAAGAATTTCATATTAAACTCTCTGAGATAATCAATACCTATTTCCCTCTTGGAAAGACTATTTCTCAAAAGGATATAGTATGCAAAATTATCAGATCGTTTCCATCTAGATACGATTCTAAAAAGCATGCAATCATTGAAGCTAATGATCTTTCCTGTCTATCAAGAAGTTCCCTAGTTGGAAAACTAAAGATATTTAATCAGGAGTATCTGTCTAAACAAAAAGACAATCTGGCCTACAAAGGCATAAAAAGGGTTCCGACTCAATTTTCGGAAAACTCCCAAGATCAGGAAGATCAAACTGTTGAAGATGAAGCTGAACTAAATAATCATTTGTCTCTTATTACTCAACGATTCAAGAAGCTGTTGAGACACCGAAAAAGAGAATCACCTGTGTCAAAAGGAAAACATGTTCATTCACATAAACATGAAGAAACTTGGGATGATGATGATATTATTCCTCAATGCTACAAGTGCAGAGGGTTTGGTCATATTTCTCCAGATTGTCCAACTAAGGATACACAGTGGAAAAGAAATGCTTACACTGCCACACTTGATTATTGTACTAATGAGAATGATCAAGTTAATGTGATAGATCATGTTGCAACCATTGTAGAAGTCTATGACTCTGAAATTCTTCCAACTCTAGATATTCAAGAAGAGTTTACCCCTTCGATTTTCAAAGAAATGCTTCTATCTAAAGATAAAAGAACGCACCTTCTTGAATCTGACATCATTGGAATAAAATCATCGCTTGATCAACTCAAACAGATTTTTTTGAATGATAAAGAAAAATTTAACAAACGACTGGAGAAAATCGAGGTATCTCAATGTTCCGAAAATGTACAAGTATCTAAACTCATTCTCGACATTAAATGTTGTCAAGATGAGATAAGGAAGTTAAAAGCAGAGAATCAGAAACTAAGAGATAGACTCAATTTCTTTGTAAATCCATCACCTGGTATGAATGCATCAAAAGGCAAAGAGGCAAGGATAAATAAATTTGTGGAATCTAGATCCAGAAACCGTAATACTTCTGGTGTTTGTTTCCAGTGCAAGCAAATAGGGCATTATCAAAGGCAATGTCCTGATACTAAACAGAGAGGGAGACTGTATAAAACAAAAAAATTCAAGATCTAAGTCTAGATCAAAAATTTCTTCTAAAAGGGAGAATAAGATTTTCGAACATCAAGAGCTTGCATCAAGATTAAGGGTTTAACCTAAAAGTTCAAACATAATGTCTCCTCAAATTTGTAAGAATGTTGAAACCTTCAAGGGAAGAAAATTCAACAACCGAAAAATGACAACCTAACTGGTTATCATGGATCCTTACTTGTTACCCGCAAAAGTATACAGTAAGGATATAAATGTAAATATTTGGATAAAAATATTTCTAAAAATGATTTTTCGGTTAAGAATTTAATTGGAATAATATTCTCCAAGATTTTGAGAAATAGCTCTCGAACTTATAAGAGGGAATACCTCTTACTTCATTTTATAGAGTTTTGACAGAATGTCTACCTCTAGCTTCAACTCTCGCAAAACCGAAAAAGTCTGGACTATATTGTTTCCTAACAAGCAACTTTATCCCGAGTCTTCTGATGGTGATTCAGAATCATCTCCATAACTTCAGCAAGATGTTCCTAATGAATAAATCTCTTCGATCAATGATAATCTTCTCAAGAATCTTTCACTAAAATTAGATCTAATTTTGTGTGAAGTACAGAACAAGGAGAAGGATTTGCGAAAGGAAGTAAAGGAAGTCAATGCAATGTTATTAGCCTTGAATCAAGACTAGTAATCATAGAAGATGATTGGAATCCTGTGAAATCTTCTGATCCGACTTCAACCTTGAAGGAAACTCTAAAAGGATAAATTTAGAGTCTCAATTTTTTTTTAAAGAAAATAGACATCAGTTTTTGATTTCTTTCAATAATTGTATAAGGTCTATTATGAATAAAACTATTTTATTTATAAATAAAATTATTAGCTTATAATTTTTCTTGTGATAGTTTTTCGTTTACATAGCCTGTGCTTGAATGCTTTATCTTATTGTTGTGTATGTTTATGGGATGTTTTATTTTGGTTTTCTTAACCTTGATATTCGATCTCATATGGTGTGAAACCTTATTGTTTGGGTGACTTTTTGGTTTAGCAAGATTAAGTTCTAGCACATGTTGGTAGGCTTTATCAAAGGATCATAAGGGGTTCTGATTGAAACTCATGTGTGAAAAAGTCACAATGTGTGGAATCGTTTGGTTTAGCATAAAAGCATATGTGTTTCGGGGTTTCAACTTTTGCATTGCATTAGTTAAAACCGGTTTTCAACCTTTCTCTGGTAAAGGTTGGTTTTTGTTGTTGTTATTTTATCTTGCGAGAGGATGACAACACAATGGGGGAGAGTTCTAACTTGAACTTGCGCTTAATGACATATCTTAAGGGGAGAAGAGGATGCGGAATTTGAGGTAACGACTTTGTTAGTTAATCGTTTTCCTGTTTAAGAAAAGTTTGAATTTTATTGCATATATTTATTGCTTTTGCTTAACAAAATTTCGGTACAATTGATGTTTTATTCCATTATTTGTGTATGGATGTGTGTGTGATTCAATTATTTCTGGTTAAGAAAAACTATTGTTATCTTGTTTTATTGTTTGGTATTAATTGTTTAGGCTTACAAAATTTCGGTGCAATTGCGGTACTTTAATGTCTATGTTGTTTCAATTGTTTCCGGTTGAGGTAAATAATTATGCAAGTTGATTTATTTGGTTTGTATGAATTGTTTATGGATTAACAAAAGGTTTTCGGGATGAATTATTTAGTCCAATTCGATTCTGGATAAGAGAGACTAAGTTAATTCTGATCTTAGTTAGACTTATCAAAGTGGAGGTTTCGGTTATTCAAGTCTAATCGAATGCCTTAACAAGAAATGCTACTTAACTAAACTAGTACTTGTCTTGTTTAAAAGTGAAAGTTCTAAGTTATTATTTGAATAATTAGAACCTGATGAGAAAAATAGAGTTAATTCTGATCTTTATTTGGTCTTATCAAACAAGCGATTGTATTTGTACAATCGGTTTAGCAAAGGAACTAAGGTGCTTAGTCGATTTTTGGTTTGTTAAACTATTAGGGAAAATTGCTTCGGGAAATTGTTTCCTTGGTAACATATCAAAACAAAATTACTTTGTAGTTTCAGTTTTGATATTGATTATAAAAAATGGTCTGTGCAACCGTCGTGCTTAACTCTTATAGGTTGCAAGTCTTTTGAGATTTGTAAGATCCTTTCGGTTTGTCTTTTATTTGCTCGTACCATTGTCATTTTGTGACAAAAAAGGGGGAGAAATATATGGATTAAACAAGTGATTTGGTATCACTAAGGAAAGGACATTGGTGCTTAAACGTTTTATCTAACGAAAGAGTAAAGCATAAACAAAGAGGGAGTAACATATCATATTGATACTTGTAGTTATATGAACTACAAAGGGAATAACAAAGATGTGCGGATTGAAAATCTACCTATCTTACCTTTAGGGGAGTATTAGCTTTGTTATTATAATGTTAACAACGGTATTTATGGATTGAATGTATACAAAGTTATTGTCTTTGTTGAATTTGGGAATCAAGCGTATGTGTAATGAATTCTTGTAATTTGTTTATCCATATGATGTAAGAGTTTTGTCACTAAAATTGACAAAGGGGGAGATTGTTAGAGCATTGCTCGGTTGAACCCACCAAGCGTTGGTATGTCAAGTTTGGTTGTCATATTTTAGTGAATCAAAACTCATTTAAAAAGTCGCTTGATTATTTACTAGAGTCAACTTCATATAGGTTATCTTGAAAGTATTAGGATATGAGACATTACAAGTATTACGTCTAGACTTGAAGAATGTGAAGAAGTAAGGAGCTACAACAATGATATCATCCTTCCACTTGAGGTTAATAATATTTGACTTGAACTATTTCATTCCCTAACGTATCTTTCAAGTCGTGCATATTGAAAACATAAATGCGAAGCTGTGAATGATTATTCTCTAGTTATGCATAGTATTAAGGAATTACAATATGAAGTATAACGTCTATCTTTTGAACTTCGTATATAAGACATCGACATAATCGTATGAATGCTATTGTGATTATGTATGGGTATGGGTGCATATTTCGTCATAGGAAACAATATTTTTACATTCGTTTAAAGGAAGTACAATTCATAAACTTGTTTTGTGAATCGAAAGGGAAATCGCTAGGCTTATTGGTATTGTTATTCATTGCAAATCTTTGGATTACCAATATGTGTATTTAGTATAACCGCTCATAACTTGTTTATGTATCTTAGTAAAACTATTCACAAGGCCTGACTTTTGTATTGGTATGACATTTATTAGTGAAACCTATTCACAAGGCCTGACTTTTGGTCAATATTTAGACAAAGCATTTCCAGGAATTATGGAAACCGAATTTGGAAATATATTGCATATCTTGAGAATATTTTTGATTTTGGAAATTCCTTGGTGTCCAAACTTCATTGGTCTATAAATATTAAAGTCTGCATTTCAAGCAAACTAATCCTTAGAGCCAACAAAACTACCTTGTTGTGTTGTTACTGGTGGAGCCGTCTATTCGGAGAGGAAAGTACCCTAATTAGGCGAAATCTCTTACGACCGCTCGTTTTAAAGACTTCTTTGGGATTGGGAAGCTCTACGAGTATTGTTGGTGGGAAACTAGATAATTTCAGTTTATTAATAGTTTTCGATTAATTTGATTGACTAACGGTTGTTGAACTTTGATTGCACCTAGTTTGTTTATGCTTGAGAATATTCTCTTTTGATATAAGATTCACTCAAACTAGATCAAAGTTTCGACATGGATCTTTAGACTGTTTGTAGATCAAAAGACGTCTTGTGATAATCCATTGTTAACAGACTCCGTTCTGTGTGTGATTGATCACAAGAGATTCAAGTTGATTGTGTGCGGAGTGTTTATTGAAGATCTAAGAAGATTTGAAGACGAAGAAGATTTCTGATTTGGGTTCATAATCTTTGGTGTGCACAAAACTTGATCGGGTGGGGATCCAACTATAATCAGTTTATCTTTGTGATAATCTTGATTAATTAGTTGAGTATATCGGCATCAATACGATTCTTTGTGATTCGAAGTATTGATTGCATAGTCTTGACAATTACTTTGGTAGTTATTGAAAAGATAGATCTAAGGACCGGACAAAAGAGTTTATTTGGATAAACGGAAGAGCCTTTTGTCAAACTCATATCACTTGTTTGAAAAAAGTTGTTACCGAACATATTTGTTGTTACTTAACTGTTTGGAATACGAACCAAGTGAATTGTTCCAAGTGCGTGACTTATTGCAAGTTGGAGGCGCAGGGATACAGATGGAACTAGGTGAACTATAGGTTTAGTTGCTTGGTCTCAACTATACGAAGTTGGTTTATAATTTGTATAACGGCTTAATCCTGAGAGTATTTAATTCTGAACAAGGTCCCGGGGTTTTTCTGCATTTGCGGTTTCCTCGTTAACAAAATCTTGTTGTGTCTTTTACTTTTCTATTTCCGCAATTATAATTGTTTTATTATAATTAGAAGTAAAATACACAAACGTTAATTCCTATTTACTTGATAGCAATCCTATTGTGTTTGGTTAAGTCCGAACCTATTATCAAGTAAACATACTTCGTTGTTGTATTGTCTCGATCTTGTATCCATAGTCAATCACACGAGTGATCTTGTTGTCGTATTGTCTCGATCTCGTATCCATGGACGATCACACGAAGTGTGAACCGATTAGTTATATTGTCTCGACTCATTCCATAGACAATCACTTTCGGAGAACGGACTTATAGGTGGAAAAGTTTTAGATTGAGGTATATTTGGATACCCTCGTATTTTCAATTGGTATCAGAGTAGGAAAACACGAAAAGATCTAACAATCTGTGTTTGGTGCGATCCAACCTATAAGCAATGAATTCGAGTTCTCATGAATCGACTTCAATTAACGTACCACCAAGATTTGACGGAACAAACTATCTATGGTGGAAATCTGCTATGAGATCTTTTCTTCAATCACGAGACTTTAATACATGGTTATTAGTCGTCGATGGTTATAATTGCCCGAAGGTAGAAAATTCAGAAACTGAGTTTAAACACTTAGTGGATTTTTCAAATGAAGAAAAGGCTTTTGCAAAGCAGAATTCAGATGGTTTGAATTCCATTATACATGCTGTAAGTCGTGACCTACAACATCATGTATCAACATGTCAAACTTCGAAATAAGCTTGGGATAATCTTCAGATCGTATTCGAAAGAAACACATCAGAGAAAGAAGCTAGACTTCAAACTCTTATGTCCGATTGGGAAAGTCTTCGAATGGATGACAACGACACGTTTGAAGAATTTCATATTAAACTCTCTGAGATAATCAATACCTATTTCTCTCTTGGAAAGACTATTTCTCAAAAGGATATAGTATGCAAAATTCTCAGATCGTTTCCATCTAGATACGATTCTAAAAAGCATGCAATCATTGAAGCTAATGATCTTTCCTGTCTATCAAGAAGTTCCCTAGTTGGAAAACTAAAGATATTTAATCAGGAGTATCTGTCTAAACAAAAAGACAATCTGGCCTACAAAGGCATAAAAAGGGTTCCGACTCAATTTTCGGAAAACACCCAAGATCAGGAAGATCAAACTGTTGAAGATGAAGCTGAACTAAATCATCATTTGTCTCTTATTACTCAACGATTCAAGAAGTTGTTGAGACACCGAAAAAGAGAATCACCTGTGTCAAAGGAAAACATGTTTATTCACATAAACATGAAGACACTTGGGATGATGATGATATTATTCCTCAATGCTACAAGTGCAGAGGTTTTGGTCATATTTCTCCAGATTGTCCAACTAAGGATACACAGTGGAAAAGAAATGCTTACACTGCCACACTTGATTATTGTCCTAATGAGAATGATCAAGTTAATGTGATAGATCATGTTGCAACCATTGCAGAAGCCTATGACTCTGAAATTTTTCCAACTCTAGATACTCAACAAGAGTTTACCCCTTCGATTTTCAAAGAAATGCTTCTATCTAAAGATAAAAGAACGCACCTTCTTGAATCTGACATCATTGGAATAAAATCATCGCTTGATCAACTCAAACATATTTTTTTGAATGATAAAGAAAAATTTAACAAACGACTGGAGAAAATCGAGGTATCTCAATGTTCCGAAAAGGTACAAGTATCTAAACTCATTCTCGACATTAAATGTTGTCAAGATGAGATAAGGAAGTTAAAAGAAGAGAACCAGAAACCAAGAGATAGACTCAATTGCTTTGGAAATCTATCACCTGGTATGAATGCATCAAAAGGCAAAGAGGAAAGGATAAATAAATTTGTGGAATCTAGATCCAGAAACCGTAATACTTCTGGTGTTTTTTTCTAGTGCAACCAAAGAGGGCATTATCAAAGGCAATGTCCTGATACTAAACAGAGAAGGAGATCAGTATAAAAAAAAATTCAAGATCTAAGTCTAGATCAAAAATTTCTTCTAAAAGGGAGAATAAGATTTTCGAACATCAAGAGCTTGCATCAAGATTAAGGGTTTAACCTAAAAGTTCAAACATAATGTCTCCTCAAATCTGTAGAATGTTGAAACCTTCAAGGGAAGAAAATTCAACAACCGAAAAATGACAACCTAACTGGTTATCATGGATCCTTACTTGTTACCCGCAAAAGTATACAGTAAGTATATAAATATAAATATTTGGATATACATGTTTCTAAAAATGATTTTTCGGTTAAGAATTTAATTGGAATAATATTCTCAAAGATCCTGAGAAATATCTCTCGAACTTATAAGAGGGAAGACCTCTTACGTTATTTTATAGAGTTTTGACAGAATGTCTACCTCTAGCTGCAACTCTCGCAAAACCGAAAATTTCTGGACTATATTGTTTCCTAACAAGAAACTTCGTATCGAGTCTTCTTATGTTCCTAATGAATAAATATTTTCGATCAATGATAATCTTCTCAAGAATCTTTCACTAAAATTAGATCTAATTTTGTGTGAAGTAAGGAACATGGAGAAGGATTTGCGAAAGGAAGTAAAGGAAGTCAATGCAATGTTATTAGCCTTGAATCAAGACTAGTAATCATAGAAGATGATTGGAATCCTGTGAAATCTTCTGATCTGACTTCAACCTTGAAGGAAACTCTAAAAGGATAAATTTAGAGTCTCAATTTTTTTTAAAGAAAATAGACATCAGTTTTTGATTTCTTTCGATAATTGTGTAAGGTCTATTATGAATAAAACTATTTTATTTATGAATAAAATTATTAGCTTATAATTTTTCTTCTGATAGTTTTTCGTTTACATAGCTTGTGCTTGAATGCTTTATATTATTTCTATCTATGTTTATGGGATGTTTGATTTCGGTTTTCTTAACCTTGATATTCGATCTCATATGGTGTGAACCCTTATGGTTTGGGTGACTTTTTGGTTTAGCAGGATTAAGTTCTAGCACATGTTGGTAGGCTTTATCAAAGGATCATAAGGGGTTCTGATTGAAACTCATGTGTGAAAAAGTCACACTGTGTGGAATCATTTGGTTTAGCATAAAAGCACATGTGTTTCGGGGTTTCAACTTTTGCATTGCATTAGTTAAAAACAGTTTTCAACCTTTCTCCGGTAAAGGTTGGTTTTTGTTGTTGTTCTTTTGTCTTGCGAGAGGATGACAACACAATGGGGGAGTTCTAACTTGCACTTGCACTTAATGACATATCTTAAGAGGAGAAGAGGATGCGGAATTTGAGGTAACGACTTTGTTAGTTAATCGTTTTCCTGTTTAAGAAAAGCCTGATTTTTATTGCATATATTTATTGCTTTTGCTTAACAAAATTTCGGTACAATTGATGTTTTATTCCATTATTTGTGTATGGATGTGTGTGTGATTCAATTTTTTCCGGTTTAGAAAAACTATTGTTATCTTGTTTTATTGTTTGGTATCAATTGTTTAGGCTTAAAAAAATTTGGTACAATTGCGGTACTTTAATGTCTATGTTGTTTCAATTGTTTCCGGTTGATGTAAATAATTATGCAAGTTGATATATTTGGTTTGTATGAATTGTTTATGGATTAACAAAAGGTTTTCGGGATGAATTGTTTAGTCCAATTCGATTCCGGATAAGAGAGACTAAGTTAATTCTGATCTTAGTTAGACTTATCAAAGTGGAGGTTTCGGCTATTCAAGTCTAATCGAATGCCTTAACAATAAATGCTAGCTAACTAACCTAGTACTTGTCTTGTTTAAAAGTGAAAGGTCTAAGTTATTATTTGAATAATTATAACCTGATGAGAAAAATAGTGTTAATTCTGATCTTTATTTTAGTCTTATCGAACAAGCGATTGTATTTGTACAATAGGTTTAGCAAAGGAACTAAGGTACTTAGTCGATTTTTGGTTTGCTAAACTATTAGGGTAAATTGCTTCAGGCAATTGTTTCCTTGGTAACATATCAAAACAAAATTACTTTGTAGTTTCGGTTTTGATATTGATTATCAAAAATGGTGTGTGCAACCCTCGTGCTTAACCCTTATAGGTTGCAAGTCTTTTGAGATTTGTAAGATCCTTTCGGTTTGTCTTTTATTTGCTCGTACCTTTGTCATTTTGTGACAAAAAGGGGGAGAAATATATGGAGTAAACAAGTGATTTGGTATCACTAAGGAAATGACATTGGTGCTTAAACATTATATCTAAGAAAGAGTAAAGCATAAACTAAGGGGGGGTAGCATATCATATTGATACTTGTAGTTATATGAACTACAAAGGGAGTAACAAAAACGTGCGAATTGAAAATCTACCTATCTTACCTTTAATGGGAGTATTAGCTTTGTTATTATAATGCCAACAACGACATTTATGGATTGAATGTATACAATGTTCTTGTCTTTGTTGAATTTAGGAATCAAGCGTATGTGTAATGAATTCTTGTAATTTGTTTATCCATATGATGTAAGAGTTTTGTCACTAAAATTGACAAAGGGGGAGATTGTTAGAGCATTGCTCGGTTGAACCCACCAAGCGTTGGTATGTCAAGTTTGGTTGTCATATTTTAGTGAACCAAAACTCATTTAAAATGTCGCTTGATTATTTACTAGAGTCAACTTCATATAGGTTAGCTTGAAAGTATTAGGATATGATACATTACAAGTATTTCATGAAGACTTGAAGAATGTGAAGAAGTAAGGAGCTACAACGACGACATCATCCTTCCACTTGAGGTTAGTAATATTTGACTTGAACTATTTCATTCCCTAACGTATCTTTCAAGTCGTGCATATTGAAAACATAATTGCGAAGCTGTGAATGATTATACTCTAGTTAGACATAGTATCAAGGAATTAAAATATGAAGTATAACGTCTATGTTTTGAACTTCGTATATAAGACATCGACATAATCATATGAATGCTATTTTGATTATGTATGGGTATGGGTGAAGATTTCGTCATAAGAAACAATGTTTTTACATTAATTTAAAGGAAATACAATTCATAAACTTATTTTGTGAATCGAAAGGGAAATCGCTAGGCTTATTGGTATTGTTATTCATTGCAAATCTTTGGATTACCAATATGTGTGTTTAGTATAACCGCTCATAACTTGTTTATGTATCTTGGTAAAACTATTCACAAGGCCTGACTTTTGTATTGGTCTGACATTTATTAGTGAAACCTATTCACAAGGCCTGACTTTCGGTCAATACTTGGACAAAGCATTTCCAGGAATTATGGAAACCGAATTTGGAAATATATTGCATATCTTGAGAATATTTTCGGTTTTGGAAATTCCTTGGTGTCCAAACTTCCTTGGTCTATAAATATTGAAGTCTGCATTTCAAGCAAACTAAGCCTCAGAGCCAGCAAAACTACCTTGTTGTGTTGTTACTAGTGGAGCCGTCTATTCGGAGAGGAAAGTACCCGAATTAGACGAAATCTCTTACGACCAAAGACTTATGTGGGATTGGGAAGCTCTACGAGTACCGTTGGTGGGAAACTAGATAATTGCAGTTTATTATTAGTTTTCGATTGATTTGATTGACTAACGGTTGTTGAACTTTGATTGCACCTAGTTTGTTTATGCTTGAGAATCTTCTCTTCTGGTATAAGATTCACTCAAACTAGATCGAAGTTTCGACGGGGATCTTTAGACTGTTTGTAGATCTAAAGACTTCTTGTGATAATCCATTGTTAACGAGACTCCGCCTGCGTGTGTGATTGATCACAAGAGATTCAAGTTGATTGTGTGCAGTTTTTTATTGAATATCTAAGAAGATTTGAAGACGAAGAAGATTTCTGATTTGGGTTCATAATCTTTGGTGTGCACAAAACTTGATCGGCTAGGGATCCAACTATAATCAGTTTATCTTTGTGATAATCTTGATTGATTAGTTGAGTAGATCGGCATCAATACGATTCTTTATGATTCGAAGTGCTGATTGCATAGTCTTGACAATTACTTTGGTAGTTGTTGAAAAGATAGATCTAAGGACCGGATAAAGGAGTTTATTGGGATAAACGGCACTACACCAAATCAAGGATTTCCTCACACAAGAAAAGCATTACAAAAAAATTAGAGCTAATTTCCCTAACTAAGAAAAATGGTTACCTATAAGCAGTTATATAATGTGTTATAATTTTCTCTAACTCTATGAATCCATTAGGGAAATTAAATAAGCTAACACTCATGTTTCATTACAATTTTTTTCCTAACTATGGACATTTTACACTTCATATTTACTTTGTAATGTAGAGATTGTGTTATAATGTTTGCTAACTCTTTAAATAACAGTTCAAGTGACTAATAAAGAGATGACATGTGTCTTGTTTTTCAAAATAGTCTAACCCATTTCCTACGTTAGGAATTCGTTAGATTTTAATAAAAAAACTGCACTTTCGGGTGATCCTCGATCGGAAGCCGGTCACCCGAGAATGCCAGCCCGGTCACCTGGGAATGCAGTTAGGTCACATAGGAACTTAAAGCCATCCATATTTTCAAATTTTGAGACTACAAATTATTGCAACCACTTATTTTTGAAACTAAAATACATTCAAAGAACAATTTACAATGTAATCATTCACGAGATTGAATGGCTTAGACATTCAGATGTAAAAACAATGATTTAGTTCATGTGCCATATACTAGACAGATGTAATACCGCTTTATATCTACTGGTATTCCAACATCATCAGTCTAAACTACCTCTACCCCTAGCTTAAAGATGTGTTCAGTGCTGGTGTTTCAATTGTACGTGCAAGAGGACTTCTTCATAGACATTGTGAACTTGTCCCTCTTGCTGGAGTTGTAATAACGCAAGGATTCAAAGCTTGATCGTGTATGGGTATCAGAATAGCACTAGGTGATGGTGTTTCTTGTACCTGCACAGTTGTTGCAAGAAGTTAGGTGTAGCCTTATCCTTATCTGATACAACATACATATAAAGATGGGTATAAATACACTAGACTCTTCTCAGTGTTGTCAATCACCACATACATTCTCATAACGCATTCACACAGAACTAGAACACAGGTCAGTGACCATTTCCTATAGTTCTCACAAGTTTATGTCGGCATGTAGTTAACATAATCACATAGATTTCATGAGTAGTGGATTGTAGCTTACCATTCTCATCTAACCCAGCTTGTTCCCTCATTTGTGCCTACATTAGAACAAGTATTGATATGTATTAGCATAGAAAATATGTGCCAAAAACTCATGATACTTTCAAATTACTAAACCAGCTACTTACTATGTAACCTTATGAGTTATCTTACTGTCATCATCACTGCATTCTTGCTGCTGGTGCAAGCAGCAGCTTTCTTCTGAACTACCATCAGTACTTGATTCGTCTTTTTTTCTTGAAATTTTCATTCTCAGTTAGAGGAGCTGCAACCTTTTAGCTGGAGCAGCAGCTAAGAGACATAAAACTTTTGTCAAACATAACATCTTTTCAATGCAAAATCAACAAACCCACAAAAAGAAAAAGGTACTCACTTTCTTAGAATCACTATCAAATCCGATTCAGAGCAGCTAGATTCTGGTTTTACTTTCTTAGCTGCTACTTCTTTAGTAACAGGAAACTCAGGTTCCTGAAACAACATGTGGGACAAACTAGAAATTAAAAACTACACATACATTACTTCAAGGGTTTAAATAACAGTGAAAGATTGCAGGACCAAGTGCTTACACATTTTCTTCTTCTCAAATAATTTCCAGCCTTTTAAGAATTGCAGCACTTGGTCCTGCAATCTTTAGATAATTCAGGAGCACCTATGTAGCAAAAATGATCAGATCGCAAGCACACAATGCAAGTATCTAGATAGTTAAGTTCGCAACCTATTGAAAGTAAGTAATCTAAAAGGGAGAACTTAACTCACTCTTCCCTACAGCTTTGAGCTAAATATCTGCTGGGTAATGTTTTTTGCTTTGCATCCAGGTGAACCAGTAAAAGCCACCTCTATTAGGACAGGGTATGCAGCCTCAAACCTCTCAGGTGCCTGTAAAATAGAATACATTATCATCAACATGTCTACATTTGGAAGTTCAGTTTGAGAATAGTATCATAGAGCACAAAACTGTGAAACATGATTAATTGAGACTGCTAGAGGTGGTAACCTTGACTCGAGCTGAGGACGCAGGAAATGTAAGTCGCATTAAAAGCTAAAGGTGGAAACATAAGCTCACCCTTTCTAACTGGGCCATTGAATTTCACAAGATAGGGCCAGCTTTCAGAGTTGCAAAGATCCTGGAACCAAAAAAAAAATAGACATGAAATTTTCAATTACATAACATAAAATTAAAATCAAATACAAACTAGCCAAAAAGAACTTCCAGTCAAAACCAACCACCCCGCTAACTGCAATATCAAATCCCTCAACTGGGGATTACATGGTTTTGCATTGATGATGGGTAAAAAGTTATAAGCACATGCATACATCCCGCAGGTCTGTGACAGGCCTACACATTGCCAAAACGAAATTGCAATGTGAACTAAATCTGTAATGCCAATAACAGAATATCTAAAGGAAACTAGTAGCAAGCCTAAAACAGAATGAAACAAAATAAATTACAATAAGTATGTAAATAGACCTGAACCAAGCAAGAGAGGCAATGTTATAGTAGACCGGATAACACGACGCAAATTGGCTCTAAACAATGGCAAATGAATAGCCAATGTAAGTAGCTTCGCATGATACAATCCATAAATTACTTGCTGCAAGTCCCACCAATTCATTCACTAATGGCCCACTTGATGATGCACTGCCAATTTTCGTCTTCTCTGACCTACAAAAACCCAATTAAATTGAACCCAAGAAATCAAATTACAAAAGTAAAGAAGAAAAATTGAAATTGGATCTACAAATTGAATCTTTTTGGGGTATATTTATTAAATACCCCTAATTTTGACACCCAACAAATATACCCTTATAAAACAATACAAATACCCCTATCATTTAAATACCTTATCCATTATAAATAGATTACCTTAATACCCTCACTTACAATATTATTTTATATTTAAAAATCTTATCCATTAAAAAATAGATTTTTCTATTATTTCATTTCACCACCAACAAATGCACCGCCGCCACCACCAACAAATGCACCACCGCCACCACCACCGCCACCACCACCACTCCACCACCACTTACTAAATACAAACCACCAATAATATTCCATCACCGCCACCACTTACTAAATACAACCACCACCACCGCCGCCACCACCACCGCCGCCGCCACACGCCGCCGCCGCCGCCACACACCACCACCGCCACACACCACCGCCGCCGCCGCCGCCGCCGCCGTCAATATTAGGTGTCAACAACTGAAGTTGATCCAAAAATCAAAAGTTCAAAAATATTTGTCAAATTTGGTTGTTGATTCCCTAAAACTAAGGTCAATTTCTATTGTTGATACACAAATATTGGTTGTTGATTCCATTTTTCCATTGTTGATACACAAACATTGGTTGTTGACTCCTTACACAAAGATCAATTTCTATTGTTGATACACAAATATTGGTTGTTGATTCCATTTTTCCATTGTTGATACACAAACATTGGTTGTTGATTCCATTTTTTCATTGTTGATACACAAACACTGGTTGTTGATTCCATTTTTCCATTGTTGATACACAAACACTGGTTGTTGACTCCCTAAACTAAGGTCAATTTCTATTGTTGATACACAAATATTTGTGTATCTTGGTGAGAGATATAAAATAACAGCCATTGTACGGAAACACATTTTAGAAACAACCTCTAATTGATATATATACTTGAAATACAAAAGATTTCCAATCAAGACAATCTAAATGAAACCAAAGATAAACATTTATGTACTAAAATTATGAACCCGACGTGAATCGAACACGCATCTTCTCGACGTGGAGTCGTGTGTGTTACCATTACACCACAAGTTCGTCAAAATTTAACTACCTCAATGCTTCTCCAATTCAACTCACACTATTCAAGCAAATGAAATTGTTAAATCATACATGTAGTTATGGTTTGAACACTAAAACTTGGAATCAACGAATCATAGAGATATGGAGTCACGCACCTTTGGGATATCCCATACATCTTTTCTACAACCCATTTATGCATTCCCCGCTCAACCGCAAACCACCAACAAAATCAATCTCTATTCAAACTCCCGCTGCTAACTCAATTTCATTATCTCAAAGACCACCAGTTTACGACTTCAACTCCATATCCCGCAATACCGGATCACCGGTGCCGCTTGCATTATAAAACTTAGCGTAAAAATAACTACCCTAACCATTCATGGCATAAATGGAATCAACAACAATAGTTGATCCATAAAAAATGGCATCAACAACAATAGTTGATTCCGTTTATGGCATCAACAACGGAATTGAACCCCTAAAAACCGAAGTCCGTAGATCTTTCTACCATGGAAGTTAACATCAAGAACTATACCTGTAGAAATGGATCTCGGGAATAAAGATTGACATCATTTTCATGTATCATAGCAACAAATAACCAACAACCACCAAGCTCAACTCATCCGAAAATCAACCAACACCAAGCAAACACCACTCCCTTCTCTTTCGTGACATCAACAATAATACTTCCTTCTTCCAAAACCACCAACTCCTTCCAGTAAATCAAAGTCAAGCCAAAGCAAAATAAAGTGCTTGTTTTCTCAAGAACTCAACTAACTCGTCATAATCTAGTGCAATCAAAATCACAAAATCATTGACACATATACTAGTGCAATCAAATGTACATTATTGAAATCGATTCGGTCATTACCGTCAATAGTTGATGGAGTAGTATTCAAAGAACTTTTCGTCCAACCTCACCACCACCGCCCGCCGCCAAAATTGCAGACAATATTTCCAACACCACAAGCAACCAGAATCACCATTATCTTCATGACCAACTTAGGTTAATCTGATGTTTCTCGTTGATTCATCAATATAAATAGGTTGTTTACGATGTCGTGTGATAATGGTGGTGGAAGACTTGATTTCAAAACCTAAAAAAATCAGATCTGGATTTCTTTGAATTTGATTTACAGTAAATTAAATCTTCGATTTAGGTTTTTCATGCTATATCGATCTAAATCAAGTTAATCCTAATATATATTTTTCGATTGGTTTGTTGATGATTCTGTGGTTGCGGTGGTGGAGGTTGGATACCAGCGGAATCGATTGTTGTTGATTGTGAAGAAGAAGAAGATGATGATGGTGACGACGGAGATGGTGATGGTGGTTGTGGCACTCGGGTGTTGGTTTTGGTGTCTGCTTTGTGGTAGCGACGGTAGAGATGCTGGTGGTGGTGGGAGCAATGAAGAAGAAGAAGAACAGGATACGAAGAAGAAGATGAAGAAAACGATCTGTTTTGACGATGGAAGAAGGGCAAATATGGAATAGATAAAAACCTTAATGGACCCCTGATGGGCTTAGGAATATAGAGGGGTATTTTTATTGTAGGATAAGGGTAGTTGTGAAGCCCTTGAAAAGGAGGGTCATTTATATAATTCCCACATCTTTTTGTAGCTAGATACAAATTAAATTCACCAGTAGCAAAGAGTACAGCCAAATCCCCTATTGATCTTGTGATGAAATTAAAGGGATATTCAATTTAATTGATATTTAGATCAGAAGTTGCAAATGAACAGAAAGATCCCTAGAAAAAACATCAAAATTCATACCAACATAAACCCAAACTAAAATCCATGGAATGTTTATTGAAAAAAATAGGAAAAACATTATCACCAAGAACAAGACATGTTCATAGCCATCCAAATTTTACTAAAAACCCTTTATTCGTAACTCTTAAACTATTGGGGAAAAGAGAGAAAGAAGACGAGAAGAAAATTGAAATACATGAGAAGAAAGAGTAAGGAAAATCATCCTTCAACTCAAGAATCACTATCACAAAGTTGAAAGCTTAAATGAATATGAACATGCTTTTCTGTTTTGCTTAAGCAAAATAGAGAAAGACAGATGAAAGGTGAAAAAAAAAAGAAAAAAAATATACAAAAACACCGATTGAACAGATCTATCTTCCATTAATTAGCTCGATCTTGTTCGGAAATTTTTGAGGGATTAATAGGAAAGAGGTTGCGATTTAGGGTTTTGTTAGATGCGGAGTTAGAGAGGCAAAGAGATGCGACCGAGAAAGAGAGGAGAAAGAGAGAGAAAAAGAAAGTGATGGGAGAAAAAGCTTTAGGTTTTGTTTAAGTTTTTTTGGACCGTGAATAACGAGTCATACGGATCAGGGAATTTACTAAACGGTAGAGACTTGGTATTCACCTCTCCTACGGATTGAGACAATTGTATTTCTTTTTGTGTTTCTTCGTGTGCTAAAACATTCGCCTAAGGCTGGGTCTAATGGCACGCCGAGATTCAAGTTTCTCACTGGATCCACGTCACCAAAACTCAACGCCTGAGCGCAGTGGGGAGCCAAGATTCCTAGCCGATACGCTGTTTGAAGAAGAGCGGCACGCACTTAAAAAAGGCGTGTCGTTGAATCTCGTCTGTGTTACAGTATATTTCCGACCATTTTTCAGGTCATTTTCCTCTTCATCCATGCACAATCCCAACTTCCTAACATACATCTAATTGAATCCAAAGTCAGGCAACTTCATTCATTCTTCTTCTCTGAATCACAGCATTGTTCTTTACCTTAATCACCCACCAAAATCATAACCAATTCAATTGAAACCATCACAATCTACAACAGCAGTTCTCAATCAACATCAAACCCATCTCTTATTTCACAATATCCATCAATTACAGAGACCAAACACCACCATTGCTTCGCTCAACATCTTCTCTGTCTTGATTTCTCGATCTCAATTCCATCTTTTCTTTTCAATCTCAGCTGCAAACCATCTTCATCACTTCAGACACAAATTTATCCATAAAAGTCCTCCATTAATCGATTCGGTCCAAACCCCATCTCTTACTTTACTGATTTATCATCCTGAATCAAATGCCTCTCTGTTCATCAATCAATACCCTTTGAATCTCCTTCTTGTCTTCTCGAATTGATAGCAGAACTCATCAGTCTCGTTATTGGAAGAAAACCACACTACATATCAATCAACTCCGGTCTTGAGCCCTCAAATTCATCTCTGTGGTCTCTCGGTTTTAGTAGCAGGAGCCATTGTTCTTCCCAGTTTCAGATGTGTAAATGAACGGCGTCGGAAGAATATTTCAGTAGAATATTCGCTGATACACAGTTTCTAAATGCGTATGATGCTTTTTTGGTACGCAGTTTGAAACTGCGTGCCTGGGTTACTTCCATCTTGGATCCACGCAAATCGCAACACTCTCTGGGAATCAGCCTAATAGTGATCAAATAAACGACACTTCTACATGATTAATCTTGAATGTTGGATCCCATTAGACCCAGCCTAAGTATTCTGACCAACAACTATGATAATTATCATGGAAAATAATAAGATCCTGGCCATGAATTATTTAAGAACAAGATTTTTACAGAGATCGAGCACTCGTCATTAGATGCATTTTGGATTATAAAAGTGTTGAAAGGATATTATAAGATTAAGTTACACGTGCATGTATCAGGAAGTAATTTTCCGTTCAGGTCTATTAAAATTCTAACCAGAAGCCTAAATTTGAAAAACTCGTTGAAGGATTATAGTTTTGAACTGCAACAAACCGAAGATTATCCAGAAAGATAACGAATGATGAGTATTCGAGAATGAATTGATAATGAATGAGATTCTGATATTTGAGATTGAACACTCATCTAAAGATTTTGAGATTGTCTCTAGCATAAAAAGTTATTAAGGATAATATGAACAATATAGGTAGGTTTGGATCTCTAATGAAGAATTCGACTTAGTAAAAGGGGTCGTCAAGGATAGTACGACCAACAACAATTGTTTAAGGTTCTGGTGAAGATTTTGACTTAGGGGAAGAAGTCACTAAGGAAAGTATGACGAATATTGGTGGGTTTAGGGATGCGATGAAAATTTCAATTGTGGAAAATTTTTAGCGTCGATAAGTTCAGTGCTCTGGTGAAGATTTGGAAGAAATACTAGATTGGAAAACAATATTTAGTATCGGTAAATTTGGTTCTTTGATATATTATTGACATATATCGAACTAGTGAATATTCAGACAAATACTAATTAAAGGCTGACTTCCCAATACCGAGTTGATAACAAATGAGATTCTAACATTAGAAATCGAAACAACTCGTCAGAAAATGTATTTTAACGTACAATGAGGCTGAAAATTTTCCTTGACTGGATTTTCAAGAAAGAAGTTATAGTAAATAAAACTTTACATTAGATCAAAATTGAACGTTATGTACTTTTGAGCAAGACTAGATTTTTGAGAATGAGCCAGCACATATGTATTTTTGACCAAGACTGGATTTTTGAGAATGAGTTAGCTTAAAATGTATGAGACTCTAACATTAGATTAAAATTAAACACTTTGTTGAATTTTTCATGAATGAACTTGCAACGAATTAAAGATGTCCAATATGTATTTTTGACCAATGACCAAATTAAAAAAAAAAAAAAATTGTTAAAAGATTAAAAATTGGATTTTCGAGAATGAGCTAGATGAAAATGAAAGTGACTCCGACAACATAGAGACTGAACACTTGTTTGAAGACTATAATTTTGACCTATCACGAATTATGGATTATATAGTAATGACTGCATTTTTGAGAGTGAACTTCAATTTAAATCCTAACCGGAAATTTAAAGTTTTAACGTAAATTGAGAGCGAACTTCAATTATAATTTTTCGAATTAATAAACTGAGAAACCGGATACGAAAAAAAGTAAAACTTCAATATAGATTTTCCATCAAATCGAAGACGACACAAGGCATATACTGGTTATCGTTCGAGATAAACCTCCGGTGTACTTTATGAACAAATCATATATGTAATAAAGCAGATTTTTGGTATAATAGTACATTTAGAGATATGATATAGATATTCCGGCCAACCGAGATGACACAAGGCATATTGGTTCGTATTGTAAAAGATATGCCTCTGGTATACATTCTGATCAACCACATATAAATACGGTAGATTTTATGTAAAATAACTAAATTACCCTTACTCAAATAAATGCATCAAATATTCTTAAGATTGTGAAAATGACCAGACTACCCTCCAATTCAACCACAATTGCATATGTTATTATTTTCATCAAATAGGAATACAGAAACACAAAAAATCAAGAAAAGGACGGAAACAATCAATTTGCCTCCTAGCCGAGTCAACAAGCAACTCCATCATCAGCGTTTACGGCTGCAAGTATCTCGATGCGTACATTCAACACAACCTGCATTTTCCGAAAAACCAAGTTGAGTTAAGAATAGCAACATGGTAGCATCGTTCTTGTGCGACTTCTTTTAGTGCAATCTGATAAAAAATTGGTAACAGGTTCCAACAAAACGAAATTTTAACAAGAAAAGAAGAACGAAAGAAAATTCTTCAAACAAGAAGAGAGGTTGATCTCAGGCATTGCAAAAGAGGGGTAGTGCTAAACTAGCAAATTATGGTATGTCGTTTTCGCCAGAATTTCAATGCATAATTCCACTGAAGTTAGGTAAGTAGATGCTAACCACACATGTACACTGGTACATCATCAGCGTTTACGGCTGCAAGTATCTCGATGCGTACATTCAACACAACCTGCATTTTCCGAAAAACCAAGTTGAGTTAAGAATAGCAACATGGTAGCATCGTTCTTGTGCGACTTCTTTTAGTGCAATATGATAAAAAATTGGTAACATGTTCCAACAAAATGAAATTTTAACAAGAAAAGAAGAACGAAAGAAAATTCTTCAAACAAGAAGAGAGGTTGATCTCAGGCATTGCAAAAGAGGGGTAGTGCTAAACTAGCAAATTATGGTATGTCGTTTTCGCCAGAATTTCAATGCATAATTCCACTGAAGTTAGGTAAGTAGATGCTAACCACACATGTACACTGGTAAGACAGGGAGAAAACACCACACTGACTAGATCTTTTACAAGACTATAGAAACAGAATTACCGTGGGGTTAAGCAAGATTTGACAAAACTTAACAGAACAACCATAATAATGCAATTTTAGATTATCATTAAAGACCTACGATTGGCTCTTCAATTCTCACTGTATGTAAGAAGCACACTATTCAACCAAATTCACTGGATTGAAAACCAAGTCAACATATATATACTACCTAATATACCACAACCCAATAACAGACTACAAAACTTTCCCATATAAACTTTCCTAATTCATTTATTTTTTCTTATGGGCCTACCAAATTTCAATGTTACTCATTATGTTGCATCATCCAATTGATAAATTGATCACTTTCATCAAAAGGACCCTAATTTTTTAAGATAAGAAAAGGAGAGGAATAAAGAATAGTTAGTCTTTCAATCAGCGACGGATCCAGGATTTTGTGCCTGGGTGGGCTATTTTTTTTTTTCGTACACCCTGATTGTACTAGTCTAAATACTTGAAAATTATTTACAATGAGAAATACGCTACACGCTACTTAATAAATTTTTTAATTGCGCTAACAATGTTTATATTAAAATTAGTATTATTATATGAAATTGCGGCCGAAGGCCGCCGAAATTTTTAAATTATTACTATATTTCTATATATTTGTATGGTTTTCAAATCAGATCATGAGCATCAGGACATTTAAACATCAATTTTTTGTTATTGTTTGCAAAAATAAAAAAAATGAGATGGGAAAAAAACATCATGTTAACATATATTTTGATATTGGGCTAATTTTTAGTTTATACATGGGCCAAATTTGGGTAAATATTTGGAAACAACATGACCTAAATTGATCAGGTTGTGGTGGAGGGGGTAAGTTCCATTGTTGACTCTAATTTCTAAGTACTAACCTAAACATAAAATGACAAACTTTAAAATAATTAATCAAAATCATAAGAAATCACGTGAATATGTCGTACTAATGGGCTAAATAGAAAATTTAACCTGGGCTAATCAATAATTTTTGGACAATTAGGCTTGCCTAAGCAAGCTTTTCCAAACTTTGGGGGGTGCTGTAGCCTACCTTAGCCACCCCCCACACCCGTCACTGCTTTCAATCGAACATCAGGGTGTTGACACCCACTTTTGGCTAGAAAATGTTCCACTAGTTCATCAGGGTTAACAGAAACATTTAAGAAAACAAAAAATCCAATGCAAGAAATCCCCATACAGAAGACTTACTATATAATAATCTATCGTGCATGATGAATAGACACGCATAAATCTATAACAGCAGCCTAGAGGAATTTGATTATCTAATCCCCACTGACCTAAACCTCCATGGCTCCATCTAGTATAGAAGGCCAGAACAATTAAGAGATAACTTCAGTCTGAGTCCACTAGCGTTCAAAATAAAGCATTGCCACCTTATAGGCGCTGTACTTTGCCACCCTATTCTAATTATCCACGCGGACAGCTGAGACCACAATTGCTAATGGTAAAAAGGTTACCAGAAAATCCCAATTCCTTGATGTCGATTCTTTGAGTTGCTGAGGAATTGGAAATAACCTAAAATTGAATCCTATCTTTAGGACCTTGACATGGTAAAATTGGAACTAGCCTAAGTTGAATATCACATTTATGAAACTAATCAGTCAAGATAGACATTACTCAGTACCTTGTTTGCAACCTGCATTTGATGAGGCTCTCCGCACTCAGATGCATAATACATTTGATGAGATGGATTCTAGGCTTCAATAGTAAACTCCATCATCATCAGCACCATCTTCTTATTTTAGGCAAATGTCAAGTCCAAGAGTTAAAAATTGTCGCAAGGTGAACAGAAGTGGATTGGTATAAATAAATTTACTAGTTTAAATGCAGAAAATGAAATAGGGGCTGGTATTATATAGCCTTTTCTTATGCTCTGTCTCGAAATATCAGTAACCACTTCGACTTGTATCGGCATCGCCTTTGTGGCCAGCGTCAAGACAACAGAAGTTAGAAAACTAGGATCGATAATCTCCTAACCGACGGAAACTATTTTTCTACAGGCATATTCAACTAAAATATATGCACACTTGTTAGCTAGTCTATCCGTGAACAGACAACTCCAATTATCAAAAAACTTATCAGCTAGTCGATTCATATTACGCTAAGAGAAAAGTTTTCCAAGAAACTTCTAACATCTATGGCACATTGTACTGGGTAAATTATAATTACAAGTAATGGTCTAATGGGACAGTAACAACATTCTTTGTGTATACCCTAGTCATCTAAATTATCCACCTAAAACGGTTGTGCTTCAATATTTTTTTCGTTCTACTTAAAACCAGCTTTTACCCCTCAATAACCATTGCAAGATCAACTCAAATCTTCCAAATAGCTTAAGAATAACGATTTCAACAACTTTCTCTAACATTAATCTATCTAAGCAATCACAGTTTTGAGCAGATATTAAGAAAATATAGCATAGAACAATAGATGGAATCAAATCCAAATCATAAAAGGACCTAATTTAATCATATTTCAACATGTAAACCAACTTCAAAGTAATCAAAAACCCCAAATCTCAAACAAAAACAGAAAAGAGATTGAAATACATACCATAATTAAGGTTAGATAGATTTAATATGTCACCAGAGCTACGATCGAAAGAAGAAGGAGAAGAAATTGAACCTTTCGATTGCCCCTGGTCGTAGAGATAACACAAAATCAATGGTAAACGGATTAGATCAATAAGGGAATCGAAACCATAGGGCAAAATTGATCGAGATTGAGTCTGTTTCTTTAAATTGATTTCAAAAGGGAAGCTCAGAGTGGTTTTTTTGGAGCACAGGCTTTGATTCAATTGATTTCAAATCAAAGTTCTCATTAGGTTTTCTTTCGACCATTTGTTCTTTCTTGTACAGGCACCGCTATTGCTTTGGTTCTATCGAGTGTGACCGTGGACGCTGGACCCATTGGCTCTTGGACTAAAATTTTGGTTAAAAAATGGAACTAAACTTTGGTTCCCACCCATTGGTTCTTGGACTTAAGTTATTCTAGGGTTCTAGAGTTATCAATCGGTTCCAGGAAAGAGATTTAAAAAACCTGGCGAGATTGGGGTATACTCAAACTAATTGGGGTATACCCAATTTTATAGGGACTCTTTTTTAAGGGCAAAGGGGGAGGTCAATGGGTAAAGTTACAAAATTACCCTTTTTCATTATAACTCTAATTACTACCAAAATGGTTTTCTTTCTTCATTACATCTTCTTCTCTTCTTCTTCTCCTCCACAACCTTACCTTACCGGCTCCATCACCCCACCACCACCAAAACTCGTCGATCAATTCGTTAAAATCGTCGATTCAAAACTCCGATTAATCTTCATCAATGGATCCACCGGAAGGAGGCAACTCGTATGAAACAATCTAATCGAAAACCCAATGAGTATAACCCTGGAATTGCAAATTTGGTTGCTAAGAAAGTGAAGAGAAAAACGGTTGAAGAAGAAGGAATTGAACCCATTAAACACGTGAAATGGTGCGCTTAAGAAAGTAAGGGCACACTTAAACTCACTCTAGTACTTCAATTTCATGTTTGCATGTCAAATTAGGTCGAAAAATCGAATTTGTGAATTGGTAGTTCTGCGCCTAAGGCAAAGGTTTTTGGTTATCGACCTTTAGGGATTTCATAGTTAGTGGTCCATGGGAAGGGTATAAGGTTGAAGAACTTGCCGGCTTTATGGTTTTCAGAATCGCTACTAGCAGGGTGGCGGCAGTTATTCAACCGTATACATTGCCGGCGTCTCATTATCTTTTAATGAAGCGGTTTTTTTTTTTTTACCCTTACTACTTCGTTGAATGTTTCGATGCCTAGAGTTTTTAAACCCTAAGGGTAGTTATATAAAACATCTTAGGAGTTTTTTCACTTTAGGAAATGTATGTGTAATGGACCTTGCCGAATTGTATAGTTAAAATTTCTTGTTTTTTTTTTGTGCGGAAGGCTATTTTGATGATACAATGCCGGCGTTGTTTAGCCGGCACTCATCTTTTGGTCGACCTTACGGCTATTGTTCCGCCTAGGATATGTTGAATATATCTAACCGCCGCATGTAATGTTTTTTTCCCGAATTGTTCTTGTTCGGATTGCGAATGGCAAAGAAGAAAGCTCAAAGCATCTCTTAGTCCTCCTTCAAACCCTCCTCGTGTTGGTGATAAACTATTGTCTTCAAAACATCGAGGGGTGTATGTTGTGCCCGAACGACAAAGGTCTTAGAACCATTATCCGAACCCAATGATTGGAGACGAGACTCCGGATGAAGACCAATCAATTCCATCTGGTAGAAGAGGTGATGATGATGATGTTGATGAAACCAATCCATTCGCTGGAGGAGGTAACCATGATGATGATGATGATGGTGGTGATCAAGACATGCATGAGGTCGGGAGGAGGTAATGATGATGGTGATGATGATGATGGTAATGGAGATAAAGGTAAGAATATCATCGAAGATGAAATTGTTGAAGAGGAAGAGGAACAAGAAGAAGAAGGAGATGGAGATGGAGAAGGAGAACAAACTCTAGCCGTTGTTCAAGCCACCGAAGCTTCGGCTTCAACTTCAACCGAACGAAGAAGAGGGTGATCACTAAACCTAGGCGATTCTCACATGCCTCCCAAACACTTGATGGTTGCACCGAAAGAAGGTGAGCCTCCAAAAGGGACCCAGCAGATGGTGGAAGTTGTTCTTTTTGGATACAAACACTCATGGGCATGTACGGTCCATAATACTATCGTAAGTAATCTTAATCCGTCTTTGTTATTTATTCAAGTGTGTAACTATCTTAATTAAATTTGCATCAAGTGTTTGTATTTCTTTTCATTTTCTATTTTTTGGTATTTAGGATCACAAGCATGCCATCCGTCTCATGAGGCGCCAAGCTTCGTGTTCAAAGGATGCATACTTGGAATCTTGGCTTGGAATGTGAGGAGGTGAAAGTGATTGTGAGGAACTCTGGGTTGTTGCCTGCGGTGGAGAGTTCGAATATTAATCATGATAAAGTTACCATCTCTGCATTCTGTGAGCGGTTCTATGGAGAGACCGATACTATGTTATTCCCATTCGGTGAGATGGCGATAACTCCCGATGATGCTCAACAAATTCTAGGCCTCGAGGTTGATGGAAAAGCAGTCACCGAGGGATTCGATAATGCCATTTCTTTCGAGAAGATTTACGAATTGAGCAAGAAACTGTTTCGGTTGGAGTCGGTTCAGACGGATGATGTTCTTGACAAGAAGGATGGTCGACCAATTAAGAAGTTTAATGTGAAGAAGTTGAGGGACAAACTATGGAAGACTGGGAAATCCTTGATAGTGAAGGAATGGTGCACCGGGTGCGAATCAATGCTACCGCGGCCGCTTATTTGCTATACACCTTGGCAGATGTATCTTCCCGGCGATTGGAAACCAAGTCGAGGCCAAGTTACTTGCAACTATTGGATCCCTTACATGAGATGCGTGGGTATTCTTGGGGTACTGCGATGGTTGCCTTCTTGAATAATGAGTTGACAAAATCTTCTAGGGCACTCACTAAGCAAGTTAACGGAAACACATGTCTCTCCAGGGTAATTTTATTGTTTAAAACATTTATATTTGCAAATCTCGAAAGATCGGTGGTTCTTACTAAACTTTTTTTTTCTTTTTGCAAAGGTTTGGATATATGAACGCTTTCCTTCTTTGTTCAAAGACAACTCTTACGTCAAAGTGGATAACAGTGTTCCGTTACATTTGCCAAGAGCTCAAAGGTACAGTTTTAAGGGTACTTAGGATAAGGAAATGCCGCAAAATCTTATGAAACTCCGAGCCGCCATCGACAATTTGATCGCGAAGAGGTGATATTTGATCCGTAGACGGGAGGATAGAAATCAAGGTTTAATCCCAAGGAGAAATGAAGTTGTTGCATTATACTATGGACCCTTGATGACTGTGTTTGAAGGATTTTCAATGTACGATCCACATCGGGTAATGCGACAATTGGGTTACGTCCAAGAAGAACCTCATTTCGATGAAGAACCGTTCTTTACCGTGAACCGGGATAACTGCACCACCTCCCAAAAACTATTAACGTCTCTACGATACAGCGCCAACACAAGAACATTGGGACAAAAGACGGGGCCGTAACATCGATGTGAGTCTTTTTGGACGAGGTGACCATCGGTCATGAAGCTACCGAGAAATACATGGCGTGGTACTTGGGTTGGGCTCGTCCCCACTGTGATTAGGCCAATGACTACCAAGAACGGCTCGTAAGAAGAAGATGGAATCGAAAGACCCAACAACAATGCTTAAGATATTTGTAAGTATTTTAGAGTTGCTCTTACTATTTTAAGATTGATTGCATTACCGAATCATTCTATTAATTGTTTATTGTTTAATTGAATATAGAAGGATCAGTTGAAGACCTTTGTCGTGGTTTTATGTTGCGCGAAAGATAGAGGAGAACCCGTGCAAAGCAAGCACATTGACTATGCTTGCAATGTTGACAATGAGGATGCCCATCTATTGTTCAAGCAACTTCAAGCTCAAGTAAAGGCGGAAGAAAAAAGCTATTAAGGATGCACAAGCCAAGACAAAGGTCGATAAAAAGAGGACTCGTGTGCTCACGGGTGGTGAAGGTATCAAAGGTGGTCGTGGTGGTGAAGGTAGCAGCAGTGGTCGTGGTGGTGAAGGTAGTGTTCCTAAACGGGGCCGTGGTCGTGGTCGTCGCTCGTGTGGTCGTGGCCAATGAATTCTTTCCTAGTTCATTTTTTTATGTTGTGGTGGACAAATGTTTAAGTTAATGGTGTGGACAAATGTTTAAGTTAACGGTTTATGGGACATGTTTCAGTATTATGGACAAAAATGTTGGATGAATGAATGGTTTGTTTAGCTATATAAAGTGTCAATACATTTGCTTAGGTATGCTTTTTTTGCTTACCCTTTTACTGTCCCAGAGCCAAGCAAGGTTGTGAAATGACAAATTGGCCTGTCAACAAAATTGGGAATTACCAGGGCCGGCAAGGTTGTGAAATGACACATTGCCGCTAATCGTCAACAAAATTGGGGAATTACCGAGTACGGCAAGGTTGTGAAATGACAGATGCACGTCCCTGTCACAACAAAACGTGTAGTTACTGGGTAGGCAAGGTAATACCATTCCTACCAAGCCTAGCGTTCGTGTAGCCGGAAGGGTACTAAAATAGAGACCCTGCCGGCCATATATTGAAAAAAACCATTCTTCTCGATGCCTAGAATCATGTAAGGCCTGGAGGGAAACAAAACAGAAAATGCCGGCGGTATTTTTGCCTAAGATGCTAATGAACCCATACATTTCCTACTGTTTTGGGACCCCAGCATTGTAGCAAATTTACGACCCTGCCGGCGGGTTCAAAATTCAAATTTTTGCAAGTACAATTGCATTGATTCACTTGTACTTGGACACTATAATGGCCAAATTTGGGCACCATCCTATAAATGCACTACTTATCTCCACAAAACAACACACAACTATTTGCATATACTCTCCAAAGCTCATATCATCACACACTCCATCTAACTCACCCAATAGCTCTCTACACACAAGAAATGGCTTCATTTGATTCTAATGAAGATTTGGCAATCACCAAAGCTTGGTATGCGGAGACTAGAGTTCGAAGGCAAGTCCTCCGTAAGGATGGATTCCACAACCTTTGGGCTAGGGTTCACAACACTTTTAGCCAAGAGTGTGGGAATCCTAACTCAAGAAGTGTTCAACAAGTGCACGATAGGCACATAGTCATTGAAAATGCGATACTTGCCTATTTAGCTATCCAAAACCAATTTTCAACGCTCCCCACTTTAACTTGTCCATTGAACAATTTGTAAGTATTTTTGTGGTTTATTTTACGTGATCCATGTTGTTTGATCTTCCAATGAAACACCACTAACAAATATAAGTTTGTTTTTGTGTTTTTGTAGCACGAAGTCGTGAAAGCGCGCTACTTGGAGGAAAAGGGGGAAGCATTCGCATTCGATGCAAGCTATCAATTCATGGAATCCAAAATCCCGAGTATGCCCCGAGATGATGGAGGGTGTATCGTCTTCGGAGGAGGAAGATTGATGGCTTTAGAAGTTTTAGTATAGGTTTTGTGGGTAGACCTCTATGTAAACCCTCACGAGACTATAACTCGTCCAATAGGGTCGCCTAGGGGTTCAAAGGCTTGATGCACATGCTAAGTGCATTCGTTTTTCCGTCGACAAGGATTAGGTTTTATGTTTCAATCAATGTAGTAACCAAAATTGAATGAATAAAGTAAATTACATCTTCCATATTATGTCAGCCGGCAAGGTTGTATTTGTTTTTCATGCCGAGATTAATATAGCCGGAAGGGTAGGAAATATTTACATGTCGGCCGCAAGATTGCTGCCCAAGATAGTCTGGCGTGTTCTTCATCCTAGGACCATTCCCGGATAAATGGTCGGCAGCTTATTCAAAGTTGAACCTTGGCGGAAGAGCGATCGGCAGCTTATTCAAAGTTGAATCTTAGGCGTATGTTTGGTGGAAGATTATTCAAACCAGACTCACGGCTTTATGCATTTTCAAAACCAAAATTTTTAGATCGAATCGAACTCATATGACGGATCAAAAGGTTAATCTACTGAATTCATAATTTCAAAATTTTAATCTAAACTCAATTAATTAATCTAATCATAATTTTAGTGTTAATTAAACGAGGGCAATTTTGCCATTTTGAAAATACAAGGTTAAGGGGTGGCTTGGTTTTACTTCATAATGACCAGATTTTGTCTTATTGGGTATACCCCAATTAGTTTGAGTATACCCCAATCTCGCCAGGTTAAAAAACTTAGAAATTCATTTTATTTTTCTAGTTATTCAAAATAAAAATCAATGTGTGAGATATGTGAAAGTGTGTTACAAATAAAATTGTAAACAGTTAGAAAGATGGGGTTGATTTTAGGATACATGTAGTTATGGGTAGAAATATTGATATTAGTTATTTATTAGAGATGTGTTAGTTTTGCATAACTAATAAACTCACACTTTGGAATAGTTATTTAGTTTTTATAAGTTAATTCCTAATTATAGTAACTATTGGTTAATTTGCTAACTCTTTAAAAGGGTTACTAGAATTATAATAGATCATTTGTGTTACCATAAAAAAATTAGTTAGGAAGCACGCACACTGTTAGTAAAACCTAGATTTGGTGTAGTGCGGAAGAGCCTTTTGTCAGACTCATATCACTTGTTTGAAAAGAGTTGTTACCGAACAGATTTGTTGTTCCTTTACTGTTTGGAATACGAACCAAAGGAATTGTTCCAAGTGCGTGACTTATTGCAAGTTGGAGGCGCAGGGATACAGACGGGACTAGGTGAAATATAGGTTTAGTTGCTAGGTCTCAACTATACGAAGTTGGTTTAGATTTTGTATAGCGGCTTAATCCTGAGAGTATTCAATTCTGGACAAGGTCCCGGGGTTATTATGCATTTGCGGTTTCCTCGTTAACAAATTCTTGCTGTGTCTTTTAGTTTTCTATTTTCGCAATTATAATTGTTTTATTATATTTAGAAGTAAAATACACCAATGTTAATTCCTATTTACTTGATAGTAATCTATTGTGTTTGGTTAAGTCCGAACCTATTATCAAGTAAACATACTTTGTTGTTGTATTGTATCGATCTTGTATCCATAGTCAATCACACAAGTTATCTTGTTGTCGTATTGTCTCGATTTCGTATCCATAGACTAAGATTGAAGATGAATTCCTTGACCAATATCTCTCTCTATTGATTACTTTCTACAATTTACTTTGCTTTTGATTTACTTTTATTGCTCACATAAAAATCAGAAATCCCCCCAATTGGTTACTTTAAGAAATCGATTACATAATAACTACAATTGCCTCTCTGTGGAAACGAACTCTTTCTTATCATATACTTTAGGAAAGTGAAATTATTTTTGACGCATACGACAGCGATCAGCATAGAAGAGTTTGCTATTGAGAGTTACGTCGAAATGCGACAACATATTGGCAGCAATAGCATGGAGTAACGCAACAAGAATGTAGAAGTAAGCCCATCAAGTAAAATGTGTTAAGATTGACTCATGACTTGAAAGAACATGTTGTTTTTCCATTACATTAATAAAGCGTAGCAATTTGAAAGAACAACGAGGCATATTGGTTTCCAAGGCGCGTGAAGAGGATACCTTGTCCATAGTGACGGTGGGATGTCCCGGGTAGTCCTAAGTCATGACTATACCAAAGTCATGCTTTTCAATCAAAGTGTTGCGATTGCAAGAAAAGAACAAAAAGGTGTTGGGTCTTTGGCATATGTTTTCCGTATGCGCTACATGATTGAAGAATTGAGGCCGATCGAGTCTTACATAAGTCCCTGTTATGTTGCGTGGTGCAACTAAAGTCGGAGTGTAAAGGCAAAGACTATGACATTGATCAATGTGATCATTTGGGAAGAATCATTACTTGTGCCCACTTAGGCGCAAATGATTTGTGAAATTCAAGCATAATTTAGGGAGTTGGCGAGAGGAACTTCATTTTGCATTTGAGTATTGATATGTGATTTGAAGTGGAGTTGGAACGTATGTGAAACGTAACAACAAAGTTCAAGTTAGTAGAATCAATGACAAGGCAATAAAGCTAATTAGTGATGTTGATGCTAAAAAATAGGAGTTGGCTAAGGGCTTTGCAAGAGCCAGGAAAGATTGCTGAATTTCAGATAGGGTTCTGAAAGTGCATGCAGTGAAGATTGAAACCAGTTATATCGAGTATACCTGTTGCATTCAACGAGGACGTTAAACAAATCAGGTGGGGGAGGTTTATGACTGGTCAGGCTAGTGAAGCGCCAAGATGGCGCGATACAACATAGCTTGCCAAGTCAGTGTTCAGCCAAGATGACGCTACACTGAATAGATTGATGCGCGTTAAGATAGCATGGACAGTGAAGCACAAAGGTGACTCTACATTGTAAACTCATTGTCCAATAATGAAGCTTATTGTCCGACACAATGAAGCTTTATTGAGGAAAGACAAGACAAGGCCAATTTGACAAATGCAACATGCGATTTTGGCATTAATTAAGGAATATCCATGGAATTGAGTTGGCCCAAACTCAAGGATGATGCGAGAGTGTAAAATAGGACAAGAGTTGGCTTATGCATTAGTCTAAGGCTGGACAAAGCTTGGACAGTGCAAAAAAGCTAGTAATGCAAGAGTAAGCATTTTTATTATCGAGCAAGTTGGCTAAGTGAAGCATATGACGTATGAATAACCGTAATGAGCTAAGAAAGTGGCTGAGATGATTGCAGCGCAATGTTAGTTGTACATTGGCTTTGACCAAGATGACTGCTGTGCCATGTTGGCTGACTATTGACTCAAGGCCAAGTTCTGTAAAGCGCAACAGTGGCATATTATGGCTTAAGAGGCGATTATAAGTTGGTTATTAGCTTTATAAGTGTGTCAAAGGTGCAAGACAAAGGTGAACGGTTATGGAGGGAGTTTGTAACCGTGAGGGAGAGTTCATAACTACTTTGGAACATGTGTTAAAGGTTGGCTCAATTTAGGAAAGCAAATGGCCAACATGCACAGTTACTGGCATGTTGTAACCACTGTAACTGTCTTATGGAACATGTGGTTGTTATGGAACTATCTTACGGAACAGGTGGTTGTTCAATGCGTGTATAAGTGTTGTGCACGGTTTTTGGCCATTGTAACCACTGCATAAATAGTGTAAAGGCATTAGGAGTGAGTAGAAGACAGAGAGGAGAGTTAGTCTCATGTTTTGAGAGAATAAGGCATCACCAAGAGGGTGATGGTCTGTTTAGTCCATTGGTTGGATACAAGTTTTGTAATCTTCCTTTGATCTAATAAAATAGGTTAATTGTGTCATGTCTTTGTGTTTATGGTGTTGCTGATTTGTGAGTTGGTCAATTGGATCGATGCATGTCAAACCTCTTCTGCTTATGGGAGCATAAAGAGTTAGAGAGAAAAGAAGGCTTCCGTTGCGTAAAGCCTCATGAGTGAAGGCAGATGCATACTTTTATGCAAGTGTGTAAGGCTAAATACATGTGGGTGAAGTTGATTCACTGAACCATAGAGTATTGCCGGTCATGTCCATGAAAATTTTAGGCCGAAAAATGGACATGTAATACTACGCAAGGTGGGAGGTGTTGACAGTGGGTCGCGACTCATGACACTAAATGGCGAAAAATCAATATGGTTCCTGACAAGATCAACAAAACAACGATCAATGTGTCGCGCTGTCCGCACGTGTATGCGGATGGTAATTTTTTTTTTTTTATATCAATCAACAGTTCAGTTTTAGGACGAAAAATGGACATGTAAGGTGGGAGGTGTTGGCAGTGGGTCGTGAGTCATGACACTGAATGGCGAAAAATCAATATGGTTCCTGACGAGATCAGCGAAATAAAACGGATGGTATTCTCTTTTAATCAATCAGCAGCGAGAATTGAACCCTAACCTATAATTTGGGAGTTCAACCCTGGCCAACTGGGCTAATTTCCGTTGGTTTGGAGATGGTAACTTATATTGGGGTAACACGGTGCATTCTACGACAGCTCTATGGTGTGACAGGTGACTGGCATCATTGTTCCCGGATGCGACAAATTTAGAGTTATTCCAGTTCCTAAAGTCATTCTTGACTACAGGCCTCATGAAAAATTATGTAAGCAGCATATTGATATGCTAATATTGGGTGCACGTGTAGCTCTATCATACCGAACGGAGCCTTACATTGTCAAGTTATGGTTAGACGACGGAGTCGAGAAAAAACTGGAGAATTGTCAGAGGCAACGAAAGCAATTGGAGCGCAAAGACTTCCGATTACCATTTAATTCATTTAAAACGATTTGGCGGTTTCCAAGTTGCTGGAAGTACTGAGCAGATTCCCTAGTTTTTAAATGCCACAATTACAGAAGTCGCTTTGTTTTCGTATGATCGCGGAAAAAGAAGTGCAAGATGATTGAGATGGATGAAGACTCCTTGTTTCACCTCCCAACTAATATAACAATCATTGGAAGATTAGATGTAAATTCTCACTCATATTTAGACATAAATCGAACGCAGACTCTGCCTGCAGATACTTGAACCATTTATATATATTCATGGGAGATGCCCATGGGAACATACATTACAAGCAAAATGTGCATGAACCATCTGAAAACATAATCCCTTTTTAAATTGTGGAAATTTATCGACATGTTGGTCATTGTCGTCATTATCATTTTACCTTTTGTACAGGATGTATCACTGGTGTTTTGTTTCTGCCCTGTGTTGCACTTCCCGTATAGACTGATTTTAAAACAACCTGATAAAGGAAACCTAAAAGTTATCTTTTGCTTTGCGGATGACTCCCAAGGCTTCGGCATCATTTGCTGTGTTTGGAATTTTCAACAACTGCCGGATTTCCGGACTTGTTGTGCGCAGGAATGGATTACATGATTTCTCTGTCTTCAATGTAGTTGGAATCTGAGATAAAACAGAAACCAAACAACCGTCATCACAAGTGTCAGCTTGATTCAGTTATTTGCTAAATTACTTTACTGCAAAGATGCATTCATGTCCCGAAACAAAGAAGGAAACTAGTTGCTTTTGATGCAGGAGTGTGACAATTGCTAATGATGAAAACCTAACTGAAAACATATGTGCAGTGCAAACAATTAATAAGAAAAGTAAATATAATATTGAAGGAGAGGTAATGGAAATTACCGTGGGCAAGCCTTTACTTCTGAGCTTGGCCACTTGAGCAGCATAGGACTGAAGAGCCGCGTTCTTGGGCTCTACGGACAGAGCGAATTTCGAATTACTCTGGCAAAATGGGTAACTTACAGTCAGGATATACATTGCACGCCTCTTTATAACTAGAGTATAATTTGAGTTGTGGTTATCAGGGGATGGAGAGGTGTAGAAAGAAAACTCACTGAAGTGTATTCATGTCCGCAGTATATGTTTGTGTTATCTGGCAAAGACATGATTTTTCCAAGAGATGTGAACATCTACAATGAAGAAAATCATATATCAATTATGGAACCCATTACAGGACGTTCAACGAAAAATACAGAATATATAGAGAAAAACATGTTGCGTGTATCAATTGGAACTGAGAAAGTCATACCTGCTCAGGTGTTCCTTCGAAAAGCTTGCCACATGACAAGCTAAACAAAGTGTCTCCTGTAAATATGGCACCAGATCCTGGAAAATAGTAGCTAACATGACCTGCTTGATATTTAAAATATAGACGTTAGAAGGCATTCCAGTTGAAGCATTACTCGAAAGGAAGCAATCAAAAAAAGGTTTAAATTACAACCTACTGTGTGACCAGGGGTTTCCATTACAACCACCTCGTGGCCTGCGAACATCCACTTGTCTCCGTCCTTCAAAGCTATATCAATTCCAGGAATTCTATCGCTGTCTGCACGTGCACCAATTATCTGCACGTAAAATATAGAGCTTAAACTTCCATGGGGACAGAACTCTGGATAAGAGTTAAGACTAAGATGTGAACAGATACGATATAACACTAAACAATGTTTCTTCAATTTGATAGCCAATTAAATGTAGAAAACAACCAAACCATCATACCTTTGCACCATACCTTTCTTTCAGCTCCAAATTCCCACCAGTGTGATCAAAATGGTGATGTGTGTTGAGAATATATGTTAGATTCCGATTTGTCCTATTCAATGCATCTATTATTGGCGTAGCTTCAGAAGGATCTACTACTCCAACAGTACCCGTACCTACGTCATGCAAAAGATATGCATAGTTGTCCTTGAGGCATGGTACCTGAAGATGGGATAAGGCTCTACAATTTCAACTGAAAGTACACAAAAAAACTACTCCTCTGTAGAATATAAACAAAGAAGTATTCTTACCAGTTCAATCTGTAATGTAGATGCCATACTGGCGATGCTACATAAATATTGACCGACTTTACGTGAATGACTAACTGCACGCAAGGTTTTCAACGGTCTTGACAAGAAGCTCCCAAATCCATACAACAAACGCCTTCTGAAGCTATTTTGTCTCATTTTGGGCCATAAACGAAGATCTTTCACCTGTGTAAATACAGAACATTTACAATGTATGAGTTAACATCTTAAGAAGATAACTTTCAGCACACCACAAAAATGCACAAACAGCAAGTAATTGATTATACATTTACGCCTACAAACGATATCTTTCAAGCCTACATATATTAAGTGACAGTTCCACTACCACTCAACATGACCTCAATTAGTAATTTCTCTTCATCATACATTAGGCGAGGTAAGGTAATAACGTGAACCAATATTGGCTTATAACTTCCAATTTGCTGTCAAACAAACGCTTTTCAATAGTTCGGAGAGATTTCCTTGCAGCTCATACCATAATGTCCTGATAATACAAACAACGGGGCAACACCATAGTTTACATCACTCAGTACGTAATGATATCAACAGAATAACCTTGGAAGGGTGCACCAATCGCTCACAGATCTATCTTTTGGATTTTAGAGGCTCTCACTCTATGTTCCAAAGGACCTTTGCTTTGTCAACAGGATTTACACAAAAGGTCAACTCTATTATTTTCTTTCTCATCTGCCGTATGCTACAAGCCACTGAACATCGTGTGACGCAAACACCTCAACCTCTCTACAGATTGCACAACAACAACCACAGTACATATATCCTGTACAGATATTATCATCCAACATTAGCAAAGGTAAAGTAAAAACGCGAACCACTATGGCTTTTAACTTATAATTTACTGTCAAATCAAATTAATGCTTTTCAATTGCTTGAAGAGGCCACCCATAATGTCGTGATGATACCACCAACATACTTTAGATCACCCAGTAGGTAATATTCCCAGTGGCTCATAGATCTAGCCCTGCAACTTCACAACTGTTCACTCTAGAAAGCAAAGGACCTTTGCTTAGTCAACCATACTAAATACCCCGACTCTCTCGTCTCCATTTCTCATCCGCGGTATTCCACAAGGCTCTTAACACCGTGAAACACAAACACCAAACCTCTGCAAATTGCACAACAACAACCCACAGTGTCTACCTCCTTTACAAAAACCAACCTAATTCCCCCATTCCCACAATCACTCATTCACCAAATAACTACACCATTTTGTATACATATCAAACTCACAACTCTCCAAATGCACTAGTTTTCTAATTTCTACTCACATTTGAACACCCAATGTAACCAAAACATAAAGTAGGTTTTGCATCAAATCTATATCACCAAATCAAAAACCCACAATTTATTTACCATTTTCATTGCAATTTTATACAATTTCCACTAATTACAACCATGGGTTTTACAAGAAAACTAACCCTAATTCTATAATTCACCAAATCAAAAAAGCATAAAAAAAACACACAATTTTCAGTCAAATCAAGTCAAAATCCAACCGGAAAAAATGGATAAAAAGAATGGAGAAGGGAAGAAACAAACCCTAACGCACTGCAAAGAGGCAACAGCAGCGGAAGACGCTTTACAGAACATCTTCGCTTAGGAGTGGAGAAAGAATTTCTAGAGCCAAGTGTAGAATGAATGAAATGTGAGAAAAAAGATTGATTTTTTTTTATATTTTATTTCTTTTTCTGGTTTGCCACCGGAATTTATGGGTGGGGTTTTTCTGGAGTGTCCGTGTAGGAATGAATAATGATGTAAAGAAAGTCCACTGAAAAGCATTAATTGAGATTTCAGTGTATTCACAGTTGGCCACGAGTCCAACAACGTTGTCATGTTTTCTAAATCCTAGGGGCTGTTTGGTTTTGAGTGGTAGCGTATACTACCACCCATGAGCCATAATTACTTGCAACCACTACCCATGAGTGTACCGGTCGTGATTTTACTACCCAGACATGTTTGGATACCAAAAACAGAAAAAGCAGAAGTGTCGGATGTAAAATTATTTTACTCCATAAGAATTTGATATTTTTCTGGCTTCCGAAAATCATTTTGAAATTATACATTCAAACTAATTTTTTGTGATTTTTCGACTTTTAAAAGTCAAAAGTTAACTAATTTATGTTTTGGCATGCTACAAGTTGTTGTCAGTGTAGTTAATATCGGTTGAGATCTTTGCCGAGATTCTCGTTTTCGGTTAGTGGTTGAAACGAGTCTTTTAATTTGGGCGAGACGAAATTTGACCAATAAACTTGACGACGTTATTCATTTATAGAACATATTTACCGAGATTAGACTGTAGTGGGATATATGAAAATAAATTTTGATTCCAGTCAGATATGTGGTCGTCTAGTCAAGTTCAAAATGAAATCTGACTCAAGTAGCTCCCGATCAGATGTATGAACCGAATCAGACATCAGAAGAAATAATGAGTTGACATCTAACTCGGCCAAAGTCAAACTCAGATCACGGATCAAATAACTGAGCCAGGATTGAAAATAAGAGCGAGCGAAAATCCTTGCAAAGGATGAAAAGACTCACCGACCAGATGTAAGGTTTCATTATTCCAATTTGGAAAAGATACATTGGTAGTTGTGAATGATTGTTTATTTCCAATAATGCTTGGTGTACCGGGAGTGAATCCCGCGGCCACCACAGTGTGAGAGAAAGAAAATGGTGGCCCCCACCTTAAACTCCACCCCCGAAAATCTCCCCAGGCCCCCCTCTCAGCCATCGGATCATCCTGCGGGATTTCTCACTGTTTTTTTGGGCGTCAACGTAGCACTACTCGTTTATTTCTCAAAAATGTTGTTTTTGGTTGATGCCGACACCAGCAACACATGTTTTGGTTGATGCCGATGGCTATCCTAAGTAGCCGAAATGTTGTTTTCAGGTGACAGATGGCAGTGAAACAGGTAAAATGTCCTTTTCGGCTTAACTTGTCGTGCGTATCTTACTTGGGATCGGAATCGGAATACCAGACATCTGTATTTAATTTTATTGTTTATTTTGGGTAACAAATTTTACAAAAATCCAATACCCGCAGCCAATGCAGCATATAATGTGCTGGCTTTGGGCGGCAGGACTAACTTGTCGGTGTGTAGAGTGGAAGTTTTGGGCGTAATGCATACAGTTTGACAGCCACCTACCTATATCCATAAGCCATAAATACCATGCAACTGCCAGATGACTGTACTGTTGAATTCTAAGGTTGTTTCAACTGTGCTAGGCGACTCGGCGCAAGTCGCCGTAAATGTTGACGGGTATACCAACAGGTTCCACAGTCTGTAAAACTAGAAAATGATACCCAGAATGCAGTCGCTTTAGATCAACTTGTTGATGTGTAAAGTCTATGTTAGCGGAAGTACTTTCAATTAGTAGTTTATAAAATGGACCTGAACATCGTAATCATGTCTTAAGTTTAAGATTAACATTGTGGACATTCATCGTGCTCAACCAAAATAATTGACTGTGGATTAATCAGAGTGGCAATACAGTGGAGTTGTTTAAGGTAAATTTCTTAAAAAGCACAATTCAGATGAGCATGAATCGATTAAAGTACAACCACAATTTTGCACGATAACTTTCGGTGGAACAACAATGCTGACTCGGAACAATGTACTTCTCCACGTAACATGCACAAGTTGGATGTAAAACTATTTTGCTTCATATAAATTTAATCTTTTTTGGTAGGGAATTACAACTCAGAAGGGCTATCATCCGGTAGGAAATTAGTTGGAAGCCCAGCAACAAGCTGAGCTACAACTCCCTTTTGAATGACCACTCCTAACCTATGAAAGAGAAAATCTCCAACTCGCACATTAGCATCATAGCAAGCAATATAATTACGCAAGCGTTTCATAAAATCCGTGGTATCATCACCAAGCTCCCATAAGGTGGTGAAGGCAAGTGTCCCAAAACCATAACCTTGTTTCGTACACTTCTCCAAATATTTTTGTTTCCAGAAATTATATATCCAAACAAATTTACTTTGACTTTTCGATTTTCTAAAATCAAAAAGTAACTTCAATTTATATCCCGACATGCTATAAGTTGTTCTCAGTGTAGTTAATTTTGGTTGAGATTTTGCCGCGATTTTCACCAAGAAACTCGTCGAGCCGGTCTAGAATCCACCGGGATCAAGCGGAAATCTCGCCGAGACAAGTTTAACATATATAAAATTTTGTAATAAAAGTCAAATTCGACCCTATAAAACTCGATTTTCTTTATTATACGAATTTAACATGTTATAAAGTGTACAAAACGGTTAGATGCTCCGAAATTTCACTGAGACTCTCTCCAAGATAAAGTTATCTAGGACCGAAACCCGATATTCACTACGTTGGTTGTTCCTATGGACGAGCAAGGATCCAAACTAGGGGTTGAGTAAAAATCTTTTGGAAGGGTGAAATATTGACCGACCAATTGTGGATGCATCTTTTAAGATTTTGATTAGGCTAAGTCTTATGGGCTAGATATCTAGCTGCTAGATTGGCCATCCACGTCAGCCTGGGCAACCTCCTAAGTCTTATGGGCTAGATATCTAGCTGTTAGATTGGCCATCCACGTCATCTGTAAGTGCCGATCCATTCAGTGTTTTTCTGAGTGCCGAACCATTCGGAGTTTTAGTTACTTTTTGAGCGTAGAACCATTCGGCGCTTAAATCTCAAATTGATTAGATTTTTGTGATTTTTGTGAGTATTTAACCATTCGGCGTTTTGAGCACTTTTTGAGCGCCGCACTATTGACGTTTCAATCTCGTGATAGTTGGACTGTGAGCAAATGCTAGGAGAGAAAGTAGCCAGATTGAGTGTTAACTTTTTTCCCATACTTTTTTCATGATTTGCAACACTTTTTGGCCAATCTAGCAGTCCAATCTAACCCATAGGGGTTAGCCTTATTTCATTCCGGAAGTAGATATATTGGTAGTTGTGAGTGCTGGCAGTTAATTTTCTCAAAAATATTGTTTTTGGTTGATGCCGACACCAGCAACACATGTTTTGGTCGATGCGGATGGCAATCCAAGTAGCAAAAATGTTGTTTTCAGTTGATACAGGTGGCAATGGAACAGGTCAAATGTCCTTTTCGGCTTACCTTGTCATACGTATCTTACTTGGGATCGGAATCGGAATACCAGACATCTGTAACAAATTTTACATAACGTAGTGGCTTTGGGCGGCAGGACTAACTTGTCGGCGTGTAGAGATGGGTCTTTGTTGGTGGAAATCTTGGTTTTAGGTGCGTAATGCACATACTGTTTGACTGCCACCTATATCCATAAGCCATGAATACATGCAACTACCGGATAAGTGTACCGTTGAATCTTAAATTGTTTCAACCCTGCTTGGAAACTTATGTGAGTCAGTGGCTTGATCCAATGAGTCCCAATGAGTCGGGGACATTTTATTCCCAACTCAAATGGGTCATAGTCAGAGATTAGGTCGTCAGATTGCGAGTCAGATCTGATTCAAAACACAAAACAAACATTTTAACACGAGTCAGGGGCCGAGTTGGATTCAGATGCTGAACATCGTAATCATGTCTTTAGGTGAGACTATGGATTAATCAGAGTGGCAATACACTGGAGTTGTTTAAGGTACAGTTGATAAAAAGCACAATTCGGATGAGCATGAATCGATTAAAGTACTACTATAATGTTACAACAACAATTTCGCACGATAACTTTCAGTGGAACAACAATGCTGACTCGGAACAATTTACTTCTCCTCGAAAGTGCTGATTCAGAACTTCAACTTGGGACTGGACAATATTGCCAGAACTCAGAGTTCATCCTGCAATACGAGAAGAATTTGACCTTCAGTGTGAGTATATGCATGATTCTGGTTTTAGTATAGGAGCAAAATATTTTAAGATGAAACTGAATTTTAGTAGATGTTATCAGGAATTGCTTACATGGTAATCATTCATGTAATCACGGCGATCACGCTGCAGAGCAAAAGGAAACCATTTTTCAAGAGTTAGAATTTGGCTGAATTTGGATATTAATGTAGGAGTTTAATTCTTTCTACACAAAGGAAAACCTTAAGCAAGCAATAGGATATCAGAAATTTTAAGACTTCTAAAATTTAAAGAAGGCAACTCCAGACAGTTTAAGTGCATTATGAAACATACCCTTCTGTATTTATCCCTAGCATGCTCCCTGTCTCTGTATCTTCGGTCATGACCCCTCTCTCTCCTCCTCTTTTCACCCTCTTCTCTTGCTCGTTGAGCTTCCTGCACATGCAATTGCCAAAAATCTGAGAACCGGGAAAACAGAGAAAAATCTAAAATGCACAAGGACATTGTCATGAACTATAATCACCTCTTCTTCTCGGGCTCTTCTTACTTTCTCTGCTTCCTCAAAGGCTTCTTTTTCAGCCTGCAATGCATTTAAAATATGAAATTCTGACACTAATCACTGTGGGACGAGATTTAGGAGTTAGGAAGAGGGACAATAGCTGACCTCCTTATTCTTGTCAAAGACTTCCTGTGCAACTTGTTTTGCATACTCTGGGTCATCACAGATCAAAATGTTGTCGTAAACTGAGCCAGCTTTCACCTGCATTGATTTGATAATTAGACCCCAAACGTATCAAGCATAGGTAAATGTGTCACTGCATGAAAAGTGTGATCCACTTTGCTAGGGTTGCCAAAGCAAGCTACATTAGGTCAACCAGCCAATTGACCATTGTAAATGGAAGAAGCCGCTATGTCAATAACTTGCAATTCCATCAAACTTCTCAACAGGAGTAAGTTATACATTTTCCTCAATATTTTGAGAACATGTCGATAATTAGGAGAAAGTGTCCAATGAATGACCTTATATGTATCTGAAATTCTGAATTGTGAACTTTTCATTAAATTAAATTATTGATAAACATAAGCATTCGTCTAACCTGCCAAACTTCAATCCCAACGTACTTGATTGGCTTTAGCACGTAAAGATCAGGATCATCTTCAAACTCTGCACATATAGATAAACGTACGAAAAATGGTTAAACTTCAATTTCTCTCTTTCAAGCAAAATCTCTATTAGCAGGCCCCAACATTATTATAATGTTTCTAGTTAACTGATCTCACCCCTCTAATTTAACTCGCTTAGCATGGCACACATACCTGGGTTATCAATCCATTGAGTCTTCCACTTTCCTTTGTAATTGGGGTTCTTAATTTTCTGTTGAAGGAAATCCACAAGTAATGAGAAATGTTAACTCCATAATTAAGTAATTAACCTTAAATTTCTCGTTAGATGTTAAAGAAACATAATGTGCCTACCTTACGCTTCCATGGTCCTTTGTAAGCAGGATTAGGTATCTTTGGTGCTCTCCATATACCATCTTCGTCCTCATCCCAGTCAGCAGGCTGATCAAAGTCCAGCAACACAAATTCATGTAGTCAGACATATGTTCGGGAAACGAGAAAGACTAGCTTGAGAAAAAGAGAGAACTATCATAAAACAGAATTACGTATAATATGTGATATTATAAGCAACCAACGGACCTCTTTAGCTTTTGGATCAGGAATTTCGGCTGGAATGGAGTCATAGCCCTGCATATGTTAGCAGAGAATTAACATAGCCTACTTGAGACAAAAAAGTGTGATATGCAAAATGATCAAACAGTTGTTCATTAAATATACTGCATCGTACCTCGGGTTTAACATCATCAGGATCATCGATATACTCCTTCTCCTCCCAGTCTTTCGGCTGTGAGAATAAGACAAGCAGTGATAAGAGAGTAAACTACACTAGGCGTCAAAAAGAAGTAGCAACATGAAACCGTCAAGAGTTTCAACTTAAATTATAAATGAGTCAGACAGATATCAACCTTTTTCGAGGTGACGTCTTTAATCCTGCGAGGAGGAAGTATGTCCCAGTCTGTGTACATGCTTCCAGATTCTCTTTCTCGATTATCAACTAAAACACTGTAACTAGCATCAGGCCTAAGTATGAATGTATAAAAATGTGTTAACTTGTCAGTTTCACACTGTAGATCCTTCTTGATAGGATAATTCTGCCCTTGGTAGGAAAGTATAACATGAAGCTTCTTCGTCTGTGAACCACATAGATCTGGCCCAAACATTAAACTGCAGAAAAAAGAGTTATTTGGAACATCATTAGAAAAAAGGCCTCAGTGAAAAGAGATCCCAAGTATGAAAAACCACGTCTAGACAAACGTGATGAAAGAAACAGGTCAACGGCTTCACTATTCGCTTTTCAATTATGAAAATGAAACTAGCTAGATTTTCTTAATTTTTTGTGCAACATCCTGCAGTAATGTCCAGAGGAATTCTTGCTGAAGCATACAATTTTGTTTTACCCTCATTTCAGTGAGAGAACAGGACATGTGGTTGCCGGACCTTAACTAAATGCGGGTCTTTCATCAATCCCTTGATGATCCAGTTGATAGGGTATGGTATACTAGACCCACTTTACAACTCAACAAAATAAGTTATCCATGTCACCCAGGGATGCTCTATATTGACATTTCACAGAAACATAAAATGCAACAGTTGACACACTGTACCTGTAAGGAGTATCACCACCAAATTTCTTCTGATTGACATAACTAGAGAGAAGCTTAATATAACCACCACCACATTCGATATCTTGCTCTAACTTTATAGAATACTGGACCACCAAAGTTCTGTTTTTGTTTGAAAACTCTGGTATCTTCGCAGATATTGCGAAATGCCTGGCATCAGTAGACGTCATAAGACCTGAAAATTTTGGTTCTCATTAGAAACTTGTAAGTTCAACTCAGTATACCACGTCAGTTACTTGCCTATTACAAGAAGATTCAGTATGTAGCTTTTGCATGTTTAGTATTCAATGTAAATTTGACTTGTTTTTCAACCAAATATACAGCACATACCTTTATCATCAGGATCACCAGACCATGTTCCTGCCGTGTGCTTCCAAGAACCAGCTTTTCCTTCACTCCTCTTCCAATCGGATTTGACCCAGCGACTTGCCCAACCATCTATCGCCAAAAGCAGTTGACATATCGATAAATGTTAGGAGTTATAACGAAAGAACAATAGCATTACTTATAAAAACCAATTACATAGTGTAATTCAATTCAAAATGGTTAAGCAATGACTCCGACATATATGTGAGGTTGGCACAATCAAGACAAGTTTCCAGTGATCAGACAACGTCTACTATTTCAAATGTCAGGTGCTGAGGATAATTGGAGTTTCATGGTTCTGTAACAGAAAATTTTCCCAAACAAGAAAGCTAATGCATGTAGATTAACCAACCCAATTTCATGGTGACGTATTTTAACATACTTTCTGAATTCTGAGTAATACCATTTGTACGTAATTTTCAAATTACACAAGCAAACTATAAGATGTACAGCAGCTGACTTAGCCTGGGATCATGTCAAATGTCATGGTCCGTAGTCACAACCACGCATCATCTGCCATCTCACATGCTTAACTAAAGTGCTAAGAAAGAATTCATCACACATCAAGTGCAATTTTAAAGACACATCCCTAAAGTGCGTCCAAATGACACTCAATTTTGATTGGCTACATTCAAGCAAGCAAGGAAAAACACCACCGAGCCTCACTCCGCAATTCAAATAACCAATCAAAACCAAATGTCATGTGAACACACTTTATAGGTGTGTCAATAAAATCAAACTCCCACTACAGCATCTTTAACACAACTTATTAACTCCCCTGAATTACAAGGATTTTCGATTCCATGAACCAAAACATAGAAATCAATACAAATCTAACTCTTCCCAAGCAAATCAGTTACATATGTAAGTGCAATCAGATCGATTACTCGAACTAAACATGCTATACATATCACAGTCATCCTAATTCCAAATACTAATACAAGTATACCTACATGATTAAGCTAAAACTTTCCAAAATGTTTCTCACTATCCAAAATCCTACTAAAAAAATCCTCAAGAAACCGGTATCTATTGAACTCTAATTTAAAAACAAACAAAATCCCTTCATGATTTCTCTTCTAAATTAAGGTGTAAGATTTCGGTGGAGTTCAAAACTTGGTCTGTTAAGAATGATTTGTCAAGAACTATAACAGTAGACTACCAATTCTTGATCAGACAAAAGCATGATAAAGTACTGGAAATACAACTTAAGTGAGCTGAGCTAAAGAGATAGAGTTAATGGGAATTATACCTTCAAATCTCTCTTCAAAAACAACCTCTGAAACAGCAAAATGAAATGAGGAGTAGAGACTAAGTAATAAGATTAGTAGAAATCCAGGAATTAGGGCAATTTCCGCCATTTCCGGGTAATCGGTAAATGCAACTCAGATCCTAGTAGCTTATTATAGAATATCTTTCAAATATAAAACCTTCAAATTTCAATTTAATTACAGAAACTACCACTTTGTGGAACCTGAGAGGCCCCAAGACTAAACGCAGCTTGATTTTGAGAGGATGGTGTTTTTGTAATTTGTGAATGAAAAGAGGGTAATGATGAGAGGAGATATTCCGGTCAAATTCTTGGTTGTGGTGGTGCAGTTGACTTTGAAAGTCTTTGGAACGTTATTGATACTCTAAAGACAAAGACCGTGTGTGTCCATTAGATTCGTCAAGGACCAGTCATATTCATATGTGGTGTTGGCGAGGCCATCCTCATTGGATGGATAGTAGTGGGACTCTATGGCAATTACTATGTTGCTGAAATTCATTTCTATCATGTGTTTCTGAGTCAATCGTACCCAATTGTTGGTTTATCATAATGACATTCTAGGTGTGCATTTTCTTGGTACATGACTTTTGGGTGATGAAGTATAATTTGGGCTTTGTTGGATATCAGAAACAGAAGTCAATCTTCCAGGTCGAGAGTAAAAATAATTTGTTTCGTTAAAAGCTGACTTTTCTACTGTTAGATGAGTAAGAACTTGGATATTATGCCTAGTACAATGATAGTTTATGAGATTTTACTGTTACTAGGTAATTTTACAAAAATTACTATCCTTAACTTTCTTGACAAATAGGGTGGGCTCGCTCTTAATTTCCACAACCAAATGAGGGAAATGATTCTTTTACTTGAAAGCTCCGACTCCATCTTGGCATGAGTAGGAGTGGAGGATCTATGCATTTGTTCAAGCCATGCCCCACAAAAAAGTTTAGCCACTGCAGCAGCCTTCAACACCTCTGCACACTTCCCTAGTGCAGAACCAAAAATCAAACCCTGCAATCGCCAACTTTTTTGATGTCTTAAAGTGCGAAAATATTCAGAACAGAGTTGGGTACTTCTTTCAAAAGCAGTTAAGAAACACAATACAAACTCATCTCTCTTTACATTCAAGTTAATATGTCATCATTAAAACTCTTCTATTACCTAAGCAAACCAAATACTTTCGAGCAATCTTTTGCCATCAAAATAAAATTATAACCCAATCATATTTACCCAAAACCACAAAAAAAGAAGGAAGAAAGAAAGAAGGTAACTGTACATACACAATGCAGAACTAGTTCCTTTTACTTAACCTTCTTCCCGGTTAAGTTTGAACTGTTCACGTGAGTTACCGTGTGTCAGGTGCCATTTCTGTGCTTGGGCACAACTGCAGTTCATCGCCAACATAATAATCATCCAAATCCACCCACTGGCATGAATTCAGGGAACTATCAGTTACTGCAATGCAACTGATGAAAGAACCAACACACTGGTCGAAGCCATCAAACATTTCATGTGGCAACTGGTGATTCTTTCCTCATATGCACAGTGTGGCCCTTGCTGAAGCAATATAATACTCATCAAGATACCCTGTCATCTCCTTGTTTTTGTTTCTGGTGTTCGGTTTGACGGTGGTGTTGTTTGGGTTCCACCACCGAGTGCAACCGCGGCAGACTCCACATGAGTTAAGAGGTACTCGTAAATCTTCTTTCTTAACCTATCAGCTGTATCAGCAGAAATTCTTGGACCTTCAAAACCCTCCTTTCCCAACCCAATCTCATCTAACCAGTCATTTACACTCTTCAACTGAGTTAGCATGCCTGCAATTTGACCATTATCTGATAATGACGAGGAATCCACATCAGCATTCAAGAATCGTTCGACAAACCCTAAGAACCACTCTTGAGACTCAACTTGCAACATTTGGGCCATGTCCACTGCCTCATCAAGACCATTCCCTGGGGTCCATTCAGGCGGTGGTGGGGCAGCTGGCTTTGGACGGATTGAAAGGCCATCGACGGATCTGCGAGGTGTTCCTGGTGTGCCCAACTTAGAACCATTAGCTGAACGAGTTTTTGTTAGTACCTTCGTGGCCACGTTCTTCAACGAGTTCTCAAGGACTAGTATTTGCTTAGTGCCAGAGGAAGGACGATTGCTTTGGGCCGGAGACGAAGCTGGAGCGGAATTGGTACTGGAGTTGGAGTTTTTATTATACACTGAAAAGGATGATAAGTCAGTGGCCAAAGCAGCTTGAACCCATGAAGTTGCCTGTCTACGCCTATCTGATGAGAGCTTCAGCACTTCTTTTGGAAGCTCATTTTCAGGATCTGGTGATGATCCGGCTGGAACTGTTTTTGATAGCGAATCTGCAACCAAACGAGCTTTGATAAGACTTGAATGAAGACTCAAGAACTGCTCCACCGCAGGTTGTGGGTTATCCTCCTTAGCAGATGAATTTAACTCGGAATATATGCTGCAAAGAAAATTGCCAAGGATATCAACTTACTGCGCCATATATAAAATCCACCAGACATAATCATATCATATCATGGATTCTGAAAACCTAAATTCACAAAGGAAAGAACACGATTCAAAGGTATCCAAACATTTAAGAAACAGCTGCCAGGGTGTTGCATGTTTAGACAGTTTAGTGAAGCAACAGGAGCACATCATTAGAGTTTATTGGTGAATGCTAATATTATTACGTCAATTCAACTTCATTATGTTACATTTTCAAAGAAAAGTGTGTTTCTAGAACTTCTGAGCTCTAAAATTTTGTTATGGTGATCACATTAATCTCTCAGAAATTTCGGTTACCACCTTTGAGGTGGGCGAATCACAACCAGCTTACCCATCTCTTCCAGTATGTGATACAAATTCTAAGTGGTTTTATTTGAGCCAGGACACAGGAACATATCAGAACCAACTTATCAACTAGGGAAGTTCGGTCATCGACTCATCAAACACTCAAAACTCAGATCTCCTAAAGATTTTATACAAATATGAGGATGCTCACGTGATATGCGAAGGATGGAATTTTAAAACTGCCCACAAACCAAATCTCTATTCTCCAAGTCATCTTTGGAATTCAGCTCTCTATTTGCTATTTTCCTATGGTGTTGTATAACATGGCTATGAAGCTTAATTACTGTGTTGTATCAGATGATAACAGAGTTCTGATAAAAGACATGAATTTTGTCTATTAAGTGATTCTCAAACTAGATAAATCTGTTTTATAGTTACCTCAAGCACCGAATCAAGCTCTCTGCAGCAGAAGCTTCTTGCATGGCCTCAACAGCAGCAAATTCTGCAGCATCTCTCTGCTTTAAAACTTCCTGAAATGGATTTGACGTACAAAGTGGTATTAACAATCAGCATTCATTGGTAATAACCAAAGTATTCACAAGTATGGTTTATCATCTGGTGATGAACTTTCAAGAGGTTACACGCCTACAAATACTAATAACAATACCGGAAGTGAACACACTAACAAAGTGAATGAATGTACTAACAAGAGAGACGAGAGAAGATATTGAGGAATGTATCTAATTGAAAAAAAAGTTGTACCTTGCCAAGCTTTGCAAGTGACGATGGCAAGGAAGACCATGAAACAGTTCCATCAGTCAATCTTCTGCTACTGCTGGGAACAACCTTGACCAAATTCGACGGAAGTCCATTACTAGCAACTTCTGAAGCTCTTTTTCCAACAGAAGCCCGTTGCTTGTTTATCTTATCAGAATCATCCATATTTCCATTTGTGGTGACTTTTCTAGGTGTCTGAACCTTATTCTCCTCTTTCTGTGATGGTTTATCATTTGTTGACATTTTTTTCTTTGGTACCTGTTAATCCCACAATGCAAGACAAGATGAGTATGGCAAAAATTTACATGGTTGCATGCTATTCCTACAAGGTTGTCAACAGTACCATCTTACGGTCTTGCCTATTTAATCAAGCAATCTAATATGCAAAACCCAGAAAAAAAGGACTTACAGAAATGCTCCTAACTTCAGCTTTCAAATCATTCTTGGCTCCTTTTGAGCTCGAATTTTCCCTACCCTTCATCTCAGCACCTCCTTCCCAGCTTCTTCTCAGAGCCTTAGAACCCAAGTCATACCCATTAATCAAATTCCCGACTGGGTTTCCCGAAGATGACTTCCTTCCATTTGTAGTCACCTTAAGGGCTGAAGCTGCTTTCTCCATCAATGTCTGACCTGCTGATTTCTTTGCATGTTGCTTGACCCCATTTGAGAACTTCTCAAACGAAGCAGGCACTGAATAACAACTCGAAGGAGATGATGGGATTCTTGAATTAGACGATTTTGGCCTGGTTGATGAATCCTTCTTCTCTCCCGAATTTGTAGTAGGTTTCGACATAGACCTGGACCTATCAAGGGGTTCTTTCTTCTTATCTGAATCGTCATGTGAAGAAACCCCATTCACTTTAATCGGCTTGATTTTTTCCTTATCCCCATTTGTATGATTACTCGAGCCTCTAGATGGTGTCTTACTTTTCTCTACAGGGTTTGACCCAGACGAATTAAGGAAACAAAGAGAATGTGTTGCAACTAAATCTTCAGGAGTACCTATACAAGGATGACGACCGGGGACAGGTCTTACCCCTTGGAGAAGCGGTACAGGTGAAGCAGCCTCAAGCCGTTCAACATGAATAAACTGACCCAATTGAAGCTTATCACTTAGAATCAAATCATCATGTTCATCTGGCAGCGCAACATAAGTTGCATGTGAAGAATCTGATACCTTGAGATAAAATCCTTTGTTGGTAAATAAGTCGGCACCTGCAAGCGCAGGAACAATGCCAACAACCTGAAGCAATGATGAACGATGCTCACCAGCAACCTTAACATCTGTGTTCATATGCTGTAAAAGCTTTAGAAGAACACCCGGAACTAATGTCGCCATCTCCAAAACGCATTACTTTACTAAATCCAAAGTATGTAATACAACAACCTAAGCAACAAAATTCATACACATCAGAAATCAATCAAATTGCGTAAACACCGAACCGAATCATGAAATTATGGAATTTTCATCTATGATCAGTATAACTGTAATGGGGAAAATGAAGAACAAAAAAAATTGGGTCTTACCTCAACACCTCCCAGATCTGATAACTGTGTAAACTTTTGAATTTGAAAGGGAATTTATTGCTACTCTCTGCAAACCAATAAGATTAAACAGTAAATTAGAATTTCAGAAACATTAAATGAATAAATCAATGAAAAACCAACAAAAAAGATTCTATAAATTTCCAAAAAATGAAAAACACTTCACTAGAAAAATCAAAACCCAACTATCCCTATTTGGGTATTCCTTAATTGATTGCAGCAGCTATTAAATTCTTCAACTAAAACACCCAGAAAATTAAAAACAACAAAACCCAAAATGAATAAAAACCTAAAAATAGAAATAAAGATAACCCAATACTCACCAAATGCAACTTCATTCAGCAAAAGCTCAATAAGAGAAAAAACCCTTCAAACTTTATTGTTTCCAACAGCAACCCATGATATGAGATTAGGGTTTTGATGCATTACAGCTCAAGCAACCACCACTCCAAGAAGTGAGAACAAAGCAATCTTTATTAAGTTATGGGTACAAGGAGGAGATATGAGAACCTGGAGAAAGAGATGGAACTGAACAGAACCAAAAAATGAAAGAAGAAAAGAGATTTGTTTGAGTTTAATGAATGATGAACCACAACTCTCCTCTTAATTAAATGATTGTAACAAGAAAAACAGAGCTGTCACAAGAAATCTGACACCCTTCTGACACTTTATTTTTTTTATTTATCTGATTTTATTTTTTAACAAAACAAATTCAGACTTGAAATAAAAATCTTGGGTTTTGATTGGATTTCAATCTGAGATCAGAGCAACAAGAAAAAATAATAACTAACAGAAAAACAAAAATTTAGTACAAGAGAAGTGGAAGAACTAGTGAGGGGGAGGGAGGGAGATACTAGCTTTACAGAGAATAATTTCTTGTCTTTAAGCTTTATTTTCGTCTGATTTTTCCATTAAAATATTTGTGAAATAATTAATTAGTTAAATAAATTATTTTTTTATATTTAATAATTTGGGAATTATGTTGGATTTATTTAATATGCATGTGAATGGGAGTCATGTGGACGGTTAACAGAATTGTCGGCTGAACTTAAGTTTAAGAGATTCCGGCAAGTTGGGAGTTTTACGTCCGGAAAGTGTGATTCCGGAGGAGAGTTGTTTACTATTTTAGTTGTCTAGTCTATTTATTTGACTCGTGCTTCTCAAAATGTTGACTGGATTTTATCTTGAAAAGAGGTTTGTGATGAATGTGTGAATGTGATTAATAGGGGTAGGTATTTAGGATAGAAATATCAAAATCAGCTAAAGAACAATGTTACATAGGTACACTAGAGAGATATACCTATGTGATTGTGGGGGTGCTCCTAATGGAGGGGACCCTTTTTACACCATGGAAGTAGATGGTGTTACCATCACCAAGTCAGTTGCCCATAAGGAAAATATCGTTTGGTCCTTTTTAAGTGGCCCACGTCTGTTTAGTCTTCAATTCAAACGTATATTTTGTTTGGCCCATAATTATTAAAAATATTAAACTAACAAAAATACCCTTCCGTGTTAATTAGAAAGAGATAACTAATGGGGTACACATTTTCTCTCCTCAAGCGATTTTTTTCACTTGCTTCAAAATAACTAAAATTGACTTTTACCGTAGCAAATGTTTGAACTCGATTTTTTTGCAATTTTCATGTTTTTGATCGCTTAGGATTTCGATTTTTTCTTTGTAGGAATGAAGTCCATATAAAAACATAAAAAAAAAGACTTCATTCCGGAATGAAGTCCATATAAAAACCTTGCAAAAAGCAGACTTCATTCCGTGAATGAAGTCCATATAAAAACATAAAAAAGCAGACTTCATTCCGTGAATGAAGTCCATATAAAAACCTTAAAAACAGGACTTCATTCCTGAATGAAGTCCATATAAAAACCTCAAAAAACAGACTTCATTCCGGAATGAAGTCCATACAAAAACATAAAAAAATGACTTCATTCCAGAATGAAGTCCATACAAAAACATAAAAACCAGAAAATGGACTTCATTCCGGAATGAAGTCCATACAAAAACATAAAAAAGGACTTCATTTCTGGAATGAAGTCTATATAAAAACCGAAAAATGACTTCATTCCAGAAATGAAGTCCAGATAAAACCTCAAAAAACAGACTTCATTCCAGAATGAAGTCCATATAAAAACTCAAAAACGGACTTCATTCCAGGAATGAAGTCGATATAAAAACCTCAAAAAAAGACTTCATTCCGGGAATGAAGTCCATATAAAAACTCAAAAAATGGACTTCATTCCGGGAATGAAGTCCATATAAAAACATAAAAGACAGACTTCATTCCAGGAATGAAGTCCATATAAAACCTTAAAACGGACTTCATTCCAGGAATGAAGTCCATATAAAAACCTCAAAAATGACTTCATTCCGTGAATGAAGTCCATACAAAAACATAAAAACAGACTTCATTCCAGAATGAAGTCCATACAAAAACATAAAAACCTCAAAAATGACTTCATTCCAGGAATGAAGTCCATACAAAAACATAAAAAATGCAGACTTCATTCCGGGAATGAAGTCTATATAAAACCTCAAAAAACAGACTTCATTCCGTGAATGAAGTCCATATAAAACCTCAAAAAAATGACTTCATTCCAGGAATGAAGTCGATATAAAACCTCAAAAAATGATTTCATTCCGGGAATGAAGTCCATATAAAAACCTCAAAAATGACTTCATTCCGGGAATGAAGTCGATATAAAGTCCATATAAAACCTCAAAAAACAGACTTCATTCCGGGAATGAAGTCTATATAAAAAACATCATCATCTTCATCTTCTTCAAGGTCTTCAACACAAAGAAGAACATCGCCGTCTTCATCAACAACATCATCTTCCATCGTCTTCATCAAAACAGATCGGGTTCATCTTCATCGCCAGCCGTCTTCATCAAATGATCGGGTTCATCTTCATCTTTGGCGCCGTCGTCTTCATCAAACAGATTCATCATCGTCTTCAAAACGACAAATCTTCATCGTTTACGTAGCAAATCAAAAACTTGAAAAAAAATTCACATCTTCAACATTAACACCAAAGAAGAACGATGATGAAAAAACTAGAAAAATCGTTTACATCTTCAACAAAAGAGCACCAATGAAGAAAAACGATGAAGAAAACCCTAGAAAATCGTTTACATCTTTAATTTTTAGTTTCAATCTTCATCTCCGTTTCTTGTTTCACAAAAAAAAAAAGAGAGAAAGTAGATCCGGAAAAGAAAAGAAGATGAGAGAGAAAGTGAATCTCGAGAATGATTTATTCTCTCCTACTTTTGACTATATATATGGTCTTTATCCAAAAGGGTATTTTGCCACTACAGGGGTGACATTTACATCATCCATGACATCAGTAGGACCAAATGATAATTTTTAGGACCAAATGATAATTTATATTACCAAATAGGACCAAACAGACAATTGACTGGGTCAAATGGACTAGACTGATACATATATTTTATTTTTAGGACTATATGGTATTTCCTACTTGCCCATAACATGCTAGGAGCCTATGAGGACCTAAATTCATGTGAATCATGTTGGGATTGTTATGAGAAGGTTCAATTCATTGTGAATCAACTATGCCAAGTGCAACATTGTTAAATTATTTGGTGTTGTCTTCAATAGCCCGCCATATGACAGATTTATGAAAAACCTAGAAAAATAGATTAGGTAGTTACTGATGTATATGCCTTGTGCAGTCATGTTAGATTGTTTGAGATTGCTCTTAACATCCCAAACATGACGATTTAAACCTGATTTGTATACTTTTATGGATGTTCTGGTTGTAATGGTTGAATACTCTGAACCGTGGAGAAACTCAAGTGTCAATGGTGACAGATTGAACAATATTGTAATCTGGAAAGTTAGTCATGTGTTGTAATGTTGGAGGTTTTACCTCTTTTTCTTTATATAAAAGAAAGCCCATTGTGGATCAAAATTTGAGAATTACCGCAAAAGCCTTTACGGTGGTAAAATCGCTCTTGAGTGTTACATGGGGAAAGAACTTTGCAAGTTTTCGCCTCATAAAAAAACTGTGTTATGATGAGCAAGTGTTACTTAGTATAATCCACTGTATCTGTTGTTGATAACAGCTTCTGTTACTATTGAGTCGGACACTTTAAACAAATTGATTAAATAAGTGTTGAAAATTCTTCAATTTCCCAGACAAAGTATCCTATTTACATCAAAAATAAAATAAAGACATTTGGGCATTGATCAGAGAGCAAAAACTCTACTGATACAGTACAACGACTAAAAAAACTATTCCATTATCATCCTTTATGTTGTTCTGAACTCCTCCGAAATGAAGTTTAAGAAAACACACAAAAAAACAGGTGTCGTTGTAGTACAGTTGTAAAATTACTAGGTGATAATATTAGTGACCTGTCAACTACTTCTCCCAGCTGATTTAGCCATAATACTATCAGCTACTTCATTACAAGTTATGTCAACAAAAATACAACTCCAAAAAGACAAATCCAGCAGAAGATGCTTTATGACTCGATTGCAAGTCTTGCAAACCTAGCTGATTTTATCTTGCAAACCCAGCTGATTTAGCCATAATACTATCAGCTACTTGCAACTAAGTTCTTCCCGTGCTCAAACTTCTTCAATTAGAATTAAAGAAGTACCCACCCCTAAACAAGAATGACTACCCAAAATGAACTCATTTGCTTTTTCCCTTTTCTATGATCAACTCATAGCTCATAAGAGAAAAAATCACGTTACAAAAGAAACTTCTTTCCATCAATTTTCTCACCATATCCTCATGTGAATGATGAGGCACAGGCTTTGAACATACAAAAGCTACAATCATTACTTGAAACAAAAAGCAATCATCCAATTTTCCCATTATTGAGATTAATTTAGAGAAAAAATCCAAATGAAAAACTTAGAATCTAGTGGGTGTAAAGTTGTAATCAAAATCCCTTGAGAATGTGAGCAATTGGGATGACAGGTTAGAGAACATATATATATGCTCAATAATTCTTGATCCTTCGCGTGGGAATCCTGTCACGACGTGGCATCACATACGGCCGTTAGTCATGAAAATTGGCAGTGGCGGAGGTAGTCCACTGCAACTCTGCAAGGGTAGGCAATTGCGTAGCTTTGCTGGACAGGTTTCCAAACCTAATGATCTTGAAAACCTGGGCGCTCCTAAGCTCAATTATGCGTATGTACCTACTCTGAATAAAATTACCTCCGCGAGTATAATTTCTAACTATGCCCATAAAATTTGGGATATAACTGTATATGATTTTCACAGTCAACTTAAAATTACGATCCATAAAATACATCAAGACATCAAGAGCTGTAGGCAGGTCGATGTATGTTTTCAAGATTGCTAATAGGGGGACTGGTTTTGCTTGGGGGTGTACCAAATGCTAATAAGACAAAACATCATTTGCCTTACGGTCGGTTCACCCCCAAATAAATTGGTACCCCCAACCAAGTAAATTGGTACCCCATTAGCAGCCTTGTATGTTTTGGTTTGATATTTAACGTGGGACATTTGATTAAAAAAAGGGCCAAATGGTAGGGAGAAACATGCACCACGTCATGCAACAACTATACTAAATTACTAATTCATTTTTGCTTTGCTTTGATTTGAAGGGATATTTAACCTTATTCTCTTCTTTAATCTTTCACTGTTTGTGCTTATGATAACATTGTTAAACATTTCTCTTTAAGTATCCAATATAATATCAGATTTTGTGCAGATATTTTCTCATTCTCAGCAAAAGTCTTGAGCTTTACAGCTTATAATCACAAACCCAAAATTTCCAAACATGCAAGCTGCCGGAGACCAGTAAAAAGTAAACACTAACAGGTACAGAGCACCCACCCCCACTGGCAGCACATTTTAGTCCTTGTAACCTGACCTTGACTGTCCCTTGCCAGTTGCCAGTCCACCTACCATTACCATGCACCAAGACAATCTTAAAATTAGCACAAATTTCCCTGCCGACACTTTAATGCCACAAGTATTATGCAGATTTCAGCTGCCTTTAGGTGATACCGGTTCTAGACCTAGTTATAGCTCGGTTTCAACTCATTGACTTGACAAGGTCAATCTAGAAAATCTAGAATTTTTGTACTACTTTAGATTTGGATAATAATAGTGTAATGCAATTATTTTAAGCCTAGCATGGCTACATTTATACGTATGTACGTAAAATTTTGGAATATTGTTTATCATATTGGAAACCGGTTAGTGAGTCAACATCAGTAGGTCTAGCATCAGGAGTCAGGACCGTAGGATACAGTGTCATCAAGATAGGAATCGGAGAGAAAAAGACAATAAAACTAGTTCAGAGGACGTACGTAGTACTCTGTCTAATTTGTAATTCACGTAGTTAGTAGTACTAACAGTAATTATAATACTAAATTAATGAAAGTAGGTGCCTTGATTAGTGTAAATGTAAGCACAACAGTGTCAAATAGTAAATGACAAACACAGTAAGTCTGTAGTGATGATTGCAGTTTTAACAACTCTTTTTTTAGTTTCTTTCTTCCATGGATAAAAGATTTTTGGAACTCAGATGAGTATCAAATTTTCGGTGACTTTATTACTGTACTGCGGTAACATTAACAGTTTACGATTTGTAATCTGTGATCTAGCAAGCTGGCTTCTATAGAGGTTACCAAACTTCATTTGGATGTCTGTGGTAACCTTCAGTAAGATGATTTTTGTTTTGTTTTGTTTTTTGGTGACCTACCGTGAAATTTGATAACCTTATGCAGTGGTCATGCAATTCATCAATTTCAGACTTGCATTTTTCAAAAAAATAACTGTGAATGGGTGCACGTTGTTTTGGTGCACGTTTTTTTCTTGGTACACATCTCTGTGTGGATGATCTGATTGTTTTTTCAGCTGAAAATTTGCTGGGCTACAAAAAAAGATTGACGAAGAAAATGGACAGTTAAAATCACGTCACGACACTACCGGCGATCAGGTGGTTATGAAATGACTCTTTTTATAATAGAGTAAAAAGTAAAAAAGAAATGACTGTTAGTTAGGAAATTACTACTTTAGCAAAAAAAAAAATGGCATTGAATTTTGTATCACATCCTCCAGTGAACAAGGAAGGCTAGACAAAAGAAAATCAGGAAAAGCCGCTAGACAAAATTGCAAACCACTAAGGGAAACAAAAAGAAAAGAAAAGCTAATGCTGTTACGTATGCATCATCAACATTTGAAGAAATTGTCAAGGAAAATTTAAAGTCTAGTGCAAAGCAAGCTGTATAAGGAGGAGGATCTGGATCTCTATGAGTCTGAGTGAGAACAATGGCGTCAGAACAATACATTTGTTAGGTGAAAGAGAAACAAGAAAATATATGGAAGTTTCACATGGGACCTTATAATTAGAACTAGAGGATTCCATGGACAAATATGCACCACCACATGCAACCACAATACTAATTCATTTTTTTTTTTGATGGGATATTTCACCTTCTTCTCTTCTTTAAGCTTTCACTGTTTACTTTGGATAACATTTTTAAACATTCTACAGTTGAGCATCCAAGAATATCACACCGTTAATCTCGGGTTAAGTTATTCTCAACTTTGAGGCAGATGCATGTCTTGAAGAACATCCGCAAGATTTTCTAGTAGTTTGATAATCTTGCGCATATCAATGGTACGTAGTTTGTACGCTGCTAAAGTGATCATTCTTGTGCATGCATCACACCACATGCAGTCTTGGCTCTTTGAGTAACTATCATGGATTTCTACAAAAAAAACACTTCAAGATTCGAGAAACTACTCAATATTGCATTTGCTCCTTCAAGATTCAAGAAACTACTCGATATTAAAGAACGTTGATCTCTGGTAACTGGTTATTGGGAAATGAGAAATCGGTCAAGTTGGTTTAACTCGTTGACTTGATAAAGTCAAGCTACAAAATCTAGCATATCTATCTTTATATGCACCACATGTTTATTAGTATACCCTACTCGATGAGACATGGACAAGGAAGCAGCTTCAGATTCAATGGTTATATAACTACTGATAGTACACAATAGTCAATACAAATGGTTCCTACCACGGCCAAGAAGACAGCACAAGTAGATTGAGACTTTTATTTATGTATTCTGGAAATTAGGCCCCTGATTCCTGGTATTCCGGGAAATCGGTCGTCTGGCTGCAATGGAGATAAAATAATGCATTAAAGTTGTATGTTAATGTTTACACCAACGACATGGTATACCTACAAGCTGGCCGTTTTTACTTACAGGCCTAGAGTTCAATAAAGTTAAAGAAGAATAATCGAATTGTTAATGCTAGCCAACAATAGGAACAAACAGAATTTGTAGAGTTAATGCAAACCTAATTCACATGGATCAGTATGAAAAAATTGCTCAAAAACTATCTCTTAGCATGGGTCAGTTAGCGAATTGAAAACACTGATCTCACTTGTCTATATCTGGCTCTGTACATAGTTCTCCAAGTCGATCATTTTGATGTGCTCTTAATTTTTCCTCTTAAAAACTCATTTGTCTCTGTAGTTTCAAATTTCTTTGATTACCATTTTGATATGGATCAAGCAAGTATAAGATTGTTGGTTGAGAGGGTCACATCCCAAAGATCTTCTGGTACATAAGGTATCTTGATATATTTTATGATCTTTTCTCCGTTTAATTCAGATAATAGTTTGCTTATACTTTTTCTTTCGAGTGCCTAATTTTTAATGAGCTTTTGGTTCTTAAATTTCAGACAAAAAGTTTTTTTTTTCTTTCTTTTGTCCCTATTTTGATACGTTAGCCTATGAACTAAGCTTTAGGTGAATGAGTGTTTCTCATGTTTCCGGATTAAGATGTACACTCTATGCATTGTGGTTGTTTTACACGCTAGGGTTACTAAATTCCCAAAGGTTTCCAAATCCATATAAAACCAAACAATTTTCATTTCTACATTCTCTATAAGATGGGAAAGGTGATTTTTGCTCTAACAAAGATATATACCGGGGTCATTTGTGTATAAGTAGGTCATATGGCCCATGCTCATAATCTACTGCAATTGCACCTCCCAACATATTTGGAGACAAGTAGCTGTTTTGAGAGCTGATATCTTTAGTACCCCTTTAATAAAAGTGGGTCTGCCATTAACATCTGTTGGTTATCTTCGTCTGAATTAAACTCCGACCGATACAAAGTGGTGGCGGATGCAAACAAGGCTGCTAATAGGGTAGCAATTTTCTTGGGAGTTTACTAACCCGAAGGCAATGATCGTTTTGCCTTATATGTATTTTGGTACACCCCAAAGCAAATTCATACTCCCTATTAGCAATCTTGGACGCAGGAGCCAAGATATAAGATATTGCATTTCGTGAGGTCATTTACTATTTTAAAATGAGATATGCACTTAGGCCTTTTGATGGTAACTCTTGCTAATATTACTATGCCTTTATGTTCTCCCGTTAACCTCCAATGCTATCAACTTAAAGGGAAGGGATCGACTGACAGACCTTAAATGACAGAGTTCGTCACAGCCTTTCCCAACCGATGGATATATAAATTTTGAATGGCTGATATTGGACGATGACACACACGGGTTTATCAACTGACCCATGACCCGGTGTAATCAGTTTTGTTTTTACTTTCTCTTTCTTCTTCCTTCTCTCTGTTCTTCTTCTATTTTTTTGAAATAACTGGAACTAAAGAAAATCGATGATCCAGGGTTTTGATCTGCGAATTTGTATTAGAGTTTGAATTGTTTTAGGGTGTATTTTCTCGTTGATTATCAGTGATTCTTAAGCAAAAATTAATTTGGATTCAATACAATTTCTTATCACTTTGCTTAATTTCTTTGTCAAATCAACAGATTTGTGTTGAAAGTAGTTGTCATGGAACTTACAGATTCATTCAATAGACGATGGTGTTATGGTAATATCTGTAATTTTTTTCTCGTTCTGCCGTTACCATCCTGTTTATGGGTAAAAATTGTTTCTGCTGATTTCGGTAATTTCGGTGGGTGAGTGAGAAACTGGGGTTCAAACCCTAAACAAATGTGCTGCACGTGAGCACTTTATAGATTCGAGAGATCGATCCGTACAAGTCCCGCCTAAACCAAGAAATGGCTGGTTCCGGACTTGCTTCGGTCACAAAGTGGAGGAGAAGGGTTGATTTGGGGAGGGAAGCAAAAAAAGGTGTTGAGGAGAGTAGTATCTCGACTTGTATCATAAAGTGAAAGCTTAGGAAGCTTGCAAAAGATGGAAGCTTTTGGGAGAGCTTGCAAAGTTGCCTTTCTGAGAGTGTGGTATTTTTCTCCTGACCGAGACTTGTTGTCTGGTGGAAATAGGTAAGACCTATTTATACAAGTCGAGATTGAAACGTACCACTGGCCTCATGAAGGAAGAGAGTAAAGGGTGAAATAATGGGAGGAGGTGGTAACCGCATGTTTTAATGGGCGAAAACGTTTTCACCATTATTTCCTTTTTATTTGACCGCTTTATTCCTTTTCACGCTTTCTTAATGTGAGCGTAGTGTACGCTGCATGTCTTTGGACAACCCAAACCAAAACCCTAAAGAAGCATCCCCGAGTTTGTGTCGATGTCTCGAGTGTTGGTTGCATCTTGAGTGCAAGTGGCGCCGCTAGTGGCGCGTGTGGCATGTGCCAATGGCATGTGCAGAATGCCTTGGTGGTAGGTTGCACGGTTTGCAAGTTAGGGTTACCGGCGTGTGTGTTTGGCATGTGCCAATGGCATGTGCGGAATGCCTTGGTGGTAGGTTGCACGGTTTGCAAGTTAGGCTACCAAACAGGTGTGTTTGGCATGTGCCAATGGCATGTGCGGAATGCCTTGGTGGTAGGTTGCACGGTTTGCAAGTTAGGCTACCAGCGTGTGTGTTGGCATGTGCCAATGGCATGTGCGAATGCCATGTTAACCTAGTTGCAAGTCTTGCAAGCCTAGGGCGCTATGTTTGGCGTGGGCCAAAGGCATAGCATGTTAGAAATATGGCTTGCGGCACGTGTTGGCATGTGCCAATGGCACGTGCGGCCATGTTGACCTAGTTGCAAGTCTTGCAAACCTAGGGCGCTATGTTGGGCGTGGGCCTAAGGCATAGCGGCTTAGAAATATGGCTTGCGGCACGTGTTGGCATGTGCCAATGGCACGTGCGGCCATGTTGACCTAGTTGCAAGTCTTGTGAAACCTAGGGGCGCTATGTTGGCGTGGGCCAAAGGCATAGCGGCTTTGAGATATGGCTTGCGGCACGTGTTGGCATGTGCCAATGGCACGTGCGGCCATGTTGACCTAGTTGCAAGTCTTGCAAGCCTAGGGCGCTATGTTTGGCGTGGGCCAAAGGCATAGCGGCTTAGAAATATGGCTTGCGGCCCGTGTTGGCATGTGCCAATGGCACGTGCGGCCATGTTGACCTAGTTGCAAGTCTTGCAAACCTAGGCGCTATGTTGGGCGTGGGCCAAAGGCATAGCGGCTTAGAAATATGGCTTGCAGACGTGTTGGCATGTGCCAATGGCACGTGCATTGACCATGTTGACCTAGTTGCAAGTCTTGCAAACCTAGGGCGCTATGTTTGGCGTGGGCCAAAGGCATAGCGGCTTAGAGATATGGCTTGCGGCACGTGTTGGCATGTGCCAATGGCACACGCGGCCATGTTGCCCTAGGTTTGCAAGACTTGCAAACCTAGGGCGCTATGTTGGGTGTGGGCCAAAGGCATAACGGCTTGGAAATATGGCTTGCGGCACGTGTTGGCATGTGCCAATGGCACGTGCGGCCATGTTGACCTAGTTGCAAGTCTTGCAAACCTAGGGCGCTATGTTGGCGTGGGCCAAAGGCATAGCGGCTTAGAGATATGGCTTGCGGCACGTGTTGGCATGTGCCAATGGCACGTGCGGCCATGTTGACCTAGTTGGAAATATGGCTTGCGGCACGTGTTGGTATGTGCCAATGGCACGTGCGGCCATGTTGACCTAGTTGCAAGTCTTGCAAACCTAGGGCGCTATGTTGGGCGTGGGCCAAAGGCATAGCGGCTTAGAAATATGGCTTGCGGCACGTGTTGGCATGTGCCAATGGCACGTGCGGCCATGTTGACCTAGTTGCAAGTCTTGCAAGCCTAGGGCGCTATGTTTGGCGTGGGCCAAAGGCATAGCGGCTTGAGATTTGGCATTGTTGCCATGGTGCGCAGGGTGCGGCTTGGTTTGGCATTGCTTTGCCATGGTGCGTAGATGCGGCTTGGTTTGGCATTGTTGCCATGGTGGGCGAGTGCGGCTTGATTTGGCATTGTTGCCATGGTGCGCAAGGTGCGGCTTGGTTTGGCATTGCTGCCATGGTGCGCGAAGATGCGGCTTGGTTTGGCATTGTTGCCATGGTGCGTGAGATGCGGCTTGGTTTGGCATTGTTGCCATGGTGCGCAGGGTGCGGGGTTGGTTTGGCATTGCTGCCATGGTGCGCAGATGCGGCTTGGTTTGGCATTGTTGCCATGGTGCGCAGGTGCGGCTTGGTTTGGCATTGTTGCCATGGTGCGCAAAGAGATGCGCTTGGTTTGGCATTGTTGCCATGGTGCGCAGAGGCGCGGCTTGGTTTGGCATCTTTGCCATGGTGCGCCGAGATGCGGCTTGGTTTGGCATTGCTGCCATGGTCGCAAAGATGCGGCTTGGTTTGGCATTGTTGCCATGGTGCGTGGTGCGGCTTGGTTTGGCATTGTTGCCATGGTGCGCAGGGTGCGGCTTGGTTTGGCATTGTTGCCATGGTGCGCAAAGATGCGGCTTGGTTTGGCATTGTTGCCATGATGCGCAGGTGCGGCTTGATTTTGGAATTAGGGTTCCGTGTTGAAAACCCTAACTGGGTATTTTGAAAAAATACCCCTATTAATTATTTACACCGAGTTAAATGCTCTTAGTTAATGTGTTGCGGTAACACTAGGTCATGGGGTTTTACGATTTTACCCCTTGTCTAAAAACCACCATCAACATTAAGTCCCCCGCTAGCTCTAACAGGGGCTTTGTTGCGAGGTAAGTATAAGATAGTGACAAAACTGTTAACAAAGAAAACGTAAGGAAAATTGAAGGAGGCTTGTCTCGACCTTTATAAATGGGATTTGGAATCCTTGCCTCCGGTAGTTTTGCACACATTGGGAGGTCATCACATTGGTGGGCCCGGTGCAGCTGGGGCGACGTTGGGAAGTTGGCGTGAGTTGGGAACCGAGTGTGCTAGCCGGGTGGGACCAAGGCGAAGTGTAGAAGCCGTGCGTGCTTGCAGGCGTGACTTGGGCGGTATTGAGAAGTCGCAATTGGTGGGGCCGGTGCAGCTTGGGCGACGTTGGGAAGTTGGCGTGAATTGGGAAACTGAGTGTGCTAGCTGGTGGGACGGGCACAAAGTGTAGAAACCGTGCGTGCTTGTAGGCGTGACTTGTGCGGCCATTGGGAGGTCGGCGCAATTGGTGGGGCCTAGTGCAACTTGGAAACCATGCTGCATGGGCGTGACTTTGGGCGGCATTGGGAAGTCGCACTTTGTGGGCCCGTTTCTTACACGCGTGATTTTGGTGAAAAGGGAAATCCTTCCTTATTTCAAAGTCTTTCACGCCTATATATGTATATATATATATATATATAAAGCCCCTTTCTCCCCATCCTGCGCTTTATTCTTTCCTCTTTTCATACTAGCGGCAAAGAGAAACCACGACTTCAGGTATGTCTTCGAGTACTCTTCTCTCTCTCTTTTTTTTTTTTTTTTTTTCACATAGGTATAAACCTTAAGAGTAGGTGCTTCCACAATCCTTGCATATGATTCCTCGCGTGCCTCTTGTAGAAAATATTGTACGTATGCGACCAAGGGAATACCGCATATATTGTTTGAACTCGTGGGAAATATTGCATATATGAATTTTCGGTCCGAAAGAAATATTTGAACCTCGAAGAAAATATCTGCGTGTGTATTTCGAACCCGTAGAGAACCCCCGTATGAATCCCGAAGAAGAATACGTGTATATGCTTCATATGACTTCGAACCCGCAGGAAATATTGTATATATGATTTTTGCTTCTTGAGAGAAGTACCACTTAATGCGCATTTTGAACCAATAGAAAAATGCTCCATATATTTTTGAACCCGAAGAAGGATATCGTAGACACACTTGTACCCGTATAGAATGCCGCGTATATAGTCTCGAACCCAAGAAAATATCACGTATATAGTCTTGAACTCGAATAAAATACGTCTTCCTACCCTTTTTTTTTTTTTTTTTTGTTTGGGTACGATTATGTGTCGTGAGATAACTTCGCCTTTCTTCGTTTGTTTTGTGCGGACATCTTATTACCAAATTGTTATGAAGGAATTCGATAAGATGTTACCCGAACCAAATTTCACTTCGTCGAAGGATGCTCATAATTCCAAGCCGAACATAGATGATGAATTCTTCACTAGAGCCCTCGCCCCGCTCGGAAGAATCACCTGTGTTTCGTGCCGATTTTGCTAACCGGGTGGTGAGGATGACAGAAGACACGTTCGGCTTCGCCTGCAGAGCACCATTCGGTTCGTCTTCATAAAGGGGTATATTCCTCTTCCAACATTGACTTCGTGGATGTGTCAAAGTCCATTGCGTTCTTTTGATGATGGGTTGAGTTCATGGTGAGCGAGGAGCGTATAAATACCAACTTGACTCGAGCGCAGGTCATTGATGTCGTCAAGACTTGATAAATCTCCAGATTAGGAAGGACATCCCAGGCTTGGTTGCTTTCATCTCCAGATGGTGTTCTGACACCCATACAATCATATGTAGATGGGGTGAGATAACTTTCTCCTTGGAGAGTGTGGCTCTCTTTTGAATCTTCCAGAATCGGGAATCTTAGAATCCAATTATCTCGAAAGTAAGGTGAAGATGCGGGATGACCTGGCCGCTAAGTTGGGGGATTTTGCTCGGAAAGACTCCATTGCGAAGTCGAAGGATTCCCGCCTCAAAGAGGATGAAAGGTGCCTTACGGTTGGTGGATATCTCAATGGTTTCCGGACGAGTTGGAGCCCGAACAAAAGCAAAGTGATCTTCATGTCGCAAAGCATTTTTGGCTCTCTGGTTATCCAGACATTTTTGATGACGGTTCCGGAAAGAAAGGAATAAGACCGAGTGTTAGAAATTGTCGTGAAATTGGCAAAGGGTGAAGTTCTTCCCATTGGCAAGTCGTTCCTTGGTTCCCCGTATGTGCATCCGGATCACCTAGTTGCGAACATGCAAGTTTCGAATGGTTTCATGAAAGTGGATTCATATGTGCACGTTGCTTTTCCGCAAGTCCGGCTATGGGAGCACTTCGAGAAGTATGCTCAAACCGCCGCCTTCGCTTCCCGTGAGTTGGGGGCTCTCGAATTCTTCGATGGGTGAACAAAGGCCCAAGAGTTGGCGTGAGCTTGGTTAGTTTTCTTGATAAGTTGCATGAAATCAATTTTCGTCCATGGGGGCCGATCCATAAGTCGGTGATTCAAATGGACACATTTGCTTCGCTCCGCTCACGTCTTTGTCTTCTGATGACGATTTGAGTGCTGGTGAAAACCTGTTCATTCAGAGCTGCTCGCCCGGTTATATACCGTCTTTCTTCGTGGGATCTTTCCAGATAGCTGCTTATAATATTGATCGTGCTGCTCGTCACATGGGTTTCGATCAAGGGGTGCCTCTTGTTTACCGGCCAGTGATCCCTAAAGATTCATTGCGCGTCGCCCTTGACGCCAGTGTCCTTAAGCCGGGTATCCGTCTTTCCTTCTTTCAAATGGGAAGAGTAACTTCGACGACCTTCGGCTATAATGAGTTTTGGTGCAACGAGTTTACTATGATCCGAGATTTTGTGAATAACGTGGTGGAAAACGTTCGTTGCAAACCTTCCCCAGCAGTTCTGAAGGAGTATCCAATGTTGAGAGATCCCAAGCGAAAGTTGCCTAGCAATTCGGAAAGCCCCAGTGCCAAGGAACGAGAACGAAGAACCGTGGCCGCGGGTTCCGGACGGTTTCACAAGATCCTCCCACGGCTCTTGTGTCTTTGGTTCTTCTAATAACCGAGGTATGTGTTGCCTCTTCATTGGTTTGTCTCAAAACACGTGAATTTCTACCGAGAATATGTGTCTTGTTTCCTCCTGTGGCTTGGTAGTGTTAATGATTTCGCTGCCCTTGCACGTTGCGAGAGAGGCAGCTTTCTTCAAGGAATTCCGGCAGACCGAGCCTACTCATAGGGGTGATGAGTCGGAGAAAGAAGAAAGTTCAACAAGTGAGAGTGATTCCTCCGGCAAAGACCTTGGTTCTTCTTCGGGAAGTGGTTTGGTGAGTTTCGCGCCTCTTTTCTTTCTTCTTCTTCTGTTTGTTCTTTTGAAAAATGTCTAACTCAAGTTTGCAGGAGGAATCCGGTTCGGAGGACGATTCTGGGGTGGAGTCACACGAAAAATTGCCTTTGGTGACCACCGCTGTAGGTGACTTGGAGATGGGAGTTAGCCAATTGCCGGGCACAGACGTGGTTCAAACGGTGGATGATTATCTGATGGTTGTTGCCGTAGACATGGAGGAAGACCCTTTGCGAGTCGTGAAGCCACTTGCAGGCGCCATTTTTGATCCCCCGTACTTGGTTCCTTATCCAGGTCATGTGCTTTGGTTGGCGGCTTCAGCCGTGCCGTCTAAGCATGAGGCATTGTACACCAAAGATTCGGGAGAAGCACGGACATATGGCTACAAACAAGAAAGTTACTAGTCGATTTGCGCCGGTTAAGCGTGTGGAAGAGGCTTTATCTTCCATTGAGGATATGCGTGAGGTAACCGGTCACACCGTTTCCGAAGACGTTATTGCCGACTCGGGGAGCACCATCGCGACGTGTGCGTAGAAAAGGAGTTTAATACTTCGTGGTTTGTCGAAGGCCTTGCCGAGATCCAAAAGTTGAAAGATGCGGCAATCGAAAGCCTTTCCGCCGAGGAGATTGCACGACAGAGATGGAACTCGAAAAGCTTTCCAAGATGTTGACTATGAAGAGAGCGGCTCTTGAGGACTTAAAGTTGACTTTTTCCAAGAAGAGCAGACTTCACGTTGGACGATTTTCCTTGAACGTTTTTCCGTTAAACTTTCATTTAGGTTCTTTTTTTTTTTTTTTGAAAGACATATTGGATGTCCGGTTCAAAACTTGACCTTTGATAGACAAGTGGTAGCTTTTTAGGGTATTGGATTATTTCGGGATGAATGGTTTTGGTAATATGACTCGATTATGTTTTGGGAAAAGAATATTGCTTTTATGAAAGTGTGTGCTAGCAATAGGCACAAGACTCAGAGCATGACGGTTTTACTAAAAACCTAAAAATAGATTGTATATCTTGCCCGATCCGAATTTACTCACTTCATAGGTTTTGCGAACACGCCCCTCTCCATGTAAAAGGCGGTTCTTTGTTTGGTGGCTTTCTTTGGTAGCATCCCAAAGCAAGTCCCCAATTCGGTAGCTTCTTGGCGAGTCCCCCGGTTTTCGGTGTAGTTTTAACAACCGATAACCGGGTTGTTCGAGCCTGACCGGGTCGCAAGTCCCCAATCGCCGGTAGCATCTTCAACGAGTCCCCAGTTTTCAGGTGTAGTTTTACAATTGGTAACCGGGTCGTCTGGCAGTTGATTCGGATCGATTCGCTTTCCCCTACCATCTTGACATCTGGGTCGAAGAACGAGATCGACAGTCTGACATTGTAGCCGATAGATCGATCCACCCACTGTGGTCGCCAATTGTTTATGGGTAAAAATCGTTTCGTGATTTCGGTAATTTCGGTGGGTGAGTGAGAAACTGGTTCAAACACTAAACAAATGTCTTGGACGTGAGCACTTTATAGATTCGAGAGATCGATCTGTACAAGTCCTACCTAAACCAAGAAATGGCCGTTCCGGACTTGCTTCGGTCACAAAGTGGAGGAGAAGGGTTGATTTGGGGAGGGAAGCAAAGAAAGGTGTTGAGGAGAGTAGTATCTCGACTTGTATCAGAAAGTGAAAGCTTAGGAAGCTTGCAAGAGATGGAAGCTTTTGGGAGAGCTTGCAAAGTTGCCTTTCTGAGAGTGTGGTATTTTTCTCCTAACCGAGACTTGTTGTCTGGTGGAAATAGGTAAGACCTATTTATACAAGTCAAGATTGAAACGTACCCTAGCCTCATGAAGGAAGAGAGTAAAGGGTGAAATAATGGGAGGAGGTGGTAACCGCATGTTTTAATGGGCGAAAACGTTTTTCACCATTATTTCCTCTTTATTTGACCGCTTTATTCCTTTTCACGCTTTCTTAATGTGAGCATAGTGTACGCCGCATCCTGTGACCGCCAAACCAAAACCCTAAAGAAGCATCCCCAGTTTGTGTCGATGTCTCGAGTGTTGGTTGCATCTTGAGTGCAAGTGGCGCTGCTAGTGGCGCGTGTGGCATGTGCCAATGGCATGTGCGAGAATGCCTTGGTGGTAGGTTGCACGGTTTGCAAGTTAGGTTACCAGCGTGTGTGTTTGGCATGTGCCAATGGCATGTTCGGAATGCCTTGGTGGTAGGTTGCACGGTTTGCAAGTTAGGCTACCAGCGTGTGTGTTTGGCATGTGCCAATGGCATATGCGGAATGCCTTGGTGGTAGGTTGCACGGTTTGCAAGTTAGGCTACCAGTGTGTGTGTTTGGCATGTGCCAATGGCATGTGCGGCCATGTTAACCTAGTTGCAAGTCTTGCAAGCCTAGGGCGCCATGTTTGGCGTGGGCCAAAGGCATAGCGGCTTAGAAATATGGCTTGCGGCACGTGTTGGCATGTGCCAATGGCACGTGCGGCCATGTTGACCTAGTTGCAAGACTTGCAAACCTAGGGCGCTATGTTGGGCGTGGCCAAAGGCATAGCGGCTTAGAGATATGGCTTGCGGCACGTGTTGGCATGTGCCAATGGCACGTGCGGCCATGTTGACCTAGTTGCAAGTCTTGCAAGCCTAGGGCGCTATGTTTGGCGTGGGCCAAAGGCATAGCGGCTTAGAAATATGGCTTGCGGCACGTGTTGGCATGTGCCAATGGCAGGTGCGGCCATGTTGACCTAGTTGCAAGTCTTGCAAACCTAGGGCGCTATGTTGGGCGTGGGCCAAAGGCATAGCGGCTTAGAAATATGGCTTGCGGCATGTGTTGGCATGTGCCAATGGCACGTGCGGCCATGTTGACCTAGTTGCAAGTCTTGCAAACCTAGGGCGCTATGTTGGGCGTGGGCCAAAGGCATAGCGCTTAGAGATATGGCTTGCGGCACGTGTTGGCATGTGCCAATGGCACGTGCGGCCATGTTGACCTAGTTGCAAGTCTTGCAAACCTAGGCGCTATGTTGGGCGTGGGCCAAAGGCATAGCGGCTTAGAAATATGGCTTGCGGCACGTGTTGGCATGTGCCAATGGCACGTGTGGCCATGTTGACCTAGTTGCAAGTCTTGCAAACCTAGTGCGCTATGTTGGGCGTGGGCCAAAGGCATAGCGGCTTAGAGATATGGCTTGCGGCACGTGTTGGCATGTTCCAATGGCACGTGCGCCATGTTGACCTAGTTGCAAGTCTTGCAAGCCTAGGGCGCTATGTTTGGCGTGGGCCAAAGGCATAGCGGCTTGGAAAGATGGCTTGCGGCACGTGTTGGTATGTGCCAATGGCACGTGCGGCCATGTTGACCTAGTTGCAAGTCTTGCAAACATAGGGCGCTATGTTGGGCGTGGGCCAAAGGCATAGCGGCTTAGAAATATGGCTTGCGGCACGTGTGGCCAATTTGACCTAGTTGCAAGTCTTGCAAGCCTAGGGCGCTATGTTTGGCGTGGGCCAAAGGCATAGCGGCTTGGAGATTTGGCATTGTTGCCATGGTGCGCGTGGTGCGGCTTGGTTTGGCATTCTTTGCCATGGTGCGCGATATGCGGCTTGGTTTGGCATTGTTGCCATGGTGCGCAGTGGTGCGGCTTGATTTGGCATTGTTGCCATGGTGCGTAGGGTGCGGCTTGGTTTGGCATTCTTTGCCATGGTGCGCAAAGATCTTCGCTTGGTTTGGCATTGTTGCCATGGTGCGCAGGGTGCGGCTTGGTTTGGCATTCTTTGCCATGGTGCGCAGATATGCGGCTTGGTTTGACATTGTTGCCATGGTGCGCAGGGTGCGGCTTGGTTTGGCATTCTCGCCATGGTGCGCGGTATGCGGCTTGGTTTGGCATTGTTGCCATGGTGCGCAGGGTGCGGCTTGGTTTGGCATTGTCTGCCATGGTGCGCAAAGATGCGGCTTGGTTTGGCATTGCTTGCCATGGTGCGCGATGATGCGGCTTGGTTTGGCATTGTTGCCATGGTGCGCAAAGTATGCGGCTTGGTTTGGCATTGTTGCCATGGTGCGCGTGGTGCGGCTTGGTTTGGCATTGTTGCCATGGTGCGCGAGATGCGGCTTGGTTTGGCATTGTTGCCATGATGCGCGAGTGCGGCTTGATTTTGGAATTAGGGTTACGTGGTTGAAAACCCTAACGGGTATTTTGAAAAAATACCCCTATTAATTATTTACACCTGAGTTAAATGCTCTTAGTTAATGTGTTGCGGGTAACACTAGGTCATGGGGTTTTACGATTTTACCCCTTGTCTAAAAACCACCATCAACACATCCAAACATTTAAAAGGAAGAGCCGAAGAGGTGATTTATATCTATACGATTAGAAATATTTTTTTGATACTTATTACTGATGTTGTCGTTAATGTTGGATCTGATTTTATATGGGATCCTAATTGGGAGAAATACAAAGGATAGGTCTTCATATTTCTTGGAAGAAGAACAGAGAAATATATTTGCCCTGCGCAGAGAAAAAAAACTCAAAAGAAATTATTTCCTTTCGAGTCGTGGATAAATGGACAAACCCATGTGTTTTAATATTCGATCTTAGCCACTCAAACTTGCGAAATCCATCGGCTGAGGAGGGCTGTGATGACTCTGTCATTTAAAGTCTCTGTGCCGATCCCACCCCCAACTTAAAACAAACAACAGCATTATATACACTTTCGAGGACAAAAATGTACATTAAGTATATCATTATATATATTGAATAATGCTTTAATAAATAAATAATTATATATATATTGAAAAATGTTAAATAATTTAAATAAAACAAAAACTTGTAATCTTTCTATTTTTGATCTGTGAAGCTTTTTGAAATATCTACAGGTACATTTAAATCATAAATTTTCATTATTCAGCAAAAATTTGCATTGGTTTCCGACTCGGAAAGGAGGTGACCAAATAGTGGAGACCAACTAATTAAGACTCTTACATGATCGCACTCATATGCTTAATCGGTGTGAATCGCATAAATCGTACTAATGTCCCTTCCCGATAGGTATTTGTAAAGACCCATTCGATTTGTACCCGAGCACCTAAAATCTTGAATAGTTTAATAGAGTCGCAGAGAGAAGCTACTAGATGAAGTGGTGGAGTTTACAAAGTATAGCATCATCATATTCCGTACCATCACTTCGTATCACGAGTGACTCCTCAAAACCACCCTTAAAAGAGAACGAGTTGGATGTATGCGCATAATAATGTTCTCATACTTCTAGATCTAAAAAAAAGGATTATAAAGTTAGGATTATCTAGTTTTATTTTAAACTACATAATTTAATACCACTTTAATATTAGTTTATAAGTTAAAAACATGAATTAGTGTAAAGTTTAAAATTCACATAATTGCAGCCCATCCAATAATAAAATGAGGTTAAGGAAAATAGAGGACTATTTAAGTTATACATTCACTAGATTTGGGTTCTTTCGTTTCAGTTTAGGATTTTATTTCAGATCGAGTAGTTTTCTTCACTGGAAAATGACATCAAAGAAGAGATTGTACGAGTAAGATAAAGAAGTACGAATATAAAAGTAATAATAATTGTCCACTTCTATCGATAAGAGAAAATTAACAACCTAACTGAATTGAATGAGCACCATGAAGTTTTTTATAACCGCATCATCCAAACAAAGATGGGAGTTTAAAATCGTGAAACAACTTAAGCAGATGAAACAACTTCTTGGGGTAACTATTCCTTACATATTTCATTATTAGATTTGTTTTCCTTTTTTTTTTTTTTTTTTTTTTTTTTTTTTTTTTGATTCCCTGCTTAGGGTAAGACAGAAACATTTCTTTATATACAACATTTTTCGTGTATGTTCCTTTCTTCTTAGCAATGGTGTCTTTAGTCACTAATACTTTCGTATTGCTACTTGACATTCCTCTCTCGAGAGAATCGTACAATTGACCATGGCTGAACACATGTTCAAAACAAAAAAAAAACACTGTGTTTTCGGTCGTTTGCCCTTGCGCATTGTTGACTGTAAAGGCGAAACACAAACAGATTGGAAACTGTTTACGTTTAAACTTGTATGGCAGCTTCAGATTCTCAGGTGGCTCCAGTGGCATCATGTGAATAAAAACTCGTGTAATTCTCTCTAATAATTACAACATCTATACAGTTTGGAAAAAACTCTTTGATTATTAACCTGGTACCATTACATAAACCATTTTTTTGCGTCAACATTCCGCAACAACATAGTAGGTGCACCGATCTTAAATTTCAAAATGTGTGATGGTAAACCCCATGGAACAATGTTAATTGTTCAAGTATTCTTGTCGGTAAAGACCGTGAGTGTCGTCATCCACATAATCAAATGAGTAAAGTATATAACCTCTTTTCCAGGAAAGATGCAAAGTACTCGGTCATTAAGATTCTCGACGTACTCGTTCAATGGTGTGGTCAATGCTCTATTGACCATGTAGTCTCTATCTCTAGCATTTTCCACCAAGTTTGGAAATGTTACATCTATCATTAAGCTGAGACATAGAAGCATCACTAACGCATGATATGCCCGTAAGGACCCTCAAGCTCGTCAACGCTATTAGACTAGTCAAGACATGATTTAGCCGCTAATAACTCGATTAGATTAACACGAACATAAGTTAATAAAAATTAACCTAGCAACGATCTAGATACGAAACTAGTGTCACTAGATAAATATCGAAAAGTTATGCAAAACAGACTACTCGAACGTGTCATTCGAATACCGGACAAAGAAGATATCATTGAATTAGTGCAAGGGTAAAATCGTCTTTTTCCTTTAGACCGACCTGACTACCCATATCATTTTGGTGGGTGCCTTTATCATTTTATCTTTAACCTTATCACCCAGACGTGTCGAAGAGAAATTCATTTCTCTTTTCTATCTTCCATCTCCGTTCTTTTTTTTTTTTTTCTGTTCTTTCTTCTTTCTTTCTTTCAATCGGTTTCAAGTAGAAGAAGCGATCTTGAGTTGTTGTGAGTGTTCTGTTGAAGCTGTTTAGATGATCAATGAGATGTAATTTCTGTTAATTGTGAAGAAGAAGTTGGTGTTGATGAAGAATCGATGAAAGGTAATTTAGGGTTACTGTTTAATTGATTTCTTTATGAAATTGAGAGTGTTTTGGTGTTTTAATTCTTGGGTTTGTTTTTAATTAAGGTAGACATGATTGTATAAAGTTTAATTATAGTTTCATAGAGAGTTAGGGTTTGTTTGTTCTTCCCTAAATCAATCAGAAATTAGGGTTCATGCGAATTAGGTAGTTTGAGTTGGAATCTGCAGATGAAGAAGATGAATTAGATTGAGGTGATTGAGGTCGGGTCATTAATTCAGGGTTTTGCAGAGAAGAATCAAAAGTTAGGGTTTTTTGGTTTAGAAGTTTGTTTTGTGTGGAATTGAGATGTGAATCGAAGTAATGATAAATGAATAAAAAGAGGGTTGTTGTTTAGTTGCTGTTGTTGAGTTGTTCTGATGATTGAACCAAAGAACTAGGACTTCATAAGAAGTTCAAAGAAGAATCAGAAGGTGAATACAGTTTAGTTATCAAAGAAGCTGATTATGAGCAGATGGTGGTGGTTTTAACTGAAGTGGAAGGGGTAATGAGTATGTAATGAATTGGGGTATGACTGTGGCAGGGTTGAAGTGGCATTTCATGAAAGTGATGGGTTGCTGATAGTTTTGGGATAATTGCTCAATTGGGTCAAGAGAAGGATGTTGAGTGTGGATGGATAATTACATGGAATGGGAAGTTAGACTGATACCAATAGATGAAGGAATTGTCTGAGTTGAAGTTAAGATGAATTTTTAGATTTTGCAAAGGTGATGAGGGCAAATAAATGATAGGATTCATATTGCAGGTGTTGTGAACTTGTGAACTGAACTATTGATGAATTGTGATAGCTGCAGATGAGGTTATCAGTTATGATGAAGGTGATGGCTTGGGCAGCTTGTTTGATTAGTGTTAAAGGAGATAAAGAAATCTCAGTTTTGGCAGTGGTTATGTATTTGGTTGTGTTAAAGATAGAAGATGAACTTGAATGGAAATGAGTTGCAGGTTAGGTGTTGCTGCTGTAGACAAGGTGGTGTACTGACTGTTGTGGACAATTTGTAATGTCGATGAAGTTTTTGTTAAGAATGAAATGAATAAGTAAGCAAGGTTGTAGCCAGAGTTTGTGAGAGCTAGAACTAAGAAGTTTGATTTGATATAGATGTTGTTGTTGTTGTTGTTTATAAATGAATGAAGTATGTATTAGAGTTTCTTTGTGTTTTTATGTTGTTGTTATTTGTTGCACAATGATGGTGCATTAGAAGTTTGGCTTAAGCATTTGACCTATTAGTCAACCTAGTCAGATTTTCTGACTGACTCTATTCTTAGTTGACTCAGAATATCTGATTGAGTTGAATCGTTTCGACTCAGAACTGGCTCAGTGAGCCAAAACCATACTTGACCAGTTGACTATTGACTTGACCTGGACCAATTGACTGTTGACTTGACCTTTGGCTGTGGACTTGACTTACGTTGACTTTTAATTGACCCTTTGACTGTTAGTGACCGTTAGTTGACTCTTATGGACTGGACCTTAAGTTAATGGGTTTGTTTAGTGGACTTGGGCTTAGGCATAGTTTTCCTATTTTGATATATTGGACTCTTATGGTCTAAATTAATATATGGTTCCTTCTACAAAGTTGTAGATATTCTTAAGACATATCTAATGGACTATAGAACCAACCTAAGGGCGCACACGGTACGGTACGGCTCGGTTCTTGCCGAGACTGAGTACCTGTACCTTCCTAACCTCGTGTTTATGGGTAAAAATCGTTTCTGCCGATTTCGGTGAATTCGGTAGGTGAGTGAGGCTGGTTCAAACCCTAAACAAATGTGCCGCACGTGAGCACTTTAGAGATTCGAGATCAATCCAGACAAGTCCGGCCTAAACCAAGAAATGGCCGTTCCGGACTTGCTTCGGTCACAAAGTGGAGGAGAAGGGTTGATTTGGGGAGGGAAGCAAAGAAAGGTGTTGAGGAGAGTAGTATCTCGACTTGTATCGAAAGTGAAAGCTTAGGAAGCTTGCAAGAGATGAAAGCTTTTGGGAGAGCTTGCAAAGTTGCCTTTCCGAGAGTGTAAGTGTAGTATATTTCTCCCGACCGAGACTTGTTGTCGATGGAAATAGGTAAGACCTATTTATACAAGTCGAGATTGAAACGTACCCTGGCCTCATGAAGGAAGAGAGTAAAGGGTGAAATAATGGGAGGAGGTGGTAACCGCATGGTTTAATGGGCGAAAACGTTTTTCACCATTATTTCCTCTCACGCTTTCTTAATGTGAGCGTAGTGTACGCTGCATGCTGTGACCGCCAAACCAAAACCCTAAAGAAGCATCCCCCAGTTTGTGTCGATGTCTCGAGTGTTGGTTGCATCTTGAGTGCAAGTGGCGCTGCTAGTGGCGCGTGTGGCATGTGGCAATGGCATGTGCGGAATGCCTTGGTGGTAGGTTGCACGGTTTGCAAGTTAGGTTACCAGCGTGTGTGTTTGGCATGTGCCAATGGCATGTGTGGAATGCCTTGGTGGTAGGTTGCACGGTTCGCAAGTTAGGCTACCAGCGTGTGTGTTTGGCATGTGCCAATGGCATGTGCGGAATGCCTTGGGTGTAGGTTGCACGGTTTGCAAGTTAGGCTACCAGCGTGTGTGTTTGGCATGTGCCAATGGCATGTGCGGAATGCCTTGGTGGTAGGTTGCACGGTTTGCAAGTTAGGCTACCAGCGTGTGTGTTTGGCATGTGCCAATGGCATGTGCGGAATGCCTTGGTGGTAGGTTGCACGGTTTGCAAGTTAGGCTACCCGGCGTGTGTGTTTGGCATGTGCCAATGGCATGTGCGGAATGCCTTTGTGGTAGGTTGCACGGTTTGCAAGTTAGGCTACCGGCGCCGTGTGTGTTTGGCATGTGCCAATGGCATGTGCGGAATGCCTTGGTGGTAGGTTGCACGGTTTGCAAGTTAGGCTACCAGCGTGTGTGTTTGGCATGTGCCAATGGCATGTGCGGCCATGTTAACCTAGTTGCAAGTCTTGCAAGCCTAGGGCGCTATGTTTGGCGTGGGCCAAAGGCATAGCGGCTTGAAGTATGGCTTGCGACACGTGTTGGCATGTGCCAATGGCACGTGCGGCCATGTTGACCTAGTTGCAAGTCTTGCAAGCCTAGGGCGCTATGTTTGGCGTGGGCCAAAGGCATAGCGGCTTGGTAGTATGGCTTGCGACACGTGTTGGCATGTGCCAATGGCTCGTGCGGCAATGTTGACCTAGTTGCAAGTCTTGCAAGCCTAGGGCGCTATGTTTGGCGTGGGCCAAAGGCATAGTGGCTAGGAAATATGGCTTGCGGCACGTGTTGGCATGTGCCAATGGCATGTGCGGCCATGTTGACCTAGTTGCAAGTCTTGCAAGCCTAGGGCGCTATGTATGGCGTGGGCCAAAGGCATAGCGGCTTGGAAATATGGCTTTCGGCACGTGTTGGCATGTGCCAATGGCACGTGCGGCCATGTTGACCTAGTTGCAAGTCTTGCAAGCCTAGGGCGCTATGTTTGGCGTGGGCCAAAGGCATAGTGGCTTGGAAATATGGCTTGCGGCACGTGTTGGAATGTGCCAATGGCACGTGCGGCCATGTTGACCTAGTTGCAAGTCTTGCAAGCCTAGGGCGCTATGTTTGGCGTGGGCCAAAGGCATAGTGGCTTAGAAATATGGCTTGCGGCACGTGTTGGCATGTGCCAATGGCACGTGCGGCCATGTTGACCTAGTTGCAAGTCTTGCAAGCCTAGGGCGCTATGTTTGGCGTGGGCCAAAGGCATAGTGGCTTGGAAATATGGCTTGCGGCACGTGTTGGAATGTGCCAATGGCACATGCGGCCATGTTGACCTAGTAACAAGTCTTGCAAGCCTAGGGCGCTATGTTTGGCGTGGGCCAAAGGCATAGCGGCTTAGAAATATGGCTTGCGGCACGTGTTGGCATGTGCCAATGGCACGTGCGGCCATGTTGACCTAGTTGCAAGTCTTGCAAGCCTAGGGCGCTATGTTTGGCGTGGGCCAAAGGCATAGCGGCTTTGAAATATGGCTTGCGGCACGTGTTGGCATGTGCCAATGGCACGTGCGGACATGTTGACCTAGTTGCAAGTCTTGCAAACCTAGGGCGCTATGTTGGGCGTGGGCCAAAGGCATAGCGGCTTAGAAATATGGCTTGCGGCACGTGTTGGCATGTGCCAATGGCACGTGCGGCCATGTTGACCTAGTTGCAAGTCTTGCAAGCCTAGGGCGCTATGTTTGGCGTGGGCCAAAGGCATAGCGGCTTAGAAATATGGCTTGCGGCACGTGTTGGCATGTGCCAATGGCACGTGCGGCCATGTTGACCTAGTTGCAAGTCTTGCAAACCTAGGGCGCTATGTTGGGCGTGGGCCAAAGGCATAGCGGCTTGGAGATTTGGCATTGTTGTCATGGTGTGCGGCTTGGTTTGGCATTGCTTGCCATGGTGCGCGATATGCGGCTTGGTTTGGCATTGTTGCCATGGTGCGCGAGGGTGCGGCTTGATTTGGCATTGTTGCCATGGTGCGTGTGGTGCGGCTTGGTTTGGCATTTCTTTGCCATGGTCTTGTGATATGCGGCTTGGTTTGGCATTGTTGCCATGGTGCGCAAGATATGCGGCTTGGTTTGGCATTGTTTCCATGGTGCGCGGGGTGCGGCTTGATTTGGCATTGTTGCCATGGTGCGCGAGGTGCGGCTTGGTTTCGCATTCTTTGCCATGGTGCGCAAAGATGCGGCTTGGTTTGGCATTGTTGCCATGGTGCGCTAAAGATGCGGCTTGGTTTGGCATTGTTGCCATGGTGCGCGTGGTGCGGCTTGATTTGGCATTGTTGCCATATGCGCGAGGGTGCGGCTTGATTTTGGAATTAGGGTTACGTATTTGAAAACCTAATCCGGTATTTTAAAAAATACCCCTATTAATTATTTACACTGAGTTAAATGCTCTTAGTTAATGTGTTCGGGTAACACTAGGTCATGGGGTTTTACGATTTTACCCTTGTCTAAAAACCACCATCAACATTAAGTCCCCCGCTTAGCTCGGAACAGGGGCTTTGTTGCGAGGTAAGCATAAGATGGTGACAAACATTAACAAGAAAACGTAAGGAAAATTGAAGGAGGCTTGTCGACCTTTATAAATGGGATTTGGAATCCTTGCCTCCGGTAGTTTTGCACAAATCGGGAGGTCGGCACAATTGGTGGGCCCGATGCAGCTTAGGCGACGTTGGGAAGTTGGCGTGAGTTGGGAAACTGAGTGTGCTAGCTGGTGGGACCGGCGCAAAGTGTAGAAGCCTTGCGTGCTTGCAGGCGTGACTTGTGCGACCATTGGGAGGTCGGCGCAAATTGGTGGGGCCGGTGCAACTTGGAAGCCGTGCTTGCAGGCGTGATTTATGTAAATAAAGAGGGAGCAGACGTTTCTTCAGCCAGCAAAGTTTCCTTATTTTGCTTTCCTTCACGTGCGGCTTCCATTAGGGCATCATCCATGCCAAAAAATCTGGAAGCATTATGTCTTTCATTGCTCCCTTTCCTTTTTTAAGGTTCCGTATTCATATCCAACGCGAATGTATCGTCTCCCTTGTTTGAGAAGGGGTTCTTCCTGTTGATTCCCCTTTTCCTTTGCTTTGCCGGTGCGTTTTCTTCTTCTTCTTTTTTTTTTGTTCACTCCATCCTCTTTTTATATGCGTGTAGACATGATGGAATTTGATCATCTTTCCATTTCTTGCAGTGTATGATGGGATCTTCCAGAGACGGCCGTGCCTTTAACCTTTTGGAAAAGGACTTCAGAATCGGTGGAGATCGACCTTCTTCTCTTGAGGAGGTATTGGTTGGGGTTGAATCTTTGTTCCATGAAGCTAACGAAATTATTAAGGACCTCCCTTCCTTCTATCCTCACGAAGAACAGGTGCATGTTCGGACTCTCTTGGGTTCAGTGGACGCGGAGGAGAACGCCACGATTCTTGATTTTGATGTGGATGAATCAAAAAACTTCCTTCGAAATGTTGATGAAAAAACTTTTGAAGGAGTATATGATATAAGCGAGACAGCCTTTGAAGTTGATGCCAAAGGTGTTATTGATGATACCGGAGGGGTCATGGTGGCGTATGCTAGAATAGTTGTCGGGGAGGACACACGCCGCTTTGTGGCTGCTTCGGGATGGGATGTTGAGGTTGCCGCTGCTAAAACCGCTGAATGGAACCTTTGTTGCCCGAAGGATTCTTTGGGGAAATGCTTGAAGATAGCTTTGCCCGAAGGGACTTGCGCTCCATCCTTCGAGGGCTAGTTCCTCCTTTTGTTTTTCTCGTTAGCCGCGCTTAGTTCCCTGATGTTTTTTCCTTTTTTTTTTTTTTGTAAACACATCTTTCCCTTCTTCTTCATCAGTAAACCTTTTGCTTCATATATATATATATTTTTGAAAGGGGTTGTGGTATGATGGCTCTGCAATGGTTTTCTGGGTTCTTCTGATGTATTTCTCCGATATCTGAAGGATTCGCTCGGGAAGAGACATATTTATTTTATTTTTATTTTTATTTATTTTTTTTGGTGTGACAAAAGGGGAGATCTCCAGGGAAAAATACAAACGGTGTATTCATCCTGGGGAAGTACAGCTATTAAGAGGAATGATTCAAAGGAAGTACTGAAAAGGGGAGTGATTGGGAAATACAGCATTTTAGGGATTGGATTCCTTGAGCCATCGCGAGTGAACTATCACGCCTTCAGGTGTGTCGGTATTGATGAGCTTGCAATATCCTCCCAAAGGGTATCCGCAACCAGGTACAGCTCGCCTTCACCTTCCTCGGGCAAATCCATCTTTACTATCATCCTCCCAACTTGAAACGAGCTTTCCTTAACCACTACATCTCCGATTGAAAACGGGTTCAGACATCGTGTAACCATTTGATCCTTGGCTTCGTTGGTTTCGCTAGAAGCTTCCAAGCTTCTTGCAAAGTGTTCGAATGGTCCAGCTCCCCATTCACATTTTTTGACAGCGTTCGTGCCGGTTGTTGCGCCGAGTCCCCATGACAGAATGGGGGAAGAAAAGGTCGGTTGCAGAAAAGGTTGCTCGGTCAGACTTACTTGCATTTGAAAATCATGGGCTAGCGCCAACAGGTCCTCTTCGGACGCTTGGGTTCCTTTAATAGCTCGTTGATGTGGTAACCCGTGGGACGATTTGTTGGGAATCCCTTCGAGCAGGGATGTCGGCAGAGGGTGTACGCCCAGTTTTGCTTTGTTGTCGAGCGCCCATAAGCGTCCCAAAATCATGTCATGATCTAGTTCTTTGACAATGTGGAACTTGCTGTGCGTTATAGCGTCTCCCATCTCGATCTCTAGGTTGATGTAGCCATGCGCGTTCAAAGCCTCTCCTCTCAAGCTCTTAATCACAGACGGGAAATAGGTAGCGTCTTGTTTTGTAAATCCGGCTGCCTTTAGTGTCTTGAAAGTGATGATGTTGTGGTCAGAGGTCGTGTTGATGAGCGTGTCGTCAAATTCAGTACCTCCTAAACGGGACGTGGTCAGCAGTCCCCAGTTCTCCGCTTCGCTTGTTTGGGAAGCTTGAGCCCTTGACGTGGATTCCGAGGGGAGAAAAAGCCGTTTGCCGGATACAACACGATTGAGAGCTGCGAAAATATCTTGGCGCTGAACCTTGGAGAGATAGAGAATTTCGCATATATGTCGCATCATGGATTGTACAGTCTCGTGCACGGAGTCCCCAGAGGAACCGCAGTTTCTTATTGGGAGTGGGTCTCGATGCACTCTTTCGTCTCCTAGTTGGAGTTCTCCTGCTTCTATCCTTTCCTTGAAAATATGCTTTAGTCTGTTGCAATCGCTAGTCGGGTGGTGAACGAACCTGTGGTAATGGCAGTATTTGGGGTTTGCCATCTCAGCCTCAGTTGGTGGACGTCTGAGCGGTGGCAGTCTGATGACATCATCTTGAACCCAGGCTTCTAGGAGGTCAATCACCTCCTCGATGGGGAATGGGAAATCAAGATTATTTCCTTCGGCCTCACGATGCTGCACAGGAGTTTTAGTGGCGATCTTCCGTTGCGAGGGCTCCCGTTGCGCCGGCGCTTCACGTTTCTACCTGGTGGCTCGTAGTTGCGGCTTTCCTTTTTCCTCTTTCGTTCACTATGTTCACGGAGGATGATCCGGCATTAAATTGTTTGCTGATGAGGCGCCTACTCCCGCGAGTTTCACGTGCGTCTTCAATTCGAGTTGGCCTAGTCCTTTCTAGTAATGCTGGTGCTGTTGTTGCAGATCGTCTGGCGGCCTCATGGAGTTCGGAGAATGTTTGGAAACGCAAGTTTTCTAGCAGGGCGCGGTAGATCGGGACCATACCGTTGATGCATGCGTTTACCAATTGTTGCTCGGTCACGTTTGGGTCGTGACAGTCGAGTGCTTGAACCCTGAACCTTTTGACGAAATCATTCGGATGTTCGTTATCCCACTGGTACATTCTCCCGAGGTCTGAAAAGGTAACTTGTTCAGACACGAAGAAATACTTCCTGTAAAACGCGGTGACCATGCTACTCCAGTTGGGAATGCTGTTCGGTGGGATGCTGTTGTACCATGTATACGCCCTTCCGGTAAGTGATTTTGAAAATTCCCTTAAACGAAGAACGTGATTATATTCATGTTCACCCAAGGATTCCAGGAAACGAGAAACATGTTCGCGTGCATTCCCAGTACCATCGTACAGGGTAAATTGAGGGGAAGAGTATCCCCTTGGGAAAGGGATTCTCTGTATTTCGGACGGGTAAGGGGGTTAGTGATGATGTACATCGAACTCATCATGCTTGATTCGGTCACGTAGGAGTTGTTCCAAATCTTCTCTCGTGACGAAATTTGGTGGTTGATTTCTCTCCAACGGGACCCTAGTGCGAGTTTCTTCATCCGTGGAGGCATGCCCTGCCGAGGTGCGGCGTCGGGGTTGTTGGAGATGCTTCTAGGCGTCTCTGGAGGATGCGACTCACGGGGTAGTTGCTCTGTCAGGGTTTTGAGAAAGGTGAGCACCTCCTTTTGTGTTGAAACCATGTCTGTCTGGGCTCTGGCGAGCGTCTCCTGTCGTTCCATCAAATCGGCGATGGTGACGTAAGGGCGACTTCCTCTGGTCCCTCCGGTCTCTCGTCCCGTCGGCGGGGTAATTGGAGCCTTAGTTGTCGGAGGCGCCATCTTTGGAAGAAGCATTCGGGGTCGTGGTGGCGGCCCTAGCCCCGGTGACCGGGGGCGTGACACCGAAGAGATATTCTCGTTGCCGTGATTAGAGGGTTGTGCAGAGACGCTAGAGGAGGCAGCGGCTCTGGCCCTGGTGATAGGAGGTGTTACACTTAAGGGAGTGCATTCGATGTTGCTGTTGTCAGCTGGTGAAGTAACAATGTTATGGGGGGAGACGCCAACATCAGGGATGCGTTCTGCGCTGATGTTCTCGGCAGCCGCTCCAGATCTGAGTTCCACCATGTTGGGATTTGACGTTCGGAAAACGAAATCAGGAGTTGGAGTTGATATTGTAGCCGATAGATCAATCCTCCCTTGTGGTCGCCAATTGTTTATGGGTAAAAATCGTTTCGCCGATTCGGTGAATTCGGTAGGTGAGTGAGAAACTGGTTCAAACCCTAAACAAATGTGCTGCACGTGAGCACTTTAGAGATTCGAGAGATCAATCTGTACAAGTCCGGCCTAAACCAAGAAATGGCCGTTCCAGACTTGCTTCGGTCACAAAGTGGAGGAGAAGGGTTGATTTGGGGAGGGAAGTGATCGGTTGTCAGCCGACACAAAAATAATTCACTTTCCTACTCTATAATATATGAATGAAGTATATGATAAGAAAGAGTTCGTATCCACAGAGAGGCAATTGTAGTTATTTCGTAATCAATTTCTTAAAGTAACCGATTGGTGGGAATTTCTTATTTCTATGAAACAATAAAAGTAAATTCAAAATAAAGCAAATTGTGGAAAATAATCAATGGAGAGAGATATTGGTCAAGGAATTCATCTTCAATCTTAGACATGTGCTTGCATATATGAATAGAATTACGATTTAATCTCTTGTGTTATCAAAAGCCTAGAGAATCAAGAAAGCAAGATAATCTATTAATTTCTCAAGTTCATCAACACACACATTGGGGCTGCGTATGTGAATTCTACCTAAAGAATAACCTAACGCCTTGCGCTAATCAAGTTCAATTCCTAGGAGCATTAAGTTTCGTAAATAGGCCAATCAATGCAATTGTCATGCGTTGCGCAAAACAATTCGGACAATGGTCAAACTCTACATATGATTACGAGAGTGTATCACTACAAACCGTAAACATATCATGCTACTTGTATTCAAGGTTATCGCTTGATGAAAAACCCTAAAATAGCTATGGACTAAGATGCAAGTTCAATTAATTGGCCACTTAACTAATCAAACACCATAATCCTATCACAATACTTCAATCATGTGATCATAAAAACCGTAGAGAATTGAACGATAAACAAGAGAGAAAACTAATACATAAAGCAAACACAAGTTTTCGAAATCGGACTACATCCTTAACCAATAATAGAGAATTTAGCTACTCATAGCTATGGAGTTCATCATCATCAATATTCAATAATAAAACAAAGAAGAAGAAGAACAAAACCAAACCCTAGAAGCGTAAACAAAACGGCTCTCCAAAAATTCCAAGAATAAGATATGAGATGAGATAGAAGCCCTTCCCTTTTATAACTTTCTCCAACTTCTAAAACTAGGTCTAGTCTTCAAAGTCCATTAGTTGGAAATTCACCCGGCCCACGAGTAAGAGAAACCCGTGTAGAAAATACGCCCCAAAAATGGTCGCCGGAAGTCCGGGATTGTGGCCGGAAAGTCGCCCGGAAATCGGCTCGGTGGACCGGCAAAGTCCGCCTTGTCCCAATGGTCAACGGGTCAACTCGGGCGAGTCAACGGAAGTTAACTCGGTCCGCACCGAATCGGGGAGAGTCGGGATGAGTCACTGAGTTGAATGAGTCGAGTGTCCGAGTCAGCACCGACTCGGATATCTAGTGTCTAATCTGGGCTGACTTGTCTTGGCCTCGAGCCATTGCAGGTGGCCAAATTCTTCAATTCACAATCCTTGTGCATTAGCCTTACACTTCCAGCCGTAATGGCCGTGCATTCTGCACCATTCTCTCTGACTCTGCAACTCCAATTCTTGCCTTCTTTTGCAGCTCCGTAACACACCACCCTCTCAACAGCTTCACACGTCACAACTCAAACTTCTCAGCCTTCGCTGCGACTCACCACCCAAACACAGCCAAGTTCATAGCACCATTCCTCGTATCAAGCAAAGAATGCGATTTCATACAATCCAAACCTCTCAACAAAAGCATTGCTCATGCCATATAACCATAATTGCCCGGACACCTTGTTATTTCAGCTTACATTCCATTCCCCGCAACCAAGCCAAAGTGCGCTAAACACATCTGCTCGTAAGCTTGTCAAGATATAACCCGCAACTAAGCATCACAAGCCCTTTATATGCAACCTTCACTGTATTAACACAGTAACAGAACCATTTCCCTTGCATTCATCCCACTCTAGCACCAACACCTGAACTACTCGGATTTGAAATCTCCAATTCCACAAGCAATGCCACTTCTCCTTGGTTCTTTGCACACAACCAACTTGCACAGATCCTCCCATTCTCCGCCTTCCACTGGGCCCGCAATTAGTGTCACCACTAGTATATAGCCGCCTCATTATCTCGGCTCCAATCTACAACCATTGTCAGAGACCAACATCACCGCACTCCGCCTTTCCATCTCATAACACCAACATGGTCCAACCATAAGCCTGTTTGCCACACATCCTCATCTCAAGCCTACAAAGCCATTGCACCTCAAGGCTAGCACCACCGCCACATGCCATTCCACAAAGAACACCATTTCCTGTCAAATTCCTGAGATATCAACAATATGTTCATATTCATAACAGCTCTATATTCCAGCCCCTGTAACTCATAATACCAGCTCACAACACCACATAACTACAGTCCATGGCAGCAACACCACTCTACCCTTCACTTCCACCACCACCATCAATATGTGCCTAACTCATTCCTAGCAAACTCAATCAAAGCACCCTGCAAACAACAAAGCTATTATCACCTACAATACTGACCTCTGCTGACTTCACTTCTCGGCCTACCAGTTTCATTTTCTCCCGGACTGCAATACTGACTCAACATACACAAAGACATCATCAACAAAAGCGGTGAGCCATAAGAATTACACCAAAGAAGAACTCCCGTAATGCCATCCTACATCCCAATGTCACCACTACATCCAGCAACAAAGCTTCAAATCAATTAGATTCCTCCCTGAACTGCTCTTGACTCGGCTGCACCACCAACACATTCATCCACCAGAGACTCGACCTTGAGATGAACCCAGGTCTTACTTCATCACTTAAACTTCAACCCCATGGCAAACAAATTTAAGAATCCTAAATCCATCTCAAAGCACATCAATAAACTCAACAAAGCCAACCCATCTACTGATTCATTCTTCTTTGTCTGTTCTTCAAGTTAAATCATCTTCTCCTTCATTTGAAACACTAACAACTCAAACTCACTCTAAACAAAGAATGTGTCCTCTTTCACCGAGTTGGATCATGCAAATTCTTCAAACCCTGGTAATCAAATCGATCTCAAGCATCAAGAGAAGCAATTAATCGTTCCTACTAAAATTGATTCAAACTCTCGCTTCTTCCCTTCTCGTCTCTCTGCCACAGTTAACAATTCCATCTGCTTCTGATTTCAAATGAAACCCTCAGATCCCCTTTTTCCATAAGCAAATAAATCAACCCTGATTTACTCAACATCAGTGGCTCAGTCCTTGATTTCCCCTGTTGAATCGAACCTTCACCATCTTCCATCTCAACCTTATCACTCCTCTCGATCTCTCCTCAGCACTTCAAAATTCTCTCTGAGTTTCAGGTTAAAGAGGAAAATGAAAATAATGAGAAATTAATTTCTCACTGAATTCTAGGTATTGTGTAGGAAATGAACTGGTTAACTCCACTCAGGCAAAGTAGCTAAGGGGTACTCAAATAACTATAAGCACCCACGCTTCTGATAAAGGCCACCTGATGTAACTTCCTTGTAAAAGAGTCGTCCCTTAACCTTGGTTGAGCTCCAAATATCACTTGCCTGTGAGATGACAATTTCGCCCTTTTTGCTCAAATTGGATAATTTCTTCTTCTTTTCCTCCGCGCGACTCCAAAGTACCTAATGACTCAAAAACACGCGTAAAGTACATAATTCACAAGAAAAATAGCAAAGAAAGCGTAACTACTAGATAGTAAATACGGTGTATTCTACACCTATCAGGAAGCAAAGAAAGGTGTTGAGGAGAGTAGTATCTCGACTTGTATCAGAAAGTGAAAGCTTAGGAAGCTTGCAAGAGATGAAAGCTTTTTGGGAGAGCTTGCAAAGTTGCCTTTCTGAGAGTATAAGTGTAGTATATTTATCCTGACCGAGACTTGTTGTCTGGTGGAAATAGGTAAGACCTATTTATATAAGTCGAGATTGAAACGTACCCTGGCCTCATGAAGGAAGAGAGTAAAGGGTGAAATAATGGGAGGAGGTGGTAACCGCATGGTTTAATGGGCGAAAACGTTTTTCACCATTATTTCCTCTTTTATTTGACCGCTTTATTCCTTTTCACGCTTTCTTAATGTGAGCGTAGTGTACGCCGCATCTTGTGACCGCCAAACCAAAACCCTAAAGAAGCATCCCCAGTTTGTGTCGATGTCTCGAGTGTTGGTTGCATCTTGAGTGCAAGTGGCGCTGCTAGTGGCGCGTGTGGCATGTGCCAATGGCATGTGCGGAATGCCTTGGTGGTAGGTTGCACGGTTTGCAAGTTAGGTTACCAGCGTGTGTGTTTGGCATGTGCCAATGGCATGTGCGGAATGCCTTGGTGGTAGGTTGCACGGTTTGCAAGTTAGGCTACCAGCGTGTGTGTTTGGCATGTGCCAATAGCATGTGCGGAATGCCTTGGTGGTAGGTTGCACGGTTTGCAAGTTAGGCTACCAGCGTGTGTGTTTGGCATGTGCGCAATGCCTTGGTGGTAGGTTGCACGGTTTGCAAGTTAGGCTACCAGCGTCTGTGTTTGGCATGTGCCAATGGCATGTGCGGAATGCCTTGGTGGTAGGTTGCACGGTTTGCAAGTTAGGCTACCAGCGTGTGTGTTTGGCATGTGCCAATGGCATGTGCGGAATGCCTTGGTGGTAGGTTGCACGGTTTGCAAGTTAGGCTACCAGCGTGTGTGTTTGGCATGTGCCAATGGCATGTGCGGAATGCCTTGGTGGTAGGTTGCACGGTTTGCAAGTTAGGCTACCAGCGTGTGTGTTTGGCATGTGCCATTGGCATGTGCGGCCATGTTAACCTAGTTGCAAGTCTTGCAAGCCTAGGGCGCTATGTTTGGCATGGGCCAAAGGCATAGCGGCTTGGAAGTATGGCTTGCGACACGTGTTGGCATGTGCCAATAGCACGTGCGGCCATGTTGACCTAGTTTCAAGTATTACAAGCCTAGGGAGCTATGTTTGGCGTGGGCCAAAGGCATAGCGGCTTGGAAGTATGGCTTGCGACACGTGTTGGCATGTGCCAATGGCACGTGCGGCCATGTTGACCTAGTTGCAAGTCTTGCAAGCCTAGGGCGCTATGTTTGGCGTGGGCCAAAGGCATACTGGCTTGGAAATATGGCTTGCGGCACGTGTTGGCATGTTCCAATGGCATGTGCGGCCATGTCGACCTAGTTGCAAGTCTTGCAAGCCTAGGGCGCTATGTTTGGCGTGGGCCAAAGGCATAGCGGCTTGGAAATATGGCTTGCGGCACGTGTTGGCATGTGCCAATGGCACGTGCGACCATGTTGACCTAGTTGCAAGTCTTGCAAGCCTAGGGCGCTATGTTTGGCGTGGGCCAAAGGCATAGTGGCTTGGAAATATGGCTTGCGGCACGTGTTGGCATGTGCCAATGGCACGTGCGGCCATGTTGACCTAGTTGCAAGTCTTGCAAGCCTAGGGCGCTATGTTTGGCGTGGGCCAAAGGCATAGTGGCTTAGAAATATGGCTTGCGGCACGTGTTGGCATGTGCCAATGGCACGTGCGGCCATGTTGACCTAGTTGCAAGTCTTGCAAGCCTAGGGCGCTATGTTTGGCGTGGGCCAAAGGCATAGTGGCTTGGAAATATGGCTTGCGGCACGTGTTGGCATGTGCCAATGGCACGTGCGGCCATGTTGACCTAGTTGCAAGTCTTGCAAGCCTAGGGCGCTATGTTTGGCGTGGGCCAAAGGCATGGCGGCTTAGAAATATGGCTTGTGGCACGTGTTGGCATGTGCCAATGGCACGTGCGGCCATGTTGACCTAGTTGCAACTCTTGCAAGCCTAGGGCGCTATGTTTGGCGTGGGCCAAAGGCATAGCGGCTTGGAAATATGGCTTGCGGCACGTGTTGGCATGTGCCAATGGCACGTGCGGCCATGTTGACCTAGTTGCAAGTCTTGCAAACTTAGGGCGCTATGTTGGGCGTGGGCCAAAGGCATAGCGGCTTAGAAATATGGCTTGCGGCACGTGTTGGCATGTGCCAATGGCACGTGCGGTCATGTTGACCTAGTTGCAAGTCTTGCAAGCCTAGGGCGCTATGTTTGGCGTGGGCCAAAGGCATAGCGGCTTAGAAATATGGCTTGCGGCACGTGTTGGCATGTGCCAATGGCACGTGCGGCCATGTTGACCTAGTTGCAAGTCTTGCAAGCCTAGGGCGCTATGTTTGGCGTGGGCCAAAGGCATAGCGGCTTGGAGATTTGGCATTGTTGTCATGGTGCGCGGGTGCGGCTTGGTTTGGCATTGCTTTGCCATGGTGCGCGAGATGCGGCTTGGTTTGGCATTGTTGCCATGGTGCGCGGGGTGCGGCTTGATTTGGCATTTTTGCCATGGTGCGCGAGGGTGCGGCTTGGTTTGGCATTCTTTGCCATGGTGCGCTGAGATGCGGCTTGGTTTGGCATTGTTGCCATGGTGCGCAGATGCGGCTTGGTTTGGCATTGTTTCCATGGTGCGCGCAGGGTGCGGCTTGATTTGGCATTGTTGCCATGGTGCGCGAGGTGCGGCTTGGTTTGGCATTCTTTGCCATGGTGCGCAATATGCGGCTTGGTTTGGCATTGTTTCCATGGTGCGCAGTATGCGGCTTGGTTTGGCATTGTTGCCATGGTGCGCAGGGTGCGGCTTGATTTGGCATTGTTGCCATGGTGCGCAGGGTGCGGCTTGATTTTGGAATTAAGGTTCGTGTTGAAAACCCTAACGGTATTTTGAAAAAATACCCCTATTAATTATTTACACCGAGGTTAAATGCTCTTAGTTAATGTGTTGCGGGTAACACTAGGTCATGGGGTTTTACGATTTTACCCCTTGTCTAAAAACCACCATCAACACCTCGGTTCCAAAATTTTGGACCGGTGCACTGCACCTTGTACCTCGGTTAGGTACCATTGGTACACGCACGGTGCAGTGTAGTTCTCGGTACCAATCGGTACTTTCTCTGTCGAATTCCGCATGACATTTTCCGTCATTTTTCCAGACAAATTAAGTACACCGCTTTACTGCTTTTCAATATATTAAGCAATATCTCAATCAAAGAACAAAGTAACAACTAACAAGTAGCAATAATACTAGCAAACCAAAGTGCCAAACAACCAAAGTCTTGAAAATCTGAAGAAGAAAAAATAACAACTAACAAGTAGCAGTAGCACACAAACACACACACACACCGACCAAACACAAACAATACTACAATAGTCTTAATTCTTAAGTTCTCTTTGTCTTAACAACTAATAGAAAGTTAGTTGAAGTTGAAGTTGTATCATTGGTGGTGAACTTGAAGTGGTTGTGGAGATCTATTCTATGGCTGCACTGGTGGTGGCGTTATTTTTGATAGGACCAATCAAACATTGTCATTCTTGTCTTCTTTAAAGACTCACAATATCGACAATAGTGTATGAGTTTCATAATATACCAACCAAGAGATTTAAAACATCAATACCCTAAGTAAATAAATCAACCCATTTTAATTCAATAATACTCATTATTTAGACAAACAAGGAGGTGATATTGTATGATGATTAAACCACTAGGGTTAAATGAAGCTTAAATTGATTCATTGAAAAGAACCAATCAAGAAATCACAACACCATTATAAATGATTCATAACTTATAAGCAAAATCAAGCAAAACCCTTATGCAAAGTATTTGGAATTGGGTCATAGAATTGATTCAATTGAAAAGAATCCATTAACAACTTACCCTTGGAAATTCATGAAACATAAGAAGATTTCACAGGATTAAAAGAAAAGATTTTGATGAACTTACCCTTGGTTAACAATTTCTGAGTTGGATTGTTCCTTGAATCTTTTCCCTTCGTCTTCTCCTTGGCGTGATAACTTACCCTGTGAAACCCTAAATTAAGTTAATCCAGTTCCAACCAATTGGTCATCAAAAATCAAGATAAAGCTCAAATTAACAAAAATCAAGTAACCCAGGCCAGTAGTCCAAATCAATCGATTTAAACACGAATAGAAATTGATTAAAATTAAAGAAGAAAAAAAGGAAAAAAACTTACAATAGAAACACAATCACTGAATTTTTTTTTTCTTCTTCTTCTGGATCGAGAGGTGGTGTAACTTGTAAGTATAACTGGTGGTGTTCGTGGAGTTGAAGTATGGAGAAGAGAATAAAATTTCCCTGTAACTCTAATGGAGTTCTTCTCTTTCTCACAGAGAGAGAAGACGGAAAAAAAAGAGAAGGAAATGAGAAACCCTAGCCAAGTTTTTATATATATACCACCCCTAAATCTAATGGCTATCATTTAGGGCTGCCCATGGTTCGGTTTTCTACCCGGACCGAACTGGTCCAAACCGACAAAAGAACCAAAAATCCAAAAGAAAACAAACTAAAGAAAAAACCGAGAGTTAGAACCAAAAAAACCGACAAAAACCATAATAATATGTACCGAATTTTCCATCATAGTATAATATATTTACACTTCAATGAGTATATCCATAAATAAATAAAATATTCTTAAAAATGTATCTAATATTGAATTATATATGTATAATATATATGATTTTAATGACTATATCCATAAATAAAGAAATTATAGCTCAAAATATATCTTATTTTGATGATTTGCTTTACAATTTTGATTTACGACTTAAAAATGAAAGTCTATTAAAAAAAACCAAAAAACCCGGAAAAACCAAAAAACTTGGGTGGGACGGTTACAGTTTCTAATATTCTAAACCGAACATGGTTTGGTTTGGTTTTTGGTTTCTTACAAGTGATATTGGTTTGGTCCTTGGGTTTGGCAGAAAACCAAACCAAACCGAACCATGGGCAACCCTATAGTCTACCACCCCTAAATCCAATGGTTATAATTCTTCGGTACATTTCGGTCCGGGACGGTGTGGGACCAGGGCAGGACCGTGTACCTGTACCTTCTTAGCCCCGGTTCCCATTTTTTGGACCGGTACCTATACCCCCTTCCTCGGTTCGGTACAAAAACAGGTACGGTTCCACCGGTTCCGGGACGGTCCGTTGGTCCGGCTCGGTTCCTGTGCACCCTTGAACCAACCTAATTGGATTAGTAAACCTCAGATATGCTAAAGATAGATAATAAAAAGGTGTAGAACCATAAATGGGCTTAGAACCATTAGATAGTTCACTTAGCCTATAACTAGAGAATTGTATGAGATTATGTTATGAGCCCTGTGTAAGCCTTTTGGCTAATCTCTTAGAGTGCTTGTGTGATTAACAGTTACTGTGTTATTAACAACGATCGATTCAAAGGACGAACTAGTGGATTGTGGATTTCGAGGTAGGAGAGGCTTGTCATCAAAAGAGGTGGGAATCGATAACGAACTCTCTTGTATTCATTATTGTTTTACAAATCTATTTCTTATGAAATGCTTGCATATCTTTGCTACTATATGCTATGTGTACGCATGTATATATGTATGTAATACAAACTAGTTTTCTTTTACATTTTGGGATGGGATTGGATCTTTAGTACCAACTAATATTTGTGTTTTGGGAGTATTACTTATTTTCAAAAAGTGATTCTTTTTATTGTCTGGAAAGTGATTACATTCTTTACTTATTGTTAGCATGAAAGGAAGAAGGTTTCCTTCACTACAAAAATATCAACTAATAGCCACGACCCTACTGCCACGCATTTGTATATCTGTGGCTATTGATCACTTATTGCCACGCCTGATTCGTGGTCGTGGCAATAGATCAGTCCATTAGCTACGGCAAGTTGAGAATTAGCCACAACAACCAATATACCATAGCTTTACAAGTGATGTACGTGCTGAGCGACTTCCAGTCACGACATAGTGGGCCGTGGGTATTATGGGATTTTGTTACGGCATAAGAAGTTCTCTCGTGGCTAATATCCAGACAAGTTATATTCCCACAACTTCAGCAGAACAACCCACGTTTCACAGAATAAGAGAAACTAACTCCCCGGTTCTCCCTCAACTCTTCCTCCAGACTTCCTCTTCTTTTTCTATATCAGAATTAAACAAACCCAATCGTTTCTTCGACTGTGTATATCAAAATTAAACAAATCCGATTGTTAAATTTCTCTACGCGAAGAAGAAGTCCTGCAAGTAAGTGAGAGTTTATGTAAAATCAATTCTTCTTTTTTGATTTTCTGAACCTAGGGTTGCGAAGTAATTTTAGTTGGTTTTGTGTCATTCTCCTAATTTTGCGAAGTATTTTATCTCCTTCAATTTAATAATTTCTTTGCTGTTGGAACAGATTTGAAATAAAGAAATTAATCGATTTCTTCCTTTGCTACTTCTGCCAAGTAGGAAAGAAATATCTTTACCCATTCCTTTGATTTCCTGGTATAATCATCCTCATACTCATATTGAGTTTATTATAAATCCAAACTTTGAATTTGGTTTTAAAATTGTAAATTAGGTTGTTGCCTTCAAATATGGCCGTATGTTTATCCAAGCACCATGTACTATGATTTGTCTTCGGTATTTCAAGTGTAAAAACTCTTAACTTCAATTTAGAGAGACGGGTATTCAATTTAGAGTAAGATGTTGCTTGTATAGTTTGACAATTATTAGCTTGTATTTATACTTCTAGCTTAGTCTTTCAGTCATACCGAATCTAATTTAAAAATAAGGAGTCCGATTGACCTTTTCCTTCTCAGCAAGTCTTAATTGATTTAGGGTTGGATTGCACATTCCTCAAACTTGTTAGAATTTTCTTTGCTTCTCTGTTTGATTTCGCACAATTAGAATTGTTTTAACCCGAAATCTTTGAATTCGGTTCTAAAATTGTAGTCGGTGATCTTTCAAGGGTGATGGTGGTGCTTTCTTTCTATATAGTTTTGAGTAGATTTCTTGTGTTTTTCATTTGCCTCTAGATTTATATTCATTTTCAAGTCATTTAGCTCTTAGATTTAGTGTTTAGTTATGGGCACTGGAGTCTTTATATAACTACCACTTGCAAGTACTGTAATCAAACAGGGGCCAATTTTTTTTTTTGCCGTATGCTTTGTGAAATGTTCATACTCTATACACTTGTCATTACTAATTGTGTTATACTTATGTACTCTTTGTTTTGATATCCTTTATCCAATTTGGTGCTCCTACTTGGTATGATGATGTTAAGTTTGTTGCGTACATGATGCATTTGTTATTGAAGCTTCCTTCTAGGACCTCGTTACTTATCATAAGTTAATGTCTTTTTGAGTTCTAGTTATTTTTGTTGTCATGTTACTCTCAGCCAGGTCAGGTTTCCCATCATTCCATGACTTTCCTGGATGCCCACAACTTTTGTTAACATATACTCGCACAAGTTATTTATTTGTCATTTATTTATTTTTTCAAAATTTTGAAGCATCCAACTATTCTTAATTTATCTAGGATATGTTTCATACGTTTTATATGTACCTTATACAGTTATTTATTTGTTCTGCTGGCTATGTCAGACTCAGAAAACACTAAATCAAGTCGATGCTGACGAGGAACTGGTTAGTAAAAAGATGAAGGTTTGGTTGCCTGCTGATTATCAAGCATAAGAATAAAATGTTGTTTTGAGATTTTGTAGTAATTACGTTAGTCATGTTCATGCCGATTCTCAATTCCGGATGTATGTAATGCCATTTTGATCATATTGTATTTATTGGCTAAGATAGTGTCCGGAATTCTTTCAGATTTTCACTGGCACTGGACGATATGGTACTATCTGATGTGTTTTCAGGTTGCTTTCCTGTTAATGTTTATCTGTTCTCATTATAGTAGGACGGTGTATGTTCTGATTTTGATTGGTGGTTTTAAATGGAGACCGCTGACCGAGCGCCGGACAAGTTTGATGGTATACTCTTGGGGTCAAAGGAATTATAGTTGCATGGAAATAAATTTTTGGTTTTTCTCTAGCTACTCATAGTCCCGTTCAAGGTAGCTATACTCATCTTTTCTTGATTCCAATTTTGTAAATGTTTTGGGTATTCAATATTTTTGTTCTCTAGGGTTGGAAATTAATAAAGTAGTCATTAAAGTTTTAGTTTTACACCTGAGGTATGTATGGATGGAAACGTTACCTTTAAAGCAAGAAGTTCACAAATTTTGGACTCGGAAAGGTCATCAAATACATCATGTAGCACAAGGATATGGAACTTTGGCTGTCTTAATCCATGGTTTCTGTGCTTCCAGATTTTATTGGAGGTTTTTATTTTTCTTTTCCATTTCCTTCATGCTTATGGATGAGTAAAGATAAGTAGACTATTTGAACTTATAAACATGTGCGTGCATCATCTCTATTTACAGGGCTTCACTGAATTATGGGAGTAAATGTTATCGTTGATTTCTTTTGACTTTTCTGTAGCATCATTTTCTCAAGAAATGCAAAAGTTCGCTAATAATTACAAAGTATATGCTGTAGACTTATCGGGATTAGGCAGGAGCCATAAAGCATTTGTCAAGTATCATCCCATGGTATTAGAATGGTTAGAATGCATTATACAGAGTAAGCTTACATGCGCGATAAGCTCAGGCAGCAGATGATCAGAAGCTTGAGGTGGTTGAGCATTCCCATAAAAGTGGATGATCTTTATCCTTTCCTTCTAAAATGAGAAGTGAAGACGACATCTATTCCCCTTAATATCCTCAATTCAAGGTTAAAGCGAAAAGAAATTACTTATTAGAATCTCTAAGAGTCCTGGAGAAACAGGTTAATCTTGCTTTCAGGGTATATTCACACCTGAAATTTTTCTAGTTTTAGCATTATATGTTAGTCATGTGATTTTGTCTTGTTTCAGTATCATGAATTGACGATTAAATCGTCTTACTTAGCTGATTTGTATTTGAATCTTCTAGATGTATTTGATTTTCTTTATAATGAATAAATGAAAGCTTTAAATATTTTTTTACTTGAATTATTGGTGAGTGATTTTAGTTTGAAGTTTTGGTGCTTTCTAAAAACCGAACTATGCAAAAAGCCTTGCTACAGAATGTATAAGAAAATAGAAGTGACCTTTTGCCACGGCTAAAATATGTGGTAACAATGGAAAAATTATGGCACACATGTGTGCAAAATAGTGACGATTGACGGTCGTAGCAAATGATCAGGTAACAACTTGCCACATGAGAAAACCGTGGCAGTGGTCGTGGCTAATACAATTAACCACATGACTATTTGTTACGGCAAGGCAGCCGTGGCAAGCTATCTTTTTCCACGCATTTTTGATCAATTGCCACGACTCTTTGGCGTGACTAAAACTCAGTATTTTTGTAGTGCTTTTGATTGGTGTATAGAATGAGTTCCTTCACTGCACTTTGTATCTAGTTTTTAAGCACTTGTGTAGGGGCGTAAAAGCATCCAATATTACATAGGCCCGGATGGTTTCCTTAAGTGGTTACTGAGGTGTCCAATATTACCATAGGAGGCGTGAAAGCAGCCTATGGATTATTTTTCATAAAGGGAACTATTCTGTATGCATGTATGTTTATTATTCTTTGAAATTACTTTGAAAAGGATATTATATTATGTTTTGGTATTTGGAGTGAATGATGTTGAGAATCTTATATTTTATTGTTGGACTTGATTTGTGAGATGTACATGGATCTCCATGATTAAGTTCTTCTGTCGGATTTAATGTTGTCATCATTAGTTCTCTTTCGATACTTGATATGTAGAGTGCACGTACATTGAGGTACTATTAAGGTACCAATATTATCTGACTACGGGGCCGCAAACCTTAGGGTGCTTTAATGATCATTAATGAATCCACAAGATTCATGCCTTACTACTCCAAAGGAATACGTCGCTCAACTACTATTTCCGTTGTGAATGTGTGCCGGATTGGTTGGTAGAACTTTATATTTTTCCGTACAACTTATTATCTTAATATGTTTTATCTGTTTTCCGCGTTTTATCGGTTTTCAACAAAACCTGCATTGCCTTTAAATCATATAATAGTGATTACTTGAAAGTTAGTTGTTATTTCTACTAGGTGTGCTCACCCATTTCCCACTTTCAGTTTCAGCGACAGATCATGATGTGCACGTGGCGATGAAAGCTTCGAGGAGTTGGTTTCGTTAGTTGGTTAGCTTCCGCTATGTTTATTTTGTGTTTATATTCTATTTGTAAATCAACTCATTATTAAATATGTATCACTTGAGTATGTATTTCAGAGAGGGTTTTGATTCGGGTTAATCTTTGTTTAGAACTTCTTTCTTAAAGTTTAAATAGATGTTTTAGATCGTTAGTGCCTCATTTTATAGTTAACCTCTTGGATTAGTCAGCTGCTAGCTTAGGGGGCGCTACAGTGCAAGTGTTGTGCACAATTTTGGCTAGTGAGTTTGCTGTATAAATATTCCTAAGGAGTGGGAAAATCAGTAGGCTTACATAGGAGAGAGTTCTTATGTTTTGAGAGAGTTAGGCATTCACCAAGAGGGTGAATAGCCTGTTTTGGTCCATGTGATGGACGAGTTTTGTAATCTTCCTTTAGTGCAATAAAATGGGTTTGTTGAAGTATCCTTTGTGTTCATTGTGTTGCTGATTTGTGTGAGAATTGGTTAGTACATGGCAGAATCTCTTATGCTTATGGGGGCATGAAGAGTTAGAGAGAAAGAAGAAAATACTTTCATTTTGCAAAGCCTTAAGAGTGAAGGCAGATGCGTACTTTGATGCAAGTATACAAGGCTGAGTGATTGTGGGTGAATATGATTCACTGAACCATTATCATTGCCGGTCATGTCCCATGAAAATTTTAGGCGATTAAATGGGCATGTGATAGCAGGTATCAGAATTGTGTTAGGGGACACAGTTGCTGATTTTGCTTTCTTTTCCTCAAGTTAATGTCACTTTTTTGTCAAACTCAGTGAAGAATTGTTTGGGTTTCACTAGTATGGAGACTAGAAGAAGTTGGTCTTGCGAGGAAAGATCAATTGGAATGAACTTGAAGCTTGAAGTAGCAACATGCCATGAAAGTTTATGATAAAGGTGTCAAAATTCCTGCCCAAAGTGTTAGACGAACATGCGAGAATCATTGCAAATCGGGTTTTCAAGTGATGGCATGACAAAACTAAGGAGTATGCTGACTTCTATGGTGCAAGTCAGGTGTTAAAGTCCAGGTTTCTCACAAGTATGCGAAGATTATGAATTTGGAATGCATTGTTTCGTAGTGTTATCAGTAGCGAGTACATTACATGTGTAGTAATGGGAATTTTGCGAAAATTCCTGAACTCAAATAAGTTGATGGCCTTTGCAGTAGAAAAGTAGATGAAGAACATGTCTATGCGATAGATTGAAGGTGTTTTCATCGTAGCTAGTTGATGGAAGATTAAAGTTATCTCTCTAAAATGCATGTACCTTGGTGGTAATGCAAAGTCTGGTTGCTAACCAGAATTTTTGTGGCAATGTGATGCCATAAAAAAAGAATTGGATGGCCAATTATTATCTAGCATAAAGCTTATGGAAAGGCTGAAGACAGAAGCGCAAGTTAGGGGAAAACCGATACACCACGGTCTTGCGTTTGCAAAGAGTTCTTCATTGATGCTAGATGCGCACGAGGAGTGTGCTTGCACCTGGTTTATGAGTGGGATCAATATGCTTGGACAAGGGTGTCCAAAGACCTGCATTTGATCATAACCACAAGTGGATGTTCTTGTCGACTGCAAATCAACAATTGTTGCTACTAAAGTTGATTTTGGAGAAGGGGAAAGACAAGTGACACCAGCTGTGCATGGGCACTAAAAATGAGTTTTAAGTTTGAAGAAGAATGCGGCATTCTTGCTTCATGGAATGTAGGCAGTGGCGCCTCATTTGCAAGGATTATGGCCTTGTTTGTAACTGTCCAAAATGTTTATCCGCGGAAGTCATTGAGTGATATGACTTTGCTGAGATCTATGGTGATGCTCGGAATCACCAAGTTAAGTCCGTTCAAGTTGTGCAAAGGTGCACAAGTTTGCGTTAAAATTCGGGTGTTGACTGGCATAGCAAATTTGCAACAATAACATGCACCAAATGGGATTTGGGCATGGCCAAGATGCATGATGCGTAAAGAAATGCAAGTTAGGCGAATTGTAGATGCATGGAGAAGAAGGACCAAGTGGTGGTGATGCATAAGAATAGCATGAGGTCATTTTTGAAGAAATCTTCATGAAAGCTAAAGCAACATGAAAGAGTATTCAACTAATTGTGAATTATATTGTGCTTCGTTATGGGAGTGGCATAAGAATGTTGATAGTTGGAAGCATGCATATGGCAAAGTGAATTGCTACATTGGGGACAGTAGGTGCTGTCTCGCTTCCTTTGTTGCTTAAAAGCGAAGTTGAAGACAGTATTGCAAGGCTTTTTAGGTCTTACAAGTTGCAATCAGTTGGTGTAAGTATTTGCTGAAGTTTGAGTATACTTTCAGTTTGGGTTGAGTGGACCTTGGTGTTGGAATGAAGTCTCTCTATGTAAGGTAGTAGTGAATGAGGGTATTTGAAGAGAAATTTCTTGCCTCTTTCGTTCAAAGTAAAGCTAGTTCGCGTGGAAGATGCTACATAGCATATTAAGCCAAAATATGCAATAGAAGACACTGAAAGTGAAAGAAATAAATAGAGTTGGTGGCATAGTCGAGTTTGCTGTTGAGAGTTATGTAGAAATGCGAAGGCATTTGGCAGCGATAACATGGAGTAACGCAGCAAGAATGAAGATGTAAGTCCATCAAGTATATGAGTTAAGAGTAATTCATAGCTAGGAAGAACATGATGTTGTTTTTCCGCTACATTAAATCGTAGTAGTTTGAAAGAGCAAGTGATGCTTAAATTGCTGGTTTCAAATGCGCATGGACAGCTAACGGGTTTGCTATGTTATGTCCAAAGGATAGTAGTCACAGTTGGGTAGATGGGCTGTGCTTTGGTTTAGCGAGTTAGGCAAAGGAAACTTGCAATTCTGGTTTAGATATGCAAAATGGCATAAGTATGAATAGTTTATGCTTAGCCACATTTAGAGAAATGAGTTCTTGAATGATGCTTGCATAATCAGAGTTTGGCGAGGCATGAAGTGTTGAATTCAGGTGTCTTATACGAAAAGAACCCCTGTTCACTTTATGATGTACTTAACAAGGGCATGGAGAACAACAGTTCAAGGCATGTGCCGGCAAAACTAATTGAAAATGAAGCCAAATCTTGTATAAGTCCTGTTATGTTGCGTGGTGCAACTAAAGTCGGATAATGAAGGCAAAAGACTATGGAAATGATCATTGTGATCAGTTGGGAAGAATCATTGATGTGCACACTTAGGCGCAAATGATTCAGGTGAAATTCAAGCCTAATTCAGGGAATTGGCAAGAGGAATTTCCAAGTTGCATTTGACTATTGATATACGATTTGAAGTGGAGTTGGAACGTATGCGCAACGTAACAACAAAGTTCAAGATCAGTAGGATCAATGGCAAGGCAGTAAAACTAAGTGATGCTGATGCTAAAACATAGAAGCTGGCTAAGGGCGTTTTGCAAAAGCTAGCAAAGATTGCTGAATTTTAGAAAGGGTTCTGAAAGTGCATGTAGCGAAGATTGAGACCAGTATAGAGTTTATACTTAGTTGCGTTCAACGCGGGCGTTGAACAGATTAGGTGGGGGAGGTCTATTACAAGTCATGCAAGTGACGCATAATGATTGCGCGTTACAGTATTGCAGGCCAAGTCAGTGTCCGACAATGATTGTGCGACACTGCATAGACTGTCAAGTGCTAAGAATGGCAAAACCCTACAGGGCCAGTGAAGCGCAAAGGTGGCGCTACACTGAAAATACATTTGGATAAATAATGAAGCTTATTGGCCGACACAATGAGGCTTCATTGAGGGATTGGCAAGACATGGCCAAAGTTGACAGATGCAACATGCGATGTTGGCATTGATGCATATCCGTGGAATTGAGTTAGCCCAAACTCAAGGATGATGCAAGAGTGAAGATAGGCCAGGAGTTGGTCTATGACATTAGTTCAAGGCTGTCCAAAGCTTGAACAATGCAAACAAGCTAGTAATGCAAGAGTGGCATTACTATTGTCAAGCAAATTGGCTAAGTAAAGCATATGACGCATTAGCAACCAGAATAAGCTTAAAGAGTTGGCCTCGATGATTGAAGCACAAAGATTGTCCGTGCATTAGCTTAGAGTGATAAGCATGCAGGGCCAAGGTGGCTGAGCATTGGAACAAGGCAGAATTCGGTAAAGCACAACAGTTGTGCAATACGGCTCAAGTGAAGGTTACAAGTTGGTTACAAGCTTCACAGGCATGCCAATGACGCGAGACAAAGGAGAACAGTTATAAAGTGAGTTTATAACCATGTGGGAGTATTCATAACCACTAATAACAGGTGTGGCGTCAATTGGCTAGACAACACAAAAGTTAGCAGTTGAAAAGCAATGTTTGCGGTTATGGGAACTACCTCATGGGATACATGGCTGTTCCATGCGTGTGCAAGTGTTGTGCACGGTTTTGGCTAGTGAGTTTGCTGTATAAATATTCCTAAGGAGTGGGAAAATCAGTAGGCTTACATAGGAGAGAGTTCTTATGTTTTGAGAGAGTTAGACATTCACCAAGCCTGTTTTGGTCCATGTGATGGACGAGTTTTGTAATCTTCCTTTAGTGAAATAAAATGGGTTTGTTGCAGTATCCTTTGTGTTCATTGTGTTGTTGATTTGTGTGAGAATTGGTTAAGTACATGGAAGAATCTCTTATGCTTATGGGGGCATGAAGAGTTAGAGAGAAAGAAGAAAAGATTTCCGTTATGCAAAGTCTTAAGAGTGAAGGCAGATGCGTACTTTGATGCAAGTATGCAAGACTGAGTGATTGTGGGTGAAGATGATTCACTGAACCACAATCATTTCCGGTCATTCACATGAAAATTTTAGGCGATTAAATGGGCATGTGACATTAAGTAATATTATGTATTTGAATTACAATGTAATCCGATTACCCCAACCAAAAATATTTTTTTTGTACTAAGGAACCCATTTATTGGAATCCATGATTCCTTATAATCCAATTCCTGCGTATGAAAAACTTGAAACGAACAAGTTGTAATGGTAATCTAGAACAATTTAAAAATCATGGACTGGTATAAATCTCTGACCCCACATGATTGCAACCTCATCCAACAATATACTTGAGAATAACAACATCTCACTATGTTTTTAATAAAATCCTGCCAAATAATGAAATGTACAAATCAAGAAATCTAGAAATTTTGCTACAGTTTTCTTAGATCCGGTGAGAAATCTTGTGTTCAAAATCTCTCATTGCATTCAATAATGAAAAACTCTTTTGAAAATGTCGGGTTTACTACTTGGACGTGTATCAGGTGTTTCATGCTGCCTAGTGCACCAGAATGAATTACTGTTTATAGGTCACATATCAACAAAAAGATCCTATATTGTCAACCCTAAATTTGATATCAACAAAATTCCTGGGATTATTTGGAAAAACGGTCACATCTAAAAGATCTTCTATTGCCAAAGCCAATCTGATCTCCTTGGCTAACTTTTTTTCCTCTGATGGGTTCCACTTTCACCTAAACGAAATGTTCACTACTGACTACTACTGTAATTACGGGATGCCTACAGTGAAACCAAGTCAAGTATAGTTCAGGATTCAAATATTCAAGTTCTCTGCACCGAAGGTCCAAAACAGTGGTTCCCGTTTTAAAAAGAACCATTTTTTGGGACCATGATTTTTTTGAGGGACCATGATTTGATTAGGCCAACTTCCCTATGATTATAAGTGGTGACATAAAAGGTAGAGATAACTAAGTTACCCTTTAATTAATTAAATAAATATATTTAATTAATTAATTTTTTTTAAATTAATTTTATTTTTCTTTTATTTTTTTTCAATTTTTTTTTTTTTTTTTTTTTTTTTTGTATGTGGTTCGGTTAGGGGGGAAATAATGAATCTAAGTTCGGCTAAGAGAAAATATATAAAAATTTTTTTAGATAGGAGTTCGGTTAAGTAAAAAATTTCTAAAACTTTTGCGAACGCACAGAACTTTCAGTTCGGTTTGCAAAGATTTTTATGAATATAAGAACCACTGTTCGGTGTATTTTTGAGATAGGAGTTCGGTTAAGTAAAAAATTGCGAACGGATAGAACTCAAAGTTCGATTAGGTACAAAATTTCTAAAACTTTTATAACGCATCGAACTTTCAGTTCGGTTTGCAAAGATTTTTATGAATATAACCGAACCATGTTCAGTGATTTTCAGAAAGGAGTTCGGTTAAGTAAAAAATTGCGAACGGGCCGAACTCAAAGTTCGGTTAGGTACAAAATTTCTAAAACTTTTGCGAACGCACCGAACTATGAGTTAGGTTTGCAAGGAAATTTTTCGTTCTAACCGACGTGTTCTTGGTGTTCTATGTTTCAGGAAGTTCGGTTAGAAAACTAGAGTTTTTTTAAAGGGTATATTAATTAAATACCCTTAGTTTTGACACCCAATAAATATACCCTTACACAACAATAAAAATACCCCTATCATTTAAAAACCTTATCCATTAAAATATAGATTACCTTAATACCCTCACTTATAATATTATTTTACTTTTAAAAACCTTATCCCTTAACAAATTTCTTTTTCTACTACTTCACATCACCACCACCACCAACATTTCACCACCACCAGCAGCACCGCCGTCACCACCACTGCACCACCACCCTTACTAACTACAACCATCATTAATATTCCAACACCGCCATTAATATTCCAGCGCCACCACCATTGTTGATGTTGTCCATCTGCTGCGCCGCCGCCGCCATCAAAATTAGGTCTCAACAATTGAAGTTGATCCAAAAAATCAAAAGTTCAAAAATAATTTTACTAACTAATATTCAGTTTTTTTTTTTTGCGTCAACAATCGAAGTTGATCCCAGTGAATGGAATCAACAACCAAAGTTGATACAAAAGGTAGAACTCAGGAACAATGTTTCCAGATTATAGTGTCAACAACCAAAGTTGATCCCTTTAAGTTGATCAACAATTGAAGTTGATACTATTAAGTGGGATCAACAATGAAAGTTGATCCACAAAAAATGGGATCAACAATTATAGTTGACAACATTTATACGAGTCTGTCTACTGTAAAAACCAATAAACCTGAAACCTGCAAACTGACATATCCTTAAGAAACACAAGAGTAACAAAAATTTCTGCAACAACTATCTATGATACAAAAAAATGAAATGATATATAGGAATGAGAGAACTTGGCGTGAGTCGAACACGCATCATCTGACGTCGAGTCAGTCATGCTACCATTGCACCACAAATTCAACATTAGAAGAAATTTACATCTATAAAATCCAAAGACACAACCAATACAATCAGTCAAACAACAATACACAAACGCAAACCAACAAGAAATCAAGCTAATTTTTTTAACAAACATGAATTAACTACAAACATGACTATACAATTCCAAAAAGAAAATGTTGTCAACAATAGAGTCATAGTTGATTCCATAGAAAATGTTGTCAACAACAAGAGTTGATCCCATAATGGAATCAACAACAAGTAGTTGATCCATAAAAAATGGCATCAACAACAATAGTTGATCCCGTTTATGGCATCAACAAAATGAATTGATCCCCCTAAAACCGAATTCCGAGAGATCTTTCCACCATGGAAGTTAATACTCGAAGAACCATACTTGTAAAATGGATCCGGGAAAGATTGACAACATTTTCATGTATCACAAAGAACAATAACCAACAACCTCCAAGCTCAACTCATCCAAAATCAACCAACACCAAGCAAACACCACTCCCTTCTCTTTCGAGACATCAACAATAGTACCTCCTTCTTCCAAAACCACCAACTCCTTCAGTCAAACTCGAACAACTTTGGAGAACCATGGTAACATCACATCCATCACCCACCATGAGTTCACAGCTCAACCTCCAACACCATAACCTCAAATTCAGCTCACATGCAATACCAACAGTAACATCAATTTCTTTGATTTGTAACTACAATCAGAAAATTCAAGTATAACCCTAATAATCAATTCCAGTAACAAGCAAAATCATTATCAAAACCAAATCAAAGATGAATTTTCAGAATAAAATTAAATCACTGACAAGCAAAATAATTATCAAAACCAAATCAAACAAACAAACTGAAATCAATTAACAGTGAAGATTTGAAAAAATTCCAATAGATATTATCGAAGATTAGAGTGAGACTGGTTGAATCGATATCAAAATCATAAGAAACACAAACTAGTTTCCATATCTGAAACTAAAGTGATTCTTCAGGTAGATTTTTCTTATTGATATCATACTGAAACGGTGGTGGCGATGGATGAAATATATTTTCCAGATCTGAAGTCAATTTTTTTGTTATTGATTTTCCACTGTATTCTTCATACGTAGTGGTGGTAGGTGGTAATGATGGTGATGGCGATGGCGATGGCGGTGGCACTGGTGTTGGTTGTGATGACGACGGAGATTGTGGTGGTAGCGATGGAGACGGTGGTGTAGGACTTCGATCTTTTTTTCTCTCAGAATAGAGATGGTGATGGAGAAGTTAATGGAGATGGAATCGAAGATTAAAGGAGGAAGGGTAAATGTGGAAAGAAGAAAAATATTGATGGACCCATGATGGGCCTATAATTGGAGAGGGGTATTTTTATTATCCCATAAGGGTAATTGTACAGTCCGTCAGAATTGAGGGCATTTATATAATTCTCACTTTTTTAAACTACTCCTAACCAAACAGTAATCTGTAACTAACATTTCAAAACTAATTTGATGATTTCTAATCGATTTTTTCAATCAAAAACAATTAAAAACAATGGGTTTGCTGGAAAATATCTACGAATTTGCATATCGCTAAAGGGTTTGCGAGAAAAATACTTGCGAATTTGTACTTGTTAAACCAAAGCTAATTAGAAAAAAAAAGAAAAAAAAATTAAAATTTTGAAATTTTTTTTGAAAAAAGAATATTTTTTAAAAAATATAAATTTTTATTTTAAAAAAATATTTTTTCAAAAAAAATAATTTTAAAAAAATATAAATAAAATAATATAAGGGTATTTTTGTCATTAACTAAAATATGTGGATAAGGGGTGGCTTCACTTTACCTCTAAATGTCCTTCCAAAATTGAAACCATGGTCCCCTCAAAAAACCATGGTCCCAAAAAAATGGTTCTTTAAAAACTGCCCCTAAGCAGTAGGGTGGAGCCATAAATCTTGCTATGGCCTATGGGTATGCGAAGTTCTGTTTGGGGTGAAACTGAACATAAATGGGCTTGAAAGCCCAGTTTTTAAACAAAATGTAAGCTTGGGAGCCTGCTAGGCTGGGTCTGGGTGTGTAATTGCGCACCTTTGCTTCACGTTGGCTCCCTAAAACAGGAACCATTTTATGGGACCATGGTTTTTTTTTGGAGACCATAGTCTTATTAGGCCACCTTCCTTATAGTTATAAGGGGTGTCCTAAAGTGTGGAAATGACTAACCTACCCTTAACCTAATTTAATTTAAAACTAACTTAATAACCACATATATATATATATATAACCACCACCTCCTCCCACCACCGCCGCCCACCACTACCACCTCCGACTACCACCACCACCAACCACCACCACCTCTATATATATAACTTAATTTAAATCATTAACATATTTACTCTTTTACCTAATTAAAATTATAACTAATCTACAACTTCTTCTTCCTCTATTCTACAATTTTTTTTCTTCTCTTCTTAGTCAATTTATGATCATTTAACCCTGATCATATACAAATCTATCAAAATCATCAAATTTTTAGCCTGGTCGATTTATTGAATTTTCATCGTCGATTAATCAATCTTTTTATAAACAAACCTATCCATAAGTATTTTCCCACAAACCCATTACTTCTAATTCGTTTTTGATTGAAATTTTGAGTAGTAGTCATCAAAATATGGTTTAAATGGAAGTTACAGTGGCATGTTCGGTTAGGAATAGTTAAAAAAAAACTAGTTTGCTAACCGAACATTCTGAAACCAAGAACACGAAGAACACTTCGGCTATCACGAATTAATTTTTTCTTAACCGAACTCAGAGTTCAGTTGGTTCGCAAAGAAGGCTAACATTATTTTCTAACCGAACTTTACCAATATTACAAAAAAAAAAAAAAAAAAAAAAAATTCCAATGTAACCGAACTGTGCTAATTTGCCCACCATGTTGAGTTTAAATTTAACCGAACTTGTCCCACCATGTTCGGTTTGTGCGCAAAAAACTTTGACAAACCGAACTCTTAACTAATTATGTGTAGTTCGGTTAGATATTGGTTGGTATGAAGTTTGCGAAGCAACCGAACTTTGTACACTTGGTAAAATCTTAATCAACACGAAGTTCGGTTACATATATGTTGCGAACCAACCGAACTTCTAGACCCTAAAGTTCGGCAACATTGCGGGCAAACCGAACATTACTCGTAAATCCTATAAACAAAGTTCGGAACCCGCGTGTTAACCGAACGACTAAAAACCTCCATTAAGAGCGAGTTCGCAGAACTCCGCGTGTTTGGAAAAAGTAACCGAACTACACTTTCGGATGTGTTCGGTTACACTGCTCTTCACATAAGGTAACCGAACAAGCCCAAACCTACTTAAAAAATTTACATTTTTTTTGAAATTTTGGATCAATTCAACCAACATTATTTAAGTTTGAAGCATACCTGGGTACCCAAATACTCTTCCTCCGGTTGTGGTTAGTAAAATCCATGTTTTACTTCTTCATCTTCTCTAACTTCACTCTCTCAATAATTCTACTTCTTTTTTAAAAAAACCTATCTGATTTTTTAATCTCACTAATTATCTTTAACTTTAATCATTTCACTAATCATTACACTAACTAATCATTATCCAAAATTAATCAGGAGGGTAATTTAGGTATTAATAGAAATATTTAGATAAGGGGTGACCTAGATTTATTTCTAAATGTCTTACTAAAAATAGAACCATGGTCCCCAAAAAAAATCATGGTCCCAAAAAAATGGTTCTAAAACAGAGTGCAAGTATGGGTTTGAAATCCCAATTTTAAAAATAAATAAATTAGGCTTGGAAGCTAGTTATTAAGATTGTGAGTCATGATGCTAGGGCACATAAGTTTTTTTCATGTCTCTAAGTAATCACGCTGTGTATGCATGTCTCTACGTCGACACTTCAGTTGCAGTCACATGAGAAACCTATCCGATTGAATACGAGCACACTAAGGAAATGAACGATACCAATTGAACTACTTCATGTCCGTGTCTACATGGCAGTTGTCTTCCCATATCCTCGTTTAGATAGAAAAAAACACTCATTGTGTATGTGTAAAAATTTCCATTAAACTCAAAACACTATCCAATGTCCCACATCCCAAACCAATTCATTGAACATATTGGTGAAGTCGCAATTATAACTCTGAGAAATAACATGCATCATGTGTGTACATTAATGAGAGATTAACTCTGGAAAATTGCTTCTTTCTGCACAATGAGAGAGATATGGTTTATGAGAAATCAATGTGTGCATGAAAATGCTAACTACAACATGGATGTAGTAAAGAAAAAGGTAATGCAGTTTACTTCAGAAAGTGAAGTTAGAATGCAGGCACCAATGTGGAATAACACATATGATTTGCGGGTACTTAAAGTATTTGGACTAAAGAGAAGAAAAATTAAAACTGACCGAATAATGGAGATCTTCTTCTATATGCCTGAACAAAACAGATTATTGTTGTGCTGTGATGGTGCATCAAAAGGTAATCCAGGCGCTTCAGGCTTTTGATTTATAGGGAGAAACAATGGAGGTGAATTGTCATTGCAGTATCAGGTGGTTTAGGTATCTCTACAAAATTACTTTGCAGAAATAATGGTGATTCTAAATGCAGGTGAATGGGCAATAAGTCAAGGATTTTACAGTTTGTGCTTCAGGACGGCTTCAAAGCATCCTTAAAAAGATATCCAAAATTAGAGAATTCCATGGTATGCTAGAGAAAGATGAAATAAAATTTGTGTCAAACTTACATCTTGGTTCTTCATTCATACGTATACAGAAGTAAACTTTTCAGCGGATAGACTGGCTAAAAAAGGGTCTAATCTTGCTAGAGGAGGAAAAATCATTTTTTGACAGTAAACCTCTATTTCTTGATGGTCTGGAAAATCCAGAGCAAGCATATTATAGATTTTGTTAAAGTGTAAGCTTGGAGAATAAAGCTAGCATTATTTAGATTGGTTTTGTTTTTAGAATTTAGTTCCGAAGGAACTTAGTTTGTATCCGTTGATCTCTTTGGTTTGATGAAATCCTTATTATTGAGCAAAAAAAAAAAAGTACTCCCTCCGTCCCACTATTAGATGACCTAGTTGAAATTTGCACAATTCTTAAATGAAATGAATGTTTTCAAGTATTTTTTACAATTATACCCTTATGGATAATAATTTGTAAATTTTAGAAATCATTTATCTCTCAAACTATACCATAGATTTTTGTAAATTTTGTACCGTTGAAAACCATTTTAAAACACCTACGTAACGAGTATAAACATGAATATCAAATTATACATATTTCTTATGATACCGATAATCAATCAAAAGGGTAGTTTTAGAGATATCCCTTAATTAGTGAAATAGGTCAACTAATGATGGGACAAGACCTTAGACCAAGAGGTCATCTAATGGTGGGACGGAGGGAGTACATTACTGAGTTAAGAGGGATATGGACCATACACCTCGGTATTTTCATTGTGTCTTTTATGTGATTTTACATGTTGAAAGAAATATAGATGCAATTCATTTTACCTTGTTTTAATCTTGCGTCAACTCTCCTTAACCAATCATTCTAGATGAGTTGAAAACTTTGCCTGCAAGTTGCAAATAATACTGCAAGATGTTATTCTTGACTGCAAATACCAGGATAATGCGCAGAAAAATAAGAAATTTTAATTAGGGACTTGATATTTTTAACTCATACAATAATGCGCATGACACAATAAGAAAACTAAATTAGATCCTCATATAAATTAGCCAACGACTAGGACACCCCTTAGAAAAACAAAGGGTAACTTAGTCATCTCCAAGCTTTTAGTACAACCCTTATCCCGCTATTCGCCGACCCAAAGGGAGGCCTTCTATATGATGATAAATCTGCACTTTGTCAGTCACAAAGTTTGTGCAAAGAAAATAAAATCAGTTTCCAATTTCATGAAGGAGGTTGCCTTGGGGCTTCTAGCTGATGATGGTTCTGCATTAAGACCTATTGATATCTTGGTACATAACTAGGAGAATAACCAAGACATATGGTTTGATGTTACAGGGGTTTCTCCATTTGCTGGTGTTGCCGTATCTAAATTTGTACCGGTCGTGCTATCTCGATGTTGTTTCTCGTAAGCATAAAAAATATTTGGATAAATGCAGCATTCAGGGTTATGGGTTGGTTGTTTTAGCCTTTACTACGCTTGGGGAGCTTGAGGAAGATATAGTTGTATTCTTGAAGAGATTATGGTCCTGCATATCTTGCCATGACTTCAACGAGAGAGTAAAGAATTTCTTTTTTTATAGGATTGGGGTATATTGTTATTCAGAAAGGGATTGGGGCTCAGCTTGTTTTTCGGCTACCATTCGATTCTCTTGTAACCGAAGATGATTAACTATCAATAATTTAATAATTTTTTTTATTATTTTATGAATTGGAGATTCAAATGGATATAATCGAACTAATTGATCATTAATTGCATAAAACTCACTAAATCGATCGGATGTTCGGATTCTAGAAAAACAGAGTTCATGAACTGTCGGGTTAAGAAGACAAACACAATCCCGGGTCGGGCCCATACCCATATATATATATATATATATATATATAAAAACATAGCAAATTCGATTAAAGTTTTTAATTAACATCGACTTCTTCTCGACGTACAATGATCAAAATTCACCCATTTAAAAAATTGATCAATTGCAGAAATGAAATTACAGATTTACATTATCAGAAAATCAGGTGCAGAAGATGAAAGAAAAAAAAAAGTACACCAAAAAAATTACAAAATCAATTAATGTGAAAAAATAAATTGAAACTTAACTTACAAACTAGATGAACCTATAGATTCAACACTAACATAAGAAGTAACAATACGACCACTATTAAAAAAAAAAATGCAACTTTTGTCGATAATCTTCTTCTTCTTGTCTTCACTCAAGACTATCTTCTTATCAAACAATTAGGACCAAATCCGATTTGAGATTTGATCGATATATGGTTTCTATTGTTTCTATGTAGCTAAAGAAGGATAAAATGAGGGTCGCCTAACGAAGAGATAAGAAAAAGTTGACCAAAAAACATATGCTAAAAGGATTTTGTTTAGGTTTGTATAAGAATATCATGATGAAATTTCCCAAGGCAAACACGTGTCACCAAATTTTCATGCAACTATATTGCCAGATATGTAAAGAATCCTAGCTTTATAGTGTATGTCCTTGTATTTTGAAGTCATGTCGTATTTATATTTATGTTTATTTTACTTTTTGAAGGAAACATCTTGATTTCATTAACATAACAAGAATCCATACATCCTGTTCAAGTACATCAATGATGAAAACAATGATAAAATACATATATCTTGTTTCATAGAAACATATATTTAAAACATGGCATATGAAATAGTAATATTCTGCCATTTAAGTTTTCCTCTGGGACATGGCATATGAAAATGTCCCAGAGGGGAATAATTTGCGTAGCCCATCGTTATCACGATCGCCGCTATTAGCCACTGATTTTCCCATAACTGGAGAATTTTGACCACTTATGGTAAATCGTCATTGATAATGTTGTTGATATGAATGATTCATTCAAAAGTAACGCCATAATGTCTATTAGAAACATCTACTTGGCTTACATAATCTATTAGCGATGAAATCAATTGAAGATAGATTAAAAACACTATTGAGAAACCCTAGAATTGCTTAATAGCGATACATTTATTCAATACTATAAAATAGTAACAATATATAAATATATATATAAACAAATCTATCAACAGATCTGACAGACCAAATATTACAGATTTGGATTAAAATCTATTTTTTTTTGAAAAACTTTGTTTTAGAGGAAAAAAATAATTATTTTCGGAGAGTGGGGAGGAGAAGAGATTCTTTTGTTTCTCCATTATATTTACGTTTTATAAAGGTATGAGATGTTCTTGTATCAAATTTTGCTCTGCAATTCCTAAACCATTTTTTCTTAATATTTCTCTATCAACCGTTTTCTTCTCTTTACCTATGTTTTACAAAAAACTAATTGTAAATATTGTGTTGTCAAATCCATGTTGATTCTTAGGATTCATGATAGATTTGACAGCAGTAATTTTATGATATATTATCTAAATAAAACTTAATTACTGATCTACATCAATTTAGGGTTTAATTCCCTTTTTTTATTTTTTTTTTTCTTATGATAGTGTATTGGATTGTTATTGCCATTACGATTTCTTATTATATGTTTTTTTAGCAGTTTTCAATAACCTTTCTGGCGATTTTTTCACTTGCAGAGATATACACGGGTATATCATCAATAATGCTTCATTCTGGTGTGACGCAGATCCAAACATTCATGTTTATTTATGGCTACTGGTGATGATGCTTGTTGAGGGGTGAATATGATTTTGGTTCTACCCGTCCTAGTCACACCTAATGACAACACTTTCTAGGAATGGTAAGAGGGAGAGCTTGCTTTCTATTGTACCTTTTCCTTCCTTATATAGACTTTCCAAAAGCCCCTCTTTTTATGACATCATGCCACATGTCCTAAACCTCCTTAATTACCATTAATGCCATTCCTTCTTAATATAACCTCTTCATTCTTCATTAATTCCTCCATTGTCCCTTTCATCTCATGGATATTTCCTTATAAGACTTGGGCCTTAGTCCCCAAGTTCCCATGTCTATGTTGAGCTTGCCTCCCCTTTGGGGCACCCTAGTCCCGCTAAAGGATATTATTTTTCATGTATCAACATTAGTCCACTGACTATTGGGTCAATCGTCAAATGACCCAATAGTCAATTGGTCTTTTCCGGGTACGCCCTTTTTGGAAGTTAGGGAGAGAAACTTACCCCTTTTTGCCGGCTCCACGATCCTGGGTGGTGCTCGACCTTCTGCCTCGTGCAGGGACTTTTCAGTTTCCTTTCGTGTTTTTTTTTTTTTTTTTTTTTTTTTTTTTTTTTTTGTAACTGCCACGTTCAAGCTTTAGGATCTTCTATATATAGTTGTGAGACCTACTTCCTTCCCCTTCGTTTTATCCTTACAATTCCCTTCTGCGTTAAAATAAACACTTGTACGCGCGCCATGTCTAGTAGTTCAACCAGCAGTAGTTCGTCCGAGGGGGAATCTGAAGAGTCTGAGGAGGTGATGAGGCTGAATCCGAATACACGGAGCAGTTGGAGATCCATATACCCCCTCCAGCAGATGGTAAGTCGTATACAATTTTGGAATTCATCAGTAACGCTGACATGAAACGCGCGTTGAATCTAAGGGGGCTCCGTGGTGGTAAGCACGTCGTTCCTCTAGACGATATCCTTATCCCACACCTCCTAAATCCTTATGTATTGTCTTATCCATCTGACCCTGGGTGGCTTATGCACCCCGGCACTACACCAAATTTTCGGATTCAGAATGAACAGAGCCGTTACTAAAATGGGTTGTAACGGCTCTTACTGTTGCAAAAGTGGGTGTTACATTTTTTTTGTAACGGCAATGGGGTCAATGCTAATTTTGGTTGTAATTGCTCTAGAATAAATTTGAGAGCCATGAATTTGAATTTGACACATGGTAAATGACTCGGGGTCGTTCTGAAATTTGTTGTAACAACGTGGTCGTAACATCCCCGAGCCGTTACGAATTTTTTTGTAACAGCAAAAAAATTACTGCTAGTCAACATTGACCTGGTCAAAATCAGTCAATACGACCAATTTTGACCAGGTCAATATTAACCGGCAGTTCATTTTCAGCCGGAATTACGCCGAAATTCCAATAACCAGCCTACCCTTTTCATTCCATCACATTCATTCAATTCATATAACTTTCAATCAAAGAAGAACATTCAATTCATATAACTTTCAATCAAAGAAGATCATTCAATTCATATAACTTTCAATCAAAGAAGAACATAAATTTTTCTGAGTACCAAAATTCTTATAAATATCAAATTCTAAGTTAAAAACTTGCTTTGAGTTCATAGAAACTTCCTACATTATAACTTACAAAACATACAATATTGAAAAGCAACAATCGATGCCAATCAGGTTCATAGATAGTTCATAAGCCAAGGTTATCCCACCAAACCTGCAATCAAGATATGTGAATTAGATGAGGCAAAGCAAAGGCTATTAGTACTTACCAAGAACCACATAACCTCAATGAAAAGTAAACATGTCAATAGTGTCAATCCACACCCACAAGAGTATATAGTAAAGTATGATGTAATCATAAAGGACTTACGAGCTGATGTTCTCAGTGTCATCATCGATCCCAGCTTTATCCCACACGTCAGATTAGTGTTATGTTTCACTCCATTAATGTTGTAATTCCATGACCCACTATAGGGAACCCGAAAATACAAACCACCGCTTAGCCTCTAGTTCATCATATACAAAAACACCACAAGGGAAACATCTACCATACAAATCAATTCAAGACACTTTGCAACCCACCTATCATACTAAAAATCCAATCTCAAATAACGGGCATCAGAAGTTCTATAAAAATCTAAAGAGCATGCGCAAAAGATTATTACCATGTTGAAGATAAATGACATTCGATCAGGAAGAAACATCTCATTCAACTTGACAGTAGTCTGTGGCTTAACAATCCATTGAGACACTGACTGTACAGCCAGGAAATCAATGTCAGAAACCAAATAAACATAACTCCTTCCCATCCTAAGCTACCGTAAATAAAAATTTAATCACATTCTATGCAGGACAAACACACCTTTGCAGTCGTGGAACGACAAGTCACAGCATGCTCTTCCTTCGCAACTTTGCTGGACACCACGAACAACAAACTCAGTAAAACACCCCACCCAATAAAAGCAAGCACAACATCACCCAACACACACAAAACAGAATAATTACAGAAAAGCATCAAAGTAATTCATTCGTTCATTCACCTAGTCTTTCCATCAGTTTCCTCTCCCGCTTCTGGTTTCTTAATCTCACTACGCACCTTGTTAAGTAGCGCATAATACAATCCCTTCACCAAATGTGCATGTTCCACATAACCTACAAACCATAAACAACCACCACTCAATACAAATTCGGATACAATTGACCATCTCTCCACACCTATGCCCCTCGCAAAGAGAAATTGAGAGCAATCACCACGAAGTTCGGATGCCCCCGCAAAGAGAAAATTGCCTTTATTTACAAATAAAAACACAAATTGAAAAGAGAACATTAAGACTTAAAAACTATTCAACCAGCTAAAATTGATACTAATTTACATAACAATTCATCTTAGACAACAAAAACTTGTTAAAGGGGACCTTTGATTGCATGAAGTATTCCATTGCATGAAAGTGAACCATGCTTCCATTCTACATACGTACCATTGCAGGACTTCATGGGCAAGACCTTCTAGTCACCACCGAATCTTGATGGTCTATCACCATCTTCATAATGACGCCTGAAAACACAACAACATCATCAACATCAAACTCAAAAATCGCATAATATCAAAAATCAGATTTCTACAAAGACAAGATCATTTTCTAGGTGATCAAGCATGTGGTGCTCTAACAGTTTGAGCAGCTTTCGTGTGACCATTGTGACCGGTGCTAATACCGTAGCTCATAACCATACTAAGCATTACCGACTCAAACACCACTTACAACTGTAACAACAACTTATGTGCATTTGCTCCCATCTGTAGCTACAACACCATTTCAGTCTCATCTAACCATCCACTAGCAACATTCTCTAATACGCGACTAGCACAACAATACGAGATTGAACAAACCAAGCATGACTATGCGGTCAAAATTAAAAGTTAACAAAACAAAGTAACCAGGCTCCATTCATAATATGTTACCACATTGTTCCGGATCATCCATTCGTCGCTAGATTAGGAGTTCAAGCTCAACCCATTATTTCGCGGATGAACAAACCCCATTTTTCACTCACAATACCACCACTATATGGCCAAATTGATCATATGCAACCCAAAAGGAATTTATAAGGATTACTCAAGTGTTAAAAGAACTACTGAAATGTCATTATCAATGGTCTTTGGAATTCCGGCAACGACAACTTTGAGACCTCGCCTTTTGTTTTCCTGCATAATGAAGAATAGTGTTAGCAGGTTTATTAAAGAATGTGATGCAACCGTCATCCCTATGATCAAATCAAAAAATTCAAAATCTCTGGCAAGCCAAATTAAATAATGTAGCTTCACATCCTTCAACACCACCAAAAGCCAAATTAATCAACTTAAATTCAGAAGTGAGAGCTTTCCACTGCGATCCTGAAATATGACCGCGGGAACCAGTAAACCAACTTCAAACCAAAACAAATAAATAGAGAAGTGCAATTTACATAGTGTTACCCGAGTGGCAAAAAGCATTTTGTAGCCCAAAAGCATCCGGTTCACCAAAGATCTTACCCGTTGTCTCCGGCCGAATCAATGAAAGCATTAGCATTCCATCGATAAAGCATGAAAAATAGCACGTAATAAATATAAATGAAATGTGGAGTCATGAAACATCTTGATGCGAGTCTTCAATATGGTGAAGCATATAAAAGCCACTAAGGTAGCTGATACGTCAGCAAAATGCATCTAATGATTGCTTTATATCAATATTTCTTTCATAGCCTTTTCAAATTGTATAAAGATCATTTTGTTTGAAGACATGGTGAGGAGGCCCTTCACCAAATTCTTTTAATGTCTATCATTTGTGTAACCATATCTCTGTCCGCGCAAAATTAATAAGACAAAAATAGTGATCAAGGAAGGTGCAATACTCCAAGGGAATATTTCCCGTCTCAGTACTTTATGTCATCTTCCTTGGTGGTATCTTTGTGTAGTTGGTGAAATTATCTAAATTATAGTGAGCTTGAAGAGTAAGTTTGAAGGTATATCTTGAATAGTAAGTTTGAAGGTATATCTGTAAAATAAAAATAAAGATGCCTAATAACGTGTTCAAAAAGATGATTTAATATGAAAATCGAAATAATAATACCCGAGGAAAAGTATAAAGTTCATTCTCCCGGACACAAGGCATCATCCCATCTTTCCCTCCTTGAAAAGCTCTAAGTTCATCTTCAAACCAATCCCTGAGTTATACAAGACATAAATTAATACAGGGAAACTAGCAAGCATAAGCAAGAGCCAAGAGCATAAACTCCCTTGACATGTAACCTCAGTCACTCAAAAGTTAAAGAAAAGTGCATAGAGACAACAATGTCATCCTCACAAAGCCTTAAACTTGTCATTCAATAATCAAATTCATAAAATGTTACCTTCCAGGGATCCAAGGACCCAGCTGTTACTAGAGCCATATTTCAGGATTGCAGTGGAAATCTCTCACTTCTGAATGTGATGCAACTTAAATAATCTAGCTTCACATCCTTCAACACCACCAAAAGCCAAATTAATCAAAATAAAAAAAAACCAAAAATTCTGTAAAACACATGGATTGAAAGAAATTGTAAGGAATTACCATACCAAAACCAAAATCTCTGGATTTGTTTAGAAATACAAACCATATATCAGTTCTTTATCTCTTTATCACAATGAATCATCAGCATAAATATGAATTCTAATCCTATGTTCTTCGCAATCACAACACCGTCTGTTACATCTGTTCCACCAATCATCAGAAAACAAGAAGGTTAAGATTCAAAACCTGGAAAAAAAAAACTATAGATCGAATTTATCAATACCTTGAAGTGAAGAGAACCAATACCCTTTTCACCGAAATCCATCTATCTACTGAAACCCTAATTTCTCCGAAATCCATCAATCACAATCGATTCAGATTTGTCATAAAATAGAGATTGAAACCCTAATTTCTACTTTATCTAACTCGATTTGTATAGGAGAAGCAGATATATTAAAAGAAAAAGAGGGAATAAAAGAGAAAAGAAGAGAAGAGAAATAGTTTTGATCGATCAACGGAAGAAACTGAGAAGGGAAAGAGGTTTCTCTTTTTCGCCTCCCTGGTTTTGGATCTTTTGACGGAAAAAAAAAAATGAAACTCATTCGACAGATACGACTTAGGGTTAGATAAAAAATTTATGATTTAGACGCATCTCGAGAATAAAATTAAGGGTAGGGATATTAGTTTAGGAATAAACGGTGTAGATGAAACACGATAACACGCATGTGAATGGCACGCGCACATACCCCAGGTGTTACGACCCAAGTGTGACCAAGCGTGTGATGGCACGCCTATAAAAAAATTCGTAACGGCTGGCCCATGTTACGAAATTTTGGAAAATCCTTAACCGCTCAAGACTGTTACAACCATTTCGTAACGGCCATTTGTAACGGGAAATTCGTAACGGCCCATAAGCCGTTACGAATTGCTGTTACGAATCCAGGAATTTGGTATAGTGAGGGCCAGATACTTTGGATTTTTTTTTCGTTCAAAAAAGGTACCGCGCATGGCTATTCATCGTGGTGACTATGATCTCCCCTCAATTGAGTTTCGTTCTTTGTCCGCCACGCCCGCTATATGGCTGCACTAGACATCCTATATCCGTTCTAATCCAGACCATGCATCGATCCTTCGTGAGGTCGGCATTGATGAAGCATCAACTCATCTCTCAAACGGAAAGTGGTGAGGTGTAAGTACGATATGACACGACTATTCTGTCATTGGGCATCTCTTGTTCATACTCTCTTCACCGCATGGGGAGAGGCAATAATAGTTATGGAGGATGTAGTCGCTCTCACGGGGCTACCTATCCACGACAGTCACTCGTATGATGAAGCTATTGTTTTCGAAGCTTTGACTGACAAATATAGGAAATTATGGGCTTATCTATTAGACTGTAAAGACGACTCTCGAAATGAGATGGTGAGGAAGGATCAAATGCCGATCAGGCGAGGAAAGAAAGGAAAGGCCACGGTCGCGGATAATAAAGGGGCGTCGTCGCCCGCTGCTAAAGGGAAGGCAAAAGTGGTCAACGAAAAGAAACCTTCTTCAACGCGCCCAGCAGGAGAGCGCTTGCTTGCTAGCTCTATTCGTGCCTATGAGGCGGTTCACGGCTCGGCGTCCTCTTCAGGTCAGGTAGGCTCTGAAATGGTTATTAAACGCAACCGGCGTGCTTTTTCCCCCTTTGGATCAAGTATTGAGCTCTACGGTTGGTGGATGGGAAGGTCGTCCTCTGGAGCCGCTGCGAAAAACCTTAGTTCGGGCATTAAAGGTCGTCCTATGGAGCCGCTGGTGACTACTTGGGATCCTCCTCAAGGTCATGATCCCATAAGGAAGAAGAAAGGGGGGAAACCATTTTCCGATCGTAAGCCTCCCATGTTGTAGATATCAAGGCCGGCTGTCAGTCTCCCGGTGGTGCAGGTATTTGTCGTTTCTTATGCTATGTTCCTCGTCTCTCTTTTTTTTTTTTTAAGGAAAGTGGTGGTGACTACATTCTCAAGAGGATACTCTACCCAATCTCGTGGGGTAAAAGGCTCCTTCTTAGTTGATGGAGGAGTACTTGAACATGCCCGAAAGCGATTAGTCTGAGAAGAGCCTTGCCAACAAAGCTAAACGAGAGGCGGCTAAATCGTATGTTTCCCGCCCTTGTTCTTCTGTTGATATCTCGCCACTTCCTCTTATAAAGGCTCGTCAAAGAAGTGTGTCGCAGCCTCCACGAGGTACGGGTGGTAGTCCAACTGCTTCGTTCGTAGATCTGGTGCGGGATGTTGGAGTCAATTTGTCTGAAGGGGATGGCTGGGTAACCCCGCGCCTCCACATATCATCAGTCAATCCTTTGCGGGCTGAAACTGTTCGTGCCAGGGGTGAGGCACTAGCTTCTCCTAGTGACGTGTTGCACTCAATGAGTCCTTCTGGGTCGAACCGGTCCGGTTTAGGTTGGTCTTGAGCCCACGTGGCACGACCATCAGATGACCCTAAAGGTAACTTACGCATTCCTCTATTTAATACGTGTTGATATCTTCTTCACTCTCCTCTTCTCTATCTCCTTTTTTTTAATAAATCAGGGCATTTCTTGCAATGTTGCTCACTTTTTATTTTTCAGATCCTGCGAGTGACTCTGAACCATCTTCTGGATCTTCTGCACCTCGTCGTAAACCTTTTGATCCCCCGCTCGATTAAGCTATTCCTGAGGTCAGTTTATTTTTTAAGTTTTTCTATTATTATGTTTCAGCGTATTCACTAGTACTCGTCCTACTCTAGTTATAGGACATGGGTAAGAAGCGCAAAGAGATTATCAAGCCAGCGAGTTTCAGCGTTGATAGCGTGCGGCGCGTGGTCCCTGGTGGTGACAGTTCTGTAAAGCGCGCATGTATGGACGGAAATAGTGATGCATTGGTTAAAACCTCGGGGGGCGTCCCGACGTCCCCGACGCGTTGGCTATCCCTTAGGATATACAGTTTCGCTTCCCCAAGGTGGTGAGCGCTGCTGAGGCTGGGGTTGATCCTTCCACCCATACGCTAGTCCATGGCTTTTGGGTGCCATCCGTCTTCGGTGTCACTTATAGGGACATTGTAGAGCGCAGAGGTGGTCACATGGTGAAAGCGGATCTTCTGGACATACGGATTTTGTGTTATATGACTAAAAACCTCCTGGAGGTCGCCGACCAACTTATGCGGGTGAAGGATGGACCCATTGATGTAGCAGTGATGCATGGTTGGGAGACTACCGTTCTTTCGGCAGTTAACCTTAACTTTCCAGTAAGGTGGCTGGACGAGCTGCTGAAAAAGGTAAAAGGCCGTAATAAACCTCGCGTACACCTTTCAAGGAATATTTCTCAGCTGGAGGAAGAGCTAGCAAAGATTTCAAAGACAACTGCTGCTAGGAAGACATCGTTAAATCGGCTTCTTGCCGATGTGGGAGTGGCGGGCGATGAGGTGATACGAGGAGAAACTACGGAAGAGGGCATTCGTGCGGAACTCGAGAAAAAACGACAGGAATGGTCTGCATTCCAATCGGCTTGATGCATTTCTATTCTATTTTCGTCAAACATTGTGTGTCGTTTCTTTTCTTTGGATACTTTGTTGTGTTATTATTTCTGTATCTTTCTTTGTGGGATGTTTCTATTTGGCAGATTATGTTTGCTTATTTTCTTATTCTGTGGTAATCTTTCTTGATCCGATGTTTGGCCGTGTTAGTGAAAATGAGGGAGTTTTGTTTGGTTATACGCGGCTACCCTCCTCTTTTTTTTTTTTTTAGGGGTTGGGTGGGAAGGGATAAGGCGAGATGGGATGGGATAAGGCGAGGATTGGGTGAGATGGGATAAGGCGAGGATTAAACATGCCTACTCCCTTTTTTTTTTTAGGGGTTGGGTGGGAAGGGATAGGGTGTGGTTGAACGCACCTACTCCCTCCTTTTTTTTGTAGGGGTTGGGTGGGATGGGATTAGGCGTGGTTAAACGCGCCTACTCCCTCCTCTTTTTTGTAGAGGTTGGGTGGAAAGGGATAGGGCGTGGTTAAACACGCCTACTCCTTACTCTTTTTTGTTTTGTAGAAGTTGGGTGGGAAGCGATAGGGCGTGGTTAAACGCGCCTACTCCCTCCTCTTTTTTGTAAAAGATGGGCTAGGGCGTGGTTAAACGCGCCTACTCCCCCTTCTTTTTTGTAGAGGATGGGCTAGGGCGTGCGGTTATACGCGACTGCTCCCCCTTCTTCTTCTTTTTTTTTGTAGAAGAGCGGCTAGGATGTGCGGTTAAACGCGCCTACTCCACCTTCTTTTTGTAGAGGATGGGCTAGGGCGTGCGGTTAAACGCGCCTACTCCCCCTTTTCTTTCTTGTAGAGGATGGGCTAGGGCGTGCGATTAGACGCACCTGCTCCCCCCTTGTGTATTTGTTATCCGACCGGGTGCCTTTGGAATTCCCGTAGCCTTTTTCATATTCGTCGGCCGATAGGGTGCCTTTGGAATTCCAGTAGCCTCTTGTAAAATTGTCAGCCGACCGGGCGCCTTTGGCACTCCCGTAGTCATTTGTAGTTTTGTCAGTCGACCGGGCGCCTTTGGCCTTCCCGTAGCCTCTTTGTGATTGTTGGCAGACTGGGCGCTTTTGGAATTCCCGTAGCCTCTTTGTAATCGTTGGCCAACAAGGCGCCTTTGGCATTCCCGTAGCCTCTTTATAATCGTTGGCCGACCGGATGCCTTTGGCATTACCATAGCCTTTTATATATTCGTTAGCCGACCGGGCGCCTTTGGAATTCTTGTAGCCTTTTGTATATTTATTAGCCGACCGCGCGTCTTTGGCATTCCCGTAGCCTTTTGTATATTCGTTAGCCGAACGGGCTCCTTTGGCATTCCCATAGCCTTTTGTATGTTCGTCAGCCGACTAGGCGCCTTTGGCATTCCCGTAGCCTTTTTCTATATTCGTCATCCGACCGGGCGCCTTTGGCATTCTCGTAGACTTTTGTATAATTGTTAGCCGACCGGGCGCCTTTGGCATTTCCGTAGCCTATTGTAAATCGTGATACTCGTAGTTTTTTTTTTTTTTTTTTTTTTTTTTTTTTTTTTTTTTTTTTTGTTGTTGTTGTTGTTGGAATACTTCCCTTCACCATATATCAATTGTTTGTTTACAAAAGACGGGAGAGATGCAACTTGCTTCTTCTCATGAATTGTTGTTTTCTGATGTTGGCTAGCCTCTACCCTGGTTGGGGGAACGTGATTGTGCTCCATTGCTGTCTTCATGTGAGCTTCGTCCGCTACTGATTTAGTGATGGGGAAAAGGATCGTGTTCAATTGCTTTCTTTGCTATCTCAAGTTCTCCGGCTATGCGCTTGCGTTCGAAGATGCCCCTTATGGCGAAGCATTCCACCGTGGGGTGACCTAACCTCTGATGGTAGTGGCAGTACTTGGTGGCATTATTATCCATTTTCTTGACATCCACCACTGTTGGTGGTAGCTTGATATCCTTTCTTTCGACCCATTGATTCAGGAGCTCGATGATCTGTTCTCTGCTGCATGGTAAAGGGGGTGGTGGGTTTGAGTCCCATCTATTCCATTTGCTTCCTCCTAGGTCTCTCTCATGTGTTCGGAACTGGTCCCTTCTCTCCTTGGTGGTGTAGATCCTTACATTACGCGGTGCTTCGGATATGGGGTGGACTGCGTAATGCCAGGCGGGGTCGGCATGCGTTTCCTCCACACAGTCAGCGATCCTTTCTGCTGCTTCTTCTAGTTCAACAAAGGTCTAGAATCTGAAGTTGATTCCCTCTAAAGGAGGGTACCATTCCGCATATGCATATCTCGACGAGCTATCCCTCGCTGATGTCTTCATGGCAATCCAGCGCAAGGCGTCAGAATCACATAATGTACTTTCCGATATTCTCTCTTGTCCGTTGACCACTCCGGCTCAGGTTTATTGCCGTGATCTTTCTTTTGGCCGAGTAGAATTTTCCAAGGAAGAGAGTGGACATGGTTGACCACGAGTCCACACTTCCCACCTTCAAATTATCTTACCAGGTGAACGCCGTGCCTGTTAATGATTTTGGAAACTCCCTCAAGCATAGTTTCCCATCAGAAGCTTTGTCGTTCATTATCGATAAAAAATGGCTAATGTGTTCCCTCGCATTTCCCTACCCGTCATATGTTTTGAACTTTGGGGATGCGTAATCTTCGGGATATCGGTACTCTTGGATGCTCGCCGGTTAAGGACTCCTTACAAGACAATGATGGTCTTGTTTTACCACGCTGTAATGCTCTAGGTATTTCGCCATTTCTTCATGTGATATTGTCGCTGGCTCGCCATTTTTGTTTCCTTCGCCCTTTGTTATTTCCTTAGAGATGCATTGGCCCGCTATCACCGATTGTTCTATCCAATCATGTAATTCTTCCCTTCTTTGTATGCGTTCCTGTAGCTCCTTTTGTATATCTAGTAGGGCTAGGGATGAGGGTTTCAACGCATGAGTGGCTTGTATGTTTTTCTCATGTATCGCGCCTGCCTCTCTGTTCTGGGGTTCCTGCATTGTTGGTTGCGTGGCCATATCCTGAGCTAGTATTTCTTCTTCACTATCCTCATTTTCTATTGTCACTTCATCCAGGTTGGCAGGTAGGTTGGTTGATTGATTCTTTAATGTGTTTGAGCTATTACCTCCTGGATGTGTCATGGTGAGCTAGGCACGAGCCTCCGAGTGTGGTCGCCAAATGTTGAGGGGTGAATATGATTTTGGTTCTACCCATCCTAGTCACACCTAATGACAACACTTTCTAGGAATGGTAAGAGGGAGAGCTTTCTTTCTATTGTACCTTGTCATTCCTTATATAGACTTTCGAAAAGCCCCCCTTTTTATGACATCATGCCACATGTCCTAAACCTCATTAACTACGATTAATGCCATTCCTTCATAATATAACCTCTTTCTTCTTCATTAATTCCTTCCTTGTCCCTTTCATCTCATGGATATTTCCTTATTGGACTTGGGGACTAAGGCCCAAGTCCCCATGTCTATGTTGAGCTTACCTCCCCTTTGGGGCACCCTAGTCCCGCTAAGGGATATTATTTTTCATGTATCAACAATGCTAATTAAGATGTTCAGGGCATATTACTCCTTTTCAAAGGATATTCAAGATTCGAAGATCAAAGAATCTATATTGAAGATTCAAAAATCAAAATGGTTCAACATGAAGTTTGTAACCATTAAGAAAACATCGATATCCTCATGGAAATATAAATATTTGGTACCTTTAATGTTTTTTATTAGTCCTCCTGGTTTAGGAGATCTTATCATTATTTGTACTTTTGGTAATTTCTTCATTGATGTATTCAAGTTATATATAAGACTCTTCCAAATAAATAAATAAAGGTGTGAGATCATCCAGTTTCGAGAATTTCATTTTGTTTAGTTTTGGGGTGGTTATTTAAATGTCGTGACACTATCGATCTAACCAACGCTACACGTACTTATTGGGCTGACCGAAGTGAAGGGGATGCGATGATTTTTTTTTGTTCTATGTCAATCCCATTTTTTTTCCATCAGTTTCCCAAAACAAACTTCAATTAATCAAATCCAAAAATTTCAATTTCTTCTTGACCACAATATTATTCCAGTTTTGCGTTAATTTTTCAAACAGATCATGAATTTTATTGGATGCAGAAAATGTATATGAACTTGGAATAGAAGGTATTTCAAACATGTCACGACTTTTATTGGATGCAGAGAATGTATATGAAACTTAGAATAGAAGGTAAAGTTTCTCGGTCGGCCTCCCCACCGCATGCGGTCATCTAGTATCCCAGGAGTCCCCAAAAAAACAATATGGAGAAGTTTCTCTAAGTATGTTTGACATCTATACTAGAACACCGTTGCCACGGTGGGGAGGCCGACCGAAGAAAAACGAAACACCGATGATTGCATAACGTGTTATACATCTTTTTTTTGTCGGAATTTTATTTTTGAAGCATGTACATCGTTTTAGTGGTTGCATAACCAAATTAGCGGATGCATGAACCAAAATACGACTGTATAAACTGTTATGCATCCTTTGTGGTGGCTCCATAATTCGTTATGCATCATTTTTTTCTTTTGGAATGATATTTTTAGGCATATACTACCTCCGTTTCAGAAAAAGATATACTTTCACGATTTCGTTTTTTCCTAAAAATGGGTCAAATTGAAAAAGTGAAAGTATTACTTTTCCTGAAACGGAAAATTAGTCGATGCAAAAACAAAAATATGGCTGCATATATAACATGTTATGCATCCTTTGTGGTGATTTGCATAATTGCTATGCATTCAATTTTCGAAAATTGTGCCTAAAGCAAAAGTATCACTTTTCTTGAAACGGAGGGAGTACATCGTTTTATTAATTGCAACGAAAAATTAGTTGATGCATAAACCAAAATATGACTACATAAAATATCATGTATCCTTTGTGGTGGTTTGCATAATGGATATACATTTAATATTCGAAAATTGTGCCTAAAATGATAAACACCTCCGATTTTTTTCGTAAAAACACCAAATTTGATATTGCTGTTTGTAATCGTTGCGTAGATTTTTTTCAAAACCTTTCCAACGAGATAAATTTTTTTAAAATTTCAAGGCACGTATTTTTAGATATATTGTATTAAAGTTTGGTTGCTAATTATACCCCTAAAAAAATACTCCCATCGTCCCACTATTAGATGACCTAGTTCAAGTTTGCACAATTCTTAAGGCAATGAATGGAAATGAGTGTTTTTAAGTATTTTTTTACAATTATACCCCTTATGGGTAATAACTTGTAAAATTTCGAAATGATTTATCTCTCAAACTATACCATGAATTTTGGTAAACTTTGTATCATTGAAAAGCATTTTAAAACACCTACGTAACAAATATAAACATGGATATCAAATTTTACATATTTCTTATACTAACGATAATCAATCAAAAGGATAATTTTAGAAATATCCCCATTGTTTAATGAGATAGGATAACAGTGGGATGAAATTTTAAACTAAGTAGGTCATCTAATAGTGGGACAGAGGAAGTAGGATGCATAAAGAGTTATAGTAATTGGACTAAAAAAAAGTGACAATAAAGGGAACTCCCTCCCTACGGGTTTTCCGGCCGGTCGGCCCAATTAGTAAAATCCCAAACCTATGTATAAACCCAAGAGGGCGTGCCGTCTCATAAGTTAGAACCTTACTGAGTTAACTGAGAAGAAAGGGAAAAAAGAAAAAAAAAAGAAACTATGAATTCTTTGGCGAAAGCTATGAAGAAAGTAATGGGTTCTCCGTTATGGCTGCAAACTATGAAGAATCTGTTCTCGGAAGACGCATGTAACGGCAAGAACTTAGCATATTCACCATTATCAATCTATACTGCTTTAGGGTTATTAACATCGGGATCAAAAGGTGAAACACGCAATCAATTACTAGGGTTTCTAAAATCCCAAAATCTTGATTCTCTTCATGGGTATTGTTCTCAACTTATGAAATCGTTGAAGGAAACCCAAAATCAAGAACGGCCCCCGTTAACTCTTGCTAATAGTGTTTGGGTCAATGAATCTTGTGAATTGAATCCCAAATTTCAAGAGGTTGCCGATTCAATCTTTCGTGCACATGTTCAAGCTGTGGATTTCCATCATAAGGTAAGAAATCTATTATAATTGATTTTTTTTTCTGAGCTTTTTTTTTTATGTATTACATTGATCTAGACTACTGTGAAAAAAACCATCAAATTGTTGTAAAAGGCGCTGGGCGAGGCGCCAAGCCCATCGCCTCGCCTAGGCGCCCAGATAAAAAATTGGTCATGTCGCCTCGAATTGGCGCCTTGTTTTGCTAGACGCTAGTCCTTTGCTTTAAGCGCCTTTGGCGCTTGCCTTGTACAACATATACCAAAGTAGGGTTCTGGACAAAACCTGGGTACAAAAATAGCGGCTGTTTAACTTGCTAACTAATTATTGTTTCTGTATTTTTCTTTTCTCTTGAAGGCTAACGAAGCAACACTAATGGTCAACCAATGGGTCGAGACGAACACCAATGGATTAATCAAAAATCTAGTACGGGAAGGATCATTCGGAAGCACCACAAAGGTTGTGTTGGTGAATGCACTCTATTTCAAAGGATTATGGCCCAGAGGTCAGTTTGATAAATCATTAACAAAGGACTCGGAATTCTATTTACTTGATGGACATTCTTCTGTTCAAGTCCCGTTTATGACTAGTACAGAGGAATACCAATATATATCGCGTCAAAACGGCTTCAAAGTACTTAAACTCCCATACATATTACAAAGACAAACACCGACCAGGAGTCATAGTTATCTATACGATGATGATGATCTATTTGATGAAAGTACTCGACGTTTTTCTATGTATATAATTTTACCTGATAGACGGGATGGACTTGGAGAGTTGATAGACTTTGCAAGTACTGATTCAGCCAGTTTTTTGGATCAATATATTCCAGAATATGTATCATTGAAACGAACAGGAGAGTTCAAGGTCCCAAAGTTTAAGATAACATTTGAGTTTGACGCGAAAAAAGTTCTCAATGATATGGGATTAGTATTGCCTTTTAGATCCGGAGCAGAATTGACTGAGATGGTGGGTGCTGTTGGTTCTATTAGTAAAGTTATTCATAAGTGTTTTGTTGAAGTTGACGAGGAAGGAACTAAAGGTGCTGCTGCTACTCTTATAGGGTTTTATGAATGTTCTCTGGGTGGTCCTCCTCCTCCTCCACCACCGATCGAGGATTTTGTTGCAGATCATCCTTTCATGTTTATCATCAAAGACGACTTTACTGGGGTTATATTGTTCTCAGGATACGTTGTTAATCCCTTGCTATAACCTCGTGTCGTGTGACCTCTTGATCATGCTTAAAAAAATAAAAAATGAGTTCGGTATTTTTGTTATGCCTTTTAAAAACAACCATTGATTCCCATCGAGTATTAAGATATGGAATGGACTAATATCAACTGACACCAAGAACCATACGGATAACGTAGCTATATTAATCTTTTCAAACACTTGCAGCTTAACTTGGCGCATTCATTTTTGATAATTCAAGGCACTTTTAACCCTCATCTCAAACCTGTAATTATACCCATTTAGTGGATTACTTAATGTAAATCAAGGAAAGAATATGTTGGAAATTCAGGGTAATAGAGGATGAAAACAAAGAACGAAAAGAATGTTGTATTTGCTACTGGAAGTCTAGAACGATGGAAACCAGTTATAAGGTTGTTCAGATTCACTACCCAGCAGCGACGGAACCAGGATTTTAAGTTGGGGTGGGCTAAAAAAAAAAAATTCACTGTCAGCCCTATTAGGGTCATCACCCTCTACATTTTCTACCCCTTCAGTATTAGTATGTTCACTGTCAGCCCCTAGGAGCATTAGGCACAACTTCAATTGGTACAGAATTGTCAACATTTGATGAACATTTCGATGGTAAGTAAAATGAGTTTATTCTTCCCGGTGTCGGCACTGAACGTTGGCTCATTATAACCTGAAAAGTCAAAGATATACACCCATTAAAATACCCCTTTCCCCATAATTCAAAATTAACCCTAACTCCTTAACCAAATAAGAACTAAAACTTAATAGAACTTAATTGAGAAAGAATACCCTGTTCTTGTAGCGATAAAACCTATCTAAATCCTCCGTTCCATAATAGTCTTAGAGAAAAAAAATCAAACTTTACCGTTTACACCAAAATAAAGTAAACTCAAAAGTACTTACGTTTTATCAAAGAGTCAAAGACTACATGACGAGGAAGGATCCCTTGACACTTTTATTATCACACTATCTCACACGTGGGACATCATTTTTGCGAATTAAAACCAAACCGTAACGGATTTGATGCTAATATTTTGAGGATATGTACCTCTTATCAAGTTCTATTTTCCTACCAAAAATGAGCGTATTAGAAATATAAAACCTCACAATCTACCAGGTCTTAATTTCGACGGCCGAAATCCCTGATTTTTTCAACGGCTCATTTTCAAAGTAGTAGATGATGATGTTATACGTCCCGGAATACGTTCATTTTTGGTAGGTATGTAAAACTTGGTAAGAGGAACATATCCTCAAAATATTAGCGCCAAATCAATTCTGGTTTGGTTTCAATTTGCAAAAATGACGCCCAACATGTGAGATAGTGTGATAATAAAAATGTGAGGGGATCCCTCCTCCTACATGATTACATGAACTTAAAGATGACGATAATGGTATTTCCTTATTGGCTTGTGGTTGCGAGAAAAACTTCGATGCTGCTGCGACAAGAACCAACAGAGAGTTTCACTTTCTGCTCGGTAATACCAGTCACGTATGTAAACTTCTGGGCTAAATCTGATTTTGACCAGGGCTAATTTTTTTTTTTTTTTTTGGGGGCTGCAGCACGGGTAAGCCACCCCAGTACCGTCCCTGCTACCCAGAAAGAAAGTTGTGCAATTTCCCTACTTGGTTATTAGCAGACAGCAAAACATTGAATATTGTACAGCCCAATACGAAAACATGGAGCCTTGACCCATGGATCTAGCCTCATATAAATCTTCCCACTTAAGGATGAACCATTTTTTACGGACCATGGTTTTTTTGGGGGACCATGGTCTTATTAGGCCAACCTCTCTATACTTATAAGGGGTGTCCTAAAGTTAGGTAAATACACATTTACCCTTTACTTTAATTTAAATTATTATTTATTTATTTATTTTTTCTAATAAATATATATATTTAATCTAAATGAATCTATTAACCAAAATCAAAATCAAAATCAAAATCAAAATCAAAATCAAAAACAAAATCAAAATCAAAATCAAAAACAAAAACAAAAACATGGGGGAATCGAAATCAAATCATAATCAAAATCAAAATCAAAATAAAAAAAAAATTATTCTCTTCTTCTTCTCTCTTTCCTTGACGTTCCTCGTTCGATTGAAAATGAGTGTTAACCATCAAAATGAGTTGAAAATTGAAGTTGCAGAGAGAAGTTCGGCTAGGAATTATGTGAAAAACTTTGTCGAACTAACCGAACCTAATAGAAATGATGAACATGAAGAACAGTTTGGCTATTTCGCAAAAAAAAAATCCCAACCGAACCTTAGTTCGGTTATGACGCAGAAAACATTTCCAAACCGAACCCTAATAGTTCATTTAGTAGCCAAAAACATTTCCCAACCGAACCCTAATAGTTCGGTTAGTAGCAAAAAACATTTCTCAACCGAACCCTAATAGTTCGGTTAGTTGCAAAAACATTTCCCAACCGAACCCTAATAGTTCGGTTAGTTGCAAAAAAATTTCCCAACTGAACCCTAGTAGTTCGGTTAGTTGCAAAAACATTTCCCAACCGAACCTAATAGTTCAGTTAGTTGCAAAAAACATTTCCCAACCGAACCGTAATTCGGTTGTTACGCAAAATATTTCCCAACTGAACCATAGTTCGATTACGTCGCGAAAAACATTTCTCAACCGAACTAGGGTTGATTACGTCATAAAAAATATTTCCCAACCGAACATTTGTTCAATTTTTGGGCTTAGTTTAATCTTCATTTAATCTTGCACTAATCATTTAGTTTAGTTTAATTTTTTTTTTTGATTTAATCTTGCACTAATCACTAATTATGTTAACCTAATGATACAATTAATCATTACACTAACTTAATTGAAAAGGTTAATTTTGGTATTAATATAAATATTTAGATAAGGGGTGACCTAGATTTACTTCTAATGTCTTACCCAAAATAAAACCATGGTCCCCCACAAAAAAACCATGGTCCCCAAAAAACGGTTCTTAAGGAAATACTATCTAAAAAGTAGGAAATACCAATTGGTCCTACAAATAATATATTAGAGAGAGTCTAGTCCAATTGACCTAGTCAATTGTCTGTTTGGTCCTATTTGGTAAAATAAATTATAGTTTGGTCCTAAAAATTATAGTTTGGTCCTAGGGTGATGTCATGGATGATGTAAATGTCATCTTGTAGCGACAGAAATACCCTTATATTATTATTTGGTCCTAGAAAATAATGGTTTGGTCCTAAGAGCAACTGCAGTGGTGCGAGTATAACCAAAGACCAAATAGGGAAAAAAAGACCAAAATTTGGGTTTAATCTGGTGTGTGAGGCTAGTGGAAGACTAAATTTGGTGGAGCGTACACTATGCGTTCGCCTGGTGTGGGGCGTGGACTATACGTTCGCCCGATTGGGGGAGATTCCAAAAATGAAAAAAAAAAAAAAAAAAAAGGGGGCGAAGGTATAAGGCCCGCCCCATATAAAGAGATTAAAAAACTATGAATGGGGCGGAGGTATAAACCACGCCCCATACTAAAGAAAAAAAGAACAAAAAAAAATATGGGGTGGAGGTATAAAGCACGCCTGGTGTGGGGCGTGGACTTTATGTACGCCTGGTGTGGGGCGTAGATTATATACCCGCCTGGTGGTGGGGTGTGGACTATACGACCGCTCGACTATATTTGGGTTTAGTCTTTGGTCCCAGACCAAATATAGTCCGAGATTTGGTTATGGTCTCGGTTTTAGTCAATAGTCCGTCCCACTACGTCTCGCTTTTTTACCAAATAAATAGGTTTACTCGCCCGCTGTGGTTGCTCTAAGGTGACCATATATATACAAAAATTTAATATAAATTATCTCATTCTCAGATTTACTTTCTCTCTCCTCTCTATTTCAGATCTAGTTTCTCTCTCTCTACATTTTTTTCTTTTTCTTTTTTCTGCTACTGTAAAGAAGATGAAGAAGAAATAAACTGTTGATGTTGATTAAACGATGAAGACGACGTTTTGATGTTGATGTTGTTGCGATTAGAGATGATGATGAAGACGATGAATCACATGAAGAAGATGATGAACGACGAAGCTTTTGATGTTGGTGATGATAATGAAGACGATGAAGATGAAGACAACATCATCTTACACTCTTGTTGTTGTTGTCAAAGATAGATCTGCTGCTGTTGAAGATTTAATTATGTTTTTGTTTTTCTTGATGTTTGCTGCGATTGGTGATGATGATGAAGATGAAGACGAATTCAAGATAGATATGTTGTTGTTGAAGGTTTAATTAGGTTTTTGGTTTCTTAATGTTGCTGCGATTGGAGATGATGATGAAGATGAACTCGCCAAACCCTAGAAATCTGCTGCTTCTGTTGAAGATGAAGATTTATGCATTTTGTTGTTGTTGTTGCTGCTGCTTAAAATGAACTTCATTACTGAAATGAACTCTGCTGTTGATGAACATAATCGTTTATATAGGTTTTATGAGGAGTTCATTCCAGAAATGAACTCTGGTTTGTATAGGTTTTATGAGGAGTTCATTCCAGAAATGAACTCTGGTTTATATAGGTTTTATGAGGAGTTCATTCCAGAAATGAACTCTAATTTGTTCTTAATAATGAAATTTTTGTAGCATTTTAATGAAATAATGAAGTTCGTTCATATGTGATTTAATTTGGTTTTTATTAGGTTTTCATTTGTGAGAATGAACTTTGATGGTTCATCACAGAATGAACTGCTACAAGAAAATAAGTAAAAATTAACATGGAAGGGTATTTTTGATTGTTTTATATTTTTAAATAATTATGGACCAAACAGTAAAGGCGTTTTGCAAAAGGACCAAACAGACATGGGCCCACCTAAAAAGGACCAAACGATATTTTTCCCTTTCTAGAGGAAACCCAGGCCCTGCTGGTTATGGTTTTATAATAAGGAATCACTCTGGTGCTTTCATTTTTGCAGAAGCTGGTGGTCTTGGCAATTCCACTAATTATGTTGCAGAGTTTATTTCTTGCATCAAAGCTTTAGAATGGGATGTTGAAAACCAGCCCATCATATTAATTCTACAGTCAGATTCCAAGGCTTGTATAACAGCTTTACAACAACAGAAGATTCCTTGGTTCCTCATAGCAAGATGGCAAAAGGTTATGACTAGTATTCACTCAATATCTTTCAAGCATGTCTATAGGGAAATTAACTTTTCTGCTGACCATTTTGCAAAGAAAGGAGTTCATTTACAGAAGGGTCAGAAGTTGTCTTTCAATGACAAACCAAGCAGTTTACTTTGCCTAGAAGCTCCAGGTCATCCTTACGACAGATTTGTTTAGATTTAGCTTTCATGTATTTTGCTTTTGATATGCTTTTTAACTTCCTTTTCTTTTTTGGGCTTGTGATCTTGAATTATAATATTTTTTATTAAAATTTTGGTTTTTGAAAAAAGTAAAATAAATATATAAATAAATTCCAAACTACATGCCATTGAAACGAACAAGAGAGTTCAAGGTCCCAAAGTTTAAGATAACATTTGAATTTGACGCGAAAAGAGTTCTCAAAGATATGGGATTAATATTGCCTTTCAGTTCCCAAGTAGAATTGACTGAGATGGTGGGTGCTATTGGTTCCATTAGTAAAGCTATCCATAAGTGTTTCATTGAAGTTGACGAGGAAGGAACTGAAGGAGCTGCCGGTACACTTTTAGAGTTCTGTTCCTTTTCATGTAGTGATTCTCCTCCTCCACCACCACCGATTGAGGATTTTGTTGCAGATCATACTTTCATGTTTATCATCAAAGACGACTTCACAGGGGTTTCACTATTCACCGGTTATGTTCTTAATCTCTTGCTATAACCTCTCGCTCACTAACCAGGGTTATTCCTATCGTTGCCGGATATACTATATATTTACAGTGCTAAATTTCACGTTTTTCGTTTAAGAAAGTACAGTACACAAGTTACTCCCTCTGTTCTTAAATAATAGGCTGGTTTCATGTGTAATTTACACTTGAAACTAACCTATTATTTAAGAGCGGAGGGAGTATATTTTTTTCAGCTAGACTGAGTTTTTCTTGTTTGGCTATCTTTTGTCGTAGGAATTTGACATTTGTGAAGAGTTTAACAACAATGTTTTGGATTTTATGATTTACTTTCAAGTTTATATATAACTTCGATTCTTATCATGAGAGGAATAGATGCAGTTTTCTTTTTTTTTTTTTTTTTTTTTTTTGAACATAGAAAAGCATCAGGCTAAGTTCTATGGGGCAGATATCTAGCTGCTAGATTGGCCATCCACATCATCCTGGGCAACCTCCTAAGTTCTATGGGATGGCGAATCTAGCAATGGGCATTGAATGAAAGATATAGCGTCGAACGCTTAACGGTCACGGCGTCGGTGAACGGGCCAACCGAACAGCGCCTTAAAACGCTTAATTGGTAGAAGTAATATACCTCTAACGCCGAATGGAACAACGTCCAGGAAATGGCTTGAAGCAGATTCAACGTTGATGCCATGGAATATTCGCAAAACGCTGAACTGTTCAGCGTTTGGACCACTTTTTGGACGCTGAATCATTCATCGTTTCAATTTATGTGTGTCGTGTAAACCGATTGTTGTAAGAAAAAATTCACAATTTTTTTGTATCTTATTTTTGTTAGAATCGGATTACATGAGCACTTTTATAAACCGATTCCTGTTGTGCAATGTCAATAATTGGTTTTTATGTGTGTATCATGTAAAACGATTCTGGTTATACCCTAATTGAAAATGAGTATGAGTATGATTTTACACAATTTCAAAATGAGTATGATTTCATACTCGATCTCAAATGAGTATCTGAATTTACACGCGAACTGAAATCGAGTATGAAATCATTCACATTTTCAGATCGAGCATGATTTAAATTATGTTTGATTTTTTTTCTTTTCCATAATCGGTTTTTTGTGTACATTTGTAAAAATCGATTCTGGTTTTTTTTTTTGTGAATTGAAAAAATCAACCCAGAATCGGTTTATGAGAGCACGAACATATACCAATTCTGGTTTGATTTTTAAAATAAAATAAAATAAATAAATTCACGTTTTGATGAAGAATCAAGATTTTAGTTTATTTTAATTAAACATCAATTAATCACCCGATTAACGCTAATTAATCAAGGGGTAAATTAGTCATTTTTTAAAATAATTGGATAAGGGGTGTTTTTTTAACTTTTCAATGACCTTTTTTATCATGTAATCGCAGGCCCAAATTAATGGGTATAGGCCTCAATTTAGCCAGGCTTTCTTATTATCAATTTCTAGGCAGATGTCTCTCGTGCATTTGGAGAAATTTGAGGTGCGTCACACATGTAGTCTTGAGTGATATCATGGATTTCTAAACACATAAATTTGAGGTGCACACTGCACAGAGCACGACTAGGATTCTAAGAAAGTAGTCCAAATTAATAAGGTTGAGTGGAAATCTACTCCTAATTTCCTAGAAGGGACGTGCCATCCACTTCAAGTCAACTGGTGGGAATAAAAAATTCAAACTACTTGGTCTTCAAATAAGATCTCCTGCTCATCACTTATCAATACAAGAGTCATTGCTAAAACCGGCTGCACTCATCTTAGATTTTTACAACAGAAATTATGGCAGATATCGTTGGAGTTAATACAAATGATCAAATTAGAGCAAACATCTCTCCTTCAGGTAAGTCTTCGATTATCGAGCTAATCTTTCCTATATATTCTTAGATTGTTAGTAATAATGGTACGGGTTTTCGTTAATTTTTTATTTGAATACAGCTTCGGGCGTGGACGGATTGAACGGTGAGAAAGTAAAAGCTGTGAACTTGGGTAATTGGTTGGTTATTGAAGGATGGATGAAACCTTCACTATTTGAAGGCATTCCAGAAGGAGATATGCTTGTAAGTATTCTTCATTGGGTGGATTTTGTGGGAATTTACTTGTAGTCTTGGTGGTTAATAGCTGGTTCTCCCTCGGAATTTAATATGCAGGATGGAGCGAAGGTTCGGTTCAAATCCCTGAGCTCAAATAAGTACGTAAGTGCAGAGGATGGAGGGAGTTCCGGCGTCGTCACCGTAGACAGGGAAGTAGCTAGTAATTGGGAAACCTTCAGAGTAAGATGTACAGCCACAAAGAATAAATATGTCGTTCTGAAATGTGTTGGAGATCATTTAAGTAGCTACTCTCTGTTATATTGCAGTTATGGAGAGTGTCTCAATCGGAATTTCAGTTTCGGACACATAATGGACAATTCCTATCCTGTGGTGGAGAAGGGGCTTCTGTCTCCGTAACATCAAATTACCCGTCTTCGACAGAAACCTTTTCTATTGTAAGGAGTAGCAATGATCGAGTTCATATAAAACTATCTAGCGGTACCTGTTTGCAGGTATGATAGTACTCTGATCAGCCATTTAAAGTTTCGGGTGTTGTTGTAATAATTCATATATGATATTTTTGAGTTTTTAGGTGTCTTCTGGAAATGAGCTCAAAGCAGACTATATAGGGATCCCAGATTGGGAAGATAATGCAGCCACATTTGAGATGACTTTTGAAGGTGGAAAGGTCATGCTTGGAGAGTACCAGCTGACCAATGGGTATGGATATGAAAAGGCGACAGAAGTACTCAATGTAAGTTCCTGTATGAATAGTAATTAATCGATGTTAAAAATAACTGCTTGCATCGACCATGAAAAGTTATAACATAAGTACTGATGCTAATGACTTAGTACATGTGATAGAATTTGCATTTGGTCCAAGCCTTTGGGTGAAAGGGACATGGTGAAATATGAATGGCCTTTATTTTAAATTACTTGAACTGTAGGAACATTGGAGCAGCTATATTACACAAGCAGACTTTCAGTTTCTTAGCGAAAACGGTATAAACACCGTGAGGATTCCTGTTGGGTGGTGGATTGCTCAAGATCCCAACCCACCGGCTCCTTATATTGGGGGAAGTTTGGCAGCTCTTGATAATGCATTCAAATGGGCACAGTGGGTCTCGCTTTCCTTATTTTCCTCTAATCATCGTCCGTAGTATTTCTAACACTGGTGAATAATTGCCTTCATAACTTCTCTTGCAGGGAGTATAACATTAAATGCATAGTCAACCTTCATGCAGTTATTGGTTCCCAAAACGGGTGGGAGCACAGCGCTAGTCGAGACGGTTCTGTGGATTGGGGAACATCTGATGAAAACATCCAGCAAAGCCTTGACGTGATAGAATTTCTAGCTTCAAGGTAAAATACGTTAATCTTTAAATACAACTACTCTTGTACCGGTCGTAACGTGAATGTCATATCCTTCATTTGCAGATATGGAAGCCATCCTGCTCTATTGGGGATTCAACTTTTGAATGAACCAAAATCTTCTGAAGTTCCCTTCCATATCTTACATGATTACTACTCAAAGGGATACAATATTGTGAGGAAATATTCAGCTGCAGCTTATGTAATTATGTGTCAGTTTGTTGACACAGACCCAACGGAGCTTTATCATGCCATTGCCAAAATGGGTTTATCAAACGTAGTGCTGGATTTGCACTTCTACAATCTCTTTCATCCACAATTTGATACGATGGGCTCAACTGAGAATATCGAATTCATAAAAGACAGCAGGAAGGCTCAAGTGGATTCCCTAAACACTGCTAATGGCGATGGTCCACTAGTTTTTATTGGTAAGACTTGTTAACTTGTGTTTATTGGAAGTTCGCATGTATAAACTGCTAGTTTCAATCCTGCTTATGTTAAAAAAGACGTATAGCTTGTTCTTAGCAACATTAAAAACTGGTCACTACAGGGGAGTGGGTGAATGAATGGAGCTTTAGAGACGGTTCTGAGGAGAATTATCAAGACTTCGGCAGAGCACAGTTAGATGTTTATGGTTCAGCTTCTTTTGGATGGGCATATTGGTCATTCAAGAATGTTAATGATCATTGGAGTCTCGAGTGGAACATCAAGAACAAAATCATGCAGTTATAGGTAGAAAATACATCAATTTGTAGTAGTAGTTAAAGTGTTATTTTATTTTATGCAACTCTGCTCAACTTCTTATGTACTTCGTCAGTAGGTCGAAAAACTTCACCCTGGAAAGGATATCGATTCATTTGATGCTCGTAACTCATCCTAAGCAATTTGTGGTTATTTGAATTGGCAAGAAGAAGATATTTAAACTTGTCCAAAAATTGTAATACAATAAAACCTCTTTATAAGAGAAAACTTTATATATAAGTCGTGGAGTGTATGGTCCCTGTTTGTGTCCGTTTTTACTGTACAATTGTAATAAGTTGTTTTTACTGTATAATTGTAATAATTTCGGTGTGAACCATTTGCGCACATTATATGTTGCATCGGAGAAGATGAAGTAAAGAAAATATTGCAGCATATAAATTTTATACCGTGTTATACACATTCTAAATCCATGTATAAGTGTGTGTCACCTTATTACTAAGGTTCCACGATAAAGCCTGGCCTCATAAACGACTAAACGAGCACATCTACAGAAAATAAGACGAAAGTACTCGATGGACGATTTCAAGGCAAAGTGCATTTCCAACTTGAGACAGAGTCTTGAAGTCAGATTCGGCACACAGAGGAAACAACCAATATAATTTAGTAAAATCATTGTAGGATCAAGCAAGAGAGAAGAGAGCACACGCGGAAGCAAATAAACGACTACATTGATAATCAAATTCGATGTACAATTCTTATGGCTCAATAATATTTTTAGAGATAACCTTCATCTCAAACCCTGATAGTTATGCTTATCCAAGTGTTTTAAAACAACTCAACAACGTCAAATTCAGTGGGTTACTCAATGTACATCAACATAAGAAGATTCATACTCATTTGATCAATGGGTTTAGATTTGATGTTGTTGTTGCTAGTGCACTTGTTGCCACGTTTGTGACACTAGCGACCCTATAGGTGGATGGCACCTGCAAGACTTCAGGTTCCTATTGCTGTTGTTGTTGCCAGTTGCCACTTTTCCTGCTAGACTAAAACTGCAAGAGATGTTTTCTTGTCTCATGTTAGAGCGTTAGGTTTACGTAGATGGTAATGGATGTCTCTATATTTATTTCATTTTATTTTTAAAGACATGATGATCGTAGATGCATATGTTTTATGGATATTTATTAATAATCAATACAATTTGATAGTGGATCATTGTTATGATTAATATTTTCTTATGGGCATGGATATACACGCTGACATTGGTGCATAGAGAATGCATTATGTCAAAACTTGATTAATATGTCACCTGGTATGGACTGGCTTACTCACATAAGCAGTCACCTTTTGGCGCTAAGGAGAGCGAGCAAAGATGAGATGATGCATCGCCTTGGCAATACCAAGATGAGATCTATATAGTGAAGATCGATGATGAATATACCTACTGTTCATTATACCTTAAAGGATAGCCAAATAAGAAATCTCTTTCACGGCTGTTGATGGTGGATTTTAGACAAGGGGTAAAATCGTAAAATCCCATGACCTAGTGTTACCCGCAACACATTAACTAAGAGCAATTAACTCAGTGTAAATAATTAATAGGGGTATTTTTTCAAAATACCCAGATTAGGGTTTTCAACACGTAACCCTAATTCCAAAACCAAGCCGCATATCTGCGCACCATGGCAACCATGCCAAACCAAGCCGCACCACGCGCACCATGGCAACCATGCCAAACCAAGCCGCATATCGCGCACCATGGCAACCATGCCAAACCAAGCCGCACCCCGCGCACCATGGCAACCATGCCAAACCAAGCCGCATATATCGCGCACCATGGCAACCATGCCAAACCAAGCCGCACTGCGCACCATGGCAACCATGCCAAACCAAGCCGCATCATTGCGCACCATGGCAACCATGCCAAACCAAGCCGCATCTCGCGCACCATGGAAACCATGCCAAACCAAGCCGCACTCTGCGCACCATGGCAACCATGCCAAACCAAGCCGCATATCGCGCACCATGGCAACCATGCCAAACCAAGCCGCTCTGCGCACCATGGCAACCATGCCAAACCAAGCCGCATATCGCGCACCATGGCAACCATGCCAAACCAAGCCGCACTCTGCGCACCATGGCAACCATGCCAAACCAAGCCGCACCTCGCGCACCATGGCAACCATGCCAAACCAAGCCGCATATCGCGCACCATGGCAACCATGCCAAACCAAGCCGCACTCTGCGCACCATGGCAACCATGCCAAACCAAGCCGCATACTGGGCACCATGGCAACCATGCCAAACCAAGCCGCACTCTGCGCACCATGGAAACCATGCCAAACCAAACCGCACCCTGCGCACCATGGCAACAACGCCATATTTCCGAGCCGCTATGCCTTTGGCCCACGCCTAAACATAGCGCCTAGGTTCGCAAGACTTGCAACTAGGTCAACATGGCCGCACGTGCCATTGGCACATGCCAACACGTGCCGCAAGCCGTATTTATAAGCCGCTATGCCTTTGGCCCACGCTAAACATAGCGCCCTAGGTTTGCAAGACTTGCAACTAGGTCAACATGGCCGCACGTGCCATTGGCACATGCCAACACGTGCCGCAAGCCACATTTTCGAGCCGCTATGCCTTGGCCCACGCCAAACATAGCGCCCTAGGTTTGCAAGACTTGCAACTAGGTCAACATGGCCGCACGTGCCATTGGCACATGCCAACACGTCGCCGCAAGCCGTATTTCTAAGCGCTATGCCTTTGGCCCACGCTAAACATAGCGCCCAGGTTTGCAAGACTTGGAACGTGCCATTGGAACATGCCAACACGTGCCATTGGCACATGCCAACATGTGCCGCAAGCCATATTTCTAAGCCGCTATGCCTTGGGCCCACGCCAAACATAGCGCCCTAGGTTTGCAAGACTTGCAACTAAGTCAACATGGCCGCACGTGCCATTGGCACATGCCAACACGTCCGCAAGCCATATTTCCGAGCCGCTATGCCTTTGGCCCACGCCAAACATAGCGCCCTAGGTTTGCAAGACTTGCAACCAGGTCAACATGGCCGCACGTGCCATTGGCACATGCCAACACGTGCCGCAAGCCATATTTCCGAGCCGCTATGCCTTTGGCCCACGCCAAACATAGCGCCCTAGGTTTGCAAGACTTGCAACTAGGTCAACATGGCCGCACGTGCCATTGGCACATGCCAACACGTGCCGCAAGCCATATTTCTAAACCGCTATGCCTTTGGCCCACGCCAAACATAGCGCCCAAGGTTTGCAAGACTTGCAACTAGGTCAACATGGCCGCACGTGCCATTGGCACATGCCAACACGTGCCGCAAGCCATATTTCCGAAAGCCGCGATGCCTTTGGCCCACGCCAAACATAGCGACCTAGGTTTGCAAGACTTGTAACTAGGTCAACATGGCCGCACGTGCCATTGGCACATGCCAACATGTGCCGAAAGCCATATTTCTAAGCCGCTATGCCTTGGGCCCACGCCAAAAACATAGCGCCCTAGGTTTGCAAGACTTGCAACTAAGTCAACATGGCCGCACGTGCCATTGGCACATGCCAACACGTGCCGCAAGCCAGTATTTCTAAGCCGCTATGCCTTTGGCCCACGCTAAACATAGCGCCCTAGGTTTGCATGACTTGCAACTAGGTCAACATGGCCGCACGTGCCATTGGCACATGCCAACACGTGCCGCAAGCCACATTTCGAGCCGCTATGCCTTTGGCCCACGCCAAACATAGCGCCCTAGGTTTGCAAGACTTGCAACTAGGTCAACATGGCCGCACGTGCCATTGGCACATGCCAACATGTGCCGCAAGCCGTATTTCTAAGCCGCTATGCCTTTGGCCCACGCTAAACATAGCGCCCCATGCCAACACGTGCCGCAAGCCATATTTCTAAGCCGCTATGCCTTGGGCCCACGCCAAACATAGCGCCCTAGGTTTGCAAGACTTGCAACTAGGTCAACATGGCCGCACGTGCCATTGGCACATGCCAACACGTGCCGCAAGCCATATTTCCGAGCCGCTATGCCTTTGGCCCACGCCAAACATAGCGCCCCTAGGTTTGCAAGACTTGCAACTAGGTCAACATGGCCGCACGTTCCATAGACACATGCCAACACGTGCCGCAAGCCATATTTCCGAGCCGCTATGCCTTTGGCCCACGCCAAACATAGCGCCCTAGGTTTACAAGACTTGCAACTAGGTCAACATGGCCGCACGTGCCATTGGCACATGCCAACACGTGCCATTGGCACATGCCAACACGTGCCACAAGCCAAATTTCCGAGCCGCTATTCCTTTGGCCCACGCCAAACATAGCGCCCTAGGTTTGCAAGACTTGCAACTAGGTCAACATGGCCGCACGTGCCATTGGCACATGCCAACACGTGCCGCAAGCCATATTTCTAAACCGCTATGCCTTTGGCCCACGACCAACACATAGCGCCCTAGGTTTGCAAGACTTGCAACCAGTCAACATGGCCGCACGTGCCATTGGCACATGCCAACACGTGCCGCAAGCCATATTTCCTAAGCCGCTATATGCCTTTGGCCCAAGCCAAACATAGCGACCTAGGTTTGCAAGACTTGCAACTAGGTCAACATGGCCGCACGTTCCATTGGCACATGCCAACACGTGCCGCAAGCCATATTTCTAAGCCGCTATGCCTTGGGCCCACGCCAAACATAGCGCCCTAGGTTTGCAAGACTTGCAACCAGGTCAACATGGCCGCACATGCCATTGGCACATGCCAACACGTGCCGCAAGCCAACTTCCAAATGCCTTTGGCCCACGCCAAACATACCTAGGCTTGCAAGACTTGCAACCAGGTCAACATGGCCGCACATGCCATTGGCACATGCTAAACACACACGCCGGTAGCCTAACTTGCAAACCGTGCAACCTACCACCAAGGCATTCCACACATGCCAAACACACACGCTGGTAGCCTAACTTGCAATCGTGCAACCTACCACCAAGGCATTCCGCACATGCCATTGGCACATGCCAAACACACACGCTGGTAACCTAACTTGCAAATCGTGCAACCTACCACCAAGGCATTCCGCATATGCCATTGGCACATGCCACACGCGCCACTAGCAGCGCCACTTGCACTCAAGATGCAACCAACACTCGAGACATCAACACAAACCGGGGATGCTTCTTTAGGTTTTGGTTTGGCGGTCACAAGATGCAAACAGACACTACGCTCACATTAAGAAAGCGTGAAAAGGAATAAAGCGGTCAAATAAAAGAGGAAATAATGGTGAAAAACGTTTTCACCTATTAAACCATGCGGTTACCACCTCCTCCCATTATTTCACCCTTTACTCTCTTCCTTCATGAGGCCTGTGGTATGTTTCAATCTCGACTTGTATAAATAGGTCTTACCTATTTCCACCGCACAACAAGTCTCGGTCAGAGAAATACACTACACTTACACTCTCGTAAAGGCAACTTTGCAAGCTCTCCCAAAAGCTTCTATCTCTTGCAAGCTTCCTAAGCTTTCACTTTCCGATACAAGTCGAGATACTACTCTCCTCAACACCTTTCTTTGCTTCCCTCCCCAAATCAACCCATCTCCTCCACTTTGTGACCGAAGCAAGTCCGGGAACGGCCATTTCTTGGTTTAGGCCGGACTTGGCGAATCGATCTCTCGAATCTACAAAGTGCTCACGTGCAGCACATTTGTTTAGGGTTTGAATCAATTTCTCACTCACCCACCGAAATTACCGAAATCGCCAGTAAACGATTTTCACCCATAAACAATTGGCGACCATACGGAGGATTGATCTATCGGCCACAATATCGATTGTCGATCTCGTTCTTCGACCCGAGATGTCAAGATGGTAGGGGAAGGCGACTCAATCCGACTCAACTACCGGGACGACCTTAAGTTACTAGTTGTAAAACTACACAAGAAAACTGGGACTTGTCAAGATGATATTACTCAATCGCCGAAGATGCTACCAGCGATTGGGGACTTGGGCGATGTTACCAAAGAAAGCCGCCAGCAAAACCGCCTTTTACATTGAGAGGAGCGTGTTCGCAAAACCTATGAAGTGAGTAAATTCAGATCGGGCAAGATATACAATCTATTTTTAGGTTCTTAGTAAAACCGTCATACTACCGAGTCTTGTGCCTATTGCTAGCACACACTTTCATAAAAGCAATATTCCTTTCCCAAAACATAATCAAAGTTATATTATCAAAACCATTCATCCCTTAAATAATCCAATACCCTAAAAAGCTACCAATTGCCTATCAAAGATCAAGTTTTGAACCAGGACATCCAATATGTCTTTCGAAAAAAAAAAAAAAAGAACCTAAATGAAAGTTTAACGAGAAACGTTCAAGCAAAATCGTCCAACAAAGTCTGCTCTTCTTGGAAAAAGTCAACTTTGCGTCTTCGAGAGCCGCTCTCTTCATAGTCAACATCTTGGAAAGCTTTTCGAGTTCCATCTCCTCGTCGGGCAATCTCCTCGGCGGAAAGGCTTTCGATTGCTGCATCTTTCAACTTTTGGATCTCAGCAAGGCCTTCGAGAAACCACGAAGTGTTGAACTCCTTTGCTAAGCACACGTCGCGATGGTGCTCCCAGTCGGCGATAACGTCTTGTAAACGGTGTGACCAAATCACCCCACGCATATCCTCGATGGAAGATAAAGCCTCTTCCACACGCTTAACCAAAGACAAATCGACTAGCGACTTTCTTGGTTGTAGCCATATGTCCGTGCTTCTCCTGCATTCGGTGTACAACGCCTCATGCTTAGCCTAAGACGCTAAAGCCGCCAACCAAGACATGACCTCGGATAAGGAACCAAGTAGAGGGGATCAAAATGGCGCCTGCAAGTGGCCTCACGACTCGCAAAGGGTCTTCTTCCATGTCTACGGCAACAACCATCATAGAATCATCCACCGTTTGAACCATGTCTGTGCCCGGCAATTGGCTAACCCCCATCTCTAAGTCACCGGCGGTGGTCACCAAAGGCAAGTTTTCGTGTGACTCCACCCCAGTAATCGTCCTCCGAATCGGATTCCTCCCGCAAACTTGAGTTAGACATTTTTCAAAAGAAGAAACAAAGAAGAAGGAAGAAAAGAAACGCGAAACTCACCGAACCACTTCCCGAAAGAAGAACCAGTCTTTGCCGCTGAGGAATCACTCTCACTTGTTGAACTTTCTTCTTTCTCCGACTCATCACCGCTATGAGAAGGCTCAATACTCGCCGGAGTTCCTTGAAGAAATTGCTGTCTCCTCGGCAACGTGCAAGAGCAAATGAAAGCATTAACACTACCGAAGCCCTCAAGGAAACAAGACACATGTTCTCAGCCGAAATTCACGTGTTTTGAGACAAACCAATGAAGAGGCGACGCATATACCGGTTATTGGAAGAATCGAAAGACACAAGACCCGTGGTAGGATCTTGTGAAACCGTCCGAACCCGCCAAAGACAAGGTTCTTCGTTCTCCGTTCCTTGGCACGGGGCTTTCCGACCTGCTAGGCAACTTTCGCTTGGGATCTCTCAACATTGGATACTCCTTCGTAACTAGCGGGGAAGGTTTGCAACGAATGTTCTCCACCACGTTATTCACAAAATCTCGGATCATAGTAAACTCGTCGCACCCAAACTCGTTATAGCCGAAGGTCGTCGGGTTACTCTTTCCATTTGAAAGAAGGAAAGACGGATACCCGTCTTAAGGACATCAAGCGCCAAGGGCGACACGCAATGAATCCTTAGGGATCACTGGCCGTAAACAAGAGGCACCCCTTGATCGAAACCCATGTGACGAGCAAAAGACGGCCAATATTGTGCAAAAGCGGCTATCCTGGAAAGACCCCACGAAAAAAAAGACGGCATATAACCGAGCAAGAAGCTTTGGATGAACAGTTTTCACCAACGCTCAAATCGTCATCGAAGACAAAGACATGAGCGGAGCGAAGCAAAAGTGTCAATTTGAGTCACCGACTTATGGACCGGACACCATGGACGAAAATTGATTTCATGCAACTTATCAAGAAAACTAGCCAAGCTCACGCCAACCCTTGGACGCCTGTTCACCCATCGAAGAATCGGGAGCCACCCCAACTCACGGAAGCGAAGGCAACAGTTTCTGAGCATACTTCTCAAAGTGCTCCCATAGCCGACTTTAAAAGCAACGTGCACATATGAATCCACTTTCATGAAACCGTTCAAACTCGCATGTTCGCAACTAGGTGATCCAGATGCACATACGGGAACCAAGGAACATCTTGCCAATGGGAAGAACTTCACCCTTTGCCAACTTCACAAAGAATCGCCAACAACTCGGGTCTTATTCCTTCTTGCCGTAACCGTCATCAAAAATGTCTCTAGACAACCAGAGAGAGCCAAAAATGCTGCGACATGAAGATCACCGCTTATTTTCGTGCTCCAACTCGTCCGGAAACCATTGAGATATCCACCAACCGTAAGGGCACCTTTCATCCTCTTTCCGCGCAGAGTCATTCGACTTCGCAATGGAGTCTTTCCGAGCGAAATCCCCCAACTTAGTGGCCAGGTCATCCCGCATCTTCACCTCGCTTTCAGATAATTGGATTCTAAGATTCCCGCCATCGGAAGATTCAAAGCAAGAGAGCCACACTCTCCAAGGAGAAAGTTAACTCACCCCATCTACATATGATTGTATAGGTGTCCGAACACCATCCTGGAGATGAAAGCAACCAAGCCTCGGGATGTCCTTCCTAACTGGAGATTTACCGAGGTCTTGACAAAGATCAATGACCCGCGCTCGAGTCAAGTTGGTATTTATATGCTCCTTGCTCACCATGAACTCAACCCATCCGTCAAAAGAACGCAATGGACTTTGACACATCCCGAAGTCAATGTTGGAAGAGGAATATACCCTTTTTATGAAGACAGAATGAATGGTGCTCTTCGGGCGAACCGAACGTGTCTTCCCCGTCATCCTCACCAGGTTAGCAAAATTGGCACGAAACCTGGGTGATTCTTCCGAAGGGGCGAGGGCTCTAGTGAAGAATTCATCATCTATGTTCGGCTTGGAATTATGAGCATCCTTCGACGAAGTGAAATTTGTTTTAGGTAACATCTTATCGAATTCCTTCACAACAATTTGGTAATAAGATATCTGCACAAAACAAACGGAGAAAGGCGAAGTTATTTCTCTGACACATAATCGTACCCAACAAAAAAAAAAAAAAAAAAAAAAGAGGAAGGAGGACGTATTTTATTCGAGTTCAAGTCTATATACGCAGTATTTTCTTCGGGTTCGAGACTATATACGCGGCATTCTATACGGGTACAAGTGTGTCTACAGTATCCTTCTTCGGGTTCAAAAATATATATGGAGCATTTTTTCTATTGGTTCAAAACTGCGCGCGATACTTCTTTCAAGAAGCAAAATCATATATACAATATTTCCTGCGGGTTCGAAGTCATATGAAGCATATACATGATCGAAATTCTTCTTCGGCTCAATTCATATTATATACATGGTTCTCTACGGGTTCAAAATACACACGCAGATTTTCTTCAGGGTTCAAATATTTCTTTCAGGACCGAAAATTCATATATGCAATATTTCCCACGGGTTCAAACAATATATGCAGTATTCCCTTGTTTGCATACGTACTATATTTTCTACAAGAGGCACGCCAAGGAATCATATGCAAGGATTGTGGAAGCGCCTACTTTTAAGGTGTATACCTATATAAAAAAAAAAGAGAGAAAGAAGAGTACTCGAAGACATACCTGGAAGCTGGTTTCTCTTTGCCGCTAGTATGAAAAGAGGAAAGAATAAAGCGCAGTATGGGGAGAAAGGGGCTTTTATATATATATATATATACATATATAGGCGTGAAAGACTTTGAAATAGGGAAGGATTCCCCTTTCACCAAAATCACGGGTGTAAGAAGCGGGCCCACAAAGGGTGCGACTTCCCAATGCCGCCCAAGTCACGCCTGCAAGCATAGTTTCCAAGATTGGACCAGACCCACCAATTGCGCCTACCTCCCAACGGTCGCCCAAGTCACGCCCGCAAGCATGGTTTCCAAGATTAGACCGACTTCCCAATGCCGCCCAAGTCACGCCGCAAGCATGGTTTCCAAGATTAGACCGACTTCCCAATGCCGCCCAAGTCACGCCTGCAAGCATGGTTTCCAAGATTAGACCGACCTCCCAATGGTCGCCCAAGTCACGCCTGCAAGCATGGTTTCCAAGATTAGACCGACCTCCCAATGGTCGCCCAAGTTGCAAGCATGGTTTCCAAGATCGACCGACCTCCCAATGGTCGCCCAAGTCACGCCCGCAAGCATGGTTTCCAAGATTAGACCGACCTCCCAATGGTCGCCCAAGACACGCCCGCAAGCATGGTTTCCAAGATTAGACCGGCCCCACCAATTGCGCCAACTTCCCAACGTCGCCAAGCTGCACCGGCCCACCAATTGTGCAGACCTCCCGATTTGTGCAAAACTACCAGAGGCAAAGATTCGAAATCCTACTTATAAAAGGTCAGACAAGCCTCCTTCAATTTTCTTTATGGTTTGTTGTTAATAGTTTGTCACCATCTTATGCTTACCTCGCAACAAAGCCCCTGTTCCGAGCTAAGCAGGGGACTTAATGTTGATGGTGTATTTTAGACAAGGTAAAATCGTAAACCCCATGACCTAGTGTTACCCGCAACACATTAACTAAGAGCATTTAACTCGGTGTAATAATTAATAGGGGTATTTTTTCAAAATACCAGATTAGGGTTTTCAACAAAGAACCCTAATTCCAAAACCAAGCCGCATACTGCGCACTATGGCAACCATGCCAAACCAAGCCGCACTCTGCGCACCATGGCAACCATGCCAAACCAAGCCGCATCATCGCGCACCATGGCAACCATGCCAAACCAAGCCGCACCCCGCGCACCATGGCAACCATGCCAAACCAAGCCGCATATGCAGCACCATGGCAACCATGCCAAACCAAGCCGCACCTCGCGCACCATGGCAACCATGCCAAACCAAGCCGCATACTGCGCACCATGGCAACCATGCCAAACCAAGCCGCATCATCGCGCACCATGGAAACCATGCCAAACCAAGCCGCAGACATCGCGCACCATGGCAACCATGCCAAACCAAGCCGCACATCGCGGCACCATGGCAACCATGCCAAACCAAGCCGCACATCGCGCACCATGGCAACCATGCCAAACCAAGCCACACTCGCGCACCATGGCAACCATGCCAAACCAAGCCGCATATCGCGCACCATGGCAACCATGCCAAACCAAGCCGCACTCGCGCACCATGGCAACCATGCCAAACCAAGCCGCATATCGCAAGACCATGGCAACCATGCCAAACCAAGCCGCACACGCGCACCATGGCAACCATGCCAAACCAAGCCGCACTCGCGCACCATGGCAACCATGCCAAACCAAGCCGCATCATCGCGCACCATGGCAACCATGCCAAACCAAGCCGCACTGCTCATTGGCACCATGGCAACCATGCCAAACCAAGCCGCATATCGCGCACCATGGCAACCATGCCAAACCAAGTCGCACTCGCGCACCATGGCAACCATGCCAAACCAAGCCGCACCTGCGCACCATGGCAACAACGCCATACTTCCAAGCCGCTATGCCTTTGGCCCACGCCAAACATAGCGCCCTTTGCAAGACTTGCAACTAGGTCAACATGGCCGCACGTGCCATTGGCACATGCCAACACGTGCCGCAAGCCATATTTCTAAGCCGCTATGCCTTTGGCCCACGCTAAACATAGCGCCCTAGGTTTGCAAGACTTGCAACTAGGTCAACATGGCCGCACGTGCCATTGGCACATGCCAACACGTGCCGCAAGCCACATTTCCGAGCCGCTATGCCTTTGGCCCACGCCAAACATAGCGCCCTAGGTTTGCAAGACTTGCAACTAGGTCAACATGGCCGCACGTGCCATTGGCACATGCCAACACGTGCCGCAAGCCGTATTTCTAAGCCGCTATGCCTTTGGACCACGCTAAACATAGCGCCCTAGGTTTCCAAGACTTGCAACTAGGTCAACATGGCCGCACGTGCCATTGGCACATGCCAACACGTGCCGCAAGCCGTATTTATAAGCCGCTATGCCTTTGGCCCACGCTAAACATAGCGCCCTAGGTTTGCAAGACTTGCAACTAGGTCAACATGGCCGCACGTGCCATTGGCACATGCCAACACGTGCCGCAAGCCACATTTCCTAAGCCGCTATGCCTTTGGCCCACGCCAAACATAGCGCCCTAGGTTTGCAAGACTTGCAACTAGGTCAACATGGCCGCACGTGCCATTGGCACATGCCAACACGTGCCGCAAGCCATATTTCTAAGCCGCTATGCCTTTGGCCCACGCTAAACATAGCGCCCTAGGTTTGCAAGACTTGCAACTAGGTCAACATGGCCGCACGTGCCATTGGCACATGCCAACACATGCCGCAAGCCATATTTCTAAGCCGCTATGCCTAGGGCCCACGCCAAACATAGCGCCCTAGGTTTGCAAGACTTGCAACTAGGTCAACATGGCCGCACGTGCCATTGGTACATGCCAACACGTGCCGCAAGCCATATTTCCGAGCCGCTATGCCTTTGGCCCACGCCTAAACATAGCGCCCCTAGGTTTGCAAGACTTGCAACTAGGTCAACATGGCCGCACGTGCCATTGGCACATGCCAACACGTGCCGCAAGCCATATTTCGAGGCCGCTATGCCTTTGGCCCACGCCAAACATAGCGCCCTAGGTTTGCAAGGCTTGCAACTAGGTCAACATGGCCGCACGTGCCATTGGCACATGCCAACACGTGCCGCAAGCCATATTTCTAAGCTGCTATGCCTTTGGCCCACGCCAAACATAGCGCCCTAGGTTTGCAAGACTTGCAACTAGGTCAACATGGCCGCACGTGCCATTGGCACATGCCAACACGTGCCGCAAGCCATATTTCAAAACCGCTATGCCTTTGGCCCACGACCAACATAGCGCCCTAGGTTTGCAAGACTTGCACCAGGTCAACATGGCCGCACGTGCCATTGGCACATGCCAACACGTGCCGCAAGCCATATTTCCGAAGCCGCTATGCCTTTGGCCCACGCCAAACATAGCGCCCTAGGTTTGCAAGACTTGCAACTAGGTCAACTTGGCCGCACGTGCCATTGGCACATGCCAACACGTGCCGCAAGCCATATTTATAAGCCGCTATGCCTTGGGCCCACGCCAAACATAGCGCCCTAGGTTTGAAAGACTTGCAAACCAAAGTCAACATGGCCGCACGTGCCATTGGCACATGCCAACACGTGCCGCAAGCCATACTTCCAAGCCGCTATGCCTTTGGCCCATGCCAAACATAGCGCCCTAGGCTTGCAAGACTTGCAACTAGGTCAACATGGCCGCACATGCCATTGGCACATGCTAAACACACACGCTGGTAGCCTAACTTGCAAACCGTGCAACCTACCACCAAGGCATTCCACACATGCCAAACACACACGCTGGTAGCCTAACTTGCAAACCGTGCAACCTACCACCAAGGCATTCCGCACATGCCATTGGCACATGCCAAACACACACGCTGGTAACCTAACTTGCAAACCGTGCAACCTACCACCAAGGCATTCCGTACATGCCATTGGCACATGCCACACGCGCCACTAGCAGTGCCACTTGCACTCAAGATGCAACCAACACTCGATACATCGACACAAACTGGGGGATGCTTCTTTAGGGTTTTGGTTTGGCGGTCACAGCATGCAGCGTACACTACGCTCACATTAAGAAAGCGTGAAAAGGAATAAAGCGGTCAAATAAAAGAGGAAATAATGGTGAAAACGTTTTCACCCATTAAACCATGCGGTGACCACCTCCTCCCATTATTTCACCCTTTACTCTCTTCCTTCATGAGGCAGTGCGTTTCAATCTCGACTTGTATAAATAGGTCTTACCTATTTCCACCGACAACAAGTGTCTCGGTCGAGAAATACACTACACTTACACTCTCGAAAGGCAATTTTGCAAGCTCTCCCAAAAGCTTCTATCTCTTGCAAGCTTCCTAAGCTTTCACTTCTTCGATACAAGTCGAGATACTACTCTCCTCAACACCTTTCTTTGCTTCCTCCCCAAATCAACCCTTCTCCTCCACTTTGTGACCGAAGCAAGTCCGGAACGGCCATTTCTTGGTTTAGGCCGGACTTGTACACAGATCGATCTCTCGAATCTACAAAGTGCTCACGTGCAGCACATTTGTTTAGGGTTTGAATCAATTTCTCACTCACCCATCGAAATTTTCGAAATCAGCAGAAACGATTTTCACCCATAAACAACGGCGCTTGTTGAAAGCGAGCAGTTAGAAATTTCGGATTAGGCGCAAGAGTTGCGACTAAGTCAAGATTTGTAGAGTGTAAGAGTTTGTGACATATACTTGTGTAGACAAGTAAAACTCCACTCTAGCGCGTTTTCATATTATGCGTGCTTGCGACCACTACGGAGGTGTGAAAATCGTTCCCTGCTTTTCTCACCATGTGAGTCCGTATTATAATTAGATTATACACGGGTAACCTTATGACTTTTGACTTTGTTATTGAGTATAGATTCGATGATTGCTACTTTAGTATGTGTCTTGTGGCCATGGATGATCCGGCTTAAAGGGTACATATCTGGGAAAGCAGTTGATTCTGAAACTTCATGGCAATAGGGCGAGAGAAAGGTCATCAAACTCATGAATGTTTATATTCACAGTCGACAACTTGAGTTGCCTTGCTTGAGTGGCAACACAAGTGTGAATGTATTTACAATAAGCTAACATGAGGGTTAGACTAGCTCTACGAGGGATCAGAGTAGTCTAGACCAATGAGATTTTGATGGACCTATGATACTACGAGATACAAACATTTTTTTAAAAGGGTTGATGTCTCTATGCTGATATTGAGCTGCTAGTATGGAGCTCCAAAAATGCAGGTACCTCGACGGTCGCACGGGCTATGTACTAATATGAACTTTTTTCTCCTAATGGTAACTCTCTTTAGGTATAGAGTTACCACTTTTCTTATAGTAAACTTATGTGTGATATTGGTGGAATCACGTATCCATTTACACATATGCTAGAGATGTTTATATAGGTTCCAAACCCTAAGGAATATGGAACCCTACCGGGCTTGCCACATACAATATGGACGACCATATACGGATCCAACCCGAATATCTAACAAAAACAAAGGGCCTTGATTATTGCCTCATATAAATTCTTGCCTCATAAATTTTACTTGTGAAGTAAGGCAATTTTTAACAATAAATCCTATATAAACCTATATAAACCCTCATAAGAGCTTCTCCAATGGTTGATGTGTGTGTTTCATCTGTGGCAACATAGTTAAGACATGCTCTTGAAATAAAATTTCTATATAAGATTATAATTTCCTAAATATGAGTAAAAAATAAACATCTCGAACCCATAAATTATAAATCTTTCCCATTGAGTATGTGTCGTTTAATGATTGACTAAAATCATTTCTATATTTATTATTGCATTGATTTTATGGAAAAATGGTGAGGTGGATGCGAAGACATTGTGTAAGTGAATGTCTAGTTTTAGACATTGGCTTTGACATCCTCTACCTAAAACTATGCCACCTCATCTACACATTGGTTTAAGAAGTTAGGGTTGGAGAAGATTTTAGAAAATTATGAATGTCTATCTGTTTATGGGTAAAAATCGTTTCTGCCGATTTCGGTAAATTCGGTAGGTGAGTGAGAAACTGGTTCAAACCCTAAACAAATGTGCTGCATGTGAGCACTTTATAGATTCGAGAGATCAATCTGTACAAGTCCGGCCTAAACCAAGAAATGGCCGTTCCAGACTTGCTCGGTCACAAAATGGAGGAGAAGGGTTGATTTGGGGAGGGAAGCAAAGAAAGGTGTTGAGGAGAGTAGTATCTCGACTTGTATCAGAAAGTGAAAGCTTAGGAAGCTTGCAAGAGATGAAAGCTTTTTGGGGAGCTTGCAAAGTTGCCTTTCTGAGAGTGTAAGTGTAGTATATTTCTCCTGACCGAGACTTGTTGTCTGGTGGAAATAGGTAAGACCTATTTATACAAGTCGAGATTGAAACGCACCCTGGCCTCATGAAGGAAGAGAGTAAAAGGGTGAAATAATGGGAGGAGGTGGTAACCGCATGGTTTAATGGGCTAAAACGTTTTCACCATTATTTCCTCTTTATTTGACCGCTTTATTCCTTTTCACGCTTTCTTAATGTGAGCGTAGTGTACGCTGCATGCCTGGTGACCGCCAAACCAAAACCCTAAAGAAGCATCCCCCAGTTTGTGTCGATGTCTCGAGTGTTGGTTGCATCTTGAGTGCAACTGGCGCTGCTAGTGGCGCGTGTGGCATGTGCCAATGGCATGTGCGGCCATGTTGGCCTAGTTGCAAGTCTTGCAAGCCTAGGGCGCTATGTTTGGCGTGGGCCAAAGGCATGTGCGGCTTGGAAGTATGGCTTGCGACATGTGTTGGCATGTGCCAATGGCACGTGCTGCCATGTTGACCTAGTTGCAAGTTTTGCAAGCCTAGGGCGCTATGTTTGGCGTGGGCCAAAGGCATAGCGGCTTAGAAATATGGCTTGCGGCACGTGTTGGCATGTGCCAATGGCACGTGCGGCCATGTTGACCTAGTTGCAAGTCTTGCAAACCTAGGGCGCTATGTTTGGCGTGGGCCAAAGGCATAGCGGCTTAGAAATATGGCTTCATGGCACGTGTTCGCATGTGCCAATGGCACGTGCGGGCATGTTGACCTAGTTGCAAGTCTTGCAAACCTAGGGCGCTATGTTTGGCGTGGGCCAAAGGCATAGCGGCTTAGAAATATGGCTTGCGGCACGTGTTGGCATGTGCCAATGGCACGTGCGGCCATGTTGACCTAGTTGCAAGTCTTGCAGACCTAGGGCGCTATGTTTGGCGTGGGCCAAAGGCATAGCGGCTTAGAAATATGGCTTGCGGCACGTGTTGGCATGTGCCAATGGCACGTGCGGCCATGTTGACCTAGTTGCAAGTCTTGCAAACCTAGGGCGCTATGTTTGGCGTGGGCCAAAGGCATAGCGGCTTAGAAATATGGCTTCTGATGGCACATGTGCCAACGCGCCATGTTGACCTAGTTGCAAGTCTTGCAAACCTAGGGCGCTATGTTTGGCGTGGGCCAAAGGCATAGCGGCTCGGAAATATGGCTTGCGGCACGTGTTGGCATGTGCCAATGGCATGTGCGGCCATGTTGACCTAGTTGCAAGTCTTGCAAACCTAGGGCGCTATGTTGGGCGTGAGCCAAAGGCATAGCGGCTCGGAAATATGGCTTGCGGCACGTGTTGGCATGTGTCAATGGCACGTGCGGCCATGTTGACCTAGTTGCAAGTCTTGCAAACCTAGGGCGCAATGTTGGGCGTGGGCCAAAGGCATAGCGGCTTAGAAATATGGCTTGCGACACGTGTTGGCATGTGCCAATGGAACGTGCAGCCATGTTGACCTAGTTGCAAGTCTTGCCAACCTAGGGCGCTATGTTGGGCGTGGGCCAAAGGCATAGCGGCTTAGAAATATGGCTTGCGACACGTGTTGGCATGTGCCAATGGCACGTGCAGCCATGTTGACCTAGTTGCAAGTCTTGCAAGCCTAGGGCGCTATAATTAGCATGGGCCAAAGGCATAGCGGCTTAGAAATATGACTTGCGACACGTGTTGGCATGTGCCAATGGCACGTGCAGCCATATTGACCCTAGTTGCAAGTCTTGCAAGCCTAGGGCGCTATAATTGGCGTGGGCCAAAGGCATAGCGGCTTGAGATTTGGCATTGTTGCCATGGTGCGCAGGTGCGCTTGGTTTGGCATTGTTGCCATGGTGCGCAAAGATCTCTCGGTTTAGCATTATTGCAGCGGGGTGATATGCGGCTTGGCTTGACATTGTTGCCATGGTGGTGCTTGGTTTGGCAGCATTATGCGGTGCAAAAGATGCAGCTTGGTTTGACATTGCTGCCATGGTGCGCAAAAAGATGCGGCTTGGTTTGGCATTGTTGCCATGGTGCGAAGGTGCGCTTGATTTGGCATTGTTGCCATGGTGCGCAGTGGTGCGGCTTGGTTTGGCATTGTTGCCATGGTGCGCAGGTGCGTCTTGATTTGGCATTGTTGCCATGGTGCGCAAAGATGCGGCTTGGTTTGGCATTGCTTTGCCATGGTGCGCAGATCGGCTTGGTTTGGCATTCTTTGCAAGCGCAGGTGCGGCTTGGTTTGGCATTGTTGCCATGGTGCGCAGGGTGCGGCTTGATTTGGCATTGTTTCCATGGTGCGCAGGGTGCGGCTTGGTTTGGCATTGTTGCCATGGTGCGCGCAAAGATGCGCTTGGTTTGGCATTGTTGCCATGGTGCAGGGTGCTATGGTGCTTGATTTTGGAATTAGGTTCTGTGGTTGAAAACCCTAACTGGGTATTTTGAAAAAAAATATCCCTATTAATTATTTACACCCGAGTTAAATGCTCTTAGTTAATGTGTTGCGGGTAACACTAGGTCATGGGGTTTTACGATTTTACCCTTGTCTAAAAACCACCATCAACATTAAGTCCCCCGCTTAGCTTCGGGCAGTGGGCTTTGTTGCGAGGTAAGCATAAGATGGTGACAAACTATTAACAAACAAAACGTAAGGAAAATTGAAGGAGGCTTGTCTCGACCTTTATAACTAGGATTTGGAATCCTTGCCTCTCGGTAGTTTTGCACAAACCGGGAGGCTGGCACAATTGGTGGGCCCGGTGCAGCTTGGGCGACGTTGGGAAGTTGGCGTGAGTTGGGAAACTGAGTGTGCTAGCCGGTGGGACCGGCGTGGAAGTGGGAAGCCGTGCGTGCTTGCACGCGTGACTTGGGCGGCATTGGGAGGTCGGCGCAATTGGTGGGGCTTGGCCCAACTTGGAAACCATGCTTGCGCGGCGTGACTTGGGCGGCATTGAGAAGTCGCAATTGGTGGGGCCGGTCCAACTTGGAAACCATGCTTGCAGGCGTGACTTGGGCGGCATTGGGAAGTCGCACCCTTTGTGGGCCCGTTTCTTACACGCGTGATTTTGGTAAAAGGGAAATCCTTCCCTATTTCAAAGTCTTTCACGCCTATATATATATATATATATATATAAAGCCCCTTTTTCCCCATTCCGCGCTTTATTCTTTCCTCTTTTCATACTAGCGGCAAAGAGAGACCGGCTCCAGGTATGTCTTCGAGTACTTTTCTCTATCCTTTTTTTTTCTTTTCACGTAGGTGTAAACCTTAAGAGTAGGCGCTTCCACAATCCTTGCATATGATTCCTTGGCGTGCCTCTTGTAGAGAATATAGTATGTATGCAACCAAGGGAATACAGCATATATTGTTTGAACCCGTAGGAAATATTGCATATATGAATTTTCGGTCCTGAAAGAAATATTTCAACCTTGAAGAAAATACTGCGTGTGTATTTTGAACCCGTAGAGGATGCTCCGTATATAATTCTGAACCCGAAGAACGATACTGTAGGCGTATTTGAGCCCGTACGAAAAAACTGCATGTGTATTTCGAACCCGTAGAGAACCCTGTATGAATCCCGAAGAAGAATACTGTATATGCTTCATATGACTTCGAACCCCAGGAAATATTGTATATATGATTTTGCTTCTTGAAAGAAGTACCACGCGCGCAGTTTTGAACCAATAGAAAAAATGCTCCATATATATTTTTGAACCCGAAGAAGGATACATCAGACACACTTGTACCCGTATAGAATGCCGCGTATATAGTCTCGAACTCAAGAAAAATCACAGATATAGTCTTGAACTTGAATAAAATACGTCCTCCTACCCTTTTCTCTTTTTTTTTATTGTTGGGTACGATTATGTGTCGTGGAGATAACTTCGCTTTCTCCGTTTGTTTTGTGCGATATCTTATTACCAAATTGTTATGAAGGAATTCGATAAGATGTTACCTTCGAACCAAATTTCACTTCGTCGAAGGATGCTCATAATTCCAAGCCGAACATAGATGATGAATTCTTCACTAGAGCCCTCGCCCCCCTCGGAAGAATCACCAGGTTTCGTGCCAATTTTGCTAACCGGTGGTGAGGATGACAGGAAGACACGTTCGGTTCGCCCTGCAGAGCACCATTCGGTTCTGTCTTCATAAAGGGGTATATTCCTCTTCCAACATTGACTTCAGGATGTGTCAAAGTCCATTGCGTTCTTTTGACAGATGGGTTGAGTTCATGGTGATCAAGGAGAATATAAATACCAACTTGACTCGAGCGCAGGTCATTGATGCTGTCAAGACATCAGTAAATCTCCAGATTAGGAAGGACATCCCAGGCTTGGTTGCTTTCATCTCCAGATGGTGTTTGGACACCCATACAATCATATGTAGATGGGGTGAGATAACTTTCTCCTTGAGAGTGTGGCTCTCTTCTTTGAATCTTCCAAAGAATCGAGAATCTTAGAATCCAATTATCTCGAAAGCGAGGTGAATATGCGGATGACCTGGCCGCTAAGTTGGGGGATTTCGCTCGGAAAGACTCCATTGCGAAGTCGAAGGACTCGCCCGGAAAGAGGATGAAAGGTGCCCTTACGGTTGGTGGATATCTCAATGGTTTCAGGACGAGTTGGAGCATGAATGCAAAGCAAACGATCTTCATGTCGCAAAGATTTTTGGCTCTCGGTTGTCTAGAGACATTTTGATGACGGTTCCGGCAAGAAGGGAATAAGACGAGTTGTTGGCGATTCTTTGTGAAGTTGGCAAATGGTGAAGTTCTTCCCATTGGCAAGTTGTTCCTTGGTTCCCTTTGTATGTGCATCCGGATCACCTAGTTGCGAACATGCGAGTTTCGAATGGTTTCATGAAAGTGGATTCATATGTGCACGTTGCTTTCCGCAAGTCCAGTTATGGGAGCACTTTGAGAAGTATGCTCCAAACCGTTGCCTTCGCTTCCGTGAGTTGGGGTGGCTCCCGAATTCTTCGATGGGTGAACAGGCGTACAAGGGTTGGCGTGAGCTTGGCTAGTTTTCTTGATAAGTTGCATGAAATCAATTTTCGTCCATGGGGTCCGGTCCATAAGTCAGTGACTCAAATTGACACTTTTGCTTCTGCTCCTCTCATGTCTTTGTCTTGATGACGATTTGAGCGTTGGTGAAAACTTTGTTCATCCAAAGTCTTGCCGGTTATATGCCGTCTTTCTTCGTGGGGTCTTTCCAGGATAGTTGCTTACAATATTGACCGTCTTTTGCTTTCGTCACATGGGTTTCGATCAAGGGTGCCTCTTGTTTACCGGCGGTGATCCCTAAGGATTATTGCGTGTCGCCCTTGACACCAGTGTCCTTAAGCCGGTATCCGTCTTTCCTTCTTTCAAATGGGAAGAGTAACTTCGACGACCTTCGACTATAATGAGTTTTGGTGCGACGAGTTTACTATGATCCGAGATTTTGTGAATAACGTGGTGGAGAACGTTCGCTGCAAACCTTCCTGCCAGTGATTCAAGGAGTATCCAATGTTGAGAGATCCTGCGAAGGTTTCTAGCAATTCGAAAGCCCCGAGGCCAAGGAACGGAGAACGAAGAACCGTCTTTGGCGGGTTCCGGACAGTTTCACAAGATCCTCCCACGGCTCTTGTGTCTTTCTGGATTCTTCCAATAACCGGTATGTGTCGCCTCTTCATTGGTTTGTCTCAAAACACGTGAATTTTGGTGAGAATATGTGTCTTGTTTCCTTCGGGGGCTTGGAAGTGTTAATGCTTTATTGCTCTTGCACGTTGCCAGAGACGGCAATTTCTTCAAAGAACTCCAGCAGTATTGAGCCTTCTCATAACGATGATGAGTCAGAGAGAAGAGGGTTCAACAAGTGAGAGTGATTCCCTCCTAGAAAGCAGTGGTACAGTTACATTTCTCGGAAGTGGTTCGGTGAGTTTCGCACTCTTTTCTTTCTTCTTTCTTTCCTCTTTTGGTAAATATGTGACTCAAATTCGCAGGTGGAATCCGGTTAGGAGGATGATTCTGGGGTAGAGCCCACGAAAAACTTGCCTTTGGTGACCGGGTTGGTGACTTGGAGATGGGCGTTAGCCAATTGCGGCACGGATGTGGTTCAAACAATGGATGATTCTCTACGATGGTTCTTTGTCGTAGACATGGAAGAAGACCCCCGCGAGTAGTGAGGCCAGGTGCGTGGGCGCCATTTTGATCCCCGTACTTGGTTCCTTATCCAGTCATGTGTCTTTGGTTGGCGGCTTCAATACGTCTTGGCTAAGCATGAGGCGTTGTACACGAACCGGGAGAAGCACGGATATATGGCTACAAACAAGAAAGTTACTAGTCGATTTGCGCTGGTTAAAGCGTGTGGAAGAGGCTTTATCTTCCATTGAGGATATGCGTGAGGTAACTGGTCACACCGTTTCGAAGACGTTATTGCGAATGGGAGCACCATCGCGACGTGTGCGTAGAAAAGGAGTTCAATACTTCGTGGTTTGTCGAAGGCCTTGCGAGATCCAAAAGTTGAAAGATGCAGAATCAAAGCCTTTCCGCCGAGGAGATTGCACGACAGAGATGGAACTTGGAAAAGCTTTCCAAGATGTTGACTATGAAGAGAGCGGCTCTTGAAGACGCAAAGTTGACTTTTTCCAAGAAGAGCAGACTTGTTGGACGATTTTCCTTGAACGTTTTCTGTTAAACTTTCATTTAGGTTCTTTTTTTCTTTGAAAGACATATTGATGTCCGGGTTCAAAACATGACCTTTGATAGACGGTGGTAGCTTTTAGGGTATTGGATTATTTTCGGGATGAATGGTTTTGGTAATATGACTCGATTATGTTTTGGGAAAAGAATATTGCTTTTATGAAAGTGTGTGCTAGCAATAGGCACAAGACTCAAAGATGACGGTTTTACTAAAAACCTAAAAATAGATTGTATATCTTGATCTGAATTTACTCACTTCATAGGTTTTACGAACACGCCCTCTCCATGTAAAAGGCGGTTTTGATGGCGGTTTTGCTGGTAGCATCGCCAGCAAGTCCCCAATCGCCGGTAGCATCTTCGGCGATTAAGTAATATCATCTTCATCAAGTCCCCAGTTTTCTTGTGTAGTTTTTACAACTAGTAACCGGGTCGTCTGGTAGATGAGTCAGATTGAGTCGCCTTCTCCTACCATCTCGACATATGGGTCGAAGAACGAGATCGAAAATCTGATATTGTAGCCGATAGATCAATCCTCCCGCTGTGGTCGCCAATTTTTATGGGTAAAAATAGTTTCTGCCGATTTCGGTAAATTCGGTAGGTGAGTGAGAAACTGGTTCAAACCCTAAACAAATGTGCTTGCCACGTGAGCACTTTTATAGATTCGAGAGATCAATCTGTACAAGTCCGGCCTAAACCAAGAAATGGCCGTTCCAGGACTTGCTTCGGTCACAAAGTGGAGGAGAAGGGTTGATTTGGGGAGGGAAGCAAAGAAAGGTGTTGAGGAGAGTAGTATCTCGACTTGTATCGTAAAGTGAAAGCTTAGGAAGCTTGCAAGAGATGAAAGCTTGAGATAAATATGTTGGAAGTGCATGAACGCCTGGGTCAACGTTGTGCGAGGCACCACGTTGTAGGTGCCAACAGCGCTAACGGCCTGGTAGGTCAAACGCCGCGCGCAATATACTGGTAGTGGTTTGCACGCTAACGCCGCAAATGAGGTCGCCTGTAGCTGCACTGGCCAGTTAGACTGCGTGGAGCTGGCATGCACATATTAGATATTCAGTTGCAAGTCTGTTTGGCTGTTTAAGGCTGTGCTGGTAGGCATAGCTTCAGCACATTTATGATGCATGTTGAGACAAAGACATCAGAAACACTGCAGGCTATGAGCAGATCTCCAGTTGTAGTTTGAAATTAGGAGGCCATGTCAAGGGCCAGGCAGAGCGTCTTAGAAACATGGCTTATAAGACATAATGTTATTACACACGGCAAGCAGGTTGGAATTTAGTATTGTGGCGTCTGAAACCGAGGTTTATGTTAGCGGACCAGGCAACACCAGGAGGTGGTTTATGGAGATCGTTGCGCGCGCCAATGGCATGGCGCCGTTGACCAGCGTGGAAATGCAATCAGGCGCGAAGCCAGCAATAAAGACATAATGCTGAATACAATGGCACACGGAAGCAAGAAAGGCAGCTATAAGGACCTGGGAATAGGGAAGTCTTACAGAACCAGGGCGCATGGCAGGTTATGGAAGTGAAGGTAGAGAGGCTTTTGGAACATGTGGTTTTATACATCAAGGGCATGTGCCAATGCACATGTGATGTCATAAGCAGATCATAAAGGCTGTGTTTATAGGTGGCGCTAAGAATTACATTTGGCATGTAAGGAAGTGGCTTAGAAATATGACTACACACGTGTTGCATGTGCCATACATGCAAACAGGTTGCATCAGTTGTAAGTCAGGAGTCAGGGCGCTTAGACCATGGGGGCTAAACAGGCGCTGGAGATTTGGCAACATTGTCATGGTACAACAGAAGTGAAGCAGTTTTGGCATTACAGCATGAGGCAGAGATGCTTTGGTTTGGCATTACACATGCATACAGAGTGGCTTGGGCTGGATTGTCACACAGCAGATGGGGCTATTAACATGTTACATATACAAATAGAGATGCGATTTCGTCGGACATCACGCCGCGGCGCGCAAAGACGCTTTTACTTGGTTTGGGCGATTGTTGCTGGTGGCAGGCGCGCTGATTTGGCAATTGCTGGCGGCGGTATGGCGCGTCGGTCAGTAATGGCTGGCGGGAGGTGGTGCTGGCTGATTTGGCATTGTTGCCATGGGCGCAGATGTGGCTGGCTCGGCATTACGTTATGGTGCGTAGTGGAGGCGCATGGTTTGCACGGTCGCCGCAGCAAGACGCGTTTTTGTCAGTGATGTTGCTGGCGGTAATGGTGGTGTACGGATCGCAGGGCACTTGCCACGCGGCGCGCATGAGGCGCCAGTCGGTATTGTTGCGGTGCGCGCACAGATGGCGCTTGCCATATCATACGTGGTACAGCGCTGACGGAATTAGGGTTCTCGTGTTGAAAACCCTAATCTGATATTTTGAAAAAAATACCCCTATTAATTATTTACACCGAGTTAAATGCTCTTAGTTAATGTGTTGCGGGTAACACTAGGTCATGGGGTTTTACGATTTTACCCCTTGTCTAAAAACCACCATCAACACTATCTTACAAGGATTTAGACATTTTCCTTCACATACATTCCATTGGAGAAACTCTAAGTAGTTCGACCATATCTAACAATTTTCCTTGTGAAGTATTGCAAATCCTATATAAACCCTCCCAGAAGTTGATCAATCTCATAAACCCCGACTTAGTTAATCAAAAAAGTAAGAAAATTACGGAGAAGAATCTTTTACGAAAGGCTGGAAAGAATGCAATGGGTTCTCCATTATGCATGCAAATTATGAAGAATCTGTTTCTGAAAGAAGAGTGTAAGGGGAAGAATTTGGCATATTCTCCATTATCGTTCTATACTGCTTTAGGATTATTAGCTTCTGGATCGAAAGGTGAAACACGTAATCATTCTCTTATTGAGTTCTGTTCTCAACTTATGAATTCATTGAATGAAACCCGATCTGATCAGAAACAAACCCAATTATCTCTTGTTAATAGTGTTTGGGTCGATAATGCTTTTGATTTAAAGCCCAAATTTCAATAGGTTGTCAATTCAGTCTTCCGGGCACATGTTCAAGATGTGGATTTCCAACATAAGGTAAGAATTCTTTTATTTTATTTTATTCAGTTTCGATAAAGATTTTTTTTTAATGTATTTACATCAAGGAGACAAAATTAAATCCAACACTAAGCCGCAATAAACTAAATAAACTATATCAGAGTTTTTATTTCTTTGATAACCAGAATCCAACACTAAACCGCAATAAACTATATCAGAGTTATTTGTTCTTTGATAACCAGATTTGTAATTGAATTTAAAATTTGTCTTTTGTTTTTTCGACCATAAATAACTTGTTGCTGAGGAGTTTCGAGGTCAATGATATTATTGTTGTGACATCGTCGGAAAAACTTTATTGTGTTTTTCATGGCCAACTTGTTAATTCAAGTAATAACTCTGTTAATATCAGAATAATTTGTAGGAAAATTTGGGTAAAAACAGAGGATGCTAACACTAAAAGAAATTGTTGTACTCCAAACTTTCAAGGCTCATAAGATTTCTTTTAGACGATTATTTCTACCCTCCCAATATCAATTGGCGATTGCAATGTATGCGAAATAATGCCTTGTGGATACAATGAAAGCCCTACAATGAGAAATTGGATTCAAGGTTTGCATCCCTTGACCCAATCAAGAACACACTATAAAGAATTCTGATGATGCTTTAGATGGAGAGAAAACAGGTTGAATTCATTGTTAAGAATGTGAGAATGCCTTCACTATTTATAGGGATATTCGTGCCTATTGGAGATGCCTTTTTACTTCCAAAAGACACATAAGGTGTCTATTGGGAATGATTGTCTTTTATGAACCATCACACCTATTAAAGGCGTCTCTTCATCTCCAACTAACATCCATTGTGTTTATCCAACATAGAACACTTCCCCATCATAGCGGCAAACCAAAATAGAAAACCATTTTATTTTCTAAGATATTGAAAATATCCAACATAATTTGGTAACAAAATTATAATTAAAATAATTTACATATTATAACTGATTTTCAGCGGTATAAATCGCAACTGATTACTTTATGTACATTTTTTTTTGATCGGTTTTACTTTTATGTACATGTTTGCTTGAAGGCTGATGAAGTGACACTGATGGTTAACCAATGGGTCGAGACGAAAACAAGTGGCTTAATTAAGGATCTAGTTCCAGCTGAAGAACCATTCACCAGGAACACAACGCTTGTGTTGGTGAATGCAATCTACTTCAAAGGATTATGGCATCAAGGTCAGTTCGATAAATCGTTTACAAAGAACTCGGAATTTTATCTTCTTGATGGTCATTCTTCTGTTGAAGTCCCATTTATGACTAGTATAGAGGAATGCCAATATATATCGCGTCAAAACGGTTTCAAAGTACTTAAACTCCCATACAAATTACAAACACAAACAGCGGCAGCAGAGGGTCATCGCCCGTTTGATGAAAGTAGTCAACATTTTTCTATGTATATAATATTACCTGATAGACGGGATGGACTTGGAGAGTTGATAGAAAAGTAAAATACTGATTCAGATAGTTTTTTGGATCAACATATTCCAGAATACATGTCATTGAAACGAACAGGAGAGTTCAAGGTCCCAAAGTTTAAGATAACATTTGGTTTTGACGCGAAAAGAGTCCTCTTTGAATTGGGATTAGTATTACCTTTTATTTTCGGAAAAGAACTGACTGAAATGGCAGGTTATATTGGTTCCATTAATAGAGTTATTCATAAGTGCTTTGTTAGAGTTGACGAGGAAGGAACTGAAGCTGCTGCTGCTACTCTTATAGAGTTCTGTGGTTTTGATGAGGATGATTCTCCTCCTCCTTCACCACCACCAGTTGAGGATTTTGTTGCATATCATATTTTCATGTTTATCATCAAGGATGACTTTACTGGGGTATTATTGTTCACCGGATACGTTCTTAATCCCTTGCTAACCTCTCTTGATGATTAACTCGGGATTGTTCTATCGTACGTTCTCGAGAATTATTATTCTTATTATTATTAACTCTTAGTATCCGACAAGTAGAGGTTGGTCATTTTTTTCTTTAGAAAACCATTCGCCTTATAGAAAACCATTTCCAGACCAGGATAACCAACTCCAATGAGCTATCCTTCAACAGAACCCCAACCTTGGCCCAACTACATCAACTACAAACCATGATACAAGTTCCCAAATTAACAATGAAGTGCTACAGCTGCTGGCATGTACGCTCTCACACTGCTATTGTGATTAATGTTTTGACAGATGAATGCGGAACAACCAAAGGACGATGGGCCTGCTTCTGCACAGTGAGCTCACTGCAACATGGCGCGGCCTTGGGAGTCATCGAGGCAATGAAGTGGCATCAACACAACAAATTCAGGATATGTAATATTGAAATGAAGGACAACAAGCTGATGAAGACCTTGAAGACAAAATGGAGTCTCCCTCAACAACCTACTCATGTAGCTTTGTTTGAAAACAATGTTGAACTCCTTTCTTATTTCCGTAAACTAAATTGTAATCCCTTAAGGCAAGATTGGGAGACCACTATCCAATCCATGGCCAAAGATTACGCCTCATCCTCTGGAGATGGTGGTGCCTATTTCCATATGTTTAATTGTAATATGTATGTAACAAACAATGCTTCTCAGTCTTCCCTGAGGAGCTAGTCTCTTCTAATCTATGGCTAGTTTCAAGAAAAAAAAAAAAATACTCCGATTACTCTTGGTATCCGACCACTCATTTTTTACTTTATGAGGTTTAAATTCTCTTTATAAAGATAACATGAAAGCACTTATGGTAAAATGGTAATTAAGCACCGAAAATGCACTTTAACTTGCTTAACCTCAAGGTCCTCAACCACCACAAGTCCATGACTTTCCCTTGGATAGCCTCTTATTATAATATGGTAATTAAAAATCCGTGCTTATCTCAGTTTGTTATAAACGTGTAATTAAGTTAAGAATATCTAGGGCAAATCTCGTTTATTACTGGGATGTCCTTGTATCTAGCCCTATAAATAAAGGCTCTGATGTTAGTCTATTATACACGTCTAATGAGAACTCTTCTTCTTTCTCCCTATATTACAAGACGTTATCATGCACGTCGCTCTACAGCGAGCTTTTGAGATTTCTTAAGCAAAATCGGAAAATGGATGCTATAAGAAGTTAAGTTCGTGTTTACTATTTTTTTTTCCTAACGATTTATGTTAGTTGCTTTAGTTGTATTTGTTGTACAAATCTCTTGATATGTTTGTATAATGATCTTTCAACTATATAGGTACGCATACTAACTTTTGGTTAATGTTTATGTGTCCGTATTTGTGTTCGCTGGATCAACAAAACTTTGATATGCAATTAACTTTGGAGGTTGAGGTTTAACACATGGGTAAAAAGAGATCCACACTCTTCATCGGTTTGTTAAAACCTGCAACTAAGTATTATAGATTATTTAATTCACTGTTTTTGTTTTTTTTCTAATGCGATTGTTAAGTTGACGACGAAGCTTTTGCTTTTATACTGCATCTGTTGAATGGTCATGGACCAATGGTATTGATTTATTTGGTTAGTTACCAATAAGGAGCGGCCATTTTTTCCCTATGGTCACTGACATATTTTTCACACTTTTGCCGATATGATGTGAGGATCTTGGATTATTTTCCTACAAAGGATTTATAATCTTCTTGCACCGACCACCGGATTATGGTAACTCTCAAAGTTTTGGGGTACTTGAAATCCATTATTTAATCCTAAAAATATATGGTCTAATCTATAATTATGGGATATGGGTGATCTTTTTAGTAAAAAAGTTGATCTCCTTTCTTCTCCAATTCTTTTTCATAGAGACGAAAAAAAAAAACAAAAAAAAACAAATCCATCGAAAGATGATTTTACAGTTTCTATCTCTTTAATGAAATTGTAATCACCAAAAAATGGTGTAGTCGCAAATATTATTACTTTTTACAGTAAAAATCACATGCATGGTTGAAAAACCTCCGGCCAATTAATATTGGTATCTTTGTCCATTTGACAAAGATCATGTGATTTATCATATCCTCCGGTTTCTATATTTTTTTTTTTTAGAAACCATCCATCAACTAAAAAGTTGACTATGCGATGAAAACGACAATATCCCTTATTTGTCGGTACAATTTTGTTAATCGTACAAACCAATTGATTTTGGTTTTTCCCCATCAATTCTCTTTAATGAGATGTAAAAATTGGCATTCTAAGAATTTTTAACCAATATTGGTTATTGATTTCTATTCCTTTAAAGAAATCTTTATCAACCAAGAACTTTTCTATAGCATTATTATGGTTTACACTAATTGCAAATACCAGTGAATAAAAATTGCTACATTCTTGAAATATATTGGGCAATTTTATTTAATTTTTCTCGGTAATAATCTCCAAAGTTCGGATTTTGTTCCACTTGTAGTTGGAATACTTTAAGGACTCTAAAGATCAATGGGTGCGCACCCGTCTTGTTAGCTATATCATTAGTCCTTGTTGTGACTATATCGATCTTGATATAATTTTTTTTTTTTTTTGATAAAGAAGTGTCCATAATTTCATTTTAGTTCATTATCTTGTTGATCCTTGAGGTCATGAAATTATTTTGGAGTTTTATTTGTATATTTTGGCTGTAACTAATAAAATACATGGTTGATGTTCAATTTTTATCTCAAGTAGATTATAATTTTGGGATAATTTTTTTATGGCTCTTGGAATCAGTATCTACTATCCCACCTGGTATTGTAAACATCCAGAAATTATTATAAGTATATGTCCTCGAATTAATCGGATAATACTTTACGAAATTTGTTTTCGTTTTTATAAGATGAAAATATTTCCGCCATAATCAGGGGGAGACTATACACTACCAAAGAAAAGTTGGTGTTAATTAACTTGAATGTTATATCGGTTTCTCTCCCATCATGATCAAATTGAAAAAAGGCTGCCATTGACTAGGCGTGAAATATCATATTTGCTTTTGCAAGAGCGTTTACCTCTTTAAGAGGAAAATCCAAGAACATCTAGTAAAATAAGTAGCGTTCTATAATAGGCTACTTGTAGTGCTCCAATTGAGTGTACCAAAAACACGATTCGCATTCTCGAAGTTATTATCTCCTCAATTGAATAAGAAGAGATTGTAATGCCTGTGGGCGCTGGTACCAGCAATTCTATGATTTTTTTTTTCAAGATATGCATACACTTGAGAGTTATGTGGGATCGTAATTAATTAATATATTGTCGAATATTTATTTAAAGTAGCTACTGAAATAAATGATGGTGGTTTTGAACCCCTATGCAGAGGAATATCGACATATGTGATTGGTTGGCATATATTCCAAATTATGTTAGATTAATTTCTCGATTGACGCAATTTTGGATCCAAAACTTATCACCTTAAAAATGCCAAGCCTATTAATTACAGGTTTGTGTAGTCATATTGCGTCGTTATACGAGAAATGTATTCGTTTCAGTGGTCTTATTTATTTTCAGACCCTAGGATTGATTTATTAATTGTTCTCTTTATACAATGCACATGGCGTGGTTGAAGGACTCATATTGCATTCACACAAGAAATGTGGTCGGAGAACATATTAAATTTGTAATCCTTGGAGGATTTTCAAATTATATTTGGGCAGCCACCTTATTTTCTTACATAAGGTTTAACAATACTTTATGTGTTTTTAGAAATTTGGTACAAGACCAAAATCCGAATTAATTAGTTGATGATATCGGCCTTATAGGTCTCTTCAGAGTCCTTAAAACACCAAAATCCACGCTTTAGCAAAGCATGAATTTTATTTTCTTTTCTTTCTTAAATCTGCAGTTAGAATTATGCTAGCTTAAACTGGTCTTTGAGATAGACTAGAGTTATGATTTTGATGCTCATTTTCTTTAATACTCATATAGTTGAGTTAGCATCCATAATCTTCAAAAGTTGTACTCTTTTTCCTTTGTTTCAGGTTTTATCCCATGTGGTTTTCCTGACAAGGTTTTAACGAGGCAACATGACATTTTATTTTATTTTATTTCAAAATGTTGATATTTGTGCTCTTTTTCCTTTGTCCAAGTTTTTTCCCATTCGGTTTTACTAGCGAGGTTTTAGCGAGGCAATTTAATTCAACATGGTGGTCATCCAAGGGGGAGTTGTATCGATTTCGGTTATTTGGTGGATTCCCACCATTAACTAGATCATTTTGTTAGACCACATCAACGTAAACTTCTCCTATGAATTTGGATATCATTCTGATCCATATAAGGTATGATCACAATTTTTTTTCACCTTTGGTATCGTAACTACATATTGGCACCTTGTTGAAGAAGCTATGTCAACTACATATGCAAATCATCTCCGAAGATAGCAAACCAAGACATAATTTCTCAATGAATTTGGAGAAGCTTGAAGATTCGAGTACACTACTTTTAGAAGACTAACACAAAAGAAGACTTCATCAGAACAAATATCTTCTACATTCAAGAAATTCGTTCACCGAAATTGGGAAGTCTCGACTCAAAGATTTGTCCCAATGGGTTTTCCTTGTCAAGGTTTTAACGAGGCAACATTTATGTGTCCAACAATGTTTCGAGTCTTTACATGCTTATGCAATTTCAGGTTTTTCTCTTTTGAGGTTTCCTGGTCCGTTTGTAATTAGCTTAGACACAATGTCATCAGGGGGAGTGTTATAAACGTGTAATTAAGTTAAGAATATCTAGGACAAATCCCGTTTATTACTGGGATGCCCTTGTGTCTAGCCCTATAAATAAAGGCTCTGATGTTAGTCTATTATACACATCTAATGGGAACTCTTCTTCTTTCTTCCTTTACTTTGTGTCTTCTTCTCCCCCTTTCTCTATATTACAATACAGTTCTCAATTTCTCATGTAGCATTTTGGGGATGAGTTGGGGGATAAGAAGCATTTTCGTATTAGCACTCTAATCTTTCGCTTTCCACCGTTTTATTACTATATGATAACGTTTTCTATTGTTTTGGATTGAACACATTCATACGCAACAACACTATTTATGTTTTAGTGTTTTCGCAGTAGGTTAGCCTGGCAACGACAGAGAAAGATAGAAGACAACCGAACAGACAAAGACAAGGCTTTTAGGGTAGCGACACATAAGCGGGGTTTTTTTTTTTTTTGGTGTAAAAATGCGGTAGATATAAAGCATTTTCGGACAATAATACAGAAACTGACGAGGCTTTTAGGAGCTGACATACACTAAAAAAGTCAAGAATTTTGGGTTGAACTATAGTAGAAAAATAGTATAGAAAAAGAAGAGACAGGGACCCTTCAGAAGAGGAACAGAGAACGAAAATGATTTTTGAGCGGGGAGTGCTACACCTACCGCACTTTGCTCCTGCAAATTATCCCGACAGGGCATCCTACGGTTTGTGGATGTGTTATGTGCATCGGGATGGTCAATGGGTAAAAGTGGGGCCGGTGTTTTGTTAGATGCGCGATTTTCATCGGGAAAATAAATCGGGAGACCTAGCATTTCCGTTTTTGAGCAGCCTTTTAGCTAGCCTTCGTGAACATCTCTTAGGTGTCATCCACCTAGACATAAAAACAAATAAAAAAGAATCAATTACCATTTCTGCTGATTTTGGGAATTTAGAATTCAGCTGTGCTAGATGTACCGAAGTTTATCGAAATTTTCCACTTCGGTTTGCACCGAGCTCTAATGGAGATGTGGGCCCGTGACCCTTGGAGCTTAGCAGGGGCCACTGCCATTAGTGCCCGGTGCACACCGCTTCTGTGTATCTATCATTCCTGTTTAGAAAGGGAAGAATTCAACTTAAGATCTCTCTCTTTTTATTCTTATTTTATGACCCCAAAAGTGGTTTTAATACAAAATCCCTCTGGTTCTCAATTCTCATGTTCCATCAAGAACTGCAGATGATTAAACAACGATTATAAACAAGAAAAACAGAATTTAGGCCGGAGAATAAATCGGGAAGAGCGTCGTAGAATGAATTTAAACATCCAAACCAGAAGTTGATTGAGATTAAGCCTCTCTGAAATCACCGAACTTCGCTTTTAGTTCCTTATTCAAGTGTAGTTTGAAGGTTAGATTTGTCAGCGCCAATGAATTATAACCTTGATGCAACAGTTAGAAGCACACCCAACATCCTCAATCAACACACCCACTGTATTAAGTTTATCAGACTCTTGATAAACTTGAACATGTACATACACGTACATATGGTTGTAACTAGTTTCCCTAGTCTTCTGTTAGGATAACTATTATACCTATTCTTTAGCTAATTAGGTTTCCTTTCTCTATTCTTTAGCTGTAGCTATTTATTTGCTATTCTTGTTATGTATATTCCAATGTAATCATATAAATACCACTTAATGAAATCAGACTCAACACAGTTGTGTGAGCAAACCATATACTCCTGTCATTAAAACCTTTATGGTATAGAGCTAGGTTATTTTTTTTCTACAACCTAAACGTCAATATGATTCTCGAAGATGATCAAACGAATTCTTCCAGTGTTGAAAAAGACACTGTCTTATCTCCCAATAGCCCATACTATGTGCATCCGTCTGATAATCCCACTTCTGTTATTTATTCTCCACTTCTCACAAGTGAAAACTATTGCACCTGGGGACGAGGGATGATGAAGGCTCTAAGTGCGAAAGGAAAATTGGGTTATGTCGATGGAACTATAGAGAAGCCAACCAAAGAAACCGATTTGCCGTGACCGGATTCGCTCGCGATGATCCGGTGGGTACCGGATTTCCAATTCGGTAGATCCAGAGATCCGACCAAGTACCCAGAATTTCCCTTCTGCACGAGAACAATGGCTCGAAATCAAGTCAAGGTTTTCTCATCACAATGCTTCCAAACTGTATGCAATCAAGCAGTCCATTGCAACCCTAAAACAAGAGCACTTGAGTGTTGCAATGTATTTTACTCATCTCAAATCACTATGGGATCAGCTCGATGCTTTCCGTCCTATCGAAACTTGTGTCTGTCGCGCAGGGAAGAATTATGTGGACCATCACAATCAAGACAGATCGATGGAGTTCTTGCAGGGATTGCACGATCGTTTTTCTGCTCTCCGTAGCCAAATTCTTCTCATGGAGCCAATGCCATCACCTGCTAAGATTTACAATCATGTCAGGCAGGAAGAATCGCAGCAAGGTATTCACTCTTCTTCTATTCCTACTGTTGAATCTGCAACTCTTAATGTTTCTCGTAGCGATCCACGGAACAATGCTGGTAACAACAAACGCCAGCGTCCTTTTTGTGATCATTGCAATAAGCATGGTCATACTAAGACGACCTGTTGGAAGTTGAATGGATATCCTAAGGATTTGTCAAAGACGAGAGATTCAGCACTATTTCATGTTGCTGCAATGACTACTCCTGCTGCATCCGCTTTATCTGCTCCTGCTATACCACAAATCAGTGCTGCACAATATGCACGACTGCTCTCTCTTCTTGATCCAGATCATGCTGGTTCTGCTGCCATTCCATCGGCCAATTTTGCAGGTATTTCCTTGTCTGTTTCTCATCATGTATGGATCGTAGATAGTGGTGCTACTCACCACATCTGCTCTTCTCTTTCTTTTTTCACTAATTATTCTTTGGTTTTGACACCAATCAGTGTCCAATTACCAGATGGTACCCATACCTCTGTGACTCATATTGGACCTGTTAATCTATCTCTTAATCTTAAATTACTCGATGTCTTCTATATACCGAGTTTTAAGTTCAATTTGATTTCTGTCAGTCAACTGACATCTACAATCACCTGTTGTATCAAGTTCTCACAAAACTCATGTGTGTTCCAGGACCATCACACGAACAAGGTGATTGGATGGAGTAAGCAAGTTGCTGGCCTCTACCATTTTATCTTTCATCCAGTTGCTTTATCATTAACTGCGAATAAACCGGTGGATACATGGCACCATCTTCTAGGCCACCCTAGTGTGGATTGTTTTCGTTTTCTAGCAAGCAAGTTTTCTTTTATTCGTTCTCAGTCAAGTCAGGCATGTGATGTATGTCCTAGGGCGAAACAAACTCGTCTTCAGTTTAATAAAAGTGTTTCTTTTACATCTCGTCCATTTCAATTAGTTCATGCTGACATTTGGGGACCTTTTGCAACTGAATCTTACACTGGCGCTAGATATTTCCTTACAATTGTAGATGATTATACTAGATGCACATGGGTATATCTCATGAAAGTAAAATCTGAAACTTTGAAATTTCTCAAATATTTTTTTAATTTTGTTATTACTCAATTTGGTAATTCCATATCCAGCATCTCATCTGGTAATCACACATTACTCATTCCCCAACTACATACTTTCCGTTCTGATAATGGGTCTGAATTCAAGTCTAAAGAACTACAATTGTGGTTCCAAGAAAATGGTATCTTGCACCAAACCAGTTGTATCTACACTCCACAACAGAATGGTGTTGTGGAACGAAAACATTGCCATCTTTTAAATGTGGCTCGATCACTTAGATTTCAATCTAATCTGCCTCTTCGATTTTGGGAGAATGTATTCTCACCGCAGCCTTATTTAGTCAACAAGCTTCCAACTCCAGTTCTTTCTCATAAAACGCCATATGAGAAGTTACTAAATACCTCACCGAGATTATACACATCCGCGTGTCTTGGTCATTTATGTTTTGCACGAAATGTAAAGGTCTCGCATAAGTTCGACCAACGTGCCAAACCTGGTATATTTGTTGGTTACCCTCATGGTCAAAAGGATACAAGGTCTTTGACCTAGAAACCAAGACTATCTCTACTTCCCGTGATGTTGTCTTTCATGAAAATCGATTTCCTTTTATGGATTTACCTAATACTCTATCTGCACCAGCACCTGTGCATCAATTAGAGAATGAATATTTTGACTCTATTTTTCATTCTACAGAAACCAGTATTAATCATATTTCTCTGGATCCAACTTCACCATCAATCTGTGAATCTTCTGTTCATGCAGAATCCCAAGTTTCTATAGAATCTCCCTGCTTTTACCCTCGATAATCACGACGGTATGCATCATCCTATTTCTTCCTTGGATTCTCTCCCGGACTACCATCGCTCTGCATCCGTCTTGTCCTACGACACAGACTCGTGACTCCAATGCTGAACTGCAACCATCATCTGTTGCAGAATCTGTCACTCAAACAGCTATTCCAGCACCAGATTCTCGTCCTTCACGTAATCGTAATCCACCTGTTTATTTACGAGACTATCATTGTTCTGCTGTTAAGTGTAAGTCTTCTTCCGTCTATCCTCTGACAGATTATTTATCCTTTGATAAATTCACCCCATCTCATAAGGCTTTTTTGTCTGCTATTCTCCTTAATGAGGAGCCTAAAACTTTCTCTCAGGCTGTTAAATGCCCAAAATGGCGTGCGGCAATGGCAAAAGAAATTTTGTCTTTGGAAGCCAACAACACTTGGATACTGGTGGACTTACCACCTGACAAGACTGCCATTGGTTGTAAATGGGTTTTCAAAATAAAATTTAACCCTGATGGTTCTATAGAACGTTACAAGGCTCGTCTTGTTGCCAAAGGATACACGCAACAAGAGGGTATCGATTTCTATGATACTTTTGCTCCAGTTGCCAAGCTGGTTACTTTACGTGTTTTGTTGTCCCATCAGCAGCCTATCCGCCGCCGGGTCTCTACATCAATTAGTCGTCAACAATGCTTTCCTCCAAGGTGATCTAGATGAAGATATCTATATGAAAATGCCTCCCGGTATGGCTCAAAAAGGTGAGTTTAAAGTTCTCAAACTTAAGAAATCTCTTTATGGCTTGAAACAAGCTTCTCGCCAATGGTTTGCCAAACTCTCATCCGCTTTACTAGCTGAGGGTTTTCAAAAGTCTCTATGTGATAACTCTCTTTTCACATATCACCAAGGAACAACTTCAATATTTGTTCTTGTTTATGTCGATGACATAATCATCACTGGCACAGATGATAACTTCATTAAATCACTGAAGTTACGTCTCGCTTCTTACTTTTCTATAAAAGATCTTGGTCGATTGCAATATTTTTTAGGCATTGAAGTTTCTCGTTCACCTAAAGGTATTTTTCTCTGCCAACGCAAATATGTCTTAGATATTCTTCAGACTCGCCTCACAGGCTCGTGTTTCATCATTTCCGATGGAACCAAATCTCAATTTACTACCTACTGATGGTAAGGTTTTAACTGATCCAAGTCAATTTAGACGTCTCATTGGGCGTCTACTATATCTTACTGTTAGTCGTCCAGATATTACTTACTCAGTGAATTATTTAAGCCAATTCATGCAAAAACCCCACAGCTCATCTTGATGTCGCTCATCGGGTTTTACGTTACCTTAAAGGCACAATTGGCCATGGTATTTTTGTATCTTCATCCGGGTTCGCTATCTCTGCATGGATTCACGGTTGATCGGGCAAAGGTTGCCCTTTCACTCGTCGTTCCACGACAGGTTATATTGTCACCATAGGTGACAGTCCCGTTTCTTGGAAATAACCTACCGTGGCTCGTTCTTCCGCCGGGCGAGAATATAGAGCTTTATCTAATCTCACTGCTGAACTGCAATGGTTGAGGTATCTTTTTGATGACCTGTGAATTTCATGTCCTCTTCCTATCCAGATTTCTTGTGATAGTCAAGCTGCAATTCACATTGCTCAGAATCCGGTTTTTCATGAACGGACTAAACATATTGAAATCGATTGTTACTTTGTTCGTGAGAAGTTACTCAGTGGGTTGATTTTACCACAACATCTTCAGTCTTCCAATCAACTTGCCGATGTTTTTACAAAGCCACTAGGAGCTCCACAGTTTAGCCGTCTGGTTAGCAAGTTGGGCGTTCGTTCTGGCTCTACCGCTCCAACTTGAGGGGGGGTATTAAGTTTATCAGACTCTTGATAAACTTGAACATGTACATACACGTACATATGGTTGTAACTAGTTTCCCTAGTCTTCTGTTAGGATAACTATTATACCTATTCTTTAGCTAATTAGGTTTCCTTTCTCTATTCTTTAGCTGTAGCTATTTATTTGCTATTCTTGTTATGTATATTCCAATGTAATCATATAAATACCACTTAATGAAATCAGACTCAACACAGTTGTGTGAGCAAACCATATACTCCTATCATTAAAACCTTTACACTGTGACAAAAATTTTTGTGCCAACATTTACAAATAACTTTGAATTTATTACAGTTCATAAATCAGAACTTTGTATTAATCTTAAACAAGTACTTTATATATAAGATACACCGATAAAAAAAAACAAGACCAGCATTTTGAATTGTTCAAAAATCAACAAAACGAAAGGAACTGAAACTTCCGAGCAGAATTGATTGTTCGCTGATTTAGACTATTCCAGTTTCACTGATGCAAACTTCGAAACAGAATTTGTTCACTGATCTCATCTCGTTGACTATACACAGCAGGAGAAGAAGGAAGAAAGATGAAAAAAAGAAAACGCCAGAAACAAAAATGAGAGAGGGCACGTTTAGGGAAAAGAGTAAAAAGACAAAAACAAAAATGAGAGAGGGCACATGTGAGGGGGCGGTTTTTACATAGTCCAAATGTGCGGTATGTTTAGAATGACCGTTTTCTTTCAGAAAGTCTTAATAGACCGCACATTTAGACTACAAAAAATCCGTCACCTCACAGTTTTCATTTAATGGGACCCCCTGCTATTCTCCTCAAGGATGGGACCCGCCCCATATGAGGGGCGGTTTTTACATAGTCCAAATGTGCGGTCTATTTAGAATGACTATTTTCTTTAAAGTCTTAATAGACTACAAAAAAAACCGTCGCCTCACAGTTTTCATTTAATGGGACCCTGCTAATCTCTTCAGGGATGGGACCCACCCCCATGTGATGGGGGCGGTTTCTACATACGTAGTCTAAATGTGCGGTCTGTTAGAATGACTTTTTTTCTTTTTGTTTTCTGTACAGATGGATGACACATAACCGCTAGCTTAGGACGCTGTTCAAATAGCACGGTTGTAAATTGTAAGCTTATCAGAAGATAGAAATTCTTTACCGATGTACAACACAAATACACTATTATAATTGGATTTTGAGTTTGAAACTCGTTAGCATTGAATTCTTTACCGATTTAAAACACAAATGCACTATTATAATTTTAGCCTGCGGATTGTGCGTTTCAGAAGATAGGAATTCAGTGAATAGCTAAATAAAACTCGAACCAGAAACTGCTGTTTTTGAGAAAGGCATTGTAGTAAACGTGTACCCCATAAGCACTTTGTAGGTGGTACCTTAGGATCTTGCAACAATATTGGATTGGATCCGTTTCTACCGACAAACAGGGTATCCAACCAACCGGCAATATTAAGAATCATAGACTAACTAGTTAAAAGTTAAAAACAACCTAAACGTTCAACAACAAAAAAACGTGCAACGTTGACAACTTTGGTCATAATTAAATGAAAAGAAAAATCTACATCTCTATATATGTGAGATGAAAGTTTGTTGAGAAGCCACCTTTAGATTTGTGTTTACAGGTCAGAATGAGAAGCCACCATTACATACTAGTGCACTTTGAAAGCAAACAATAGTATGCTGTTCTCTAGTTAGAAAAAGAACCCATTTGTTTCTTTCTTGTTTCATTGTCTTGATCTGCAGAGTAATGGATGACTTTAAGAGGAGGAGGAGGAATCAAATACCATCATTTGGGAACTGGAATTTCTCAGACGTTACTGGGCTACCAATTACACAGTATTTTGAATCAGCAGCTGGATTAGTGAGTAGATACAGCAGTTGTTGTGGTGATGATAGAGATTTGTATTGTGCTGTTGCTGATTATGATTTTATTTACTCGGATCCTCCTCCTCATACTTATAACCATCATCTTATCATACCACCACCATCTTCCGTTACTGTTGTTTCTTGCACAAAGGTGAACAAATTTACCATTTTTCTTGAGTTATTTTGCTCTGTTTCCCATCATTGCAGAACTTTTAAGTGTATATTATGAATTAAATTGCTAGTAATTTTTTTTTTTTTTTGAGGAGAAGGTTTAAAATATATTGATCACAAAAATAGCTAAAGGCACCAAAGAGTGCAACCAATAGCCTAGTAATTTTATAACATTGTTGAAATGATTTTTTGGTAGATAAAGGGAGGAGCAGTACCACCAAGTGAGAAACGTTTCAACAACAACAATAATAGGAGTATAAAGGAACAAAAAAAGCATGGCAGGGTATATGACGTGACTGAACCATCGGAAAAACATCATCGGCATCATCACTCATCGAAGAGTCGACATGAAGGTGAAGTTCATCACTATCACGAACAATACATCCCTCCTCATCCAAAACGAATTCCTCCGAAAGCTGTTGATGAAGATCTTTACAAAATCCCTCCTGAACTTCTACTCTACAAACCTAAAAGAGTAAGCTCTCTATCTTAATTATTTGGAATACTGTGTGTTCTAATTGTGATTATTAATATCTTATGATTCTTATTCTAACCTTAATCTCATTGTTTCTGTTTGTAGAAGAAGATGTTTGGATTCTTGTCATGCTTAGTACCCACTTGTGTTGCTGGAAATTTGAAGAACAAAAAGAAGAAAAAAGCCTTTCCTAATTTGGAGTGTGAATGAATGAGAAGAGTAATCTTAATCTATATTTTTACTTTTTCTAGTTAACAGACGTCGTATACTTGCAACTTATACAACTCGTATTCTGAAGCTGCTTCATTGTGATATGGGCCTAAAATTACGTGTTTACTTGTTGTCTGGATTGCTTGAATAATGTTTAGGGTTCGTGAATCGATTTTTTGCGGGAGTTTAGGGACATTATGAATTTTATGATACAAATTTAAAGTCTATCAGTTTAACCTCAATCCAGGGCCGGCCATGAGATTTTGGTGCCCAAAGCAGACTTAAGTATGTAACTTTCTTTTGCTTGTGGGAGGGCATCTGTGCTGGTCAGTAAGAGCGTCCACAATCATACGACTATACTAAAAACCAAAAACTAAAATTTTTTGGGTTTAGGGGCGTTTAAAAACAACAAACAAATTATAGTCGGGCCTAGTTTTAACACAAAATTGGTTAAAAAAGACCAAAATTAATAATTCCCGGGTGAAAAAGACATCTAGGTTTTGATACTGTTTAAATGGACAAAAATGTTAAAATAGCCAGGATGTAAACAGTTTCATCATACCCATTTTTAAATATATTTTTTTATTTTTAATTTACATCAGGATGCATCCAGTTTCATCCTCGCTATTTTTTAAGTTTAAGCCAGGATGAATCCAGTTTCATCCTTGCTATTTTTTTTGTCCATTTCACCCGTAATAATTTTTACTCGTCCATTAGAACCATGTTTTAAAAATATTTGGACAAATGACCCATTTTCCGTAGTTTTAATGTCCGCAAAAAACTGAGTGAATGATGGGGAGCATGTTTAAGTTACGCTTGATGATGGGGAGCATCTTTAAGTTACGCCTAATGGGGCGCATCATTAAGTTACGCCTAATGGGATTATGGAGCGGATATTAAACTTACGTCCCCGCATGGAGCAGATTTTTAATGAACGCTTGATCATGGAACGGACATTAAACTTACATTCAATTTACGTCCCGCTTCAAACGTAGATAGTATTTACGCCTGTCATCAGACGCACTTTTAATGTCTCCCCCACTATATTTGGTTTTACTCCCGTTTTTAGACCAAATATACTCTGAAACCTTGAAAAATTCGATCAAATTTAGTTTTACTCTAGCCCATTGTGATTAGAATTTCGACCAATTATGGTTTTAGTCCGCTTTTACTAGTCCATTGTGGATGCTTTAAGTATGACATGCAGACTTTCTGTTAAAAAAAAATATTCAGCCAATCTACTGGCATTCCAAAATATATATCATTGAAATGAACAGGAGAGTTCAAGGTTCCAAATTGTGCAATTAAAATTATGTTGATCAGCATTGGATCACGTAGTCTAATTCAGATGGAATTGTGTACGTGTTGTTGTAGTCTATACTCCTAGGTGATGGTTGCTCATTTAATTCTCAACTGACTTGCTATAATAGCAAAACCAACACGTAATATATAGAGACCCAACTACATACAGTATAGGTCTGTTATATTTACTTTTTTTTTTTGATCGGTCAAAAAGAAAATTCATTGAAAAAGAGGCACTTAAGAGGGGTACCTCAACCCAATGATTACAACCGAAGCAAAAAAGGGGAGCCGAAAGGGGATTCGGCTACCCAAGGAATTTTTTTTTTTTTTTTTTTTTTTTTTTTTTTTATGGAAGCCGGTATAAGGAATCCCACAAAGAAATCACCATATTTGCCGTAAGCTCAAACATTTTAGTGTTTGATTCCGCCCAAAACAATGCTTGTAACTTGATATCTCTAATGAGGCTCACCAAAGTTTTCTTTTTGTTATCAAAAATTCTTGCATTTCGCTCTTTCCATATGCACCACAATATAGCAACGGGGATGTTGTTCCATATTCGACTAAGTCTTTCGTCTTCCCAATTAAACTTCCAAGCCTTTATAGATGTAGCGATATTAGGGTCATATGTCCAACGAAAGTGGCTCCCTTCAACAAAGTAATCCCATATTCTCCGGCTTCTCCAACACTCATAGAATAAGTGAGATCTCGTTTCATTAGCTTCTTCACAAAAACAACATTCACTAGAGACATCCATACCTCTTCTCAAAAGTTTATCCGCCGTCATTATCCGATCATGAGAAAGGAGCCAAAGAAAGAAATTGATTTTGTGAGGGTATTCATGGCTCCAAACAATATTGGTTGGAAAATTCGGCTCACCTTGATTCCCTTCATCGCTAATTCCACCCTTAACCGTATATTGACCATGATCACTTCCAACCCATATTCGAGTATCCATAACACCTTCTTGAATAGAGATTGAAGAAAGAAGGTTTGATATAGCTAAGACTTCACTTGAGATATTTTGTGAATATCTTTGTCTACTCATAAATTTCCATCTTATCCCACCTTCTCTAAATTCATACATATTAGCCACCACAAACTCTTTCGTCCTTGAAGCTCTAAAAGCTAAAGGAAACATATCACACAATTTTCCATCACCAAGCCAAACATCTTCCCAAAATCTAGTTTCATTTCCCCCACCAATTTTGAATCTTATCTTTTTATTGAAACCTTCTAACTCTTTGTAAATATTAAACCACAAACTACCGCCTTTTGATCCTTTGGGTTGGAGAGTTTCCCATCCGGTGGATGTTTCACCAAATTTTTCGACCATAATCTTTCTCCAAAATGCATTTCTCTCTATGCCAAAACGCCACCACCATTTCTTTAGCAAAGCCGAATTCACTTGCTTAGTCCTTCTAATACCTAGACCACCTTTTTCTTTTGGTGTTGAAACCATTGTCCATTTAACATTATCAGTTCTTTTCTTGTTAGAATCATCATCCCATAAGAAATCTCTCACAACTTTATCAATTTTCTTAGTTATGGAGCAAGGGGCAAGAAAAATGGAGAGATAATAAATTGGTAAGCTAGCCAAAACACTTTTGATGAGAGTTAATTTACCTCCTCTAGAAAGTGTTCTCCCGTTCCAATAAGCAACTCTTTTTGCACAAGTTTCAAGAATTTTTCCCATTTTTGCGATCCTCCCACCTTGTCACCCAACGGAAGACCGAGATAGACACTAGGAAATGTAGCATTCTTGCATCCCAACATGTTAGCATAGTAGGATCAGTAGGATCAGTAGGATCAGCACAAGGTCTGTTATATTTACGTCACAGTAGGATCAGCACTCATCAGGATTTTTGAGTAAAAGAATAGAGTTTCTTCCATTGATTGAGACATAATTAATTCTCTTCTTCCTAGGGGTGTATGCCACTGCAACTGCTGTTTGGTTATCAAGAACTGTCAATGTCTGTCCTGTCTGTTTTACGTTTTTTTTTTAACTCTTTTCAACATAAAATTCTTGACTTTTATATTCCTTATTAGAGTACTTCAGCTCCTAAGCCTAATAATGTTGGTTCCTTTGGGTTTACCAAGTAGATGGTTAGGGTTTGAGACAGTTATGGTAATGTATAGGTTTTGTACTTGTAGCAGGTTCGTTCTCGAAACCCCAGTAAAAACTTACACTGTCAATATCGCCTTGTGTCTTTTTCTCTGTGTCCTAGCCTTCAATCCCTTGACGGGAATAGTGTTCTTGCATATGAATGTGTATCTACCCACAACAACAGAAGAAAACAAACGTTATGATTTGGAAAAAAAAAAAAAAAGTGGAAAGCGAAAGAACATAATGCTTTTTATACCTGGCGAGATTGGGGTATACCCAAACTAATTGGGGTATACCCAATAAGACAAAATCAGGTCATTATGAAGTAAAACCAAGCCACCCCTTAACCTATATTTTTGTAAATGGCTAAAATGCCCCCACAATGATTAACTCTAATTTAACTAAAATGATTAGATTAGTTAAATTAGTTAGATTAGTTAGTTGATTTAGTTATAAGTTGAGTTTTAGAAATCATTTAGAGAGAATTAGTATGAAGGAGTAGAGGAGATTTTGGGAGGGAAAAGTTAGGGTTTTTGTGAAATTTGTGATATGAGTGAGATGAGTGATTCTAATCCACGATTTTGAAGTGGGGGAGTCTTCTAACTTTCCTCCTACATATGAGTACTTGTATGATGATCTACAGACCATGATCGAATGGATTACATGCATGACCCTCACTTTTATTTTCCTCAAACTCATGATGGGTATGGAAGTGATGAATGTATTGAGCCAAACGAAGAATCCAATGACCAAGAAGAAGAGAATGGAGCTGCAAGTAATCGGGTAGACAACCTACGTCGTGAAGATTGTGATTTTTCCATGCAATGTATCGATTTTGGTTTTTTTTTTCGGTTCTCACAGACGGGTCGGCAAGGTCGACGCTTGTCGATCATGCCTGGCCATAAAAGCCGGCTTGGTTCTACTTTGAATAACGTGCCGACTTTTCATGAGCAGTACCACGCAAGCAATGTAGAAAATTTGAACCTTGCGGCTTTTTTTTTTTTGAAACACAAAGGAGCCCTTACTTGAAAATGCGTACGCCAAGCATTGTAATGTTTTCATACCTTGTAGGCTTGTTTCATGTCGGCAATGTTTATATTCTATTACCTTAGGTCTTTTCTAGCCGGCATTGTTTTATATGTCGACCATGCCGACCGTGGTAATACACATCAACTAAACTTTTGATGTTTTGTAGATTGTGGCATTGGTACCTATGGAGGATCAGCCTCAAGCTCGAGAAAATTAGGGGTCCCGATACTTCGAACATTATGCTAATGATTTGGAATGGAAGGAAAAAGACGACGCGGTCAATTGGATTGTTGAGAAAGCCAAAGAGAAGATGTGCGTTCTAGTGAAAAACACCCAACAAAGAGATACGCGGTTTGAAATGGTATGCGAGTGTTATGGTTTTGGCGGGAGGAAAGTCACAAGAGGAAGGGTTATGTGTATGATAAGAAGACGACTAGGGTGTACAAGACGAAGTCAAAGAAGTGTGGAAGCCCATTCAAGATTATTTTTGGGAGGAACAAAGATACCGAGCAACGTGTGGAGAATGAGTAGAGTTGATGTTGGTTGGCATAGCCATAAAGATCCGGACACTCTTGTTGGGCATTGTCAAGTTGCCAAGTTGAAACCGCACGAGTTCGAACAAGTAAGAACAAGTTGGGGAATTAAACCAAGTAAGCTCTTAAGTAAGTTCAAGAGGGACGACCCGCATAACCTCTCTTCATTGTCTACAATTTATGCGGCCAAGGCAACTATTAAAAGAATTGAATGGGATGGAAGAAAGGTGATGGAAGAATCACAATGGTTAATACACAAATACAACTACACGGTGAGACACCATGAGTCATCGAAGGGGAAGGTGGATCGTATTTTTTCTTACGCATCGATATGATTCAATTGGCGCGTTGCTTTTACCAAGTTTTGTTCATGGATTGTACTTATAAGACGAATAGGTACAACATGCCTTTGTTGAACATTGTAGGACAAACCTCGGATAAGCAATCGTTCACGGTGGCATGGTGTTTTATGGATCGAGAGAAGGATGATAGTTATATTTGGGCATTGGAAACTTTGAAGCTTCTACCACGAAGACGAAACTCGGGGGGTTATAGTCACCGACAATGAGCAAGCAATAATGAACGCCGTGAGGATAGTCTTTCCCAATGCACAAAATTTCCTTTGCACTTGGCATATACAATGCAATCTTAGAAAGAATTGTAGAAGTCATATCCAAAAACCGAAATCAAAGAAAGGAACTAAACGTGAAAAAGAGGAAGATGAACGTCTTAGCAAACTAACTAAAGAGGAGCGAGAGAAGGAGAAAGAGAAAGAAGACGAAGAATGGAAAGAAGGTGAGATTAAGTTTGGGTTATTCATGAAAGCGTGGGATAAGGTGGTTTGGTCGATGAGTGTGGGAAGATATGAGTTAAACTTGAAGGATTTCGAGGATGATTGGGGGACTAATTACCCCAAAGTAGTGGAATATTGCAAGAAACAATGGTTGAGTCCACACAAAGAGAGGTTTGTGTATGCTTATACTTACGACTATAAACATTTCAAACTTGAATCCACAAGTATGGTAGAGCAAGCGCATGGGAGACTAAAAGGTCTACTTTTCACGAGTCAAAATGGGATTGTGACGGTGCAACATGCTATCCATGAGTACACTAATAATGATATCAACAAGATAAAAAGCAATTCCAAGAAAGTAGCTTCCGGAAGTTGAGGGAGTTTAAGGAGGATAATTGGATGCTTGTTGGTATACATTGCAACGTATCGCATTGGGCAATACGTTTTATGATGAAACATCTCGCTTTGTTTAAGAAGTATAAAAAGTATGACGACCGAGCACTCCTTGTAAGTGTAGGATAATGAAGGCTATCGGACTTCCATGTCGTCATATGCTTGGTAGGTATAAAACTCCCATTCCTCTTGATGATATCGATCCCTATTAGGAAGCAATTATCTTTCAAACCGGCTCCAAGAGAAGATCCCGGTGAAGAGTTTGGCGACATGGAACTTGGGAGAATAATCCTCGAAAAATACCCCAAGTTGAATAGGTTGGACAAACAAACTATGAAGCACAAGTTGATGCCGATAGTTTACCCTTTTATGGAAGAACTTGAAGAACCGGAGAAACAAGATCCTAATGGTAGACCAACTACCAAAAAGACGAGGCGGAAGAAAGAGAACAAATCAAAGAGTTTTTGAGTACAAATTGCGATCAAGATCAATCCGAAGGAGAACAAATCAAAGAGTTTTTAAGTAGAAATAGTGATCAATCCAAAAGGGAAAACATTAAAGAGCATTTGAGTACAAAGTGCGATCCATCCGGACATGTTTATACCGAGGCGCAATACAAGGAGGAGCCCGCTAAAAAGAAGAGAGGTCGTCAAGGAAGGATTCAACTACGCCAACGGTCTCTAACTTGAATACAAATGGCACTCTACCTCTTGAGAGTCAAGCAAGCGTGGAATTTGTTGGAAAGAAAAGAGGGTCGACCAAAAGAAGGATTTAACTACACCAACCGTCTCTAACTTGAATACAAATGGAACTCTACCTCTTGAGAGCCAAGCAAGCCAAGGAGATGTGGCGAAGAAAAAGTCGTCCAAAGAAGGTAGTACAACCGGTGTTGCAAAAAGTATCGTACTCAACTCCCTCCAATTATTCAAGATTTCGTGATTGGTACCGACGATGTTCGAAAGATGGAAATTGTGGGTTTCACGTTATCTCGCAACAATTGGGACACCTAAGTGGAGCGGTTGAAGAGAATCTCACCCAATGCCAATACATTAGAAAGAAGATGGCCGCTCGACTAGAACACGACAAGGAGTTCCATATCTCAATGATTCTAGAAGGTTCCATGGAGGAGAAAGAAGCAACTTTCAAAGGTTTGCTAACTAGTGTTAAAGGCCAGGAGGGAAACGCACCGATCAAATGGGAGCATTGGTTGAGAATGCCGGAGTGTGGCCATCTATTGGCAGATACTTGGAATTGCGTGGTACATTTTTTTAGTGAGGGACTATCTATAGCATTTGCACCGAAACATGCGGTTTGCGTGGAGCAACTCAAGCATAGAAGAATTGTCATGGCTTTGGTGGATAAAATCATTTTATTGGTCTACAACTCAATAAGGAATGTCCATTACCTCCTCTATGTAGGTTTAGTTTGTGGGAGAAGTTCACAAACAACAAGAGCAAGGAATGGATGAAAATTTATGAGGACAACATGGCCCTTTGGAATGTTATAGATGAGTCTCGGGAATGTCCCATAGATTTGACTAAAGGAGGTTCAATAGGTTTGAATGAACTCCCTCAATAGATTTGAGTGAGGAGTGATTATGATTAGGGAATAAAGCAGCTTTTTGTGTAGTGTACAATGGAGTACTAGACAAAACATTCGTACTAGATTTGGAGTACTTTTGTAATCGCATGCGTGTTTTGTGTAATGTACTTTGGAGTGCTACAAATGAATGAAATGGATGTGTTTTTTTTGGGTGTATTCTCATTTGGTCGGCATCATATTCATTACCAAAACATGCCGGCTATACCGTGGTCATGCACGGTATTATTTCTTGATCGCCGCCGCAATGCATGACAAATGAGGGAAAAAGCTGCACTGATATGGCGGCAAGGAAGGTCCGGCTTTTGACAAGTGCACGGCTACCCAAAGGGTCGGTACGGTATTATTTCTTGAGTTGCCGGCCTCAATGCATGACATCGACAGAAAAAGTTGCTCGATATGGCGAAAGCAAGGTCCGGCTTTGACAAAGTCTAGGCAGCTCTTTGTTCGCCGGTGATGTTTATGAAATTTACCATGCCGCCTAAGAACTCCTTAAAAAATTGTTCCTGGATGTTTTTACTATTAAGCCGGCACGGTCTGGTTTTTGCGAGGTCGCCGGCTTTAGTTTCGCCGTATTGTTATTTAGCAGAACCATGCGGCTTAGAACTCCCTCACAAATTGTTCATGAATGTTATTTTCTATTAAGCCGGTAAGGTGTATTATAATATCCATGCCGACAAGACAACCGTTTAAAGCTTTTAATATAGTATAATGCCGACTAAGTGGGAGCGGCAAGCTTATAATTTAAGACAATGCCGACAATACATCGGATACAAACCTTAATTAAAGCATACAAACGTTAAAAACTTTACCCTAACACATTTGGGACATATATAGTATCTTTTTCCGGTACACAATTTCTTAGGAGAGGTAATTAGCTTCATCTTACCGTCGCAACATGGATCTGTGCATGGTAGAAGGTTGATTTTAGCAACTTCATCTTCATACGGAGCTACACGCTCATCTATCCAATAGAAAAACCCACAACAAGTGCATTTTGAAGCATACGGCTGATATACACCTCCTATTGCAGCTTTCATGAGAAATAAGAATCCCTTACAACCTTCAATAGTGCATTTGCTTCCTTCAAAGGGACAATCCCTTGCAAAATGACCACTTAGTGTACAAAGACTACAAATATTTGGTGGTGAAACTTCCATTCTTTATGCAAGGTTGAAGATGAAGTTGGGAATGCTTTTATAATAAAAACATACCTAATATCTTGATTTTGAAATTTCTAGCCGTTGAGCATTCAATGGGTTGTACTTTGTACCTAAAAGGTGCAACTAACATTCAGGTCGGCAAGGTATAGACTTCATACCATGCCGGCCTCAAGTACTTTGTCTAAAAGTGCATACAAAATAATAACTTCTAAAGCAACTAAAACTGAAAATTCAAATAAGTTTAACAAGTCTCAAACCACAATCTAAGAGTTCAAAACATAATGAAAGAGTTCAAACCACAATCTAAGTTTCTAAACCAAGTGAAACATAATAAAGTTTAAGAATTTCATGGATCCTTCTTGTTGCTGTTATCTTCCTCCCCATCACTAGCTTTTTCACCGGCATCAGCTTTTGCTTTTCCCTTCCCCTTCAATGGGCCTATGTAGTCACCATCCTCATTGTAATAGGGTTCACTCAGAAAAAGTCACATGCCCTGAAAAAGTTTTTGGATCAACCTCCTCTGATGATGTGCATTCTTCATAGTTGAGGGGATTGCTAGGACTGTTCATAAACCTTAGAAATTCTTCTGGATTTTCCTTACCCATCAAACATAACTTTCTAAACGGGCAATTCTCTTCAGTTTCATCTTTAGGTTCTTCTAAATTGGGATAAATTGTGTCCAAATATTCAAATAGCTCTTCTGCATTGTTAACAAGACAAGGTAGTTCTTCTTTTTTTTCCTCTGGGAACCTAAACAATGCACAAATAAGATATATGAAAAACAAACAACACAACTTTGTTGACCTTCTACCCCTGGCCGGCAAGCCCGATAAGTAAAACACTGCCGACTACATTAAAGCCGGAATGTTGTTAACCAACTACCCTGCCGACTAATAAAACGCTGGAATGGTACTATCTATGAAAGATGCCGACTAATAAATTAGGAAATTAAGGTTTCTGATGCCTAACGTCGGCATGGTACAAGTCAAAAACAACGCCGACCAAATACAACCCGGCATGGTTGGTTATTATACCCTGCCGGCCCTGGTTATTGTCAAACAGGCGCCATGGCTCTGATGAAAAGTCGGCATGTTATTCATCCTGAGACCATGCCGGCTCTTTCAAAATACCAATGGCCGGCATGTTGTTTAAGTATCGACCTTGCCGGCCAACAAACCTGAAAATCATAATTTTCGATTTCTAACCTAATCTAACAATCATATACAACAAAACAATAATGGGTTTGAGTTTATAAATCACTTACAATCTTCTTTTTCGCCTTTAGAGGTTTCTTTTCAAAGATCTTCAAGGATTTCATTCTTGGGTTTACTCGTTCAACCTTTCCCTTACCTTTTCCCTCGATTTGGAGGTTTTCATGTTACCAGTTGAATCTCTCTTGCTGCTGGATCGTTTAGAATCAACCATTTTTTTTTGGGTAGAAAATCAAAATTCAAAATTTTGGTTGATTTTAAGTTTTTGGAATGAAAGAGAAGATGAGAGGGTTTAGAGAAGAAGAATGAAAGAGAAGAGGAGAGGTTTTTGGTTAATCAGTTTTTGGTTTTTAAGTTTAGAGTTTAGTTTTAGGTTGATTAGTGTAGGGGTATTAAAGTAACTTTACCACGTTTTGGCCTCCCCTTAGTAAGGTCACATGTCCACTTAAAATTGGGTATACCCCAATTAGTTTGAGTATACCCCAATCTCACCAGGTTTTTATACATGAGAAGTTAAGAGAAATACGGATTTTGACATATTAAGAGGCTATCCAAGGAGTAGTTGAGAAAGGTAAAAGTGCATTTGATGGTGCTTCTTCATACAACTCACGGATGGGTAGAGTTTCAACTTTCAAGTTCAACTTCAAGTGCTGAGCAAAAAAAATAAAGGTTCAACTTCAAGTTATGACTTTAAGTGTCTCGTTAGTTGTATTTTCTCGTGATATTTACGAGAAAGAGAGTCATTTTATTTATCTTTTGGAGTAAACAATATACTACTCTATTATTGTCATTAATGTTTAGAATAAAGCTAGCCACACCATTGCAGCAAACAGTGCAAAGTAAAAGGTAACCTTATCAAGTGGACAGGAGGAGAGGCAGGGCAAAGTAGTAGTACAAGAAAATCCTGGTTCTTTTTAATCAATTGATTTCCTTTGTATCCGAAAAGGAGTTAAAATCTTGTCCGTTGTAGTGATTAGGCATCCTGGTTCTTTTTTCTTCTGCTAGCTCGAAAGTGTCTTAATTAGGATCATGTGATCTTTGTAGGAGTGGAATATCGCACATATAATGAGTATGCCAAGTGAAGACTATCTAATGTAAGCGAGGACTATCGCACATAGTATAATCGAGGTGATATACTGGATGATGTCAGCAAAGTCACGAGTATTGTGTGATGGTATGCGAAGTATAAACTGTGGGAGAATGAGTGAGTGTATATGAGCGAATGTAACGCATGATGATTCGAAAAATAGTGGATCTCTTAGCTGTCATCCACTATGTAGAACCCTATATAAGGGAAAAGAGTTATCATACAGGAGAGATCTCTTAGTGTGTGTGAGACAAGAAATTAGGAGAGAGAAAGTTTATTTGGAGAGCAAGTAAAGTCATTGTAATATCTTGTAACCAAATATAGAATTTGATACATAATAATAAAAGAATTCTATTATGATCACTTAGAATCTTGTTTAAATATAGTGGAATGTGGTTGTAGGATGTCCTGCAACTACAATTTTGGCGCTAGAAAACAGCTTTGGGTGATAAATCATGTTAGTGAGTTTACCGAATCTTGAAAAGGTAGATCTGGAAATTTTGGAAAAAATACGGAAGAACAATAAAGAATCTATGGAGAAGGCAAGAATCGTAACAATACATGGAAGAGGTAGAAATATACAGTTGTTTATGGGTAAAAATCGTTTCTGCCGATTTCGGTAAATTCGGTAGGTGAGTGAGAAACTGATTCAAACCCTAAACAAATGTGCTGCACGTGAGCACTTTATAGATTCGAGAGATCAATCTGTACAAGTCCGGCCTAAACCAAGAAATGGCCGTTCTTGACTTGCTTCGGTCACAAAGTGGAGGAGAAGGGTTGATTTGGGGAGGGAAGAAAGAAAGGTGTTGAGACCAGAGTAGTTCGGGAGAGTAGTAATCGACTTGTATCGTAAAGTAAAAGCTTGGGAAGCTTGCAAGAGATGGAAGCTTTTGGGAGAGCTTGCAAAGTTACCTTTCCGAGAGTGTAGTATTTTTCTCCCGACCGAGACTTGTTTTACGGTGGAAATAGGTAAGACCTATTTATACAAGTCGAGATTGAAACGTACCCTGGCCTCATGAAGGAAGAGAGTAAAGGGTGAAATAATGGGAGGAGGTGGTAACCGCATGGTTTAATGGGCGAAAACGTTTTCACCATTATTTCCTCTTTTATTTGACCGCTTTATTCCTTTTCACGCTTTCTTAATGTGAGCGTAGTGTACGCTGCATCTTTGTGACCGCCAAACCAAAACCCTAAAGAAGCATCCCCGATTTGTGTCGATGTCTCGAGTGTTGGTTGCATCTTGAGTGCAAGTGGCGCGCTAGTGGCGCGTGTGGCATGTGCCAATGGCATGTGCGGAATGCCTTGGTGGTAGGTTGCACGGTTTGCAAGTTAGGTTACCGAGCGTGTGTGTTTGGCATGTGCCAATGGCATGTGCGGAATGCCTTGGTGGTAAGTTGCACGGTTTGCAAGTTAGGCTATCAGCGTGTGTGTTTGGCATGTGCCAATGGCATGTGCGGAATGCCTTGGTGGTAGGTTGCACGGTTTGCAAGTTAGGCTACCAGCGTGTGTGTTTGGCATGTGCCAATGGCACGTGCGGCCATGTTGACCTAATTGCAAGTCTTGCAAGCCTGGGGCGCTATATTTGGCGTGGGCCAAAGGCATAGCGGCTTAGAAATATGGCTTGCGGCACGTGTTGGCATGTGCCAATGGCACGTGCGGCCATGTTGACCTAGTTGCAAGTCTTGCAAACCTAGGGCGCTATATTTGGTGTGGGCCAAAGGCATAGCGGCTTGGAAATATGGCTTGCGGCACGTGTTGGCATGTGCCAATGGCACGTGCGGCCATGTTGACCCAGTTGCAAGTCTTGCAAACCTAGGGCCCTATGTTGGGCGTGGGCCAAAGGCATAGCGGCTTAGAAATATGGCTTGCGGCACGTGTTGGCATGTGCCAATGGCACGTGCGGCCATGTTGACCTAGTTGCAAGTCTTGCAAACCTAGGGCGCTATGTTGGGCGTGGGCCAAAGGCATAGCGGCTTGGAAATATGGCTTGCGACACGTGTTGGCATGTGCCAATGGCACGTGCGGCCATGTTGACCTAGTTGCAAGTCTTGCAAACCTAGGGCGCTATGTTGGGCGTGGGCCAAAGGCATAGCGGCTTGGAAATATGGCTTGCGACACGTGTTGGCATGTGCCAATGGCACGTGCGGCCATGTTTCCCTAGTTGCAAGTCTTGCAAACCTAGGGCGCTATGTTGGCGTGGGCCAAAGGCATAGCGTCTTAGAAATATGGCTTGCGGCACGTGTTGGCATGTGCCAATGGCACGTACGTCCATGTTGACCTAGTTGCAAGTCTTGCAAACCTAGGGCGCTATGTTGGCGTGGGCCAAAGGCATAGCGGCTTAGAAATATGGCTTGCGGCACGTGTTGCAATGTGCCAATGGCACGTACGGCCATGTTGACCTAGTTGCAAGTCTTGCAAGCCTAGGGCGCTATATTTGGCGTGGGCCAAAGGTATAGCGGCTTGGAAATTTGGCATTATTGCCATGGTGCGCAGGGTGCGGCTTAGTTTGGAATTGTTGCCGTAGTGCGCGGGGTGCGGCTTGGTTTGGCATTGTTGCCGTGGTCTGTGATATGCGGCTTGGTTTGGCATTGTTGCCATGGTGCGCAGGGTGCGGCTTGGTTTGGCATTGTTGCCGTGGTCTTGTGATATGCGGCTTGGTTTGGCATTGTTGCCATGGTGCGAAGGGTGCGGCTTGGTTTGGCATTGTTGCCGTGGTGCAGATATGCGGCTTGGTTTGGCATTGTTGCCATGGTGCGCTTGATATGCGGCTTGGTTTGGCATTGTTGCCATGGTGCGCAGGTGCGGCTTGGTTTGGAATTGTTGCCGTGGTGCAAAGATTATGCGACTTGGTTTGGCATTGTTGTCATGGTGCGCGAGGGTGCGGCTTGGTTTGGCATTATTTGCCGTGGTGCATGAGATGCGGCTTGGTTTGGCATTATTGCCATGATGTGATAAGACGGCTTGGTTTGGCATTGTTGCCATGGTGCCAAAGATGCGGCTTGGTTTGACATTGTTGCCATGGTGCGCGTGATGCGGCTTGGTTTGGCATTGTTGCCATGGTGCGCGATGATGCGGCTTGGTTTTGGAATTAGGGTTCTGCGTCGAAAACCTAATCTGGTATTTTGATAAAATACCCCTATTAATTGTTTACACCTGAGTTAAATGCTCTTAGTTAATGTGTTGCGGGTAACACTAGGTCATGGTTTTTTACGATTTTATCCTTTGTCTAAAAACCACCATCAACAACAGTGTAATTCTATAACTAAAGCATCAATCTCCGATGCAGATTTTCAAGCAGGAATAACAATTAGAATTCACAAGCGAAATTATGAAGGAAAGAAAGTGGAAATGGTAGAAAAGGAGTCTCCATTAAAAGAATGGGAAAAGGTGGAGATCATGTTTACAACTATGAAATTCCGGAAGAAAATTTAAAACGAACAGATCCATTGGTAATCACAGTCACAGCTGAGCGAGGTGAAAATAGTGTAATAAGGAAGAAATCGGAGGAATGGGCGGTTGATAGAACGTTGATAGATACAGGAAGTGCAGTAGATATCTTATTTTATCGCACATTCAAAGCAATGGGGTACGATGATGCGGAGATGACACGTCCAGCTTATCATGTACATGGATTCAATAAAATAATTACAAAACCAAAAGGAGAGATTGAGGTGCGAATATTACTAGGAGAAATAGAAACGAAGATAACATTATGTGTAATTGATATAGAATCACAATACAACATGTTGTTGGGGAGGCCATGGGTGTATGCGATAAAAGCTGTAGCGTCAACATCATCAATGCATCAGATTCCCAATTCCAAGTGGAATAGGCGAAATTAAAGGAGATATTACGAGTGCGAATATGTGCAATCAAATAGATGTAAGAAACTATGAAGGACGAGCAAAGAAGCGAAAGGATCGCTGGAGACAAGCCAAAGAATTAAAAAAGGAAAGCAAATTTCAGATATACATGATCAGAGCGAAGGAAGGAAAAGGAATACCAGGTGAAGTGCTAGCGAAGGATGGAGAACCGAATAAAGAGATTAAGGAACCAACACCAATGGGAGAATCAAAAGCAAGTTTTACTGCAATAGAACTAACAAAGGAAATAAATGTTGGATCGGAAAAAGAACCAAAAATATTAAAAATAGGAACCAAGATGGATAAAGAAGAAGAAGAAAAAACGATAAAAATCTTGAAAAGTATAATGATATCTTCGCATGGAATATGGAGGAGATACCAGGGATAGACTCATCTGTCGCATGTCATAAATTGGACATTAAAAAGAATGTAAAGCCATTTAAGCAAAGAATAAGGAAGATTGCAGCCGATTATCACCCTCAAATAGAAGCGGAGCTGCAAAAGATGTTGGACGCTGGGATTATAAGGGAAGCAAAATATCCATAATGGATAGAAAATATGGTGGTAGTACCAAAAAAGAACAATGGGATAAGGATCTGCATAGATTTCACTGATTTAAACAAAGCATGTCCGAAAGATAGTTTCCCTTTACCAGGTATCCCTCAAATGGTAGAATCGGCATCAGGGAATGATAGAATCTCAATGTTGGATGGATATAAAGGTTATAATCAAATTCCTTTGGCTGTAGAAGATCAAGAACATACTGCTTTTTTCGCACCAAGAGGTTTATATTGTTACACGAAAATGCCATTTGGATTGAAGAATGCGGGTGCGACATACCAAAGAATGGTGGAGAAAGTATTTGAAAAATGGATAATACCACATTAGAAGTCTATGTCGATGATATGTTGATAAAGAGTAAAGAGGCAAAGGATCATGTTGATCATTTGAGAGAAATATTCGAGCAGATGCGAAAATTCAATGTCAAGGTGAATCCAGAAAAATGTATCTTCGGCATATCATCAGGAAAATTCTTAGGTTACATAGTGTCCAAGAAGGGAATAGATTTTGATCCGGATAAAGTACAAGCAGTTCGAGATATGCCATCCCCTGCGACGGTGAAAGATGTTCAGAAGCTAAATGGATTGATAGCTTCGTTGGGAAGGTTTATATCACGATCTTCGGATAAGTGTAAACAATTTTTCAGTATAAAGTGCAATATTGCGGAAGGTTTATGCAAAATGCGGAACCGGGAGAAGAATTACTACTTTATTTAGCATCAACATCGCATGCATTAAGTGCAATATTGTTACGTTCGGATAAAGGAATAGAAAAACCAATATATTATAAAAGTATAACGTACAATTCTGCAGAGAAAAATTATTCAAAAATTGAAAAGCTAATTCTTGCATTGGTATATGCATCGTTCAAGCTTCACATTTATTTTCAAGCTCATAAGATCAAGGTATTAACGAGAGTGCCAATTGAACATGTAATAAAGAATTCAAAAAGATCAGGAAGAGTTTAAAGGTGTAATACACAATTAGGAAATTATGAAATTGGTTATGAGATTTTATCTTCGCCGAAGTCACAAGTTATTGTAGAGTTTCTTGCAAAGTTTCCATTAGAAGAAGATGAATATGTTGAATAAATGATGGACGTGGATGAAGAACATGGGAATCCTAAAGATTTATTAACCAATCGGAATTCAAATAGATGGGAGATACTAGTCGATGGATCATCCAATGGAGAAGGGAATGGGATTGGTATTGTATTTATTTCACCAACGGGAGCGCGAATGGCTTACTCATTCAGGTTGGATTTCGTATCCACAAATAATGAAACTGAGTATGAGGCAGTCGTACATGCACTAAAACTAGCAATTGAAATGAAGATAGAAGATGCGCGAATAACTAGTGATTCACAGTTGGTAATTCGTCAGATAGAAGGTACATATAGTACAAATGAACCATCTTTGCAAAAATACAAAAAGTTGGTTATGGATTTTGTAGTAAGAATTCCAAAAACAAAGTGGAGACACATAAGCCGAAAGGACAATAGACTTGCAGATGCATTGGCCTTCATACCTTCCATGTTAATAGATCCAGTTCCAGGAGACATAAAAATACAAACACTATTTTTACCATCTATAGAGAAAGGAGAAAAAATACCAACAAATGTAATGACAATAGAAAATATGGAAGAAGAAAGTGTAAGCGAAGACAAGGATTAGAGAACTGAGATCCATTTATATCTAGAGAAGGGAGAACTACCAAGAAAAAGGTTGGAAGCACACAAATTAAAAAGTCCTACGACGAATTATGAATTAAGGGATGGTATCCTTTATAGAAGATCATTTCTTGGACCCTCGATCAGATGTCTTACACGAATGAAAGGAATAGAAATATTAAAGGCATTACATTATGGAGATGTTGGTAATCATAGTGGAGGAAGGTCACTCGCATACAAAGCAAAAATACAAGGCTACTATTGGCCATACATGCATGAGGATGCAAAATAAGTCTCAAGGAGATGTGAAAAATGTCAACGTCATGGAAAGAAGATACATGCACCCGGAACAATGCTAAACACATGTACAAATGTGTGGCCCTTCGGAAAATAGGGAATCGACATTGTTGGACCATTTATACCAGGAACAGGGAAAAAGAGATATTTAATTATCGCAACAGATTATTTTACAAAATGAGCAGAAGTAAAAGCGGTTCAGCATATTCGTGATAAGGACATATTCACATTCATCTTCGAAAATATCATATGCAGATTTGGCATTCCTGCACAGCTGGTATCTGATAATGGAAAGCAGTTCGAGGGTGAGTATATAGAAATGTTGATTAATGCGTTCAAGATTCAAAGCGGAAAATCTACTCCTTTATATCCACAGAGTAATGGACAAGTAGAAGCAACAAATAAAACAATCGCAGACAACTTGAAGAAGAAGTTAGAAGGAAACAATAAAGGATGGTGCGAACAAGTACATAATGTAGTATGGGCTTATAGGACAACAAGGAGAGAAGCAACAGGAATGTCACCTTTCTGTTTGACATATGGGGTAAAGGCGGTGTTACCAACATAAGTCATCATTCCAACCACAAAGAAAAAATATTGGGATAAAATCTAAGTGCAAATCTAATTTTAACGAAACTTGATGACCTAGAAGAAGCAAGAGAGGTCGCACTACACCCAATTCCCGGATTCGTAACAGCAATTCGTAACAGCTTATGGGCCGTTACGAATTTCCCGTTACAAATGGACGTTACAAAAAATTCGTAACAGGCATAAGACGTTACTAATTTTTTAATAATTCGTAACAAGGTGAAGCCATTACGAAATGTTTTTTAGGCGTGCCAGTCACACGCTTGGTTACACCAGGGTGGTAACACTTGCAATTTTGCGTGTGCCATTATTTTTTCCACCCAAGATGAGTAAAACTAGGGATATTTCCTCCCATGCGTGTGTCATTCACATGTGTGCCCATGTTCATCCCATGCCTTAATGAGAATCGACATATCGATTTTTCATTTTTCATTTCTCTTCCCTTTTCTGCTCCCTGGTGTCCTAATGAAACTTCATCTTCAATAATCGACAGCAGAGAAACTATCTCAGAAACCTCTCAATTATCTCAATCATCGACTTAACTTCTCATTTTTCATTTTCTTTTCTCTATTTTTCTCCTCCCGCCTCTCCTTCTCTTCCCTCTCAGAGTTTAGGGTTTCGATTGGGTTATTCATCTATTTCGATTGGGTTAACAGATCTTCAATCAATCATCAGTTTCGATTGGGTAAGTGTTTTATCATCATCACTTCATCAATTTCGATTGGGTTTTTTATCATCTATTTTTTAGGGTTTCATCTGTGAATCCGTTTTTTCTAATACAATTTTGATTTCATCATCTATTAATCGAGTTTAGGTTTTGATTTCATGATCTGTATTTCGTCATCTCTAAGTCTTTCATCATCTGTTTTAGGGTTTGAGTTTTTCTATTTCTGGGTTTGTTATTGTTCTGGGTAGGCTGTGCCTTTTTGAAGTATGAGACAAAAGAACAAAATTAAAATGTAGTTATCATAAATAAAGAAATGTAGTTAGATGTCTGCTAAATTAAAATGTGTGTAATAATATTTTGTTAGTCTTGATTCATCGATTATGGGTGATAAGGAATCTTCAACTATGCACTTGAGTTTAGACCTGAGAATACTAGTTCAATAAGCCTTGATTCATCGAATGAGTTAATGTTACCAATTTCATATTCATTTCCCATTTAGTTGCTAGTTCTCGGAACAAGACTAACTCGCGACAGGGGGAAAGATCTAGTTATGAAACTTATATCAGCTCAGAAATCAATGACCTGATTGAAAATTTAGAGTAAGGACAAGAAATGTCCTTCTATCAACGTTATGAGATAAATTCGTGTAAAAAAAGGTTTTCTGGCGCTTGTATATTTTCCAATAATGTATTGTGACCTCTAAGCTGAATCCTAGCAACTTGACAGGATAGTTGAGAACATTGGGGAGGTAGTCACCGATTTCAATGAGGGTGATCATGTAATCACGATATTCACTGGAGAATGCATGACATGCAAACACTGCACCTCAGGGAAGAGCAATATGTGCAAAGTATTGGGAATGGAAAGGAGAGGGCTTATGCATAGTGATCAAAAAACTCGCTTCTCAATAAAAGGAAAACCCATTTATCATTACTGTGTTGTTTCAAGTTTTAGTGAATATACAGTGGTGCACTCGGGATGTGCCGTTAAAATTAGTGCAACTGTGCCATTAGAGAAAATTTGCTTGCTCAGTTGTGGAGTGGCTGCGGGTAAGTTTGGACCTTTCGAAGATAATCTTGTTAGCGGATCAAACACTTCAGTTCCCTTTTGTTCTTTTTTTTTTGTATTGCTTGAAATGCCAACATTCTTAGCTGCAACTTAGCTTATATAATTTGGTCAGCGATGAATACATTTGATAATTCGGTTTCGTTTTACTAGGTCTTGGTGCTGCTTGGAAGGTTGCTGACATATCTGAAGGATCAAATGTAGCTATTTTTGGCCATGGAACTGTTGGCCTTTCTGTAAGTATTGGAAACTTTATGACAACTTGTAGGAGCTCCAATCTTTGGAATAGTTTTTACTTCTGTAATGAGAGACAAACTACGGATTGGTTTTGAAATTTTTGTATGAATAGGTTGCACAAGGTGCTAGACTAAGAGGTGCATCTAGAATAATTGGGATTGATACTAATCCTGAAAAGTACGAAAAAGGTAATCAAAAACTCAGCTTCTAGCATCTTGTGATGTCTGTTTCTGTTTACTTACAAAATTCTAATCTGTTGATATGGTGGTTCTTGATGCAGGAAAGGCATTTGGGGTGACGGACTTTATAAATCCAGCTGATTGTGGTGAACCCATTCAACAGGTATCCGTACATTGTCATTTCATTCCAAGAACGCATTTTGAAACTGCGCTAAGTCACGTTTTTTAAGTTCAATACCAAAACGCCTAAATTAGTATCTTGGAAGCACGCTTCTCAGGCTCGATTTGATCTTTCTGCTTCTATTATGATATTCATGTGTGGGTTATTCAGGAGCCACTAGCTATTGTTGTAATTTTGAGCTTATGGTGCATCTTATAACTTTTTTAAAGTTTAATTTGTTAAGTACTTTGATATGCCCATCTTATGTTGTTCCTCTGCCAGAGCTGCTGAGAGTAAGAAGTTAAAAGCTGATGGAGTCGGAGTTGAACCAGAAGAAGCCTGTAAGTCCAGGTACTTCACTTTTTCCTTTGTTTTGTAAAGAGACTTCAACTGCAATTTCTTTGATGGAGGGTCAGTTTTATCAAGTTATACTCTATGAGCTTGATGTTATTCTCAAGGTAATGTGGTGTCAAGTTGCTACTTTTCTTAGAGATAAAAGGTCTGTAGCTAGTAACAACCTTTGTTAAGGTGGAGAGCTATTAATATTTTTTCTTTTTCCGGTGTAATGAATTTATTGAAGATAAAGGAAGTCTTTTTGAGGTTGGATGAAGTCATTTGGGTTTGATGTTTTCTGGAAGATGAGTTAGGCAGCTTTCAGTCTTTGTGACCTTACATAAATTTTTTCGATTACAACAAAAGCCTTCATTTGAGCTACCTGGGAATAAGAAACTAATCGTGTAAAAGGTAAGATATTTCTCTAATTTATATGTTACTCCTTTATTTCTTTCTCATTCAATTTTAATGATGGTGTTGTAGATGCAATTACATTTGTGGTGGTCATTCTTAGTCTCTATTTTCTTTTTCAAGTCACAAAAACAATATGAAAACCAGCATTCTTTATGAGTTTAAATGATCAGTTAATCAAAGCTTCTTCTTTCAGGTGTGACATTCCTCTTTACTGAACCTTTGGATGCTCGCATACCAGATGTAAGATGGAGGCTTTACGTCTTCAAGGGGGTTGAAGTGCTTAATGGTAAAATTTTCAGGAGATTTGTTTTCATATGGGATTTGTCTATTAATATCACTGGGACAAGTACATGCCATCTTATTTGAACACCACTGTCCTTTCTATAAAGCATATTAAGTTTGTAAGACAGAAATTGTGATTTTAAATTTGATGGTTTGGTATCGATTTGTCTGATTTACTGATGTTAACATGCATTCTAGATGATGCCAATGGATTTTGAGTTTGATGTTTCATTTCATATATATTCTTAGCTTTTTAGTTAGTTCGTCAGAAGTGATGTAATTCTCGTTTATGCTGTTATCCAGCCTAAACTACTATACACCTTGCTTCTTGAATAAGCGCAAAGTTTTTGCTTACTCCCAACATCTAAGTATACGTTTTTTGTGTTCGCGAGTTTTTGAATGATGCTCTTTTTGATTGGAAAGGCTGGAGAACAAAGCAGTTATAAGGTCCCTTAGCAGCTTAAAGTTTTGTAAGTTCTATGTAGACAGTTATATCTACATAGGTATAAGTTCTATGTAGACAGTAAGTTTCTATGTATTCTCTTAGAAATTTGATACTTCACAAAAAAAAAATGGTACTTAGGAAAATTTCAGTTTTTTTTTTTATATGAACCTGATATGAATGGATTGAATGTGTGAAATGAATTAATTGAAGAAATTATCGTTGAATGTGGATGATGAATGGATTGGAAGGTATATGTAGGGTATTTGGAATTCCGTCTTATTTCCGGCAGAAAATGAACTGCCAGTCATCCTTGACCTGGTCAAAATTGGTCAAGGTTGACTGGCTGTAATTTTTTTGTTGTTACAAAAAAATTCGTAACGGCTTAAAGCTGTTTCAACTTGCCACGTAGTAACGGCTTCGACGTGTTACTAATTCGCCACGTAGTAACGGCTTCAGAGTGTTACAACCACGTTGTTACAAAAATATTTGTAACGGCCCTGAGCTGTTACCACGTGTCAAATTCGTAACGGCCCACAGCTGTTACTAGAGCCGTTACAACCAAAATTCGTAACGGCCCCATTGCCGTTACAAAAAAAATGTAACACCCACTTTTGCAACAGGAAAGAGCCGTTACAACCCGTTTTAGTAACAACACTAGTAGAAAAATCGACATAGGTGACATTTCAAAACTGTCACAGTATCAATTTGATGACAGTTCAGGTGAAATTCGAAAGTGTCACCAAAGGCAGTGTCACCGTAGGGGTCATTTTTTACTGACGGTTCTGAACTGTCACATAACCGTTACCAATTAACCACCAAAAGTGTTAGCTATTATCTTAAACCGTCATGGTAGAAGATGTCTATAACGTTTTCTTATTCAAACCTTGATTTGAATGATTTATTATGACGTTTCACCTACTCAATTGTCATATATTATTCCCGATACCGTCATCGATGTTAAAAAGCGTCGGCAATAGCAATATCTCCCTGACGGTCTATAAGCTGTAAACGTCATCTTATGCATCATTTAGTAACGTTGTCTCTATCAACCTTCCTATTAAAAATTTCAGGCATTTCAATTCTTTTTCTACTTCAGTTTTAAATTGAATCTTAAGTTATATACAAAAACAAATTGAAACAAATAAATAAGTAGTATTTATTATTGAGTTCAACTTACAATTTCTCAAAAAAAAAAAAAAATATCTCTGCGACACAATTATTTTTTTTGCAGCAATTCACATTCTATGAAAAGTTAAACATACAATTCAGATTTAAATTTCTGCATTGGTTGTTGACGCCATCAATCAATAGACATTGCCAATCTCATATCTCTTTAAAATGCAATGAAGCAAAATTAGGAGAGCGAGCTTGAAGTCAGTGTTCAATAAGTAGATTGAATTGAGTTACGATTTTTAATAACTTTCACCACTTCTGCAAAATGCACAAAAAAACATTAATTCTCTCACTAAGATCACTAACCATCGAATTTATTCATTGCTCAGTTTTCAATTAAAATCTACATAGTATCAACACATCAGAAAAATATAGATCCACAATGATTTCCCTCGTCATCATAAGAAGAACAGCAAAAGGATATAGAGCACGATGCAAGAGATCAAAAACAACGTTACTCGTAGAAAAATGCTTTTACTGGGCAAGTATCATCTTCTTTTCATCCACGAGCATGTACATCTTCTTAAAGATCAACCCTTCCGATATTTAAAGCGCTAAAAATGTGAAACAGAAAATTGAAATAAATAAATGAGGGTACCTAACAATTGATTTAAGGGTTCTTTGTTCCGCCTCTGGCCGCAAATTTTGTTCTTCATCTCCTCTTCTCAAAGAAACAAAAAGATCTCACCTGCAGTATGAAAGATGACTATATGTTAGACGACCAAGAAGGACTAACCGAGCAAAAAAAAAAAAAAAAAAAACTCAAAAATCTGTCCTACTTCTATTTCATCTCCCTCAAAGCTACTTCATCTGTAAAAAGAAAGATGCTGCTAGTTTTTCCTAACATGTCAACAGACCAAAAATAAAAAAAATACCAAATCAAGAAGATTAAGATATCTAAATTCGATGCGTTTTGATTTTCGTGATTGGGTTTGTGATTCACTAGGGAGGACAAGGAGATATCAAGAGCGGCGGAGAATTATAAGTTCGAACTAGGGTTTTTTCTTTTGGGTATATGATGAGTGCCAAATATTGCATATTTCTACACCTTTTTATTGGCATTTAACTCATCTTTTGTGCTTAGAAATCAGATATTATCCCAAATTCTGTATTTTCTCTGTTTTCAAGAATAAATACTTGTACTAATTAATTTTTTGTTTTTAGGTAGTAAATAAAGTTCGGAGAAATTAAGGAGCCAAAAGAGCAGAAAATTGGAGACGAGCGTCTATGGAGCAGAAAGCCACAGCCCGTGCGCGCATCAGTTGCAACCCGACAAGAAGCAACCCATTTACAAAGATATGGGCTTGAGCAATCCAAGGCCCGACCCATAACCCGAATCCAAGCCCGATCCATCTTGAGCCATGAGATTTGATCCATCCGCATCCAACGGTCGCTTCATCTTGCGCATCATCGCTCGCTGTATCCTCACAACACCTTAGCCACCTACCCATTCACCCATCGACCAAACACTCCCCTCACCATCACTTTATCTCTTCTCCCCCGATAGAACCAGAGCCCCCTTCCTCTTCTTCCCGACCAGCTGCAGAGCCGACACCACCACCATCATTTCTTCTCTACCGACAACACCAGCACTAGCAGCCGCCTTCACCACTTCTCTAGGTATAGCTATCTCTTTCATAGCTTCTCCCATCCCTAGAAGCTAGGTTGGAGATAGATGTAGCTAGGGTTTCATCTACAGAGCATTAATGTCTACCAGAGCCGAATTGGAAGAGGAAACAGGATTGGGTTTGCAATTAATGGAAATTTCGAGTGTTAGAGAGGATTGGGAGGTATAAATTTGAATTGTTCCTCATCTGAGAACTCTCTCTGGAAAATTTTAGGGTTTATTTTTAGTTTAAAATTAAATTCTGTTTAATTACTTGTATGATGTTCTAATTCACTCTGCTAGGGTGTAGATGAAACCCCTAATTTGTTGTTAAGATAATCAATCTTTGGTTATTGTTCTTGCTGTGTTACATTGTGTTAGGATTAGTAGTTAACTGTTTGAGCTTATGAACCTGTGATGAGTTGTACTGTAAGAAGACAACTCATACTAGGAGGAGTTAGTGAAAGGTAGTTAATAAACATCCACCTGAGACCTTCAAGGGAAGGTACAAGAACATAACTTGAGTTACATTGCCTTAGCATAGGATTAGAAGGTGAATTCGATCACCCTAGTGCTCTCCAACCTTGTTTACAATCTGTTATACATTTTACTTTACATTCACAAACATTCTCGTCGTATCGACATCCAAAACAAACCACTATTGTGTCACTCCTCTTAGAAATCAGTTAGTGAAACTTTGGAATCAATTTTACACACCCCAAATCTCTGTGGGTTCGACCTGTACTTGCCATGTGTTGCTAGTCGACACTGTGCACTTGCAGTTATATCTGTAGGCATCATCTTTTCCCAGCCTACCAAGTTTTTGGCGCCGCTGCCGGGGATTTGGTGGCAGCATAATTGATCATTTGCTTCACTTTGCTGATTTTTAGCTTATTCTTGTATGTATTAGCTTGCACTCTTTATATTATCAATCATTGTAGTATAACTTAGCTAAAAGCATTTGTAGTTATAATTTAGTAATCATTTTAGCCTTGTAAATTTTAGTTGTATCTGCATCTTTTAGTTGTCTCTCAAGTAAGTTACCTGCATCATTGTCTTATAATTTTGTTGTTGTATTTTAGTTAGCCTATTTGTTCATCTATCTTGCATCACTTTAATCTCCAGTAGCATTAGCTATAGTTTTTACTTTTCGGTTATTCATTTTTCAGTTACATATCTGCATTCTCTTAGTATTTCTTATTAGTTTACATCTCATAATACTCTGCATTTGTAGCTTAGTTTGTATGCTTGTTAATTTTACAGTAATAGGGTTGCACATATTTAGAAAACTTCCTCTATATGCATCTGTACGTCTGGCATCTGCATAAGTAGCTATAGTCATCTTAGATCTGTATCAGTAACTGTAAGTTGTAAATTTTAATCATCCCATCCGCATAAACTGCATCATTGTCTGCACCTGCAACTAGCCGTATTCTGTAATTTTAGTTTGTAAACTCCATCCATCTTTGCATCATCTTGTTAGTTAGTTTGCATCTCATGCTATAGTTCATTCATTTTCTATAATCTTGTAGCTTAGTTTGTGCATTTGTCAAACTTCTTTCTTTTACAGTTTAAAGCATATGCCATCTGTGAATATCCATCTGTAAGTGAAAGAATTTGTAGGATCATAGTTTCAGTTATTCCTTAGCCCTTTGTTAACACCTGTTATTTCATTCAAAGAGACGGCCTAGCTTGATCTCAAGCCTGCATGACCTGATCTATCACATCTCAGCTGAACTCCCTGCTGTTATGTCTAAATCTTGAATAGTGACAGGGTTTACATGGCTGCAGCTGTAGTTTGAGAAGTCTTTTACTCATTTTTTCAGTAATTCATCACTGCTGTTCTCAGAAGTTGTCTATTGATTCTAGTTGTTGATCGATAATTGCTCTTTATGTTTATGTGCTACCTGCACATATTTGAGCACTGATATCCTCTCCTGAGCAAACAGGTACCTGAGACATCCCTGTACAAAGCCAAAGAAAGGGAGTAAAAAGAGCAGAGCACATCTATCTGTCGTGCCTACACCTAGTTTTGTACCAGCAGAACCTGTGGAGTGCCTAAACCCAGTTTTATACTGGCGGTATTGTACTCTCAAACTCAATTTCCGCCTTGAATAGTTGTCGTGAATGTGGAATGATTCTCACTGATGTTGGTTCACCCTGATATGCACAAACATGATTCTGTGATGTCTGAGTGAAATGAGTACCTTTTTGAAACTATAAACCTCACTGTGTAGCATTGAATATTTGAACTTTTTGATGATTGACATACCATGTCTGCTCACTGAACTAGGATATCTGTATTAGCATCATCCTGTGACCTTTGAGACACGATTTTTCCTGCTGAGATTGTCATCTCCATGCGTATGCATCTCTCAATCGCTGAACTGTTGACAAACCGAATGAATACATGCCGACTGTGAATCTTTCAACCATAATTGCTCGATAAACTAGCTACCTTCTTTGAGTATTGCTAAATCTCTGGAATTTTTGACAGATTCTGTGACACTTGAGTGAATTTTGTAAAGCTGAAACTTGTGCTTTTGTGTGTTCTGGGCATTGAAATCTGGCTGAATACTTAGTTTACATTTTCATTGTGACTTCTTGCCTTCAACAAAGCATGTGCTTGGTTCCAGCCCCTGTAGCTGTTTGAGTTGAGCTGCAACTTGGTTAGCCAAGTTTGTTGAGCCGATTTGATACCAACTGAGGTTGTTGAACCATTAGCCCTTGCATCTTTGTGCATGCTCTATTCTGTTGACTACCTGTTGAGCTATCTGCCCTGCATCTTTGTGCATAATCTGTGAAGACTGGGGTCAACCGAACCTGTTGATACTTTGTGTCATGTCAAGTTTGTTGTAAAGTGCTGAAAGTTTGTTTCTGATTTATTGCTGATCTATTGCATCTGTTGCATCTGTGAGTCATATTCACTTGCCACACCCTCAGCACGTGCTTCACCTTGAGTGAGCATAACCTTGCTACCACTGTGCACATTTCCTGTTATTTGGTTCACCTGCCAAGCAAGTTGTGCTGTGTGCTTTTAACACAGACACACCTCGATCCAAGTGTGATTGATTCTGAGAACTGGTGTTTGATTCTTATGAGTTTTTGTCTCTCTGTTTTGAAATTGATTGGTTGTGTGAATGTTTAATATGCTTGATGTTCTAGCTAGGCTATGATTGTGTCTTTTAGAGACCAAACAAATCGACTAGTTAGAATCCGCCCAGACGACATTGTCAACGTACCCAGTTCTTCAACAGAAAGCCCAGACGATCCGAGACGATAGGTGATGAACTAAACCAACCCCGTAGTCTCAAGGACTACATGTACCCCCACTAGGGCAAGCCATCCCTCTTGCATCATTCTACCACCGGTGATGCTGGCCAGTTTTGAACTGAAAGCAAGCACAATTCACATGTTGCCCGTGTTTAGAGGGGTTGATGCCGAAAACCCCTCTCACCAGGTTAGAGACTTTGAAGATATCTGTGGGACTCTACGTTTTACTCAAATGACGGAAGAGTCCCTTAAGCTGAGATTGTTCCCTTTCTCTTTGAAAGAAAAAGCCAAGTCATGGCTTCATGCCCTACAACCACAGTCCATTGGAACATGGGATGATCTCACAAAAGAATTTTTCAAAAAGTTTTTCCCCAACCATAAGACTGCGATAATTCGTCAAAGTCTAAATGGTTTTGTGCAACTAGAAGAAGAGACTCTAGCAAAATATTTGGAGAGATTCAATAAATTATTGCTCCAATGTCCCCACCATGGTTTTGAAAAATGGAGACTCGTGCAAATTTTGTATGAAGGCCTAGATGTCATGACCCGAACCACAGTTGAGTCAATGTGCAATGGTGCATTTATTGACAAAAGTGCTGATAAGGCTTGGACTTTCTTAATCGAAGTCGCTGAAAAGACTCAGCAGTGGGAGTCCATCCGTGAACCAAAAAGGACTACCCCTGTAGCTAATGTTCATAGAATCGAGTCTGACTTTGAGGGAAATGCAAAGATGGCATCTTTGGCTAGGAGAATAGAAATGCTAGAGTTGCAGAAGAATGTAAAAACTAATGCCCCTACTCTCCATGACCAAATTGAAATGGCCACTTGTGCCGCATGCCATAGCTCAGACCACTTAGTGGACAGCTGTCCAGACCTACATGCATTTCAAGAGTCTAAAACCGAGCAAGCCAATGCATTGTACCATAGGCAAGAGAACAACCCTTATTCTCAAACCTACAACCCAGGGTGGAGGAATCACCCTAACTTCTCATGGTCTAAAGGGCCTGTACAAGGGGGAACAACAAATAATAACCAAGGATACTCATATCCTAGAAACCCCCAAGTACAACCACACACTCAGTACCCTGTAGAGAAAAAGCCTAGCTTTGAAGACAGTGTCGGTCTGTTGACCCAAAATCTTTTACAACTAAAGAAGACCACCGACCAACGTTTCACAAGTCTAGAACTTAAAATGGGTCAAATTTGTGATGCATTGAATGAGAGAGAAAAAGGAAAACTTCCTAGTCAACCCCAACAAAATCCAAAGAATGTGTTTCAGGCAGGCACTTCAACCTTCAATGAAACTTCACATAGTCATATGAATACTGTCACCACTCTTCGTAGTGGTAAAGTTTTTGAGAACAATATAGGTGTACCACAGTCAAGCGAGTCTAAATCAGACTCACCAGTACACACAACACCGCAGAAAACATCTACTATAGAAAAAGAATCTGAGCATGTTGATAAACCTAAAAGTCCTACTGATATAGATGTTTCTTTGCCAAGTCATGTACCTGTTGCTCCATTCCCACAAAGATTGGTGCAGCAGAAAGGGGGTAACCAGTACAACGAGATTTTGGAAATGTTCAAACGAGTTAACATAAACATTCCATTTCTCGAGGCAATCAGACAGATACCCACCTATGCTAAGTTTTCGAAGGATCTGTGCACACAAAAGCGAAAACTTCATGTGCATAAGCGTGCTTTTCTCACTAAGCAAGTGAGCTCAATAATCCAAAACAAGATTCCAACTAAGTTTAGAGACCCAGGTAGTCCAACAATTACATGCACCATGGGTGACCATGTGGTCGAAAAGGCGTTACTAGACTTAGGAGCAAGTGTGAATCTATTGCCATACTCTATGTATGTGCAACTGGGTCTTGGGGAGCTGAAACCCACTCCTGTTACGCTACAATTAGCGTATAGATCTGTGAAAATCCCTCGTGGTATTGTTGAAGATGTGTTAATCAAGGTTGATAAATTTTTCTTTCCTGTGGACTTCATTGTCTTAGATACTCAACCTGTGCAAAACCCAGATAATCACATTCCTGTGATTTTAGGACGTCCTTTCCTGGCGACGTCCAATGCCATCATAAATTGTCGTAATGGAGTGTTGAAATTGTCTTTTGGTAACATGACCGTACAACTGAATGTTTTTAACACTAGTCAACAACCCATTGATTGTGATGATACTGATTTGCATGAGATTAACATGATTGAGAGTCTGATCCAAGACTCATTGCCTGACATTTTGTCAGTGGACCCTTTGAAAGCATGTTTAGATAACTTTGACTTAGATCTCTTTGAGTCTAAATACATTGGTGAAATTCACTCTTTGCTTGAATCTGTTCCATCCATGGATATTGCTAAATGGCAGAATGCAGTGGAACCACTTCCACTCTCTGATTCCAAATCTGCCTCACCTCACCTAATCTTGATTTGAAACCATTACCTGATACTTTGAAGTATGCTTTCTTAGGTCCTTCTGATACTTTACCTGTGATTATTGCATCATGTTTAGACACAGAACAGGAAATTCAACTCTTAGAAGTGCTTAAAGAACATAAAGGAGCCTTAGGTTGGACCATCTCAGATCTTAAAGGTATAAGTAGTCCCACAATTTGTATGCATCACATAAATCTTGAAGAGAACACTAAACCATCTAGGGAAATGCAAAGGAGACTTAACCCCAATATGAGAGATGTTTTCAAAGGTGATATTTTGAAATTGCTTGATGCGAGTATCATTTACCCAGTTCCAGATAGCCAGTGGGTCAGTCCCATTCAAGTGGTACCCAAAAAGTCTGGCATTACTGTAGTTCAAAATGAAATGAATGAGCTTGTCCCCACCTGTGTGACCATAGGGTGGCGAGTTTGTATTGACTATAGAAAACTGAACACAGTAACAAAGAAAGACCATTTTTCCCTTCCCTTCATTGACCAAATGCTAGAAAGGTTGTCGAGACATAGTCACTATTGTTTCTTAGATGGCTATTCGGCCTACAACCAAATTCACATAGCACTCGAAGACCAACAAAAGACCACGTTTACGTGTCCTTATGGAACATTTGCTTATCGTCGTATGCGTTTTGGATTGTGTAAAGCACCCGCTACTTTTCAACGTTGCATGATAAGCATATTTTCTGACATGGTAGATAAGTTTCTTGAAATTTTAATGGATGATTTTTCTATTTTTGGGTCTTCTTTTGATGAATGTTTGCATCATCTTACTCGTGTGCTGATTCGGTGTAAGGAAAAGAATTTGGTTTTGAATTGAGAAAAATGTCATTTCATGGTTAACTCAGGCATTGTTTTAGGGCATATCATCTCGGAAAAAGGCATAGAAGTAGACAAAGCCAAGGTTGATCTCATTCAACACTTGCCTCAACCTTGTTCTGTGAGGGACATAAGATCATTCTTAGGCCATGCGGGTTTTTACCGCCGATTCATCAAAGACTTTAGTAAAATTTCAAGACCTTTGTGTAATCTTCTTGCAAAAGATGGTGCATTTGTCTTTGATGATGCTTGTAAGGAAGCATGGGAGCAATTGAAGGCTCTCCTTACATCCGCCCCTATAGTCAGACCACCCGACTGGACCTTACCATTTGAAATTATGTGTGATGCGTATGACTATGCTGTAGGAGCTATTTTGGGCCAGCGAGTAGACAAACTCCCTTATGTGATCTACTATGCTAGTAAAACACTTAATGATGCTCAACTGAATTATTCAACAACTGATAAAGAGTTGCTAGCTGTTGTGTTTGTATTGGATAAGTTTAGATCTTATTTGATAGGGTCTAAAGTCATCATATATTCTGACCATGCTGCATTGAAATATCTTTTGTCTAAAAAATATGCTAAGGCTCGTCTAATTCAATGGATACTCTTGTTACAAGAGTTCAACCTCGAAATTCGAGATAAGAAAGGGTCGGAAAATGTTGTTGCTGATCACTTGTCTAGGTTGAATGTTGAATCTGTTGATGAATCCGTGCTAATTAGAGAATCATTCCCTGATGAACAATTGATGCTTGTGTCTGAAATACCGTGGTTTGCTGATATCCTGAACTACCTTGCTACAGGTAGAATGCCTTTGCATTGGTCTAAACAAGACCGTTCTAAATTCTTGGCTGAAGTTAAACATTTCCTTTGGGATGACCCATATCTGTTTAAGTACTGCCAAGACCAAATCATTAGGAGATGTGTCTCCAATTCTGAACAACCGGATGTCATCTCTTTCTGTCATGACCATGCATGTGGAGGCCACTTTAGTGCCAAGAAAACTGCTGCAAAGATCTTGCAGAGCGGTTTCTATTGGCCAACATTGTTTAAGGATAGCCATGATTTTTGTGTTGCTTGTGACCGATGCCAGAAATTAGGAAGTATCTCTAAGAGAAACATGATGCCCTTACAACCCATTTTGATTGTTGAGCTGTTTGATGTGTGGGGTATTGAATTCATGGGTCCATTTCCTAACTCTGAAGGTAAGTTGTACATTCTTGTTGTTGTTGATTATGTCTCTAAGTGGGTAGAAGCCGTTGCATCTAAAACAAATGATCATAAAGTTGTTCTTTCTTTTCTTAAAGAAAACATTTTCTCCCGCTTTGGAACACCTAGAGCAATAATCAGTGATGGAGGTAGTCATTTTTGCAATAGACCTTTTGAATCACTTTTGCGCAAGTATGGAATCACTCATAAGGTAGCAACACCTTACCATCCTCAGACCAGTGGCCAAGTAGAAGTTTCTAATAGGGAAATTAAGCATATTCTTGAGAAGACTGTCAATCCTTCTAGGAAAGATTGGTCTTTACGTTTAAATGATGCTTTGTGGGCCTATAGAACTTCATACAAGACTCCCATTGGCATGTCCCCTTACAGACTTGTGTACGGTAAAGCTTATCATCTACCTGTAGAGTTAGAACATCGTGCATATTGGGCTGGAAAGAAAATGAACTTTGATCTTGATAAGGCTGGTACCCAAAGAAAACTTCAACTCAATGAGTTAGAAGAATTAAGAAATGATGCATATGATAGTGCCAAAATTTACAAAAAAAGAATGAAAGTGTTTCACGACAAGCGCATTTTGCGCAAGTCTTTCCCACCTGGTCAAAAAGTTTTATTGTACAACACTCGTTTGCATTTGTTTCCGGAAAGATTCGTTCTCGATGGTCAGGTCCATTCTTGGTACGTACTGTTTTCCCCCATGGAGCTGTTGAAATCGAAAACCCAGCAACCAAGAACATCTTCAAGGTCAATGGTCATAGATTGAAACCATTTCTGGAGCATCTTCCACCAGAAGTGGAGACCATAGACCTGGAAGACCCCATCTATGTGGACTAAACTAGTTCACTTGTGTACATACATATGGACTAAAAATCCATTCTCTTTCCCTTTTTCTTTTCTTTTTAATGTTAGCTAACCAAACTTTTTGTCTTGCGCTCTTATTGTTTGCTTTCAAAGCATTCATCCTCTATGGTTTAGCACCATCCTTGTGCATCCGGTAATCTCTTACCTTTTCTCTACTCAACATAGTTCTCATGGTATGTGATTGTTTAAATTCTTATCATCTGTTGACACATTGAGGACAATGTTTGATTTAGGTTTGGGGGTGTGTTTCGCATATAGAGTTTTTAGTCTTGTATTCCAAAAAAAAAAAAAATCAAAAATTTTCAAAACTCTTTGTAAATATGTACATAAAAACCTCCAACTTTTAGAGATCTTAGAGTCACTAGCATGCTTCTAGCTATGTTTACATAGAGAGTCTGACCGAAATAACTGAACTTTGAAGTACTGGAGAACACAATCGGGTTTCTTAGTTGATTAGAGCATTAAAGTTGGATTTAACCATGCCGGAGGGCGAATTAGGTGCTGCAAAGATATTCGGTAGTAGAATTGTGATCACCCATAGTGGAGACTACCCATTTTTACATCAAGCGAGGCACCGACCTTCATTTTTGTGACTTTCTAGAAAATCTGTTAGAGTGTGTGTCACCGTACGTCAATTCCGGGTAGGAATGGTGAGCTACCCAACTTCGCACCACTTTCAGCACTATTTTTGATCTCTTGAGTGCTAATTTTGTCAATCATGAGGGTGACGTTTAAAGATGAAAACTCCTTCTTGTAGTTCGATTTGCAATTAGCATCACTCTCTCTCTCAACAACATCAACAGGATCCATAGAAACACATCATCGTCAAAGAAGCGTGAGCAACGTCAGAATATTTGAAGAAAAGTTGAAATAGTCCAAGGTTTACATGCAACAATTCAAAGAAAAGAAAATAAGATGAGAATTAGTGAAGTTTATGAAATCAAGACAATACAAGTTGTGAAAAATTGAGTGATAAAGTCCTTCATCCATGGAGTTAGTAGTTTCATTGTTTTTATTGTTATTTTCATATTCAAGTTTGTTAAAAAAAAAACAAAAAAAAAAAAATTGTAGTTTATTTTCTTAGTTTTGATACCACCATGGTAAAGAAAAAGAATTCAAGAAGAAAATTCCAAGCAACAAGGAAATTGAATAGAAAAGTTACAAATTGTCAAGTTTTGTGAAGTTCAGAAGTTCATCATCAACAGTTGAAGACCGAAGACCGAAGATTGAAGACGTTTCTATGGATGCTATGAGAGGGTGTTAGTTGCCGATCGGATGTGAATGTAAGTGAGTACTCCCATCCTTGCTAATGGTTGATTTCCTTTCTTAGAGATCATCAGAAAAAGATTCTTTTTGTCTACAACTCTGTGGAGTCTCCAGAAATTATTTCGGAAGGTTATCCTTCTCACCTTCAACGTGTGCAGGATTTCTCTCTTTACTCCTGCCTGCACACATGAGAGACTAAAAAAGCGGTCTTTTTGAGTGCAATTATCATAAAACCCTATTGGTGAGGCAGAAGTCGAGGCTTGTGATCACTCTCGAACCCGAATTATTTAATATGGTATGGTTATTTCTCGCTCAACTCTTAAGGATGAGAATGCGTTCTTTGGTAGTTCTCACTTCGTGTTACTAGCATGCAGAAACTTTATGTCCTCATAGCTCCTTGGATGCTTGAGACTCTTTTACGCTCTGAAGTTGGAGAAGGTTTTGTGGGTACACCTCTGGTAAACCCTCACGAGACTACAACTCGTCCACTAGGGACACCTAGGGGTTTAAAGGCTTAGTGCATACGCTAAATGCATTCGAGAGACCAGCGACAGTGGTATAGTTAGGATTTCTTAATTTCTGTTTCACTTGAGGACAAGTAAAATTCAGGTTTGGGGTATTTGATGAGTGCCAAATATTGCATATTTCTACACCTTTTATTGGCATTTAACTCATCTTTTGTGCTTAGAAATCAGATATTATCCCAAATTTTGTATTTTCTCTGTTTTCAAGAATAAATACTTGTACTAATTAATTTTGTGTTTTTAGGTAGTAAATAAAGTTGGGAGAAATTAAGGAGCCAAAAGAGCAGAAAATTGGAGACGAGCGTCTATGAAGCAGAAAGCCACAGCCCGTGCGCGCATCGTTGCAACCCAACAAGAAGCAACCCATTTACAAAGATATGGGCTTGAGCAATCCAAGGCCCGACCCATAACCCGAATCCAAGCCCGATCCATCTTGAGCCGTGAGATTTGATCCACCCGCATCCAACGGTCGCTTCATCCCACGCATCATCGCTTGCTCTATCCGCCTAACACCTTAGCCACCTACCCATTCACCCATCGACCAAACACTCCCCTCACCTTCACTTTCTCTCTTCTCCCCGACAGAACCAAAGCCCCCTTCCTCTTCTTCCCCGAAAAGATGCAGAGCCGACACCACCACCACCATTTCTTCTCTCCCGACAACACCAGCACCAGCAGCCGCCTTCACCACTTCTCTAGGTCTAGCTATCTCTTTCATAGCTTCTCCCATCCCTAGAAGCTAGGTTGGATATATATGGAGCTAGGGTTTCATCTGAGCATTAATGGCTGAGAGCCGGGTGGAAGAGGGGACGGGATTGGGTTTGCAATTAATGGCAATTTCGAGTGTTAGAGAGGATTGGGAGGTATAAATTTGAATTGTTCCTCATCTGAGAACTCTCTTTGGAAAATTTTAGGGTTTATTTTTAGTTTAAAATTCAATTATGTTTAATTACTTGTATGATGTTCTAATTCACTCTGCTAGGGTGTAGATGAAACCCCTAATTTGTTGTTAAGATAATCAATCTTTGGTTATTGTTCTTGATGTGTTACATTGTGTTAGGATTAGTAGTTAACTGTTTGAGCTTATGAACCTGTGATGAGTTGTACTGTAAGAAGACAACTCATACTAGGGGGGAGTTAGTGAAAGGTAGTTCATAAACATCCACCTGAGACCTTTAAGGGAAGGTACAAGAACATAACTTGAGTTACATTGCCTTAGCATAGGATTAGAAGGTGAATTCGATCACCCTAGTGCTCTCCAACCTTGTTTACAATCTGTTATACATTTTACTTTATATTCACAAATATTCTCATCGTATCGACATCCAAAACAAACCACTATTGTGTCACTCCTCTTAGAAATCAGTTAGTGAAACATTGGAATCAATTTTACACACCCAAAATCTCTGTGGGTTCGACCTGTACTTGCCCTATGTTGCTAGTCGACACTGTGCACTTGCAGTTACATCTGTAGGCATCATCTTTTCCCAGCCTACCAGTATATAAGCAGATATTTCGGGGCTCAGGGATGGTCCTGACGGGTTGTAGCCTGTAGGCACTTGATTTTCATAAGTGCTTTTGGCACATGGGCTATCTTCTGGAATTCTTTTTCCCATATGGAAACATATAGGGTCAGTAGAGAGTACACTCAGTATTCTTACAAACTAATGTTCGAATTTCCAACAAAATGTCATGTTCTTCATATCACATATTTTTCTATGTACCGTATTTCAATTGTGTTCGTTGATGATTTTAGTTCACACTTTAACTTGAATCTCTATAAACTTGTATAGTCTGTGGGATTATCTCGATGTCAAACGACATTGTTTTCAATGTCATTGTTTTATTTTATATATGAGGATATGTGAAGACTAGTAAAATGCAAGACGAATTTATACAGTATTATGTCTCGTCTAGCTGAAATAGCTGCTGCGGAATTCCCTTAAATCAACAAGGGTTAACCAGCAAAGTATGTCCTCTTAAAAAAAGTATTTGTATGCCAATAGATCCACTATCAACGAAGTGAATTTAGTATATATATGTATATATGTGAAACAGCCCATATTATCTATTTACATCGACCAGTGCTCAAAATTGATTAGTTTGGGGTTTGTTAGAATTGACATTACACAAATTTAAAGCTAGAATTTGATCGCAACCTGTCACTACTACCATGTGTCACCCCAACCGTTACTATATATCAATTATAGTAACAGTTCGTCAATGTCATCGTAAATTGGCTTATCGTAACAGTTTTTTTGATTACCCGTCACAGTAAGGCATTTCTGTGACACTTAAGCTAACCGTCATGATTTATAACATCAACTAATGACGGTTTCTCTGGAAACTGTCACCTATAATTGACCAACTAAATATTGTGACGCTTTTTTGAAAAAACGTCATGGTACAAAATTTCGAACCGTCACCAAATCCCACATTTGTCCTAGTGGGGTCTGTTACGGATTCGAGAATTTGGTGTAGTGTCGCTTTGCAACATATGGAAAATTATCAAAAAAGACTAGCTCGAGAATACAGCAAATGTGTTAAGATAAGAGAATTTCAACCAGGCGAATTGGTGTTGCGAGAAATCCCAATTTATCAGAAAGGAGGTGATGGGAAATTGGAAAAGAAGTGGGATAGACCCTATATAATAAAAAGAATAGTTGGAAGTGGAGCTTATGAGTTAATGGATCCAGAAGGAAGGAATACGGTTCGCAGATTAGATCGTCCTTGGAATAGGTTATATTTAAGAAATACTATCCATAAGGGCTTGCGAAATAAGTCGGACCATCGAAAAGGATGTGAAGTTAAGAATATGACCTTGTATTCTTGAACAGGGATGTCATTCAATCCAATAAACAAGTTTGAAAATTTCGTTCATATTCAAGAAATTCTTTCTTAAGATAAAGGCAATTATAAGGCCTCAAAATAAGACCTTAATCAAAGGCAACCGAAATGAAAATTTTAACCAGATAGACTAGGAATCCGAATGTGGCGTGCAACCTAGTTCGCATACATGCAAGATGCAAAAAGTAAGACCTATCGCACGTCATAATCGGAGAAAACCTAGAAAGCAAGACTCAAGGGAAAGCTACACCGATCCTGGAACGTGAGTCATGGATATTTGGGGTGACAAAAAAACGAAAAAGCCCATCAAGGAGAGGTGCCTTAAATATTCAGTCTAAGTTCATAATCTTAGATTGGAAGACCAAGGTGAGAAAGTCTCTCCTAAGGAGTGCAGAAACTCGATCAGGGCGCCGAGGTACACGGTTGAGTCAAGAGTGCGGGGGGCATTGGAGCCTACCTTACCATTCTTGACAAGCCCTGACTATGATGCACACGGTCCTAAGATACCCCACTTAGGGTGCGGTCTCGTAACCATAAACCTAATCGGTAGAGGGATAAGAGACTGCGAAATCAACTGGTTGTTGTATTACCGGATGGGAGCAGCCAACCTTAACCCGGTAGAGGTAAGCTTCCTTGAAGGGGCAACCAGGGGGAAGATAAGGACGGCACCCTCCATTAGGGAGCTGAATTGTGTCAAAAGACGTAAATGTCATGAGGCTTTTTACTCACGGGAGTATTAAGACTTGTAATATTTATGCAATAAAAACCTGAAGAAGTAATAGTACAAGAAAAAGATAAGACGAGATCAATGGGTCGATACATTACAGTGTAAACACCGCCTGCGATCTCGTCGCACAGAAATAAAAGACAAATTAAGGCAAGATAAGACATGTACATAGGAAGGCAAAATAAGACCTCACGAGAAAGATTAATATTTATTTTGCAGGAAATTAAACAACATGAGCTCGCACATTTGTGTCATACAAGAAATATAATAAGAGACAAGTATGGGAATTGAAATAACAAAATATTATCTTTCTTGTAACAAACAAGTTTAAAATGTATCAAACAAAGAAGGGAAATTCGGATAAGAAGAGAAAATTAAGTACGATCAACGACTACATCTTGGGAACAGGATTCTCAACTTCAGCATTAATCCCTCTAGCAGGCTTGTCCTTCTCAAGTTGATTCTCTTCATCCTCTTGATCCTTTTCATCATCGCTTACAAATTCATAGTCACTTTCCGGTTCAGGATACTCTTCATCTTCGCTTACAATAAGAGGAGGGATATTAACTGCAGGAAGAGACTTTCTCAGAAGAATTCCATTAACTACAGATTGAGCACTAGCATGAGCCTTGCGAATAGCTTCTCTTTCAATATTTCTATCATTGATCTCCAAAAAATTATGTGTGTGTGAGAGTCTTCTTTGCGCTCTGTCTCGAGAAGCAGAAAGAGAAACCTCAAGATTCGCATGTGATACTTCCAGGCTCATACGATCTTTGCGAACTTTGGCTAAGTCAGATCTCAACTGAGTAATAATAGATTGATGCGACTTTCCAGAATCTGCAAAGAATAATATATTATCGTAAATTGAAAATAAAGCGCATATCAACAAAACCCAAAGAAATAATTAGAGAATAATGAAGCAGTCAACTCTAGCTGACTACCTTCGCAGAATTTAGAAATAACAAAGGTATTATTCTTCATACTTTCCATAGCTTTGTCAAATTCGTCATCAACTAAACCATTGAGACGGGATCGAATCTTCTTTTCATCAGCAGAGAGAGACTTATTCTTTTTCTTAAGAGCATCATGGGAATGCTTTAATTGATTATGTTGTTCTTGAAGTTGGTTCTTCTTCACAATCAAATTTATTTTACTTTGAATGATTTTTTTCATTTTGGGTTTTTAATTCCTTAGACGATGTTTCTAGTGAGCGAAGAATCCGAGCTTGATCTTCATTTATTTTCTGAAGAATTAAGTATTGATGCGAAAACATCGCTTCCTTCTTTAAGAAGGAATGCTTCTCCAGGGAAAGAGTATGATTTTCTTCTGACAAGGTTTGATGTCTTAAATCAGCATCATATGACAATTTATATAAGTAGGTGTTTATGGGTAAAAATCGTTTCTGCCGATTTCGGTAAATTCGGTAGGTGAGTGAGAAACTGATTCAAACCCTAAACAAATGTCTTGCACGTGAGCACTTTATAGATTCGAGAGATCAATCTGCACAAGTCCGGCCTAAACCAAGAAATGGCCGTTCCAGGACTTGCTTCGGTCACAAAGTGGAGGAGAAGGGTTGATTTGGGGAGGGAAGCAAAGAAAGGTGTTGAGTTGAGTAGTTCTGGGGAGAGTAGTATCTCGACTTGTATCGAAAAGTAAAAGCTTGGGAAGCTTGCAAGAGATGGAAGCTTTTGGGAGAGCTTGCAAAGTTGCCTTTCGAGAGTGTAGTATTTTTCTCCGACCGAGACTTGTTGTCCGGTGGAAATAGGTAAGACCTATTTATACAAGTCGAGATTGAAACGTACCACTGGCCTCATGAAGGAAGAGAGTAAAGGGTGAAATAATGGGAGGAGGTGGTAACCGCATGGTTTAATGGGCGAAAACGTTTTCACCATTATTTCCTCTTTTATTTGACCGCTTTATTCCTTTTCACGCTTTCTTAATGTCAGCGTAGTGTACGCTGCATGCTGTGACCGCCAAACCAAAACCTTAAAGAAGCATCCCCAGTTTGTGTCGATGTCTCGAGTGTTGGTTGCATCTTGAGTGCAAGTGGCGCTGCTAGTGGCACGTGTGGCATGTGCCAATGGCATGTGCGGAATGCCTTGGTGGAAGGTTGCACGGTTTGCAAGTTAGGTTACCAGCGTGTGTGTTTGGCATGTGCCAATGGCATGTGCGGAATGCCTTGGTGGTAGGTTGCACGGTTTGCAAGTTAGGCTACCAGCGTGTGTGTTTGGCATGTGCCGGTGGCATGTGCGTGGGAATGCCTTGGTGGTAGGTTGCACGGTTTGCAAGTTAGGCTACCAGCGTGTGTGTTTGGCATGTGCCAATGGCTCGTGCGGCCATGTTGACCTAGTTGCAAGTCTTGCAAGCCTAGGCGCTATGTTTGGCGTGGGCCAAAGGCATAGCGGCTTGGAAGTATGGCTTGCGACACGTGTTGGCATGTGCCAATGGCACGTGCGGCCATGTTGACCTAGTTGCAAGTCTTGCAAGCCTAGGGCGCTATATTTGGCGTGGGACAAAGGCATAGCGGCCTAGAAATATGGATTGCGGCACGTGTTGGCATGTGCCAATGGCACGTGCGGCCATGTTGACCTAGTTGCAAGTCTTGCAAACCTAGGGCGCTATATTTGGCGAGGGCCAAAGGCATAGCGGCTTGGAAATATGGCTTGCGGCACGTGTTGGCATGTGCCAATGGCACGTGCGGCCATGTTGACCTAGTTGCAAGTCTTGCAAACCTAGGGCGCTATGTTGGCGTGGGCCAAAGGCATAGCGGCTTAGAAATATGGCTTGCGGCACGTGTTGGCATGTGCCAATGGCACGTGTTGGCATGTGCCAATGGCACGTGTTGGCATGTGCCAATGGCACGTGCGGCCATGTTGACCTAGTTGCAAGTCTTGCAAACCTAGGGCGCTATGTTGGGCGTGGGCCAAAGGCATAGAGGCTTGGAAATATGGCTTGCGGCACGTGTTTGCATGTGCCAATGGCACGTGCGACCATGTTGACCTAGTTGCAAGTCTTGCAAACCTAGGGCGCTATGTTGGGCGTGGGCCAAAGGCATAGCGGCTTAGAAATATGGCTTGCGGCACGTGTTGGCATGTGCCAATGGCACGTGCGGCCATGTTGACCTAGTTGCAAGTCTTGCAAACCTAGGGCGCTATGTTGGGCGTGGGACAAAGGCATAGCGGCTTAGAAATAAGGCTTGCGGCACGTGTTGGCATGTGCCAATGGCACGTGCGGCCATGTTGACCTAGTTGCAAGTCTTGCAAACCTAGGGCGCTATGTTGGGCGTGGGCCAAAGGCATAGCGGCTTGGAAATATGGCTTGCGGCACGTGTTGGCATGTGCCAATGGCACGTGCGGCCATGTTGACCTAGTTGCAAGTCTTGCAAACCTAGGGCGCTATGTTGGGCGTGGGCCAAAGGCATAGCGGCTTGGAAATATGGCTTGCGGCACGTGTTGGCATGTGCCAATGGCACGTGCGGCCATGTTGACCTAGTTGCAAGTCTTGCAAACCTAGGGCGCTATGTTGGGCGTGGGCCAAAGGCATAGCGGCTTAGAAATATGGCTTGCGGCAAGTGTTGGCATGTGCCAATGGCACGTGCGTCCATGTTGACCTAGTTGCAAGTCTTGCAAACCTAGGGCGCTATGTTGGGCGTGGGCCGAAGGCATAGCGGCTTGGAGATTTGGCATTGTTGCCATGGTGCGCGAGGTGCGGCTTGGTTTGGCATTGTTGCCGCGGTGTCTGTGATATGCGGCTTGTTTTGGCATTCGCCATGGTGCGCGATGATGCGGCTTGGTTTGGCATTATTGCCATGGTGCGCGATATGCGGCTTGGTTTGGCATTGTTGCCATGGTGCGCAGATATGCGGCTTGGTTTTGGCATTGTTGCCATGGTGCGCGAGATGCGGCTTGGTTTGGCATTCTTTGCCATGGTGCGTGATATGCGGCTTGGTTTGGCATTGTTGCCATGGTGCGCAGATATGCGGCTTTATTTTGGAATTAGGGTTCGTGTCGAAAACCTAATCTGGTATTTTGAAAAAATACCCCTATTAATTATTTACACACGAGTTAAATGCTCTTAGTTAATGTGTTGCGGGTAACACTAGGTCATGGGGTTTTACGATTTTACCCCTTGTTTAAAAACCACCATCAACAGTAGGATATCTGACCATTTAATACTTCAATCTCTTGAGCGAGTTGGTTATTTTCATGAGTTAGATTATTAATTTGGTCAAGTGAATACGAATACTAGTTATCTAATTGGTTTAATTGAATCTGTAACTTCTCGTTATTCGCCTGAGTATCCTCAACAAGAAATTGAAAAAAAATCTCTCCATGACTCGCTTCTGGTTTAAATCTTGATAAATGCATGAAGAAATTTAAAGATTGTGGGTAAGCAAAGAAATGTATCATAGGACACGGTAAGCAAAAGGAAAAAAAAGATACCTCTAAGTTCTTGGTTTCGGTTGCGAAGATTCTCAGAATCAAGATTTGCGACTTGGAGTTCTCCTCTTAGTCTATAGACTTCCTGAAGTTCCCCTTTAAACTTATTGATTTCCTCCTGTAAAGAAGTATTTTGTTGCGAAAGTTCCAATTGAGAGCAGCTAGATTCAAAACGCCCTTCAGCTAGAATCATCCTACGATGAGATTCCTAAAGAAGAAAGAACACAAGGATAATAGATTAAGGTATTATAATCAAGATAACAATGTGAGAGGTACCTACCAAGAAATCTAGAGCAGTATGAAAGCTTGGGTAAATTTGAGAATGGATCTCATCTCTTATAGCTTTATCAGAGGGAAATTCGCATAGAAGTTTACTTTACGCAGAGCAAATGCGAAGTTTGTAAGGATCATCGGTGGAGGATTGAGCAGAGTTGATGATATCGAACAGAGTTTGAGAAGCAAAATTCACACTATCCAAAGCCTTCTTGTTAAGAGAAAGGGAACTTAATAAAAAAAAAAAGATGAAGAAGAAGAAGGGGAAGATATAAGAGGAGAAGGAACAGTGAAATTTGTAGGGACAAACACATCAGCATCATTTGGTTGTGGGTCAATATTTATGAATAAAGAAGAGGTTTGACTCGCATCCAGTAAGTTCGCAGAGGCAATAGTAGGAATCCCCATTATCCCTTGATCATCAGCAGTTTTTTTTTCAGAAGGAAAAATTTCTTCAAGGGTGATAGAATCATTCGCAGTAGAAGGTTGAATTATTGTTATAGGGGTGACGTTTGAGACATTAAAATCAAGGATAGAAAGATTTGACTTAAGTACTGAAGGCTTGCGAACTCTCTTAGTCTTTGGTCCTTTGCCATCACCCATCTCACAATCGGAAGTCTGCGAAAACAAAGTAGATAAGAATTAGAGGCAACAATATTGTTTAGTAAAAATTTAGGTATTTCTTACTTCTTTGTTGCGCGAAGCTTTCCTCTTATGGGATTCTACGTTCTTGTCATCTGAAGAAGATTTAGGGTTTTGAACAGTTATCTTGAGAGCACTTACAGAAGAATTTTTCCTGAAAAAGTATGGGAATTGAGTTAATCAAAAAGATAACAATTATAATCAATGATCATGATTATCAGAAGATAAAAGGATAAACTTGGGAAAGAAGAATACAAACTTTGAACCGGATCCAAGCGGTGATAGAATAGCAACAACGGCAAGCGAGGAATGTAATGATAGCAGCAGGAGGGAGACAGTAGAAGAAAGAGAATTTCGAAGATGAAAAGAAGAGAAGAAAAAGGTTATTTTTCTTCTGTGAATCAATAAATAGATGATAGACACATTTTTGTGTCTGAATTGTCCTCATTGTCTCTATTGTTGGTCTCGATTTCTCTACTAATTTTGGTGTTTTTATGTGTGTGTAGGTGTTTTTGGAGAAATACACTTGTGCGGAAAAAGTTGCTCAAAAAGTGTTATTTGGACCCCGGGAGAAAAGTGATAAAGGCACCCTCAATTTGGATAAGGGCACCCCAGGCACCCAAGCTGATAAAGGCGCCCATGTTTTGGATCGGGCACTTCATCCTCTCCATTTCAAATTTGGTTTTGGCGGGAAAATATTCACATCACTTTGGAAGATTTTTGTTTGGATTTTGGACGTGTTATAGGGAGATTCAATTTTGAAATTGGTTGGGAAGCTTTGTTGGAGCATAACAAAAGTTCGGTATAGGCCTTTGTTCGATTAGTTTTGGCTGGAAAATCCAACAGAAGAAAACAGGGCGAGTACGTGTGCTGTTGAGATAATCACGGGATTTGTACGAGTTTTCTCGTGTTTGGAGTGTCTTTATCTTTGGAAGGAACGTGTAGAAGATAAATATCGAGATTTGAAGCAAGTTGACGCGTGAAAAAGAAATAACAGGAAATAATCCCGTGGAAAATATATGTTTTAATGAGGAGATATTTGGTGATTATGAGGAAGATTCTTGTCGTTGTGGGCTATAAATAGGTCTTTGGGGTCGAGTAGAGAAGGTATGGAGAGTTAGAGAGAGTTTGGAGCAACCACAGAGCCGGAAAAATCGAGTTACACATTACCTGCTTCTTCTGCTGCTGTGAAGGAAGAACACGAAGAACATTACATTCGAAGACAGGTCGTTTATCAACGGTGACAACGACACTTAAGCAATAACGGTTTTAACCTTCTTTTATGTGATGTTTGCAACACTTATAATCGTTGCAAACACCCGATTTTATCATTTTCTCCATTTCATCATTTGTACACCTCCTTTGAGCAATAAAAATGGATTTTGAGCGTGTTTCCAACATGATGAGCTAGAACCCATCACCGGGACGACGGAGGAAGCTGTTTTTGCACCCATGTGGTAATTTTATTTAATTCCTTTATGACTATTTGCACTATTATAATTGATTTATGATTTTTATTGATTATTTGTGAATTCGTTAGATGTCGCATGCTTAGTCTTAGGTACTTTAGATGCGCCATGCTTGTGAGTTACATATAATTCTTTATAAAATCTACCTTGGCAAAGAATTAGAGTCGATGTTTGTTACTTTATGAGCCTTAATTGTCCGGAATTAATAGATGAACCGCATGAATCTAAGAATTGGTGGAATCCCGAGTCCCAGTAACTCTCTCCATCTTGTGACATAAATTGTATATATTCTTTATATTTATTATCTTTCTTTATTAAATCCTAGAATCGATTTCATCAAGTCCGAGTGAACGACAACTCTACTTACCACTATTCTAAATTCGATCAATAGACGAAAGAGATGACCGGTTATGAACAGTTTGAGCCGGTAAAAAGAAGAAGAATCAACACGTGTAAATAAATAAACCTGAATTCCGGAAAATTGTCTGCAAAGAAAAATTTGAAAAGACAAACACATGCGATATTTCAGGATGAGGATTTCTCATATCGCTCACTTCATAGAGTAAGCGAAATGAGAAGAGGCAAGATGTAGGAGTGGAATATCGCACATATAATGAGTATGCGAAGTGAAGACTATCTAATGTAAGCGAGGACTATCGCACATAGTATAATCGAGGTGACATACTGGATGATGTCAGCAAAGTCACGAGTATTGTGTGATGGTCTATGCGAAGTATAAACTGTGGGAGAATGAGTGAGTGTATATGAGCGAATGTAACGCACAGTGATTCCGAAAATAGTGGATCTCTTAGCTGTCATCCACTATGTAGAACCCTATATAAGGGGAAAGAGTTATCATACAGGAGAGATCTCTTAGTGTGTGTGAGACAAAAAAATAGGAGAGAGAAAGTTTATTTGGAGAGCAAGTAAAGTCATTGTAATATCTTGTAACCAAAATATAGAATTTGATAAATAATAATAAAAAAATTCTATTGTGATCACTATGAATCTTGTCTAAATATAGTGGAATGTGGTTGTAGGATTTTCTGCAACTACAATCTTCTAATTTGTTTGCTATCAATGAATTGGGTGTTTATATAGGTTCAAGCTAGTTGTCATCACAAACATAAGATAAAATCCAATGCGCTAGCTAGCTTAAAAGGGAAGATCTGACTAAACAAAAATCAGACCAAAGAAGTTACTTAACGGACAAACAAAATAAAAAAAAAAACTATTAAGACTCAATCACCCATTCGTAAGACTTGATGTACTTAGATTGCATTAATTGATATATCTTTGATTGCGCTAAACGGGTCAAACATGAAACCTGTAAGGTTGACAACTCTGGTCATAGTATAAGAAATGAAAAAATTCCACATCTCTAGATGAAAAGGTTGGTTGCCATTTCGAGATTGTGAATAAAAGTGCAGATTCTCAAGAATCCAGATAAAGAGATGTTATTTGAATTCAAAGCATCTTGTCTCCCTGTGTCCAGAATACGGACATTGACTCTCTCTCTAAACTCTGAGAAGTGAGGACAAACATTTCATACTGGAATTAATTTATTACATGAATTTATGGTCTCTTTTATCCACGGCTTTGGACTTTATAAGATTTCTTCTGATTCTACTTCCAAAAAATTCTACTACTTACTCCGTTCCACTTTAAATGATATTTTTGAAATTTTCACGCAGATTAAGAAATTGAGAGAGATATAAAAATATTTTATTTATACCCTTGATAAAAGTCTTCAAACATTGATTGCTATTAGTGTGTTTAAAAATAAACTTATGGTTCCAAGACAAAATATGAGGGCATTAATGGTAGTTTTGTGGGTAAAATATTAAAACTATCAAGTAATGTGAAACAAAAAAATAACCCTAAATATTCATCCAAAATGGAACGGAGGGAGTATTATAACAAGAGATAGACCGAGAAGAAAACAAATATCCCATCCCATCCCTTTTCTCTTCGTCTTTTTCTTATATGCTAATGCATGCACTTCCATAGCAAACAATAGAGCTTGCTGGAGTTTATAACAACTCAGAAACAGAAACCTTTTCTCTCTTTATTCTTTCATTGCCCTGATCGGAGAATGGATGATTTTAAGAGGAGGAGGAATCAAATACCAGCATTTGGGAACTGGGATTATTTCTCAGATGGTACTACTGGGACACCAATTACACAGTGTTTCGAATCAGTTAGATACAGTTGTGTTGCTGGTGATCATAGAGATTTGTATGGTGCTGGTGCTCATGATTCTCTTTACTCTGATCATATTCCTCCTCATACTTATCACCATCCTCTTATCAAACCACCACCACCAAACTTTACTGTTGTTTCACGCACAAAGGTAAACAAATTTGCCATTTTTCTTTAGAATTTTTCTTCTGATTAATACAATATTTTCAAGCTGAAATTGCCATTTAGAATGATTTTTTCTACTGATTTAATGAACTTTTGTAGACTAAGGGAGGAGTACCAAGGGAGAAACGTCACCACAACAACAACAACAATAATAGGAGTATGAAGGATCAAAAAAAACATGGTAGGGTACATGACGTGACTAGACCACCGGCGGAACATCGTCATCATCATCATCACTCATCAAAGATTCCAAATGAAGTTGAACGATATCATCAATATCATCATCAACATTACATCCCCCCTCACCCAAAAAGAATTCCTCCTAAAGCTGTTGATGAAGATCTTTACAAAATCCCTCCTGAACTTCTCTACAAATCTAAAAGAGTAAGCATGCAATTTCATCTTTATTGGAGTATGTCCTAATTGTGATTTCTTATTCTAATTTATTTATTTTTATCTTTGTTTCTCGTTGTAGAAGAAGATTTTTGGATTCTTCTCATGCTTAATACCCACTTGTGATGCTGCTTGAATATTTGAAGAAGAAGAAGAAGAAGAAGAAGAAGAAGAAGAAGCTTAATTTTTGTTTCACTATTTACTCAAAAGAAATGTAGAGGTGCTTTGATGTACTTTAAATTAATAGATTATCTCTAACTAAGTAGTTGATAATTCAAGAGGTTCTTCTTAAAATGGTCCGACTTTGAATTCAATGTTTGTTTGGTGTTATTGGTGATATTATAACAGTTGTTATTGGAGAAAAAAAAAAGGCAATGAATAGATTAATTAGAATGCAAAAGCTCAATGGAAAATCAGTACTGTGAATCCCAATTGTCTCTTTTCATCCCTAATCTATCTCTCTTTTGTTGTAATGTATCCTCCTAGCCCTGGGTTTGTTGATGGTGCTAACTCATTTAATTCTCAACTTAGTAGCATTATAGCAAAACCAACACGTAATATGTAGAGAACCTTACCCTAGTATAGTGTAGGTCTGTTAGTATATGTATTTACCCCACGGATCAGCATGATTTTTGAGTAAAAATCTAGAGTTTTCTTCTACTCATTGAGACATAATTAATTCCCTATTCCTCTTCCTTCCTTGGGGTGCATGTCCCCTGCCCCCCAACACTTCCTTGGCTATCAAGATTCAAGAAGTGTCCCTGTCACTGTGTATCTGTTCAAGCTTTTTTTATTCTTTTCAACACAAATTCTTGACTTTTCTTTTTTGTTTTTCAAGAAGTGTCCCTAATAAATCCATCAGGTTTAGTAAGTAGGGTTTGAGACAGTTCGGGTACTCAGTAATGTAGGTTTTGTACTTACACTGTCTCTCAGCATTATATTTCCTTGTGTCTTTCTATCCTAGCCTTCAATCCCTTGACGGAATTAGTGTTCTTGCCTGTGAATCTGTTAATTCTACCCACAACAACAGAAGAAAAAAAAACGTTATGATTTGGAAGGAAAAAAAAGTGGAAAGCGAAAGAACATGGTGCTTTTTACATGAGAACTCGAGGGTTGCTCACTCATCTCATTTAATTCTCAACTGACTTACTATTTAAGTCATAGGGATCAGCTGGATAAAATATAGTTTCTTTCATTGATTGAGACATAACTAATTCTCTATTCCTCTTCTTCCTTGGGTGTATTCCCCCACAACACTGCAACTGCTATTTGGCTATCAAGATGTGTCCCTATCTGTTCTTTTTCTACGTACTCTTTTCAACCAAAAATTGTTACTTTAGAAGAAAAAAGAAAAGAATTTAGGGTATGTCTGCTCCCAAAAGCCTAACAATATGTTGAGACCCTAGTTAGCAATTAGGGATTCGGCAAACGTACGGAACGGCAAACGTACGAGTATTATACGGTTTTGTAAAACCCAAATTCGGTCCAAAAGTCGGTCAATAGGACGTGATTCGTCAGTAATTCGGAACGGCATACGTACGTGTATAATTCGATTTATAAATATGAGTTCGACTCTGAAAATTCGGTATCTATTATAATAAATAATTATTATTTATAAGGACATAGACTAATTTTTATGCATATTTGAAAGTTATTTAAAGAAAAAAATAAACTTAATATGATGATATTAATAATATATACAATATTAGTCATCCAAGAGGACGTGATATAGTGGTTTAGATGCACCTTCAAATCTCTTCGGTCATTTTTGTTTCATAAAAGTTACAACAATGTCTAATATTGGGTTGTGTATGCTCGGGAGGCAGTAAAGCCAAAAAGTGGGGCCTTTAAAAACGTAAAGGGAAAATTAGGGGGAGACCCAAAAAAAATAATATTATCATTGTCAAGCCCACAATTAATTTTAGGTACCGTGACACCCATAATTATTTTTGTGACACCCATAATTATATGAAATTATCAAAAATATCAGCATGATGGATTATGCATCTGCATGACGGGTTATGCATCAGGGGTATAATTGACAACGCAACTTGGACATAACATATCTATAAATCCGCGCCTTGGAATTTTACAAATTTTATATCGTTGGAAATCTTTTTAAGAGAGCTACGCAATGAGTACAAACAAGAATATCAAATTTTTGTTTTTCACGAAAAAATCGGAGGTGATCACCAATTTATGTAAAATTTTCGAAAACTTGATACATAACCAAGATCGAAATTACCAAAAAGATGCATAACACATTCTGCAGACGCATAACGAATTATGCAACCATTTTCTCCACTGCATAACAAATTATGCATTTGGATAACAAAATTATGCATCTATAACAAGTTATGTAACCATTTTTTGGTTGATTTTAGCGCGTACATAAAAAAAATTGATGCATCATGCAATATTATGGATGCATATCAGGTTATGCATCTATTTTCTCGATGCATAAGAGATTATGCAACAATTTTCTCAATGCATAACGCATTATGCGGGTCATATTTTCGGATGCATAACAGGTTATGCATCCATTTTATCGATCGCATAACATGTTATTCTCGACCACCATTCGATTCGATGGAGTCGTTAATTATTTCATTGTTCCGTCGGCCATCATCTCCACCAATTGCAACCAGCTAGAACATCACCAGATTCACCTATCTTCCTCGGGTTATGCATTTATTTTCTCGATGCATAAGAGATTATGCAACAATTTTCTTAATACATAACGCATTATGGTCATATTTTCGGATGCATAACGGGTTATGCGTCCATTTTATCGATTGCATAACATGTTATTCTCTCGACCACCATTCCGATTCGATGGAGCCGTTAATTATTTCATTGTTCTTTCGGCCATCATCATCTCCACCAATTGCAACTTGCTAGAACATCTCCATCAAGTCATCTTCTTCATTCAACCTGTCTTCCTCTAATGACTTCAATCCACAAAGCAAACCATCTCGCTCAATACCCATCTTCCTTCCTAAACCGACCCACAGTACCAGCCAAAGCACCTTCCACAACATCAGTTCTTCTTTGAGGTATGAACCACGGTCCCATTTCGCTCGAACGCACGACCTCATATAGACGAGTTTCTTGCCATCTTCTTACACTCAAGTGCGGACAGTTCAACTAACGAACACCCACCGATTGGACCAAACAGCAAACACAAATCAACTCCGGCAAATCACAGGAACAACGAGAAATCAACATTTCTTTCTCTCGTATCATTCAATTCAAGTATCTCAAACAGTAACCCATGTCTTCTTTGTTAAACATAGCTTCAATTCACTCCTCTTTTTGCTCTTCAATTCATTGCATACTCGAACTAATTACAAACCCACTAATATCCCCGAGATTTGGTTCATCTCAATAGTCAACACCTTGTTCTTCTTAGTCTCTCAAACCCCCAATTCATCTCAGATTCAATTAACAATCACCGTCACCTTGTCTTGACCTCCATCTGTTCACAGATTCAAACCATTTCATCTTCACAGCATCACCAGTTCCTCCAATTCCTCGACAATTACCATGAACCCATCTTCTCTCAGGAACCAACAACAAATTGATGATTGAACTCGATTTTTATAACAAACCCACTACTAATTTCTTAACGGAAGACACCATTATTTATGATCAACAACAAGGTATTATTACAGCAGATCCCCTTTTCCCATCTTCATCTGTTTTAGCTTCACAATTAATTCGTTGCTTCCAATTGATTCTTCTTCTGTATTTCTGAAATTTTGATTAAATTGATTGAGAAATTCATTAACAAAGAGGGATATCCAACCCTTTTGGTGGGATATGAGAGATTGATGGTTTTGGTCGTCGTCTTCCTCGTCCTCGTCTGGTCTGTGAATTTAATCAAAGATTAGATGAACAAAAAAGAACGAAACATAATTTCAGAAATTTTGGGTGTGGGATAAATTTTATCTCAGAAAGTGGGTGCGCGCCTGTTAATTTTTGTCGGTGGGTTTGACAAGAGAAAAAATCAGAAGAATGGGTGTGACTGTATTTTTCACAAACGTAAAAGCTAAAGAATTTCTGGCGAATTAAGCGGACGTATTATTCGGGATACGTAAAGTTCGTGAACGATTCGCAAATAATCCGGGAATGTCATATAATACGCCTCTTAGGTTCGGAGTTGCAAACGTACGCGAATAAGACGGTAAAATTCGCGAATGATTCGAATCATTCGCGAACTTACTAACTAGGGTTGAGACTATCCAAGGAAAAGATGGATTGTGGTACTGGTAGGTAGTTGAGAAAGCTAAAAGCTGCACTTAATGGTGCTCGTTCATACACAGGGCAGGGATGGGTAGAGTCTCTTTCAAGTCTGATTAATTGTATTTTTCCGATGATTTTTTGGTTTTGATAGATTTTAATTACATTTATGAGAAAGAGAAATTATAGTACTTGACATTACAGTTAAGAATAAAGTTAGCTATACACCATTACTACTAGTAGGAAAGACCGTGCAGACTGCAGAGTAAAAGTTCGGTAACCTTATCACTGGACAGGAAGAGAGAGACGGGTCAGAACAGAAGTAGTAAAAGTAAATCCAGGTTCTAACTGTTGGATTTACCTTCATGGTTAAAATCTTGATGGTTGTATAGTAATCCTTGTTCACTTGCTTTTTGCCCCTGCACCGTGCCCTAACTGTTACATTTTCCTTAAAAGCAGAAGAAATTTGAAATCTGTTGCGAGATGGGGAAAGGAGAAGCAGCAGAAATTTGACTTCCTTCGCTTTGAAATGCTATTTTTTGACATTTTTTTATTTTGGCTACTTGTTATTTTGTTGGGATTCTCAGTTATCAAGAATTTATGGATTTCCAGGATAACACTTCGTGTGTATCCACTGGGCCAGTAAACACCCGAATACCGAATAAGAAAACATGGGCCTTTTCTCTTGTTAATAGTGTTTGGGTCAAATGAATCTTGTGAATTAGATCCCACATTTCAAGAGGTTGCGGATTCAATCTTTAGAGCACATGTTAAAGCTGTGGATTTCGATCACAAGGCTAACGAAGTGACACAGAATGGGTCGAGACGAAAACTAGTGGATTAATCAAAGATCTACTTGGGGAAAGGATCAGTGAACAGCACCACAATGGTTGTGTTGGCATGAAGGTCAGTTTGATAAGGCGTTAACAAAGAACTCAGAATTCTATCTACTTGATGGACATTCTTCTGTTCAAGTCCCATATATGACTAGTTCGGAGGAATACCAATATATATCGTGTAAAGACGGCTTCAAAGTACTTCAACTTCCATACAGATTAAAATATTGGAGAAGCAGAAATGCGCAGCCTAAACTGCAACAAATGGTAAAAAACAACAAAAATTAAGTGAACGGAGACTTTCCTGTTCAGAACGTCTATGTTTTCCAGAACATTTTTAGCTCATATCGACTATTTACTTACTAGAAAGGGCCACAGATGTAAGTTTTAGACATGTGTCCCGAGTAATGTCTGCCCATGGTTGTCAGTATTTCCAGGTTCATGAATACTTTGGATTGATTCCCTTACCGAGTCCCAGAAAGGCTTTTAGTTTGTCAAATAACTACTAAAAATTGTGGCTTTGGGAGGGCATCAGTGTAGGTTGATCAAGTGTCTGATGTACATGCGGATCTACTGTTTTTTAGGAAAATGAATGCAGACAGTTATGAATTATGATGCAGATTTCAGCTCCTGGAGCTGGAATTGCAGTAAGCAATTTAGCAAAGAATGGGAAGCAGATGCGACCGAGATTATAACTACTACTATATCATTGTTACCAGAGTCATCAATGAAACAAGACAAAATTGTAGCTGAAACTTCTTCAGACAAAAACACGTATAGCTAGATGGATCTAATGGCAATTTTCTCCAAAAAGAACAAAAATCAGATGGAATAAGAGCATTTACAACAAAAGAAGACTTATCTACTTTTCGATAAAAGACCTGACATTTCCCATCCATTGGATACGCTCGATTTTATCTTTGTTCTTCATATATTCATGCAGGGAAACAGCAAGTTCTTCACTTACGCCCCTTACATCCAGGAATTCCTGAAGCGAACTCTGGAGCTTGTCTTCCAAGTCCCTGGAGGAAAACAAAAGCATATAATGATTGATAAAACAAGGTTTCAGAATCAAAAAAACAAGAAAACAATAAGAAAGAGCAAGCGGCAATAAAGTAATGTCATACTTAAAATTTTGTCCTGCGTAGCGTTTCACAACCGTTCCATCACGCCTGAGCACGAACACGTTCTGAATTTCGAGGCGATCCGGCCAAGCAAAGCATACAAATTGAAGAACACTATCGTTTTCACCCTTTGAGATGCTGACTATTGAGCTAATGCGCAGCTGCATATTCCTGTCTGCATCATCATCGGTATCATCATCACTGATTTTTGGTGCAGGACATATCCCATCGAACATCGTCGACTCAATTTGTATATCCTCTTCTCCATAATTTCTTCTCAGTCTGATCCATTGTTCCCCAGGACGATCTTCCACGGTAAAAGAGCCGAGTGTCGTAACAGGCTTTACAAAAGAAACACAATACTCTAAAATCAAACATGAGATGGAAACTGCTAATATACAAGCAAAGGAGTACTGTTTACCTCTTTGGGAGGAGCATATTCAGACTCATATTGATTTCATTTCGAAGAATTCTCAAAATATTTCCTTCAAATACTGACTTAGGCGTCTCAGAGATACACGTTCGAGTTTGGAAGAAAGAGCTTAAGATAGGTTTATGTATATCGACACAAAGAGGCCGTTGCAGTCGTGAAACTGCAGTTTTAGATGAGATAGACGAATAACCCAAACACCCTATTTGGGAAGCTCGAATCAAGCGGCTCATCGAAGTTCTCATGTGTATAAAATAAGGAATTAGGATTCTATAAATGGACTGATAGCTACTGAATCGAATGTTTTGTTTAGAAGAGGGTTTGAGTACCAAAAACCGATTGAACTCTCAGACAATTGCACACCTCCATCCACAAACAAATCGCCCTGAAAGAATTCTATTCACAAATAAATCTGATTCAGTAAATAATTCGATAATAAACAAGTTGTAATAAAACATAAAACATCAAAATTTAACTGAATGCAGCATTAAGATGTAAACAAACAGGTACACATTATTTTCCTACGCCTAGAGAAAGATTAGCCATGAATCCAAATCACTCAGGTTGCCAGAAAGGTAATAGATAAGATATCTCAATGGAGCCGATCAAAGAAAAGATAACTCCACGGAGATGATCTCCAACAGCCCCAGTAGTTTTTCAGTTTGACTCGATATACTAAGCCTAGAACTGTGGACGAACACATTAACTTGCAAATTCAACACTAGTTATATGAAAGTATAAGCTCATACTCCCATAAAAGTGTATATATGTCTCATTCACAGAAACATACCATGATGCACTTTTTCGTACACCAATTATCCAAAACAAATCTCTAACATCCTCAGGGATTTTATCTTTTTAACTCGATATCCCGAGCATAGAACTGTTGACGAACACATTAACTGGCACATTCAACAATATTTAGATGAAGGTATTAGCTCTAATACTCCAAAAGATGAGTACCTATGTCTCATTAACAGAAACATACCTACAAGTAAAATCGCTTCTTTTTATCATCCACTATCCAAATCATTGACAAGAATAACAGCATTGGCAAAATCATGCTACATCCAAATGCACCACACTCAACAATAGCTAAATTGATATACTTCCGGCAACAACAATTAGTAATTTGAAAAGCCCCTTGGCTTATAATTCTCACTAAATAGCAATTGGGAGTCTGAGTTCACCAATCAGCAGCACCATTGAGCAAGCTATTCTTTTGTCCACTGTCTAGTGTGTTGCAATCTAATAATAAACCCTAATTCCTGCTCCACCCTATTACTTCAAATTACTAAATCCAATTCCCTATTTCTAATCAAACAGTTTTCATGCATAAATGTGTGTGAGAATATTTCATCCCAGGTTACTTTTGCTAGTTTATTTGTTCATCTTAGATTTGAATTTGGTGTAAGAAACTTAGGTTATCCAACTAATAGGCAACAAAATTCACAATTTGCTGATACACAATTTACTCTTTTCTAGGGTTTCCTTTAGACAATGATGATTATATAGCAAAGAAGATGTTGCAAAAAGAGATACGAGACAGAAACAATCTTACATAAACATTAGTAGGGATAATGACATAGATGGTACCTGGTGGAGAGAGCTGCAAAGAAGAAGAAGAAGAAGAAGAAATAGCTTCAAAGTTAGAGAATTGCTGCTTGTTATTGACATGCCCCAGACCGATTGTGTTCGAGAAGGGGCACACGTGCAATGTATTTAGAGGGCGCCAGTGTTTTCTATGTGCATGTGCGAAAAGGATATGCGAAAGGACATTGCAAAGTCTACGACGGTGTTTCCGTGTTTGTATTCTGAAATCATGTTTTATTTAGCCTGGCGAGATTGGGGTATACTCAAACTAATTGGGGTATACCCAATTTTAAGTGGACATGTGACCTTACTAGGGGGAGGTCAAATTTGGTTGAAGTTACAATACTACCCTTGACCTTTATAATTCTATTACCATAATCGTTTTTTTATTTTCATCTTCTTCTTCTCTTCTTCTCTTCCATAACCAACCACACCGGCTCCTCCCCCACCACCACCACCAAAACTCGTCGATTAATTCGTTAACATCGTCGATTCGAAAACTCCGAGTAATCTTCAACAATGGAACCACCACAGCGTAAGGGAACTCGTATGAAAGGCGCCAATCGCAAACCCAATCAATACAACCCTGAAATTGCAAAATTAGTTCAACAAAAGAGAAGAAAAAAACCGTTGAAGAAGAAGAGATTGAACCCGCTCAAAACGAAGAAATGGTGCGATTAAGAAAGTAAGGGCCTACTTAAACTCACTCTAGTACTTCGATTTCATGTTTGCATGTCAAATTAGGTCGAAAAATCGATTCTTTGATTTTGATTATTTAGCCCGGCATGTTGTTTGTTTCACGACCTTGTAGGGATTTCATATTTAGTAATCCGTAGGGATGCTCTTTGGTTGAATATCAAGTCTGGCGGTTTAGTTATTATAGAATCGCTTTCACAGAAGTCGGGATGTTATTCAACCTATAATCTTGCCGCGAAAATTTTATTTTTTAAGCCGGGTTGGTTAAAAATTTTAAACTTGCCAGTGGGATTTGATTTTTAGCGTCTCCCGATGCCTTGAATGATAAATGTCGGAATGGTATCTAAATAATACAACAGCAGCGTTATGTTAGCAAGTGTTGTTTTTTATTATATACGTCGCCGGCGTTTGTAGTTGAAAACCCACCATAGTTGTTAAAAGCCGTGAGGTTATTGGAATAAAACCCTCCCGGCCCTTGTTTAGCCGGCTTGTTGATTAGATATCGACCCTTGAGCTTTATTCCGCCGGAATGGTTATATGTGTTGAGCCTTGACTTATTTTTTTTTTCTTAATTGTTCTTGTTCGGGTTGCAAAAGGCAAACAAGAAAGCTCGAAAGCTCTTAGTCCTCCTTCAAGACCTCCTCGTGTTGGTGACAAACTCTTGACTTCAAGACATCGAGGGGCATACGTTGTGGCGGGAACGACAAAGATCCGTGTCCGAATGATGATTATCAACCACCATCGGAACCCGGTGATTCGGACGAGACTCCGGATGAAGACCAATCAATTCCATCCAGTAGAAGAGGTGAGGATGATGATGTTGATGAAAGAACTCCATTTCTTTGGAGGAGGGAACAATGATGATGATGATGATGGTGATCAAGACATGCCTAATGTTGGAGGAGGTAATGATGATGATGATGATGGTAATGGAGATAAAGGTAAGGGTAGAGAAGATGAAATTGTTGAAGAGGCGGTGGAAGAAGAAAAAGAAGAAGAAGAAGAAGAAGTTGGGGAACAAACCCAAGTTTGCAAGTACTAGTGCAATAGGGAAGAAGAAAAGGGTTATCACTAAACCAGCTAATTCCCACATGCCTTACTCGAATTGAAGATTAAATTGAAACCAAACGAGCTTCCCGGGGACCCCGGAAGATGGTGGACGTGTTCTTTTTGGATACAAAGACTCGTGGGCATGTGAAATCCAAAATACTATCGTAAGTAATCTCAATCCGTCTTTGTTTTTCATTTAAGTGTGTAACTATCTTAAATTTGTGTCAAGTATTTGTATTTCTTTTCATTTTGTGTTTTTGGTATTTAGGATCACAAGCATGCTATCCGTCTCATGAGGCGCCAAGCTTCATGTTGTGACTAAGACTTGGGATCTTGAGGATGAATGTGAGGAGGTGAAAGTGATTGTCAAGAACTCGGGTTGTTGCTGCGGTGGAGAGTTCGAATGTTGAGTATGATAGAGTTCCGTATCTGCATGCCGTGAGAGGTTCTACGGAGAGACCGATACAATGTTATTCCCATTCGGTGAGATGGCGATAACTCCCGATGATGCTCATCAAATTTTAGGCCTCGAGGTTGAGGGAAAAGCCGTCAAGTGAGGGCTTCGATAGTAACATTTCTTGGGAGGATATCTTCAAATTGACCAACACTTTGTTCGGTTGGGATCGGATTAAGACCGAGTCTATGCTTGCGATGAAGGATGGCAATCTAAGCAAGAAGTTTAATCAAGAAGAAGGCTGAGGATACATTGTCTGGGACCAAGAAAATCTTTGATGTGGAAGGAATGGTGAACCCGTGCGAATCAATGCTACCGCGTCGGGTTATTTGCTTTACGTCTGGGCGGATGTATCTTCCCGACATTGATTACGGAAGCTTGGTCGACGCCAGTTATTTGCAACTATTGGATCCCTTAGATAAGATGCATGAGTATTCTTGGGGTACTGCGGTGGTCGCCTTCTTGAACAATGAGTTGACAAAGGCTTCAAGGGCACTCACTGCGCAAGTTAACGGAAACATATGTCTCTTCCAGGTAATTGTATTGTCTAAATCATTTATATTTGCCAAATGCTTGTAATGTTTGATTCTTACTAAACTTTGTGTTTGCATAGGTTTGGATATATGAGCACTTCCCTACTTTGGTGAAAACCAACTCCCACGTCAAAGTGAATGAAAAGCTTGCGATTGATAAGCCAAGAGCGCAAAGATACAGTTTTAAGGGTGCTCAGGAAAAGGATATGCCATTTTTGCTTATTAACGTGCGAATCGCCTTGGACAAATTGACTGCGGATGAGGTAATATTTGATCCTTACCGAGATGCTAAAAATCAAGGTTTAATCCAAAGGAGAGATGATGTTGCATTATACTACGGACCCTTGTTGTTCTCCCATGGATTTTCAATGTACGATCTGCATCGGGTAATGCGACAATTGGGTTACGTCCAAGAAGAACCCCATTTCGATCTTGAGCCTTTCTTTAAAGTGTTAAGGGAGGACTGCAGCACATCCCAAAAAACTATTAACGTCGCTTACGCTCCACCCCAACTCTAGGACATTGGAACGAAAGACTTGACCGTAAAGTCGATACGAGTCTTTTGGACGAGGTGACCGAAAGGTCATGAAGCTCGAGAGAAATACATGTCGTGGTACTTGGGTTGGGCTCGTCCTACTGTGATTAGGGAAATGACTGGTGAACAATTGGCTCGTAAGAGGAAGATGGCATCGAATGACTCAACAACAATTCATAACTTCCTTGTAAGTATTTTGGAGTAGCTCTTACCGATTTAAGATTACATTATCGAATAATTCTATTAACTGTTTGTTGTTTAACTGAAAATAGAAGGGGCATTTGAAGACCTTTGTGAAGTTGTTGTGTTGCGAGAGAAAGAGGAGAGCCTTTGTCGATTGAAGAGCAAACCAAGCACATTCACTATGCTAGCAATGTTGACAATGAGGATGCCCATGAAATGTTCAAGCAAGCCGAGGTTGAAGTAAGAAGGGAAGAAAAAGCCGGGGAGGAGGGAAGCACAAGCCAAGATGAATCTTTGACAAAAGAGGGCTCGTAGTGGTCATGGTGGTGAAGGTAGTAGTAGTCTTTGGTGTTCCTAAACGGGGCCGAGGTCGTGGTCGTGGTCGTGCTCGTGGTGAATGAATGCGGTCTCTAGTTTATTTCTTTATGTTGGGTTGGACAAATGTAAAGGTTAATGGTTGGACAAATGGTTTTTAAGGTTTATGGGACATGTTTTCTTATTTTGGACAACAAGTGTTTGATTTCTAATTGTTGAATGAAAGTTTTATATAGCTACTTAAAGTTTCAAGACAAATAGCCGAAACAAGGTTCTTTTAATTCTCCATGCCGACAATACCAGGGCCGGCAAGGTTTTTAAGTGTCGATCCGCCTCTGTCGAGCGGAAAATGCTTGCATACCGTGGTCGGCAAGTGAGTCGGATCATTACCAAGCCGGCGAATATACGGTGACAGAGTGTATTATGTTTTCGAATACGCAGGCATTTTGTTCGTAGAAAATACCTTCTCCCGATGCAAAACCATCATAACGCCGGCTTGGTTTTAAATTTATACCCTTCCGATCAGTATCATAGCCGGCGGTAAAATTTCAAAATATATTGCCGGCGTATTGACAGAAGAAATGATTTTCGATGCCAAAACCATCATAACGCCGGCATGGTTTTAAATTTATACCATTCGACCGTGTCATAGCCGGCATCTTTTGAGAAAAAATAATCTGCTTTTAATTCAAAATTCAAATTTTTAGCAAGTACGTTTCATTGATTGACTTGTACTTGGGCACTATAACGCCAAATTTGGGTACAATCCTATAAATACACTACTTCTCTCTACAAAACAACATACAAATAGTTTCATATACTATCCAAAGCTCATATCATCATACAATCCATCAAACTCACCCAATAGCTAAATAAAAATGGCATCATTTGATTCAAACGAGGATTTGGCAATCACCAAAGCATGGCACGCGGAAACTCGACTTAGACGTCAATCCTCCGAAAGGAGGATTCCACGACCTTTGGGCTAGGGTACACAACAAATTTTGCGGCGAGTTTGGTAATCCTAATGGAAGAAGTATTCAACAAGTCCACGAAAGGCACCTAGTCATCGAAAACGCGATACTTGCTTTTTGGCTCTCCAACCTCGGATTTTTAACACTCGCCCCTTCACCTTGTCCATTGCACAATTTGTAAGCAATTTTGTGGTTTTTTTACGCAACCCATGTTGTTTATCTTCCAATGAAACACCACTAACATATGTAAGTTTGTTTTTGTGTTTTGTAGCATGAAGTCGTGAAAGCGCGCTACTTGGAGGAAAAGGGGGAAGCATTCGCGTTCGATGCAAGCTATCACTTCTTGGCGCAAAGAATCCCAGGAGGATAACCTTGAGTACTTGGATGCCAGTATCGTCTTCGGATGAGGAAGATTGATGGCTTTAGAAGTTTTTGTATAGGTTGTGTGGGTAGACCTATGTAAACCCTCCGTTTCAATCAATGTAGTAACCAAAATTGCATGAATAAAGTGAATTAGATCTTAGATATTTATTTTATGTTTGGTATATTATAATGTCGGCATGGTTATAAATCCTTAACATGCCACTACACATACGCCGGCGCTGTCATTATAATGTCGGCATAATCTTCATTCAAAGACCCTTCCGCCACAAAACGATTGGCGTTTTATTCATCCAAGGAACATGCGGCTAGAATTGGTGGCATTTTATTCAAACAAATACCATGCCGGCTATATTATAGCCAGGCACTTTATTCAAACCTGGACCTGCTTGAGCCTTTCATATTTTCAAAACAAAATTTTTGGATCGAAATCGAACTCATAAGACGGATCAAAAAGGTTAATCTATCAATTCATAATTTGAAAATTTTAATCTAAACTCAATTAATTAACCTAATCAATTTTAATATTAATTAACCAAGGGCATATTAGCCATTTAGAAAAATAAGGTTAAGGGGTGGCTTGGTTTTACTTCATAATGACCAGATTTTGTCTTATTGGGTATACCCCAATTAGTTTGAGTATACCCCAATCTCGCCAGGTTATTTAGATCGAGCTCATCGATTATTTGGGAAGATTTTCGAGAAAAAAATTATTTTGAGAATTTTTTTTGTAACGGAGATGAATATTTCCCAAATACTTCTAAAAAGGGAAATGCAAAGGCGCTTAGTGATTTCATACTCAAATTTACAGAAAAAAAATTCACATTTTCAGAACTGAAAGTTGGAAAGTCGGCAGGGTCGATAATACTGGTAGACAACGGACACTAATAGCCGGCATGCTTATAATAAATCATAATGCCGACTATATGATTTTTGACATACAGGAAAAGTGTTGTAAATGCTTGATTAGTCGGCATGTTAGTTATTTCTGAACCTGCTGGCAACACTCGATCCCATCATGGACGGTTATTTAGAGCTACATGGAAAATGTCGTGAATAGTGAAGCAAGCACGTCAAAGTGGTCCCCGATTTCAAGTTGTAAAAATTTCAATAAAACGTATATAGGGAGGGGTAGTTGGTTGAACGTGCATATGCGCACTATGCACAAGTAAGCATCGTAGGTTAGCTGGAAGAGCATAAATAATGTTGCGGCCTCATTTATAGCTGTGTAGCCTTTCCAATCAGGCATATGATGCAAAGGCATCACTATGCCATGCTGTAAATATGCATCACCTTGATGCATTTCAAGGAAATAGCCCATATGGACTAGGCCTATTGCTTGGCCACGACCTTGCATCACGATGTTGGATTAAGTTTCTCTTCTCTTTGTGGATGAATTACGGACAGTGCTTGATCCCTTTAGAGTAGGAAAGGGTACGTAGTTAGCCGTAATGAGTTTCAGCATTGCCGGTCCATCATGTACGTTGTCGCTCATATTATCTAATTGTGAGATGATTATGGCATATTGGCCCCTCATATCATCTGGTTCGGTGATGCTATGCAAGAGATCATTGTGGCCAAAATTGATGAGTCAAGTTGCATTATATTCTTTGGATGCATGCTCTTACTTCCTATCAAGACATTCGACATAGGCATGTGCCAATGGTGCATTAGGCATGGCCAGGAGAGTAAGCAATATCGATATGAAAATTAGTGAAGCTTGCATAACCCTAAGAAAGTACGGCATGAGCCGGATTGATTCACCCTTGGCAAGACAAAGATTAGTGCATGCTTTTAGCAATATGCCTAATTAAGCTAAGCAAGGAAGGTGGAATTAAACCTACAATGGCCTATGCGCAAGTCTAAGGCATGTACTATGCATGGACAAGTCTCAGAAGCCAATGATGCATGTAATAATGCATCAACAATATACTTTATGGCTTTTTACTCTTCGCATAACAAGGGTAAGTTTGAACAGTGTTGAAGCTAAGTCTAGTTGCATCATGCTTTAGTCGAGCATGCTCTCAAGGGAACATAAACGTGCATTTAACTGGTGCAACGAGAAGTTTTAAGGCCCGGTAAGTAGTATCTGAGTGGCGCATCGGGGAGCTATGGTCTGCGCGCCAGGCTTGATTTTCCGGTCTATGACATAGGTCATCTATATAGGGATGAAGGGAGTACATCGTAGTATTAAAAAATCTGGGAATTTATTTCAATCCAACTTTCTCTTTTCTTTTCTCTTTTTTTGTCCCCATTTCCTCAAAAAAAACCCTAATAGGCCGTCTCATTTTTCTTGCTTAGATTTGGTTTTTTAGACCGAACATGAGCAAGGATTTCTTTTTTTCTTTTTTTTTTTTTAGAAAATAACTAATCGAATAAGATGGTTTAATTTTGTTTTTGGTATCTTTCGATATATCTCTTTGCCATTTTGGGGCAGTTTTTTCGGTCGATATGGGACGATTCTTCAATATATGATGGCTACTTCGTGGCTTGATATTATTCCAGAAATATCGGCGACTCAACACAGTATCGCTTTGAATTCATACCCAAATGATTTCAAGCATTCGAGTTCGATTGGATTTACAAGAATATGGGAAAAATAATCCTCTCTTTTAGGAATATCTCTTATCAAATAAGAAGACAATCATATGAAATGGCCAGAGCTAATTATTGTTTACACGATCTTCAACCCTTCTACATATGCAAAAATTGAGTATCTTTACTGTTTATTGCTCTTTCTCTCCGTGTTTACTTGTAACTGATATCTTAAATTGTAATAAGGTTTTGATTTCTTATACTTTGATGTTTTTATTACTCTTGTAATAGAACATATAATCATTATTTTGATTTAAATGAATTGAAATATGTCGATTATCCAAAAAAAAATCTACTTTTTATTATGTCGACAATCAATTACATCAGCACAATATTGAAAACTCGCACTATTTTTCATATGTGTAGGAAAGATATTAAAGTAATTAATGAGAATTAAAAAAAAAAAAAAAAACTATGTGTTTTCCTAGTTAGCTTCGTATTTTAAATAAATTGGTTTTCGAAATTTGCATTTTATTGGTTGTTACTTGTCTTCCACTTGAAAGAATATTTTGTTGGAGCCCCAGCAGAATCGCCAACTTTGACACTTTCAAGTGATGAGATCGCTCGAGTGGTCTCAGTTGGATATGGGATTGAATATAAAAAAAAAATCGACAAAGGAAAATGAGTTCAAGAAGGAAATTGTCTCTATTCGCTTGCTCTCTTTTTTTTTTATATAATTTCTATAGCTAACTGAAAGCTAAACATAGAAAAATTTAGGTCATAGTTAGGTGTGATAGAGCTTATTTCAAGTTATCATCCTGTGAAACTATGGCTTTCTAATAATATTATAGTGTTGTTTATAATAAAAAGGAGCACATCTTTAAGTTTATATTTGGCAATACATGTTACCGTATATTGGGTTTGCATGATAGAGGCGACAGAAGAAAATCTTTTACAAATTTTTCCAACTACTTTATAAAACCTTCAGTGATAATTGTGTACACCTGCCCGGGTTAGGTATCATGCAAGAGTTCTACAACTTAATGATTTTTTTTTTTTTTTTTTGCATGAAGTCTGTTGTTGTGCCCCCAAATTTATGGTGCACAAAGTTGGTTACTATCAGACATTCCAAATATGTAATCTTACTTATTAGACGAGACATTTGCAATACCTAATGAACTCGGGGTCCAGTTCCTTTCGAGAAGGTGGACATGAAGTATGACAAGTTCTTCGGTATTATGTTAATTTGGAATGAGATATTCTCAAGATAGCAGGCCTGATATATGACATCAATTAGATTCATATTTTATGTTTTTAATAATTATTATTTTTGGCATTTGAATAAGTACTTTTTAATTTTCAAATAAGGGTTAATACATTTTTCTTAAGACTAGAATTTTAGTATTCCCTATAAAAGAGGACAAGTGTATTGTATTTCTATCCACATTATTATTATCCAGTGAGAACATGAGTTAATATAAGTTTATCCTTTTTTCTGCCCTAAATTATTTGTTTCATGCTTCAGTTCTCCGTCGAATATGTTTGGCATCACGTGATAGATGTAAGATCATATTGAAAAATTATTAGTAATTTTAAATGGCGATGCGAATCTTGGGTGTCGAGATAGTTAGGACACATTGATGCATTTAGATAAGTTAAAGGTAATTGTGAAGTAAGGAATTGACATTTTGCTCTTAGTAAATTGTTATATATAAGTGAAAGAGAGAGAAGTTTAATTTTGTGCAACACCGTTTTAGTATATCATGTTGAATAGAAGTTGTTCTTGTATTTTGAATGGATTTTTATGCATCATATTAACCGACTATCTCTGTAAAGCAGAAGAAATCAAAGCAACTTGGAAAATGTTAAAAAGGAAGAAAAAAATTCCCAAAACATGAGATAATACTTGTTCACATGTAATGCATGATAAGGGCCTTTATAGGTTTTCTTTTTCAGAAGAAAGTTAGATTAAAGAGAAAACATATACACAACCCAGTGAGACTTCAAGAATTTACATTTCAACCCAGGGAGACTTTAAGAATTCACATTATAAGTGAAGAACCATCTCCAATTGAATAATATGTACCTAACATCAATATCCATAAAAGTTTCCTTGTCGTGGAATCAAAGGACTATAGATTGCGCAACCAACAATGTTAGTTCAGACATATGTCGAAGACCTTGTATTGACTGAACATAATGTATTAAGACCTGTTTGGGGTGGATTGTACTCAATGTACCATGACCTGATATATAACTAGAATAGTGAGTACAAATTTCACCAAAATGCAAAGTAGAAAAAAATATATTCAAACTAAATGATAAAACATCTTACTTATAGGGAACATAACTGCCTTCAGTACTAACGGCAGATGATCCGAAAAGGCATAGTTGGCCTTTCCCTCCCCTACAACATTGAAAACTTTTGGACAATAGAATATGATGTTTGAATTATGAAAAGTATAAATTTATACAAAATATCTGTCTAGCTTCGTTTCCAAATTGTTGTAAAGTTCTAATCTGGTCAGTATTTTGTCTTCTGGGAAATCAACTAAGTCGGAGTCTACAACAAAAATTTTAAACATTCTTGCTAACCGTGGATAAGGATGAGGGGATTCTCCATTTGATCTCTCACCGGCACTTAAAATCGCATTAAAATCCCTAATAAAAAAATGTCTTTCACTCATTCCTCCTCTTCTACAAACTGCAAATAGTTTATTACATCTTGATAAAACTCTTCTCTAAGACTTGAGTCCTTTTCGTTTGGAGCATAAACATTAATAACACAAACTCTTCTCTTGAGGACAGAGCACTTAAATATAGCAGACAAAATAATACTAAAGATTCTTTGTAGTTATGATGAACTGATATTCCTATAAAATTAAAGAAACTAGTTCTTTAGATATAATGCTTGTTTATAATAAGTTACTAACAAGAGTACATTTATTTGAACAAAACCTGTTGTAACTATAACGCTATCATATAAACCTTGAAACATTCATTTTCAATAGATACCTAACATATTATTTATCGACTACTAATATTTTCCATATTCAATTCAAAAAATAAATGCAATGATGATTTTCAGAAAGTAGTAAAACAATTAAACGCCTAATATATATATGCAATAATTGTTATACATTGTGATCCAGGGGTTGCTTTACATATTCTTCTATTGTATAAACCGATTTCAAAATATGATAATATCTCGGTTGTGGAGTACATCAGTTATACATGTTTTGAACTATTGTTATTTTTTTCATTTTTTTTTTTCTTTAAATCTTTCAGCGATGATCTGAGCATTTACTTAAGCAAGAATTTTGTTACATAATATATTGTCAAACTCGCTTACAAAAACAAACTAGACTTATTAAGTAAATAACATGAGACCAAAGAAGTTAACAATTACAATTAAGGTAGGTAAGTACAATTTCCCTACTCAGCAACATTTATATGAATTCTATGTAATTTTCCTTTAAATCGAGTTCATATATATATGTCGCACACACCGACAAATGATTTTTTTTTTGTGTGTGGAAAATTTAACTTGGAGGTGGAGTTCTTTAACAAATCCTCGGATAAAGCCTTTTTTTTTTATCAAAAACAAAATATTAACAATCTTTAAAAGTCAACTAGAGTCAACGTCACTTAATTACATGAGCCATAAATGAAAACTTTTCAGTTCCTCCAACAAAAAATTAACTATTATGAAGCATAAAATAAAGTTTTTGAACTCATCAACTTGATCAAGCCTACATCTACTTATTCCAACCTAGAACATGGGACAATCCTTGAAACCCAAACCCTAAAAGGAAACCTAAAACTACCATAGCAATATATTGACAACTATAATTCTAGTCCATGTTACCTAGACACCACAGATATAGAACAACCTTACTTAGTATCTTGATCTGTTAAAGTATTAGTAGATGCAGTATTATCTTCTATCTCAGGTTGGAGACTTGAAAAGACGGGTTGTGATCGGTAAATCCTTGCCTTTCTTCAGATGAAGACTTGTTTTAATCATCCACCATGGTTACTTACACGTCGAAGAGAGAAAAAAACAGAAACCCTATGATTTATAAAGGTGATAAAGAGACATAGATCGGATAAATCCATACTACTAATTTATTTATGTTGTAAAGCGAAACAAATATTAAATTATGTGATAATAATTATTTTTTCTTTATAATAGTAAATAAATTTAGTACTTTATTATATTAAAAAGAGTTTTCATTTATATACCCCCTAGAAAAAAAAATTACCCATTTTTATGCCTGCCCTTTTAGATAATCCACCCACCCCATCAAAAATATTTGTTTTATTGTACCCAGATAAATCACCGATCGTCCTCTCTGAGAAATAAAAACACATTAAATCAGAAGATTAAAGCATCAAATGGTCAAAACCGGTCCAGATCATTATCAATCTTTAAGGCCATTCCAACTTTCATCTTGTCTCACCTACTTCATAATCTTGCAGATCAGAAAGAAAAAACAAAACAAAGAAGATGCTACAAATAATACAAACATAGATTGCAAGTCCAGACAAGTGACTTAAAAGGTATTGATTCCCGTCACAAATGCCAACCAACATCATTACTCAGATTGCAGAAAATTACCATTTGAAGAAGGACGTCTTTCCTTTCTTTAGGGTAATCTAGCGCTTGACTCTATCTTTCTCACAAATTGGATTATAATAACCAGACAAAGAGAACCATGGCTGAAGTGTTAGAAATTATAATTCTATAAGAAAAATGAAAGACGGCTTACTAGACAATACGTCCATGCCCTTATGTGGTTCGTCGTTGTCGTAACCTCTACAGGTAAAGTAAAATTAGTATCAAAAGCAATAGTTGCTATGAGTGCTAACACCACAACAAGGGTTTGGTTATAATGATCCATCTGTTCTCTTGTCATTTATCATTTTCTTTAACCTAAAAGTATGTATTGACAATATGATAATTGGGCTCGACCAGTCTTGAGAAAAAAATAATTACATAGTATGCATTATACACCTTGAGTTTATCACGATATGGTTCGATCTCCAAACCTTCTAAACGAGATTCTAACTATTTCATAGTTAAGTTATCTAGGGTTTCTCTATATTTTTTCATGACACAGTATTTTTACTATATTATCTAACGATTAATAAAGGTAGGTTCTATAAAGAATTTGGAAGAAAGAATTTGTACGATATACAATATAGGGATTCATTCATTTTTTCCGATTTAATATTTTATATATGGTTATATAACAAACTTTTAGAAGGATCGTTGATATAAAAAATTTCAAACAATTTAAAAATTCCATATTAACCAAATTTTAACTAACTTAACTAACTATTGAGGGTACGATTAAAATAGATTCACCTGTCTTCTCATGTTGATACAATTTAGCTTGGTAGTCCTTAAAAGACTCGGCTTGTATCTGATTACCATGAGTGATTGGCGACTGTTAACAAATCCCAAACGAATTCGATTTTTCTTCAAGTTACGCAGACTTGTGAATTAAGTCAGGATTGAAAATAATTTTATCATCGTCCTTTGGATTAGGAGATTTGTACGAACAATATCTTTTTTGCATCATAATCTTTTGGTACATGACTAAACTTAAGATGAATTAGTGGTATCATATTTTAGCGCTGAAATCCATGCTTGAACCAACCTCTAAGATCCGTTGAAAATTGAAATATTTTCACGACTGAAGAAGTTAAGTAAACATGCTAGCATAAGACGTATCTATGTAAACCCGAGTATTAAATTCTGATAATCATGATACTTATTGTACTGCGATAACCAGTATTATGTGATTCTTAATTACATTATAAGGAAATCTATCTGTCACGTACATAGACATATTTCTTTATAGTCCAAAGTACCATGTAAATATAATATTACCTTGTTGTTATAACTTTTTTTTGAAAGTTATAAGTTATTCTAAGGCCTTCTCAACTGTTTTCAGGTGATGTAAGTGACAGAGATACAAGCTTTTGTTTAAAGTCTTACGACTGAGATGAAGGTGTGATAATGAACTAAAGTGTTGAAGAGCAAAGTAAAATATAAACTATTGGTTGAGTGGTACTAGGATTATCAAATCCACCACTGATTCAAGTTATGTCATTCAACTAACTTGAATGTCCTTTCTACAGATAAGAGGAGTGTGTCAAGCTTTACTTATCTTAAAGTTTCACCAAATGATAGTTTAGTCTTTCAGCTAAGTATGCTAATTCAGAGCACTAGTTGTCTATTTAAGAACAACTAGTCAAGGGTTAGCAAAAGTGGTTTAAGCTAGGGCTGAATTGCACTCAAGAAAAGAGTTATCTAACTTCTGATGGATACATGGCATCCATTGTGAGAGCAAAACACGAAAATGCTAGAATTAACTATCTTATCTTTTAAACATATGAAGAACAATTCAATAACGGTTGAACAATGAACAACAAGAATCCAGGGTTTCATGTCAATCCCTAGTAATTGAAATTAGCCCATGATGAACAATAAAACAGAATCAATTCAAAAATAAACTAAACATGAACCCTAAAACTTAACTAAGAACTGACTGCTTCTCTCATCCCTCAAAACATCAATATATAACTCACAAAACATTTCTAGCTAATCACTACTCTGACCCAAAGCGATTTCGGCCTTGTCTTGCCTCCGAATCGCCCATGTGGGGTGGTTGGTGAAAACCTAGCTTCACTCATCTCAACCTAGCAGGGGAAGTGAGAAGCTATGGATGGAGACAAAGGGATGCAAGGGTAGCGGAGAAGGAGCTAGAGGAGTTGTTAGTGCTTGCGTAGCTAGGAGATGGAGTGGTGATGACTCTGAAAAAGTCATGGAAGAAGGAGGTGGAGGTATGGTCGATGGGGTTTTTTGCGAGAGAGTTGTTCGAGAGAGGAAAGAGAAGGTGGAAAGAAAATGGGGATTAGCTCGAGTGGGTATAGGGTTAGGTGACTTTGCTGTGAGGCGGGCGCAGCGAGTGATGATGAGAGTGATGCAGCGAGCGTTGGATCTTGGGGGACAGATCTGAACGGCTTAGGATGAAGCTGAGGGGTGTGCTAATTGTCTTTAAAGCTTGATTCTTCATTTTCAATTCTCCCTGTACATTTTGACTATTCAATCATCGAGCTATCTTACATTTGTATATTTCTCGCTTTGAATCCATGATTTTAGCTTCTTTTAGCTTAGTTAGCTGTTGTTTTCTTTTATTACATATCTTTTATTGCATATCTTCAACTATAATTGCATAACATCATTAGTTCTTGGTGTCACCCTAGTGTAACTGTGCATTAACCATCTATTGTGAATATTACATTGTTAAGTTTCCTTTGAGCTTCTTCTAGCTCATTGTCTGCCACAGTGGGTAACTTGTTTTCCTCTGTCATTGCCTTTTGTTTACATACCCTGAGCATAACTCAGTTGTAGCTAGGTGAAGTTTAGAATCTTGTCATTCCAACATTGGTGCTACCTTGCTCTGTAATACTTCCTTGCTTTAAACTGTGCAAGTATTGAGATCGAGATTTCTCTCTTGAGTCACAGGTACCTGTGAGCAGCTGGAGGAGACAAGGCAGCTGAACCCTGTGGAGTGCCTAAACCCAGTGAATACTGGTGGTATTGGCTTCTAACTCTTCTTTGTATGGTGTATGTTTGATAATCTGAATGCATGATAGACTTACAAACTTGCCAGCCCCTGAAGCCGCAAAGTTTGAGCTTGACTGTTGAGTACTAAGTGAAGTGTGAGTAAGTTGACTCCACGAGCACGTGAACCGGCTACCATCTTGCAAGCCCCTGTAGATGCAAGCTGTGAGCTTATTACGTGATCTTTGCTAAACCTTGATGCATGCTTGAACTTGAATCACCATTCTTTGTAAGCCTGTATTGCTGAACCATAGCTCTGTATTGCTGAACCATAGCTCTGGGATAATATCTGATTCCTAAGCGCAAAAGATGAGTAAAATGCCAATAAAAAAGGTGTATAAATATGCACTATTTAGCACTCATCAAATACCCCCAAACACGAATTTTACTT